>OW121727.1:10869280-12181667 GCA_933228805.2 Hipparchia semele | reverse complement strand
TCTTGCCGGTTCTTCTCAGCAGAATCTGCATTCCGAACCGGTGGTAGATTTATGACGTGTCATAAGTGCTACAAGGTAGCCTACATGAAATAAATAAATTTTGAATTTTTTTTTTGAATTTTAATTATTATTTTAATGAAAAAATACTTAAAATAATTCATCACTTCATCACTCGCTGCAGCCCCTGTAGATATATTTAGAGCAAAACATCGTACCTACAAACAATTTTAGTGAAGTTACCTGTACTGTATTACTATGTATTCTGTGACGTCGGGAACTTCAGCGTAGGTAAATGAAGACAAGTAAACGTAAAGTGAATTTGGTTAGGCAATTACACCGTTTAAACAATAACTCGATATTATACTATAACAAAAGGCGAATAAATTTATCGCGCTCATAACTTGAATGACCCTTAGTAGGTAAGTACCTCTCCTCATTGTAAGATCATCTCAAAGAAATCTTGAAAGTTTTTTTAATAAAAAATCTGGGTCACCGTTATTATAACCGTTGTAATAGATCTCTTAACAGATTAGTAAGAAATATGCATATTTTTTTAAAATGCCTTTGTGACTACAGCCTTTTTCAAGATGTCCGTTGTTATCCTCCTAGACCCGCAGTCTGGCTGGTTAGTTGTAACCTATTCACAATGTTTTCGGCAACGTGTCCCTTACACCCTGTATAAGGGTACACTCCACTGTAATTTTGTAATATATGTAAATACAACTTGTAAATAAGAATTTAAGAATTTTGATTGCCGCTTGGTGGTGGGTCGCTGTTAATGCGGGGTCTGTCACGGGACCAGGTGACACTGGTGATGTAAATAACAGAAACAAGTGACATGACACTAATATTGCCAAACATATGTGGCAGGGAACATGGATGACATGGGCGATTTAAGGGAAAATTTCTTATTTACGGATCACGCAGAGACGGCGGCCTCGCCACCAACACGCAATGGAAAAAAAAAACTTTTGTGTAATCTTGTACTTCTTGTATTTGTAACCTGTGTATTAAACCTATGTGTTATTCAATGTATGTAATTTGTATACGTTTTGGCAAATATGTATTGCATATAATATATATGTAGGTATATGGGTATATAGTATATATGTATTATACGTAACATTACACTGCATGCGCTACTCCACACACACCGACACACACAGCACACACAAATATTCACCATAATCATCTGGTGTATACCGTTAGCGCCGGGTGGTTATGACAGAATACACGCCACTGGGTTTTAGTGGGTATTCTGGCTTGCCAGCGAGTCCCACATATCCGCCCTTTTCAGGGCGGGATGCGTAAATGCATTTCCCAGTGGCTTAAAAAAAAAAACCTATCAGCTAGTCCAGTACCAGTATAGCCTCACCATCAGACGTGGACGCGGCCCAGCAGCAGGTCTTCCTCTGCAGCCTCTGTACGGTGCCGCTGAGCAGCAACGCGTACGAGCCGTACACCGTTGATTCATGTAGGAGTTGGAGACGGCCATCGCGAACAACAATAAGCGTCCATACCTCTTCTACGTAAGCCCACCATCCTGCCTCGTCCTTACCACAAAGTGAGTAAAGACTAACTTGACATCTAATGGAAAAAAGATTTTCCCAGGACTATTTCAGTGAAAGTCGTAAGTGCGACGCGCAATAGGCACTTCACGTGTAAGCATCATTTGCGTGCTCAAAAAGTACCATATTGGCATCCATCCCATCTTTTCCGAGATAAGTGGCATTTGTGGGTGTGAGTTGTAACCTATTCACAAAGCTTTCGTCAATATGTCCCTTACACCCTGTATAAGGGTACACTTCATCTTAGGTAACTTAGTGCATTCGACCATTTAGCCAGGACTTGGCAAGTGCACGCATTCCCCTCTGCCGAAATACATGTACAAACGTACGTGTCAGCTTGTAAGTGTGACAGCTTTTGAGTTAGTGTGCGTTCATAGAGACATTAAGTTTTTTACAAGAGTGTGCGGAAGTGAGTATAAATGCGTGCTGTACGTAGGCTGTACGTGATTACCTCACCTGCCGCAGATAGTGGCAGAATATATTCAGTCCTAAATCTGCGTGAAAGCTCGTCCCGGCTAAATGGTCGAAGGGTAGTGCAGTACAAGTATAGGCTCACCGTCAGACGTGGACGCGGCCCAGCAGCAGGACCTCCTCAGCAGCGTCTGCACGGTGCCGCTGAACCGCAGCGCGTACGAGCCATACACCAGCGGGTTCATGCACGAGTTGGACACGGCCATCGCGAACAGCAGGTCCTGGATCTGAGGGGACACGCGCGACGCCGACTCGCGGTCCACCATGTACCTGTCCAAAGATATGAGAAAATGATATCAGGGTCCTCAGGGTCTGAGTACCGAATCAGGGTCCTGGCTGAAGATCAGCGCTGTATGCTCTTGTGCATGTACAAAGCATACAGCATTTTGCTGAGTTGGGACCTTTTTTCCTGGTTGTGCCACACATGACTTTAGTTGTTCCGGCGCTTCTTCTGCTTGACGTCTTTTATCTTTAATGTTCAAGTGGTGGAGGCGCCGGGACAACCTAATCTAGGTATACCTATTGGGTGATGTGTGGCACAATGCATTAAAATAAACGCTTCTTTCTTTCTTTCTATATTTGTTTGTGATATTTATTATAATATCTATTAATAGATTTATTTATAATACTTCCGTTCATCTAATTGACTTGATATTTCAGGGAAACTCCCTCGCAACATCAGGATTTGGGCTTCTAAAAATAATTAAATCGATGCTCACAAATAAGACACTTAAAAAGTACGTGTAGCCTTAGATTAATTAAATATTCTTAGACGTGTAGCATAGTATAAAGGTGAATTTGAGTGTAGTTACAGGAGCATTTATTTCTATAAAGATCTTATAATCTACTCGTGCTTGTGAAATGCAAATATAAGAAAAAAGAGTGTAATACAATGCCTTTATAGGAGCTTTATTAGTATTGATAGACTATACTTTGCTAGTTGGAAAGTAATAGGCAAACAAATATTTGTAGAACATATTATAATACTTATTATAAGTATAAATAAGTAAGTAATTTTTTTTTGCTTCTTATAATAAAAGAAAGAAAAATAAAGAAGTGTCGCTTCAAAAGGGCCTAGGGATCGCTTCAGCAGAAATAATGGAAAAATTCGTCTCCATCAGGACCAATACTGGTCACAAGTCTCCAATCTATAGACCGCACTCTCACTCAGCTAGCACTCAGCTAAGACTCAAGACAGAGTTAAAACGAGACAGATTTATGAAAGAGCATATTTGTATTACGTTTTAACCTCTGTCGTCAGTCTAAGCTAAGTCAGAGCACGCTCTATAGATCTCAGCAATAGTCCACAATTGCAATTTGGGAATTTATTATTTCTGAACTGTCTCTTGTCTGGTCTGTGGGAGGCTTTGGCCGTGGCTAGTTACCAGTTACCACCCTACCATCCGAGACGTGCCGCCAAGCGATTAAGCGTTCCGGTACGATGGCGTGTAGAAACAGATTAGGGGTATGGGTTGAATGTACACTGCCATACCCCTTCCAAGTTAGCCCGCTACCATCTTAGACTGCATTGTCACTTACCATTCGATGAGATCACAGTCAAGGACTGTCTTGCCATCCAATAAAAAAACTGCTTGTTCCTATATATTTCATAAAATAAACCAAACTGTTTTATTTATAAACTTATTTCTCCTAAAATAAACTTCAGCTAGAAGGAAAATACGTATTCAGTATTATTCATGGTGTTCGGAAAAACATCACTTGTTTTTTTTTTTTACCCAAAGTTTTCTCAATTTTGTTTCATTCGAGGCATTTATAGGTTATTTTTATAAGAATAAGTTTACTTTGGACTATTTTTATTGATTTCATTTACATTTTCATTACGCTATTTTTTGTAGACTAAAAACATTGTTATTTTTGTGACTATAATGTTTCGAATATGCTCTTTTTTACCCCTCATTGTATAGCTTTTTTATTTGTTTATTTTTTATTTCTATTCTTTATTATTTTTTCCCTGTATTCCTTATCATTTTTCTTTCTCCCAGTTGAGTGTTTTTTTTTTCTTTTTCATATATAAATTCTAACTGTGAAAACTTGTAATAATTATCTTTATTCTTCTTCTGTATTTACTGACTAATTTTTTTTTAAATAAATTATATTTTTTTAAAGAATATTAGCCAAGCTGAAGTTGACTAATATCCTCCTTTCCCGTCCAAATAAGCTCCCGAAAGCTTATTGCTAGGAGTGAGTACGACAATAGTGCATGGTAGGATTCAAACCTGTGACCTTTCAGTTTTCAGTCCTCACCTTTAACTGTTGGGCTATTGAGGCTTAAATATGTTTATCATACGAATCTGTATTACACCCACTCGAAGATACGCCTGTCTGATCACCACAACCGCATGCTCTTCTCACTAGTTTATCAGAACAACCATGTTGTTTTTCTACAGGGGTCTATTACATGGACATGGTAGTGTAGGGCAGGCAGAATAGCGCGAATAGTGTGACAATGATGACAATCATCTGTAGCGTCATCCCCATAACCCGTCACGAGACTTGCCTGCCTGACCTCTACAACCGCAGCCTGAGCCAATAGGATACAACATACAGCGAACACAGTGACAGTTATGTTGTGAGGGGATTTCGGCAGAGCTCGTTATAAGACTCGCCTGTCTGACCTCTACAACCGCAGACTGAGCCTATTAAGGTACCTTACCACATGGCCGTGGTGGCGTAGGGCAGCCAGCACAGTGCGAACACGGTGATAATGATGACGGTGATCCGAAGAGTCTTCCGCAGAGCCCGTTACAAGACTCGACTCGCCTGACTGTCGCTGCAACCGCAAACTAATCTAATAGGGTACCTTACCACATGGCCATGGTAGCGTAAGGCAGCCAGCACAGCGCGAACACGGTGACAATGATGACGGTCATCCGAAGCGTCTTCCGCAGAACCCGTTACAAGACTCGACTCGCCTGGCTGATCGCTGCAACCGCACACTGATCCCATAGAATACCTTACCACATGGCCATGGTGGCGTAGGGCAGCCAGCACAGCGCGAACACGGTGACAATGATGACGGTCATCCGAAGCGTCCTCCGCCGAGCCCTCTCTAGGACGCGCCCGTCTGATCTCCGCAACCGCACACTGATCCAATAGAGTACCTTACCACATGGCCATGGTGGCGTAGGGCAGCCAGCACAGCGCGAACACGGTGACAATGATGACGGTCATCCGAAGCGTCCTCCGCCGAGCCCTCTCTAGGACGCGCCCGTCTGATCTCCGCAACCGCACACTGATCCAATAGAGTACCTTACCACATGGCCATGGTGGCGTAGGGCAGCCAGCACAGCGCGAACACGGTGACAATGATGACGGTCATCCGAAGCGTCCTCCGCCGAGCCCTCTCTAGGACGCGCCCGTCTGATCTCCGCAACCGCACACTGATCCAATAGAGTACCTTACCACATGGCCATGGTGGCGTAGGGCAGCCAGCACAGCGCGAACACGGTGACAATGATGACGGTCATCCGAAGCGTCCTCCGCCGAGCCCTCTCTAGGACGCGCCCGTCTGATCTCCGCAACCGCACACTGATCCAATAGAGTACCTTACCACATGGCCATGGTGGCGTAGGGCAGCCAGCACAGCGCGAACACGGTGACAATGATGACGGTCATCCGAAGCGTCCTCCGCCGAGCCCTCTCTAGGACGCGCCCGTCTGATCTCCGCAACCGCACACTGATCCAATAGAGTACCTTACCACATGGCCATGGTGGCGTAGGGCAGCCAGCACAGCGCGAACACGGTGACAATGATGACGGTCATCCGAAGCGTCCTCCGCCGAGCCCTCTCTAGGACGCGCCCGTCTGATCTCCGCAACCGCACACTGATCCAATAGAGTACCTTACCACATGGCCATGGTGGCGTAGGGCAGCCAGCACAGCGCGAACACGGTGACAATGATGACGGTCATCCGAAGCGTCCTCCGCCGAGCCCTCTCTAGGACGCGCCCGTCTGATCTCCGTAACCGCACATTGCTCACGCTGTGCACGCATTTTTCTGCAACAAACAATAATTTAATTACGCTGTCCACTCCGTTATCCTGTCTAATATATTTTTACGCAATAAGAAGCATAGTGAGTTCATTTAATTATAATGTTTTCTTTCACAAAGAATACATTTTTTTCATTAAAAGTAATTTTTGCAACAAAAAAGCAACAGAAATTAATAAGTTCTAGTAGCATTATAAATAGTAATTAATGAGTTTTTGATATTATGTATACAAAGAGTTTTCATCACAATAATTATATGCAATGTTAACAAAGAGTACAATAATTATACATCACAATAATTATATGCAATGTTACAAAATACAAAAAAAAACTCCTCAATCCTGACGCTGCAGGGAACAAGGCAAAATAAAACGACGAAACCAACCCACGACACTCGTCCAAATTCAACATACGAGTACAAAAAAAATTATACCTGCTTTGTCGTGGCGTTTGAAGTTAATGTTTTGAAAGAAATCAAAAACGTCCTTAAAATTACCTATGAGGTCATACATATACTATTTCACAGATGGGCTCTTAAGCCATTAGCAAAAGAAATAGGTCGTAATCTTTTCTAATAACCTCGGGCGTATAAGCTAAAGTGGTACTTTCATGAATGACTCTTTTTTCCTTTTAAAGTCTTAAATCTATAGATTTCTATTCTCAATACTAAGTATACAAAATAAACCATACAAGTTATAAAATATAATAGAAATAGAAATGTAAAGTCTCAAAGACCACTTCGCAATAAAGATGGGTCTATACTTTTTGAACGAGCGAAGCGAGTTCTCTGAGTCAACTAGGGCGCTTGCCTACTAGACAGAGAAGTGTGTCCGTCTAAATGTCTGTCAGAGCCCTATAACTTCTGAATTACTGAATATTAGAACGTGAAACTTGGTTGAAAATTCAGTTATATCCTGTACTTGAACAACAAATACTAAAATTAGATAAATGTTATAAAGAAACGAAATTATTTAATTTTAATGCGCCATCTATTAGCATTATTGTGAAGCTTATAATGCTAATAGATGGCGCTGTGTCAGTAAAACAGTTTTATGTCAACTATTATTTTTTTTATTGCGTCTAATGTTAAAAGTTAATTATTACAATATATAATTAAAACTTTTGGGAATTATGGGATATCGCGAGGTCTCAGTTCGGGGCGAACCACTAGTATATGTATTAGTTTAGTACTTTATTGTGTAGTAAGTAAATTTTACAATAAAATGTATAGCTAAACTAATCTTATTACTGTACTAGATGATGCCTGCGACTTTGGCTGCGAAAACTAACATTTTTTAAATTCTCGCGGGAACTCTTTAATTTTGCGGGATAAAATGTAGCCTATGTGTTAATCATAGGTATGAGCAATTTTCATTTCAAATTTGAGCCAAATCGGTTCATTCTTTGTAGCGTAAGAGAGTAAAAAACACACACATACACACACTAGTAAGTAAAATTTACTTCGTTAATTTCCGCCAGAGTAAATCCAAACTATGTACCTAAGCTTACATTAACTCTGGTGGTAGGTTATTGTACTTGAATTTGAACTTAGTTGAGCGTTTATTGCAAATACTTTCATTAAATTCCACCTCCTGCCAACTTAGGAATGCTGTTTGCTCAAGCCCGGGCCACTTACACAAGAATAATTAAGTTCTTCGTTGGCGCTGAACAGATGACGAACTCTCCGTGGCGCACTTTTATTCCACGGAGAATAAGAATTTAGTAACAAACAAGAAAGAAAGAAAAAGCATTTATTTAAGAAATTGTGCCACACACCACGATTCACGATACACTAAGGTACCTTATCCCGACACTTCCATCTCTCAAGCATTTGCATTTGCTTGTGGAGTTTTTGTGCAACGCGGATACAAAAACTGTCGTCTGTACAGTCCCTAAATAATAAACTATAGAAATTCCTTTGATTGTGCTTTTTTGAGTGTCTGAGGAAAATCATTGAGTATTTAAAACTAAAGAAATAACACTAGCACTAGACACTTAAAAAATTCTAAGGAATAAGTACAAAAAATATATAAATAATATGGATCGAAAAGCCTTGATTAGCTTAAATGCTTATATGGCATTCAAGGTATTCATAGTACCTATTTCATTTGAAATAGCTTTTCTACTTTTATAGACTTTTATAAAAGAAAATTCAAAAAAATAATTTCAATTTTCACTGAGATTTTTCTCATTATAAAGCATTATTTGATAAAAGCTTAGTTAATCCTGTTACTTATTTGATATTTAATTAAATTTTATAAATTTAATATCGTAATTTGAATTAAAATATTGTGTGTACTGAAGGAATAAGATTGATCAGCAAAGCCACCAACGGGAATGGGTCTGCTTTGTCTTCCCATGTTGACATGTGTTGGATTATATGTATTGCATTTTTGAAGCTTCACTGTGGAAGCACTGTATACTTAGCTTAGTTTGGTTACTTAGTGTAAAATTATTTTATTTTTTGAAAAGAGCAACAGCTGAGTTTCTTGCCGGTTCTTCTCAGCAGAATCTGCATTCCGAACCGGTGGTAGATTTATGACGTGTCATAAGTGCTACAAGGTAGCCTACATGAAATGAATAAATTTTGAATTTGAATTTGAATTTAAAGATCTGGTATAGTTTAATATCTTTGGCCGAGACCAATCCAGCTTCCAACCAGCTTCATTAGGAGATCAATCATGCGTAGATTCATGGCTCATCGTTACGTTCTCTTGGGTTCGGATAACAAAGGCTTAGTGTAGCCACTGGCTCTCTACAAGCCTTTGTCTGTGTTTGTGCTATTAAAAGGGTTGGTGTAAGCCTTGTGTATAAGCCGACTCAGCGCTCAAAATATCCGAGAATCCGAGAATTCGTGCTGATATTCGGTAAGCGTCAAGATCAAACGAAATACCAAATACAAATAAAAGAGAAATTAAGTACACTTAAAATTATTAATCTAAGGCTTTAGGTGTTTGTTGTTTGTACCTACTTGAGTGATGTTGCGCTGTAGGTATTGCAGTACCCAGAGAATATAGAAGTACCCTTCCCTCACGCATGCCACGTCCAGTTCTAGAAGACGATTGTATAACAAATATTTTCCAAAACCCACTATATTCATACATATATAACAAAACAATTATAGTCAGTTTTGTGGACTAATAAAAAAAAATAGACGAAGTGATTTTTGTTACCCAAGTAACAATTTCTTGTCCTATAGCAGCCCATAGAACGTTTCCTCTAACACCACTTAAGCACTGTAAAAGCAATAAGAAGGTCGTATAACGCTGATTTGGCGCAGTTATATCTCTATTTAGAGACATAGCGAAACTATAGCAGTTGTGCTTGGGACTTTTTTTTTCTATAAATTTGATATATTGGTGCCTTGTATGACAATTTGTTGACATACGAGGCACAATAAAGCTTTTATAGTTCTTTTTTATTCTGTAGCAGCGTTCGTAATTCCATTATAGTGCTATTATACTCTATAGAAAAGTACGTGATTCTTTTACTACGCTTTTCATTTTAATTTTTCACGGCAAGGTGGTCTACGTGTGTTTATACAAAAACAAAAAAATAAAAGGGATAAGGATTCCATCTTGCTGAGTTTAATGTCATCTTTTATTTAGACATGGATAAATTCGACCAATACTATAAAAACCACTTGGAACCAAAGTTTTACTGATAGAATAGCATTAGTTTTACTTATTATTTTCAATGCGCCCTAAATTAATTGAGTTTTTTAATTAAAATATTAATAAAAATAAATTAAATTAACCGTAGTTTCTGCTACACAGCCAAAAAGCTAATTTGGTTCTCTTTTAGGCTAACTATAGCACAAGTGACAAAAAATCTGCCGCCATTGACGTAAAATTAGGGTTCCTTATGACTAGTCTTGTCCCACATACTTAATTTTTGAATACATTTTTGGATCCAAGGAAGAAATAAAATAGGTAGGTAGGTAATCGTTGCTCATGATTGGTTTTCTTTCTCAGGTACTTATAATAAATATGCCCCTAGTAATGGATATTGATAAATTTCTAAAATTTGTTCTATAAAGGAAATAAAGGAATTAGCTATATATCGCTGTTGTCTTAAAACAGAACAACCAAAACCATAATAGAAAACTTTGGTCATGTAATAGAGTCATGGTGACTTCTTCTTCAATGAGACTATAATAAACCCAACAAAGATAATTAAAACACTTTTTATTGTTATAAAAATGTCCCGAAAATCGTTTATAAAGCAAAACCGCTCTATAACAGTGTTGTTATGAGTAATTATGTACCATGTACTATAGCAGTGTTTTGTGGGACCACAATAGCGTCAAATTATTGTATTGTTGTGTCCTTCATCACTGCTAAAACACCATACTTATAGCAGTTACCAGGAAAGCTTTATAGTACTAATGGGGTACATAATAGTGAATTCAAACGCTGTTATACATTAATATAGCGCTATATTGTCTAAATTCGAGGTTTTTATAGAACTTGCCTATAACGGCTCTACAAAACGGTTTTGTAAACCTTTACATCCCCTGCTAAAAGGATAGTTTGGCTATATAAGCTTATAGAGCAAAAAAGTCATAGCAAATGCTTTTATATAACGGGTGGTTATCGCTACAACCTTTACACGATGTTAACTCAACCTTTTCGTGATGAATTCTTAAATTATAGTACCAAAATGTTACTTGGGTATATACCTATCTTGACGTACATCGCGCACAGGCAGAACGCGTTGTACGCGAGCTCTGACTGGGCACTAGCGACCGCCACAACTCACCGTGCAGGTCGTTACTGCTGCGTCGTATCTCGCAGAAGATGCACACGTAGCACACGGTGATGATCAGCAGCGGCGCGAAGTACATCGCGCACAGGCAGAACACGTTGTACGCGAGCTCTGACCGGGCACTAGCGACCGCCACAACTCACCGTGCAGGTCGTTGCTGCTGCGTCGTATCTCGCAGAAGATGCACACGTAGCACACGGTGATGATCAGCAGCGGCGCGAAGTACATCGCGCACAGGCAGAACACGTTGTACGCGAGCTCTGACCGGGCACTTGCGACCGCCACAACTCACCGTGCAGGTCGTTGCTGCTGCGTCGTATCTCGCAGAAGATGCACACGTAGCACACGGTGATGATCAGCAGCGGCGCGAAGTACATCGCGCACAGGCAGAACACGTTGTACGCGAGCTCTGACCGGGCACTAGCGACCGCCACAACTCACCGTGCAGGTCGTTGCTGCTGCGTCGTATCTCGCAGAAGATGCACACGTAGCACACGGTGATGATCAGCAGCGGCGCGAAGTACATCGCGCACAGGCAGAACACGTTGTACGCGAGCTCTGACCGGGCACTAGCGACCGCCACAACTCACCGTGCAGGTCGTTGCTGCTGCGTCGTATCTCGCAGAAGATGCACACGTAGCACACGGTGATGATCAGCAGCGGCGCGAAGTACATCGCGCACAGGCAGAACACGTTGTACGCGAGCTCTGACCGGGCACTAGCGACCGCCACAACTCACCGTGCAGGTCGTTACTGCTGCGTCGTATCTCGCAGAAGATGCACACGTAGCACACGGTGATGATCAGCAGCGGCGCGAAGTACATCGCGCACAGGCAGAACACGTTGTACGCGAGCTCGAGGCGCGCGCTCGCGAACGCGTCGAACGACACGCACTGGGTGAAGCCGACCACGTGAGGGTGCTGCATCACTCGGAACACCGCGCTCTGCGTGGACAATGGAAACAATTTTAAAGCTACGTTTACACGCTTGGCAAGTGTCCACAAACACGAGTGTGTGACCGGGGTGTTTGGCTTGGCTTGCGTGAGCTTGTCGCCGATCCGGGCTAATGCCAGTTTTTGAACACAGATCAAAGGAAGATTGCGGCGAGCACTTGCGACATATTTACACGCACCAACGTGTTTAGTGGGTTTAGTGTCGCTCATGAGCTCGCGCCGAACGAGTGTTTCTACGCTATTACGACGGCGTATCGATCATGAGTAGTTGGTCAAACGACAAACGCAATAGCCGACACAACTTCACCGTCTACGTCTTCCGTCACTTCCATGTTTGTCTGCACAGTTTGCCTGTCCGTAAAACACTAACACACTCGCAAGCGTGTAAATGGCATCCAAGCGTTTGTAAAGGCTTGGAGCTTGTGAATGCTTGCCAAGCCTCAGCACGCATGTAAACGTAGCATAAAAGAGCTTAACTTTCCTGAATGACATTCAAAGGATATTCATTATCGGAACAGAGACAGATCCATTTCCCTGAAACCTAAGCGCCCCTCTCAGGGCTTTTCGAGCAGTTGACCTTTTAGCTGCCTGCAATATTATAATCTGCGTGGAGTTTGTAAGCTCTTACCATGTTTATGAATGGCTTAATAAGCTGTTCAATTAACATTCTAGCCGTTTTACTAAACGGTGCTATTCAATATATACCTTATAATATAATACCTAATATGCATATATAATACCTATTCAATGATACCTCTATTGCATAGCTTCTATCGCGGGCCAGCGTGGAGACCGAATCCAGAAATTCCGTAACGAAAATAACCTGACACGGGACTCCTCTACGGTGACCCGCTAGATGGCGCATTTTTTATCAACGCCATCTAGCGGCTCACCGCTAGATGGCGTTGATAAAAAATGTTATGCAATAGCTTTACCGCGGCAGTCCCCGAGTGCCACACGTCTTTTTTTTTCTTTTTCACAATATGGCATCTAGTGGTCACCATATTGAATTTTAATTACTGTTATGTCTTTAGTGATACTCACGAAATTAACACAAATCGATTGACGCAAGAATTATTAAAATCGGCCCACGCGTTTGGTCACCAGAGCACCATATACATACATACATAGACTGATAAACACATTATTCTCCTTTGCTTGGCGCAGTTGGGAAAAATTTGGTGGAAGCTCCGTCTTTTATTTCGCGATACACCCTCCATAACCGGGCAGGTAACAGGGGTGAATAAAAAAATTGAATAATATGTAACTGTTCCAGTTAAACTTTTGAACCATTTTTTAAATGAATATTTACATTTTAATCCGCGGAGAAATCAGGATCACCTTGTTATAAAATATACAACGGTTAATAATATTTTTTTAACGACCGGTATCAACTTTTCGGCCAACTACACAAGTACACAATGTTACCAATTTTATTTTTCATGTTATATATATATTTATATACTTACTGAATGTCAAAATGACATTCATTTTAACTTTTCATTTTGACATTTTGGTCGGTAATAAGAGTAAAGATGAGTAAAGAGTACCTAATAATCATGTTACCGCCCGGGTTTACAACTTTAATTCTAATTCAGAACTTCATTAAAAGTTTAATGAAAGCGAACTACTTATAAAGTTCTGCTTTTCGCGGCCTAATGTTTAGTTGTTATAATCAAGGTAGTTTAATATCCGACCAAGCAAACTAGAGTTCCTTAGCTGTCTGAAAAGATAAGCAAATTGCAGAAGACGCTTCGGAGCAACATTCTTTTTCCATGAGGATTTTTCGTTATAAGAGTTTTCTTTTTATTTACAGCTTCACCGTCTTCATGTCACTCATACCGTAGCTTCGCGTAACGTGATAGCGTCAAATCCAATATGGCGTTTTGGTCCGGGAGCCGGCGACACTAAAATTGGATTTTCAAATCTTAAATATACACAAAGTATGGTTTGGGATTTAAGATTTATTTATTCATTTCAAACAAAAACTTGTTACTTTACTCCTTATATTAAACAATAAATTCAATTTATATTCTAGTTCAAAGGAGTGCTTACATTAGACACTCGTCCTAAGTAAACTTGTGTTACGAGTGTCGTCACCTTCCTCCGGACCATTACGAGCATAAATTAGACTGGGCAGATATTATGTACTTTTGGTAAAAAATCGAATTTAACGTAGGGTTTTGAAAAAATCGAATTTAACGTGAGCGCAATTGCGGGCAAAAGCTAGTTTTTTTAATAAATTGATAGTGTATAGTTATAGGTCAATGTAATATGAGTTCGGTGATTAAATAAAAAGCACTGACCTGGGGCAAGCTGCACGCTAGAGCGATGGCCCAAGCAGCGTACAGCATCTGTTTGCTTCTCCGCCGCGCTACGGATAGCTTCAGCGGGTACAGTACCGCGAAGAATCTACAAAAAAAATTATAAGTTATCTACAAAGCTAGCGCAGGGGTGAGCGCTGTGGTCTTATAATAGGGAGGTCTCGGGTTCGATTCAGGAGCAATTTGAGAGTTTATAATTTCTGAACTGTCTCTTGTCAGGTCTGTGGGAGGCTTTGGCCGTGGCTACCCTACCATCTAAGACGTGCCACCTTTTGGCTCCATCATCAGATCAGCTCCATGTCACAATAATATTGCATTCTCCTCCGATTTACATAATAACACAGCTAAATCAGAAACCGGGAAGTGGTTCTAATTCAGCTTGCAAGATTTGACCTAAACAAACATACGTTGTAAGTTAAATAAAAGTTGTAAGTTGTATAAATTTTACTAAGTATTTTTTTTACTATGACATTTAAAATTATTAACTTTTAATAATGACACTGTTTAATATTTTATTGTAATATAATATTTACACAGCAGTCCTGGTAAAATATATAAGGCTCGATTTTCTGTATTCCATCATCACATTGTACCTACCTGCATTTTGGTGAATAAATAAAATTATTATTATAAAAGCTTGCAAAAAAAAAGTAGGGTTCATGAAATCCTGCGAAACCTAAAAGTCCTGATACCATGTGAACGAAGCAGGTGGAAGATAGTAGACAAGAACATAATATGAAGGTAAATATTCAAACTCCTGAGTAGATTCTCAGCTTAACTTTGTCACAATATTATCCTTTAATGAATAGGTAGGGAGCCGGTGACACTAAAATTGCACTTATCTGAATTAATTTTTTTTATATAAAATGATAGTGTATGTAGTCATGTAATTATACAGTATAAGCTTGATGTAATAGGATTTATCTTGGCAAAGTATTTTATGAAATAGTATTTTTGCGCTAATTTTACTGCAAAATTTATCTAGTTGTAGTAGTTCTAAAAATAATTGGTCTGACAGCTGGCATCGTGGCAAAAAGCCTGTCACACCTATTTAAAAAACATAAATGGCAGGTCAGGCAGACTCAATTTGCAATAAAATGGTCTACTTAAAATTATTTTACGTGTAAAATTAAAGTGCAAAATTACTATAATATAAAATATGCTTTGCCAGACTAAATCCTGTTACACCGAGCTCATATTTGACCTACAACTATACACCATCAATTTATTTAACAAACTAGCTTTTGCCCGCAATTTCGCTCACGTTAAATTCGATTTTTTCAACCCCCTATTTTACCCGCATTGGGGTTGAATTTTCAAAAATCTTTGAATGTCTACGCCAAACTGTATGCCAAAATTCAGCCTGATCCGTCCAATGATTTGAGCCGTGCGTTGATAAATCTATCAGTCAGTTAGTCAATCACCTTTTAATTTTATATTTATATATTTAATAAAATCTTAAACTGAACTCAGATTATATATCGTTTTAATTAGATATTTGATAAATACAATAACCCAACAACATAAGATAAACTTAACAATAGCTTTTCAATTTCTATTTTAACATTATGTAGTTTCTGTTCTCTTCGCTTGCAACCCAATACTCCGTCTTTTCTTTACTACCCGATCCTCTTTTGTTTTCTTCGTTCCTAATTTTAAAAAGATTCTATTTTCAAAACTAAGCTAGTACCATAGTCATATCTGACCACAACAATGCCACAACAGAACCTCTTTTAGTACATAATATCTTCCCAATCCCAAACCATACTTTGTGTAAAGGCTATTTTGCTAATATATTTAAGATTTGAAAATCCAATTTAGTGTCGCCGGCTCCCGGACCAAAACGCCATATTGGATTTGACGCTATCACTCACGTTACGCGAAGCTACGGTATGAGTGACATGAAGACTGAGATATGAAGCTGGAAATAAAAAGAAAACCCTTGTAACGTATAATCATATAATAGAACGTTGTCTACTTGCCTTGTAATAAAATCTAATTTTTACAAATAAATAAAATTGAAGTGTCTGTGTGTAATATCAAAATAACAGCTTTTTACTAAATGCAAATTAATAATGTACCTAAGTAAATACGGTACTTAAAGCAAAAATTTTTTTTCTTAATTTTTGTCTGTCTGTCTGTTTGTTTGTTGCCGCTTATCTCGGGAACGGCTGGACCTTAGAAAGCTAATGTTATCGGGAGTAACATAGGCTACTTTTTTAAACGACTTTTGAAAAAGGAGATGGAGTTGTGTTTTTCTAACTATGAATATCTCCATAATTTTTCGACCGATTTGCGTGAATCTTTTTTTAATCAATACAACAACTTTACGAGATGGTCCTAAAAATATTGGGTTCAATTCCTCAATCCTGATGCTTCAGGGATACTGCTCCCCTAAACTGTGGGGATTTAGGAACTGTCGATTATGAATAGTTACAATTCCTCAATCCTGATGCTTCAGGGATACTGCTCCCCTAAACTGTGGGGATTTAGGAACTGTCGATTATAGTTATTGTAAGTACCAAGTAAGGACTATATCATTGAATTCCAGGACGCAACTCCTCAATCCTGATGCTGTAGGGGTTCTGTCCACCTAAACTGTGAGGGATTTAGGAACTCTCGATTGTGAATTGAAGAAGCGGACGAAGTCGCGGGCAGAACAAACTGAGAATTTCTTGACAGAAAATCCCAATACATTTTATTGGCCCGACTCGGGCATCGAACCTGGGACTCCGTCATTCTCAGTTGAACAAGCTAAGCACCGACGAAGATATGTCTTGTTTGGCATAGAAAAAAGTTTATTATACCAAAGTTATACCTATAGTAAATCGGTATACTACCTAGAAAATGTTTTCGCAAGTTACAGTGGGGTTAGTATAAGGGTAAGAACATGCCAAAGATGCCTCACTGCGATACCTCGCGGTCGCGGTTTAGCTCGCTACCTCGATGTCACCTCCATGTAAAACAAATGTATGCAAACAGACGAGCACAAACATGTCGAAGGTACCTCGCTGTACCGCGATGTATCGCAGTGAGGTATCCTTCGACATGTTCGCGCTTATCTGTTTGCATACATTTTTTTTACATGGAGGTAACATCGAGGTAGCGAGCTAAACCGCGACCGCGAGGTATAGCAGTGAGGCATCTTTGGCATGTTTTACCCTAAGTTTTCTTATTCGATGACATTAGCGTCAAAGTAAAATGAATCTTAACTGTGTTGATTTAAAGTCACAAATTCATTACACGCGATTTTAATTTGGAGCTTATCCGTATAGGTAAACTTATGAGAATGCGTGCACGAAATTGCGCTCTAATTCAATGCTGTTATGGTTCATTTTACTGTGACTAACATCTTCGAATACGAATACGATCTATCGAATTAAATCTCATACTAACCCTAGTATCTTTGAACTAATCTCGATGTCAAACGACCTACAGACTGAGAGTTAACTTAACTTTCCCAAAGCGCGTTAAATTCTAGAAACATCCCCTTTGAAATGAAATTCATGTTGACGTTGAATTTATCTTGAACTACTGGTACTGGTGGTAGTTAGACTTAGAACCTTAGAAGGTATTCCAGTGATAGATTCACTTGACGATTCAAAAGCACTTTGTAAAAGTTTATTTTTATAAAAAAAAACTATTCTATTTTATCTCTTTCATTCTTCTGCACCACTGATCTCTATAGTTTATCTGTGATTAACACTCGACTTGCTGCTGCGATTTCTTTTTGAACCTACTTTTGGATTTGATTAACGCCGTCTTGGCACTGTAAGTGATATGAGTGTCTCTGGAAATAATAATATTGAAAATGGCGCACCAACTTCTATAATTAATCTAAGATTTCATATGAAATTAATTATAGAGGTCGGTGCGACATTTGCACCATATCGTAATGTCATTAGTTCCAGAGACACTCGTATGTCATAATAATATGTGGCGCTTCAAATTGATCCCTCAATATGCTGTCGTTGTAGGTAGGTTAGGGCCTATAGGGATGGCAAGTCCAGTGTTAATCATAAATTTAACAGAGGTCAGTATCTGCTACAGTTTCGCGGTAATCTATACTAATATTATAAAGCTGAAGAGTTTGTTTGTTTGAACGCGCAAATCTCAGGAACTATACTGGTTCGAATTGAAAAATTATTTGGAGGAAGGCTTTAGGCTATATAGCCTAAAGCCTTCCTCAATAAATGGACTATCTATAACATCACGCTGAAACCAATAGGAGCGAAGCATCAGTGAAAAATGTTGCAAATACGGGGAAAATCTGAATATATAAAAGGCAAAGGTGACTGATTGACTGACTGACTGATCTATCAACGCACAGCTCGAAACACTGGACGAATAGAGCTGAAATTCAGCATACAGATAGCTATTATGACGTAGGCGTCCGCTAAGAAAGGATTTTTGAAAATTCAACCCCTAAGGGGGTAAAATAGGGGTTTGAAAAATCGAACTTAACGTGAGCGAAGCCGCGGGCTAATGCTAGTTATCCATATTTGAGGGCTTCCGTTGCGTGCGCTGCGTAAACGGTTCAAGTTACCCAAAAAATATGTATGAAAGAATTATTACTCTTTAAATGATCTATAAAAATGTCCGCGACATTATATGTCTATTTTTTAAGATTGACTCATTGAATTATTTGCCAAAGAATTTTATCAACATAACTTAATCGCGATCATAATAACAGAAATTGACGCGGACGAAGTCGCAGGCAACAGCTAGTATTCTATAGGCCCCAACCTTTTAGTATGGAAAGTTACGTCATTAATTAAAAAAAATGCTGACGTCACCACTTTTAAAAAAAGCAAAGTCGCTACCTATTTACAACCTCATTGTTGACTTCGAAGAAAAGTTAATCGTTTATTTTTTGATAAATATAAAGTGCTTCACTTCTGTCTGAACATTTTAAACAGGGAGCTACGTACCTATCTACTGCGTAGAAAATGTAAACAAAATGAAGAAATTAATAAAAACACGGTTCTTATATTAACTAGGTAGGTACATACTACGTAGAAATATTAATAAAATGAAGAAAATAATAGAAACACGGTTCTATTGTTAACTTTGTTTCAAACAGTTTTAATTAATTAAACTTCTTCCAAAGAGTCCGGTCCGCCCTTTGATTGAGGGTCCGCCATATCGAAATACACAACATCGAAGTTCATGAGATCGACCTTTCATTATAACGAAAATATATGAGATCGATCGTTCGTGACATCAATAGCTATCGATATCACGACCTGTTGATTTGCTCATAAGCTTTAAATTCGATTTATTCATAAGCTTTCAATCGGACCCCCTGCCAAACAAAGATTTCCTTTTTTTTTATTCGATGACAAGATAGCCCTTGACTGCGATGTCACCTGAAGCTTGAAGGTAAGTGCAGTCTACTACAGGGTATGGCAGTTTACTCATACCCCTAATCGGTTTCTAATAAGAGCTATTAAAAATATAATACCTCTCTAAAATCCTAAAACATGGCTGATCGATTATTTAAAAAGATATTCAAAGCACAATTTTCCAATATAATAGTAGGTACAGGTTATAAATTGCCTCCACGTCGAATTGAATAAACAGAATTCTTCAGAAAATATTTTCCAAAGTTGTACTACGTAGAAGCCAATTGTGCAATTTCAGAATGATTTCACACTCGCTGCATACAATCGATTGACTTTCATTCCATGCTTGGAAGTCGAATCTTTGAATCCAAACCCGTGGATTTAGTTTGTAATTAGCTTTTGCCCGCGGCTTCACTCACGTTAAGTTTCATTTTCAAAAATTGTTCCTTAGCGGTTGCCTACGTCCTAATAGCTATCTGTATACCACAGCCCATTCCGTCCATTGGTTAGAGCTGTGTGTTGATAGATCAGTCAGTCAGTCAGTCACCTTTGCCTTTTATATATTTTAGAGGAACTATCCTCTGCAACACAGGTTTTCCTAGCGCAGAGGGTAGGGACCAATAGAAAAATGTAAAAATTCTATATATCAATAAATAAATTCTTATTCTTATTTAGAAAAAAGCGGCCAATCGCATGTCGCATGACGAGTAAAACAAATATCATCCACCTTTTAAGTTTTGGGGAGGTACCCAAAATAATAATTTTTTCAAAGAATAGAATAGAATAATTTTTTATGTGCTTTCGAATCGTCAAATGAATCTACCACTGGTTCGGAATACCGTTCCAACCGAGAAGAGATTTTATTGTACAACTTTTGCGGCGAAATTAATATGCAAATCCTGCCAAATTACAGCTCTTTAGTACCTATAGTCTCTGCGCTATGCCGCGACTACAGACCAAGAAATCTAGACTTAGCGAAACTATCAGGATTCCTTTTAGTTTTACTGCGGAACCCTAAAAAAAAATCGTACGTAAAACTGTTCGTCAAAATTCCAGGCAGTTTAAATTCATCTCATAAGATAGATAGATAAAAACTTTATTGCACACAAGAAAGAAACAAAAATTAATACAACTTAAAACTACGCATGCAAATGCGGCCTTATTGCTACAGAGCAATATCTACCAGGCAACCATTGGTGATAGGAGTGAAATGATGTGTACAGATTCACAAGATTGGTAATGTGATGATGCAGTCTCACCTGTCTATGGATATGCAGACCAGCACGTTGGACGACAGGTAGAGGCCGAAGGCGCGCATCACGAGCAGCACCTTGCACAGCACGTTCCCCACCAGCCACGCGTTGGTGTACTTCCAGCCGATCTGTATCATATTCAGCAACCTGTCAGCGGCTCACTACTGAGCGCAAGTCTGAGGCAATTTGGGAATTTATAATTTCGGAATTGTCTCTGGTCTAGTCTGGTGGGAGGCTTTGGCCTGGCTTGTTACCACCCTACGTCAAAGACGTTACGACTTACGCCAAGCAATTTATGATTTAGAAACCGATTAGGGGTTATAGATTGAATGTACACTGCCATACCCCTTCCAAGTTAGCCCGCTTTGGCCTGGCTTGTTACCACCCTACGTCAAAGACGTTACGCCAAGCGATTTATGGTTTAGAAACCGATTAGGGGTTATAGATTGAATGTACACTGCCATACCTCTTCCAAGTTAGCCCGCTAACTCAAAGGTCTAGGTCATACAATACATATAATACAACACATGTCAACATGGGAAGACAAAGCAGACCCATTCCCGTTGGAGGCACCCGTTCACGAGCACGACGCATGATCCAGCCATTGCTTCGCTCAACTATATTTGAGGGAACGTAACAACTCGCACCACACGACACCACCACAGAAATATTAAAGAGAGCATGACATACTTAGGCCACCCATGCTAAGAGTTAAGGGCACTTTATATAGGGAACACTTCTTACCTCCAAGGGTATGACGCCGCAAGTGACGCACACATCAGCGACCGCCAGGTGCGTCATGAGCATGTCGACGCGTGAGCGGCGGCGCCGCGCGCCCGCCAGTGCCGCCAGCACGACCACGTTGCCCACGGCACCCACGCCCATGAGCGCACCATACGCGCTGAGCACGACGCCCTGCTGCCGCCCGCCCACGTCCTCCCACGAGGCCCAGCTCGCGTTGTGCCCGTCTTCAGCCATATCGAAGTATTCCCAGAACTTGCGGTCCACCGCTGACGTCGCCACTTCGCGCCATGTTGACGTTTCCAGCGACGTGTTCACGGACATTATGGCTCGTAATTTTTTATTCTTTAAACTAGTAAGCTTTATAAATCTTTCTTCACGTTATATTGGTTCTTGCCTCTTGGTTTATAAATACGTTGGGTTCACAATTCACATTCGTTTACACTTAGAAGTCAGTTTATTTGATTTTATTTCTTACTTTTCCGCTTTTTGCACGTAGTACGTATCTATTGCCAAATCAGCACTATGCACTGCATGATTGGACTATTCTTATGCTAAATTAAATAATAAGTATACACGACTTAACTCTTATAAGTTCAGAATTACAAAAACTTTGTCTTTATACGTTATGTGCATAAATAATGTCTTTATTCAATTAAGATATGTATTTAAAAAAAACAAATGTAAGTACGTTTTTTGAATTAAAACTCTCCCACACCTTCGTATTTCTAATTTCTTTTTCATTTTTATAATTAAAAATATTATATATATAATACATTTAATTTTAATAAATTAATATAATTCTTATTTTATTATGACTGAAGCTGAGCTGAACCGATCAAATTTTTATATTCCTACACCAGTCCTGGAAAAATGTAATAGGCTTATGTACCTACTTGCTTGATGCTATTGCATTTTGGTGAATAAAGGATCAATCAATCACAACGAACACAGACGAAGTCGCTAAGAACTGTTAGTTGCTTGTTAGTTGGCTTGACTTTATAGTAAAGTTAGTTGCGCGAAGTTTTCAGACAAGTAAACGTAAGCTCTTTGGTCGTAACGACGTACGTTCAACGCTGGGAGCTACCGGCAACTGAAAGCTACTGAAAGTTTGGACTCGCTAGTCGCTTGGCTACGAATGCCTACGCATGTCCGTACTCCGTAGCAACTTCCCGTGCTTGCTTTAAAGAAGCGTGGGAATTGAATATGATTAACCCCCGACCTGAGCCCCCGACTAATTAATAGCCTGCGCTGTGCAAAACTTTTCCTTTATTCAGTGTTGTTCTTGATACGGCAATTGCCGTAATATACGGCATTCAGGTCTCTTGGGCAACAAAAATACGGTATACGGCAGCTATTTGATTACCGTATTGAAATATACGGCAATTGACTAAAGTAAACAAAAAAAAAATATTTCGTATAATAGAACGCACTAACTTGTGAACCATAGATCAACGATTACTTTCGCCACAGATAAAGTAGAAGCGCCACGATCAGAAACGTCAAACGTTAACAGTATTCAAATAGATTCAACCTTATCCCTGAGAAATTAATGTCTAAAATCTTTAGTTCTTCATTCTAGTAGGTTCTTCAACTATACTCGGGTATGTTCTAGGATATATGGGGAATCCCCGGAATAATTGTTACTGTGCACTATATAATATACTATAATAGGTAAACTATTGTGGTTCTGTCATTTAATCATTAATGCTTTGTTTTGCTTTATGTACGATCCAGTACCTACCTAGTGTTCGTGGTCTCTGGTACGATCTATCAGTGAAAGCTAATTTACGAATATTTTTTAAGTTTTAATTGAAAATTAGTGCAAAATTTGTAAACAACATGTATTTCATGTATTTTTTTTAATTTTAACCTTCTGAATAATTATATTTTGTACAATACGGCAATTTTCTTAATTTTCCCTAAAAATACGGCAATTTTAGAGTTAGAATACGGCAACTCTAAATTTGTCAGGAACAACACTGCCTTTATTACTCATCGTAGAAGGTGATACGCTAACAATAAAAACCAAACAAAAATAAATAACAAAAACATTCAAAACGTAACAATACCAAAAGCTTGAAAAAATTTGGTTCATTAGAACGGTTTCAATGAGGTGATAACACCTAATCATTGAAAATTTGAAACCATTCTATATAAATAGATGATCATCGAGCATTGAGATGAGGAGAAGGATCTGATGATAGAGCAGAACACTGGGTAACAGGATGACAGTTAAATTGATTATAATCCGGCCATTGCCAAGATTGTCCTCGACTGCGATCTCACCTGATGGTAAGTGACGATGCAGTCTAACATGGTAGCGGGCTAACTTGGAAGTGGCAGTGTAGATTCAATACATACCTCTAATCGATTTCTATACACCATCGTGCCGGAACGCTTGGTGGCACGTCTTTGACGGTAGGATGATGAGGAACCAGACCAGAGACAATTTTATTCTTCTTCTTCTTTTTCAACTTATAAACGTCCACTGCTGGGCATAGGTCTCATGCATGGACCTCCACAGGTCTCGGTCTTGCGCCGCGCCGCCTGAATCCAGCGGCTCCCTGCTGGGAATCGTTTGATGTCGTCGGTCCATCTAGTGGGGGGTCTGCCAACACTGCGCTTCCCGGTGCGGGGTCGCCACTCCAGCATCTTGGGACCCCATCGACCATCAGCTCTTTGAACTATTTGCCCCGCCCATTTCCACTTCACTTTCGCGACTCGCTGAGCTAAGTCGGTGACTTTAGTTCTCCTACGGATCTCCTCGTTTCTGATTTGATCTCGCAGGGATACTCCGAGCATAGCTCTCTCCATCGCCCGCTGAGTGATCCTGAAGGCTCAGAGACAATTCAGAAATTATAAACTCCCAAATTACCCCTGCCGGGAATCGAACACGATACCTCCTAGGTATAAGACCACAGCGCTCACCACTGCGCCAGGGAAGTCGTCAAAAGCAAGGTGAGCGATATTAAATTATATCTTGATGTAGTGAAAAGCCAGCTTTACTTCGTGGCGTATTAAAGCAAAAGCGGATTACATTAGAAATGTGTCAAACATTGTAAGTCATTTTTCGACAACTAGACTGAATTAATTTCTATCCAAAATTACCAATTTTTCGATTTTCCAGCTGTCTTTAGGACTTTTACCTTTTTATTATCTTTAAACAGTATTCCATTGCAAAGTATCCCCTTTATTATAGCAATGTAAATTGTTTTAATGTCAATGTTATCCACGAATTGGTGTCAACTTCAGAACTGAATTTTTATAATGGCAATATCATGAGATCGCAGTCTCGAATAAAAAAAGATAAAGAAAATAATCCAAGAGCCAGTGAGATATTTTCGGTGAGACCGTATGTGATAAACCATGTGTGTATTTATAGAGCCTCGTAAAAATATACGAGTATACTTAATAGGTAAACCACTAAAAATATGCGTAAATCAGTTTGGTTAGTGCAAATTATGTAATAAAAAGATCAGATTAACTAGTTCTTTATTTTTTATTTGTTAATGCACTCAACTCATAATTTTTAAGAACTGCATGTAGCTTTTTTGTATACTACTATAATATTTGTATGCCGCTACGGCTAATGTATTGAACTTTTTACTAGAATTGTCATCTTTTGTTTGTAACACACATTATGCAAATAAAGAATTTCTATTTCTATTTCAAAGAATTCACAGTTTAAAGTAAAATACCTATTCATTTAAGGTAATAAAATGCAGTAATAAAATTTAATTTAATTAGCGAATCTAATGCATTATTAATTTTTATGATGATGTTTTATTTATTGATGACAGGTCGCAAAATAAATCCTGAACAAAGTGAGCTTTTGAGGCTGAGTGGAACAAAGGCGAGCGAAGCGAGCCTCCAACATGCATAACATATTCATATTATCATATATTATTACGTCATAATGAAAACATTCGAAAGTAAGAAAGATGTCGATGGGTGAAACGTGTTTAATGTGCTCGGTCTAATATAATTATGATATAGGTGTCTATTATACATATTTACGAGCTGAGGCTAAGTAAAGGACTTTAGTAAGAAAGAATGTAGAATAAGTTGCAAAATATTATCAAAATCAGTTTTTCCTTCAAACTGTTAAACTGAACTCACAAGTCAAAGTAAAAAGTACCTTCTTAATTAAATGACCCCGCTAGCTCTCCTACTAGCACACGACTTCAAACAGACCAAACAATGTAACTTGCATATTAAGCGAAACGGTAATTCCCCGGCACAGAGTCAATGTAGAGTCGCGCAACAAGTCTAGAGCTGTAGAGAGGGAGACGAAAATATCGATTTTAATTTTCATATTTTAATTCGATGACTTCCAACTTTAGAACGATACCACACGATGCCGCAATTCGTTATTTTGCCGGATTTCAAAATGATGAATCGATGATGATTTATAACTTCTTTTCTTTCTTTTGGAAAAAAAGTTATAAAATAAAATTAAAATTAATTAAAAATTAATTTATTTTAATTTTATTTTATAACTTTTTTTCCTTTTATTGCGTTTTATTTTCTTTAAATATATTGTCATTTAAATCCTAAATTCTAAAAACAGTGAAGTTCTCCATTGCGATATTATTTATTTCCCAGTTCTAGTACTAGCACAGTATAATATAATATTGGTAAGAAACCTTTTTAACAAGATTTTGTGAATAAAAGTTAAGCTAAGTTTCTGGGTTCCGTACCAGAAGAGCACCCTATTACTAAGCCTCCGCTGACCGTCCATCCGTATGTCTGTAAGCGGTCTGTATCTCATGATCCGTAATAGGTAGAGAGTTGAAATTTTCAGAGAATGTGTATTTCTGTTGCCGATATAACACTAAATATTAAAATAAATTAGGGCTTCCCTATTAAAAACGTGTTTCTTGACATTTTTTTGTACTCTATAAATGAGGCCGACTCGCATTTGACCAGTTATTTCTTATTTTATAAGTATATAATTTGATACAAAATAAAAAATAAAAATAACTACATTCAATCATCATTACATCATTACATCTACATACCCCTGCACCCTAATCAATAATTTGTAAAAGAATCGGTGATAAAAATATCGATGTAATAACACCAACAACCCTAGCCAAAACCAAGAGTCACGATAGATCTACTCTGTTGTTGACTGTTGTTACTCGTACTTGTTTATTCTCAGATGGTTCTTGTGTTTTTGGTGAATTTTTAATAAATTATAAGAAAGATTAAAAATAATCTGATTAAATTAAGAATTGATTTTACGGGAATAACACACTATACCACACAGGTGAGTGGTCTGATTTGTTTTTTTACAAAATAATAACCTTTTACTGGTAATTGTATGGACTTTTTCGACCATTGCTAGGGAACTTATCGACAGACTAGCGTTATCCCGCGGCTTCGCTCACGTTATGTTCGGTTTTTTAAACCCCTATTTTACCTCCTTCGGGGTTGAATTTTGAAAAATGCTTTCTTAGCGGATGACTACGTCCTAATAGCTATTTGTGTACCAAATTTCAGCTCGATCGGTCTAGAGTCTAGACTCTAGTGGTTAGAGCTGTGCGTTGATAGATCAGTCAGTCAGTAGTCAGTCAGTCACCTTTGTTTTCTTAATTCAAGTATTAACTCTATGTATATCTATACTTATTATAAAACTGTAACGGGACGAAATCTGTACATCTAAATATATAAAAGGCAAAGGTGACTGACTGATTGACTGACTGACTGACTGATCTATCAACGCACAGCTCTAACCACTGGACCGATCGAGCTGAAATTTGGCATACAGGTAGCTGTTAGGACGTAGACATCCGCTAAGAAAGGATTTTGGAAAATTTCAACCCCAAGAGGGTTAAATAGGGGGTTAAAAAATCGAACCTAACGTGAGCGAAGCCGCGGGTTAAAGCTAGTTAAATATATTTTGAAAATTTTAATCGGAGGATGCTTTATTATCGGTAGTGAGCCCAAAACATTTTTTTTTTGAATTTTTTGTCTGTCTGCCTGTCTATATGTGCGCGCATCACGCGAAATCTACTGAACGGATTTGAATGAAATTTGGTATAAGTAGTGGTAGCTGATACCCCGGGTCAATATAAAGGATACCTTTTATCCTGATGAACAATAAACTTTATCCGGGATAAGGGATGAAAGTTTTTGTTGATTTTGCTCCATAACTTCGTCAAATCTAAACCGAATACGATAATTCTTTTTTTATTATAAATTGTGTACCTACTATTAGAAATATTTGATGAAGATCTACTAAATATTATCGGAGGTAGCGGACGGAGAAAATTTATATTTTCGAATTGTCTGTGGCTAGTTACTATCCTATTAATTATTTATTTATTACCTGTTAGCTGTTGCCTGCGACTTCGTCCGCGTCAATTTCTGTTATTATGATAAGCGTGATGTTATATAGCCTAAAGCCTTCCTCGATAAATGGACTATCCAAAACAAAAAGAATTTTTCAATTCGAACCAGTAGTTCCTGAGATTTGCGTGTTCAAACAAACAAACCCTTCAGCTTTATAATATTAGTATAGATAATTCCTCAATCGATACCTTAATTATTAGTGGCATACATTTTTACTTAAATTGATTTTATTACTTACAAATTTCTTTTCAGGACTGAACATGCGTATAAAAAACCTAACTCCGATTCTGGTGAGTGACGAGAAGATTATGAAGCCTTGCAAATTAAAGGATACAACGGTAGTCGTCGACGCACAAAGTATATTTTACAATATCTACAAAGTCGCAAATCTTCCGTACGCATTGGGTTGTGAGAGTGACAAACTGGCTGACTACCTAAGAACGTATCTCGACAAATTCAAAAAAGCCAACCTACAATGCCACTTTGTCTTTAAAGGGGGACACAAGGATAAGAAAATGCTCGATTTTCATTTTCAGGACTGTCGTGGCCTCCACGGAAGATATTATATCCCTGGGAGATATTACGATGACATTGTTACTCCTTTTCTTGTTAAAGATGTATTTTTTCAAACGCTGGACGAAATGGGTTTCGACTATGTGGTCTGTAATGATGATCACGTTACTGAGTGTATCGCATTGGCTCTGAACCTCAACTGTCCTGTCATAGGCAACAATATGCAGTACTTCTTCTCACAAGTGCAGTACATCCCGGAACGAAACATTGTACTGGATCAAAACGACGACCTGCAGTGTCGTATGTATACTCTGTCCAGCTTTTTGACTACATATTATCTGACTGAGGAAAAGATAATTTTATTCATTATGTTGACAGATCAACATGTATTCGAAGAAAATTTATTCATGCACTTTTTTCAGTCTC
This sequence comes from Hipparchia semele, assembly GCA_933228805.2. Taxonomy (NCBI): domain Eukaryota; kingdom Metazoa; phylum Arthropoda; class Insecta; order Lepidoptera; family Nymphalidae; genus Hipparchia; species Hipparchia semele. Next base: position 12,152,935 of record OW121727.1, on the reverse strand, counting down.
GCATATTGTTAACGCGCAATAACAGTATAAACTTAAGACACCTACTCAAATGGCTTTCGTTGAGGAAACCAGAGCAAGCGTTAAAAGAGATTTTTGAATTTCTCTCACAATCAAATAAAGCGTTATTCATGGAAAAGAAAACTGATTTGGAGAAATTGGCTGTTGAAAGAAAGAAAACTGTAACGAAGATAGCCCTCTACGTGACGGACAAAAGCAATGCTAATTTCACACAACCAGACCCAGACTGGTTTGAAAAGGGAGTATTCTTGAAGTACATCGCCATACCTTACGTGAATCTATACAGGTATCAAATTGTGGAAGCTTCCAACGCTATAGAAGACTACGAACAAGACAACTCGGTAATCCTATCAATAGATATCATGAAATATGCTTACGATTTGTTAACAAACTTTAAAGGTGGTGAAATAAATGTCGTGCACAAAAGAAACGCTTCAGGGGACGAAATCGAACAAACACTTACATATGGAATCTCTGTTAGAAAACCAAATTACGAAGCGACGTTAAACGTTTTCGAAAACGGCTGGGAGAATATAAAAGAACTTAACCTTTTTGAACATTTCATTACTGAATCATTACAGTCATTCGACTTTGCTCGTTTGAACAGAGCTCCGGTGGAGGTCAGACTTCTTATAATCGCTTTAGTGTACTTCTCGCGGAAAAAACCCGATGTGAAACTAGAAATATACAGTATACTGCTATCATATGTTATGCTTGGAGTTGTTTTCGAGAAGAGGGATAAAGATGCTGCCGTAGAAAAGTCTAACAACCCAAACGCGTCAGACAAACCATTCTTAGATTCAGTCACCGACACGGATTCAGTGACCGCAGCAGATTGTGACATTGCTTGGTCTATAATGAGGCAATATTTCGAGATAAGAGAGGACGAACTATGCTATATGTTCGATAGAAAACTGTTACATCCGTTGGTGGAATTCCAACGCTGCTTGGAAGAGCTTAATAATTTGAACCGGCTGTGCGGGTCGCAGTTCGACCCAACCGTTTACAGCAAAACGTATAACGGAACGTTCGTCTACAAGATTCTATACTTGATGGAGGGCAAAGGTCAGGATGGCTTTGACATTATCAAGAACAAGTTAAACCCTGCACCTACCGTTCTCGCGTTTCTTACTGGACTAATTGAGATTTATGAGTCCATTCTGTACGAGTATTAGGTTTAAATTCCTGTTAAAGAATTTATTATTATAAACAAGCTTTGAAAAGTACTAAGACTAAACTAAAAATATCAACTGACAATTTAAATAGGTACACATTTTAAAAAAACATACCTTACATAGCCAATGTCGGTCTTTAGTTATTATTGAATTTTTTAAAGCATTTAATAGCTGCATTAGAGAAGCTGGATATCCTCGAGAGTCACAGAAATATAACAAGATAGAACGGAAAAGTGGACGGGACCTGGGTGCCAACAATTTGCAATGCAATTGTTGAATTGCATTGCAAATTGTTGAATAAAGTTTTCAAATATAATAAAAACCCATGAAAATGATATATTACACTATTTCCAATTATAGAAATCTAGGAAGTTCGTCCCAAAAGACGAGGCATTTCCTTTCACAAGGATGTAGGTACTTAGTGTCAACAATAACACAAACGTAAAAATTCTTGTCACAAAATCGATTTCAAACGCCATTACAAAATATTGTTATGGCAAATCGGTCCAGGCATCTTCGTGTAATCGGGAAATATACATAAAAAAACCTTTTTGGAAGTCGGTTAAATAATAATCAACCACGCCACGCCACAACAGAACCACGCCATCTGGGTTCAAACCCAGATGGCGTGGTTCTGTCCACAAATACCTACGCACTCATGAGTCCTTAGTATAACTGTATCGGTAACCGTTCTAATCTCGTTATATTTCTGTGGCTCACAGGTTAATCGGGTTGTAAGGCTTGTAGTAGCTATTTGTACTCGATAATTAACTACATACATACATTTAATTATACAACGTGTAACAAAAGTGTGAAATAACCCTGAAGGAGGTGAATGTGCTCATGAAACTGAACAACTTTCCCTAAGGAACATAGGTCGAAATGTGAAAAAAATATGTGGACCTCCCATACAAATTGACGATCAGCTGATTGATTTACTATGAGAGGTAAATTTTTTTTTTCATATTTCGACCTATGTTCCTTGGGGAAAGTTGTTCAGTTTCAATGAGGACATTCACCTCCTTCAGGGTTATTTCACACTTTTGTTACACGTTGTATAAATGCATAAGACTCTGCATTTCATACTCATTAATTTTATAGTTTGTTACTTGTGCCATGATTGTAACCTAGCATTTACTAATTTTAAGTACGTACCTATCTTAGATTAAGTACATACGCGTATTTGGTTTAAAAGAAAAATAAAGCCAAAGATTGGTATTGTTGTTTTAAATTACCTAGTTGTGTTTTTTTTCCTACCTTACCAGTAATGCTTACATACACTACTATTATAAAGAGGAAAGATTTGTATTTTTGTGTGTATGTTTGTAATGAATAAACTCAAAAACTACTGGACCGATTTGGCTAAAATTTAAAATGAAGATAGATAAACCATAGGCTACTTTTTATCCCAAAAAAAGTTATAGTTCCCGCGGGATCTTGAAAACTAATTCCACGCGAACGAAGTCGCGAGCATCAGCTAGTATTAAATAATTGTAAAATCTGTGGGGGTCCCAAGGAGCTGAAATGGCGACCCCGCATTGGAAAGCGTAGTGTCGGCAGACCCCCAGCTAGGTTGGCCGACGACATCAGATAAGTAGCAGGGAGCCGCTGGATACAGACGGCGCAAGACCGAAGTCTGTGGAAGTACATGGAAGAGTCTTTGTTCAATAGTGGATAAAGAAGATAAGTTTAACATGTGTCTGTCTGTTTCCTCGTATCTCCCTAACGAATAGATTTTTATGCAATTTTTTCTGTTTGAAAGCAGACATGATCGCCATGGTTCTTGGCTATAATTTATGAAGATTTGTTCAGGTGTTTGAAGATCATCAGGTCGTTTCCTTTCCAATCCAGAAGCTTAAAAACGTCCTCCAACGCAGCAGTAAAGAGCTTCGGGGAGATTGCATCTCCCTGTCGCACTCCACGCTGCTATTGGATTGACCTCGTAGTCTGGACCTATCCATACTGACATGGTGGCAGTTTCGTACATGCACTTCAACACTTGGATGGTACTACTAAAGTACAGTCCAACTTTCCACCGAATCAAAGGCTTTCTAATAGTCGACAAATATAAGCATAAGTGGCTGGTTATACTCTTTTGGTCATTCGGCGCCGACAATCGCCCACGCGCATCTGTCTTAAGTACCTACTAATCATCGGCGCTGACAGGCCAGAATGTATGGTTTCTAGATGTTTTTTAGAATAACACTGACCAACTACGCGCCGAACAGCGTGACAATAAACCAGCCGAAGTTAAGGCCATTAGTTTGCAGGTTCAGAAATAACAAATGCTTAGAATTAAACATAAAATATTTATTAACTAAAACACATAGGTACATTCATTCATCTTAACTATTAGACACTGGTCTCCTCTTGAATTAAAAAAAAAACGATTTAGGCCTTGGTCAACCGTTGGTCAATAGCGCAATTTGAGAATATAGATAACAACCATGCAGGTTCCTCACGATATTTTCATTCACCGTTAAAACTAGTGGTATTACTCCGCAAAGTCAGAATCCGAGATGCGTAACACTGACTTTTTGGAGTTATGTGTCCGAGAATCGAAACCCGGATCGGAAAACTATCAGTGTGCTTCCGCGGTTATTTTCTCTACGTTTAAAAAAGATATCCAAAAAATACATATATGTTTTCAAACTATGTCGCCTGGAGAACACTGCGCAGCGCAGCATGAGGTGCATATGTACATGCGCTGATCCGGGGCCCAAGTCTACTATTGCAATTGTAGTTCAATGTCTATCAATGACATCCCAATTGCTACTTTTAGCAATTTTGGTAGTCTACTAATTCAATGGCGTCACAATTGTTTTCCGATGGTTTGCCACTGACACATCTAGCTTTGAATCTAGCTTAAATAAACGTTTTTAATATGTAGTTTTTTTTTAAACTCATTTCGGCAAACGCTTTTTAAGCTAATTGCAATACCGAGGTATCATTGATTTACAATCCAATTATAAGAAATCGAACGACCATTGTGAATTTAGTAGACTACGAAATTTTGGACGAATCATAATTGAATTGTAATTGTATTGCGGTTCAATGACAATGACATGTAAAATAGCAGACTTGGGGCCCTGAAGTGGCGTATACGGTTTCATTATCGTGGTATAAACCGCACGTATATGGGGCCGACGCAGCGCAGCACGATGTCCGCTTTAAGGGTGGGTCGCGCTCCCTTCTCAACGGCTATCAGTTTGAAGTTGCGTATAACCTCGCTCAACACGCACTTCATCTCCATTTTCGCAAACCGTTGGCCTGGGAAAGAAACAAGTAAACGATTTAATCTTCCGGCTTAAATTACGGTACTTTTAGCCAGAGCCGGAATTTGGGAACTACTGTCAGCAAGGACCCAAGACTTCTCGGAAGAATTTCTTTCAGGGATTATAGAGATAGAGATGGGAAATCTGTCTGTATACAGTTCCGGCTTGCTCTGCTCACCGATGCAGTTCCTAGGGCCGACGCTGGAAGGTATACATAGAGAAGCGCTTGACTGTGAACTCACCTGATGGTAAGTGAAGATGCAGCCTGAGATGGTGCGTGCTTGCTTAGAAGATGCCTATTCACTCTTGATTTAAAGATACCTACCCAAGTTATAATTAGTTGGAAAAACGGAATCCGGAAGGGCATTCCACATTTTTGCGCTGCTAATTAGGAACGAGGAAGCAAAGCGCCTAGTGCGTGATCATGGAGTTTTGAGCACATAGCGGTGCAGATTTATACAATGCCTTGCTGTTTGGTGTTAGAAAGGTGCTCTTTACTCACCGATGCAGTTCCTAGGACCAGCACTGAAAGGCACGTAACTGTAGGGATTCTTCGAGTCTGCATCCAGGAATCTCTCCGGTTTGAAGGCCTCAGGCTGCGGGTAGAATTCCGCACTGCGCTGCACGTCGTATATGTGCACAACTACTTCTGAACCTTTCGGCACTTTGATATCGTCTAAACAGAAAAAGAAATAGGTATACCTACAAGAAGATCCTTTTCTCCAAATTGTTTCATCGTTTAGGCAAAACTTCATAGTCAAAAGCAGCCTATTGCACAACTAACAGTCTACCTCCTTTCTCTCAGAGGAAAGAAGATAACCATCGTCCATAAATATTTGACGATGAAATTAGTGCCACTGTCAGTATTTAAAGAACTGGTATATCCGTGCCTTGATTAGCACCCTATAGTAGGTTTAAGATGGTTTAAGTGAACATTACAAATGGAAACTGTCTCTACAATCCACAAATCAGTTTTGAGCTGACTGACAGACAGATGCTTGGTACGAAAGAATCACTATACACAACAAAATCACTAGGTTTCAATAAAAATGTGACTTCTTTATAAAATATTGAAAATTCTAAACTAGCCGATAGCCATGACTTCGTTCGCGCGGATTAAAGGGTTTTTGATTCCCACCTTAAATTTTCCGGGATAAAATTTAGCCTATTCTAGTATATAAACTAATACACTGTGAAATTTGATCAAAATCCGTCCAATAGCTTTTGCGTGAAAGAGTAACAAACATCCATTCTCATTCCCTTCGATCCTTGAACCCATCTTGAAGCAAATATATGTTTTGTTTTTATCTCAATGATTTATCTAAGCTCCCTTCAAAGTCTTTAGTCCTGTAGCAGAGAAGGGTCCACTATTTCGAATCACCAAGGTTCTTACCGGCCAAGTCAAACTTACCCAACATAAAATCTTCCACTATTTCTCGCCCGATGAAGGGCACACTCGGATAAAGCCTGAGGATCTCCTTTATAACAGCCTCCAAGTATTTCATCTCCGCCAAGTCTGACATGGTGATTTCACGGTCCGCGTCGCCATACAGAGATTTGCACTCTTCGAAAATACGCTCCTGATAAATAGGTAAGTTACTTACAAATTAAACCAAATGAAGTTACAAAACTAAAACACTACTTTTCCTATATAATGATAATAGTATCGAACTGAATAAAAAAAATTTTAGTCAAATGTTTACGTGCTTTTGAATCAAATCTACCATTTTACCGGTTCGGAATTTCATTCCATTTGCGAAAAACCAACAAGAAATAAGTTAGGTAATTGAAAAATTATTTCGGAAACTGCACATTGAACTAGACATTGAAGATCTTGTTGTGAATTAGGATTCCGAAAATTCATTTGTCATATCCGCGATAGTTAAGAATATTGGTGAATAACTCATATCGTAATTTTTTTTTAATTAATGAATAACTATTGCTTCTCAGGTTCCTTTTTGTAAAGAAAGTTAATTCCCATACCTGTACTTCTTCATGGTCAGCCAAAAGCATTAATCCAAATGACAAAGCGGTTGCTGTAGTATCATGCCCCTGTAAAACATGAATTTTTAGACGGATTGAATGTGAACTGCAAGCTGACTGCGAAATTGCAGTTGAGATGCAGTTGGAATAACTTGATTGCAAATGCTGACAATTTGCGTGGACTTGATGAGCAGTCCATGGGCAGTTTTATTACAACGGACTATGCCGTCATTTGATACATTTATCTTTAAAATGCATCAAATATTCAGTTTTGCGATCCAAATACAGTTCTATTTAGAACCATATTGGTTGACGATAGTTTAAGTGATATGGCTCTTCAGTGAGTAGTGGTTTAGATAATGCCAAAATTAAGTTGTATGTATGTAAGGAGATACAGCCTCGATGCCCTTCTTTGGGTGATGGTTTCACCATCTAAGTTCTCCGGTTTCTGACCAGCCAATCATAAAAGAACCAACATCAATGAGCAATCAACGCCCACTCTCAATCTCAGCGCCTCACTTACCTCAAACATAAACGTATTGACTTCTTCTCGAATACCCTCTAAGTCTATTTCGCCATTCCTCTCAGCCTCCAACAACAAATCAAGGAGCGCTAGTCTCCTTTTACTTCCATCTTTATCACCATTCACTGCATTTGCTATATCGCCGCTATCATAAGCTTTCTTCCTCTCCATAATAACATTGTCGGCAAACGAATGGACTTTGACCAATGATTTGGCAAACTTTCTGCCCAATGGATGCAAATTAAATATTATGTCATTGTGCAAATAAATTTTGGTAAGACGCTCCATGACCGTTGATCCAATGTCTAAGATGGCGTTCTTGTATTCAATTTTGGTTTCTGACGTGTCGGAATCCAATTTAATGCCCATAGAAGTTTCTGAAATCAAAAACTTATTATTACTATTTTATTGTTTAAACAATAAACAATAAAATATACCCTCTTGGACAATAAATGACAATAAAGTCGAGGTTATTAAACGATCGCGAGTTGTTATGATGCTTTTGAGAGGTCACAGTGCAGCGGTTAGAAACGAAAATTATTGTTATTATTTATTACATGCGAAATCGCTTTGTAAGTATTATTAATGAAATAGATAATAAGTTATTTATTATAACGTATTAACAGAAATAATTGATGAGCACCAAATGACCTCTTGAACCTTAAGATTGCTGGAATATAAAAATGAGCTTGTCATTGTTTTGAATAAAAATAAACTATCTTATCAATCTGCTATATTTCCTTACCTACGCCTTTAAAGCACAGACATAGAATACCTAATAGTAGGGAACTAATGGCACAGAATAAGGAAGATATCTCTTGTTATACTGCAGTGCTTTAAGTTTTAGTAGGACTTCTGCACTCCGCATTTTAGGTGCAAGAGATTAAAGCCTTTATTGCCTTGAAATAGGGTATAATAAATATATGAGTACAGTTAAAGTGAGGCTGGGGAGTTCAGCTGACTTTACAGGGAATTGAGCGTTTCAACAAATCCGGTGCACATTTTTCATAAGTACCTTATTAAGGCTTATTGGGACGTTTATGATCCTTCAAGTCAGATTCGCCTTTCCGTATTAGGGCGTCACTCGAATTAGGATTTCACCGAGATCCAAACGATACCTACGTGACCTATTTTTAAAAATGCCACAGTTAATTTTTACGTTTTATTACCTCTTTTACCTAACATGCTACTATCTAGCTACTAGCTTTAATAAAGTCAGTGGTTTTATTGTGTTTTAGGTAGCTACAGTTCCCGACAGCGTTCCGTCCCAAGTCCCAACGTATCAACTCAATAGGCTAACGAATGTAGTGCGAAGGGATAAGAGTTACGCAATTGAAAGAGAGGCAACTTGTAGGTGAATGTAACTGTAGGTGGGTAACTTAGCGGTTTGCTTATTGGCTGATAGCAAGAATAGCCATTTATCTACATGATTCTGTGGAGTGAATCCTCTATACCTGTACAGTACAGGTACAGAAGATTCTGTGGCTTTACTAACTTACCACAAATAGAGTACAGCATGTAATCGCTTATAAACGGCATGACGTCAATAACGTCCGTACCCTCCCTGTACAGTTTCCTCATCTCCTTCACCATGCTCCTGCTCTGCTCCTCGAAAACCTTCAGAAAACTCTTCAGGATGTCGAAGTGGAAGGTCGGAGTCAAGATCTTACGCCGCCGGTGCCATTTGTTACCTGAAATACTTTCATTTAATTAATCGTCATCAAAGACTTAATTTAATTGTCGCCAGCCTTTCGGTCTTCTATCGTATATACTTTATGTGTTATTACAGTATTACCTTCTGTGATTTTTACGTTACGTTTGGTTACGAGTATTACAGACTATCAAGACACGCACAGAACATGTCAAGCCAAATTCGAGTAATCTATCTCTCTTTCAAATTGCAGCCAAATCGGTTCAACTTCAGTCGCTGCGGCATGATTGAGTAACAAACATCCATCCATTTATTTATACAACTTTATTGCATGAAAAACAAGAACAAAATATATAAGTAAATAAACAGTGTAACACAAAAGGTGACCTTATCACTAATAGTGATCTCTTCCAGGCAACCTGTACGAGAGAACTTAATGTAAGTGAGAGACGGGGATCGCAATAAATACATAGGATTATATATATTATTACATAATTATAAAAATATCCATACATCCATCCATCCGTCCATCCAAACTTTCGCATTTATAATACAAATAGGATTAGTAGAATTACCTGTGCTAATGAGAAGGCCGGTGCCCAGCCAAGGCTCCATGAACCGGTAGGGTTTACTTTTCGAGATGTTACGCGAATGCGATAACACGATCTGTAATATAAACGTAAAAAATCTTTTAACGAAACCACTACAAAGTAAGTGCCAATACAATATTAATAAGTAACACAAATAATTAATAAGTATATTAATAAGTAGTACAATAATAGTAAGTACAATTGTGCCTATAAAATTTGAAGAGTTCCCTTGATTTCTCCTGGATCCCATCATCAGATCCTGACCTGAATGCAAGGGTACCTACCTACTTGAGGACTTGGAGAGTGGCATAGGCTTAATCAAAAAGTTTCCGCGGAATTTTGAAAGCTATGTCCACGCAGACGAAGTCGCAGAGCATCAGCTAGTGAATCCTTACTTACTAATATTATAAATGCGAAAGGGCGTTTGTTTGTTGGTTTGTTCTTCAATCATGCCGCAATAAAGCAACGGATCGACGTGAGTTTTTGCGTTTCTATAGTGGAGGACCTGAAAAGTGACATAGACTATTTTTTGTCCTGGAAAATCGAAGAGTTCCCGCGGGATTTTAAAAACTAAATCCACGCGGACGAAGTCGCGGGCATGAACTAGTAATAAATAAATAAATAAATAAGTACTTGCCTCTATGTCCTCGACAGTGTACGTATGCAAGATACGTCTGCAAAAAGCCGTGATAACCATACGCTTTCCATACAGTTTCGGGAACTCTGTTATCTTCTGGAATATTTCCTCTGAAACATATTCAAAATAGAATAGAATAGAAATATTTTTTATTCAAGTAAACTTTTACAAGTGCTTTTGAATCGTCGATGAATCTACCACTGGTTCGGAATTCCCTTCCTGCCGAGAAGAGCCAGCAATAAACTCGGCGGAGCCAGCAATAAAATGATTTATTACTAGACGATGCCCGCGACTTCGTACGCGTGGATGAGGTTTTCTAACTCGCACGGGAACGCTCCTCTTTTCCGGGATAAATAGTAGCCGATGCGTTATTCCAGACTATGATCTCTCTCTATCTATTATGCGTTACTCCAGACTATATCTCTGTGCTTTTCAGCCAAATCGGTTCAGCCGTTGCGGTGTGATTGAGTAACACACCTCATATACCTATTCTATATAGATAATCATATACAGCACCTAACGGAAGGGGGGTATCAACCCTGAAGGAGGTGAATGTGCTCATAAAACTGAACAACTTTCCCAAAGAACATAGATCGAAATATGAAAAAAAAATTCGGCCTCCCATAGCAAATCAATCAGCTGGTCGTCAATTTTGTAAGGGAGGTCCAAATTTTTTTTTCCTTGGGGAAAGTTGTTAAGTTTCATGAGCACATTCGCCTCCTTCAGGGTTGATACCCCCCTTTCGTTACACCTTGTATATTTCTTACTAGCTATTGCCCACGACTTCGTCCCCGTGGACTTAGTTTTTTTTTTTATAATCTCATGGAAACTCTTTGATCTTTCGGATTAATCACAGACGGATTAATAAATAGTTAGCCTTCGGTTTGGCTCGGGTGACCGCCCTCGAACACCGACTCACCGCATCGCATTGTTCGCCCGCGCTATTCTTCTTCTTTCTTTTTGCTTGGCTTCTAAGAGTCGTACAGAGATGTTGAATAGCCTATAACCGTCCTCAAGAAATGGGCTATCAAATACAAAAAGAGTTTTTCAAATCCGACTGTTAGTTCCAGAGATTAGCGCGTTCAAACAAACAAACTCTTATATTATAAGTAGGTATCTTATAAGAACCTAATATTGGCTTACCTTGTGTCAGTCCAATGAACGAGAGGGCGCTCCCAATAATGGGCACTTTCGGTGGTCCGGGCAGTCCATCCAGGTCATTCCGCTCCTGCCGGAAAAACTTCCACAGCACTACGAGTACGATCAATGATATGAAAACTGGCCACAGCATAATTTGAACTTTCTAATTGGTAATCTTTTGAATCTGTAGCCTAGAAAAAGAAAAAAAAAAGGAAAATATTTATATAAATAAGGTAAAGAATTAGTTAATAATCGTCGCCTCCTAGCTCAAAGTTATTGTATACATACAACGTGTAACAAAAGTGTGAAATAACCTTGAAGGAGGTGAATGTGCTCATGAAACTGAACAACTTTCCCCAAGGAATGTGAAAAAAAAATGTGGACCTCCCATACAAAATTTACGATCAGCTGATTGATTTACTATGGGAAGTAAATTTTTTTTTTTTTCATATTTCGACCTATGTTCCTTGGGGAAAGTTGATCAGTTTCATGAGCACATTCACCTCCTTCAGGGTTAACTCACACTTTTGTTACACGTTGTATATATTTTTATTTTTTGTTTGAGTGAAATTAAGATTAAAAAAAAATTATACTTAGTTCGTTTTAATTATTTACGATAGGTATTAACTTTATTAAGGAGAGGAGACGATGTTCCCACTAAATTACAACATAGGGTTATTCAAGGGGCGGACCAACAAATTCCCGAAAAGCCGGCAACGCATTGGTGGTGCCTCAGGTGCTACAAATGTTCATGGGCGGCGGTAATCACTTAACATCAGGTGACCCGCCTGCTCGTTTGCTCGCAAAAAATATAAAAAAAGAGAATTTACTATAGGTAGTGTTAGATAGGTTTTTGTTCAGAATGTAAAAAAAACAGTTTCCCTAAAAATATCAGATAGGAAGCTCTTGGTGGTTAACCGTCGATTTGCCATTTTATACGTAGCATCTAAAGAATTTAAGTAGAAAAGTTTTTCATTGAAATAAACTTTTACAATGTGCTTTTGAATCTTCAAGAAAATCTGCAACTTGCTGCAACTATTCGGAATTCCGATCTGACCGAGAACAACTACTCGGAACAGAAAGGTTGCTCTTCTAAAAATTAAGAGGCAAACTGGTTTATTTTACGTTTAGAATATTTTTTAGAAAACAGGTTTAAATACCTGTACCTATACACATACACATTATACAGGGTGGAATTGGCAAGTGTGCGCAGGCGATTGTAATTGCCAGCGCAGACTAATGCGTACACTTCGAATATTGGAAAATAATTCATCAGTAGGTATAGGTAATCACCGTCAAAAAGAGTTTTTTGGCAAGAATACCATTAATTCAACCAACCACCACAATAATTGAGATTGTTGTATGAATTGATGCAAAATTGATGCGACTTTTCCGCAATCTGAGTCATCCAACCAATTTTGGTTATTTTGTGACACAAAAAACAGTTATCGTATCATATCATACAAATGATCTTATAATTACATACTATAGTCAAGTAACAATGCGAGATCCAAGGTCATTGCGACTAGTGCCTATAAATAAATTCTTACTGTATTATTATTAATTAAGTATCAATTTGCGAAAAAGCTAATAAACTTCTAATGTAATAAAGATTGATTATAGGATAATAAACGGATTCAAGTAGATGTTACCTACCCGCGGTTAGGTACTCGTAGTGTAGTATTTATTACAAGTTGAAATCCACGGCTTTTTCCATTTGTTTATTTAAGTATGTTTAAAATCTATTTCTTCATACAAGTTTTGATAACCTCTTGGGCGCAGTGGTGAGCGCTGTGATCCTTTAAGTGGGGAGTCTCAAGTTTGATATATCAGGCGCAACTTGGGAATTTATTATGTCTAAATTGTCTTTAGTCTGATGTTGGGACCATTTCTCAATATTTAACATAAATTACGAGCAGTGATAGCCTAGCGGTTACGATTACGGTCTTTTATTTTAGGAATCGCGGGTTCGATCCCGGACACACATCTCTCTGGCCTTCATAGAGCCATTGTGCCAGGCGTGGTAGACTATGGCCTATAACCATCGACACCTATACCCCTTCTCTGAGATGACCTGCGCTTAGAATTGAGCCGTTGATGTGTAGCTAAAAGTGATTATGAACATAAACTAACTTGCAGTGGTAGGTACCTACTCTTACTACGAATGTCCACAAACGAATGTCTACAAAGCGATAATATTGAATAGATAAAATATAAGAAGTGATAAACTTATGTTAGTTGTCGCAAACAATAAGTGGGTCTACCATCAAACAAATATAACAGGAACAATAATACGAACAGTCTACATTACATCTTAATAATTCTTAATTAACCTGTACTTTAATAGTTTTAATCCATTTCAGGTAACTTGTTAGAAGCTTTTATTCAATACTAAAATAATATGTGTTTATGTTATTCTGTGGAAAAAAAAAATTGTAACAGTTTAACTCTTTCTATGTAGGTGTACTCGTAATACTTACTCAATAAACACTACCAAGTCTACAAGTGCCGATTAAAATAGATCTTTCACAGTTTGAAATCAAAATACCTATGTACAATTGAATTTCAGTCATGCGTCAGTTTTGAATGAAATTGGTTCACAAGAGCTTGAGTTTTTCACTTTACAAGGACAAAATGAATAAGATAAAAAAATGTATCACATTTAGTAGACAACACAGTATAACACACAAAACTACAGAATCCGAAACATTACTGCGATATCCTAGTACCTACCTATAAACACGTAAATTCGTAATTTACGTCAATTAACATGAGTATAATATGTTTTTAAAACACAAGTTTACACCACAACGGACACTGCGCATATGTCATTGTTTGGTATTTCACCATGGCCATACCTATTACAGCAGATTGTATACAAGTAGCGTGGGCTATAACGATGTATCAGGAAAGATAACTCCTTGACGTAACGTAACGATAACGATGCGATGCCAGATAGTAAGTACCTACATAAATACAGGGTGGAAACGATACCTAAGTGTGCGCGGAGAATATTTCTAACAAGAAATTATGTGATAATTAAATATAATAGATTTAAGTAGATAAATATAGAGTAAATGATTTTTCCAAATTTGTATTCCTATTTGTATATCTAATTAACTTTTTTTCTGGTGTGTACTATTTTTTTGTAATGGATATTTACTGAAAAATCTGGTCCATTTTTAGGGGTGGTATGGTTTCCAAAATATTCCAACATATCAATAAATGGGAATTCCAAAATACTATATCAGTAATGGGAGCTATAAAATCCAATTTAGAGTTTTTTTTTTGTTTTAATTTAGTGCAGTTGCACAAGGTGACTTAGCTATTATAATATTACAACCTATTTAGTTATTATTAAAATATGTTTTTTTTATTACTATCCATTTGCACACACTTAAAGTTTCCACCCTGTAGGTAGGTATACTAGTTTGGTAAAAATGCGCACCAATTTCAGATTCTCACCTTTTGAAAAATTATCATAAGATTTAAACGTCTTTATCGCGTCAAAACATAAAAATAATTTAAGTAAACTCAAAAACATTAGCAAAAAAACAGCGTATAAATAATAATAGATAATCAGCTACTGATTGATTAGAATTTAATGAGTCGCTAGATTATTAAATACAAAGGTTGCATTTTATAGTTTAGCACTTGTCGTAATCTATTTACTTTTTATGAAAATCAATTTGCTGTTCGTTAGTCTGGCTACGAAAACTTCAAAAGAAAATTGAAAAATGGAAAAAATCCAGAGATAATTAAAAAATATCCTGACTTCGGATTGCTTTTAGTACCTAACCTACCTAACGGGAAGCCGCGGGTAAAAGCTAGTTTATAACAAACGACGACATCAAACGAGTCGCAGGGAGCCGCTGGATTCAGGCGGCGCAAGACCGAGTCCTGTGGAGGTCCATGCAAGAGACCTATGTCCAGCAGTGGACGTCTATAAGTTGTAAAAGAAGAAGAAGAAGAATTATAACAAATTCAGAGCTGCAAGTTATAGGTTAGGGTTACCAACGGTACCTACTTTAAAAAAAATCAAAACTATTTCACGTGAAGACTCTACTATCATCAATAGGTATTTGGTAGGTATGACCATAAACTAAGAATTTTTTCATGACAAGTTTTTATTTTTTTAAGTAGAAACCTTTAAATATTTTCGCGTTAAAAAATTTGCCTAAAATCTACTTCGCTCCTTTACCTATAATCCTTTACATAGGTTACTTATCTGTAAAAGCGGTCAGCCGTTTCGATAATTATTATTAGGCTGTACTAGTTAGTAGAGTGCTTTGGTGTTGCATTCGTTCAAATAAATACTCAATCATTATCGTAATTACCTACTTATGTCGAAATCATAAACAGTTAACTTCAATTTTCATTAAAATTCCTACAGATAAATTCGACCGCAGCAATTAACATAGTCGTATGTGAAAAATCACTACTTTAGGGTACGGCCGTTCAAAGTTTCAAATACATATGTATAAAGTGAAGAATCGTCAGTGTACCTACATTTTGCACTTGCAAAAACCAAAGATGGATGGTTGATTTTAAAATAATAATTGGTGGGAGCATATTTTTTATTCTTATTCTAAGACCTTTAATGCAATAAAATGAAAATCGCTAAAATGTAGATCCGACAATGTTAATTGCTACGGTCGAATTATTATGATAAGTTTAATCAGTACACATAATTAGAAATTGATAATATAAGTACTCGTATTATTAATGCATAGTCATGCGAATGATGAATTTACGAGTACATAATTATATAGTTTAGTTTATATAGTTTAGTTGATTATTCCTGTTAGGTTAGGTTCCCGCGGGAATTAAAAAACTGCAGGCATCATTCACTAGTAACAGAAATCTTCAAAAACGCGCGCCACTACCTTATTTTTCGTCAGGGAGTGAAAAAGGGGTGAAACCACGGCGACGACGTTACCCGTTTTCGAACGTCCCCGAATTGGATAAATGGATACCCATCAGAGTCCAGGGGGACAATAGACTGATCCTGATGGCCAACGTTCGTTCAGCCGAGGTCTGACTCTCAGACGTCCTTAGGGCTTTCACGCACTGCAGGCTAGATTTCATCCTGGAAAAGGAAGGGTTAACTGGTGCGGGTTGTTACGTTCCCTCAAATATGGTTGAGCGAAGCAACGGCTGGATCATGCGTCATGCTCCTTACCTATTGTAATTTTTTTTTAAAGAACATCTTGACGCTTACGAGCGACTGCTGAGTTTCTTACCGGCTCTTCTCAGCAGAATCTACATTTTGCAATGTAGATTTATGAGGTGTCATAAGAGCTACAAGTTGGCCTACATGAAATAAATAAATTTTGAATTTGAATTTAACGAGGTATTTTAAAAACCTAGTTAACTCCACGCGAGCAAAAACTAGTAGGTAGGTACCTACCTACTTATAATAATAATTCATTCAGTATGACGAAAGATGTCACAGACTTTAATTATACCTATTTAAGTAGTTTCATTTATACCTTAATAAAAATCACTGGGAGAATACTGTACCTATTATTAGAACCTCAGGACAAATGGCCTCTCTGTAGATCGCCTCCGTCGAACAAGTGACAGCTACCCAAGATAGACGGTCCAGTCCTTGGTTGCCAAGGTCTTCGGAATGAAACATCTTGATAGAATATGAATAATATCCAACTTTATTACTGGTTACATAAACACTTGAACTCTAAACTCGTTATGAGGGCAACCACGTCCTACTTCGGCGCTCGTCCGTCCCGGAATGACATAGCGGGCGCGCGCTGCATGTTCAAAATGCTAACAGACGGCCATTCTGCCGCGGGGATGTCCCCATCCCCAATTTCAGCTCGGCCATTCGTTAGGTAGGTATGCCCTCATACCGGTTAAAAGGATACAACAAAAAAAAAATGATAATAATGAGATAATCACAATTTCAATCTTGGATTAATTCATGAGTGTCTAATATAGGGTATGTTTTACGCTTATTTTGATAGGATTACAAAAAATATGTATTAATACAAAAATAAATAATCAATTCCTGACTGACACATACCTACTTTAGGTTTTAGATTTAATGAATTTATTCTCAAAGAATAATTTGCTATAAAACAAAATAATAACAAAAAAAAAAAACTAATTCACAAATATTTTGCAAATGCATACTAATTTTTTTTTTTTTTTTTTATGTTACAAATGACTTTTCAGTAACAATCTCTTAAGGCAGACCCAATACAATACCTTCAAATTACAAAATTATTTATAGTAGTGTTAACAAAAGTATTGAGTTAAACTGGCACAAAGACACTGGCACAGACAAAGAGAAATAATTTTGTCTGACAGTAACACTATCCATTATATATATTGTTACATACATCTAAATAATAAGTAGTCAAATTGATTTATATATTGATTCATTTCCAACTAATTGTAGACCGAGTTATATTTGTTATATCTTTATCACATAAAATTTATAATCAATAATTCTAGTTTATACTACTCTAGGAGCAATCACATCATCCCTGAATTACAGATTACTACACTATGGTTATACACGTGTCATATCTAGCTTTTTGCCTTTTCATATGATATGTACCACACTGGGGCACAATTTAATTATTTATTTATTTATTAGAAAGTAATCAACAGTGTTACATCCCAATAGTATACAATTAATATATAGGTAGTTAGTTTTACAATAAGGCTAAACAGATCACACAATAATTATAAAACATGTTAAAAGATAAAAATGTAACTAGGTGAACTATATAGGTATAAAACAATAAACAATGAACAATAGAACACAATAATAATATGAGCAAGTACTATATTACATTTCGCATAAGTACCTCGCAAGGGGTACGCCGCATGTCATTTTTTCTTACATAAGTACCATACTGGGGTTACTACAGATGTCCATTTCACATAAATACCACACTGAGGGTACGACCGACGACGTATGCCAAAGTTCATATAAGTACCACACTGGGGGTACTACAGATGTCCATTTCACAAGAGTATCACACTGGGGGTACGACGTATTTCACATAAGTACCACACTGGGGGTACTACAGATGTCCATTTCACAAGCGTACCACACTGGGGGTACGACGTATGCCGTATTTCACATAAGTACCACACTGGGGGTACTACGGATGTCCATTACACATGAGTACCACACTAGGGGTACGACATATGCCATATTTCACATAAGTACCACACTGGGGGTACGACGTATGCACTTCACATCTGGATCAATTCTCCCAGCTGGCAATAGGTGACGACCGAGCGCCTTCCACACTAGGGGAACAGTACGGCTCGATCATTCGTTAACTCAGGGTCGAATCCACAATTCGCACTAGAAACATAGTTTAAAAGAACAAATTTAGCTTATCTAGATTTAGCTTAAAATAATTTAAATGTACAACTTGCACACGGTGTATATTGAACCAATTTAACCAGCTCCACATAAATTGCGTTTAGCAAAACTACTAGCTTACATGAGGCGCTGTCACGATCACAAACAAAACCGTGTCAGCAACAAAACAAAACTCGATGCAACCTGTGTCTGCAACATATTAATAATACTAAACAGCGCCTATTATGCGTCTTTATAATAAATCTTTATTGAAAGTTAAAAGCTCTATGTAAAAAAACACATATACAGTAAAAATAAACAAAACGATAGATAGGTATATAAATAATAGTGAATCATGAACCAACAGGCATACAATAGTAATATCTCGTCCACCATAATCAAAGATCGACACTGTTGACCCGGACAGCTCTTTAAACTCGTTTGAAGAATCCAAACGTTAAAAATTGGGTGTTTAGAATCTAAACCTTGTTCAGTTCTGAGCAGTACTCGTTGGTGAAATACAAACCATAACCTCAAACTGAACCAAGCGCTTAAACCGAGATTAGCTCGAACCAATTGCGTTCGATTTGAACGGTTCGTTGCAGGTACTATCCAGGCCCTGCATCCCACGTGCTCCGTCCGCGGCGACAGTACCCACTCAGTATTCATTCGTGTTTCCGTATAGGATATAAGATATTGAAGCAGTGTAGAGATTTAATAACCATTTATATACGTTTTCTATTGTCTATTTTGGAAAGCCAACAGTTGAATACTCTAAAACGTTTGTAGATATTCATCACAAGTTATGAGGGTCACATGATTAAATGCCCAATTAATTGTAAGCTTCCACAACATGCACACATATCGAACGATTATTACGTTGATATAATAACTAACTTTTCGTGTTAACAATAAAACTCCTTGAATTAATTTGTTATTACCCTTACTTAAATATATTATATTCATTTACGAGATTTTACTTTCATTCATTACAGAATGTAATGAAAATATCAAAATATTGAAAAGTCAAGTCAGTTGGTGTATATAATGCTGTCAATAATATGACACCTAAATTGAGCATAGCGTTACAAAGTAAATCTATTTCTTTCCTTTATTTAACAATACAATGTAAGAGTTAGCAACCTTTGGTATAGGAGAATATTTGCTTAGCTTAGTTCTGCACCATCCAATATTTAACAGTTTGAAAGGCTGTCGTGGACAGTCACTCGCGGTGTTTCAAGCGCAAATATATAATAAGCAACTCAGAACAATTAACTTGACTCTTAAACAATTTAAACAAAACGTTAATGACAATATCAGTCTTCTATCCTTAAGGATATGTTTCTTGGAAAGGGTAGGTCTCTTTTTTTTTTTTTTTATATATATTCATTCAGATTTTTCTGAAATGGTTGACAACTGGCGCAAAAATCGTTACTACACTCTCTCAATTCTTTTAATGTGGACTTCAGTGAACGGAGACCAGATCAAAGCGCAATATTCCAGTCTGGCACGCACACAGCAATCGAAAAGCTTAATTATATTAAAACACTTTGAACACCTAAGAACAAATCCAAGTGATTTATTTGCAAGGCCCAAAGCTTTAGCTCTGTGGGGGATAAGACCCAGTTTATTGTCCAACGTATGACCTAGATCACGAATTGCATCAACTTCGGCCAGTCGACTGTCATCCATGCACACACATCATCCTATCTAATATCCCATCCAATGTGCGAGTGAACGCCAGGGTACATTTTATTTATTTTACACCATTCATTCAATCTGTATAAATCATACTGTAATAATTGAACATCTTTATTGTCCTTAATAATACGTGTCAGTTTTAAATCATCCGCGAAAACGCTTATATTACTATTATAAAAGATTTCGCCAGTGTAGACATTATAAGAAGAGAAGACCCAAATTGGATCGTTGGGGCACTCCCATTTGAGCCATAGATTGGTAGCCGTTCATGACTACTCCAGACCTCCTATTCGCAAGATGTGATTTAGACCGCATTAACAAGTTATGTGACACTCCGTGCGCTTGCAGTTCACTTAGAAAGACACTATGATTGACCTTGCCAAAAGCCTTTGAAAAGTCGGTACACACGGCATCGATTTGTTTCCCGTTATCAATACATTCTGTTACATTTGTAGTACGAGGTAGCAGATTGCTAGATTGCTAGTCGAGCAGTCACTCATAAATCCATATTGCTTTCTACTAATTACATTCAGATGGCCCTACATGCGCTGATACACTAGCGATTCAAAAACCTTCGGCATGGTAGACAAAATAAATATTGGGTGATAATTTTTCACTTGTTTCCCCTTGCCAGACTTAGACTGTGTCTACACGTTAAGTATTACTGTGTAAACATAACTTTAAAGACTAGACTATTAAGGTGTCGGTAAAATGCCCATCTTTTAAAGACTAATTAAAAATCAACGCAAGAGACAGTCATATCGGCCAGGCACACTTCATCAAAAATATTGGGGTATATGGTAAAAGCTGCCCTTTAAAATACTTTGGGTTGCTTCCTTTTTCTGTTTCTCATTGTATAAATGTGTTCACTGTAACATAGCACTATTAACCCTCGCAATCCAACGGATCCTTATATCTTGTCACTTTTGCGCGATGCCCATGTTTCAATTCTAGAAGCTCAATTCACTGAGGGAAACTACACAGGATAAGACCTGCTTTTGGGCTTATTCAAAGACATATGGGTCGAACCATATCGCAAAAGATATTATAAAATTTAGACACCATGGCATCAACATTCTCACAACCACTAACTTCATCTATCCAGGAATTACAGTTTAGAGAGAGATAAATGACCCTTTCACAGTCAACTTTTTTTTCTTTTTTTTTTTTTTTTAGTTCTGATTGAGACATTATAATTTCCAATGGAGGATGATATTTATCAATCTTTCTTAAATAATTAAAACATCCACTTTCTATAATTCCCTTATTTGTTGAAATTTAATCAGGAATTTTGGTTCTGTGATTATATACTAGATTATATTGTTTAAATCATTAATCAACAATAGAGCTTATCAATGCACCAGTAATGTAATTAAGGCGTCAAACGCGTTATCACAAGGAGACGAAATATTCTACTTAAATTAAATTATTAATTAGTGTAGCACAATTATTATTATTGAATATTTTGTTAATGTTCCCAAGAAATTGTCAAGTAAAGTGAAAATTGAGTCTAAGTATGTGTCGATTCGCACACAGATATGCATATACTCCACCCACTAAGCATTCCATCACATATCCAAAACTATCACAGCTAACCCCGTTATCACGTCTGCCAACATGGTAACGACTATCAAAAATGTCTCTGTGTAAAATACTATCATTAAACTATGACTCAGTTAATATTATAATGTCAAATTCACTGTTGAGATAGGTTACGATAGATCTCGTTAGTGCATGAACGAAGTCCTCTAACATTCTGATTATAACACTTATTCGTCTTAAATAATTTTTTTTTTTTTTTTTTTAAACTTTAAAATTAATAAAATTATTATGCAGTAAAATACTTAAATGTATTATTAAGATTATTTAAAGAGTCCTTATTCCTTATAGATATTAAAAATTCCTTATATGGTCAGAGGATTCATTTTTGCATATGTATACAAATCCTCATTTAACCCACACAAATCTATTTATATTTTAGTTTCTTAGCCTTCAGACGAGATGCATGCAGAACGTTCTGCAATATAGATTTGTTGAAGGTCTCCACCTAATCCGATATAGCTTGTATTCTATTTATCTCCACTATACTCAGCGTTTCTATTAGAATTACTCGCTGCTGCCGAAAACTCAAACCGTTGGATAACCGAACTCGCCGTTCTTGTACACAAGTGAACATCAATTCAATTCAATTTATTTGCATAAAACATGTGACATACAGGTGTTAACAATTGGTTATGAATGAGAACAATGTTTTGCCTAATAATCGGCATGCACATATTTACAAATTCATCTAATATAGAATGTCGATTGATTCTAATAATGACGGCAACAATCAGTCAATTTAATTCTTACAATGTCATACTTATTCTCACACAGATTACACATCAGATTCTTTAAGATTATATTTAATTGTGTTTGCTATCTGGTTAACCATCGATAATAAATTTTCATTCCAATGCTCTGGAACACACTGTATTTTAATGTTATTTACTCGCGATTTTTGTTCTGATTGAATTGAAGTTTATTTGTATAATTCTTGTAACCGACGGCGCGCGGCTCACGGTCGCGTGCGCGTCGCATCTGTATAAGTGCGAGCGACCCCGCTCGCGCCTGACCGCTTCCACCCAGGCTCCCAACAGGCTCAGACACTCACGCAATATGCATGTACACAACGCAACCACAACTAAATCGCCCGCAACTTCGTGAGACAAATGTACTATAAAATTTTATATTCAGTTTCTAACATATTAATGCTCTTGATCTTAAATTGAAGTCCTTTCTTTAAATCTTCGTGTTGCTAATCCATAAAGAATATGGAATTTGTAACTTGAGTAAGTTGATCAAGGGTATCCTTCAAGTTTCGACCAAACTGACATATATATATAATGTTTGCTTAAAAGAAAGTGAAGTTCTTCTCTAACAACCTGACGAATATACTATGATTGTTAAATCATTTATCACACTAGTATCACTGTTTTTTTTTTTAATTTATTTATTTATTTATTTATTTATTATTTTTTTTTTTTATATTATATTATATTATTTATATTTTTTCATTCACATTAATAACCGTGTTATCGTTTTTCGATGAGCTTCGTAATGGAGTATAGTATTGGTTTTACCAGACCGTGGACGGTTACATGATGGGCATAGTCAGGTAGTTAAAATCAGAAGATAAGCCTTTTTATTGACCATTAGACGTTTTGAAATCATCAAAGTGATATTTTTTCATACATGATGAAATTCTGTAGTAATTAGTTGGTCAGTACAACAATCAAACTTCTTGGCATTCTCTTTTGTAGAAGCGAACATTGTTATTAACGATGTAGATAAAAATTCAATCCATATTCAATATAATTGATCGTCTAATATATTAGATTTGTAGCGAGAATCGAACTCGCATTTAGTAACCTCACCAGTGGGCCACATGGGCCGTCACATAGTTTATGCACTTAAATAACATCCTCTTTAACCGAAAATTGAATATTAGTCCTTAACAACAATTTTGCCCCACACGCACACTTACCACTTACTTATCCCGTCATTGTAATTACTGCAACCTCAGGTATATAAAATAATTAATATAGTGTCGTACACATATCATTAAGGCACCCATATGTGTGGTAATTCGTTGTTAAAAGATTTAATACTAAAGTAGTATAACGTGTTATCAAAGTGCACCACCTCGCAATACTCCCATCGCTCAACACAGAGCAGCCATATTCAGTATTCGCATCTTATTAAAAATAAAGATATCGCTTAAGCCTTAAACAGTCGGCATAAGTACCTACAACCCGACTCCGGCGTCCGTAGTATTATTACATCACTCTATGCGCCCACGTCACGGGGAATGTCGGCCCGAGCCTCGGCGGCTGGCGCACTTTAAGGTACCTACCACTAAGGTACCTAATTAATGCGACGTTGTCACTCTGCTCTACGACGTGACGCAGCGATTCATTTTGGCGGCAATTGGGACGCATCCTCAACAATAGTCACTATAGAGCAGCTGGGCGTTTTACCAGATATAATAATAATATGAATGCATATATTGCGTATGGTAGGTATCTATGCAACGCAAACACAAGAACAAAAAAATAATAATTATGTTAAACGGATCCATGAATAAAATACATAATTTGTACATACCATTGTTAAGTTCATCCCACTTCTGAAGTATTAGAACCTCAGGACAAATGGCCTCTCTGTAGATCGCCTCCGTCGAACAAGTGACAGCTACCCAAGATAGACGGTCCAGTCCTTGGTTGCCAAGGTCTTCGGAATGAAACATCTTGATAGAATATGAATAATATCCAACTTTATTACTGGTTACATAAACACTTGAACTCTAAACTCGTTATGAGGGCAACCACGTCCTACTTCGGCGCTCGTCCGTCCCGGAATGACATAGCGGGCGCGCGCTGCATGTTCAAAATGCTAACACTATAGAAGTGAATTGTGAAAATTCTGAGAATGTTTCTCCCATCTCCATTGTTGATTTATCTTAAATAAACAAACGCTGCTAAATATTGCGCTTTAGCTCAAATAAATAATGCTATATTTAAGTTAAACGTATACAAAGCAATCCTAAGTAGGTACTTGTCACTATGAGTAAATAAATAGGTAGGTACAATTTTATTGAAGTATTAACTAAGTTAACATATCTACGATATATTTAACACCTACGGGCTCAGTGGTTCCTCATGGACGACAAAAAAGCCTATTTCGTAGTGTACCCAATAAAGAGTTAAGTTATGAAATGGCCAGTTTTCATATCCATTTACATAATATTATAGAGAAGTAAAATAGCTCCAAACAGTTCCAGATATGTTGATTGTGCATTCATTTAAAAGAGAAATAATATTCTCCTACCCTCACACTCTACTCGTCTGCGCTAGCCTAAGCCGGGGTCCCACGGCCCGTGTTATAACAGGCCAGATCGCGCCAGGCCAGATCGACAGGCCATGGGAACCGTCGCACTCGATGAAGCCTGGTGTCGCCCGTCCGATCCGTCGGAAGTCGGTAAGTTCAAAGGCGCGGGGCGGCACGCTTTCATGTTGAATGACGAACAATAGGCCCACCCGGGCCGACACGCGCCGTGGGACTGCTCGACACGGGCCGCGACGGGCGCCTACAGGCGTCACTCGTCCAACGCGGCCCGTCAGTTCATCGCGCCGTGGGACCCCGGCTTTAGGCTGACGACGCAGTCCACGCAGCAGGCATTATTGCATGGAAGTAGGAGTCATAGCTCCACGTGTATTATAATTATATGTGCAGCACAATAATTATCTATGGTGCTGCGTACCTTGGAAGTTGCTAAATGACAATTGCAATTATTACAACACTAACGTTAAGATACATTTATAAAAGGTGTAGAAAACCCGCGGTGTGAAGACAAGCTATATAATTAAAAAAATTAAAACACACGACTGCCCAAGCGTACGCTCGACCCTGAAGGTTAGCAATAAGGCCGCCTTTGCATGCGTTGTTTCTGTTTCTTGTGCGCAATAAATGTTTTATATCTAGCTACCTAAGTATGTATCCTTTTACATTATCAATCAAACGCTGGTATTATTTAATTGAAATACCATATATTTTGGTAATATTTAAATGGAAATACATATAGTTAAAGCATCTAGGGATCTGGCGGTGCGTATGACAGGCCGATATTTTTCAGTTCGCAGTCTTCTTGCACGAAATCCTTCAGCAGGAGTTTCTTTAACGCAGTACGGCGAACCTGAATGATGAATGATAAGTTTAATGCATTTAAAAACTTCTTTGATGACAACTGAAACTCAACTTTATTCTCTTACATTTACGATTGTAATTGGCACAATGTGAATCCACGCATTGCTCTGTTTTGTTTCATTACATTACATCACGATTCACGATCAATAGGAATGATCCTTGGGTCTTTTAATTGCAATATCTCACAATGATCTCACAAAAAGGTGAAAGAATAGACAATAGATTGGCTTACTTTTGCCGATGTGACTGTGAGTATGTGAGTATTAAAAAGAAAATGCAGTCTAAGACGGTAGCGGGCTAACTTGGAAGGGGTATAGCAGTGTAAATTCAACCCATACCCCTGATCTGTTTCTACACGTCATCGTGCTGAAATGCTAAACAGAGGCGGCTCTAGCCCATGTAGCGCCCGTGTGCAATCAATATCTTGGCGCCCTCTAGAAGACGCGCGGCCAAAATGGAATACTTACAATACAAGAATACCGTTTGGCTTACAGTTATATTTTCACCAGTGAAAAGAAATTCAGGTGCAAGAAATGATGCAATTTTAAAGTCGGGAACCAATAGGCACACGAGTAAAAATTATTTTTAAGCTATTGCATAGCTTCTATCGCGGGCCTTGAGCGTGGAGACCGAATCCAGAAATTCCGTAATGAAAATAACCTGACACGGGACTCCTCTCACCGCTAGATGGCATTGATACAAAATGCTATGCAATAGCTTTACCGCGGCAGTCCCCGAGTGCCACACGTCTTTTTTATCGCTGCGAGTGACGGCGACGCATGCTCTTTGGAGGTGTCGCGGGTGCGGCTCGGCGCGGCGCCCCCTAAACCCTGCGCCCGTGTGCGTTGCACACCCTGCACTATAGGTAAAGCCGGCTGTGACGCTAAATTGCTTGGCGGCACGTCTTTGACGACAGGGTGGTAAGTGGTAACTATAGCCACGGCCAAAGGCTTCCACCAGATAGAGAAAGAAATGAATTACAGCAAGAGTCTGCAACTTGGCCTGTCTCAGCTCCTCGCGGATGAACATCATCTCGGGGCGCAGGTCGCGGTGCGCCTGCGGGTCCATGTCGATCTTCAACTTGGGGTCAATGCCCGCGAGCTGCTGGTCACTACAACATTAGTTTCAGTATTGTGTTAACAAATTCGATTTTAAATAAGTTGTTTGAATTATGTTGGTAGGTAATGGGTATTAAATTAACGTAGATATCCTTCATAAATGCGAAAGTGTGTTTGTTTGTTGGTTTGTCCTTCAATCACGCCGCAACAAAAGGATGAACGTGATTTTTTGCATGAGTATAGTTGGGGACCGGAAGAGTGACATAGGCTAGTTTTTATCCCGGAAAATCAAAAAGTTCCCGCGGGATTTAAAAACTAAATACACGCGAGCGAAGCCGCGGGCATCAACTAGTCTTATATATAATTATCTAATTTCCTTTATACACCAATGTTCTATTCTAAACCTCAGACCCAGCTCATACCATAGTTGACCATAGTGTTCTTCTAAACACATTTATTTTGACCCGTGAAAACAAAATTCTCACAAATTGGCGCCAACGTCTGCTTCCAATATTCCCGCTTCTTCCAAACTCTCGGGTTCACCGTCTTCATGATTGTTCTTTGTAGACATTGTGTTGAAACTGTTTAAATTAAGTATCTATAAAACTTATTAATAAAATTATTAAGAAATATTTCAATTTTCAATGGTCAAATTAAAACATTTGAAGTGTGGAGACAAGGATTGTCCAATTCTTTATTTTCTTTTTGGCAGATCAAGAAATTTTGACTTTAGTGACGCCTTCACACGTTACCGATTCGATTTGAAGTAATAATCGATTTTATTTAAGAAGAACTTTCAATCGATTTAATGAAATACTTTTTAATTTTGATTTAACGTACTTATATTTTATTATATATTTTTAATCACTTAGATAAATTAATTATCACATATGTTTGCGGTACAGACAAACAGAAAAAAATAATAAGTTGATTTGGGTTCTTTATCGATAATAATAATAATAATTAAGGTTTTCTTTCAAAATATGTTTAACTAGCGACCTGCCCCGACTTCGTCTGGGTTGAAATATTAAATATTTGTTTTTACGGGGCTGCGATCGCACAGAGCTTCTTATAGGAAACGATTGTTAATAAGATCACCACAGGAACCACAGGAATCTTCCGCGCCGATACCTGCCACCGTGCCCCGCCGCACCGGCTGGCACCATTTTATTATTTTATCACGCGGAAATATTCATTTTCTGATAACTCCGATATTAATTTAAATTGTATAGTGTATATAAATCAGATCAAGTTATTTATACCTTTGCCTTAATCCTTACCTAAATAAATGATTTCTCAAGCAAGGCAGTTTAAATACCTGTAAATTACTTTTTAGTTTATTAAAATCGGACATTCCATTCGAAACATATTACGAGTTTAACCTTCAAGCAGGCGCGTGGCCATTTATAACGGCAGCGGTCGCGCGTAACCTAAAAGACCTATTGGAGATTTTAGGGATTTAAAATGACAAATCATTAAATTATCATTTATGTTTTATAATCAAAACATTTATCTTTTAGTCAGGAAAGTATTTAGATGCAGAAAAATATTTCAATCTAAGTAATTGCCTTTAAAATGATATTTAAAAGAAATATATATTTCTTGGAGTTGGGTCTCAATTTTAGGACATAAATCTTACTTATTTATTAAAATAAAATCAAATAAATATCTTTGAACACTTACAAAACAAATTAACATCGTATGTATTATCATTAGAAAACAAACAATATAATAAAAACTAAAAAATTTTTTTTTATATTTTTAGCGAGCAAAAGAGCAGGCGGGTCACCTGATGTTAAGTGATTACCGTTGCCCATGAACGTTCTGCAAATAATTTTTGGATTATAAAACAATTTGCAAGATAAATCCCTATAATTAGAGATCAAAAATCTGGTATATGTTAACGTTTAGTTTTCTTCCTCATCAGTCTCTTTTTCACTCTCTGTGTCTTCTTCAATTAGTTGTGCAACTATCTCGGATTCACTGACGAATCTACGAGTCATTTTTTACAAAAACTATCAGTAAAACACAAATTTAGTTTAATACATAAGATAAAATATTTTCGCTAATAGAGTCGCGCGTAACCTTTACGACGACGGGCGCGTGTAGTCTTTTCGACGCCTACGCCACGATTAAAACAAAAGCTATTTGTTAAATATGGGACGAGCGGGGAATGAAGGTATGTAGTTGTTTTTGTTTGTAATGAACTTAGAAGAGGGTACTTGAGACGAGAAATATTTGACACCAATATGTTTGAAATTATAAACAAAAATGTAACAAGTGCGGTCGATTCGACGCCGCGCGACCGCTTGAAGGTTAATAAAATTGCTCAGTGAAATGTTTTTAAAAATTACGCGTTGATGTCAGTTGTCCTGCATTTACTGTACGTTTATGCCAAAATGTTTAAAAAATAAATGTCCAGCCGTGCGAAGCCAGGACGAGCCGCTAGTATTTAATAATTTTACTTGTTTCATTTGTATACCCAATTACGTAGCTAGTTTGTTAAATAAATAAGTAGGTAGGTATGTGATTTTCCAAGTATATTTGCTCATAACTCTTGATTTAAACTTGGTTTAGACGTTATTAACCACGCGTTTTGAAGTTAACTCACTTCACTAACGCGTGCATAGTTACATTTTAAGGCAGCCGTCAAAAAATAAATAAATGAAAAGAAAAATTTCTTTACTCTTGGTTTGAACTTAAATTCCAAGATTTCAACTTAATTCCTTGCAAATATTCAATATTGGAGTCATAGTTACTATTTTTATTTCCGTTTTTTATTAAATTTACAGAAACAATACTTACCTACACAAAGTCAAATTATTTTTATCATAATCGTGAATGATTTATCGTCTTTCAAGAACTGTGTTATACTCTGTGGTTGTTTGTTATGCACAGGGCACTTCACTAAACGTCAATAAAGTACGACATTATTTTAGTACATTATTCCGAAAACAAAAAAGTGGTAATTTATAGGCGTAGGGTATTTGGCAGATGCCAAAAAGAAAATAAAGGCTTGGACAACGTATAGTTTTTTCTTTTTCATTTTCATAAATATGTAGGGTAGGTACCTACCTAACGCCCACATGTAACCTACACCGATCTTTGTAAAATACACAATCCGAAAGTGTGTTTGTGTGTTGGTTTGTCCTTTAATCACGCAGCTACGAAGCAACGGATGACGAATCGATGTGATTTTTGCATAGGTATAGTATAATACTAAATTAAATTACGTTGAAGACTCAAAATTGTGTTTTAGATAGGTATTGTTTTGTGCTACAGTCCACAGAACACTAACGGCATAATAACGCCTACCGGGGTTACAGCAAGGTTACAGCTAGTTGGCCTACAGCATTTAGGAGCAGTCAGCACACAAACATATAAGAGTAAGAGTCAGCAGCTGAAATCAAGTACATACCTACCTAATTTCGCATATCGCGCCTTCGACTTACGACTCACTTCGACTTCGACCGCGCCTCACTAACGCCATCTATAGCATCTAGAGGTATTTATAAAATGCTCTACCTTGTCTGTGCTCATTGCAAAAATCAAAAATGTTATTAATTTCTTTTATTCATTTACTATATTTTTATAGTATAAAATTTAAATTGAAAATAACTATGTGATCATACGTTATAATTTTAAAAATATTAGATTAACCAAAGATGTTACTTCATCAAATTAATAAAAAAATATCATTTTGACTCTATGTAGTGTTTATAGGTTCTAAACTCTTTGGACTCTTATTGACTCTATAATCTGTGGTAAAAGGGTGACTGAACTGCCTCATTGTTATTTATTGCATTTGACTCTAATAATACATTAATTAGCCGTTTTACTGGTACAGTGAGTGCAATAACATACATTACAAGTCGTGACAGCCATGCCGATGTGAGTAATAGCGAAGGTGTGGCGCAGCGCTCTGGGCGTTGTTTCAGTGTTGATCCCTGGTGACGTTTGTGTTACGAAAAATATTGTTCCTAGCCCGTCGCAAGATGACCGAGTACAAATTAGTGGTCGTAGGGGCCGGCGGCGTGGGCAAGTCCGCATTGACTATACAACTTATACAAAACCATTTCGTGGACGAATACGACCCTACGATTGAGGACTCTTATAGGAAACAGGTCGTCATCGACGGCGAGACCTGTTTGCTTGATATCCTGGACACGGCAGGTCAAGAGGAGTACTCGGCTATGAGAGACCAGTATATGAGGACAGGGGAAGGGTTCCTGTTAGTGTTCGCGGTGAATAGTGCGAAAAGTTTCGAAGATATCGGGTCGTATAGAGAACAAATAAAGAGGGTGAAGGACGCGGAAGAAGTGCCGATGGTGCTCGTCGGTAACAAATGCGACCTTCAGGCGTGGGCCGTGGACATGACACAGGCGCGAGAGGTTTGTTTATGTTATTTTTTACATCTGTTGAGTTAGTCTGTAGAGCAAGGTTCCCATATAAAAATATTTTGTACATTACCCGCCAGCAAAGATTACAGTGGCTTCGGTGTAAAGCATACTCTGTCTGAAGTGACACAAAGTCACATAAGTAAATGACAGTGATGACACTCCTCAAACTCACATAAATGTAAGTACAATGACTACGCTCAACAGCTAGCCAATTGTCTCTTTTTGGGGCTTGAAGGGTAACACATAACTCTGGATAGTGTAGTTCCAGAATGAAACTTTAAAGACACTCTGTGTCTTTAAAGTTTCATTAATTTACATTGATTTGCTTACATTTTGTCTTTGACCATGGCTACTTATTACCTTACCATCAAAGATGTGCTGCCAAATGATTTAGCATTCTGGCATGATGGTATGTAGAAACTGCTTAAGGTTATGGATTTTAATTAAAAACTGCCAAACCCCTTCTGAGTTAGCCCGCTTCCTTAGTCTGCATTATCACTTACCATCAGGTGAAATTGCAGTCTTGAGCTATCTTATGAATAAAAGAAAGTTTTAATTAAAAACTGCCAAAACCTATCTGAGTTAGCCTGCTTCCTTAGACTGCATTATCACTTACCATCAGGTGAAATCTCACCTGATGATTGCAGTCTAGGGCTATCTTATAAATAAATAAATAAAAATACAGTTCCCTTTATTACAACTGTAAGGTGCAGTGTTAGACAATTACAAATTGCTCATTCTATTTCTTTCCTTAACAACAAGGAAGAAATTGGTACAAGCTGCAAACCATTAATGTAACCATAAATGGTTATCAGAATTAATTAAAATGTAACTACTAGTTGATTAGTCATCCTTATCTCTTGTTGCTACAAAGTAAACAAAGGTTCAATGAGTAATTCATCTAAATTGGGTTAAAAGATATTTACTGTTGGTATGCCATTGATTTTATGGCAGTGAAAGATTATATATATATATATCACAGGTCTACAGTGAAAATGTTGCAGCCAAAACTATAACTGTTTTTTAGTATATTGGGTACCCGGATTACAACTGCATACTTATTTTTTTAATGCTACGTGTAGTTTTCGAGATACGAGGTATGTGTAAAAAAGACAAAATAAGCCAATTTTAAACATTTAATTACATTATTTTACAGCTAGGAAGCTTCTTATTCAGATTTTTTTAAATGTTCATTGCTATGATTGTCCCATGTGATACTCCAACAATATTCTGCCATCATATGCTCATCCCAACGATCTTGGTACCTATTTTCCGTCAGTTTTAGATCCTGATGGAAGCGCTCTCCTCGTTCTTTGTTGTAGGAGCCAAGATTTTCATGAAACTTGTCCCAGTGGCTGTGCAGGGTGCACTTGTATGCTCATGCTACAGCCAACCTTTTTAAAGTTATCTAGAAGGTCCTGAACTAATTCCACGTCATTTTTTGCCTTTCATTACCTAAGAAATTTTTGAAAATTTTTTCTCTGTCATACTCACGACAAAATGAGACTTTCGTGCCTGTAGCAATTAAATTCCTTTCTTTAAGTCTCGATGCTAGTCTCAGACCTCTCTTTGCAATGGTAAATACGTAAAGTACTGAGTAAAGAATATGGGCGCCGCTGATGATTCAAGATCACTGTCTCGTTCATTTGAAGAGACCTCCATCATATCTGTCTGCGACGAATCAGATGGTGCTGCCCTCATAGTATTGTCTGAGAGTGGTAAATGCCGTCTAGCAGACGATAGGTCTGGATATGTCATTTTTTTTTCAATTTACCCCATGCAATTTGATTAAACAAAAATAAAAATCATCAAAATAGTTTGTTGGTTCTGATCAAATCATAGGTACAACGAACCTCAATTGTGCTCGTTTACCACTCGACCACTGACTCGAATATTCAATACACAATTTGCACATGATATTTTGTACCCAGGGATGGTTAAAGCCCTTGATCTCGATCTTAAAAGAGTCAAAATACGCTCTTTTTATGAAGGCCGTTATAGGTTTTCTGAGTTTTTTCACTACATATTCACCAAAAATGTTACAAAATGTATTCGAATTATTTAATCAACTCCTCCTATATGACGACATAATGATATTATCGGATAATCACACAAATTGGCGGAATACGAACACATTAAACATAGCAAAATGGGTATTTTTTTCCGATGAGGGTAGTTCAAAAACTACACGTAGTTTTGACCTTGAAAAACTTCTGTACGACTAATTATCAAGTCATTCATCAAATCATATAATAGGATTGCCAGCAAAAAAAGTTTTTCATTTTTTGTAGACCTGTTATATTTGAAACTTTATTTAAGTACTTCTGGTTTCACCGATGTCGAATGACGTTTAACTGAGGAATATATTGGGTGTTTTTGTATTGAAAATACTGTCAAAATATCTTTACATTGGTAAAGTTTACTTTACATTCTCTTATATGTACATATAAAATTTTGGTAATTTTTAAAACAGTTTGTCTCTGTAAAATACTTGAAAAATATTTCTTTTCAATTTAGAGACATGTGTTTTTTTAAACAATTTTCAAATTGTTTTTTTTTTTTTAAAAGAATATAAGTCAAGTTGAACTTGACTTATATTCTCCTCTCCCCTCCAAATAAGCTGAAAGCTTGTGTTAGGAGTGGGTACGACAATAGCTCAACGGGTGGGGATCGAACCTGCGACCTTTCAGTTTTCAGTCCGCACCTTTCACCGTTGGGCTATTGAGGGTTATGTATTGATATTTGATTACCACTTATAATCAGAAAGAGAGGATCACATCAATCATAGTGTGTGAAGTGTGTTTATTAGTTTATTGATTTGTCCTTCAACCAAAAACAATGGATGGACTTGACTTATGAATATGACTATATTAAAGTCTGATTTTTAATTCGGTGGAATTCTGACACTTGTCATTTTATAAATAGAGCGAGTTATTTGTATGAAAAACAGTATTACCACCTGTAGTTCGATTTTACCCCAAACTATCTGTCAGGCATTTGTCATAAATATCTATGTGCAGCAATTGATATTTATTTTTCTAAGTTTAAATTTGATATCTTTTTTGTGGGACTTTTTAAGTCTCTGGTAACATTAAGATACGTCAGAATTCTACGCAATTAAAAATCAGACTATAGTGAATTTTATTGTCTTTCTTTTCTCTTTCTTACTTTGTTTGTTAGCATGTCCACACCTACAGATGATATGATGATGATAGATATGATGGGTTCGATTCCTGGGTCCGTTCAATGAAACATACTTATTATGTATTTCTGCCAAGAAATTCTCAGTACTAGCCCAGAGTTAGGAAGTAGGCAGCGTGTCACCATCATGCCTTAGAGAGCATGTAAAGCCGCCGGTCCTGCGCCTGATCTCTCTCTAGAAGTGTCGGATTTCCATCCCATCAGACTATTAGAGTACAGGCAAAGAGAGTGCACCTTTGTTTAAGCATACACTGATATAACCTGATAGCCTCTATAGCCAAACGGTTAAAGGTGCAAAGTGAAACTGAAAGGGTGCAGGTGGAACCCCACCCGTGGCACTATTATCGTAGCTTTCCATCTTCCATCCTTCAGCTTGGCTAATATTCTTAAAAAAAAGACGTGTGGCACTTGGGGACTGCCGCGGTAAAGCTTTGCATAGCATTTTTTATCAACGCCATGTAGCGGTGAGAGGAGTCCCGTGTCAGGTTATTTTCGTTACGGAATTTCTGGATTCGGTCTCCACGCTCAAGGCCCGCGATAGAAGCTATGCTATAGCTTAAAAATATCTCCCGTGCATATGTCTAACCTCTGAGGTTTGTCGCAGTGATCGGATTCAGTCGGAAGGACATTACTTTGAATAACAGAAACTGTATATGATTCCAGGTAGCGCGAAGCTACGGCGTCCCCTTCGTAGAAACGTCAGCCAAGACCCGGATGGGGGTCGACGACGCGTTCTACACGCTCGTGCGAGAGATACGCAAGGACAAGGAGAGCCGCGGCAAGAAGTACCGGAGAGGGAAGAAGTTAGGCTCCCAACGCACATTCAAGTGCACACTTATATAAGTTAAGCTAGTTACAGACTAATACTTACACTGAAATCTATAGATCGCACTCTCTCTGCTCAGTTTCAAGACAGAGCTAAAACAAGACTAACTTATGTCCGGACATAAATTACATCTCATTTTAACTCTATCTCAAGTCTGAGTCAAGTCAGAGCACATACTATAGATCTCAGGCTTAGACTCCTATTGTTAAGCGCACCTCGATCACATACCTGACGTTTCATTGGATGAGGCGGAGTACTCATAAATCTTGATAATGACGATGGTACCAATTCTTTTGTACTAAACTAAATTATATCAAAATATAATGCTATCATTTTCACCTGCACGCATTTTGAAAGTGATAGCAATACAAAAGTCATTATTATTTAGTCGAGAAAATGTGTACAGCAGAATTAATACCAGCGTATGCTTAAAAGAGATGCAGGTATGCCAAAATGTAAGGTTAATAAGAGGCTGTCTTGCCTCTTATTAACCTTACATTTTGGCATACCTGTAATATTTTGTCCCTTATATATCAGCATATGCAATATATCCGCGCATGCATCGATTACATCCTTCAATCTGTAGTCCTGTCTCGTTAAATTATTATGGTGCTAGTGCATCTTGATACAATCTCATAATTGGTTTAAATACATACTTGCAGCTTGAATCAATATCTTCTTTCCAAATACATAAAAGGAAAAGGTGACCAACCGACTGACTGATCTATCAACGCACAGCTTAAATAATTGGACTGATTGGGCTGAATACAGACAGCTATTATGATGTAGGTATCTGTTAAGAAAGAATGAAAATTCAACCCCTAAGAGGTTACTTAATATGAGCAAAGCCACGGACAAAATCTAGTTATGAATATAGCCAATGGCAATTACTGAGATTGTAGCAATATGTATGTACATATTGTTTATATGATCACAACTTCACATCACAAACTCTGTGCCAGTGCCTAAAGTCAACTCATTGCACGTACAAAATATATCAAAAACGGATGGTTTAAAATTTGAAGTGCGCTTAAATTATAGGGGTTTCTATATTTGGGGTAATATCTTATTGAACATCATTTTTATATTAAGGATTAGAGCTTTATTTCGTAGCTCCTATATCCAAGGTTCGTTATACAGTACAAAATGCTCAGATAAAAATTAGATACAGTACCAGACAGTAAAAATTTACACATGGACGTCTCCAAAGAGCGTAGAGCATCGGACCCTCATACTGTTGTTTCAAACATTTTATTGCTTTTTTTATATTCAATGACAAGATAGTCCTTGACTGCGATCTCACCTGATGGTAAGAGGTGATGGTGTATGAAGCCAATCTGTTTCCAAAGCTCGATGTGCAATAATTACTGCCTGGTACTGTATCTTTGTTAAAAGCCTCTCCCTCACATGTACGTTTTTAACCATTGTCACTGCAGTATCTTTTCATACATTTCTTATCACAGCAATTTGAAAGGGTCCTAATGGAAACTGTATTACAAGCATAAAAGTTTATAAACTATACTCTGACTATGGAAAATTGGATGTAACATATATTGATTTTGATCATATAAAATGTAGTCTACGTCATCCCGATCATCATAACAAATCGATTGACACCTTATTCATCAAAGTCGGCGCAGAAGTTTATTCGCTACACTGAAACATTCGTAAATAGTTACATACATATGTAGACTGTCAAAATCATAAACCTTTCTTTTTGTTGTAGTCGGTTAAAAAATAGATGTCGCAATAAAAACGCAATAACGCGCTTGATTGGGGGAGGCTTTACCTTCGTTAACATGATTCACTAGTAATGCAGTGGCCACATCGATAGAATTTTGCGTCGTGAACGCTAAACGCGGCGTAAATATTTTCGCAGCATATTTTTATTTATATGAATAGCGAGCAAACGTGCAGGCGGGTCACCTGATGTTAGGTGATTACCGCCGCCCATGAGCACCAGAGGCACCGCCAATGCGTTGCCGGCTTTTCAAGAATTTTTTGGTCCGCCCCTTGAATAACCTCATGTTGTAATTAAGTGGCAACACCATCAAAGGAACTCATTCTTATCTTTTTCTTTTATGTCCTAACTATTGACAGTCACAGTTGTCAGCCAACGCCGTCACTGAACGGTGTCGCTTAGACAGACTAATATGATCTGCAGCGGCAAAAGTTTTTACACCATGTTGAACCGAAACTGTCTTTGCCTCGAAACAGTCGCTCTGTCTGGTTCAGTCGTTGTATATTAGAAGTTCAAACTTGTATATGAATATGGTACTTCTTAAAGAAACTCTGTTACCATGCTTGACAATCATGTGGCGACCTCTAGTTTGTGCGTAGGAAGTTGCTTCATCGTGACGTTATTTCTAGACCCTATAGAGATAATAATGTGTGGTTCACACAACACCGCATCGTACGTCTAACGCTTTGTACAAACGGAGACTAGAATCCTTCACTGTCTGGAAAAATTTGGACGCACATACCCAATAACATTTCAACCCACAAACCTTTGTCAAATTAAATACATACATAATGTAAAGGAATAGAGTTAACTTTTCAATTGATAAGTTGTGTGGGTTGACTCTTTATTGCATATATGCTTAGAAATTTTTAATCATGCAATTTTTTATTGGTGTGGCTGTGACTTTATACACAAAGGGTCTTATTTAGTACTGTGTTTGAATTTACAAGCACTAAGAAGTCATTCTTTTTTTTTTAAGTTAGAAAAATGCCTTGAATGATAACATACTAACCGCACAATATAGGTATACATTTTATCACTAGGTAAGGGTACTATAATAGAACGACAACTAGTGAGCGCCACAGACATTGATTTAGAAGCACTGCTAAAAGATAGACCCTATCCATAATATGCTTCTACGGCCCAAAAATTAATTAATTAATAATTTACTTGTCTAATATCCAAGAGAGGTACTAGGTGTGTTTCAAATGCAGGTACTAAATAAGATCCGTTTGTGTTATTTTTACTAAAATAATAATTAATCAACAATTTTTTAACTGTTCTAACATCTTTACGACTTTAAACTATCACAGTAATTAAATAATAATAATTATATCACAAACATTTTTTTAAATAGTAGTCATATTATTATAACTCTAAATTACTTACATTATAAATCAAAAGAAATGCTTATTAAATTATAAAAAATATCTAATATTAAGGGTGGCGACACAGATATACAATTTCATTAAAGTTGTATTAATTGTATTCAAAAAGTAAAGTGTGGTTTTGGAAAACCTAATCTTCGCCATTGAATAATATACGCACTAATAGGTTGCTTAAACTAATAAAACTTATTAAAATATATTAATAATATTTTATACAGAAATTACGTTTTAATAACAGCTTTTATCAATGCTCTCTGTATATAGTGAAAACTTCTGGTTGGAAATTATCGCTCAGTGATATTATCACGACCACTTCGCCTTTTAACTGTCACCGAATCTCGCCGCCCTGTATAATATGTAAGTCATTTTCGATTCATAAGTTTGACAGAATTTTTTCGCATATTTTTATACTTATTAATAATAATTAAAATGTGGGTGATTTCAAATTATTAGACGTAAGCTTCTGCTATTTACTTGTCTATAGCTAGGTAGCGATTATATCAATTTTAGAAATCTTAAGGGCTGTTAAATACTTTTAATAGGTATTAATAAAATTAGAGTTCCGCAGACTACGGACTTAACGATCGGTCTAATTTTAAAATCGGCCATTCACGCCTTATCAGCTGATTATAATTTGCATTTGCGATCTAAAACAACTCGACCGATCAAAAAGTCTGTATTCTGTGGGCTGCCTTATAGTTTGTCGAATTTGTTCAATGACACATGTTCACTTTATCAAGCCTGTGTGAGCTAGATACTATAGCGTACCAGTTCACTCTGTGTGCGTGAAAGGTGTTGTCATTATTGAAAAAAATTCCCATCAACGTGGGGAAAACCTCAAACCAGTTAGGATTTGAGATTTTCATTGTATGACTTGACAAAAGGAAACGTATGTTGATATGTATTTTTTATATATTGGTGGAATGCCGATTTATATGGCGGTTAAAAATTTTATTCTTGTTCGATGATATCCTAACCACATAAAGTGTACAAACATATTTTAGTTTTTTTAAGTAGCGGAAATAACGGCTGTTTTAACAGAAAGTAAACACATTTTTAAAGTCTTTATTTTGCGAGGCGAAATTAACAAAAATCTATCATTATAACTAGTTTTATTTTAAAAAAATATTTTCTTTATCATGTGCATACATAGTGTCTCTATTTGGCGCGAAAAGTATAGTTTATGGCTTTATAAACAACGCTGACAAACACAAATAATAATTATTGTATTTATTTCCAATATTTATACTGTGGTGGGTGCTAAAGAGACGGTTGTGCGCGATACTGTACTGTAATTTATTTTTACTAGTATTGTATTTCCAACGCCCGTAGTATTTAATTTTATTAAATGAGGGTTTCATTTCGGGTTCGATAAAGTTTCCGATTATATTTTTAAATGCGATATAAAATTAAAGCTTGTACAACGGTCCGCTAATAGTGTTGTACAAATTAGGTAAACTAACGTGAATTCTAAGCCGTATGAATTTCGTTCACATAATGGGCATGCCGACGTTACGCTCGCAGTTTGCAGCTCACTGTACTAGTGTTATCGTTCAATAATAATCTAAAAAGTCTCACACTACTGTACGCAGTTTGCTGCTAAAAGCTTAGCCCAGCGCCCGATTTGCTACAAAATAACAAAACAAACTCGGTTGCTGACTCTGTATACAAACTACACTACTTTCTTGTACACTGACTGGAACACTAGTAGGTACAAAGTTGACCTAGACAGTGCGCCGCTGTAAAAGTGTGAATCCGCCCCAAACTACACACAGGACTAATATTTACCATGACTCACATTTTTTCCCTAATAGGTAGGTACACTTGTTTAATAACAGATAGTTTTATTTTACATATCATTGTTTTATATAAGAGCAATAGAAGACATTCTTCGATGCCTATAAAACGTGTTAAAGTAATTTTTATTCTTATGTGTACCGACTTGTAAAATATAAAATATTACAATGTATAGATGATGTCCACCACGTACAAACACACGTTTAAG
This sequence comes from Hipparchia semele, assembly GCA_933228805.2. Lineage (NCBI taxonomy): Eukaryota > Metazoa > Arthropoda > Insecta > Lepidoptera > Nymphalidae > Hipparchia > Hipparchia semele. The sequence goes on along the minus strand of OW121727.1, from coordinate 12,112,533 downwards.
CTTGTTCTGGTAGGGTATAGATACTTTTGTTTACTTGGATCCCTGATCACATGACGAAGATGAAAAGACATGATGATTCAGATGGATTATGTGAGAGATCCTGGTATATATCTCATAAATGGCACGCAAATATTTTATAGCTTTATAAACGACTGTGTTGCCATTTATTTAATTATCTATGGCTGAATGAGCAGTCTCTACAGAAAGAGATACCTAGTTTTTTTTTGTTAAAAGTTCATCGCTCAATCACATTTACCAGTTTCTGATATATAAATTTTAATTTAATTATAAATAATAGCTGGACAAGATTATCATTAGTACAAATGTTTATCAGCCTACCCTAGTCGCAGTAAAAAAAAACTTTATAATTCAAATATAAGTTATGTGATATTCGTATGAATGAGTGTTAAATAAACTTTTGGCGTCTCCAAATTCTTACCAATACCTACAGAGGTGCCAATAAATCTTTATTGTTGCATATTTATTTTATTTTCGCAACTGCTTAATATCTTCTATCAGTATCTATTTTTAGGAATAAAGCAAATAAAGCAAAGAAAAACACTACTGTAAGACAATTTTTAATGTGTTTTTATCTTTTTCTAAATAAAAAATACACGTAAATATAACTAAACGTACCTAAGTCGTTATCTTATTTTTACTTTTGCTTATACAAGGTGTTTGTTAATGTGTATAACTTACCAGCAACCACCCATGCACTTTGACCCTATAAACACAATGGCGGTGGTAAAAAGTGAAAATTAATTATCAAAAACTTTCATACAAAATTAATTAATTAATTAAGAAAAAAACATTTTGGAAACCCTAACTGGAGACATAACAACAAGTTCAAAACGAGTGTTACCACTCATGCTTTTGATTTTACCCGTTTTCCCTCAAAAAAAATTCCCTAGAAGTCCTTGAAGAAGAAGAAAAAAGATTTTGACTTTCTTTTGGCAAATAACTTGTAAAATGAAAAACTGAATACTGCTTTAGGTAGCAATTTAAAAAATACTTATTAACAAAAGTGTTACATTTGAAAAGCCACATTTTTATCTCAAGAATTTACCTAACATTTGTTAGTTACTGTTAGATTCCAAAATTATTAAATGCACTCGCAATTATCATCAATTCCTTTAAAAATAGTTAAGCAAAAATCTTGTATAATACAAGTATTTTGTGTTGTTTTTCCCCAGGTAAAGGCAAAATTCCTAAAGACGTAAACACTTTGGTCCCCTACACTATTTCCAAGAATTCTTTGACTCCGCCCCGCGAGTAAAGGCGAGGCTACACACAAGATTTGCGGTTGCGTTTACGCAACGAAAAATTTCATCGCATAGGACATCGTACGAGTAAACTCTTACCATTATTTTACTTTCTAGTGAGACATGGACCGCACTAAATACTACTTCTGCTTGCGTTAAGATGCATCAAGAAAAAACACAAAAGAAAGTACCTACTGCGTATTCATCTCCTCAAAATTGAGATGCAAACATTTACATACTTCCTTCCACGCTTGTTTTTGGAAATTTATCTTTGTATTCTTCCACTGGTTTCTCCCAAAGGACAGGAGGTTCCTGAATCAAGGAAATCAGATAATCGATATCGTAATTAATCATCTTGAGATGCACACGCTGGGAAGTGTGGATACCGCTAGAATGTTAGTACATCGTCGCATCGCAGGTTTTATGGTGCACAGAGGACATTTCCACGGTGCGTTGTGGTCGCGACGTCTATGATTTTTACAATGTCCTCAGTGAAGGCGCGCCCTTACGGTGTTTCGACGTATTTAATATTCAAACCACGCCCACGTACGCGGCATCGGTAAAGGAACTAAAACTAGCACTGTACTGCAAGCGATAATAATAATTATTGTATCGTTTTGAAATTGATTTATTATTAAAAATATCACACACATTCATTCGTTCATTCACATACAGTAATTGTTAATCAAAACCACAACACAAATTAACGAGATATTAATTACCTGCAAAGAAAGAGGCGGCAGTCACTTTATGGACTACGTAGGTACGGACTTTAACTTACGGAGTCCGAAAGTAGTCTGGAATATTCTTGCAAAAATACAAGATTTCTAATCGGTTTTCACTCTACTGAACAATACTACAGGTTACAGGTTTAATTGCATGCCGATTAATGGTTAGGTATCGCATCTGGAATATTTTATCGCAACGTTATAGCATAACAAGTAGTACGTTGTAGGCCTACACACATTCATTCATAGTGTTATCGTTGGCAGTTCATCGCCATTGAATCAGCTGTTTTAAAGGGCTGCCACCTATACATTTATGGTGAATTTTTGAAGTCCTCATAACTTGGCCAGGATATGAGCTACACGTCTCATGATATTTTTTCATGTATCTATACACCGACCCCAACTTATGGGTTTCGGTAGGATAGGGACATTAACTAACACCTTGTATATAAAATATGTAAATCAAACCTCTGACATTCTTGTCTTTTAATTTAGATTTTAGATTGTGTCAGTAGGCAAATTTAGATTGAGTCAGTAGGTAAAATATGACTTATAATTCGCCGGCGAGTCAGTACTGACTTGATATTGCTATCATAGAAATTGTTTTCAAGTTAAATGCTGACTTGAACGTCTTTATCGCAGCTTGTGGCACTGATTGAGCATGTATTAGCAATGTGTGTAAACAAACATGTAAAATCGTGCTGATTACAAATGAATAAATAAATCGCGTTTGCATCGTGGTGCAAGAAAAATGAAGCGAAGCTAAAGACAAAATTTAAGATTGGTTGCACCATCGTGGTGCAACCAATCTGGAATTTTCGTCCTTTTTTTCCTCGTCCTTTCCGTCCGTATTTTATTTTTCTCATTTGTCTATATCTTCAAAATGGCTATAATTGTTTTAACAAGAAAGCCGAACTTTTACTTTCATTTTTACTACTGACGTCACTCACAGACCCAATCTAATTCTGCTTTTATGTATAGTATTAACTCCTGCGTTAATTTTTAATTTTGAATGTATGTAGTACGAGAATAAGTGAAGATCTTAGAGAAATTAATAAATATTTTTTATTGTAGGTACGAGTTCAGTAATGCAAGAAGTGTTTAAATATATTTCAGTTTAAATACGCTCACAAATGACCAAGTTAATAAATTTAACGGCATAACAACAATACATTAAAAAATGAGGGCGTTTGCATCTTCCTGATTCGAATAGGTCTTTCACTGAATTAAAAAAGAAGTACCTAACTTATTCAAAAATCGTTTTAAATTTCTAGTTATTTTAATTAAACTAGTATTTTATATTAAAACTTTTTTAAATACATAATATTTTTGCATATTAATGAAAGCAAACGAATTTTTATATAAACTTGTAATTTCTGACTTTGACAGTTTTCTTTAGATTTAAGTTTGAATAATTTTTATCTACCCTAGTTTACATACGATATGTAACATTAATTTTAAGAAATCATTTAATTCAAAGCTGCCAACGGGAAGTCAGCCAGAAAACTTTTGCCATGATATAAATGTAGCTGATTAGGGTTTATTTTTATAGTTTTTTCGCTATTTAAATATGTATTACTTAACAAAACCTAAATTATAATTTTTCATTATTTACCTACCTTGATAGAATCCATTTAAATAATAAATCGAGTTTGATGATACTGCACAATTTGTTGGAAATAAGTAGATGAAATATTTATGAAATAATGTTAATATCTGTAAAATGGCACAATAATCTGTGCTCATGAAATAAATAAAATTGGCAAAACAAACCTTTGTTTATTTATTGCCCTTCATGTTTGAGAATATTCACTACGAACCTGAAAATAATGTTACCCTGTAAGGTACCATTCCAAGAGAATATAATTTCTCCATTTATGTAACTGATGCGGCAAAAGGCACATGTAGTTCAATGACAGATAGAAGATGAGGTGACCTCCTTTGAGTATATAACCGACGGTGACTTCGCATGGGAAAACTTGATGTTGGCAAAGGTGAACAGACGACGTGGATTGATCCAGATGTAAGCGGCACAAAACCGCGATTTGTAGAAATCCCTGACCAGACCAGACCTAGACCTATGTCCCGCTGCTGACGTCTTAACGGTTGCCGATGACGTAAATACCACATTAGGTAAATATTATTTTGTACTGATTATACGGTTTTTTAATTTTCATTTACGGTTATTTTGAAAGCAGTGATAGCCTAGTGGTTAGGACTGTAGTCTCCTATTCGGGGGTCGCAGATTCGATCTTGGGAACGTATCTCTGATTTTTCGGAGTTATGTGCGTTTAAGCAATTGAATATCACATGCTTCAACGGTGAAAGAAAATATTGTAAGGAAATCTGCCCATCTGAGAGTTCCCCATAATGTTCTCGAAGATGTCCGAACTCCGCCAATTTGCATTAGGCTAGCGGGGTGTACTATGGCCGTTGATGGGTTGATGATAATGATGACGTTAAATACTATAAAGTTAAAACAAATAATATGGGCAAAATGTAGATGGAAGTATGGTAACCCTATAATTATTATTAGTGCTCATTATATGTTTGTGGTGCTCATCGACAAAAAAAAAGAGGATAGGTATACGGTAGATACCCACCAAGGAATATACTACTCCCTACCCAGAGGTACCTACCTACATACTAATATTGTAATGTCAATTTTGACACGACGGTGTCATGCACGTCACGGGCCCTGTCCTGACTGTCAGTGTCAAGTGCCAACCCTTGTTTGATAGTGTTTTGCAAAGAGAATGTAATCACTCCGTTTTAGTGTTTTGGAGTTTGTTTTTATAACGTCGAATTTATCAGAAACTTATACCTTATAATATTTAAGATAACGCCTAAACATGGATTCGAAAGACGTTTGCATAGAAATCGAAAATGATGAATTCTACAGCAAGTTCCTGGTTGAATCGGTGAAACCGCTTGTAGGTGAGAACATATCAGTGACAGAACAGCTGAACAAGCTCACTCTGGGTATCGAAAAGCTCAGTAAAAGTCTAGAATCCCAAGTTCTAGCCAAGCACAACGATTTACTGACACAAGCAAGCAATATATCCGAATTGGAGGCTATGCTAGAATCTGTGCGCTCTCAAGTGCAGGGCTTACTTCGCGGCGCCGAAAGACTCAAGGACCGTGTACATACACCGTATAACGAGTTGGAAAACCAGACCATGATGCTAGAAAGAGTACAGACAACATGCAATCTCCTTAGACATTCAGCTAAAATACTCGCTTTGTGGAACAAACTGAACTCTGTTAAAGATAATCCCACAAAAGAGGCCATGATACTTTTTGAGCTAAACGAACTGATAAGCGATTACGATTTCAAAGGTATAACTTTGCTCGATGATGTCTTGACACAAGTTGAACATCAACGGAAGGAGTTATTAAGAAATTCCACAGAATTATTACAATCTAGCTTGTTGAATGGTGATAAGGTTAAACTTTTGCAATGTTTTAAAGTTTTTCACAACTTGCAATGCACTGAAGAACAGATAAAAATTACAGTTGATAGCATATTGAAAGATTTGAAAAAGGAAATAAATACAGCACTCAATGTGCAAATGGTGTCTATAGAAGTGAAGAAATCTAGTTCAGGAAGAATTGCACCTGGTAAAGCTAATATCATGAACGCTCAGGATTTCAAGCTAAAACTCTGGGACAATATTGACAAACTGTTTAAAAATGAAATGTACAATGGCTGTATGAAAGTAGTCATGCTGCAAAATGTTATAAATGAGCTACATGCTATAGGAAACTTCAGAAATATAGCGAAAAAATTCTGGGATGAGCTTTCCTTAATTTTCAGTAGTGAATTGGAAAAAAGTCCTTCGACAGTCAGTCAATCTCTCGAAATAGATTTCCCAAAGCTGCTAAAATGCTTCAACGATTTACTATCAAAATTGAAGTGTAAGAATTTAGAAATGAATCGTTCTTGCTTGACTAAATGGGAAAACGCATTCCTTTCCAAATCATTGGCCAAGCTATTGGAACCGGTCAGGAGTATGTGGCACTTGAACCAAGTCCCAACCATGGATCAAATAGACAATGCCATAAGGGTGATAGCGGAAGCCCTGAGTATTTCATTGGCAGATAAAAATTTGAGCATAAGCTTGGCATACAGTGTGGCAAAGAGCATCAAGCAAATGAATGTAGAAGCTGAACAGCGTTTGTCTATGGACAGCGACGTTGCACAGATCATTGAAGCACCGACTAGCTCACAGCAGAAAAATGCAGATTTATGCAATGCATTGTACTACTTTTCATCACAAATCAAAAGGGTTCTTGCCAATATGAACTCCATGTTACCTCAAGAAAGCATACAAATCGTTCAAAACAGCTTGAAAGACATGTCTAGTCTACCAGTCCTAAATTTATTTGCTGAATCAATTAAGAACTCACTTTATGTCATTTTAATGACGATGCACGACGAACCAGATTTAATCAGAGCAGACGATCCAAATAGTAAAACTATATCATGCTCTCCTTACATGAAAGAGCTTCAGCAATTCGTATCACGATGCAAAGACATATATTTGTCATTATTTAACGAGAAACAGGCGTTGAATGAATGCTGTATAGACATTTCAAAGTGTTGTATAGAAAGGTTTATGCAACATGTATGTAATGTTCGTCCTATAAGTTTATACGGACGTGCAAAGTTGCAGGCAGATTGCAAGCATTTGGAAACGTCTTTGGCCCCAATAGTAAATGATATTACAGAGTTGGGTGATCACTACCGCCAGTTAAAGGCATTAAGTCTGCTTTTAGAGAAAAAGCCCCAGGATATAGCGAAGAGTCAACATGAAGGGGCATTATTGCCTTACTCTTTGGTCATGATGTACCTCTTTTCTTTCGGCGGACAGCAGTTGATGGCACCACATGTATGTGCAGGTTGGTATGATACTTATTCTGATATGGTTAGTTATTATTCTAAAAATTACTTGCACAATGGGACTTTGGTCCAATAAGCTGAATATTCAAATCAAGCTCAATGTATTATTGCACAGACTGAAGACTATATAGGCTGTAAAGCCTAAATTTTTTTTTAATTCAATGACAAGATAGCGGCGATCTCACTTGATGGTAAGTGAAAATGCAGTCTAAGATGGTAGCGGGCTAACTTGGAACGGGTATGGCAGTGTACATTCAACCCATACCCCTATCGTGCTGGAACACTAAATCGCTTGGCAGCATGTCTGACGGTAAGTCTTCAAAACTAGCATTTGCCTATGACTAGGTCTGCATGGAGTTAGGTTTTTAAAAATCTTGAAGGAAGTTTATTTTTCTGGGATAAAAATGACCAGTCAGTCCTAGAGTCTAGGTCCTTAACTATGCCAATGCAAAAAGTCGTGTCAATCAGTTTGTCGATAGCCCAAAAACTGAAAGGTTTCAGGTTCGAGCCCCATCCGTTGTACTGTTGTCGTACTCACACAAGCTTTTCGCTTATTTGGAGGAGAGAGGAGAATATAATTCAAGTTCAGCTTGGCTAATATTCTTTTTAAAAATAACATATAATTATATATACTTAGTATTGTTTTATGTTTTTCAGGTTGGAACATACACAAACTGATACAGTGGTTGGATAGTCACAGGAACGAAAGGGACAGGCTCGAGTTTGTCGCGGGCGCGTTACAAAGATACCAGAACCATGTGCGACAAAACCAGATAACTTGTTACGATGAGGTGTATCCCATACTGCTGCAGCTACTCGAAGATGGGAGGAAGTCACTGAAGAAGTAGTTTTAAGAGTAGAACAGTATACACAAAAGTTTCAATTTCCTAATTTAATATAGTTATAGTACTTATTAGCGATAATAAGTGGAGATTCAGCCTAAGATGGATGTTCAGACATTCCTGGTTATGTTATATGTTTATTGTAATTTTAATTATTCAAATAGGTACATTTTATTTAAAAATAAATAATTTTAAGAAATTAGATTTCTTGTTAATGTTTGCATCCTTACTAATAAATAATTATAAATGCGGAAGTTGGTTAGTCCTTCAATCATGGAGCAAAGGAGCAGCGGATTGACCTGATTTTTTGCATGGGTTTGGTTTGGGATGGCATTTGAGGACCTAGAACGTGACGGGCAACGTTTTTCCCGGAAGAACAGAGGGTTCCAGCGAGATTTTTGAAAAACTAACTTCACGCTCATGAAGCCACCGGCAAAAGCTAACTAAAACTACAGTGTTTAAAGTCGAGGGAAAACGCTATAATCTAAAGGTTAAATAATAAAACACATATAAATTGTGCTATTATTATATTAAATAAAATTCTTTGAAACATAACGTGTCTGGTCCTGCTGCCCTCATCGCTAGACGTAGGAAGCTGTCTTGACGCCGGCCAACTCTCCCATCTGTCCAGGAAACTTCATTTTAGTGCAGTCCTAACCACCTGTTAACCCCTGTTATACTAACTACTACACTACTATAGTCTACTAACTACTACACTACTATAGTCTACTAACTACTACACTACTATAGTCTACTAACTACTATAATCGCGGGTATACTAGCTGATACCCGTGATTTCGTTCGCGTTGATTGAGGTTTTTATTCCCGCGGGAACTCTTTATTTCCCAGGATAAAAAGTCTATGTCCTATTGCAGACTGTAATCTATCTCTATGCCAAATTTCAGCTAAATCGGTTCAGTCGTTGCAACTTGATTGAGTAATAAACTTAACTTTCGCATTTATAATATTAATAGGATAATAGGATGTGCTGATACTAACTTATATTGGGTAGGAATAACAAACCTACACAAGGAATAACAAATTTCTTTTGCTATTATCGGCCAAACTAGAAAAAATCTTTAACACAACTAAGGAGATCCTTAAGTAGGTACCCGTAGGTATTCGATTGACGAATCTGTGGCGACAGATTAAATAGGAAATTAAATTTTTATATCTTCAATGAGGAGAAATAAAAATAATTTTAAAGTAATGGAAAAATATTTTTAATAATAGCCATACCATTAATAAAATAACAACAACCTTCATTAATCTAATAAAGGGATCTAGACTTGTCTCCGAATCATAACAACTACTACCTAAAAAGTCTCCCATTAGAAAAGTCTCGAATTTCCATACAAATATAGATTTACTTTAATAAAAACCAAGAATATAGTATGGGGATGTATCGAAGTTTGAAATCGGTTTTTGTTGTGGAAAAATAAAACAAATAAATTAAAGGAATTGATTTTTTTAATGCTCTCTTCACTCAGTCGACACGTAGTTTTCTTTTATTGATTACAATATAGCTTATGACTTTTTTTATATAAAAAAAATATTAGCCAAACTGATGTTGATTAATATCCTCCTTTCCCCTTAAAATAAGCGAAAAGCTTGGCTAGGAGTGGGTACTAAAACGGAGTGATTACATTCTCTTTGGTGGGTACGATAATAATAGTGCAACGGGTGGAGTTTGAACCAGCGACCTTTCAATTTCCAGTCCGCACCTTTAACCGTTGGGCTATTGAGGTGTTCGTTTACTGATTGCAATTTCACCTGATGGTAAGTGATAATGCAGTCTAAGATGGAAGCGGGACAACTTGGAAAGGGTATGGCAATTTTAAGTTAAACCCATACAATTTAAGTTTCAAAATTAAACTACGTTATTTTATGGAAATTCGAGCTTACGGAAGACTTAAATTAATGAAATTAAAATTCAATTGATATAATATTTTACAATAATTGTGTAAACCGACGGACCCGTTTGGATTGTAATCTAATATTAGATGCGGTTCTTAGCTGCTATTTGATTGTTCATCTCTCTAGTTCGAGATAGAGGTGTTCTAAATGACAGCAAACATTTTAAGACAATCCCATTGGAGTATGTCTATCACAAACACATCTTCATAGAAATTCAATACAAATAGATTCTATTCAAGAGAACCTCTGCATTTTCAACTATTTTGATTTTGAACACCTCTAAAATTTCGTTTTAATTTGGGGTCTATACCGGTTGAAATTTTAATGGTTGTACTCCCTGAAAGAGGTGAATGTGCTCATGAAACTGAACAACTTTCCCCAGGGAACATAGGTCAAAATATGAAAAAAAAAATTGGACCCTCCATACAAACTTGACGATCAGCTGATTGATTTACTATGGGAGGTCCAAATTTTTTTTTCATATTTCGACCTATGTTCCTTGGGGAAAGTTGTTCAGTTTCATGAGCACATTCACCTCTTTCAGGGAGTACAACCAATGAAATTTCACCGTGTATATACTTAATATTCTATACTTACCTTCTATACAGTCTATGAAAAAGTAAAACTATAACTGGACGCAGATACGCAATAATGAGTCAACCCACACAATTTACCCATTGAAAAGTAGACTTTATTCTTTTACATTAAGTATGTATTTGATTTGACAAAGGTTTGTGGGTTGAATCGTTATTGCTATATATATTTATTTGCGTCCAACTAGCAATATGAAAAATTAAAAATAATAAAATGAATAATTACAGCATTACATACATAAACAAATTCACAATTCATTACAAATAAAAACAACAAACTATAATACAGTGCAAAATGCAATATACAGTTATAATACAAAAGAACTTAGTGCCAAACAATTTGGTAATGAACAAAGAAAAACACTTTTACACAAAACTAATCTAAGAACTACATAGTCTAATATCAACAACTAGTCGACAATCTATTTTTAGCTGGCTTAAAAGTCAAAAGCTTTTTAGTTTTAAGTTCATCTTTAAAGAACAAAACCCTATTTAACAATGTATGTTAAGACATTCCATAATATCATACCTATCCAAAATCATCTTCAATCTATCTTTAAAACCCGTTTTCAATGAAAAAAAATTCCATTTCTCAAAATTATCTAAAATTTTTTCAATCGATAAATAGCAAATGTATTTAAATTTTCGCGCGTAAATTGACAAAAACGCTAGACGCCATGTGATGACGTCATTTAGTCAAAAAGTTCGTTCGCTCAAATGGTTGGCGCGCTTTGTAAAGCAGACACAAAATGGCCGCCGGTTGATGTCGAAAGGCGGCGCGGCTTCTGCGACCCTTTTGCAGTGGAAACCCCATGCTTTTTAAGCGACTTCCAAAAAAGAGGTTATCAATTCATCGGAATCTTTTTTTTTATTTTTTATGTATGTTCCCCGATTACTCCGGGATTTCTGGACCGATTCGCCTATTTTTTTTTAATCAACAGAGAAAGCTTGAAAGGTGGTTCCAAATTTTTTTTTATCTTTAACCTTTTAAGCCAGCTAAGGATAAACAGATTTTCAATTGACCTGGTCGGGCGCGAAGGCAATCTTGAACACGTCGTCGTATTCGCTGACGAAGTGCACGTCGATGCCCTCGCGGATGAAGGAGGGCAGGTCGTCGAAGTCTCTTCTGTTCTCCTCGGGCAGGATCACGCACGTCACGCCCACGCGCTTGGCCTTGACACAGACGAATAACTCGTTAAAAAAAATACATGACAAAAAAGAAATGGCGGCACTATCTAGGATCTATGAATTCCAAGACATCGGTACTCATTCTGACGTACACAATTCTCTTAAACTAAATTCTTCTATTCTCCTCTCTTAAACTAAATTGAGATGTCAAAATCTAGTACTATCCTTATCAGCAGTGAGCATTTTGAAAGGAATAGCTATATATATCTCAATATACAGGGTGTCCCACGGCGATGCCACATGGAGGGGAAGTACCTTAAATATTGTAGATGGAACATTTTACTGAAAGAAGACTTCATTTTAATTTAAAAAACAATTTAAACTGCATTCATAGATTTTTAAATAATTGCCTGGTTGAACCGGGACTCGAACCCGCTATACGAGAAAAAAAATTAACCTGCATCTTTATCATACCGATCGGAAGGCTTCATCATAAGGATTATTTTTTGTTAAATAACATAGCATGAGAAATAAAAGGAAGACCATGAATTTTAGCCTTTGATGTAAAATTTTGTTCAGAAAAATGAAAAGCTGACATTGGCGTATCGACATGTCCTTCAATCCCGCTGCAAACTGTTGCAGCGGGATTGAAGGACAAACCAATAAATCAACAAACAAACACATTTTCGCATTTATAGGTAATATAAGTAAGGATTAGTAAGGATAGTAAGGATCGGGAAATGATGCGTACTTCTCAAGTGGGTACTCATTAGTAATAGTCAGTTGTATGTCGATACGCCAATGTCAGCTTTTCATTTTTCTGAACAAAATTTTACATCAAAGGCTAAAATTCATGGTCTTCCTTTTATTTCTCATGCTATGTTATTTAACAAAAAATAATCCTTATGATGAAGCCTTCCGATCGGTATGATAAAGATGCAGGTTAATTTTTTTTCTCGTATAGCGGGTTCGAGTCCCGGTTCAACCAGGCAATTATTTAAAAATCTATGAATGCAGTTTAAATTGTTTTTTAAATTAAAATGAAGTCTTCTTTCAGTAAAATGTTCCATCTACAATATTTAAGGTACTTCCCCTCCATGTGGCATAGCCGTGGGACGCCCTGTATATATTGAGATCATTGTTGCATATTGAATAAAAACAGTGCGGCTTTGACACTATACTTGATCGCGTAATAGACTAGAAAAAAGATGTTCCGCTTCTAGGCATTTTTCTAAACACAGTGTATGGTTGCCATATAGGTTTGTCTAAGGTTGTCAGAGGTTTGTCTATGGTCGTTGTAGGCTTGTCTATGGTTGTCTTAGGCTTGTCTTTGGTTGACGTAGGCTTGTCTGTGGTTGTCTTAGGCTTGTCTTTGGTTGACGTAGGCTTGTCTATGGTTGACGCAGGCTTGTCTATGGTTGACGTAGGCTTGTCTATGGTCGTCGTAGGCTTATCTATGGTTGACGTAGGCTTGTCTACGGTACACATAGGCTTGTCTTTGGTTGACGTAGGCTTGTCTATGGTACACATAGGCTTGTCTATGGTACACATAAGCTTGTCTCTCACCGCGATGATCTTCTCCTTGATCCCGCCGACGGGCAGCACGCGGCCGGTGAGCGACACCTCGCCGGTCATGGCGAGCTGCGAGCGCACCGGGCGGCGCAGCGCGAGCGACATAAGCGCGCTGGTGACCGTGATGCCGGCCGAGGGGCCGTCCTTGGGCGTGGCGCCCTCCGGCACGTGCAGGTGGAGGTGGCTGCAACACAGGAAGAAACAGAAACATTGCAGTCAGTAGGGAACTCCCACTGAAGGGAACTGGTAGCTTACAGTTCACCAGATCTTTTTTTTTTTATATATCCATCTGCCATCGGCTTCTCCAGCCATTCCCCCTTTAATCACCTACAGCTGACACACCCCAATATCTGATAATGGCTGGAGAAGCCGAGTTCACCAGATCAAAAAAAAAAAGTGTGTTTCTCTAAGTGACACCGACAATGTGATGCGAGTGAAACGCCAATGGACAATTTGCTCCAAGCTCAAGCCAAATTCAGATTGCTATCAGCTACCAGAATCGCTTATTATTTTCAATAAAACAGATTGCCGCGTCGCAGACATGATAAAAGACAAAAAAAAGTAGGCCCACGACTGGGCAAAGACCTCCCTCTCGATTGAAAAGGATTTAGGCCATAGTCAACGCTGGCAAAGTGCAGACTGACATACGTACAGCACACATTAACTCACTTCCGCACACTCTTGTAAAAAACTTAATGTCTCTATGAACGCACACTAACTCAAAAGCTGTCACACTTACAAGCTGACACGTACGTTTGTACATGTATTTCGGCAGAGAGGAATGCGTGCGCTTGCCAAGTCCTGGCTAAATGGTTGAATGTACTCAGGCGACACTCACCTAGTGTTTAAAAAGTTGTTATCAGGATAGTTCAGCGCGAGGAAGTTCCTGGCGACCGTCAGCGCGATGCGCGCAGACTCCTTCATGACGTCACCCAGGTGCCCCGTTAGCTCCATCGAGCCCACTGTGGGCTTCTCGTCCTTTAAGTGATTTCGGATAGCTGTTTCGATGTAGAGTGTGCTCCCACCTATTGATAAAATATTAGTCATTTTAGCTTGACTTTTATGGCAAGGAACATGTATAAAACCTTCCTAGTAAAACATGCATGTGAAACTTGTCCTATCACTATCTGAGAATAACACATGGAAACAGGTTTTAATTATCTTCAATACTTCATTAAAGACCCACGGAAGATTTTTCAAGTCGGAAAAGCATCTTTGTATAGTTCTTGCAATTCACGAGAGAATATTAGCTTTATTTGAAAAAAAAAAAAAAAAAAGAATTTTCCAGGACCGTCTAGGATTCGTCCAGGCGTCTTCGAGTAATGACGAATTGAGACCCCTCTTCCTTTTTTTGGAAGTCGATTAAAACCCGCTCACCCATCGCGGTCCACGCCAGCCCCATGACGACGCCGGGCGGGGTCACGTCGTACATGCGGTCGTGCTTGAAGGTCGGCTTGCCCACCAGCTCCGCCAGGTTGCTGTCGTCGATCACCATCTTGTCGGCCTCTTGCTTCACTATTTTGTAAGCGACTTTGCGAGCGATCTACAGTAAATAATAAATCCTTAATATTACGTTTAGATTTCTCTTCGGGAATCCCTTTTCGGTTTTTCCGGTAGATATCGGCAGAACTCTTAAGTACTTATGATTGTGGGATTTTATCTGAGAATGTCACGCCCATTTCCACTAACAATTTTCAGGCTTTCTTGAGGCGTAATAGAGGAATAAGAGCTTATTAGACTCAATAGCCCAACGGTTAAAGGTACAGACTGAAAACTGAAAGGTCGCAGGTTCGAACCCCACACGTTCCGCTATTGTCGTACCAACTCCTAGCACAAGCTTTCCGCTTATTTAGAGGTGATAAGGATATAAGGCATCTTCAGCTTGGCTGATTTTTTTTAAGTCCCATTTACCTTCTCGATGTGTTTCTGCAGGTTTCTGACCCCGCTCTCCCTGCAGTAGGACTTGATGAGAGTGTGTAGGCTCTCCGCTGTGAGGTCCATCTGTTCCTGGGTGAGACCGCAGTTCTTGCGCGCCGTTGGCACCAGGTACTGTTGGGCGATCGCTAGCTTCTCTTCCGCTACGTATCCTGAGACGGAAATGTCAAATTATAGGCTACTAGACGATGCCCGCGAGTTCGTCCGCGTGGATTAAGTATTTTTTTTTTAAATTACCGCGGGAACTCTTTAAATTTCTGGAATAAAATATAGCCTATGTGTTAATCCCGGGTATGAGCTACCTCCATTCCAAATTTCAGCCAAATCGGTTCATTTGTTGTAGCGTGAAGGAGTAACAACCGCACGCACGCACGCACGCAGGCAGGCATGCACGTACGCACGTACACACACGTTAAAACGCATTGATGCAAGAGATGAAGCAAAAACGCCATAAATTCAGCCAATCAGAGGCCATTGCGATCGTTACACTAATGCAATAATTCTCAGAGAATCAAGACGCAGGTTGCTTGTGCTCCGGGTCACTCACCGGACATGTCGATGAGCTCCATCCGGTCCCGCAACGGCTCCGGGATCATCTCCACCACGTTGGCGGTGCAGATGAACAGCACCCGGGACAGGTCCACCGCCACGTCCAGGTAGTGGTCCAGGAAGTTGGCGTTCTGCTCCGGGTCCAGCAGCTCCAGGAGGGCCGACGATGGATCCCCGTGCACACCCCTGAATATAAAACGGCGTACAAATACATGTCGTAAATAAAAGGCAAATTGGTAAAGACTATGCACATTTTGACTGTTTTCAAAGTGAATATTCTTTAGTTATAGGAGACGGAACGGCCCGGATACGCAGCGGAGACAGCAGCGAGAAGGACGTGGAGGAGAGAAAAGTGAGAGGGAAAACGAGGGGTCTGGCGATAAGGAGAGAGATGTGGAAGACGGGAGGGAGAATGAGGACGAGAAGTTTAGGTGAGACTCCGACAAAACTGCAGGCGAATGCATCACTGTTTTCTACTCCAGAAAGGGGAAAAAGACAGGGGGCAGGGAGGTAGAAAAAAATTTGCAGGGAGTCAAGATGGCGCCCCAGGAAACACACTAATGGCAAGTACCAGGTATGATATTCTACTAGGGATGAGTTATATACTCACAAAACAGCGAAAAACTTGTTCCGAACGACGAAGAGTATAACAGAGTACTTCATTGTTAAATGACATGACAAATTACGACAAACATCTGCCATTACGCATTTCATTTACCGCACGCTTGTAACATATCCTCTTTTTATACATATACTATATCATAGATGCCCTCCCGAACTTTGACCGGTATAATCAATCACGAGGTTTATGTTCCCTCAAATATGGTTGAGCGAAGCAATGGCTGGATCATGCGTCATGCTCGTGAACGGGTGCCACCAACGGGAATGGGTCTTCTTTGACTGCCCGTCTTGACATGCGTTGGATTGGTGTACCTACATATGCATTTTTGAAGCTTTATTGTGGAAGCACTGTATACATAGCATAGTTTTGTAAAAAAAAAAAAAATTTTTTTGAAAAGAGCAACTGCTGAGTTTCTTGCCGGCTCTTCTCAGCAGAATCTGCATTCCGAACCGGTGGTAGATTTATGACGTGTCATAAGAGCTACAAGTTAGCCTACATGAAATAAATAAATTTTGAATTTGAATTTGAGGTTGGAGGGGTCAAGGGAGGTGTCGGAGTTGTCCCTGCCCTGTACTCACTTGCCAATCTTGTCGATTTCATCGATGAGCACGAGCGGGTTCTCGGTGCCGGTCTTCTTGAGGCACTGCACCAGCTTGCCGGGCATGGCGCCGACGTACGTGCGCCGGTGGCCCTTGATCTCCGCCACGTCCGTCATGCCGCCCACCGAGAACCGGAAGTACTGCCGGTTGAGCGCGCGCGCTATCGAGCGAGCTGGAATATAACACAGTAACTAGTGTAAATTATATTTTAAAACAACCCTGACATGTGAATATGGTTGAGCGAAGCAACGGCTGGATCATGCGTCATGCTCGTGAACGGGCGCCACCAACGGGAATGGGTCTGCTTTGTCTGCCCGTCTTAACATGTAGCATTGCATTTTTGAAACTTCACTGTGGAAGCACTCTATACATAGCATAGTTTTGTTACCTATTGTAAAAAAATTTTTTTTTTTTAAAAGAGCAACTGTTGAGTTTCTTGTCGGCTCTTATCAGCAGAATCTGCATTCCGAACCGGTGGTAGATTTATGCCGTGTCATAGGAGCTCCGAGTTGGCCTACATGTAATAAATAAATTTCGATTTTGATTTTTGAATCTTTGGACGGACCAGTACGCTATACCTGACATCCTGTCATCCAGTTTGCTGCTCATCATTAGATACTTCTCCTCAATCCTGGACCCCTACTTGTGAATCTTTGGCCGGACTATGTACGCTATACCTGACATCCTGTTACCCAGTTTGATACTCTTCCTCTATCCTCATCTATCTGACATCCAATCATTGAGACCATTCTATTGAGCCCAAACACACTATATCTGCTATAAGTCACTAAGAAGTTGGAATCCCACAGACTACTTGCTGCTGCAGCATCAGCTCAAGGTAATGTGAGCTTGGAAAGTGACATAGCCTACCTTTTTTTCCAGAAAATTAAAGAGTTCCCGCAGGATAATCGCGGGCAAGAGTTAGTATAATAAATAAACCAAAGAAACCTTACCTATACTGGTCTTGCCAACGCCCGGCGGTCCGTGGAAGCACAGGATCTTGCCCTGGGTGCTGCCTTTAAGTTGCGACACCGCTATGAACTCCAGGATCCTCTTCTTAATATCTTCCATGCCGTAGTGGTCTTCATCTAGAATTACTTGCGCGTCTTCTAGTTTCAGGTTCTCCTCGGACGTCACCCCCCAGGGTAGAGAGGTGAGCCAGTCCAGATAGCAACGGGTTACGCTGCGTAATAAATGAGGTATTATAACAGAACTTAAACCTCTACCCAATGAGAGGGATCCTTTTATTGATAGAGATTAGTATCTATACTAATATTATAAAGCTGAAAAGTTGGTTTGTTTGAACGCGCTAATCTCAGGAACTACTGGTTCGAATTGAAAAATTCTTTTTGTGTTGGATAGTCCATTTATCGAGGAAGGCTTTAGGCTATATAACATCACGCTGCGACCAATAGGAGCGAAGCATCAGTGAAAATTCGCGATCATAATAACAGAAATTGATGCGGACGAAGTCGCGGGCAACAGCTTGTATAAACGTAAAAATTCTTTTTACAAAACCTACTTCAAACGCTACTACAAACTGTATGCATCTCTTTCTAAAACGAAATATTGTATGGAGTGTATGGAGCTAATGACGTCACACGCCAGTAGCGCTCTCTCAGTCTATCAGGATACTTTAAAGCTCTAGACTTGCGAGATGAGTTAAGACATTAAATAAAGAAAAATGACAGTGAAAACTTAAACTTTATTTTAAATATATAAAACAATATAAGTCAAACACCTTATTATTGTATGGCCCAAAAAGAGGAACATAAGATAAAGTTCTAAAAGGAAGTAACTCACTTGAATTCCGAACTATGGCTCTCCAAGAAGTTCAACTTGTTCAGCTCCTCGTCGATGACAGTCTGCACGGCGGCCGGCACGGTCTTGTCGGCGAGCCGCTCGCGGAACTTGTCGCCGATGGCGTCTTTGTCGTCCTTTTCTAGACCGAGCTCTTTCTTTATCACCTGAATAGAGGATATTAGAGATTTTTTTTAATATGTTTACTAAAACGTTCAATCACCTTAAAAGATCTACAAGGAAAGGAAAATGGGTAAGAGTGGACTTAGGGTGGACTATGGCCGCTCAGAATCAAGACAGCAAACCAAATGAGACACAAATATATATGTACTCTCAAATCTGTCCCATTTTAACACTGTCTTGAGTCTGAGTGGAGTGACTGTGCAGTCTTCAGATTTCAGCCTTAGACTCAGAAGTTAATAAAATTGTATTATATTATTGAACTATCTTGGATTGAGTTTATATTAATAGGATTCATAATAACAATAGGATAGGATAATATAATAGTATAATAATATCAGGAATTTGTTGTCACATCTAGTTGTGCATGGAGCTATGTATTTGTCAATGAATGACACAGCAGTGCGCGACTACCGGTCATCGGTGTTAATATACCACGAATCTACCCACAAAATGTCATATTTTAAAAATATTATTTTAGAATTGTAAGCTTTTTATGTAATATATTTTCATATTTTCATTAGTTAATCTTATTGTGCACTCTAAGATGTTATTTTTGTGTAAGCAACTTAGCCTGTAAGTTTCATTTAAGTGAATTTGTAATTCTTTATGAAACAATAAATATCTTAAACCCGAACCCGATCTTGGTATTTGTTGTGAGTGAATCTTAAGACAGCATGATTGAATTCCCTTAGAGAAAAAAGGATTGGAAGAATGAAGTACCATATAGGTATAAAAGTTCCAAGATACAAGAACTGCCGTAATTATTATAAAAAATTTAGTTGAATAAAAACATTTTTTGTTTTTGAGAGTACTATTGTATAAAAAATATTGCTATGTAATAATAATTATTGTTACCTTGAGCTGCTCGTGCAGGATGTACTTCCTGTGCTGCTGCTTGACTTTCTCCTCCACTTCCTTGCCGATCTTCTGCTGCAGTTTGGACAGCTCGTACTCCTTCTTCAGCAGTGACAGCGACATCATCAGACGTTTTGGTATCTGTGAGATTTATTTTATACTTGCTTTTACCCGCAATTTCACTCACACTATCTATTAAAATAATTTATAAATAAAGTAGATAACAAGTTTGATTCCTGGTACAGAAATAGAAATAGAAATAGAAATATTTTTTATTCAAATAAACTTTTACAAGCACTTTTGAATGGTCAATGAATCTACCACTGGTTCGGAATGCCTTTCCTGCCGAGAAGAGCCAGTAAGAAACTCGGCGGTTGCTCTTTTCAAAAAAAAAATAAAAAATTTACAATTGTTATTGAAACTATGCTATGTATTCAGTGCTTCCACGATGAATTTTCCTGAGTACAATACAAGTAAAAATAAATACAATACAAATACAAATAAATACAATTCAATACATGTTAACACAGGCAGGCAAAAGCAGACCCATTCCCGTTGGTGGCACCCGTTCACGAGCATGACGCATGATCCAGCCATTGCTTCGCTCAACCATATTTGAGGGAACGTAACAACCCGCACCACACGACACCACCACAGAAACTTTAAAGAGAGCATGACATACTTAGGCTACCCATGTTAAGGCATCGAATTGAATACTAATATTAAACTACTCATTTTAAGACATGACTGAGACAAATAAAGTGGAAACACCGTGGAACAGAATACAATAAAATCATGTTACACAGGATAGTTATTACTGTCTTATGAATCACTGGAGCGAATTATATCCACGCTTTTTTATCATTTACATAGTCTTCAATTGTATAATATGCTTTTTTCATGAGAGCAGATTTAATTGATTTCTTAAACTTGTGTAGAGGCAAGTCTAAGATTGACTGTGGAATTTTATTGTAAAACGTCACGCCCATTCTCACAAATGTCTTTTGGACCCTCTTGAGGCGCAGCCCAGGAAACATGAGCCTATTTGGATTTCTACTTGGTCTATCGGACAAATCACTCTTTTTTTTGTAACTCAAAATGTTTTGTCTGACAAATATTATGTTGTTATAAATATATTGTGAAGCTACTGTAAGAATGCCTATCTCTTTAAATCTTTCTCGAAGGGAATCCCGCGGCCTCAAATTATAGATTGCGCGGATTGCCCTTTTCTGCAAAACAAAAATTTTTCCAATATCGGCTGCCTTACCCCATAATAAGATTACAAAATTGACAATTTCGATTTTTTAGCTGTTCTTTTATTTATTTATTTATTCTTTATTGCTTTTCTATATTTAGCTACTTAATGTAACATTTTTTGTTTCGATAGGTTTCTCGCCGGCTCTTCTCAGCAGAATCAGCTTTCTGAACTGGCGGTAGATTCTCGCCTTGTCATAAGAGCTACAAGTTGGTTTACATTAAATAAATAATTTTGATTATTTTTTTTTAAATATTGATGATGATGACTTACGTCCATTTCCTCCAGCACCGCTTGCAATTCAGCGGGTTCCGCACCAGTCAGCGCCGCGCCTAGATCACTGAGGTATACCGGGTTATCCACCACCCTTTGGCCTTGTGCTAACATATGGTGTAGAGATTCCCTGTAAAAGGTATTTTTTATCAATCACCTGGCAATTTAGCAATCTCACCTGATAGTGACGATGCAGTCTAAGATGGTAGCGGTCTAACTTAGAAGGGGTATGGCAGTGTACATTCAACCTATACTCCTAATCGATTTCTACACGCCATCGTGCCGAAACGCTAAATCACTTGGCGACACGTCTTTGACGGTAGGGTGGTAACTAGCAAAGCCTCCCACCAGTCCAGACTCAATTCAGAAATTATAAATTACTATTGCCTTCACTGGGATCTAATAAGTTTTTATTTAATTTATTTAACTTTAATATGTTTGGTAGTATGATGTGCAGGTTAGGGAACTTGACACTTGACATGACATTATAATATTTTTCCCTACTTACTTAGGGTAACTTTATTTCTCAACAAAGTTAACAAGTAGGTAAACAATAATGATTATATATAACAGGATAGAACCTGAGACCTCCCAGTTATAAGACCACAGCGCTCACCGCTGCGCCAGGGAGGTCGTCAAAATACCTTATAATACATCTTACCACTAGAGAAGCTCACCTGTAAAGGGGGTTCATGTTGATAATGTCGCGGATGGTCTTAATGACCTCCTGTGTCAACGCCTTCACCTCCTCGTTCTGCTGGAACTTCTCGTGCTGCATATTCTCCACTTTCACCATCATCACCTGGTCTGGCGCCGGTTTTTTTGTCTCTTTCTCTCCACTAGCCTCCTCCACGTCGTTGGTCTTCCGTCTCGTGTTGCGATACTTCCGCCTGCGCCGTTCCGCGTCGGACTCTTCGCGGGTAACGTTAAATTCCACGTTAAATACGGGAAACTTGAGCTTCATTTCTGAAATATTGTTTCATTTCAGAATTGAAGCTGCAAGATTTCACTACAATTTGTTTAACACATTGTTCAGGATAAAAGTAGCCAATCTATCCTTAAATTCATCAAAATTGGTGCGGTGCTTTAGGCATGAAAGCGTGATAGACAGACAGAGTTACTTTCGCGTTTATAAAATTAGTTTGAATGCGAAATTGTTTGTTTGTTCATTTATCCTTCAATCACTCAGCAACAGAGCAATGGATCAACGTGATTTTTTGCATGGGCACATTTGAGGACCTGAATAGTGACATAAGCTACCTTTTATCTCTAACAATAAAAATTTCTGCAAGATTTTTATAAACTAACTGCACGCGGACGAAGTTGCGGGCGCGAGCTAGTTTATTATATGAGTAGGGATTTACTACACTAAGGATGAAATCTATAGCCCGCACTCTCACACAGCTCAGAGTCAAGACAGAGTTAAAACGAGACAGATTTATGTCAAGAGCATATTTGTGTATCGTTTTAACTCTTATCTTAAGTCCTCGCTAACTCAGAGTACGATTTATACATCTCACCATAAGTACAAGTTAAGTAAGTATAATAATAATGTCCTCCCAACCGAATCCGACCACGGCGGCTAATCTCCACAGAGATAAGCCATCTGCGCGGGAGATATTATAGTGCACAAGTGTGTGCGCAAATACAGGTGCACGCTCTATTCCTTCACTCTCATAGCCCGAGGACGGAAAATCCGACACAACCGGAAAGAGGTCAGGCGCAGGACTGACGGCTTTACGTGCTCTCCAAGGCACGGGGGGGGGACGGGACTCCTAACCCACTTCCTAACTCCGGGCTAGTACTGAAAAATTCGTAACAGAAAACCCAATAAGTACATTTTTTTGGCCCGACCCGGGAATCGAACCCGGGACCTCGTCATCCGTAGTCGAACTTGCTAACCACTAGACCAATGAGGCAGTTAGTAAGTATAAGTTTACACTGTACCTGCAGGCCCAGTCTCAATCTCGTCCTCAATAAACTGTCCAGTGATCTTAATCCTCCGATGCGCCATCACAACCAGCCTCAGCTTATAGTCCATATCCTGCATCTCGTGTATCTGGGCGAACACCCCAACGTCGTGCAAATCGTCCAAACTCGATACTACGTCCGATTTCTCGTCTTCCTTCTTGCGCAGGAAGATGCCTACGTAGGGTTGGTTTAGTTTTACTTTACGTCGTATTAGATCTATTAGGGCTGGGTTTGATATCTGTAATAATTTTAAAAAGTTTTTAAAGTGTCTTCTTGGGACAACAAATATCTTTCTGAGACTGAGAAAACTCAATAGGCAGCAGTGGCGTGCACAGGATGTACTATAGGGTAGGCAGATGATACAAAATTGAAAAAATATTCACTGCGAATTATAAAAAACTTAAGGGTAGGCATTGTACAAATTATAAAAAGGCTACCCTTAAGTTTTTATAACTCGTACTGGCGATTTTCTCCATTTTATATCATTTTTCCGCATTATGCCTACCCTGTGTGCACGCCACTGATAGGCAGCAATATAAAAGAACAACTTTTGAATCAAAAGAGGCAGGCTTTTGACAGTAGAACATGAGTAGTTTACTCTTATTCCTATTTAAATTTAAAAAAACCTTAATCCACGTGGATGAAGTCGCTGCCATCATCTAGTTTATCATAAAAATCACAAGAGGGTCTACAATAAATAATTTGAAACTAACATGTTCTTGTCATAGAATAAAATAAAAAAAACTGTGAAAAGTGGATATTCATCATTCAACCAAATATTTAAAAAATTAAAACAATTTTTGAAGTATCTTATGTACTACAGTCTACACCAATCTATCCATATGCACTTGTTCAATGTGGTGAAATCTATAGTCTAACTCTAAGGCTGAAATCTATAGACCGCACTTTCACTCAGCTTAGACTCAAGATAGAGTTAAAACGAGACATATTTATGTCAGTGGATACTTGTGTCTTGTTTTAACCTCTATCTTAAGACTGAGCTGAGTCAGAGATCTACAGATGAATGAATGCACCACACCTCATATCATTTCTCACCTCTATCAACTTTATAAACCTAGGGAACACAGGATTCCTGTTGATTGCTATCACAGGCACTTGGGGCCACACCTCTGGAACCGCCACCGTAGCTGGCAGCTGACTCGAGAACAGTGGTGTTTCATCCTTAACATCTGCAGGAGCCTCTTCCTCTTCTGGATCATTTTTACTGCTAGACGAGTAATGTCTACTGAGATAAACCTAAAATGAAAATCAATTCAGATTCATTACCCTATATTGGTTTTGAAGCCATATTACACAAGTCAAAATCTATATTTACTGATACATTGATTTTGATTTTTGCAAACTTTGAAATAAAGAGAAACTGTATCTTTCTTCAACTTCAAAAAAGGAAGAGGTTCTTAATTCACCCAGTATATTTTTTAAGTATACAATTGTTCTTCAGATATATGCTTATAATATCAGCAGCATGTATATGCTCACAATATCATCTGCAGGATTGTTTTCAAAATGATTGATAATGTAAGCTTAGCAATCACCTCCAATAGACTAACAGAGCAGGTGAACATATCCAATTAAAAACTTGTAGCTTTAGCTTTAAGTTTACATAAATAACTATCACCATTACCCCACGTGCATATTGGGATACCTATAAAATTATCGACTATCGAAAATGAAAATAATTATAAATTTTTTTTTTTGTTGTTTTAAAAGTTACCATACTCAAAAGTAGAGGAAAATATTAGACAAAGATTGTTTAGCAACATTAGTTATAGCTAAGGAAATAGGTATTTCCGTATTTAATAAGATTCTTCACAAGAAGACACTTGGAATATGAACTTTAAATATAATAGGCATAACCGGTACATATAGCAGTCACTATACCTGATTACTAAGTGGAAAACCTCCATTGTGACAGCAAACACGGGTGTTTTGGGTATTGTGCTTATTAAAGCTATTCAATATACGATTCCCCACCGGCTTTCGATGTAAATCTGATGCAATTTTCGATACATTTCGAGCCACTTGCGAAGATGTTCGCAAACTCGGGTTGAACAGTAGCGTATTCCTCACTAACACATTTGCTGCGTGCATTTTAATCGTTAAGTAGTAATAACACACAAAATTAAGCTTTTACATTGAAAAATAAAAAGTAATATTCCTTTGAAGGTTATTTTTCCAAAATATTCAAAGTTTAGTTAGATCCCAGACTAAAAAAAATATTGGAAAACAAAATAAATGACAATATTGACAACAGCTGTATTTTTGGTCTTTGTTAACAACATTGACAAAAGGCTTAGAAGGGCTAGAATCCAGAGCCGTAAAACCAGTTATAAAAAAAAATCAGTAATGACAACCAAAATGACAACAATGCATTTGAGTTCATTTGAGTTGAGGTTAAAAATTGAAATAATTTTTTATAATAATTTTCTCACATTTAGATATATGAAATATTTACGATTTTTACAAAGATATAGTCCAGTAAGTATTTGTAGTACTTAGTCGATTAAAATTTCGCCTGTATTCCGTCTTTACGCCTAATAATATTATGTTAAAATATCTTCATAAACTTCTTTTATTCCTCATTCCTAGAAAGTTATGAAGATGGAAGTATCTACAACTGTAGCGAGTCAAAAGTGTATAAAAGAAGGACAAGCAGAAATTCGTCTAACATCAGATAAAGTTTTCTATAACCCAGTACAAGAGTTCAATAGAGATCTGAGCATAGCAGTGTTGAGTGTTTTTATTAAGGATTACATAGAGGAGAAGCTCGTTAGAGCACAAAAAAGTCTAAAGAAATCTGAAAATATCATTGAGGATGTAACTGGAAGTGACAGTGTTGCTGAGGTTTGTTATTTTCTGTTTATTTTTGTTTCAAGTACCTTCTACTTCACAAGTAAAGTATAAGTCTAGCTCAGATATTTCTAATCTCTTTATATGCATAATGTTAGTTTAGCCACAAATGCAATATAAGATATATGTTTATTAATAAGTATTGTCCTATAAAACTTATTTCCCAACATGATAAATTGAAAATTTCAGGTCCCTGTACAAATCCTAGAAGCCCTATCAGCCACTGGGCTCAGGAGCATTCGTTATGCTAAAGAAGTGCCAAACACAACAAAGATAATTGCTAACGATCTTTCAGAGCAAGCTGTGGAGACAATCAAGTCAAATATTGTACATAACGGTGTAGAAAATCTAATTGAGACAAGCCACGATGATGCTTGGTAATGAATAATGATGTTTACTTTTTGAGAGTACTACTGTCATTGCCAGCCATTAGGTGGTCATTCGTACTCTGACATTTCACTCTAATACCAGAGCACTGATCCTATCAGCCTAATATAGATCTATGCCACACTGCGGTGCCTAAACTCCTTTGTTATAACTCATACAAACAGTTACAAACTATTTTATGCAAAGACATGCACGTTTATAATAATTATTCAACATCGGCGATGTATAAAATCATTGATACCTCTCTCACTAAGTTTTTCTTTATTGATTGTCTAATAATAATAGGCCTGGCATTTTAACCAATAGCGGGAGGGTATTAGCCAATCAGATGTCACTGCGATCGATAAACTGATGTAATCGTTTTTAAAGAATTGTGAAACTGATGCCTGTCACATTGTATGTGGTCAGTGGCGTGCACAGGATGTACTACAGGGTAGGCAGATGATACAAAATGGAAAAAACTTCAGGGCGAATTATAAAAAACTTAAGAGTAGGCATTGTACAAATTATAAAAACCCTACCCTTAAGTTTTTAAACTCGTACTGGCGATTTTTTCCATTTTATATCACTTTGCCGCATTATGCCTACCCTGTGTGCACACCACTGTATGTGGTACAGTCTACATACTTTCCAACCAGGAAATCAATGTCTGTGCTGATTGTCACTTGTAAATGATACGAGTCAGTGACAGTGTTTATTGTCAACAGAGATAAAACCTCACTTATTGCTATATTTACAGCATGTTGATGTACAAACACAAGCACCCAAGCAAGAGGTTTGCAGCAATCGATCTGGACCCGTATGGCTGCCCGTCTGTCTTCTTGGATGCTGCGGTGCAGAGTGTGCAGGACGGGGGGCTGTTGCTGGTGACAGCTACGGATATGGCGGTGCTGGCGGGGAACTCGCCTGAGACATGCTATTGTAAATACGGAGCTATTAGTTTGAAGACCAAGTGTTGCCATGAAATGGTGAGTTGATCTTTATTATTACCTATCTATCTACCTTGCGTTTGTAGTTATGACCTTTTGAACTTTTTTTTTTTGCCTCTTGCTCCTAGAAAAAATAGGTTGGTAGCCATAAAGTATAATATTTCTTTGTGTTCTCTATATTTTGTGGGGAAATATAAATTTTTTTAAGGGTTAACTTTCTTGAACTCGAAAACCAAATTTGCCACATTTTGCACAAAATTATGAGGTGGGGACTCCCAAATATCAACAGAGGAGATTTAGCTGTCTTGAAGATTAGTAATTTAATACAAATATTTTATTCACAGGCGTTAAGGATTCTACTGCAATGCATAGAGCAACATGCAAACCGGTACAGTCGGCACATAGTGCCGCTGCTAAGCATATCGGCTGATTTTTACATCAGAGTGTTTGTTAAGGTGTACTCAGGGGCGATACATTGTAAGAAAACTACCAGGTGAGTGGACAATTTTTGAAAACTGTTTTCTGAATTTTTTTTTTAATTCTATGACAAGATAGTCCTTGACTGCGCTCTCACCTGATGGTAAATGACAGTGATGTCTAAGATGGTAGCGGGCTATCTTGGAAAGGGTATGGCTGTGCATATTCCATCTTTACCCCTAATCGGTTTGTATTCACCATCGTGCCGGAACATTAAATCCCTTGGCGGCACGTCTTTAGGGTGGTAACTAACTACGGCCAAAGCCTCCCACCCAGACCAGACCAGAGACAATTCAGAAATTATAAATTCCCAAATTGTCTCCACTGGGACTCAAACCCGAGACCACAGCGATCACCACTATGCCAGGGAGGTTGTCACAGACATACTCTATATATATACATATATATATTTATATAATAACAATTGATTCCCAGCAAACTATCCATGGCGTACCACTGCGTGGGTTGCGACAACATAACCCTGCAACCGCTGGGCGGGTTCAAACCCAACCCCACGGAGAAGAATCCCCAACAGACGAAGGCCTACTTACCCGCCGCCCCTCCCGTCGGCGAACACTGCGTACACTGCAACCAGAGGCATCATGTGAGACATTTTATTTTATTATTGAGAAGTTTTCAAAAAAAAAAATCTAACTTTTTTATTTCATGTAGGCCAACTAGTGGCTCTTATGAAGTCGAAAATCTCCCACTGTTTCGGAATGCTGATTCTGCTGAGAAGAATGGGCAAGAAACTCGGCAGTTGCTCTTTTCAAAACAAATACTGTTACAGTTCTATGTAGCTTATCTGTCTTGTGGACAGCTAAAGCAAAGTAGATTGGTTCCAAGCAACTTTGTCATTAAGGAAGAAAGGTTTTTTTTAATTTGTTAACAGGATGGGCCTTGACTGCGATTTCACCTTATGGCACAAAATACCTAACAGTGCCTAAGGTACAGAAGATTCACTCCGCAAAATGGTCTAAATAAATAGCGACTCTTGTTACCACACAATAAAGTGAAATTCAGGTTGACACAGCGTTACTTACCTACCGTCTTATTCACCTAGACTTTTCTTTCTTTATACCATGTAACTCTTATCCCTTCGCACTCTGAATTTAGATCCTTCAAAGAGGTGCGCCATGTACTTGTAGCTCCGCAGTTTAGTGCGGAGTTCGCCAGGTCTGCTTATGGGCTAACTTTGAAAGCAGTATCAGTTAATTATCATGTGAATTCACCAACACTCGAATAATATGTTCAAGCATTGGTGAGTCCATTTTAATCGCAAACATATTCAGGATGCTGTTGAATGCAGTCTTCTTTCGTATTACTGCAAATAAGTCCGATGACTAATTACCCTTACCCTTTACCATATACCTACCCTTTAGCAAACATACCTGACGCTGAACAAAACCGCGGCAAACCCAACAACATCCTGAATCCATTAATGTATTGCACCTTTAGTGCGTCCATTGTTTTTTGCGCATAGTCAACCCACAGGCTTCCTGTATAATGGCATAATAATATAATGGATTTGGCAGTACTCCTTACTGGCCTTCCATTTACAAACGCAATTAGAAAAACCGAGGACCGAACAGAGTGGAAGACATAGTAACCAGTGCCACGAAGGCACTTTCATATGGACACAGCCTTCAGCAACGAAATGTGCGACCAAGAAGGGAGAAGAAGACTTCATCTTCATGAACCTGTGATGTATGTATACATTTTCTTGCAGCTAGGCGGCCCAATATGGTCGGCGCCGATCCACGACGACGTGTTCGTGACGCGCGTGCTCACGCACGTGCAGGACAACCCGGCGCTGCTCGGCACGGCCAAGCGCATCCAAGGCGTGCTGGCCATGGTGCGCGAGGAGCTGCCCGACGTGCCCCTGTACTACACCCTGGACAAGCTATTCGGCAGGGTGCACTTGGAGACTATGCCGATGCTGATTATGAGGTTTGTTGACACTCCTGCTACCCACGTGCAGCACAACCCGGCGCTGCTCGGCACGGCCAAGCGCATCCAGGGCGTGCTGGCCATGGTGCGCGAGGAGCTGCCCGACGTGCCCCTGTACTACACCCTGGACAAGCTGTTCGGCAGGGTGCACTTGGAGACTATGCCGATGCTGGTTATGAGGTTCGTTGACACTCCTGCTACCCACGTGCAGCACAACCCGGCGCTGCTCGGCACGGCCAAGCGCATCCAGGGCGTGCTGGCCATGGTGCGCGAGGAGCTGCCCGACGTGCCCCTGTACTACACCCTGGACAAGCTGTTCGGCAGGGTGCACTTGGAGACTATGCCGATGCTGGTTATGAGGTTCGTTGACACTCCTGCTACCCACGTGCAGCACAACCCGGCGCTGCTCGGCACGGACAAGCGCATCCAGGGCGTGCTGGCCATGGTGCGCGAGGAGCTGCCCGACGTGCCCCTGTACTACACCCTGGACAAGTTGTTCGGCAGGGTGCACTTGGAGACTATGCCGATGCTGGTTATGAGGTTCGTTGACACTCCTGCTACCCACGTGCAGCACAACCCGGCGCTGCTCGGCACGGACAAGCGCATCCAGGGCGTGCTGGCCATGGTGCGCGAGGAGCTGCCCGACGTGCCCCTGTACTACACCCTGGACAAGCTGTTCGGCAGGGTGCACTTGGAGACTATGCCGATGCTGGTTATGAGGTTCGTTGACACTCCTGCTACCCACGTGCAGCACAACCCGGCGCTGCTCGGCACGGACAAGCGCATCCAGGGCGTGCTGGCCATGGTGCGCGAGGAGCTGCCCGACGTGCCCCTGTACTACACCCTGGACAAGCTGTTCGGCAGGGTGCACTTGGAGACTATGCCGATGCTGGTTATGAGGTTCGTTGGCACTCCTGTTTGACGTAACGGTTCCCAGCAGCTAGAACGCCCAATATGACTGAAAATCAGCGCTGAATACCTTCGTTAAAGGTATGCAGGTTTTGCTGAGCTCAGACCTTTTTTGTGCCACACATGACATATGTTAGCCCGGCGCTTCTATTGCTTGGGTGTTTTAGTAAAATGCTTGAGAGGTGGAAGTGTCGGGATATTGTACCTTAGTGTATCGTGATGTGTGGCACAATTTCTTAAATAAATGCGTTTTCTTTCTATTCTCAATTTTTGTCATTTCCATGTTTGTGCTTGATGACAATTAATGATGGAAAGCATTGATGAGGTAGACCTCATCTTTCTAGGCAAGCGCGCTCCAACCTAGAGGTTGGAGCGCGCTTGCCTAGAAAGTGGCTATTCACTCTTGTCTTGAAGGTACTCATATATTATGGTCGGAAACACAGAAGCTGGAAGTGCGTCCCATACCTTAGCCGTTCGTTTCAAAAATGTTGAACTGAAGCGTTTCGTACCTTAGCCGTTCGATTCAGATACGTTGAACTGAAGCGTTTCGTAGAGTAGGTTGAATTTCAACCACGTTTTGCCCACGCTCGACGGGTGGATACTCGTAAAACTGGGCGAAGGGATAAACATTTTATCCTTTCCCCGTGGATAATATGTCCCCTGCATATGCTTACAGCGACTGATCAAGAGTTCTGACCGTCCTAGGCTAATTATGAGGACGCGCCCCGCCAGGTGTGTTACGGACGGCTTAAAAAGTAATAAGTGAGTAGAGTAGTAGTGTGAAAATTTTAACATGGTTCATACTACCTATAAAAGATTTCAGATCGATCTGCAATGATGCTAGATTAGTGCATGCCAAGACACGATTTCAACGCGCCCCCCCTGATCCTCGCGCCCTAGGCTGCAGCCTAATTAGCCTAAGGGTTAATCAGGCCCTGTATGCTTACCCTACAGGTCAGCGATCCTGAACGCCGGCTACAAGGTGTCGTACTCGCACGCTGCCAAGCTGTCGATCAAGACGGCGGCGCCGGCGCAGCTCATATGGGACATCATACGCACGTGGGAGAAGACACATCCCGTCAAACCGGCCAAGTACTGTGCAATTTTTAGCAACTGTTAGCTATTTTTTCTGATATTTGCTTTAAGTTAATAATGACACTAATATTTTAAAGGCGAAAGTTTGTGTGTGTGTATGTGTTCGTGTGTGTGTGTGTGTGTGTGTGTGTGTGTGTGTGTGTGTGTGTGTGTGCGTGCGTATATGTTTGTTACGCTTTCACGCAAAAACTACTGGACGGCCTATAAATGATTGGCCATTTATAAAATACCCTCACCACCCACAAATATAAAAAGTACAACAGAAATTTCAAGTTGAGCAAACTTTATTGAATTTCATTCATTTGCCTATGAACCATAAAGACCACACTGGCCATAAATACTATGTTTATGGTACTGACATGGCCTTGAATCGCTTCATTTTCGTGAATAAGAGATGTATTTATTGTTGGGCAGATTAGAATCGGACCCTGTCGCAAAGCAGATACTGTCGCAAGAGATCAAAAGTAGAATCGACCTGAGCGAGCGACCCGACGCCAACCCGACAAGTCGTCGCGACGGACACCTGCGCTTCCAGTTCAACCCGACCCCGCACTGGGGCCCCGGCTCTAGAGCCGCTGTTAAGTATGACTTCTTAATCAAATTCAAATTCAAAATTTATTTATTGCATATAGGCCACCTTGTAGCTCTTATGACACGTCATAAATCTACCACCGGTTCGGAATGCAGATTCTGCTGAGAAGAACCGGCAAGAAACTCAGCAGTTGCTCTTTTCAAAAAATAAAATAATTTTACAATAAGTAACCGAACTAAGCTATGTATACAGTGCTTCCACAGTGAAGCTTCAAAAATGCAATATATATAATCCACATATAAACACATGTCAACATGGGCAGACAAAGCTGACCCATTCCCGTTGGTTGCACCCGTTCACGAGCACGATGCATGAATCAACTGATAGACGTCCACTGCTGGATATAGGTCTCTTGCATGGACCTCCACAGGCTACGGTCTTGCGCCGTCTAAATCCAGCGGCTCCCTGCGACAAGTTTGATGTCGTCGGTCCACCTAGTGGGGGGTCTTCCAGCACTTCGCTAAGTACGACTATCAAGTTCTAAATTATTCATTTCATGTAGGCCAACTTGTAGCTCTTATGACACATCATGACTACCACCAGTTCATAATGCAGATTCTCCTGAAAGATTCTCATCATAATTGTTTTTATTCGATGACAAGTTAGTCATTGACTGCAGACTCGCCCGATGGTAAGTGACTTTGCAGTCTAAGATGGTAGCTTATCTTCATAAACATTTTGCCTGGTGGGAGGTTTTGGGCATAGCGCCCTTCTCGTAGTCCTGCACGATGGCGTGCAGAAACCTTATCAAGTTAGCCCACTACCAAGTTAGACTGCATTGTCACTTATCTTCAGGTGAGATCGCAGTAAGGGCTAGACAGCCCTTGTGACTTGTGACTTGTTTAGTCATGCAAATTCATGAAATTATTTTTGTTCCAGTATCGGCGAAGAGAAAATATCGAAGGCGATACGCAATCAGAACAAACACAGCAGCAAGGAGAAGAGTGCTGGGAAACGAGGCCACTCCCCATCTAGTGAGGACGAAGTTCATAAGAAAACCAATACGGAACATGAACAGACCGTAGTATGAATAAAAAAGTTGTATAAAAAAAACTGGTTTTTCTTTTAAACTTTCATTAAAATTGAAATGCTTTAATCAGGTAGGAAAAAATGTGGGATGGGACGCTTGGAAGCTTTGCTTGAAGGAACAATATCGATTAGAAATGATTAAATCAAATTGCGATCGATGCCATAATCTGCACCTACTATGTATCCTTTAATCCTACACTGGTTTTTCAAACAAACTAGCAATATTCAGGTTCTCGTCCAAGCTTTCAGGCAATGTTGCATGCCAAGATATCGGCTGGATACTTTTTGATACTGATTACTATAGATCACCTATAGATAGGTAGGTACGTACTACGTACCATCTTTTAATAACCAAAATTCTGAACGATAAATTTTCTGTCAATGTCATATTCATTTGGCATTTCCGTCTATTATTCTACCAAAATTAGAAGTACCCAAAAACGTACAGCCGTGCTAATGTTTAACCATAATATAATATTAGTCGTTTAATATCAATACGATACAAAACACATTTGAGTTTTGACATTACAAAATAATCGCTTGTCAAATACGGATTACGGAACAACAGCAGCTTTGCTTTTTTATCTTCTACTACCTACAGAACTACAGAATGCACTTTTATTCTTTGTAACTTTTAATTTATAACATCAAAGGGCAATTGCTAATTCCCGATAGGCGTTATCGTCGACCCATTTGTTTTCTCACAAAGCTGTCTCGCACGTGCCAGGTTATCGTCGTGTAATTTGTATTGTTTCGTGTTTAACGACGTGAACTCGACCCCAATAATCAATAATCGCAGTGTTTTTTTTTTTTTAAGAAACTATCCTGTATCAATAATGCAGTTACAGACATTATTAATAGCCTTGCTGCTCTCGTTTGCCGTTGCATCGGATAGAAAGGTAAGATTTAAGAGTTTTGCTCATTGAAGTAATTGGTATGTTCTGACGGAATCTTCCAATCCACACTTGGCCAGCTTGGCCTTAGTGGACACTGAACCATTGCCTACACCCTTTTCATTTTGAGAGGAGACCTGCCTCAGAGATAGTGACTAACGGTTTTGCTGTTTTTCAATATGTAGCAACCTCCCATTTTTGACGATTTCCTTACCTTTTTTATCGCAGAATTATGGTTTCATTTTATTAGATAGGTATTACATTAATATTACTCAGTGCTGAAATGATAACTGATGATGTATTGTTATTTAATTAATTAATTAATTGTTTTTATATTAATTCTAATATTATTAATTAAATAACTAGGAAAAACCATTAATTAGAGGCCTGAGCCCTTTCCATTAATCACAAAAAGATTATTAACACAATCGGCCCCCAAACTTTTCCTCTACAAATAGGTAAATACTCCAAATAGCTAAATTAGTAAATTTTTGTAACAGTAAGCTGAACTGGTTTTGATTCACAGACAAGTAGAGAAGTATACAAGGAAATTGAGCATTACTAAATTAAAAAATAATGGGGACAATAATAGTTAATACAAATTCAATAGTATGTAGCTGAATTCGTCTTGACCAAATCTAAAGATAGAGTCACATATTTTCTCCTGGAAATGATAGATTTTCCTTAGAATAACAATAAGAAATATCCTTAACTTTCCAGATTACACCAAAACTCAACCCAGGATGTAAGAGCTGTGACAGCAGCACAACACTAGTCTACATTAAATGTGAGGGTCCATCAGACACTATACATCAAATATGGGATTTCACAAGAAAGATTCCAACAGTAATTCTTGCTGTAGCAAGCTTGAACTCAACGCTTAATATAACCTGGGAAGGAACTATGCCTGTGAGATTTGATATATCTGAAGAGCCATCATATAGTTTTGCGACAGCCCTAGATAAAGTAAGTATAATATAATAATAATCACACTAATATTATAAAGCCGAAAGTTTGTATGTGTGGGTGTGTGTATGTTTGTTACTCTTTTACGCCAAAACTACTGGACTGATTTGGCTGAAATTCAAAATGGAGATAGATTATACCTTGGATTAAAACATAGGCTACTTTTTATCCCGGAAAATCAAAGAGTTCCTGCGGGATTTTAAAATTTAAATTCACGCAGACGAAGTCGCGTGCATCAGCTAGTAATAATATAAATATCCTCCTGAATGTTTGACATACACCTAGCCTAGTGCAATTTTGATAGTTACAATGTTGCTGTTTTTGCCTCAGTAGCTCAACTGAGACTGAAAGGTCGCAGGTTCAATCCCCACCCATTGCACATCCCATCCATCCCCACCCATCGTCGTACCTACTCTTAACACAAACTTTCTGCTTATTTGGAGGGACTGGCCTAATATTCTTTATGAAAAAAACCGAGTACAATCCTCACCCCGTACACTTATACCCACTCGTAATACTCTTTACTTTTATTCTGAGGGAAGACGGAAATATTAGTCCTATTTGTATGACTAATTTCAAATAACAAATAATATTTATACATAGAAAGTACTATTACTTACATTTACTTATTTATTTGAAACTAGCTTTTTCCCATGGCTTCACTCACGTTAAGATCGATTTTTCCAACCCCTATTTTATCCCCTTAGGGGTTGAATTTTCAAAAATCCTTTCTTATCGGATGCATACGTCATAAAAGCTATCTGTATGCCAAATTTTAGTCCGATCCGTCCAATGGTTTGAGCTGTGCATTGATTGATCAGTCAGTCAGTCACCTTTGCCTTTTATATATTTAGAGTTTTGAAAAGTTTTATCTTAGAAGATAAGGATATCACAAAATGTTGTTTTGTGCTTGCTCTGCTTTTACAATTTAAAAGTTGAACAATATACCAACAAAAGACCCAGAAACAGTGAGTAAATAAAATTGAATAAATTGCTTACACAACTGGGTTATTGTCAAGATCTTCCACGTAAACTTATTGTTTTCTATTTGTGTATGTAAATGTTGGTAACTGTGCCGTTTGCCTTAATTACTACCTACAATACTTTATAATTATTATAATTATTTTGCTATTTCTTTTGCATTATAACATCTAGGTATTTAACATTACAATTATGTAGATTCTTAACACAGATGTGTTCGTGTTCAAAGGATGTTTAGGAAAACAGAATATAAGTCATTCGTTTTTATTCAGTACACTTAAAGGAAAAGTATATACATTCCGCAATATGCATGTTCACGACGTAACCACAAATAAAGCTCATACTCTCTCATGAATTGCAAGAACTATACAAAGATACTTTTCCGTCTTGAAAAACTGTTTCTACATGGACGAAGTTGTGGGCATCAACTAGTTTTTAATCGACTTCCAAAAAAGGAGGTTCTCAATTTGTTGGATTGAAAGGATATATGTACTACCCAGATGGTCCCATTGTCATCAGATCAGGATTTGATGATGGAATTCTGGAGAAGTCGAGGGAACTCTTCAAATTTTATAGGCACAATTGATATAGTTTGAAGTTTGTTATGTAAAAAGAATTTTTACGTTTATATTATATTTTATAGTATTTAAACATTTTCACAAAAATACTCCCTCCTACTAAAATATTATACAAACCAATACTGGATCAATCAAATGAATCATTAGACTGGCCTGCATTACCTTATGATAAATTGATCCGTATTATAAAACAACAACATGGTTGTATCAATTGTATGACACACGATTATGCTTTTAATTTATTCAAAGCACTGTTGTTTATAATTATTTATATGTATGTATCAGTTCAAAGAACATATATGCCTTAGATAAAGATTGCTCATGGAATTTTTGATTTGAGTGTATTAAATGAGATTAAATGTAGGTTATAATTTTTATTTTATACTAGCTTTTACCTGCGGCTTCATTTGTGCAAAATTAACGATTTTGATTTTAAATTTTCAGCTACTTTTATGGGGTTTCTTGATTTTTTTAAACCACCTCTATAATAGAGCGATCAATTTATTATAGTTTACTTTTCTTTATTCTAGCTCTATGAATACGACGATTTAGATGATAACGGTCATTTTGATCCTAAATTCCCCCACGACATTCACAAGCTGGACCATTTGGAGTGGCACCTCAACGACAGCAGTTTGACCGACTCGGAGGCCATGGTGCAAGTCTATGCCACAATTTTCAATCATAGGAATGG
The DNA here is from genome assembly GCA_933228805.2 of Hipparchia semele. Classification (NCBI taxonomy): domain Eukaryota; kingdom Metazoa; phylum Arthropoda; class Insecta; order Lepidoptera; family Nymphalidae; genus Hipparchia; species Hipparchia semele. Next base: position 12,075,195 of record OW121727.1, on the reverse strand, counting down.
TCTATATGGCACTATAGGAATTAAGGTAACATTTAAAACAAATTAATGAAATTAAACAAATTAAAATTAATTAATTTTAAACAGATCTAATCAAATTCCATCCATTTATATAATGGAGAAAGTCCTATTTGTGAGGAAACACTACAATCTGTACAAAACTACAGAAAATAGCTTTTAGTATATGTAACACTAAGTTATCACACACATTTGAATGAATATAACAATTGAATTGGTATCTATGATTGGTATTAGAATGAGTATCCCAGAAAATTGCCATTTTAGGTTTTGTGCACCTTATCATTTGTTTTTATCTATTTTAAGTGTTCCTTTAAAAAGAAATTTAAAAACAGTATTTTTTAACATACTTTTAAGACATATAAAGTTGTATCATTATTAAAACGACGGCCTAAACCATTTTATTGACCTTCAAAACAATTAACGCGTCACGTAAGCGTTTTGGGGATACAACAACTTACGTAGGAGGTATTGATAAGGAACCTAAAGGTTTGTGATGAAAGTTACTTTTAAGCCCGTTTATTTTTTTGCAGTTGGATCTACTGCCATACAAAGACTATGCCGTTGAGCTTCCCCACCTCATCCACACGGCGAACTCCACCCTCTTCGACGTGAGCCTCGTGAACCTTACCACCACTGATGGGTACAACGCGTCTCGGTACGCGCTGCACCTACTGCTCGTCAGCACCGACCCCGTCACCAAGTCCATGCACTACACCATGAGGAAAAGCCTCGACGACGAGCACACGCCCGGAGTCTTTGAGGTGAGTGTACATAGCATCTAGTAACTGGTACGTGCTGCACCTGCTGTTCGTCAGCACCGACCCCGTCACCAAGTCCATGCACTACACCACGAGGAAGAGTCTTGACGACGAGCACACGCCCGGAGTCTTTGAGATGAGTGTACATAGCATCTAGTAACTGGTACATGCTGCACATGCTGCTCGTCAGCACCGACCCCGTCACCAAGTCCATGCACTACACCATGAGGAAGAGTCGACGACGAGCAAACGCCCGGAGTCTTTTTGAGGTGAGTGTACATAGCATCTAGCAACTGTATCTATACTGGTGTCTGGTACGTTTAGTAACTGGTACATCTGTCTGTGTGGCATAACAGTAATGCAACCTCCCAGGCACAGCAGTGAGCGCTGTGGTCTGATAACTGGGAGGTCTCGAGTTCGATTCCCAGCGGGGGCAATTTGGTAATTTATAATTTCTGAATTATTATTGTTTTGTTTGCCATTTTGCAGCAAATAAATTAAAGTTCAACGACTGGCGGTTGTCCCAAAATACTATCTTATAGTCGATAACTGAAAATGAATTTTATCACACAGGTAATAGAGATCAAAACGCCGGCGCTGTACGATGAGGAAGTAGGCGGGTATCTGCAGTTCAGGCCGGTGGGGTATGTGCAACCTGAACGCGGCGTTGCCAGCTCGACCGTCGCTCATGTATCGGTGTTCAATAGGTGAGACTACACTGCCTACAATGTCTTCCCGACCGAATCCGGCCACGGCGGCCAATCTCCACAGAGATTAGCCATCTGCGCGGGAGATATTATAGTGCACAAGTGTGTGCGCAGACAGGTGCACTCTCTATTCCCTCACTCTCATAGCCCGATGGGACGGAAAATCCGACACGACCGGAAAGAGATCAGGCGCAGGACCGACGGCTTTACGTGCTCTCCGAGGCACGGGAGTGACTCACCACCGACTTCCTAACTCCGGGCTAGTATTGAAAATTTCTTAACAGAAAACCCAATACATTTTTGGCCCGACCCGGGAATCGAGCCCGGGACCTCGTCATCCGTAGTCGAACTTGCTAACCACTAGACCAATGAGGCAGTTATATCACTGCAATATAAACTTTATCACAAGCGTAATACATAGAATGAGGATCCTCTAGAATCCTACCAAGCATGTCGCCGAAAGGGATAGGTAATAAAGTACATACAATATTAAAATGCTGCAACACACCATTGTTTATATTCTAGATCAGTTTTAATAACTTAATGCATCTTTATTTCGGATTAAAGACTTTAATTAACGCTAAAATTATCATAATACTGTGAAATACCTCTCTTGTATGTCTTATTGCTCACAATCACCTCATAATGTTAACAGTTAAGCTATCGAGGCTTTAAGTTAATATTGTTTCCAGGACGTCTCTCCCAAGATATAGTACCCTCAGAACATTCTTCGACGAGTATGGGAGGGCCAACCTGCTTGTACAGGACATGATGGTGTCATTCGGGGAATCTGGTGATGGCTACTACACTCAGCACAACTACACTGCGTGGTGAGTGATCACACTCTCAAGATATAGTACCTACCCTCAAATCTCTTTTCGCGGCGACAGGCGTAAGTGTCAAATAGGCATTAAGTACCTACCACCAGGTTTTCGTTCCTGTTTTGAAGGCCGCGCGCCGCCCATTCCCTTTGACACGTACCGCGTAGTGTTTGAAATTTTAGAACAGAAAAATAAATATTTTTATTTTGTTTGAAAAAAAAATTCTCTTAAACGTTGACCCTCCCGGTTCTTAACTATACCCATGCAAAAAGTCACGTCGATTCTTTGCTTTGTTTTTTTTTTTTGGCAGCAAACAAGGCGGGTCACCTGATGTTAAGGGATTACCGCCGCCCATGAACATTTGTAGCACTTGAGGCACCACCAATGCGTTGCCGGCTTTTCAGGAATTTGTTGGTCCTTTGATTCTTTGTCCTTGACAAACCAACAAACAAACACACTTTCGCATTTATAATTTATATTGGTAAGGAAGTAAGGATAAATAAGTAAGTCCGTACGCAGGTCGTTCTCGGTGGGTTACGGCGCGCCGCCCGCGGAGAGCTTCTCGTGGTTCGTGGTGGCGGTGATCGCGCTGGGGCTGGGCGTGCCCGTGCTGCTGGCGCTGTCGGGTGTGGCCTACGTGCTGCTGCGGCGCCGCCGCCCAAGTGCCGACCGCCTGCGCCTCCACAACGAGGACTAGCTGTACGGAGTATACGCGTAATCGGGTAAGAGTACACGGGAACGCACTGTTCGTACCTGCAACCAGCGTATAGACTCACAGTGTAACGCGAGCCCTTCTACGGACTGCATGTTCTATTTTACGCGTAATCGGGTAAGAGTACACGGGAACGCACTGTTCGTACCTGCAACCAGCGTATAGACCCACAGTGTAACGCGTGCCCTTCTACGGACTGTATGTTCTATTTTACGCGTAATCGGGTAAGAGTACACGGGAACGCGCTGTACGTACCTGCAATCAGCGTAGAAGCTCACAGTATAACGCGAGCTACACTAATGTCACATCATTCTACGGACTGCGCGTTCTATTGCACGCGTAGTCGGGTACGATTACACGGGAACGCGCAATTCGTAACTGTAGCCACGCGTGCAACGGCGAGCGCTGTGTCGGGTTTGCCAGTCTGAATACATCGCCGAAATTGTAGGGACTTATAATAAAATCTTTTAGTAAGAACAAGCAGTTTCCATGTCAAATGTTTATTTTAGGTTAACATGTTCGTTGTAAACATGTTTTGCATGTACATTGTACATGTTTACAATGAAACGCTCAGTGGTTAAGTGAGCTAAACCCCTAAGGTAACAGACAAACGGACATACTCTCATAAGTAATATGGATTTTTCGGTTTGGTCTCGAAGTTCAAAGCCGATCTCAGACACATAATTGTTAAGTTTTCAAGTTTAAATGTGAAATTAAATGTTCATATTAGGTTAATTTGTATTGTTTTGTAAATAAGAAAGTAGCAAAATTATTATCATAATATCAATGTATATTTTTATTACCATCTTCTGTAACTTATCTATAAAGTTCCTTTTGATGTTTTTAAAATAATTGACTTATTAACTAAAATTGAACCTTTGTCCTCAAATAACACTAAGAAAGGAGTGACGGTAATTTATTTTAGTCTAATATAATCTATTGACTAAATATTTTTAAGAAAAATACAGTATTTTTGAAAAATGTTACATAAAGGTGCTACCATTCCGTATAAGTTATACAGTTATAAAACATAGTTTTACGCGCGAATTTTTCTTACCATCATACTTATGTCTCCACCACAAACAAATTTTATATAACAATATCAAATGTGGATATAATTACGTACCGTACATAAAAAGTTTTATAACAATATGTTGCATAATTGGACGCACCTTTATAAATGTCGGCTATTAAATCAATTTTGTATATTTACTAGAAAATTGTAATCTTTTAGTTTTTTACTTTAATTTTATTTTTAAGATTTTTTGTTATGTGATCTTAGGCTGTTCAGACATGGACCACCATAAATTGATCCATTCTAATTTTTATTTTGCGATCAGAGTTTTTACTTTTATTTTGTAGAATATTATTTGCTAGCATTGTATTATGATGTGATATTATTGTTTGTATGGGATAAGTGTATTATAAATAAAACTATTTACTTACTTACCTATTATAAATCCAAGTTTTTCTCTTATTATCTGTTAAGTAGGTATGTAAAATCTTCGAAGCTCAAATACGATTTCCTTAAGTTGATTTGTTCTAAAGGCTTTTATTTTTTACTGAATTTGTTCAACAACTGTTAAACGCTTGCCTGAGGTAAGTTTCTAGGGTTAATCGAATCGAAGAACAAACTATTTATGCATACCAAAATAATGGCCCACACACACTGGACAGAACGGTAGAGGATTTTAGTCTCAGGCCATAAGAAGACAAAGTTAAGTCAAGGCAAGTTATAGTTCGCGCCAATCTTTTTGAATGCTCTGAACTACGCGGTCAAATCCACCCGATCAATAAAAAGTGTCATACCTGTAACCTGTCATTTACATTCTGGGCATCGAAAAGACATTATGTCCGGGCTTTTACACTCTAATTTTAACGTGAGAAATAACATCAAGTTGGTTTAATAATCGTCACTGGAAATGCGTAGTACTTATTTACTACGCATTTAATATAAATTAACCTAAGAACTCATTGATAACCCAATTCTCGATAGACTCGTCGAAATATCACAATGTACAGTATGATAACGCGCCCGCGACTTCGTCTGCGTGATCGATAAAAGGTTTGATGAAAATTCCGTGCGACTCGACTTTGACTTTCTGGGATGTTTTTTTAATACATTATTTACTACCGCAACCAACCCTACAGGAAAGTATAAGAAAAATTCTTATGTAAAAACTAAGTCAAAAATTTATTTTCGATGGTAAAATTATAATACCAATGTATTTCTCCACTTAAAACTTCCTCCTTATAATAACTCGAGATCCATCCTATTATTATTAAATCGTACATGATTTCAAGTCAGGCAATCCAAGATGGCGCGTCTGTCAAATTTAAAATTCGCCCACGATGGCGCCACAAAATTCATCACGTACGAATTATTTCCTTCAACGTCGATTGTTGGACTATTGTCTTTATTCACCGGCGAGAAATTGTTCGAATGCGTATTTTGCGGTGTAAAAAGTTGACGTTTCGCCATTTTCCCCTTTCTATTCCCGTTTGCAGTGTTGCCATTCTTTGTGTGCGAATTATTCCCGTGACTCTTGTATTTATGGCCGGAATTCTGTTGGTACTCCTGTATCTCGTTCTGCAAGCCTTGAGAGATTGCTTTACTTTTTCCCTTGCACGCCTCGATCTCTCCCATCGACTTGTGTCGCGTTCGTCTGAAAACTTTTTGATGTCGTTCGGAAACCCAACGTCGCATGCGTTTGACGAATGGCAACACCATAAAGAACGCGTTTGGACTGACTCCCATTTTGACTTTCGGTGTCATATCTTTTCTATTCGCTGGTAGATCCGCTATGGGGAACCACTCGCAGGCTTTTATTTCGTTTCTAGTCCTCGGCTGGAACTTTGTGTCGCGCGGTATGTAGCCGATGATGTAAAGGCGGACAATCTGGTCGTGTATTATTGCTTCGATGTAGTCTTGCTTGTTTATAAGGCCAGTGATGTCAAAGCCGGTTTCTTCCAGTACCTTTAAAGCAAAGTAAAGGACTAAGTAATGGCTAAGAGATCTACTCTCTCAGACGTATGACAGTGACAATCTATTGTGCTGGATAAGTAATGTTAACCACTTCATTGGTGACTGACTTGGAACATTTGAATAGAATAGTTTATTAGTCAAATTGTATTACATAATATCTCACATGCAGACAGAGATTAGCAGTGTGGCCAGATTGGGTCGTGATTATTAATTTTTTTTTGTAAGAATATTAGTCAAACTGAACTTGACTTATATTCTCCTCTTCCCTCCAAATAATCGAAAAGCTTATGCTAGGAGTGGCTACGACAATAGTGCAACGGTTTAGGCTCAAACCTGCGACCTTTAAGTTTTCAGTCTGCACCTTTAACCATTGGGCTATTGAGGAACTATACAATAAATCTGCGCTTTTTTAGACTTACTTCTCTAGCAGCACATTTCCAGGGCTCCTCGTCCTCATTGACCTTGCCCTTGGGGAAGCCCCAAGAGGCTTTGGTCCAGTAGGACTGCACCAGCAGCACGTGCGACAGGTCGCTGTCCAGCAGGATGGCTCCATATGTGGGCACACTTTGTTTGTATTCACGCCAGTTGTCCAACACTTCATCAAGGTTCCTTATGTGCTCTCGAAGCTGGGGGACATGCTGTAAGAAACAACAAATCAAAATCCCTACTGATACTTCACTCATGCAGCAAAAGACCAATGTGATATTTGGCACGGGTATTGTTAAAGACCTGTAGAATGACATAGGCTACTTTTTATCCCTGAATATCACAAGTTCCTGTAGGATTTTAAGAATTAACCCACGCCACACAGACAAAGTTCTAGGCATCCACTAGTTAAAACATAAACAATGTGGACTGTTTTTAAAATCCTATGGAAACTCATGATTTTCAGGCAAAATTTAAAAGGCTAAAGAACCTTTAAAGTTAGCGCCTACCCAGATTGCCAATACAATATCAATTAATGTAATGCATCATCATACCCTTCAGACTGGTTCTAAGGGTCTTTTAAAAGTATACTGCTTGTCTATACCTGAAAAATATGTGCAGCAAACTCTCTGATCCCACAAGGGTTCAGTCGAGTGGACTCGTCCGTGCAGTAGTAGTCCAGATAGAACCAGTGTGCCAGCTCTATTTGAAAGCAGATCCTTACTAGGTTGCCCCGGTCTTCCTGTGGCAGGTTGATTATGAAACGGCTGTAGTGAAAAAAATGTATTTAAATGAAACTATATTTATTATATAAACACCTATGAGTTAAGAGTTAAAACATGGCAATGTCATCTATCCATCCATATCAACTCATTGCCGGACCACCACTGAGAACAGGTTGAATGGTTACCGCTGTAACTGTTTATCTATTTATAGACTACAGTTTTTGATATTAGTAAACAAGACGAAGATAACTTAGGCTGAGTCTGAATTTCACTTTAGAAAAATAAGCCCCGTCTCCCGCACAATCCTAATTTGTCATGTTCTTGTTGCAAGAAACTAATAAAGTTCTTTACCTGCAAAGGTCATCCAATATATCAATTGGTATGGAATGTTTGCTATGACGAAAACTATTATCAGTCGAAGTCATATTTTCTTCTGTTTGTTTATATTTAGTTGCAAGTTCACTTTACACATCAATAACTTTAAGTCGGAAAAGTTAAAAATCTCCGTGCTCCCAGTTTGGGAAGAATTGCTTCAATTAAACTTCTAGGACATTAAAATTAAACAATAGGTAAAGGCAATGCAACCTAATTGAAAACAAAACATCGCAAAGGCAATTTTTTATGATTTTCTTTCCATTTTTTCCACAGACCAGAAAAGATTTTTTCATTGACCACAGATTATAGGCCACCAAAGAGTACAGACCCATATTTAATTAACAAGACCAAAGAGTTTAAACACTTTCGTATAGCCCAAGAGTATATTATCACTACGTAGTTCACCAACACATTAATTTTTTTAACCACAGAGTATAGTAATATAATTTATTAGTCTGTAACTACTTATAATTTATTAGTCTGTGGTTAGAATTCTTGAAACGTTGGAACCACCACAGAGCAAAAATCAATTCATATTTGAGTTTTGACATTTTTTCACATCAACACTTGAGGTTGGAATTGGAAAATTCGTACAATTACCTGTAAATTACACTTAAAAATGGACATAACACCGTTGTTCAAAGCCTGTATTAAAACAGTTCGGACTCGGAATAAAGCTTTCGGCATCCACAGCCCCGCCAGCGATGATAAGCAACGCATACTTCGAAGTAAACCGAAGACTGCCTTCATGTCTACGGCCAAAGATATAACTTCACAAATAACTAAACTTCGAGATTTTCTGCTGGAGCACAGAGAAAGGTATTTAAGCTTCTTCAATAATGTGAATGGAGATGAAATGTCTGAAGCGGAAAGGGACCAAATAGACACGGGAGCGCAAAGAATCATCAACACCTGTTCTCACCTATTAAAAGAGTTCAGAAACGATAACCGCAAGGTTTCCGTGTCTCTCCAGATGCGAGACTACATGGACGCTGTAATAGATCTCATAGATTCCTACTTGAAAGCTGTGTGCAAAATACACAGTGAGTTAAAAGCATTAAGGGTTAAAAGAGCTTTGGATATTCGGAAGCTATCACGTTTAGAATTACCACAAACTAAATCTAATATACCAAATCCGTTTATAGAAGAAAAAATTGTAGAAAAGGACGATAATGTAGTTTCAGATAATGTGGGAACAGAAGACATGGACAATTCTAGAAGTAAACTTGATTTGTCTGAGAATGAAGTTGCAGTGTTATCGGATGAGGGAGAACTAAGTGCGGAGGAGCTCCAGATGTTTGAATCGGAAAATGTACAGCTGTTGAATGAACTAAACAGTACGACAGAAGAAGTTAGACAAATAGAAAGCAAAGTACTGCACATTGCTGAGTTGCAAGAGATATTTACTGAAAAGGTAAATGGATTTCAAATAATCAAATACTTTAGTTGAATAGATAAAGGCCACTGTGTTTATCTCTCTCTCTTTATTGCACGTTGCTGAGGAGCTGTAACTACTTCATTCCATAGTATAGTGGTTTCCTTGGAAAAATAATATGTGACAGACTTTAATGCCGAGATCTATAGAGTGTGCTCTGACTTAGTTTGGACTTAAGATAGAGTTAAAATGAGACCCAAATGTGCTCTGACATAGATCTTACTCATTTTATCTCTGTTTTGAGTCTGAGCAGGGTGTGAATGCTGTCTGTAGATTTCAGCCTGAAACCTTTGAAAATTGAAATCAATAAAACAGTTGAAATTCCTATTAACAGTAGATTTTCCAAGCTGCAGCTTAATTATGTTGTCATATTTTTTGAAAATTGGTTTTAATTCAACTGATACATAATAAAAAAGGGTCTTGACACATGGACAGACAGATGGACAAAGTGAGCCTATAAGGATTCCATTTCTTTTCGGAACCCAAAAAATAAATTATAAATGGCAAGATATGTTTACTATACTGCCATATTTCTGACCTATGTTTTAAAACCTTATTTTACACTTTTCAGATTCTACAACAAGAACAAGACATTGACAGGATAGCCAACACTGTTGTGGGCACGACTGAGACTATGAAGGATGCCAATGAACAAATAAAGCAAGCCATTCAAAGGAATGCTGGTCTTAGGGTCTATGTACTATTCTTCTTACTTGTTATGTCATTTACATTACTGTTCTTGGATTGGTATAATGAATGAGTAATGATGGAAACACATTAACAATTTGCTGTGACATCATGTCATTCAATTATGTTCACTTGCACCAAATACTTGTAGGTATGTTGTTACGCTCAAAAACAACCATTAACCAAAATACATGTTAATTTGAGTTGATAAGCTGCACATAGTGTTGTCATCTTTCTTTTCGGGCCAGATATTTGTTGAACATAAATATTTTATACTTCTTTTTTTTCTTTTAAACAAGAATATTAGTCAAGCTGAATGTAACTTACATTCTCCTCTCCTCTTCAAATAAGCGAAAAGCTTGTGCTAAAAGTGAGTATGACTGGATGGACAACAGACTGCGAGCACTTCCACAACATTGCCCTGCTAGCCAGCTGACTAATGACTGGGCATCCATTGCCTCATGAGCTGTGATCACCATCAACGGCATGGCACGCAGGCAACCACACAACAATGAGAACATGGGACTGATTGGACAAGTCTGTTCGGTCTCATGTGTCAGCTTATGCAACTGAAAAATTGACGCCCGCAGCACAAAGCATTTGAATGTGACACAGGAGTGTGATAGGATTGAAATAATAGCTGTTAAAGTAGAAACTTAACTTTTAATAAAATAAAAGATTAATAAATAAACTATATTAAAAAAATAACATCTTTATTATCATGGACTTCCATGGGCCTTGGTCTTGCGCTGCATATATCCAGTGATTCCCTGCAAATAGTCTGATGTAGGTTCACCTGTGTTTAGTGGGAGTTCTGGCAATACTGTCTTTCCGAAGCTTGGTCCCTACTCCCTTTCCAGCACCTTAAATTGGCATGAACCATCAGTTCTTGCAAATATATACTGTGTCCATTGCCACTTCAGTTTTATGACTTAATGAACATGACTCTGTTCCCCTACAGATCTCCTCATTCCTGATTTGATTTCTAAAATAAGCTGGAAAAATAGTTATCTCCTGATTGGTTAAATACTCCATAGTATTTAACCAATGAAGTTGCAAGATCCTAAAATACAGTGAAATTGAGTCTTTCATCTCTCAATCTTCAGCTCTGGGCAGAAAGTTTCCCCTGAAAATGATCCGGGAGCAGAATCTCTACATCCACTTTGTAATAATGGGTCCCTCTCTCCGTCATGTTGGGGTGAGTAGGAATAATCAGAATTTCCACAAGACTCCTCGAAATGTGCGACCTCCTCTTCCATCATTATTTTCGCAATTTTCATTTTTATCTGCGCCTGTCGCCTTATTGAAAAAGACTTGATAGTCTTTGCATAACCGAGAAAGATCAGTTCGGTGGCATCATGGTCTTTGTACTGCGAAACTCGATCACTGTTCGTGCACAAGTTTTTCTCTTGTCGTGACATATAAACACGACGTCTTCGTTGCATTAACACTGGTGCTTTTTCAGTAGACCTCTGATTTACCGGTGTACCTGCAATATGTAAAACTTCCATTAATTCAGTTTTGTAGAATTCCAATAATTTTGTATTGTTAAACCTGTATTTATTTGGTAGCATTCCACTAGGCCTTTCCAAAAGCAAGAGCAGCTTTACAATCCATGTTTACAAATATATTTTTGTTAAATTTTTAATTTTTTTTTTAATAAAAATTATATATTATATACCTTCACGATATTTCTCTGTGACCTGTGCATCTGAACTGGATTGTGACTGAGTATCTAAATCATCAACTAGTGTGACACAAAGGTGTTTTTTCATAAATGCCATGTGTGGAGCCCACTGCCAGTGAATATATTTGGCTGCTGGGTGATTTTTTGGGCACTTTTTACTTTTTAAATGCTTTGAATATGTATCTTTTAGATTCCTCCATTTACTTCTCGTTAGTTCATCTGAAAATAAGAATATTTTTCTGATATTTTGCAGAATTAATATTCTTGCATAGATAAGATAGGATCTTGTATAGGTACTAAGAAAAACTAAGCATGCAGATGAAGCAGGATTCAGCTGTTCATTTATGTGCATACAAGTAAATGGTCAGGTTATGTTAAATTGTTATTGCAATGTAGAATTCTATAAGGAATTGTTAATACCTTGTTATGTTAAATTGTTATTGCAATGTAGAATTCTATAAGGAATTGTTAATATCTTGAAATTAATGAACAAAATTGTACATTTTAGTAACTTTATGGTTGCTTACCAGAAACGTTTAAGGTTGAGGCTATTTCTTTCCAATTCCTATCTTTTTCTATTTTGTTCTTATTTAATGGGTCCTTTGCATCATACAGGCACGGTCGCTGCCTAACTAAATCAATAAAATATTCAATATTCATTTTGTGAAGTAGGTACCTACTGAAAATTGAAAATATTTTGATATTAAATCTTGCAAAATAAATCATAAACAAAAACACCAAAAAACCAGTGCAATAACTTGCCTTCTCTGTCTACGGTACTAACAAAGTAGGTACCTACTCTGGTAGGTACTCTCACTCTGTGACCATAATACTGTAGTCTTTGTCTGTGACAGTGACGTACGAAATAAGGTAGGTACCTATCCCCTACGTAGGCACCGTAGACAGAGAAGGCAATAGACCAAGGTACTGTGTAACCGCGACTGAAATAGAGATAACATGACGTAACGATGACGTTACATGACAAGTTCGAGTTTAATGTTGCCACAATAACTGCACTCCCCTAGTACCCCAAATTAGATGGAAAATTCTTCCCAGGATTTTTAAATAAAACGACAAAACAGATGCTGAACTGTTTTATTTTTTAAATAACATACCTACACATATAAGGTTGTCTGGGAGAGACATACCTATTAGGGTAAGCTTCTATTTTTTACATATATCTTAATATTGTGTGCAATAAAGAATTTATTATTCTTTATTGCACACAATATTAACTTCAACCACCACTTAAAAGTATAAAATAATTTTAGTTTGTACACGTAAGTCGGTTTTTTAAAAATATTTTTTTTTATACTAAAGTTTTTTAATGTACTTTCATAGGACCAATTCACTAGATAATTATTTGCTCCTTAAAAAAAATATTGAAATGCCGAATAGAAATTTAGCATATGTGAGTCACTTTGAAAAAAGATGTATGTAACACAAAGGAAAATTTTTTTTCGTTACTAGTAAGAATGTTACACAAAATAATTTGTAATGAACAGTTAAAATTTTCCTTCGATCGAGTAATGCTATTGAATTAAAAGCAACAAAAATTGTATATTTAGTCATCAAAATCATCATTAATGAAATTAACAGTATATTCCTTTTTTCAGGCAGTCGTATAAAACTGCAACTCTTCATAGTTTAAGTTAATAATTATTTAAAAAAAACATTAAAAGTCTGCCTCTAGCTATTTAAAAATGGCTTTAAAAATTAAGAACTTTGTAAATAAAATAATTCTTAAGATCGCCAACAGTTCTCGACTGGTTGTTGGACATTCGAACGAAACTTCAGGATGATTCAGAACAGTAACCGACACTATCTAACTGAATACACTTTAATCATCGCCGACATATATTATATTCTAGTATCCATCATCTTTCTTTTCTTTTCTCATAATATTCATTTCTTCCATCACGACTTTATTTTGTTTCAACAAAAATTAAAAAAAAAATTGAAAAAGTAGCCAAAGTAACCCGCCGTTACGGTATGTCAGAGGACATTACTAAAAAAAACCTATCTCCGTGCCAAATTTCAGCCATATCGGTTTAGTGTGGCGTATTGAGTAACAAACATCCATATGTTTGTTACTCAATCACGCCACACTAAACCGATATGGCTGAAATTTGGATGTATGTATGGATGGCCCTACATACATTCAAACTTTCACATTTATAATATAAGTAGGATAGGGAAAATCGGGACATTGTATAGGTACCTAAAGCTGGCAACACACATAGATACTAAATTTTCTTATTAACTGTCAGTTTGTTGGGCACAAAAGTGTGTCGACCTTGAAAAAAACTGGTTACACGATGAGGGACAAAAAATTGGGTAGCTGCGTCTCTGTTTATCACATTAATAACTTTATTTCTGCTCTCTTTTTAGTGTGAGTGAGAAAGAAATCGTCACTGGCTCTATGTCTTCTCTCTCTACGCACAGAACACTAATACTGAACAAAAAGTAGTAGGTAATCTATGGTAATCTGTGAACAAAAAATTTCAAAATATTCCGCTCGTCCAATTTACTTTACTTTTATTTACTATAATTGTATAATTGTATTAAACTCACGTTCAATAAAATAAGATATTTGTAATACTTAATTAAATTCATCATGAAGTAAGACCAAAATATATGTACACTATAAATCACTACAATCCCTATTTGCATGTGTAATTTGTGTGAATTTAAACAAAAAAATTATTTTAGGTTAACGGTGGACGGCTTGCTTGTATATTTTCCGTACGATTACATTTATCCGGAACAATATGCTTATATGTTGGAGTTGAAGAGAGCGCTTGATGCTAAAGTAAGTAAACCTTGCCGGCTGGAAGCTTGTTAGAAAAAGTTAGTTGCACCAACTTTCTTTTGATCTGAATACATGGAGATAAACAAGGAACATCGAACTTCTTTTTGTATAATCCTTCAAACCAGAATAAATCTGTTAAGCATATGTTCATAGCTGATGCTTAAAATCTGAGGATAAATGGTAATCGCCCGGAAGGTCCAATTCACTGAATGCCCAATATGTCTTACTTATTTTTTAGGGTCATGGCTTACTGGAGATGCCCTCAGGAACTGGGAAGACTATATCTCTGCTATCACTTATTGTGGCCTACATGATACAAAACCCACACCACATTAGGTATGTCATATTATAAATAAACTTTTATGTTTTTGAATGCTGTGTGGATTGAAGGATAAAACAACAAACAAAAATACTTTCACATTTATGCAGCTACTAGTAGCTTTGGTCTATTTTTGAGGGATAAAAGATAGCCTAAGTCACTTCCCAACTCCTCATGTATACCAATGCAACGAAATCACATTGATCCATTACTCGCTTGCTGCATGATTGAAGGACAAACCAATAAACAATCACTCTTTCACATTTGTAAAATGAGTAAGGATTTATTGTTTGCTATAATATTTTTTTTAAGGAAACTGATCTACTGTTCCCGTACTGTACCAGAGATAGAAAAAGTGTTGGAGGAATTGAAAAACTTGATAAAGTACTATGAGAAAAGCCATGGGGAGAAGCCTAATCTCACTGGAGTTGTTCTTAGTTCAAGAAAAAATCTATGCATACATCCAGAGGTAAAATTTGGTGCAACCAGTAGATTAAATGTTCAATTAACTGTGACATGGGGATCGTATGGCTCTGTTTGATAAATTTGACATACCAAGCTGTTTCTGTGCCAAATTTCATGTCAATTGATTCAGCGGTTAGTCGTGTAGATGTATAAAACAAAATATTGTCCTTAGGTACTGTAAATGTTGACACTTTTTGTTACCATCGTGGAAACCATCACAGGAGACAGTGGTATCTGTGTTCGGTAACTAACTTCATCACAGTCGCCGGTTACTATTTCTGGACACTGGTAAAGTTGGACACTAGGTTTCCAACTGCTGTGTGTTTCTCAGTTGCACCATGAATGTTGATTGAGAATTCATTTTTATTTAATTTCATTTATTGATTGCATAAACTGTGTAAGAAGATGTTAATATTTACGAAAGGCTCTAAACAGTTTGCCAATTTCTGGCGTTCAATCTGAGCATGCAATAGACTTAATATCTACTAAATTATCACATTATACATAAACATGTCTTGTGCTTGTTAAGAGCTACAAGTTGGCCTACATGAAATAAATAATTTTGAATTTTGTGTTGATTCAATGTTAACGGATGTCAACCCAGATATTTCCAGTTTCTAGTTAGTATTAGTATTTGATAGATGGATTGAAGGAACAGTCTCCTCTCAGACAAGGGTTATAGGGCCCGCAACTTCGCTCTCACAATCTATTAAATCTAATCAGAAGTCATGATTCCTACACAAAATTATCAACTTTGATTTTTTTCGATTTTTCAGCCATTCTTGAGGTTTTTTTTATTTTGTTTCTTTGAAACCATCCTTGTTAATCAAGCTGTTTTTGAGTATTAGCCAGACCTTTGAACTGCAATTGATTATACGGTTTGTCTTTTGGCAGGTATCTCGAGAAAGAGAGGGCAAGCTGGTGGATGGCAAGTGCCATTCTCTGACTGCCAGCTACATCCGAGACCGCCACGAGAGGGACAACTCTGTTCCTATATGTATGTGACTAATCACTTTTTTTATCATATAGACTAGCACTTAACTGCGATCATAACTGATGGAGTACGTTTGCCTACAAGATTCATCTTTTTTCATATTCATTCTTTAATAAAAAAAACTCCACTTTATAAGATGACTGCATCCTTACTCAAATTCAAAATGCTTTATTCCAAACAATCTTTTGGCCGCATCTTTGTTTTTTACATATTATCTAGGACTAGCTGATGCCCGCGACTTCTTTCGCTAACAATAATAACTGAAGAATAACAAGTAGGCTATGTCATTCTCCAGTAGGGCTAAGATTCGCGGTACTGCGAGGAAATTTACGAAAGAATTTTGAGAAAATACTATGTTTTAGACGAATTTTCTTGTCGTGGGCTAATGTTAGCCCTACTGATCCTCAACTGTACTCGTGCAAGAAATCCCTGTTGCTACGTGATTGAAGGACAAACCAACAAACAAACACACTGTCGCTGTCTGTTTTTTTTTGAAACCACTATTTCCTTGGGCAATTTGAAGTGGCATATTCTTTAAAAAATAATGAAAACTTTTCAGCTTTGGAAAGGCGTGTTAACTTTGATTTGCTTGACCAATGGATAGTCAATTTTCCTCTGTGTGACCAGGTCAGTTCTACGAGGGTTTTAATCGAGAAGGCAAGGAGTCTATGCTGCCTTATGGCGTATACACCATGGATGACCTCAAGCAGTACGGCGCGGACAGAAACTGGTGTCCCTACTTCTTGTCCAGATTTGCTGTGAGTAATCCTTACTAATGCTATGAATGTGAAAGTGTGTTTGTTGGTTTGTCCTTCAGTCACGCAGCAACGCATTGACGTGAGCTTTTGTAGGGGTATAGTTGAGGACTTGGAGAGCTTTTATCCCGGAAAATTAAGGAATTACCGCGGGAATCAGCTAGTATGCGAAATGCATACTAGTTGATTCCCGCGTGTATATTTATTGGTTTGTCTTTCAATCAAGTAACAACAGAGTGGATTTTTTGCATAGGTATTGTTGAGGACTTGCGTTGTAGAGTGGCGTAGTCTATCTAGCCCGGAAAACAAAGAGTTCCCAAGGGATTTTAAAAACTAACTCAATACGTCTGTATTGAGTTAGTTTTTAAAATCTTAATCTTAAGTCACAGGCAAAAGCTTGTTTAAAGATAAAAGCCAACCAACTGCCACTGGGGCTTATTCTCTTCTACACAATCTCTAAATTAAACTTAATTGACTATAATTAATTGCTATCCCTTTCATTATCCTCCCTATGGAAAAAGATAGAAACCTTTGTAAACCCAGAATGTCTAGTATGTCTATCTTATTCCCGGAATGTCCAGTCTGCCCCGTAGGTCCAATTGCCCGAACGTCCAATATGTCTGTTATGTCCAATTCTCAGAAAGTCCAGTCTACCCTCTACGTCCAATTCCCTGAATGTCATATTCCCAGATACACTTAGACCTATCAATTTAGTTTAGACATTGTGTACAACAGAATTAGCCACAATATCTTTTTTGTTTATATCTTTTTTAGTTACACCCCATGTAAGTCTTTCCTTTGAAATAATTAATATTTGTCCAATACAGATAATTCACGCAGAAATAGTAGTATACTCCTACCATTATCTCCTAGATCCAAAGATCGCAGAAGTGGTATCCAAGGAGCTAAACAAAGAAGCTGTGGTTGTCTTCGACGAGGCGCATAACATAGACAATGTTTGCATAGACTCTCTGAGCGTCAAACTGACTAGGAGGACCATAGACAAGAGCACACAGGCACTGCAGTCTTTGGAAAAAGCGGTGACACAGTAAGTTTTGTTGTATTTTAATCTAAATATATAAAAGTAAAATGTGACTGACTGACTGATCTATCAACGCACAGCTTAATCCACTTGATGGATCGGACTAAATTTTGGCATACAGTTAGCTATTATGATATAGGCATCTGCTAAGAAAGGATTTTTAAAATTTCACCCCTAAGGAGGTAAAAAAGGGGTTTGAAAATTCGAATTTATTGTGAGCGAAGCCGCGAGCAAAAGCTAGTTAATTATAAATATAGTACTTGCCAATCTTTATGTCCACAGAAGAGCCCAGAAGAAACTTACCCTTTACAAGCTACACAAGCTTTAAGTTTATTTGGAGGGGAGAGTGTAATATTAATCAACATGTCTAATAAAATTAATGACTTATATATATTATAAAAAAATAACCAACGAATCAATTGCTAATTTTACGTGGGGTAGAAGTGTAATTGGACGCAGGTGCGCAATAACGATTCAACCCTATGTGGGTTGAATCGTTAAATTAAATACATACATAATGCAAAAGAATAAAGTTGACTTTTCAATTGTAAGTTGGGTTGGGTTGACTCATTATTGCAGATCTGTATCCAATAATTAATCTATGATTATCACTGTAGAGGTGGTATCACTGGACTGATTTCACATTTTTTTTGGACCTTTTTAAAATCTTCTTTAAAGATACCCGAAAACGTGGGGTAGGGTCCCGGGTTATGTGGGGATTTTACCCACTAAAACCCCCTTCATAGCCACCCTCAGCGCAATCAAATTTTTTTTGGACCTACTTGATTGACGCCATATTGGCGCTGTAAACAGTTACGAGTGTCCAAGGAACTAAAATTACCCGAATGACGACAGATCAATTATAAAGGACTATTACTTTACCGATTCGTATAAGGACAGCCAGTCCAGCATTAATCATAGATTAATTTGACTGTACCGTTATTCGAAGCTTAATTCATTGAGATAGGCACTACGTTGCCTTTATACATCTGTCTCTCTCTGTCATATTGCCGTCTCTTTCTAACCCCCCATCCAGCAACAGCGCTCGCCATTTTGATCATTGGCGTGTTGTTGTTGTTGAGGTCAGTGATAGACGATACGTATAATGTTAGGAAATCGCAGGTTGAAGCAAGAGGACGCGGAGCGGCTGACGCTGGAGTACGAGCAGATGGTGGAGGGGCTGCGGGAGGCGGCCGCGGCGCGCGACGCCGACATGATCCTCGCGAACCCCGTGCTGCCCGACGAAGTGCTCAACGGTACGTGTATGTTGGGGCTTTTCTTGCAACGCACTGGGACTAGTAGATTTATTTCTTTAAGGCCCAAGAGACGGGTCTGCCCGCGAAATTCAAATTTAATTTGGTTTTTCGCCATTTATAAATGAATACGACAAAGTAGGCTTATGGTATTCAAATTGCGATAATGGCAGTATCATCTTCACAGGTTTATATACTAATTTTTACGTAAAAGTATCCAGTTTAAGAAATTAATCAAAATAATGACTAATTTGTGAGTAGCTCACGTCAAACTCATTATTTTGACTAATTTCTTCTAAGTCTTTGGCCTTAATTCAGACTTACAAAAGCGCTTACGAATGTCAAAATGGTTAATTAATAGGTAATATTGCAAATGGTACACCAACCTCTATAATTAATCTATGAAATCATACAACGACAACAATTAATTATAGAGGTCGGTGCAATATTACCTACTAGTTCCAGAGACACTCGTGTCTGATTAGTGCTTACAGCGCCAAAATGGCGTCAATCAAATCCAAAATGGCGTCAATCGAGTAAGTAGATTTCCACTTAATTGGAGGGGAGTGGAGAATATTAGTTCAGCTTGCCTAATATTCTTTAAAAAAAAATTGTTTCAGAGGTGGTTCCGGGCAACATCAGGAACGCGGAACATTTTCTGGGCTTCCTGAAGCGTTTTATAGAATACCTGAAGACTAGATTACGAATACAACACGTGGTACAGGAATCTCCGGCAGGTAATACTATGTCTTAATAATCTCATCATTCATTTCATTTCTATTATGCTATTGAGCTCTAAAATATATTTTCATCTCTCAGATATATCCGAGAGATGTCCTTTTAGTCTTACCAATATTATAAACTAGATGATGCCCGCTACTTCATTCGCGTGGATTAAGGTTTTTGATTCCCGCGGGAACACTTCAGTTTTTCGTGACCACGGTCCATGTAACTAGATCTAAATATTGACAATTCCAACTAAAACAATTATCGTGATACGTACTCGTATAATTTATCAAATAGGCTACCCATGTTAAGGCATCTAATTAAATACTAATATTAAGATACTCATTTAAAGACATGACTGAGACAAATAAAGTGGAAACACTGTAGAACAGAATACAATGGAATCATGTTACACAGGATAGTTATCACTGTCTCATGAATCACTGGAGCGAATTATATCCACGCTTTTTTATCATTTATATAGTCTTCAATTATTGTATAATATGTTTTTCCATGAGAGCAGATTAAATTAATTTCTAAAACTTGTGTAGATCATCTCCCTTCGACAGTGTTCTCACATAATTACAATATGGGGTTATTCAAGGGGCGCACCAATAAGTTCCTGAAAAGCCGGCAACGCATTGGTGGTGCCTCTGGTACTACAAATGTTCATGGGCGGCGGTAATCACTTTACATCAGATGACCCGCCAGCTCGTTTGCCCGCTATTCATATAAAAAAAAAATACTTTAACAGAAGTCTAATAACTTACGCCGTTGGTTTCTCCCCAGGTTTCCTGAAGGACGTGGCGGCGCGCGTGTGCATCGAGCGCAAGCCGCTGCGCTTCTGCGCGAGCCGGCTGCAGTCGCTGCTGCGCACGCTGGAGATCCCCGACCCCTCCAGCTTCGGCGCGCTGACGCTGGTGGCCAACCTCGCCACCCTGGTCTCCACCTACACCAAGGGCTTCGTCGTCATCATCGAGCCCTACGACGACAGGACGCCCACTGTCTCCAATCCTATCTTACATTTCTCGTGAGTTTCCAAAATCAAGTAATTAAATATAAGGTCAAACCGCGCTAATCTTTATTTTTATTTTTCACCCAACTAGCAAAATGTTCTTTTTTCTCTTCCTTTTTTTACACTTAAAAATACTTGTAGCATACTATAAAGGTGGATTTGGGTGTAGTTACAAAAGCATTTATTACTATAGCAATGTTAAAATACTACTTATTACGTAACCCTCTAGAATTTGTTTTGCGTGATATTCCTTATTCTCCCGACGTATTTTCCTGATAAATTTTCCATGATCAGAAACAAAACAAAAAATGAATTAGACACATCTACGGTTGAATCGAGAAAAAGAACTTTCAGGTTTTCCTGAATTTGAAAATTTTCTGGGTATATTTTCTAATTTTTCCTTCCATAAAAATCTCTCTAAAAGTCTATTATGAACATTTTAAAATAAAAAAAATCGGTCCAGCTGTTCTCAAGTGATTGAAGAAGTGAGCTAGCGAATTCATGTCGTTATTTCAGTTGTATGGACTCTTCAATCGCGATGCGGCCAGTTTTCTCCAGATTTCAGTCTGTCATCATCACATCTGGTAAATATTACTTTTATTTCGAAAATATTCCTACAAAAATCCTTTCTGTTTTGTTGCATGTTTAAGATGTTTTTTTATACTAAACAAAAAAGGATAGTTGACACTTTGTTTTGATTTATATTGCCTTTGTTTGGGCAGGAACATTGTCTCCACTGGACATGTACCCTAAGATCCTGGACTTCAACCCGGTGATAATGAGTTCCTTCACGATGACCTTGGCCAGGCCTTGCATATTACCAATGGTAAGTGCTCAACTATGGTTGTGACTGACGTCTATAATTAACGCTGACGTCTGACACTGACGTCTATAATTGACACTGGACAGGCTGCTGTCTCCAATCCTATCTTACATTTCTCGTGAGTTTCCAAAATCAAGTAATTAAATATAAGGTCAAACCGCGCTAACCTTTGGACCTACTTTGTTTACACCATTTTTGCGCTGTAAAGTGTCCAAGGACCGTAAATTAGTGAAGGTGAAAACTAATTGAAAACTGATATGTGATACTTTTTGGCACTTCCTATATCTATATTTTGCGCTAGATTGAAATTCATTCGCGCTTCAAATTGATCCATAATTTCAGCTACCATTTGTATATGAACAGTCAGTCCAGTGTTAATCATAGATCAATAATTATAGAGGTCAGTGTCTATAACCATTACCTACCCGATTACGACATACTACCTTTAATTGAAATCGGATATTCGGATGCATATTTACCTAAAGTAAGTTAAATATGAAATGTATGGAAGCGGTTTCTGTGAAAAATAAAGCAGCTTCTAAATGCATGGAATGTTTCAGATAGTGTCGAAGGGCAGCGACCAAGTGACGATCTCGTCCAAGTACGAGACGAGAGAGGACGTCGCCGTCATCAGGAACTACGGCCAGCTGCTGGTCGAGGTCAGTTTTGTTTGATACTGTAATAGATTGTTCAACTAGGGATTAAACGAGCCCGTGCTATATAACACCAAGCATCGTCAGTGGAGCAGTGTAGGTTGCTTTTCCATTTCCATTTTCAAAATTCATAATACACACGCGCCCGCGTGCGCACACACACACAAAAACTGCATGGAGTTTATTATTATATTTTTATTCAAGTTACTATTAGGGAAGGAAGTGATTTCCACAATGTCATATTATGTAAATTGTAAGTGTATTTAAGTAAATAAATAACTTATACGTTGTCCATTCGTTTATTTTATTTTTGGCAGTTCAAGAAAGTTCGAAATTAGTGACGCCCTCACACGTTACCGATTCGATTTGAAATAATAATCGGTTTTATTTAAGAAGAACTTTCAATCGATTTAATGAAATATTTTTAGTTATTAACCACAAGTTTTGAAGTTACCTAAATGTCACTAACGCGTGCATAGTTACATTTTAAGGCGCCGTCAAAAAATAAATAAATGAATGTCAGAGTTATTGTCCTTTACTCTTGGTTTGAACTTAAATTTCAAGATTTTGACTTAATTCCTTGCAAATAATCGATCTTGGAGTCATAGATACTATTTTTATTACCTTTTTTTTTTATTAAATTTACAGAAACAATACTTACATGAAGTCAAATTATTTTTATCATATGATTGATTTATCGTCTTTCAAGAACTGTATTTATAGTCTGTGGTTGTTTGAGCTGCCAGAAGGAAAATAAACGAATGGACAGAGTGTAAGTCCACCCATTGATTATTTTTTAAAACTAGACATGTTTTCAGATATCGGCGTGCGTGCCGGACGGCGTGGTGTGTTTCTTCACGTCTTACCTGTACCTGGAGAGCGTGGTGGGCGCGTGGTACGATCAAGGTGACGTGTTTCAACTAGGAATAGAATAGAATAGAAATATTTTTTATTCAAATAAATTTTTACAAGCACTTTTGAATCGTCAACGAATCTACCACTGGTTCGGAATGCCCTTCCTGCCGAAAAGATCCAGCAATAAACTCAGCGGTTGCTCTTATCAAAAAAATTTTTTTACAATAGGTAACAAAACTATGCTATGTATGCAGTGTTTCCACAATGAAGTTTAAAAAATGCAAAACAAACCAATACATGTTAAGACAGTTAGACAAAAGCAGACCCATTCCCGTTGGTGGCACCCGTTCATGAGCATGACGCATGATCCAGCCGTTGCTTCGCTCAACCATATTTGAGGGAACGTAACAGCCCGCACCACACGACACCACCACAGAAATGTTTAAATTAAGGTCTGATTATGGATTTTTAGGATTTTTGAGGCGCAATACAAAAGGATTTTCTACCACGACCAAAATAGTATTCGTGGTTACATAAGTAAAAAAAGCGTCTCAAATAACATTTTGTTCTGTATACAGGCGTCGTGGCGTCACTACAGAGGCACAAATTACTGTTCATCGAGACACAGGATTCGGCCGAAACCAGCTTTGCACTGATCAATTATATCAAGGTAAATTAATTCTCAAAGCGCTTTGCTTCCTCGTTCCGAATACGCACCGCAAAAATTTGGAATGCCCTTCCGGCTTCCGTTTTTCCAACTAACTATAATGTGGGTGTCTTTAAATTAAGAGTGAATAGGCATCTTCTAGGCAAGCGCGCACTTAACTTACCATCAGGTGAGATTCGCAGTCAAGCGCTAGTCTATATATTGGAAAAAAATTCCCATATGTGAGGAAACAAATTAATATTTTTAGTGTTACTACTAATCTCGATTAGCAATACCATTTTTTGTTTTTTAAATATTTAATTATGAAGAAAATGTTACGGCATTTGGACACACTGACCTCTATAATTAATCTATGATTAACACTGGAATAGTTGTCCTTATTACAAATGACAGCTTAAGATATGAATAAATTTAAAGCGCCACATTTGACATACAAGTGTCTCTGGAACTAAATAAGCTTAACTGACATTCTTTTCAAAAATACTTTCAGTACAGTATCAGTTGTCAACAAGTGCCTTCACTCATTTTAGTTCCTTGGACACTTGTAACTGTTTACCGTGCCAAAATGGTGTCAACCAAGTAGGTCCAAAAAACATGACTGCAGCCTGTCCAGTGTTAATAATAGATGATAAATCAAAATCAAAATTTATTTATTTCATGTAGGCCAACTTGTAGCTCTTACGACACGTCATAAATCTACCACCGGTTCGGAATGCAGATTCTGCTGAGAAAAGCCGGCAAGAAACTCGGCAGTTGCTCTTTTCAAAAAAAATTTTTTTTTTACAATTGTTAACAAAACTAGGCTATGCACACAATGTTTCCACAAAGAAGTTTCAAAAATGCACACCTATCACAACCTAACACATGTGAACATGAGTAGACACAAAGCAGACCCATTTCCGTTGGTGGCACCCGTTCAAGAGCATATAGTTATAGACAGTGTTTGGAGAGGCCAACTGTGTCGGGTCAGGCAGTTCATGTGTCGGGCACCGGTCGTGTCGTGTGCAGGCGTGCGAGAGCGGGCGCGGCGCCGTGCTGCTGTCGGTGGCGCGCGGCAAGGTGTCGGAGGGCGTGGACTTCGACCACCACCTGGGCCGCGCCGTGCTCATGTTCGGCATCCCCTACGTGTTCACGCAGAGCCGCATCCTCAAGGCGCGCCTCGAGTACCTGCGCGACCAGTTCCAGGTGCGTGTTCCTCGACTGCGCCTCAACGAAGTTCAAAAGTAGTTTGTGGGAATGGGTGTGACTTATATATTAAAATCTACAGTCAATGTTGGATTGGCCTTGACACAAGTTAACGATGCCTATTCAAAGTATGCTCATGAAAAATTTAATATATTAAATATATAATTGAAAATTGTATATATAGATAAAACAAATGATGTAAACTGTTAACGTGTCAAAATGACCGAGTATAAATCGTCCGAGTCGAACGGGCAGCTTTAAATAAATAATTATTATTAAAATGAATTTCAGATCCGCGAGAACGACTTCCTGACGTTCGACGCGATGCGGCACGCGGCGCAGTGCGTGGGCCGCGCCTTGCGGTAAGTTTGTCGTACAATAATTGGATTTTGTTGCCTGTGTGAAATATAAACTATTTCTTACTGATTATTAAGTAGATTATCTTCCAAAATAAGTAAAACACACATCCACTGTCAATTTTTAGCGTGATAACCAATTTAAATTATCGATTCAACTACAAAAAGTGTGTCAAATGTTTATGAAGTAATCGTTCATTATTTTATAAATAAGCTAGCATACTATGCGAGCGTTTGAGGTCTGATTAATTTCCAACATCCTTATTCTAGTTATAAATAATGAACTCCGAACCGGTGGTAGATTCTCGGCTTGTCATAAGAGCCACAAGTTGGCCAACATGAAATAAATAATTTTGAATTTGAGTTTGAATGAAAGATCATGCATATTGATATATAGGTAGTTGATTTTGTATATAGTTAACTGTAATATTTTGTGTGTGCCGATGGGGCTGACATAAAGGTCATCTTTAAAAGTCCCATTTTAAATAATGAGAATAAAAAAATATATATATTTATCATGTAGATATGCTTTTATGACAAGTCAAAAATCTACCATGAGTTGCATGTTCGGCAGCGGCAAGACGGACTACGGCATAATGATCTTCGCGGACAAGCGCTTCAGCCGCGCCGACAAGCGCAGCAAGCTGCCGCGCTGGATCCAGGAGCACCTGCGCGACTCGCTCTGCAACCTCAGCACCGAGGAGGCCGTGCAGGTACCTCCCCGATACCCTCACTAGCCCAACGGTTAAAGGTCGCAGGTTCGAACCCCATCCGTTGCACTATTGTCGTACCCACTCCTAGCACAAGCTTTCCGCTTATTTGCAGGGGATAGGAGGATATTAGTCAACTTCAGCTTGGCTAATATTTTTTTTTTTAAAAGGGGATCCCCGTGCACTATATGCATGTGCTTGCCAACAATGTGAAATAACATCGTGGAACGGTTTTTTAGAATAAAAGAAAACCCCTTTAGAAATGTAATATTATGCGTAAAAATTCAAAAACACGTTCAAAGTTAATTTAAAAAAAAAAGAGATATTTCCTTCAAAAATTGTTTTGACCACATGACCACAATCGAACTTTTAAACACTTAACTTAGCTTTAAACGTCGTACCGGAACGCTAAATTGCATAGCGGAAGTCTTTATTTGGTAGGGTTACCAGTTACCACCCTATAGAACATCTGCTATTTTTTTCTTTATCGACAAGATAGTCCTCGACTGTAATCTTACCTGATGATAAGTGACGATGCAATTTAAGATGGTAGCAAGCTAACTTGGAAGAGGTATGGCAATGTACATTCAACCCATACCCCTTATCGGTTTCTACACGCCACCGTGCGGGAACGCTAAATCGCTTGGCTTTGACGGTAGGGTGGTAACTAGCCACGGCCAAAGCCTTCCACCAGACCAATATTGATATTTAAACAATTCGACCTAGATCTGCAAGCGCTGGCTGCGGCAAATGGCACAACCCTTCACTCGGGAGGACCAGCTCGGAGTGTCGCTGCTGACGCTGGCGCAGCTGCAGTCGCAGGAGCAGCAGGACAAGATCGAGAAGCAAGTCATCCAGAAATAAACCTCACACTAATATACTAAACTTGTTTGAATTCTTTAGAGTAACTACAAAAAAAAAGACTGAAAGTTTCCGATAAAAATGGGACTACAATTTTTTTGACATTTCTGAATTAAACAGCATACATATTTCAGATCCATAAACGACCGAATAAGTATTCCTACCTCCTTTTAAAATGAACACACTTAGATTTTTTTTAAGTAAGCGTAGTTTACGAGTTAGACATAAGTTTTGTAAATAAAGTGTCTTGACATAATTATATTTATTGCATTTTTATTTTACCTACTTCTCATCCTAAATTATTGGAACAACAGAAAAACTATTCAAAGTTTTTAAGAAGTTGAAAACAAGTTTCCACCAAATCGAAAGCTTCGTATTCTACAATTATTTAGTGAAATAATTTGCCGCAATGTAAGGAAATGAGGAATAAAATAAAGAACAAAGTTATTGTCATTTACAAGTTTTTTTATCTCACACATTTTATTTAAAACCATCAAACACTAGTTCAGAATAAAAATGAATAACTTGCATTTTAAAATTTTTACATAAGTAAGTTAGAAGACTTAGCATACATATGTTACAAAGACAATCCAGTACCAGCTCAAAACGAAAATTGAAAACACATGTTTTTATTTAAATTGTGCACCCCACTTTTTTTGCAAAAAATTCCAAAAAGAGGTCCAGATTAAATAACATGTTATTAAACTTTTGTAGTAAAACTTTCGAATAACTGCATTATAACAATGTTATTCCGGTGACTAAAAATAATTTAGAGAATATAGTTCTAAGATTGTGACTTATTCCGTTGTACACAATCTCTGAAATAAATTGTTCGTGTATAATAATAGAATTAGCTACATCCTTCACAAAAATTAGCACCATCAATCAGTTGTAAACCATTCAATATTTGGGATTACAAAAAAAAAGACAATAATTATGTTAAATAACAATGTTTTATAACATTTATATTCTGTGAATGCACCGTAAATAGCGTACATTCTTGTTTATTTTTTTCTATCACACATAAATCTAATGGCTTTATAACATTCAACAGGTCAATGTTCTAGCTAATGATAAGCTAAATATATATTTAAAAAAAAAAACAACAAAATTTTTAAAATAAATATTCATTCGTACTTAAAACCAAAGATGCATCGAAAATCAGGACTTGACGTATTTGTGTATCTATGGTTTTTCATATTTACTATCAGGACATGCAATGGCGTCATTATGCATGTTTTAGAATAGAAAAAAAATTACGCCTAAATAAAATATTAATAAAAGCCGTCCAAGAGTTCATTGAAAATAAATATTTCTAATAATTCATTAAAGAATAAAAATCTTAAAAATAATTAAAACAATTCATTCCTACAATTTACTAAATACAAGTTTTAACACCAGTTTAAAGGTGTGCGGTGCATTTCAAAGCGTAGACCATTGCCAAATTCGAAATGTAATAGCAAATTTCTTTAGAGGTTATTATTGTTTTGCTTCCTATAGTGCCGTTTTTATCAACGTTGAACATTCAACCATGGAATAAATTTTGATATTTTGACAATATATAATCACAGAGGTGATTTTTTTGGTTGTGCACAATTTTTTTTATGTTGTATATAAACGAAATTTAATCAAAACGTATTTTTTATTTTTTTATTTTACTTAAGAATACCAAAGTTATCGTTTACCAAAGACGTCCACTTTTAAACAGATGTTTAGGGTCACCCTACAAACGTAATCTATCAGCTGTTGACACATTCGGCGCGCGCGGCGGCCGTTGACCTCTGAGCGCGTATTTTAATTTCGTCGAATAGTATGACCATGATTTGCTTATTTTATGGTCAGATATAGTAAAAAAATATTTCAAAAAGGTATTAATATACAAAACTATTAATTGAAAAATGTTCTATTAACGATAAAGAACAACCAAAAAGAAAATTGTGCACTAACTAAAAAATCATTCTGTATATACGCGACGAATTGAGAACCTCTTTTTTTTCGTCGGTTAAAAACTGTCAGAACGCCCAATTTTAACGCTCAGCTAGACCTTGTTGAAATTGGCTTAATTTTATATTTATCGAGGATTTCTTTATAAATAAAAATAGCAAAATATAAATCAAGCAAAGAAAATTGTTGTAGTGAGGTGGTAAAAAATGTGAGTAGCAATCATTGACTTACATGTTACTTGTTGCAATAAAACTTGCTGAAGGTCTTCACACTTGATATATAAATAATGTCTTTAAAAGGCAAAGCTGCACAAATTAATTATGTATATATTTTATAGACCAGTAAAACAGATCTTTTCTTCAATCTACATCTGGTTTTTCTGTCAGATAAGTATTTTTTTTTATTTAGATTGTATGTTACATCGGGTGAAAATTTTTACTAGCGCCAGCCAAGCGAGTTTGAATGTTTTTAAAATTGTACTGGAAGAAAATATTAAACTGGACAGATGGAAAAAACTTATTCCAATAAACGGCCATTTGCAATATTATTAGTTCCAGAGACACTCGTACGTCAAATGTGGCGTTTCAAATTGATGCATAATTAAAAAGTCATTTGTATAGGGGCAGCGAGATCAGCGGCTGCACCCCGCGGAGTGCAGTCCCGAGGGCGGCGTCACTACAAGTCGCCGGAGTGCTTCTGTATGGGGCGCGGCTGGTGCGGGTTGTGCGGGTTGTGCGGCTGGTGCGGGTGCGGGTTGTGCGGCTGGTGCGGGTGCGTCTGGTGCGGGTGGCGGCGGCGCGGCGCGAGCGCGGCCAGCAGCGCGCGGCCCGCCACGCTGCACAGCTCGGTGCCGTCGCGCGCACCCGCCACGCGGCCCCCGCCGCCCAGCGAGTTGGCTATGTGCCTGTACGAAAACCGACCTCTATGTAATATTACTGTATTTTTATTTATTTATAACTTTAAAAAAAAAAAAAGGGAACACAGTTTACACCATAATTTATAGATTAGAAAATAAATTCAGACATTCTGTCTTAGAAATAATGAAACTACTCCATTAGGGCATCAAAAGCCAATATATTTTTTTTTTTTTTTTTACAATTAATACGATAATATCCTTTGAGACCCACACTAGGTATTCCTGTATCGTGGGGCCCAATTCACCACCATTAACAAAATTATTATTTAAAATATAATTTATTTAAAAGAACAAAGGTTGAACTACTACTACTTTCAAAGTTAATTTAAATATAGTTCATAATGCTAGTCCCATTATCCTTTATCAACTACAAAACAATGAAATCAAAGTTTCCATGGGATTTTAAAAACTAAATCCACGCACACGAAGTCGTGGGCATCAGCTAGTTCATAACAAAGGAGTGGTACGATTCGCCTCACCTGACCATGTGGTAGGGCACGTGCTGCGTGGAGATGAAGTCGAGGCCGCCGCCCGCGTCCGCCAGCGACGCGGCGCCCGCGAACTTGGACGCGTTCGCGCACGAGAAGAACACCACCACGCGGTGCCCGTCCTGCCCACAGACAGTTATTATTAAGATAAACTACTCTCTGATGATGATCTCTGTTTTGGAGCTACTTGATTTGACGCCATTTTGGATTTGATTGACGCCATTTTGGATTTGTTTGACGCCATTTTGGTGCTGTAAGCATAGATATGAGTGTCTCTGGAACTAATAATATTGCAAATGGCGCACCATCCTCTATAATTAATCTATAATTTCATGACCAGCCTCTGTAAAATGAGACCACGCCTTGTAAGACTACAGAATCAAGAGCCATAATATAAACGTTAGCTCACCTGTTTAATTTTCTGTAACTTCTTCCCGGTGTTTTGCGTGAAGGGAAAGCTGGTCCCATTTTGGGCAGCCTCTATACTGTGCAAGTCGTCCGCTTTCACCACAAAATATCTCGTACTACCTTCGTTGTTTTCCGCATACTTCTCTATGTTCGCCAGCAAAGTTTTACCGTTTGGGGACATTGGACTTTTTGGACCACTGTAAGATTGCGGGGAGAACCCTTGAGGCATCCCGTCGTTCCTCCAGCCAGGCCTCTGGCCGTTCCTATTCTGGTAATAGTTGTTTTGGTAGTAATTATTTTGGTTCCCGAATTCGCTTTGACTTTGGCTATATTGAGGGTAGAATTTGTTTTCGTGCCGATACTGTTCTTCGTCTACCCGCATACGCCAGTTCGGCGAATCGACAGTCAAAGGCTTCGGCCGCTGACCTATGCCACTGGGTTGATTCAACCCTACATTTTTTTCCTCGGCGCCTAAAACGTGGACTACGGTGTTCAGAATTTGTTCATCGAGTGGGGTCATAGGTTTGGCTGGGTTGGACATTCTGCGAATGACCAAAGCACACAGTTTCTGCCGCAGGTAATATACGCTTATAGCGTCGGATGCGTCCGCAGTGAAAGCCATCCAGTCGTCTAAAGTTAATACTGCTGTATCTGGTGACGAGTTATTTTCGTCAGCCTCGCTATCTGAATCGCTCGATAACCCTGGAGGGTTCGCCCTCTGAGTTAACGCTCCGGCCGGTAACCTGAGCGGACCGCTGAATAAAGCGACCGTCAGAGGAGTTACCAGAGTAGTGCACCGAATAAAACAGAAACGTCCAACACGCGATATTTCCTCGAAAACGACCCAGTCCGTCGGTAAACTTTGTACAGATTTTTGTGATCCCGTCACTCCGCCGCCGCGGTGTAAAGTCGAACTTGGGTGGAAAGCGACTTTGACTTCTTTAGAAGTTCTTAATGTGCAAGAGTCGCGATCTACTCTCGCTATTGAGGGATACAATCCACTAACAAGCACTGCTTTAACTACGTGCCACTTTTCCGAGTTCAAATTCACGTCCTTTATATCGCCGGAGCCTCTAGCTTTGACTAGACATAACGCTCTAAGTTGGGCTAAGAGTTGGGATCTATATCCGACGATCATTTCCATGGTGGCTCCGCATATTAAGTTTTTCGAGCAGAAAGACTTTTCGGTGCCATTCTGTCTGGCACATTGCCAGGCTTGGAAAGCTCTCAGTAAAGCCATATGGTCGGAATAACTGTCCGCGGCGAATTCCTTCCGCGCTAGACCACCTTTTTTCCTATTTTCCGGATTCATGGATATTTGGAACGGTTCCTTATTAGCTAAACTGCATACGATCGTCAGTATCGGGTCCAAGCATTTCATGACGCATGCGTAAAGCAACATTTTGCCTAACTTCGGCTCCACAGTCAAATCTAGCAAATGCTGGCCGATTTCCGTCAAATCTTCCATCGGAGTTAAAGCCCCGATCGTTTTCAATAACGACACAGCGTTGCGGACGGCCAAAAACGATGGTGGTTCCAACGCTTTGGACAAAAAATCGGCAATAGGAGTGTTTCCCGGAGATAACAATTTCGTGTGAAGACATAACTCTTGGAGGGGAACTCTTAGAATTTCCGGCACAGAATTTAGAGGTAGAGTTTTAAATCGTCGTTTGGAACACATGTGGAAGCAATGTCCGGGTTTGGTCCTGCCCGCTCGCCCCGCCCTCTGCTGGCAGCACGCCCTCGACGTCCAAACACATTGTAAGGAACAAACTCCCCCGTTCGACTCATAATACTTTTCTTTCACTTTACACGAGTCGATAACGTAAACTACGTCGTCGATCGTTATCGATGTCTCCGCTATGTTTGTGGAAATAATGATTTTCCTCGCGTTCGGTAGAGGATTGAACACTTTCTTCTGGTCCAGAGTTTGCATGTTGCTGTGCAAAGTGAATATCTGGTGCTTCATGACGGCCATTTCAGGGCAACCTTGAAATAAATAAAATATATATTTGCCGAATTCACGCCAATGTATTAACATTACGGCAGACAGTATTGATGCTACCACACCATGTCGCTGGGTATCGTGACAACGGACCTAAAGATCTTGAGATATAGACATTTGGAAGGAAGTATCCCTTAAGCTCCCTAGAATTACACTATGGAGAATTTTTTTAATTTTTACTCATTCAAAATATTATAAATGCGAAGTGTCCGTTGGTTCGTCCTTCAATCACGCCGTATAGAGTAACGGATCAATGGAGTAACGAATCAACTACCCTTTATCTCGGAAAAACAGAGTGTTCCCGCGAGATCTCTAAAAACCTAACTCCACATGGACAAAACCTACTACTTTTTATAAATGACATTTATTTAAAACCTGAATTCACTAAGACAAAGTCTTAAACGTAATATGATAATAAAAAACCTGAATTACCTTGTATTAAGTCCCTTAGCGTCACAATGTCGTCGTATCCTGGCAAGAAGATCAATATGCTTCCCTTGGGCATATTCAAGTGGATATGCTTCACCAACGCGAGCATAAGGTCATGATCGATGAGCTCTTCTGAAACGGCGTGGTTGTACACGTCCAGAAGGAAGTTGTCTTCTGCGTTGTCGTCTTCTTGACTGTTCTTGGGCTCTTCTGTGTGGTGGAAGGTGGCTAGAAGCTTGGCGCACTCGGTGTGACCGTTTTCGAGGGCGTGGTCGTACGCTGTTTTACCCATCTTGTCTTTGGTGGTTGGGTCAGCGCCTACAATATAAGGATATATCACACTTCACACTAATAAGGAGAAGTTTGTATGTGTTTGTGGCTCCTTCACGCCACAAAGAATGAACCGATGCGACTGAAAATTGGAATGGAAATAGCTTATACCCAAGATTAACACGTAGGCTACATTTTATCCCAAACTATAAGAGTTAAGTGTACATTCCAGACTAAGTCGCGGGCATTATCAAGTACTTCATAAGAGTAGAAAGCTATAATTATTCCTGCTTCTTAGTGTAGTATACTCAAACACCCACATATATAGTAGTCAAGTATATAGCCCGTATATACCACTGCACGCTCCAGGCACACATAATGTGTGTTACACAACCGACGTGCTGTCCGACCCGTGGTCCTAGCACGACTGACTAATGACTCAATGGCGCCTGTATTTATAACATGTTTACCCCAATATTCACAGACTACCCTCTGTATGCTACACTTCTGTCCTTGTCCTACTTAACATAAATTTGAAATTGCTAGTTTGTTACTGTCACAAGGAAGGAAGAAGGTCAATAAACAGAACATGTATACAACAGAATTAGCTCCACTTTATAGTGTAGTATGCTCACCAATGCGCAGTATCTGCTGCGCGGTGTCGGTGAGGCCGCGCCGCGCCGCCGCCATGAGCGCGGTGCGGCCGCAGCGGGAGTGCGCGCACTCGGCCGGCACGCCCTCCGACAGGAACATGTACAGGATCTGGCTGAACGAGTCCTGGCCATGGACACTAACTTTTACAAAGTGCTTTTGCATCTCACTACTTAAATAAATACAATAATAAACAAATACAATATTTAATAATTTACCTATTCTGCAAACTATTTGAGCGAATGAACTATAAACTACTGACATGATGACGTAGTGTCATGGCGGGGTACTACATATTTCGAGCGTTTCGCATATTTGTAGCATTGATAAAAAAAGTTTAAAATTTATTTTATATTTACTTTCACTCTGTTTCTTGTTGTCCAAACTATATCATTTATATATTTTTAGATTATTTGTCACTGGTAGTGAAATACTACTGGTAGTAAATGACTACAGTGGTCATCATCATACCAATTATTGCTGGCCCACTACTAGGCAAGGGCCTCCTCCCAGAATGAGGAGGGTTTAGGCTATGGCATAGGCCACGCTGGCCTAGTCAAGTGCGGATTGTCAGAAGTCACACACCTTTGAGAACATATTTTTTTTTAAAGAATACCAGCCAAGCTGAACTTGACTGATGTTCTCCTCTCCCCTGCATATAAGTGAAAACTTGTGTTAGGAGTGGGTACGACAATAGTGCAACAGGTGGGGATCGAACCTGCAACCTTTGTTTTCAGTCTGCACCTGTAACCATTGGGCTATTGAGGCTTAAGACATTATGGAACTCTTGCAGGCATGCAAGTTAGACAAGGGATAATGGATGAAACATCTGTAAAAATAAAACTTACTAAGCTGCCCTCGTTGAAGCATTCATCCAAGAATTCATCCATATCAGCTTGTAGAGCGGGATCGATTTGCGTCTCCTTCTCTTCTTTATTAGTGTCTTCTTGAACTTGCTTCTGACCTAAAGTATTAGAATAGAATAGAAAAGTAATTTATTCACAAATTTCATTTTGATTTGTCAAGTAAATAGACTGTTTGATGGAGGAAATCCAGCAAGCAAATAAACTTTTACAAGCGCTTTTGAAACGTCGATGAATCTACCAGTGGTTCGGAATGCCTTTCCTGCCGAGAACAGCCAGCAATAAACTTAGCGGTTGCTCTTTTCAAAAAAAATTTTTTTTTTACAATAGGTAATGAAACTATGCTATGTATACAGTGCTTCCACAATAAAGCTTCAAAAATGCAAAAATGCATAAGTAGGTACACCAATCCAACGCATGTCAAGACGGGCAGCCAAAGCAGACCCATTCCCGTTGGTGGCACCCGTTCACGAGCATGACGCATGATCCCGCCGTTGCTTCGCTCAACCATATTTGCAGTACATACGTACCTTCCAGATGCGACCAGTAGCTCTGTCCGCTGGTGAGCTTGGCCTTCAGCTCGCGCTGGATCTGCGCCATCTTCTTGGTGCTGTACTTGGTGAGCTTCAGCACGTCCTCCAGGTAGTGGCGCTGCACCTCGTGCAGGCGGCCCGGGATCGTCACCACGGGACACTTGTTGAAATATCTGCATGCATAAAACAGGATAATAGTACATTATAGTACAAGTGTAAAAGTTGGTGATTACCGCTGAGGCGCTATTGAGACCCGAGCCGTCAGGTGAGGGTCTTAAGGAGCCGAGGACGGTAATCATCAATATACACGTGTATCATACGACGTTTTTCAACACACTTGTGAAGAAAATAATACTAAAATAGTACATTATGGTACAAAACAGTGAAAACGAGTTGTGAAAATTTTTTCGCAATGGCGGGAAAAATTAATGTTGTTTTTTTGTTCGCCCTCTTGAGATGCTCTTGAGGGCAGGCAAAGATCGACGACCATACAGCCTATTCAGGTGTTTATTTGATTTAATTAGTTTTCCGAAATGCGCGCTCACCTTTAATGGCCATAGACTAAAAGAATGAGGTTTCTTTTTTTTTAGCTTTACTCTTATAGCCACGTACAAAATGGGGAATTTCCAGGTTTCTTTATTACAGAAAAAACAAAAGTTATATTGAGTTATTGAGTTATATAGTTATTTGAGTGACAGTTTTATTTATTAAACACGTACAAGTTGAAATTATCTATTTAAATACGAAGTTGTATGAAATGAGCAAGCAATAGGTATCTTGGCAATAGGTAGGATCTTTTTTGTAATAGAAACTTTTTTAAGAACAAAGCAACTCAATCAAGAAAATTAAAAAAAAATTCTATAACTCACATTGTGAATAATAGTAATCAAAAGTCACAGTTTGAGTTAAAAGTGTCATTATGTGCCTAATTGCGGTGAACCGGGAGCCACTTTATGAGCAAGTGTGTTGAAAAGTTATTTATTTATTTATTAACCCTATTGTCAGACAGCAATATAATATTAGATAGTAGTTTAGACATATTGTAAACTGCACTTTTATTTGAGTTTGTTGTAGATAGTTTAGTTATAGATAAGTAACGTAGTATAGCTGTATAGCTGTGATGTTGAATTCCGTGGCGCCACCCGAATCAGGGTCCTGGCTGAAAATCAGCGCTGTATGCTCTTGTGCATGTACAAAGCATACAGCATTTTGCTGAGTCGGGACCTTTTTTCCGGGTTGTGCCACACATGACTTAGTTGTTCCGGCGCTTCTTCTGCTTGATGTCTTTTATCTTTAATGCTCAAGTGGTGGAGGCGCCGGGACAACCTAATCTAGGTATACCAATAGGTAATAATATTGGCCCAATAGGGCACAATGCTAAAACGCTTCTTTTTTTCTTTCAATATATGTATGTTTTAACAATTTTTCATAATTGTTATTATTTTCCTAGTTTATATTGCTAGCCCGTGTGCCCTTTGGCAAAGGCCTCCTCCAATCCTTTCAAATTTTTTCTTATGGCTGCTCGTCTCGTCCATGTTTTCCCGTCTATCGCTTCTATTTCATCTTGCCATCTCTTGGTTTGACGCCCTTGTCTTCTCTTTCCCTCTCTAGGATAGGTTACAGGATAAAGTTACAGTGGGTATTTTTTATTTGTTATTTTTTTTTTTGTATGAGGTAAAACATTAGCAGGCAGCAGGAATTCGCTGAACTTGTTATGTATGGGTCACCTGGAGAATATCTGCGTGTCCATGGTGGCGGACATGAGCACCAGCTTGAGGTCCTTGAGCCGCGCCAGCGCGTCGCGCAGCGCGATCAGCAGGAAGTCGCTGAACTTGTCCCGCTCGTGCACCTCGTCCACCAGCACGTGCGTCACGCCTGCGGACAACCCGCCATCGTGACCAACCCACTACCCATTCGGACGACCTCCCTAGTCTCGGGTTCGATTCCCGGCGGGGGCAATTTGGAAGTTTATAATTTATAAATAAATAAATAAAATATATTTTAATCAAGTATAAAAACAACCACATAAAAAGAAATACAAAGAAAAACAAAAAAAAAAATCTGAATTGTCTCTGGTCTGGTCTGGTGGGAGGATTTGGCCGTGACCTTACCGTCAAAGACGTGCTGCCAAAGCGATTTAGCGTTCCAGCATGATGGTGTAGAAATCGATTAGGTGTATGGGTGGAATGTACACTCACGTACCCCTTCCAAGTTAGGCTGCTACTATCTTAGACTGCATTGTCATTTACCATCCGGTGAGATCGCAGTAAGTGTAAGGATAGGTAATAACATTTATAATATGTTGTAGGTAGATGTCAAACATAGATGTCAAATGGTCATAGAGAATAAAGTAGTATCGTGTCATCAAATTAAAAAAAATTACGTCTCACTGCTGAGTGCAGATCTTCTTTCAGAGAAGGGTTATAGGCTATAAGCCTATACCCCTTTCTTCCACAAAGCTGGCCCAATGCAAAACCCTAAGCATTATGCAAACTTGATCATATGTGGCCTCCCATAGATTAAATTATAGAGGGCTGTGGTGGGTTGGTGGGTTACCCGTGAGCGCGGTGTCCCCGGCCATGAGGGTCCGCAGCAGCACGCCGTTGGTGCAGTAGGTGAGCACGGTGCGCGGGCTGACGCGCGACTCCAGTCGGATCTGGTACCCGATGGACTGACCTATTTTCTCCATACGCTCGTAGGCTACCTGTCAATTTAAATTAAATAGAATAGAATAGAATAGAATAGAAATATTTTTTATTCAAATAAACTTTTACAAGCACTTTTGAATCGTCAATGAATCTACCACTGGTTCGGAATGCCTTTCCTGCCGAGAAGAGCCAGCAAGAAACTCGGCGGTTGCTCTTTTCAAAAAAATAAAAATTTTACAATTGTTATTGAAACTATGCTATGTATTCAGTGCTTCCACGATGAATTTTCCTGAGTACAATACAAGTAAAAATAAATAAAATACAAATAAATACAATTCAATACATAAAAAATCATATAGCCCAATCTGTGCCTTCTATGGCAAGTCCATCCGTTGCTCCAGATCTTTTTTTCCGCGTACTACCAAATTGTGGAATCATCTCCCTTCGACAGTGTTCCCACTTAATTACAATATGGGGTTATTCAAGGGGCGAAACGATAAGTTCCTGAAAAGCCGGCAACGCATTGGTGGTGCCTCTGGTACTGCAAGTGTTCAATCACTTTACATCAGGTGACCCCCGAGCTCGTTTGCCCACTATTCATATTTAAAGAAAAGTCGAGTACCACCACTTTCAGAAGCAGATTCTGTTGAATTTTCGAGGTAGGAGATGGATGGCTATACGGTGTACACGCTCAAAGACACAGGGGTTTCCAAAACAGTCTGAAAAACTGAATAACTTAATTGGCCCTAACCTTCAAACTCAAAACACAGTACTGTAGGCATCCTGAGAAAATTTTGTCTACCCATTTACTTGTGAATTTGTATGAGATTTCACAAGTAAATGGGTAGACAAAATTTTCTCACAGAGCACATTTTAGCCCTACTGAATACAGCCAAATTTTCTCGCATCATGAGGTTTCAAGTCTCAAATCATGCTAGTAACTAGATCAAGACAAAACCCCCAGGGAAATAAAGGAAAAAAAAAAAACAAAAAACTAGATCAAGTCAGTATCCAAACATTATTGTTAACTGGCGTTTTTCATTGTTTTGCCTCTCCAGTACCTGAAGCTACCCTTACCCGCTCTGCGACAGACACGGCCGAGATCCTCCGGGGCTGCGTGCAGTAGATCCGGGCCGGCTGCTGGTGCTCCTGGCAGTGCTCCAGGATCAGTTGTGGCAGCTGAGTGGTCTTGCCGCACCCTGTAGCACCCGCTACTATGATCACCTGAAAGTTTCATAATTGTGACACTAAGGCTGAAATCTCTCTCCCACGCTCACTCTGCGCAAGACTCAAGACAGGGTTAAAATGAGACAAAATGTCAGAGCATGTTTGTGTCTTGTTGTAACTCTAACTTAAGTCCAAGCTGAATCAGAGCTCACTCCATAGATCTCAGCATAAGGCTAGTAATTAATCATGATCTACAAACATTGTCTTTAGCTTCTCTCTTCTCACTCTTAATAAGCCTCACTTCCGGTTGATATTAAAACAGTGCATTTTTTAGCATTGTTTTGTATTACTATTTTTGTTAAAATTTATACTTTATAAATTATACAGCTAAACTTTCTTGAACAATCAAAACTATCTATTGATAAACTTTACCATACAATTGTTTTTGAGATTACAAACAGACTTTTCATTGAATTAACTTTGTATTATAATTTGTACACACCTGGTTATGTAAAATAGCATTCATGAGATCTTGCCTCTGTTCATACACAGGCAACTTTTCCCTGAACTTCAGTAAATCTGGATTGTATGTCGTATTTGGCACCTGCAATGAAGAAATTAAAGATATAATATAACCCAACCCTCAATAACCCAACGGTTAAAGGTGCAGACTGAAAACTGAAAGGTTGCAAGTTCAAATCCACACCTAGCACAAGCTTACCGCTTATTTCGAGGGGACAGGAGGATTTTAGTGAACTACAGTTTGGCTAATTTTTTTTTTTTTAATTTGAAGCCTTGACATCTATAATAGATGATTATACATTGTCTAGAAGGTATTTAAGATAGATTGAAGATAATTTATTCATTGATTCCAGTCATTGCTAATGAGTTTGTTTAGTGATGTGATGCTTGCGACATTGACTGTGTGGAGTTAAACCTTTAGGGATAAAAGATAGCCTACGTCACTATCCAGGTCCTCAACAATACCCATGTAAAAATCACATCTGTTGTTGTGCTGCTTGATTGAACGACAAACACACACTTGCACTGATGTGCAGGTGTGTGTTTGTTTTAAACAGCCTGAGCTTTGCATCGTTCTGTATTATCAGCCAGTAGTAACAAATACACAGACACACACACATACAAACTTTCTCCTTTATAATATTAGTGTGATGATTCTCTTTAGTAGTGGTGGGATAGACATTGCACAGCCACTTACTATCTGATCTGAGATTGCTCACCTGTGGTACACCATTGTTCAGCTGCCCCAGTGACTTGTGAGCCAACTGTGGGCTTCTCTCCTTCTCTGGGCAGCTGCTTAAGTCATCTTTCTCCTTGCTAGTGATGGGATAGGCATTGAACAACTCGGCAATGCTGCAGCGCATGTTACTATCCAAAATGAGCTTGGCATCATTCTGTATTATCGTTGAGCCAAGTCGTTTGTATATTGTTAGGTAGCGGTTTACACCTGTGAATATATAAATTGTGCATAATATTAATAAACCTTAGTTTTATTAAGTTCGGGAACCCGTAATTTTTTTGGATTAAAAAGTAGTTATGACACTCTTCAGTTCCTCTATTAAACCCATTTGAAACTTTAAGGATGGATGCAAGTCTTGCACTTCAATAATTTAAGACTTACTACATTCAGATATGTACATAAAATAAGGAACAAAGTAAAGTACTTTGTACACCATAAAGTAAATAGTAAATTGCATTGCATACTATATTTGCAACCTTTTGTGAACATATAAACTCCAAAGCTGTTTCTATCTCTAAAATATATGACAACATTAAACAATAAAAAGTAAACACAAAAACGAATTCTTTTCTTTAACAATCTCTAACGAAAAAGATGAATTTATTTACCTTTCCCACGCGATTTTGACTTCAGCCCCAATTTGGCAACAGTCTCGTGGATGAACCCTCGCTCTTGAGCAGACAGGAAAGTTGGGAACTTCAGTTCAGTCTCATTTTCATCACTCAGAAACTTATCGAGTTGGATCTTCAAAGCAATACTCACTGATTCCGCGATTGGAAAGTGCTTATTGCCTAAATTCCGCTTGCCTTTCTTGGAACTCATTTTAATTTAAAAAATAAAGAAATAAACAGGAATCCTTTACTTTTGTCATTAGATTCCAATAGAATGTAATCACTCCGTTGGATTCTTGAAGTTGTTCTTGTTGTTGGTCACTTGTAATCCACAATTACAAAGGTAATCTATGGTTGGATTAATTTTGTTTATCCTAAAAATTAATTTTGTTTTGCACAAAATCGTCCACGAAAGGAGAAGAACACGAGAAAAACGAGAACAAAAACACAGAATAAAAATTATATGTAATTGTTTCATCAAGTAGGAGTTCTGTTCTGTGGTCACCACAGACTCAACAGAGTACCTACCTACACCACCGCAGACAAGTTATGCCACAGAGTAGGTACTTTGTTGAGTTAAGCTGTCATTTGTCAGTCAGCTGTCATTTTGTTTGATGATTTTGTGAAGATTTATTTGCATTGATTTTGCACGTGTTCGATTCCGTATGTAATGTATTGTAATTATACCCATTTCTACAATTATTACTGAAATACTATCAATATCCGTCACAATAAGTTATCAAGTTGTGCTTCAAAAAATACAGAATAATATTTAAGTATTGTTTCATATAAACTAGGTCGCAAAATGTCCAAGAAAATAAAGCATTTGGTCGTGGACACGACTGCTTTCATTCGAGCAGCCAATTTGCAGGACATCGCGGAATCAGTTTACACAGTCCAAGAAGTAGTAGACGAGATAACCAACGATAGACAACGCAGGAAACTCGTAGTGCTACCATATGACTTAAAAGTAAAAGATGTCTTCACAGAGAACATCAAATTCGTCAGCGAATTCGCCAAGAAAACAGGTGACTATACTAGTCTATCTGCTACAGATATTAAAGTGATGGCTTTAACATACCAACTTGAAAAGGAGATTATTGGTGATGCTCACCTTAAAACTGAGCCTACAATTCAGAAGACTATTAAAGTAACTGGTCTGCCTGGTTTCAATTCTGATCAAAATAAAACAAATAATCCACAATCTGAAAAATTAGACAGCAAACTAGCTTCCCCTGAATTTGATGAATCAAACAATATTGAACTTGTAGATAGAATTGAAGAAAAACAAATTCCAAACATGCAAGATATAAATATAGGTAAAACAGCACCTGAAGTTGATAATGATGCAAGAAATGTTGAAATAACTGTCAAAGATGGTGACGAAAGTGATGATGACAATAAACTTGCAGAAGAAATAGCCAATCAAATAAAAAATATGGATTTGAGGGATGAAAAGGAAGTTGATGATTGCATTGTCAAAGTTTCTGATGATGATAATGATGATGATGATAATGAAAGTGAAGAATCTAACAGTGATGATGGAGAATGGATTACCCCCAATAACTTAAAAGAGAAGAAGAAAGAATTAGAAGATGGCATATTTGAAGAGAAACATGTAGATGTAGCATGCATAACCTCAGATTTTGCCATGCAGAATGTTTTAAAACAAATTGGCTTGAATGTAACCTCTATAGATGGGCGAGTTATTAGGCAGTTACGTACATTCATTTTTCGTTGCACCACCTGTTTTAAAACAACAAGTGTTATGACCAAATTATTCTGTCCAAAGTGTGGGCATGCAACGCTCAAAAAGGTATCGGTCAGTATCGATGAACATGGTAATCAGCACATACATATAAATGGTAGAAAACCTTTGACAGCTAGGGGCAAAAGGTTTAGTTTACCTACACCAAAAGGAGGGCAACATTTCCAGTATCCAATTTTAACAGAAGACCAGCATATACATAAGAGGTTTGCAACCAAAATGGCTCGAAGCAAAACTAATGCTCTAGACCCTGATTACACTGCTGGTTTCTCACCATTTGTTATGAAAGATGTAAACTCCAAATCTGCTGTTTTAGGAGTACGAGCTGACAAACAAGATGTTAAGTACTGGATGAAAC
The DNA here is from genome assembly GCA_933228805.2 of Hipparchia semele. Classification (NCBI taxonomy): domain Eukaryota; kingdom Metazoa; phylum Arthropoda; class Insecta; order Lepidoptera; family Nymphalidae; genus Hipparchia; species Hipparchia semele. Next base: position 12,032,047 of record OW121727.1, on the reverse strand, counting down.
ATTACTCTAAGGGAAAAAAGAATTAAAAGTTATTTAAAAAATGACATTTTATTTATGTATTGTCAAATACACTTATTTACATAATAATTAAAGCTTACATTTTTATTCTGTCAAACATTCATCAATCTTATGGAAAATAACATGGCACAGCATTCCATCAGCCAAGTGCAATAATAAGTCATATTTAGGCATGTTAGAGCATTTAAAACTGCTCTAAGTTAGGCACCTACTCTAAAGTATGATTCACACTAGATTGAGCAGTGGCAGAACAGTAAAGTAAATTGAAATAAATTAGTTTGCAGAACCGATAGAATTATACATTTACATTTATAACTTTAGTACATCATCATCAATATATGCTTATGCTTTGTTTATGCACGCTACATTTAATTTGATTCATACATATTTACTCAATACAAAATTTGTGCTATAAAGACTTGATTACACATAATGTGAGTACCAAGAGACATCTGGTACTCACATTATGTACTGAGACATCAGTAGCACCTTTCTTCGTAAGGTCAAATAGATTGATAATAATTTGCCTTTTAATTCAAAAGATGCATGTGGCTTATCATGGTGCAGTATATAGTTGTGATCACACAGTACTTTTGTCAAGAGTCTATAGATATTAGATATGTATAAATACAATAGATGTCATAATATCTATCCTTTTAATTTTTCTTCAAAGAAGGTAAAAACCGAGTCTATACACTTGCACGATGTCATTTCGTGTTTTGGATGACCTGCAAAAAAAGAGAATATTATTTCCTTTTACACACTGTATTAGAAAACTAGGGGTCATATAAACTCTATAAATAATATACTGATAAAGGATAAAGTCTTACCAGCTGAAACTCTTATGATGTCAAAGTCAGGAGTTTTCATCGGCGTATCCAATGGTGATGAGCTTGATATCCAATTTCTTGATATCTGAAATGGGATTTGATTTATTAATAACTAGACGATAACATTGGAAGGATTTGTGCATCACACACCGACCATGACTGGTTTACGTTAGGAAACCAGCCCATCAAGAAGAAAGAAATAGACGATACCCGCAACTTAATCTGCGTTGATTACGATTTTTAATTTTCCGGGATAAAAAGTAGTCTTAATCCAGGTTTTAATCTATAACAATTCCAAATTTCAGCCAAATCCAACCATTAGTTTTTGCATGAAAGAGTAACAAACATACAAACACAAACTTTTGCCTTTATAATATTAGTGTGATGTGAAGTGTTATTCTTTTTATAATATGTAGTTACAAGTACAGAGAGAGAACTGTATGATTATATTATACATTTTATTATTTAAGCAAAGGTTTCCTGTATGTACTTCAACAGGCTTGGCCCTTGCGCCGCCTGTATCCAGCAGCTGCCAGCTGAGTAGCCCCATAAGGAGAGTTCCTTATGGGGGAACTCTTTTGGGGGGTCTATGAATACTGGTTCCCATTGTGGCCTATGTACTTACTTTCTTCAAATGCTTAGATATCTTCACACCAGAAAACCCATGAACAGAGTCAGTTAATGCTACAGCTTTAACTCTCTTCTCGAACTGCTGCTTCTGTTTATCAGCCAGCATGACCGTTAAGATTCCACCGTAACTGTGGGCCACTATAACGATGCTTGAGGCTTTTGTTTTGGTAATGTATGTGTCCCATGTATACCTGGAATATGTAAGCAAATTAATAATAGCAGCGTATTGACCACAGGTTATAAAATGGTGTTTATGCACCCATAGTGGAATAGAAGGTGCAATATTTATAATATTATTTAAATTTGGTTGGCTATACTTCATAATATCCTTCTGAATTGAACCACTGCAACAGATCTCTACAGAAGTAGGTTAGCACGGGAGATATTATAGTGCACAAGTGTTCATGCAAACCAGAAGTTACTCTATTGACTCTGTCTGATAGGACAGAAATCCAACATAAACGGATAGAGACATCAGAAGCTCAAAATGCTAAAAATCAATTTGCTCCATTACCATAAGTACTAACATAGTAATAAGTTTTTATTGCTACTAATCCTAATAGACTTTTTTTTTGTCTGAAAATAAATAAATTGAATAGAATTGAATTACAACCACACTTCACATTTATAAGTTTTAGGATTTTTGAGGAGATACATTCGACACGTCTTGGTAATTTGCTCAGCTCATCCTTACATACATGGTATGTTCCTCTGCAGTACTGCTGTGTTTAATCTTCTTGTCTTCACGATAGTTGTCATTGCAATTCAGGACCACAACACCATAGCCTCTCTCCTGTGCTTGTCTGATGTATGGGATCTGAGTGCCTGTGTCGAGACTATCGTTGATTATTAGTCTGTAATCAGTAGAAACGTCTTAATTAAAATCAAGTTTGTATTATTTTATTGAGACAACACAACATTATATTGTGTTGTGTCAGAGGTAACAGAAATTCAGACCTCAAAATCCAGTGAGCCATCTGATTATGACCTGGGTCAATAATTCTACTTCATTAAAATCTTTTTCTTTTCTTTTTTTTTGGTTAATTTAGTAAGAAGAATCATTTTTTAAAGTTGAGACAGGGTATCAGCTATTGCAACTAAAGGCTGTACATCTCTCGCCTTGCAGAACCCTATAATACTTACGAGCGAGCCCACTGCCCAGCCCTCACAGCACCCGAACCATGTATTAACACTAACAGCACATCCTTCTTGTCATAGTCCTTAGATACAAATATGAATGTCCCAATATCCTCTGTACTGCCTTTAGGCACAGGCAGCTTGTACAGTCCCTCTTTCTCCAGTAAATAGTATACATAGTCTGTGATCGCTGCACCGAGAACTTCGTAGTGGGCCTGACATTCTTGGTGGTTGTTGCTTATGTTAAATTGGAACTGCTCATTGCCTGGCTGTCCGTTTTCATCTATTTTTCTTAGCTGTCCATCTGTACAAAAAGAATTTATTATTAGAAGCCTACTTAATATTTTTTAGTTAAAATATAAAGTTATTACCTAGTGAAATAAAAACAGACAGCAAACCAAAAAGTAAAACTTATTCGGTGGTACCTATAAATCCTTAAGTGATTACTTTATAATTCACAATGCCCGAAAATAATTAAATTTTGAAGTACTCACCTGAATTAAACGCATAACCCAAATCCGTGATAGTTTTGTTTTCGGTCATAATATTACGGTGTATCAGCTGTGTTTTGTTACAATAGTGACCACCGTTTATTGAACACCGACTCGGTCTAACTTTAATTACGATTCTTAACAAACACTGTAGTTGATTGATGTAACTTAAGTTCCCCATTCAGTTCACAAAGTTTTATTTTTGTTTAGACTTTATAGGTGTTTTATAGGTTTTAAAAAATAATGAAAAAGGAAAAACTTATTTCCTTAATTTCCAACCGCAAATAAAGTAGGTACTATACTCTGTGGTACAGTGCAAGTCTATATATACATCCTTCTCTATGGCAAGTGGTTTTAGTATTAGGGCGCGAACAAGCCAAGGATGCCTCACTGCGATACCTCGCGGTCGCGGTTTAGCTCGCTACCTCGATGTCACCTCCATGTAAAACAAATGTATGCAAACAGACGAGCGCGAACATGCCGAAGGATACCTCACTGCGATACATCGCGGTTCACATCGATGTTTCTCGGCATGTTCGCGCTCGTCTGTTTGCATACATTTGTTTTAAATGGAGGTGGCATCGAGGTAGCGAGCTAAACCGCGACCGCGAGGTATCGCAGTGAGGCATCCTTGGCTTGTTCCCACCCTTAGTACTTTACTCTATGTACAGTGGCAGACTCTGCGCAGACCATGGAAGTAGACGGTAGGTAGAACGTAGGTAGAAGACATTTCAAAGAACAATGTCGCTTGCACAAGCACAAGAAGGGATACCTATCATAAAATGCATGTGACTCACCTTCACTTTTACAGTCTGGTATAACTACATCTCTTTTATGCTTAAACTGTATGATAAAGGCTGAATTCATCAACGCAACATAAGTCTATTCGAGCGAGATATTTTGGCAGATTTTCAGTACAAAAACTGTCAGAACGCCCAATTTATTTCTCGGTTAAGCCAGATTAAACGTAACTCGACGTTGCTGAAATCGGCACTATGCCAGGATTTAAGATAATTCCGTTTAAACAATAAATAAAATATTTTTTCCTATAAAAACTATAGGTTTAATTATTATAATAATAACTACCTATTTAAATACCTACCTGTAAGTTTAGTAATATAATATAAAATTTTTCCCGGAACGATCAGTTTCGTACAATCTTACATAATATAATCTACCAGTGGTAGATGCATTACCTACCTATTGGGTAGGTATTCACAAAACCTTTTATTTAACTACACTTTACCTTTTTCTTATTAGTTACTAATGAAAATTATAATATCTGGAGACTTCGGATTAGTATTATTATATGTTTATTAAAAACTAGATAGTTAATGCCCGCGACGTCGTGCGCGTGGATAGAGGTTTTTTAAATTATCGCGGGAACTCTTTAATTTTCCGGGATAAAACTGTAGCCCATAGGTTAATCCTAGTTATGAACTATGTCCATTCCAAATAGCCAAATCGGTTCATTCGTTGTGGCGTGAAGGAGTAACAAACATACACACACAAACAAACTTTTTATAATATTGATGTGATTAAAATATTATAATATTATGATAATAGGAATCAGTACTAAGTATACCTATAGTAAAATGCCTTGTCTATATGTATAGCTATAGGTATCCTACCAGCTATCTTATATTGTATTCCTTATATTTTATGTGCCTACCTACCTAATTATTTAATTATATACATACCTATATGACCTTTGGTGCATAAACTTTGATAAGGGGTAAAGAGATGGAAGAGTTATTCTTATTATAGTTCTACTTAGCTCGGACTACAGTACCTACAAGTATTTACATACATGTAGTATAGAGATTTTAATCAGTACTTCTTATTGCTTGAATCATGAATAAAGTCGCCGTTTTGGGTGCTGGTATAAACGGTTTAACCTGTGCTGTGAAGATTAAAGAAAAATATCCAAATATTAACGTAAGTTTCAAATACTAAGTGCTGTTTTGTCGAACCTATCGTGGACCAAACACGAGATTTTTAGGGTTCCGTAGGAAAACTACAAGGAACCCTTATGATTTCGCTAAGTCTGTCCGTCTGTCCGCAGCATAGCGCAGAGACTATTGGTACCTATAAACTGTACCTAATTTTGCAAGGATAGTATGGATGCATATTAATTACGCCGGAAACGTTGTACAATAAAATTTTGAAAAAATACTATTATTTTACCACTACACGTATAGGGGTGCCATCTTGGATACGCAAAAATCAGTGACCGAAAATCGCAGAAATCAGCGTTCAAAAATCCCAGAAATCAGGGTTCAAAAATCGCGAAAACGCGATGCAGATCCCTAAAAAGGTCGATCGCTGCCGCTAAAAGTAGCCAGTCATTAAAAGAGGCCTATGCCCAGCAGTGAATGTAGGTAATCTGGCTGATACCTACGAGGAAGGTTTTCTTAATTTCACTGACCCCAATAAGAAAAACTATTTTTTTAGGTAGTGATAATAGCAACGGAGTTCACGCCGAACACAACGGGCGACGGATCTGGAGGATTCTGGTACCCATACCTTTGTGGAAACACACCGCAGGAACTTTTAGGGTAAGGCTCGAGAATTATGGCCTATAAACCCTCGGGCCTGAGGCCTCCACTTAAGAAATGTCTTGAAGAGGCCTGAGGGTTTACCATCTACGGTATTATTTCAATGTTGAGTCATCGATGGGTTGATTGCTTATAACGATAATTTTTCGCAGTAAATGGGGCGGTGAGACGTACAAATTCCTGATGGAGCTATGGCGAGAGGGCGGCCACGACGTATGCCTGCTGCCCATGTACGAGCTGTACAGGAATCCCGACAATCTGCGCCAAAACACCTGGACCAGCCACGTGTGCGGATACACCAGCCTCGACGACCGCCAGCTGCAGTACTTGAGCCAACTGTATACAGTCAAATATGCGTAAGATATTTATCTGTGCAGCGCCTCAGGGTGGTGTGTCAGACCAATCGTGTTTTATTTATTTACTTGATGATACCCGCGAGCTCTAATTCCCGCGGGAAGTCCCTTAATTTTCCGGGATAAAATGTAGCCTAACTATGTGTTAATCCTAGGTATGATGAGCTAGTTATCTGCATTCCAAATTTCAGCCAATGCAACCCAGTAGTTTTTGCGTCAAACACACACATATACAAACTTTTGCCTCCGATCATTTCGAATTGCCATCCCATCGGGCGACAGACATGCACTGAGTGGCCGAAATTAGGCCAAGAGTGGTTACCTGTTTACTGGTCTATTTCAGAGCTGGCCGAACGTTCACGTCATTCATCTTGTACCCACCAACAATATTGGCTCTCTTGTACCAACGTTTCAAGGCAGCCGGTGGACAAACCCTGCAATATAAGATATCTTCCATGAAGGATAAACTACTCGATGAGTTCGACGTGGTCATCAATTGCTTGGGACTTGGTGCGAGATACGTGGTGCCCGATGACAAAGTGGTGCCAATAAGAGGGCAGATATCAAGGGTTCGTATCAGGCGTGGGATTGTCTAAAAAGATTGGAACTGGCAACAGTGACGATCGCTATCACCTCTGATGGCTGAATTACTATATATATAGCTACTCGTGCTGATTCACTGATTCACTCACTCACTGACTCATTGATCACCTCTCCTGTAAAATTTTGTATGGAAAAATTTTTTTTTACTCACGGTTTCGTATAGAGGACAAAAATTCATTCGGAGGAAAAATATGGAGAGAGCTGATGATTGAGGATTTCGGAGACGGGTGAGGAGCACCGGCCAGGGTATCGAAGATAGGTGGGGGGTGTTCAACCAAATGTCACTCGAAACCTCAACCAACTGGCAGAAAGCCGAAAAAAACTTCCAAAATGGCGGATTCAAGATGGCGGCCATACAAATTTCGTCGGTGTCTATCTCGGAGAGTATAAGAGATGGAAGAGTGGTTTCTTGGCAAAAGATGATCAAGAGCCGAAGGTCCACTTGATGAATAGAAAAAAAATTCAAGATGGCGGAATTTATTTTTTTCCATACAAAATATATGCAAGACTTTATACGGTTCCTTTTCAAAATTTCTGATGGTTTCGTAGAGAGGACAAAAATTCATTTGGAGAAAAAATATGGAGAGAGCTGATGGTTGAGGATTTCGGAGACGGGTGAGGAGCACGGCCAGGATATCGAAGAAAAGTGGAGGGTATTCAAACAAAAGTCACTCGAAACCTCATCCAATTGGCAGAGAGCCGAAAAAAATCCAAAATGGCGGATTCAAGATGGCGGCCATACAAATTTCGTCGGTGTCTATCTCGGAGACTATACAAGGTGGAAGAGTGGTTTCTTGGAAAAAGATGATCAAGACTCGAAGGTCTACTTGATGAATAGAAAAAAAATTCAAGATGGCGGATTCTTCTTTTCATACAAAATATATGGCGAATTGGGAATTTTCATATGTTCGTTTTCAAAATTTCTGATGGTTCAGGGAAAAATATGGAGAGAGCTGATGATTGAGGATTTCGGAGACGAGTGAGGAGCACGGCCAGGGGATTTTAGTTAAGTGGGGGGTGCTCAAACAAAAATCACCAGAAACCTCATTCAATTGGCAGAGAGCTGAAAAAAAATTCAAATTGGCGGATTCAAGATGGCGGCCATACAAATTTCTAAAAAGATGACCAATCCCGAAGATCTATTTGGTGAACAGAAAAACCGCGGTTCGCTTTAGCGAGCCGCGCACCCACGCACCCTACTAGTTAATATACAGGGTGTCCCACGGCTATGCCACATGGAGGGGAAGTACCTTAAATATTGTAGATGGAACATTTTACTGAAAGAAGACTTCATTTTAATTTAAAAAACAATTTAAACTGCATTCATAGATTTTTAAATAATTGCCTGGTTGAACCGGGACTCGAACCCGCTATACGAGAAAAAAAATTAACCTGTATCTTTATCATACCGATCGGAAGGCTTCATCATAAGGATTATTTTTTGTTAAATAACATAGCATGAGAAATAAAAGGAAGACCATGAATTTTAGCCTTTGAGGTAAAATTTTGTTCAGAAAAATGAAAAGCTGACATTGGCGTATCAACATACAACTGACATGAACTATTACTAATGAGTACCCACTGGAGAAGTACGCATCATTTCCCGATCCTTACTATCCTTACTAATCCTTACTTATATTACCTATAAATGCGAAAGTGTGTTTGTTTGTTGATTTATTGGTTTGTTCTTCAATCCCGCTGCAACAGAGCTACGAATTGCATACTCATTAGTAATAGTTCATGTCAGTTGTATGTCGATACGCCAATGTCAGCTTTTCATTTTTCTGAACAAAATTTTACATCAAAGGCTAAAATTCATGGTCTTCCTTTTATTTCTCATGCTATGTTATTTAACAAGAAATAATCCTTATGATGAAGCCTTCCGATCAGTATGATAAAGATACAGGTTAATTTTTTTTCTCGTATAGCGGGTTCGAGTCCCGGTTCAACCAGGCAATTATTTAAAAATCTATGAATGCAGTTTAAATTGTTTTTTAAATTAAAATGAAGTCTTCTTTCAGTAAAATGTTCCATCTATAATATTTAAGGTACTTCCCCTCCATGTGGCATAGCCGTGGGACGCCCTGTATATATAGCTACTCGTGCTGATTCACTGATTGACTGACTCACTCATTGATCACCTCTCCTGTAAAATTTTGTATGAAAAATTTTTTTTTCACTCACGGTTTCGTATAGAGGACAAAAATTCATTCGGAGGAAAAATATGGAGAGAGCTGATGATTGAGGATTTCGGAGACGAGTGAGGAGCACCGGCCAGGGTATCGAAGATAGGTGGGGGGTGTTCGACCAAATGTCACTCGAAACCTCATCCAATTGGCAGAGAGCTGAAAAAAACTTCCAAAATGGCGGATTCAAGATGGCGGCCATACAAATTTCGTCGGTGTCTATCGCGGAAACTATAAGAGATGGAAGAGTGGTTTCTTGGAAAAGGATGATCAGGACTCGAAGGTCTACTTGATGAATAGAAAAAAAATTCAAGATGGTGGAATTAATTTTTTTCCATACAAAATATATGAAAGACTTTAATACGGTTCCTTTTCAAAATTTCTGATGGTTTCGTATAGAGGACAAAAATTTATTTGGAGGAAAAATATGGAGAGAGCGGATGGTTGAGGATTTCGGAGACGGGTGAGGAGCACGGCTAGGGTTTTGAAGATAGGTGGGTGGTACTCGAACAAAAGTCACTCGAAACCTCATCCAATTGGCAAAGAGCCAAAAAAATATCCAAAATGGCGGATTCAAGATGGCGGCCATACAAATTTCGTCGGTGTCTATCTCGAAGACTATGAAAGATGGAAGAGTAGTTTCTTGGAAAAAGATGATTAGGACCCGATGGTCTACGTGATGAATAGAAAAAAATTCAAGATGGCGGATTTTTTTTTTCATATAAAATATATGCAAGACTTTGATACGTTCCTTTCCGCTGATGGTTTCGTATAGAGGACAAAAATTCATTTGGATGAAAAATATGGAGGGAGCTGATTGAGGATTTCGGAGACGGGTGAGGAGCACGGTCAGGGTATTGAAGATAGGTTGAGGGTGCCCAAACAAAAATCACTCGAAACCTCATCCAATTGGCAATGAGCTGAAAAAAACACCAAAATGGCGGATTCAAGATGGCGGCCACACAAATTTCGTCGATGTCTATCTTAAAGAGTGTACAAGTTGGAATAGTGGTTTTGTGGTAGATGAATGATGAGGCCATGAAAGTCTTAGAGCAGAAAAACCGCGGTCCGCTGCAGCGGGCCGCGCACCCACGCGCCCTACTAGTTTATATATATGTTCCTGCTGCATCAATGCAATTTAACCACTAGCGACAGTGGCGGTGGAGTAGGTGGTAGGACCAGCCCATCAGACACCTCTGAACACCTCTAATACGATTTTCACACTGATGCAATCATTTTTAGACAATCCCACTGACAAAGCAGGACCAATATAACGTAAAAATTCTTTTTACAAACGCCACTATAAAGTATATCAATTGTGGCTACAAAATTTGAAGAGTTCCTTTGATTTCTCCAGGATCCCATCATCAGACCCTGACCTGATGACAATGGAACCACCTGGGTCCCATTGTCATCAGGTCCAAATTCCAAATCGGTCCAGCCGTTTTTGAGCAATCGGGAAACAAAAAAAAATTTAAAAAAAGATTCAGACGAATTGAGAACCTCCTCCTATTTTGGAAGTCGGTTAAAAATATCAATTTACGCTGCCAATGCAGTTACAATCCAAAAGCTTTAAAATTAAACATTCCTCATTTTCAGGCCTAAATGCACTTACCTTTTATCCGTTTCAGGTGTTAGCTCCCTGGGTTACCAATGCTTTAATAGACGAGGACTCTGGACACTACATCTTACCAAAGTAAGTAAAGTTACTTAGATAAACGTGGAGTTACTTAGATAAAGTAGACTAAGTTACTTAGATAAAGATGGAGCAACTGAGCCTTAATCAGTAGCAAAAAGTCTGAGATTCCCCTGAAAAGTGCCCTACTTACTGTAATACAGCAAGATGCACGATGCACGATGTCGGATAAGTGAGAGTCAAATTTAAAACCGCATCTTTGTATTTTGGGTAACTCAACCCTGTCCTCCTACCTCCAATGCTTTCTTCCTATTAGGTAGGTATACACCCTTACATCACTTCCAGACTTGTCGACATAGCTTCCAGTCTTGAAGCAAAAGACGTTCGAAAATCGATAGATATAGGGCCCCAATTTCCGAGGACTGGCGACCTTACACCGGAAATCTCATTCTTGAAACTTGACAGACGCTTCCACTCGATGGTTAGGCATCAAATGAGTGAAAGCTCCTTTTACGTGTCTATTTTCGAAGAAATTAAACTTACGAGACGACCAACGCTCAGCAAGCAGCGGCATTTCTGAACTCAGAAGATGTGACAGGTTTTATTTTCAGTGTACACAACTGCGTATTGGGCGGCACGCACCAAACGAACGATTTCAACAGAGGCATAGTAGACAAGGACACTGATTTTGTTTTCAAGGGCTGCACGGAACTTATGCCGGGATTGAAGGTAAGCACGGTAGTACTGGTATAAATAGCATGTGATATTATTATTTTTCATAGTAATTTTTGGTGAATAAATCGATACCTCCTACGTAAGTTTCCCGTTGTTGTATCCCCAAAACGCTTACGTGACGCGTTAATTGTTGTGATGGTCAATACAATGGTTTAGGCCGTCGTTTTAATAAAGATACAACTTTATGTATGAAAGTATGTTAACGAAGGCTGTTTTTTAATTTTTTTTTAACGAACACATAAAATAGATAAAAACAAATGATAAGTGCAACAATCCTAAAATGCCAATTTTGTTGGATACCACAACTTGCGTAGGAGGTATCGAAATATTAGGAACTTTCGTTGCTGCGTGATAAAGGGTAAAAGTTACATTGTTACAGAATGCTAAGCTAATTACCCACTGGGTAGGCTTGAGACCCGGTCGAGACAGCGTGAGGCTGGAGCCTGAAGAGAGAGATGGCAAACTCTATATACATAACTACGGTCACGGTAGGATCATAAACGATATCTCAGTCCATCGCCGGCCCACTGCTGGGCAAGTGGGCACATGTCTCCTCTGAACGAGAATGATTTACCTATGTCGGGACATATTTGTCTCGTTTTTAACTCCCATCTTTAGCCTAAGCAGAGTGCCCGTTTTCACCAAACTAAAGCATCCATTTTACGTAGATATCCATTCCACCTAAATAAAATCCTTTACCCAATGAAATGAAAAAAATTGAATTTCAATTTAAAGCAATATTTAATTGCTTTAAACGCAAATTAATCCGAGAAGTCAGATCGAAGCTTAGGATCGAACCCAGGACCCTCCGACCACTAGGCTGTCACCGCATATTTTATAAAAACTAAAGAAATATTTCTTTTATAGGGGGCAGTGGACTGACTCTATTTTGGGGGTGCGCGAGCGACGTTTTGGAAATATTCGACAGTTATGTGAACAAGAAAGAAAAATCTAAACTTTAAGTACTATGTATTATTTGTATCAAATAACATATACAAAAATATATCTTGCACTTTCACATTATAACAATATTATATTACTTATACAATAGCATATAAAAATGATTTGGTTTCAAAACTTCTAATAAACATAATATAATTTTACAATAAAGATTTCTAAGGGTTGATTTCATCAACGTAAAATAATCCGAGAGTGTTGATATTTTAACAGATTTTCAGTACAAAAGGTGTCAGAACGCCAAATTTATTTCTTGGTTAAATTTCACTCGATGTTTTGGTGAAATCGGCACTTATACAACAACATAAAAAATTAAAATAATAAAGGGTAGTTTTGGTAACGTTAACATTTGGTTTTGAGTATAGTATCGTAAATGTCCGTTCTCCTTTGAACTCTAATCGGTATCTGACTCCGGACTTCTTCAACGACGCTTAGATCTGCAAATTAAAAAAAAAAACCTTGAAAATCCTTCCCTCCTTACTAATATTATAAATGCGAGTGTTTGTTTTTTTTTTATTTATTCAATGACAAGATAGCCCTTGACTGCGATCTCACCTGATGGTAAGTGACAATGCAGTCTATAAAAATTCTTTTCAAAAAACCGACTTCAAACGCCACTACAAAGTATAAAAATAATTTTATTTTGTACACGTTTGTTGAAGTCGGGCGGCTTAAATAGAAACGATGAAACCGATACGCTATGCTCACCCGATTTCAATAAGCGTTTCTCTTATATGTCACCATAAGGTAAGCGTCGCGCATCGATTTCATCGTTTCTAGTTAAGCCCGCCCGACTTCAACAAACGTGTACAAAATAAAATTATTTTTATACTTTGTAGTGGCGTTTGAAGTCGGTTTTTTGAAAAGAATTTTTATTTTAAGCTTTTTAGTGTAGCTTGTTCCTGCTCTCTTTCTCCCCTCCCTCCAACACTACGGTACTAAAGTAGTCTTAGTAGTCGTACTTGGTACCTACGGTACTTATTAACAACACACAATTTCTAAAGAGCTAGGACCAGGAGGTCCATGATGTAGTCCATGCTTGGTACCAAAAATATCAATTCGAAAGCGACAGTTCGTAATCCCTCCAACCCTGCAGCATCAGGATTGAGGAGCTAGAACCTTGAATTTTATATGTAGTATATGCTTGGTACCAACAATATCAATTCGTAAGCGACAGTTCCTAAATCCTCACAGATTAGGTAAGCAGTACCCCTGCAGCATCAGGAGTGAAGAGCTAGGACCTTCAGCTCCACGATGTAGACTATGCTTAATACCAATAATATCAATTCGCAAGCGAAAGTTCCTAAAACCTCATAGTTTAGGTGGACAGTACCCTGCAGCATCAGGATTGAGGAGTAGGAGCTGAGGCTCTAAGATCTAGTATATGCTTAGGCCAAGCATACCGATTCGTAAATGACAGTTCCTAAAACCCCATAATTTAGGGGGAAAGTACCTCTGCAGCATCAGGCTTGAAGAGTTGAAGGTAAAAATTTTTATGGGACCATTTCGCGAGCTTCTTCTGTCGATTAAAAAAAAAATCGCGTGAATCGGTCCAGAAACCCTGGAGTAATCGGTGGACATACATAGAAAAAAAAAAAAAAAAAAAATATACCGGCCGAATTGATAACCTCCTCCTTTTTGGAAGTCGGTTAAAAATGGTAGCGGACTAACTTGGAAGGGATATAGCAGTGTAAATTCAACCCATACCTACCCCTAATCGGTTTCTACACGCCATCGTGCCGGAACGCTAAATCGCTTGGCGGCACGTCTTTGACGGTAGGATGGTAACTAGCCACGGCCAAAGCCTCCCACCAGACCAGACCAGAGACAATTTAGAAATTATAAATTCCTAAATTGCCCCCGCCGGGAATCGAACCCGAGACCTCCCAGTTATAAGACCACAGCGCTCACCACTGAGCCAGGGAGGTCGTCAGGGAGGTTGTCGGTTTTTCTTAGAACAAAGAGTAACAAACAACACAAACACACACACAAACATACGCAGCACGCACGCACATCAAAAAAATCTAAGTTTTAATTTCGATAACACATTAAGAAAAAATCCAACTTACCAATGTCTGCAAAAAGTGTGCCAGGCTTCTCGTCCAACTTGGCCACAACATTGGCCCACGGGTCCACCAATGTGGTATGTCCCCACGCCACGTACCCCGCGTCCGGATCCCGCGCGGGACTGACGAGCGCCACCCACAGCTGCTCGTCGTTGGCCCGCGCTCTGCCCAACAGTTCCCAGTGCTTGGGACCGGTGGTCATGTTGAACGCGGCGGGGTATATGAGGACTGAGCAACCTACAAAATTCAAAATTTCATTTATTTCAGGTAGGCCAACTCGTAGCTCTTATAAAAATTATATAAAAATAATCATAAATTTACCACCGGTTCGGAATGCTGATTCTGCTGAGAAGAGCCGGCAAGAAACTCAGCAGTTGCTCTTTTCAAAAAACAAATTTTAAATTTTTTTTTACAATAGGTAACAAAACTATGCTATGTATACAGTGCTTCCACAATGAAGCTTCAAAAATTCATACGTAGGTATGAATACACACAATCCAACACATGTCAAGACATACAGTCAAAGCAGACCCATTCCCGTTGGTGGCACCCATTCACGAGCATGACACATGATCCAGCCGTTGCTTCGCTCAACCATATTTGACGGAATGGGAAGGACAAGGTACGTAAGGTAGGTACTTTAGAAGGCTCATTCGAATCAAATAGGCTTCTTGTAAAATAATGCAGCGCCTGCCTTGCTTAGCCATGAGGTGCGCCATTTCCCCAAAGCGCAAGTCGTAGCAGATGCCGACGCCGATCCTGACGCCCTGGTACTCGAAGCTAGTGACCTGGTCCCCCGCGCTCAGCACCTCCGACTCCTTGAAGGTTATCTTGCCGGGAATGTCTATGTCGAAGAGGTGCATCTGTGGAATTCATCAATATTTGTAAAAAATTCTCTTATAGAAATTGTTCCGGCATCTACCAAAACCGGTCCAGCACCGCGGGGAGACGGCGGGGGGCAGGCTTCATTATTCACACTTTATTCATCCATCAATCATGTTCTATGTCTATTCTCATTAAATCATTACGTTCGTGATCATTTTGGTTTGATTGAGACACCAAACAAGAAGCCGTACCAATCATCATAAACAAAATAGGAAATTTTGTTTACTAACACACTAACTTTTGATACTAATTACATTTAAATTATTATTATTGTAATGCTATGGACTTTTGTCTGAATTAAAAAAAAATCTCTTAAAAAATCCGAGCTCACCACCATTCATATTCAGTCACTTTCTTTTAATGCCCAGCCAAGGCTGAACAAAGAGAAGATACTACTACAATAGTTTTAATGTAGTTTCTAAATTCCCACAGTTTAGGTGAGTAAAGTACACTGAAACCGACAGCTCCTTAATTAGCAAAAGGTTAGAGTTATTTTGCTATAATCATTTGCTAAAAATAACAGATCTATTAATTTGCTAAAAGTAACAGATCTGTTGATGGATTATACCTTTTTTTGCTAATCATGAACTATCCAATAGATTCTATCCAATAGTTCCTTAATTCCCATGGTTTAGGTTAGGTAAGAGCATTATCCTGCAGTATCAGATTGAGAAGTTCAATAACATACTACTGGATACTCACAGTACCAGCTTACAATCAACATTAGTCCTTATTTTGTACAGTACCCTACAGCGTCAGGATTGAGGAGTTTAGACTTGGTATTCATATAATTATGTTGATGATGATCGACACAATATACACGGTGCCGCCCATCGCTCTCACCACGCACACGGCGCGCGTTCTTTGGCAGGTTAGGGCCGTCACCCACCTTCCTGTGCTGAGCCAGCAGCTTCCCGCTGCCGTCCCACACGGTGCAGGTGTTGTAGAGCGCACCGCCGCAGCGCTCGGGCACGGTGCCGCCCACCACGCACACGGCGCGCGTTCTTTAGCAGGTCAGGGCTGTCACCCACCTTCCTGTGCTGAGCCAGCAGCTTCCCGCTGCCGTCCCACACGGTGCAGGTGTTGTAGAGCGCGCCGCCGCAGCGCTCGGGCACGGTGCCGCCCACCACGCACACGCCGGCCTCGGCCGCCGCGCGGGACAGCGCGCGGCACGTCTCGCCCGACGGGACTTCCTCCGCATACTCAGAGAAGAACTCTAGGATTCATTTAATACTACAATTTTTATAGTTTCCTTTTACTATCGGCCAAGAATACCTAAATGGAACAGTAGTATGACAAACTAAGTATTTCGAGGCACTGAGGCCTTGTTCACGTAGAACGTGTGGGTGCGGTGGCGGGCATGCTTGCAAATGATCAAACTTATGAAGTAGTATGTCAGTGTTCACACACAAGTATATAGTATATATAAGAATAGCTGTGCCTGCCCGGCGCCCGCACATTATACGGGAACAAGGCCTAACAAGTTAAAAAAGCCTCACTAGCTGTACAGTTGTGGACTGAAATCTGAAAGGTCTACAGGTCTATCTTCAACTGTTGCACTATTGTCATACCCACTCTTAACACAAGTTATTTGCTTATTTGAAGAGGAGAATATTTGTTTAGTTCAGCACGGCTACTATTCTTTACTTATATTTTTAAAAAGTGGTATTAACTCACTAGTGCCATAAGGGGAGTTGAAGCACTCTGGCAGGGCTACAATGTGAGCCCCTTGCTGCTTGGCCTTGTGTATTTCGCTGACAGCTGCTGCCACATTCTTTGCCTTGTCACTGCCTACTGACATCTGGACTAGCGCTATTTTAAAGCCTAAAAATAAAGTTATAACTCATGAACTGAATTCAAAATTTTAAGGTTTCCATTTCAAAAAGGTGAAGTTTAATTCAATTTATAATTATGATGGGTAAGTTGATAAGACCCTTTTGTCAAATAGGAAATATGCTGATGATTTTTAAACGCCTGAACAGATCTTTACAAATTATAGCTAAGATCCACCTCAATTACATTAGCTTTCAAACAGAAAAACTCACATCAAAATCGGTCCATTCGTTAGGGAGCTATAAGGGAACAGACAGATACACACGTCAAAGTTATAAGACCCCTCTTTTGCGTCGGGGATTAAAAATTACGTTATGTGGAAAAAAAATTACACAATATTATTATAAAAATTATAATACTCTACCCTTACGGAACAACGTTGGTTTTTTACAAAACCTTGGATGAACTGCATCTATCGAACTTTCAGACATTTTTAAAATAGATAAGTACCTATATAGTTTTAAACTTTTAACTAAGAACGATTACCTCGTCTCAACATAATTGATTATCTGAACTGACTGACAATTCACAATTCCCGCTTCTTTATATATATTATACCTAACTTTTTATCAGGTATCTAGCACAGGTATAAAATGAACCCTAGGTTTCGAGAGTTTCAAGGGAAAATTGGGGAAGAAACCGGAAAATCGACACGTTTAAAAATGTAAACAATCGTTGCAGACCATGAAAAAGTCATTTTGGAGGTGACACTTGACATATTTTGTTGACATTAATAATTTGACAAACGTTAATCCATGGAGTAGGTAGGTATCTATGTCACACAGGTAGGTAGAGAGTAGAATTGTATATTCCTAGACTGTCTACGATATGCTATATAATTTTTGTCTCTTTTTGTGTTCGTTTTTGATACCTATTTCAATTGAAAACGCCGGAGAAACACCGGTGTGTCACCGGTGATTAAGGCCCATATTACACTGTACCTACATGTTTGTGGTACCTACTCTATACTACTAGGTAGGTACCTCTATATAGGATCCTATTTCGTACCATAGAGAGAGATTCACCGGATATCTCCGGTGAATCTCCGGAGAATGGCAAATCACCGATGATTTTCACCGTGTTTTCACCGGTGCTTGAAATTCCGCTCCGGTGCAAACCTCTAATCTATAGGTGTACGGGAGCCATAATCCTTGCCATATTTTCTGGGGTTTCCCCATTTCTTATATACCTGTTTAGAAAGATACTCTATAGGCTTTTAATTCACCGTTATCTACGACTGTTATCTACCTTTGTTTACATAAGGACAAATTCTCAGAAAGACAGATTACCTACCAAATACCAAGAAATAATTATTTTGTATATACTAACTTTTGCCGGTAACGTCCGAATTGAGTTAGCTTTTTTAAAAATCCCGTGGGAACCCTTTGTTTTTCTGTTTACGGGTGGTGATCATAGATTACTACCCTTACTAATATTATATATACGAATGTGTGTTTGTTCTTCTACCACGCTGCAACGGAGCAACGGAGCGATGTGATTTTTTTGCATGGGCATACTTGAGGACCTGAAGAGTGGCATAGGTTTCTTTTCCCGTAAAAACAATTGCTTTCCAAGGGACTTAGAAGAAGAAGAACACTAAGTTCCCTGAAATCCTTGACATATGTATGTACTCTTTTAAACAAGACAATCGAGCAGGTGGTGCAGGGTAGTTTATTAAAACAGGAACAAGTACGAAATCTTATTTCGTTTATTCAAGTGTAATTTATGATCATATTTTAATTTTAATAGTACATTACATTGCCTAAACACCTACTTATCTACCTATACTACAATAATTGTGTACCTTACACACAATAATGTAATAAATATCATGGCAATCTCGCATTTAGAACAACCTTAACTGACTGATTGTCAAAAATTGAGGTTAGACCACTAATTTCTATAATCTATGATTAACACTAGATTTTCTTTCCCTATACAAATGACAGCTTAATTATGGATCAATTTGAAGCGCCACTTTTGACTCTGGAACTAATAATATTGCAAATGGCGCACCGACCTCTATAATAATCTATGATTTCATTGATGATTTAATAGTATTAATTATAGAAGTCAGGGCGCCATTTGCGATATTATATATATATTTTTTTACTAGAACATTAGAGCGATCACTAGTAGAAGAACTGTGGAGCAGGGTGATTGTCTTTGGCCACATGCAGCTTGTTTCTCCTCTCCTGTCGGGAGCGGCTGAGGTACGGCGAGGGTTGCTTGAGGTGCACGGTCGCCACGTGCAGCTTGCGGCTGTTGGACTGAGCGAACGCCTTGCCACAGACCTCGCACTCATAGGGTTTGACACCTGTGTGACACTGGAAAAAATTGACAAATTCTAGTAGTTGAAAAGGAATTTGAGTTTTAAAATAAATGAACTTTTCTCAAACATGCTTGGTTTGAGCATTATTTTGATAACCTTCTTCGAGATAAATCGAAATTGCTGTACTGGGTCAAATAAGTAGGTACACGGAGTATCTGTCGTGGTTTAGCGGCCAAACAAATTACATACATAGTAAAGACACTGAGTAGTTGGTTATATACTCAAAGTAAACTCATATCTGCCGTGTAATTTAAAAATGGAACGATCTTTTACTCCGAAACATGGCAACCAAGGAGGTAACCTATCAAAGGTTTTATTTCGAACTGGCTTGAACATAGAAAGCTGTTTATTGAAAAAAAAAAAACAAATGAACACTTTAACGCGGGAATGTACTATTTTAAATAAAAAGTTCTGCCTAGGTACTACTTAGTTTTAATTTCCGCGCCTTATTTGAGAAAAGTTATAGTACTTTTCTCAAATAAAGCGCGAAAATTAAACCTTGGCCACAACAAGGCATTGATGCCTTTTTTGCTGGCCGCTGCAGTAATGTACTAAATGTTTGTTATAATTAATATTGTAAGAGGATAGTATAGAGGAGATAGTTTTTTTTATAACTTATAATAAAAAAAAAAAATGGCTCACCCTGAAATGCCTGTCCAAGGCGCCCTTGCACTTGAACGCCTTGGCGCACACGCTGCAGGCGTGCGGGCGGTGCTCCGAGTGCGTCTTCTCGTGCATCTGCAGGTTGGTGCGGTTGAAGAACGCCTTGGGGCACTGCTGGCACTTGAACGCGCGTTCTTCGAAGTGCGTGCGCTTGTGGTACACTAGGAACGCGTTACCCTATAAAAAAATAAATAAAAAGTCAAAGTCAAAAGTCATTTATTGCATTATACATTGCTTCTTCGGGCGTGCAACATACATAATTACAGGAAAAATATATTAACAATGTCTAAATATGTCTAAAGTTACATGCAAAATCAAAAATATCTAAGTTGAAAAAATTCATTAATATTATAAAATGTCTTATCTAATAAAAAGTCGCGTAATTTATTTTTAAATTGATTTAGATTATTACATTTCCTTATCTTCTCAGGTAACTTATTGTATATCTTAATCGCCATCACACAGACACTTTTGTTCAAGAATGAGGTTTTGTGAGTGGGAGTGAGAAAAAAAATATTAGTTAGATATTGGTCAACAAGATAGCAAAGTTCATTTTTGTCGCGAGTGCCCAGTTTGGGCCCTGAGCGGGCGAAGGATTCTAAGTCAGAATCCTGAGTGTAGTGCCCTCACTCAAATTCCTGATTCAAAGGCACAAAAACAAAAACTTTGCTATAGTGTGATACATACAACTTTTCACGTCTTCAGTAGTAGTCTTAACGTTTCTTTTCAGTAGTAAATAGCAATAGTAGTAGTCAGGTTTTAAAATTAAAATGTACAGAACAAACAAATAGTTCAAAAAGGGCGCCTTTGCTGTCTAAAACCAGTGAGCAAAAGTCGTTTTTGCTCACTCAATAAGAAAAAGTGTTGTCTCAAAAAAGTACAACACTTTTTCTCACTGAGTGAGCAAAAACTATTCACTCACTGGTTTTAGACAGCAAAGGCGCCTTTTTTGAGCTAGTGAGGTGGAAATAAATTTGACTTGTGTCAAGTGAGCAACTTACCCGGAAGCTCTTCCCGCATATGTCGCAGATGTAGTTCTTCTGTATGGGGTAGTTCTTGTCGGGGTGCACTCGCCGGAAGTGGGCCCAGTACACGCGCGCGTTGGGCATCTCTTCAGAACACTATCAACATTTTAAGTAATTTTTTTTTAATATACAACGTGTAACGAAAGTGTGAAATAACCCTGAAGGAGGTGAATGTGCTCATGAAACTGAACAACTTTCCCCAAGGAACATAGGTCGAAATGTGAAAAAAAATGTGGATCTCCCATACAAAATTGACGATCAGCTGATTGATTTACTATGGCAGGTAAAATTTTTTTTTTTATATTTCGACCTATGTTCCTTGGGGAAAGTTGTTCAGTTTCATGAGCACATTCACCTCCTTCAGGGTTATTTCACAGTTTTGTTACACCTTGTATAGACTACCGCATGGATGCGATCACACCTGATGATAAGTGAAGATGCAGCCGAAGATAAAGCGTGATTGCCTAGAAAATGCCTATTCACGCATGATTTGAGGGTACCCAAATTGTAGCATATATAGATGTATATTGACTGAGATGAGAATATAGCAGACCTTTATCTTTAATCTATGATTAAGGCGGGATTTGCTGACCCTATAAATGACAGCATAATTATAGCTCAATATTATGGCTGTGATTTTTTTTTGGACCTATTTGATTGAAGCCATTTTGGATTTGATTGACGCCATCTTGGCGCTGTAAGCATAGATATGAGTGTCTCTGGAACTAATAATATTGCAAATGGCGCACCATTATTAATCTATGATTTCATATGAAATCATAGTTTAAAGAGATTGGTAATGATTTAATAGATTTATAGAGGTTGGTCTGCCATTTGCAATATTTTTAGTTCCAGAGACACTCATACCTGTGCTTACAACGCCAAGATGGTGTCAATTAAATCCAAAATGGCGTGAATCAAATAGGTCAAAAAAGAAACCACAGCAGCAAGTCAAGTGTTAATCATAGATTAAATATAGAGGAATGATAAAATTGCAGATGGTAGAGTCATGACGTGTCATAAGGGCTGCAAGTTGGCTTACATAAAATAAATAATTTTGAAAAAAATTTGAATTGAAAAGGCTGCTGTCAGCATGAATGGTGATACTTACGTGCACACAGCTGGTGGGCCAGGAGAGAGCGGCGGGTTTCTTGCCGTAGTTATGCGGGCGCTTGCGCGCGTGCGCGCGGCGGTGGTGCACGCGCAGCGACTCCGCGTCCGGGAATGACTCGCCGCACACCCTGCACCCGTTGCTGGAACCAAAAGATTTTTCTAACTACCCACCTACCTTGTACTTAGTTTAATCGTATATCGTAAAAGGGTAACAAATCCCAGCATACATACAAAAAGGATTACGTCGCAGAGAGAAACTAGTTTTTGAGGTTAGGAAATAAACTCTTTAATTGAAAACCGCCAATGCTCACAAGCAATAAAATTTTCACAAGCGGTTTCGAATTGACAACCGCTTTTATAAAAGTCCTTCAATCGCGCATATTCGATAGCTTGGAGTGACATAGGCTACCTTTTATCCCGGGAGAAGAAAAAAATTCTCGCGGATTTTTAAAAACTCCACTCAAACAAAGTCGAGGGCAAAAGCTGGTACAAAAGATCCGAATACATACTTGAAGTCCGTGCTCTGCGTGTGTTTGACGGAAGTGACCATGTGTCGCTTGAACGCCTCGACGGATACGAATCTGACGTCACACCGCTCGCAATATGGCGTGTCTTCTTTCTCCCCCTCTAGTTCTTCTTTCTCCTGGAGAAAAAATTCCCTATTCGATAACTGAGTTGCATGTCAGGCAGTTAAAGTGATGTTATTATAAAAGTAAAAGAACCACAAGAAACCAAAAATAATCGTATAATAAATAAATAAATAAAAAATAAAGACTTACTATGAGAATTGAATATCACTTTACTTTCAGTTATTCTTTTGTCTAGCTTAACGAATGCAAAGTAGTTAATGTTCATTTGGAACCAAAGTAAGAGTGGGAAAACCCTAGAATGCATTGATTTTAATAGTTATAAAATAATACGAGTATATACCACGATAATTATATTAGTTGGGATTGTCAATATTTGGACCCAATTGCATGGACCGTGGTCACGACGAGACTGCGGTGTTGCGAGACGTCAAGTTGAAGCTGTCATGGGTAGAATCTATCTACCCACCTTCTTGATCTTTTTTCTACCCTCATCAGCTTCAACTTGACGTCTCGCAACACCGCAGTTCCGTCGTGACCACGGTCTATGCAATTGGATCGAAATATCGACAATCTCAACTAAAATAATTACCGTGGTACGTACTCGTACTATTTAAACCACGAATCAAGTCTAAAATCTTTGATTTTCTCATGTCAAGTGCGGGTATTTGTACTCACAAGTACGTCCTTATGCATCATAGTTTTGTGCATGTTGAGGCCCAGCTTGCTGACGAAGGAGTACCCGCACACGCCGCAGATGAACTCCGACGGGTGCTTCATGCGGACGTGGCTGAGGTAGGAGGTCCATTTTCTAAAAAAAAAAAAAAAACTGGTGAATAAAGCCTATTAATAATTTAAATCTATACATATAATAAAATTGTAGAAAAGTATTGTCTGTACAATGGAAATATATAAAAAAAAGTAGCAGGGGTTGTTATTATATCGATGCTGAACCCGAAATTGTAATTAATTTTTTTTTATCTGTTTGTCTGTGTGTTTGTGCACGCTAATATCAGAAACGGCTTATTCGATTTAGATACGGTTTTCACTAATATATTGTAGTAAGCTTCACTTAACATTTAGTGTTTATTTCATGTCAATCGGTTCATAAATAAAAAAGTTATGTCAATTTAAAGAATCACGGCGAACATTTTTAACGTACAGAGTACGTACTACACGCCTCGCGCCTGAGCGTCGACGGTATATGTAATTCAAAATATGCTGCCCGAAAAGTCACTATTCCACGCGAACGAAGTCGCGGGCACAGCTAGTAACCTAATAAAATTATTAACACGTGATGGAAATCAATGATGAATCTATTGAGAAAAGATGTTTGGTATACTAAAAATCAAAGTTAAAATTTAAAAAAACAATGAGATGCTGGAGAATTGTATGCCTACTAAAACTCATCAAAAATTACGGAACACACAGATAAGAAGTTACATGTATAAAATCCTACCGACTGCACCACATTTAATCACGGCCATCATTATAAAATAGTTGAAATAGGCGCAGTCGGTAGGATTCGAGTGATGATTAGACTTACGTTAAAATCTCTTCACAGTATTGACATTTGTATGTAACACCTTTGTGCCATCGTTGATGTTGCTTCGCTTGGGTTCTGAAAACGAAAATTTTAACTATAATTGATGTTATGGCACTGTGTGTATGGTCGCGGACAGAAAATGTTTATCAGTTTTCAAACTAGATTCTATATCACATTGCGTGCAGTAAGGTCTATAACGCCATAGAATACCGAAAGCATATCGACTGTCAGGCATAGACGTGTGCATGTAATTATGAATCTTAAGGTGGTAAACATTTTCTGTCCGCTACTGTATGTGGTATATTCATTTGACGCTTCAAAAGCACTTTGTAAAAGTTTGTTTGAATAAAAAATATTCTATTCCATTCTATTCTATATGCGTAGTAATTATGTCACATTGTGTAGTTAAATTTACTGTGTTACCATTTTCCTGAATAACTGCAGGACCTGTTGTGATGGTTTTGTTTTACAAAACTTTCGCCTCACAACAGGTGATATATTTTAAAGTACCAAGAAGTATAAATTTTTATCTTTTTTAGTACAATTAGTTATCTTACGTAGTCTTAGAAACGTATGGGCAAGACTTGCAGGCGTATTTCTTCTCGTGGTTGGCTGAATGCTTTTGTAGCGTCCGTTTGGTCTTGAAGCGGAACTTGCAAACAGTACACTCGATGTCGCCTGCGCTCTGAAATAAATATGAGAACTCAAAATATCTTTATTCGTTCATTTCATAAGGTTTCTAAACCTCTAACTAATCATTAAAAAAATTTTTTACTATAGCAAAGTAACAGTCATTTACGGGCGTACCGATTTTGACAATCGCAAGCGCAGCAAGCTTAAGATTCATTTCATGCGGCTCTTTTAAAAGTTATTCCATTTTATGTTATAAATATACAAGTCAAGACCACCAGTTTGGAAAGCAAATTCTGCTGAGATTGAGAATAATGATAGAATATAGTTCGAAGAGCTGATGGTCGATGGGGTCTCAAGGTGCTGGAGTGGCGACCCCGCACCGGGAAGCGCAGTGTTGGCAGACCCCCCACTAGGTGGACCGACAACATCAAACGAGTCGCAGGGAGTCTCTGGATTCAGGAGGCGCAAGACCGAGATCTGTGGAGGTCCATGCAAGAGACTTATGTCCAGCAGTGGACGTCTATAAGTTGAATAAGAAGAAGAATATAGAATATAACAGTTACTAGGCGGACCTTTTTTTTTATTCCTTTATTTCCCTGGGGGTTTCGTCAATACTGATTATGTCACCCCTGTAAGTTCAACAATACATAAAATCTAAACTAAATTAAGAAATCTAAACTACTCTATGTTTGCTAAGTGACCGCGCCTCCTTTAAGAGTGGGGCTCCTAAAATGCTGTTGCATAACCTCACACTGCAATTGTCCTTAAAAAGGCGCGGTCGCTCCGTTTCGTTCTGTACACACTCCATCAAGAGATGGCTCACATCTATGAATAAATAATTAGTAAGGAAGTCTAATTCAGAACAAAATCGACGTATGATTCAAAATACGTATCATACGAATCACTTCCGAGATTATAGATAAACATGCTTGGTGCTTGGTTCAAATTCAGAACGAAAACAGGGATTGGTTCGCGCGCGTGCTGCTATGTTTGCTATGACAGATGAGTCATTGGAAAATATGACGTGCAAGAAAAATGACCCACTTTTGACGTGCTATTTTTGTTTATAATCCCCGCCTCTAACGGCTTAATTTTTATTTTTTATTTTTTTTTTATTCGATGACAAGATAGCCCTTGACTGCGATCTCACTTGATGGTAAGTGACGATGCAGTCTAAGATGGTAGCGGGCTAACTTGGAAGGGGTATAGCAGTGTAAATTCAACCCATACCCCTAATCGGTTTCTACACGCCATCGTGCCGGAACGCTAAATCGCTTGGCGGCACGTCTTTGACGGTAGGGTGGTAACTAACCACGGCCAAAGCCTCCCACCAGACCAGACCAGATACAATTTAGAAATTATAAATTCCTGAATTGCCACCGCCGGGAATCGAACCCAAGACCTCCCAGTTATAAGACCACAGCGCTCACCACTGCGCCAGGGAGGTCGCCAAAATCTCCACCCACTTCGGCACAATTTTTGTCAGGGTCATTTTTTTAACGCAGTTAGACTTCCTTACTTATTTTCATTTTTATTTATTTTATTTATTCAAACTCACTTAAATCTATCTTTACAGGAACTTAACCTAATGCGATAGAAAAAGCTTAACATTAAATAATTTACAAACTTCTAACAAACTTAAAACTTAAAACAAAAAATCTTCCTAAATTAACATTACTAATCAAAACCTTATCGACTAATATTTACAATGCACATAATATACACATTACGACCTTTGTGAACTCGCCCAGGGAGCAACTGAACAAATCAATTATTAATTATTCATAGGTTCACATCGTCAATCTGGGTGACTCCCACGTAAGGTACACTGCTTAAAAGTTACATTAGTAGGGTAGTTTCACTCACAGGGTCATGTTTGCCGATGTGGTGCTTCCACGCGTTAGCATCTATGAAGCCCTTATAGCAGAGAGTGCATTTGTACAGCGCGTTGAGGTAGTTGGACGACTGCTGCCGCTTGTTGACCTCCTCCTTCTGATCCTCTTCCTGTTCCAAAGGTACGATGGAAGGTATTTACGATGAGGTGAAATGTACCTACCTAATCTGTACTAATATAATAAAGTGGAAGAGTTTGTTTGTTTCAACGCGCTAAGCTCTGGAACTATCAGTCGGATTTGAAAAATTCTTTTTGTATCTGATAGCCCAATTCTTGAGGAAGGTTATACGCTATTCAATATATCGGTACAACTCTTAGAAGCTGAGCAAAAAGAAAAAATAGCGCGGGCGAACAATGCGATGCGGTAAGTCGGTGGTCGAGGGCGGTCACCCGACGAGAACCGAACAAGAACCGAAGGCTATTTATTAATCCAGAAGATCAAAGCGTTCCTATGGGACCAACAAATCCTGAATAGCCGGCAACGCATTGGTTGTGCCTCGGGTGTTACAAATGTTCATGGGCGGCGGTAAGCAAAAAAAAAAAGAAAGAATTCTTTGATCCCCTAGTACAATAAAAAACTTAATCTTATATTGAAACAAAATATATCTGCAAAAGAAACTAAAAACTGCTTGTAAAAGTCCCATCAAAGACAGCTCCGAATATTATCTCAGACATAACGAAATAGACAAAAATTTAATAAAAACCGTATTTTCATAACGTTTCTTGCGATTAGCATTATATTTAGAGTTGTCAATGTTAATTAAGTTTAGTTTCATGAGCAAGAATTACTTTAATTGTTTAATTGTCACTCACTGATAATTTGATAACTGTGCAATAGTTCTCCACGGCAATATCGTCTATAAGAACGCCACCGGTATTCCTAGTTCTCCGCGGCTTCTCCAAATTCTTCACTGCTACGTGGTTCTTCCTCGGCCTGCCGCGCTTGTTTTTGACCGGAACCTCAGGGATATTTTGTTCAATTGTATTTGTATCTGCAATCTATATCTCAGTTTTAACTAACCTTTGGATGGAGTATACCGTTAGCACTAGGTGAGTACTACGAATAAATAATAAGTAAGGAAGTTTAACTGCACTAAAAAAAAAAAAATGACCCCAACAAAAATAGGGCCGAAGTGGGTGGAGATTAAAATTAAGCCGTTAGAGGCGGGGATTAAAAACAAAAATAGCACGTCAACAGTTGGTCATTTTTCTTGCACGTCAAATTTTCATAACATTGTAAAATGACTCAGCTGTCATAGCAAACATAGCAGCATGCGCGCAAACCAATCATTGCGTTCGTTCTGAATTTGAACCGATTACCAAGCATTTCTACCTGTAACCTCGGAAGTGATTCGTATGATTCGTATTTTGAATCATACGTCGTTTTGGTTTGAAGTACACATTTGTCACATTTTTTGAGTGGATTTAGTTCTGAATTAGACTTCCTTACTTATTATTTATTCATAGGGTGAGTATGACAAAATACACGCCACTGGATTTCAGTAGGTATTCTGGCTTGCCAGCGAGTCTTACATACCCGCCCACTAGGGGTGGGATGCGTAAATGCATTTCCCAGTGACCAAAAAAAAAATCTAACCCTTGGATTGTGTCAATTATAATTTTTCAGTGAACAAGAAATTCATTAAAAGTACTTACTTCTACTTCTATGTCATATTTAATTTCCTTTTGACTATCATTTTGCTGAATCTCTTTTCTCTTTCTATCCTTTTTCTTTTTTCTCCCGCTCTCTTCTTTCTTCTCTTTATGAACTGATAGAGGCTCGTCGTCATCGGTCGATAAAGGTGCCACATCATCAAAACCATCCTCAAGTTTGATACTTTCTTTGTCATCAAAAAAATTATCGTCAGCAACCTCTAAGGGTTCCTTTTTGACATCAATAACTTCTGATTCTATACTAATGGTTGTTGTTTTTTGTATGTTTAAACTGTTGTTAATGTGCAAGTTTTGTCTGTCGATTTGTTTTATGCTGTCACTTGTTAGCTGCAAAAATTTTATTTTTATTAATCTATTGCATAGCTTCTATCGCGGGCCAGCGTGGAGACCGAATCCAGAAATTCCATAACGAAAATAACCTGACACGGGACTCCTCTACGGTGAGCCGCTAGATGGCGTTGATAAAAAATGCTTTACCGCGGCAGTCCCGGAGTGCCACACGTCTTTTTTTATTTATTTTTCAAGCATTTGTTTAGCATAGTTCAGTATAGTTAATGGTGATATTCGCCTCTTCTCTCACAAATAAGCAAAAAGATTGTGTTATCGGTGTCTACGACAATAGTATACCATAGGGTTTGAATTGTCAACCTTTAGGTGTTCAGTCCACGCTCTAACCGTTGCACTAATGGGCTTATATCATTATATTATTGCAAAGTATTGTCGTCATCTCTACTGATAGATGTCTACAATAGGGCATGGACATCAATGTCTATAACATGGACTTTCAATCACAAGTGATGCACTTGTGATTGAAAGTAGATACATAGTATCATTAATTTTGGTACTGGCTGGCACTTAAACCGTGGCTGTAGTGTAAGATCAATACAATCAGGGTGCGATTCCCGATAGATGTTTGTTCAGTGGACTCCGTCGAGTGTAGGTACAATACCTTAATAAAAATATAAAATGTGATTACACTCTTACCCCTCCGCAAGAGTGCAGTATGCCAGTTAAAGCCTCCTGCGCTCTCAAACATTTTCCCTTGAAGAAATGCAATTTTCTTAACTGTGCGGCACATATGTAGCAGACAGTAACCGGCAAATATGATGTGAATGCCTGGAACAAAACACTAGCAATAGAAAAACATTTAATTTTAATATTGTAAAATAATAATATAAAAATACTTTTTAAAAAAGCGACTTCAAACGCCACTGTGAAGTATAAAATAATTGTAGTTTGTACACGTATGTTGAAGTCGGGTGGGCCTAAATAGAAACATTGAAACTAATGCGAGACACTAGTCTTTCAAACAAAAAAAGAATTTTCCAAATCAGTTCAGCTGTCTTCAAGTAATCTTGAAACATAGATATAAAAAAAGATTTCGACAAATTGAGAACCTTCTCCTTTTTTTAATTTAGTTAACAAATAGTAAGTAGGTAAAATAAAAGTTGAAATTCTAATATAATTTATTAAGACCCAAATACCAGGATTTATTTTATACTCTTCACATTTACTCCTTGTTAAATCTTTCTAATATTATAAATGTGAAAGTTTGGATGTATGGATGGATGTTTGCTACTCAATCACGCCGCAACAATTGAACCGATTTGGCTGAAATTTGGCACAGAGATAGATAACAGTCTGGAATAATACATAGGCTACTCTTTATCCCGGAAGATAAGAGTTTCTGTGGGAAATAAAATACCTCAATCTGTACGTACGAAGTCTCGCATGTCTAGCATGAATAAAACCATACTCACATTACTTCCAACTATAAGTTTATAACAAGTTTCCAAGGGATAACTATACAAATTGTCCATATTAACATTCTCCACGAGGCATATTCTGCATACATTTACCTCTCCCATGTTGAGAATATCAATATTATTTTCATAAAACTTGAATAAAATTCAAAACAAAATCATATGTTCGCGGTTTGTTTATAAGGTAGACTTAGAAAATAATTAGAGCTTCTACACCACAAATATCTTGGAAAATAACACAAGCCTTTTTATTTTAAAAGACATATCACACCCCCAAATTATTAAAAAAAAATAATAAATACGAGTTTTGTACTCAACACTACAGATTAGATCAGTTTATTTAATATTTTTACAAAAAATGCAACAAGAATGTCTAATTCTGCAAAAGACGCCAAACTGCCATAATTTTATTATTGACATGGACTTTGAAGTTTAGCGTACGAAGTGTTGCCAAAGTTTAAAGATTTTCATAATTTTCGGTACCTACAGAAGTTTTAATTAAAAATAATAAAGTGAGAAATTGATTTAATTATAAAGTGAAATAAAGTGATTTAATTTAGAAATAAATATATTTCAAATAATACATCAATATTATTCTAAATATACTTACACCTAGTTCTACGATGCAAAGTGTCACAGTATTATATAATAATATAGGTAATACTATCTTTCATAGTAATTCCATAGTTAAAGAGAAAAATAAAATCAAAAAATCTTTCTATCCTAAGATACCTATCTGAAGTTTTTCTAATTGTAATTAAAAAAAATAAGGAAAAATAATAATAATCCTTAAAATCGAGGAAAAATATTCTCAAACGTTCTCAACTATTCCATATTTTAATCATAAAATAATCATGCTATATCCTTCAAGTAAAATCACAAAATAATAGAGATTCATATCAATATTCTGATTCATATCATGATACAAAAATGTAGGTAATGTTCGTGTATTCACGAACTAATTTTTAACCAACATCCAAAAAGGAGGAGGTTATCAATTCAGGCGCTTATCATTTTTTTTCTATTATTTATTACTCTACTACAGTTGTAGCTGGTAACATTGGTATCACAGTGTAATGTAACGTTACTAGATGTCGCTAGTAGTTTTTAAAATCGATAAAATACAAACAAAATGTTATGCGTAAGCCGTTATCCTGAATAGTTCAGTGGTTCAGTGGTAAGAGGATTGAATCGAAATACCTACCTAAGAATGGATTGGTTCAAACTATCCCCATTATATCAAATAGAAGGCTATGGATAATGAATTTAACGATTTAACCACTCTTTTGAGATTTATGTACTTAGTAAGTACCTATAAGGTCAGGGGGAGTAAGAGAAACGGTGGGGTAAGAGAAACACAAAGCCATATCTAACAAACTATGAAGTTTATCGATATTTGCTCTCAGTCGATAAAAGAGTATTGACGAAATGGTATCAATTTTTTAACATAGATGTTGCTGCAATAATTCTACAAGGTAATATTTAGGAAAGAAATTTGACATTTTTCAAAACTCAAAACACGAGTTAGACGCGGTTATATTTATTGCTTGTTTTAAAGTGATTTTATAGAGTTTTCAAAAGTTTTTTGCCGTAAGTACCTTGAATAAGGTATAGATTTAATGTTCCAATTGTATTTTTTGTCTAAAACGTTCAGATTATTAATTTAAGACATGGAAAAGATTCTAGTCACTAAAAGTTTCGAGTGGGAAAGTGAAACAGAGATGAGCGGGGTAAGAGAAACATATGTTTCACTTACCCCATGTCAGAGATTACCAACCTTTTTAAAAATAATCTATATATATAAAATTCAAAGTCCTGACTGACTGATTGACTGACTGAGATATCAACGCACAGCCTAAACTACTGAAGTTAGAAATTTGAATTTTTTACAGTTGGTTCCTTTTATGACGTAAGCGCACACTAAGAAAGGATTATTGGAAATTCCACCCCTAAGGGGTTTAAATAGGGGATGGAAGTTTATATGAAACTCCGTCATTTTTCAAGCTGTTTCCATCAAAGTTGGTATTTGAGCTTTCAGTTAAAAATAAAAAAGTACGTGTTTCACAGTTTTTGAAAATTCCACCCCAAAATCTAATTCCACGCGGACGAAGTCGCGGGGGCAAAAGCTAGTCTTATTTAAAAAAAACTAATATTTGATTATAGGCCGTCTTGTGTCTGACACACCAGTCATTCTGTTTGTTCGAGTGTCAATCAAAAACTACTCGACTGATTTTGATGAAACTTATCACACATATAGAATCATCTGTACATAATATTATATTCGTTGTATAGAATAAATTTATGTTTTTATTGACAGTAAGACTACTAAGTCTTAATTATATTAAATAAATATTTAATTTTATTCCCATAATTATTTTGATAAAATTTGAGGGAGCTGCTAGTTATAAAAAAGTTAATCTATTAAATATATATAAGGAAAAGGTGACTGACACTGGCTGACTGATCTATCAACGCACAGCTCAAACTACTGTACGGATCGGGTTGAAATTTTGCCAACAGATAGCTATTATGACGCAGGCATCCACTAAGAAAGCAAGAATAGAAGAAGACGTAAAAATATTGTAAACATGGTGTTAGCTAACTAATAAAAATTTATAACGTACCAATTTTTGTTTTGGTTTACTACCCCTGACTGCTTGACTATGTTTCTCTTACCCCATTTTCAGTTTTTTCCTTTTATTTAAGAAACTAGACCACGTAGCCATGCACTGAGACTCGTATTCGATTGAAGCAATTAAAGGTGTCATTTTAGTCCTTGAAATAGTTCTGTAGACCTTATATTAGCAGCGTACTGATCATTGTTTCACTTACCCCATTTTGAGGGTAAGTGAAACGAAACCATGGTCTACTTTTACTTAGTAATTTTATCGTTATTTGCACTAATAGAGGACCTAAAGATCATGTCATAGAAAGCCCATTTAAGGAAGAGTACTTTGCATTGATCGTTATTTAAATTGACATTTTTTTTATTGATTTAGAGGTCATTTTGTAGAAAAAACAGAAAAGTATGTTTCACTTACTCCCCCTGACCTTACCTATAATTAGGTACCTATTAAAGGCTGATTTGCTTTAGCTTTGGTTTTAAACTAGACAGACAAAACACAAAATTTTTTTTCCTCCGAGAGACAGACGGACTAACTAGAACCAAACTAAGCTCTCAAAAATTCAAACCTTTTTTTTTCTAAAATAGGAGACTTGAGTTTTTTACACCCGTTCGTTTTGCGGTGACCATCATTTTATCACATAACACGAAGACATAACATATCGGATACTTATTGTGTCACTTATTTGTTATATGAGACGTAATTATAAAAACCAGCCAAGTGCGAGTTGGTCCGACATACACGAAGGGTTTCATATACATCTTACAAGATTTAACACCTGTAGGGTTAGTCTAAGTTTGATCGTATAACAATTCGATAACATTAGCGTGAAAGTAAAATGATTCTTATTTTTATTGATATAAAGTCACAAATTAAGTGCGATTGATTTTAATTTGGAACGTACCGTACATGTATAAACGTATAAGAATGAATACACGAAATTCAGCTTTAATAAAATGTCGTTATGGTTCATTTTCTTTTGAAGCTAATTACGCATTGATTTCTTTTACGGTCAATCGAATTAAACTTAAACTAACCCTACAGGTATTATTACGTTCGAGCACAAACAAGTTCATTGTATGGAGATTGGAGATCCTTTATTTACTCGTTTTATTTATTTGTTGTTATAGCAGAAATAGAGCTCAAATATCTACCTATTAAGGTTTATGAGATACAGCCCGCTAACAGACAGACGGACGGACGGATGGACAACGGAAGCTTAGTAATAGGGTCCCAATAGCACATTTTAGGTACGGCACCCTAAAAAAACTAGGGGCTAATAAGAAATTGATTTTAAAATGTTCAGTTCATAATACTAAGGACAATATTCCATACTTTAAAAATACTTGTACCTATTAAGTGTATAAAGATTGCAGCAATTTAATTTTCTCTTATTTTCTCTGCTCAAGCAAGAACTACCTACAATAGTTTGTTATGGTATGACATGAGTTCAGGAGCCTAATAAGCACGTGTTTTGCAGATTTTTATGAAAAATTTATCGATGATGACGATAAAATATCCGGCTCGAAGGACCACTTTCGTAGGTTAAAAAAATAGAATGTAAGCTTTTATAAATCTTACATTTAAATCTTTTCCCAGAATCAATCCTATCTATTGATAAAAGTCGGTTAAAAAAGTAGCCTATGTTACTCTCGGTAACATCAGCTATCTACCAATGAAAGTTCCGTCAAAATCGGTCCAGCCATCAACAAACAAACAGACAGAAGACAGACGGACTGTCCGTCTGTCTTCTGTCTGTTTGTTAGTCCGTCACGGACAGACACACAGACAGACAAAACTTTTTAAATTTTTTTTTTATAAGTACCGTATGTACTTAAATATGCATTTAGTTACTAAACTTATTACTACTACTATTAAATTTTAGTAAAAACTATTACAAACAGGCACTTCGATTCTATTTATTTGTATAGATGTATAGATTTAGATGTACTTATAGAATATAAATAGATTGATAGTGACGGTAGATGACGGTACTGAAATATCGACTTTATAACTTGCACTATAGGCTTTATTTTGTATTGTCGTGTTTATCTATGAAGTAAAGTAGGTGAACGGTCTAGCATCAGTAGGTAGCTTAATTAATAAATGGAAGTTCATAATTACGAAAAAAAAAGTTTGGTGGTTACACTTATATGCGATAAATTCACCATGGGACCGCTGTACTTTCCTTAATAATCAAAAATTATGGTTCCACTACATTAGCGAGACATTTTTAGAACAAAAATCATTGAATTATTATAAGTAGGTAGGTAGGGACGGTAGGTATGACAAAAAATAAAAATAAGTATTTTATTGTTTATTTATCTACCTCTAGATAGATAAGGTACCTAATCCAAAAATATTAAACTAATAAACCGATTGTTAGGTAGGTAAGTCTATTCATTCAAATACGGAAGTAGGCATTTTAAATTTTAATAAACACCTAATGTTCATGAAAGTTAATTGGTACCCTTGGCAGGTATGTAAAAAATGATTGATTAGTAGGTCTACCCTGGGTCTACCTATATTTTTAAATTCATAAAAAAACCGCTATTTAGGTACCTATGTACCTACTTTGATTCGAAATTTCAAAGTAGGTTAGAGGTGCTTACGTAAGCTCGTAATTGCATTATATACCTACCTACGTTCTCTTTACGTTCATAGTAAAATACCTAAACATTTGACATCTACTTTTTACTTATCGCTATCTCGCTCCCCCTTGCAGGGGATTATTGTTCGTGGAATGCGCGCGTCGGCAAGTCTCGGTACACATGTCGCTTAGGTTGGAATTATATTTTATCTGACAAGCGCTTAGCCCCTACGTCTCTTGTAACAAGGTTGAATTTAGAAGAGAAAATTTATGGAGTCTTTCTGTACCGACCTAGAATACAGTTTCACGAGACTATCCATAGTGACTAGTACCTACTTTGTAAGAGTACATTCATAAATCTCATTTATTATGTAATTTTATCTTATTATTATGAAGAAAAGAGCCTTATGGTACTTTTTTGGACTTTTGTCTTCAAAAATCTTTATTTCCTTCTATTTTATGCTTGAATTTATGAAGGTAATCCAAAAATAGATGAATAGTTTGAAAACTAAAAATGAAAAGTCCTTGAGAAATAGTCTCGTGGGGAGTGCGGCTACGTCACAGACGGGATTTTTGTAGGTATGTATATCGCTAGGAATGCCTCGATTGGCCAACAAAAGCCTTGTCGGCGGCCATTTTGTTCGATGCTGACTCACCAAAAAGTGAAAAATGTACATGAACCGCACTCCCCACGAGACTACACAACGGTATTGGGCATTTCCCTCGTGAACACAAAATTTGGGTTTCATGTTCGTCGACCGCAGCGTGGGAACATAAATATATTTTTTTGTGGAAATCTAGGAAAATTCGGCATATTTATTGGATTCTACTGAATTTTCATGGGCCGGATTAACCAGAAAACAAAAGTTGCAAACCTCAAGACGGATACAAACAACTTAGCCGAGACCCTCGGGTCGGGCAGACACGCATCAGCTCGACGGTCGGAAGTTCGACGGGCTTAGTGATTATTAAAATACTGCTGATAACAATAAAATAACCTGTGGTGTGCGCTGTGCATCGCTAATCTGTCAAATAGTGCGGTGATAACTCGATGTGTACAATCGGTGCCAATGTTTACCATGTGTGAATACAGAGAGTGAGTTAACTACCAAAGAAACATCATGTAGCCGGGATTTGCAGTGATTATGGTCGGATAAGGCTTGAACTTAAGTAGGTATTTAATTTGATTTATAAACGCTCGTCACAATGACGGAAAGTGGACCAGTTCAGGTGAAAACCGAGCGGCCCGATGAGGCTGAGATTAGGGAGTTGGCGGCGAAGATGGTGGAGGCCAACAAGGCCAAGGCGTTGGCGGCTTCCGTGGCGGCGGCGCGGCCACAGCCCGGCGCGCTGATGGGCGCCGCGGCAGCCGGCGTCGGCGGGCAAATGGGGATCCTCAACTTCCTCACGAGGAAGCCGGGCGTGGGGCAGGTCACGGAGCCACGCCCGCTCAGCGACGACAAGAAGACCCCGGCGCCCGACGAGGCGAGCTGGAAAGGCCACTTCGGCTGGGACCAGCTCGGGAAGTGTCACATTCCCTACATCTACCGCTCGGGCGAGAAGTACGTGGCCGTCCGGATGGTGGAGATCAAACTCCTCAACAAGTACCTGAACTACCTGCACGCGGACATCTACTCCTGCACGTGTATACGGAGCTACTACATCACAGAGATCGAGGCGAGGCTACTCAACGAGATCAACAACAGGCATTGTGATGGACAGTTCGGACGGGAGCCTTTCACTCAAAAGGACCTGGTAGTTAGGTTATCTGACGCTGGAGAGTTCTACAACTTTTTAGACGTGTGTTACAATAAGCTGCTACGGGGCACAACAAACAATAAGGACAAGTGTGGTTTTATTAGGATAAACAAAGAGTCTGTGGTGCCATACACAGTGCGGGACGGTCAGAAGTTTGTTCCATTGTTTTACTTTGAGGGTGAAACGGACAATTTGAAATTAAAAGCGGACCAGCTGAAAGGCTGGGACCTGTCGTACCTGAAGTTCTGTTGTAAAGTGCAGGGGATAAGGAATGAACTGTTTGCCAGTGAGACATGCTCTGTTATCAGTCTGACTGACATCAAGAGCTATTTCCCACCGGGGACAGAGTTTGAGGAGTATTGGCCCAACAAAGTTGTGGATTCACAGCTCCTGATCTCGGCGAAAGGTGAGTTGTTTTTGGTTGAACTATTAAGTATGTTTAATATAACTACCTATTTAGATGGCCTAGTTGAAGAAGTCCCTAAGTTCATAATGGCCCAGTTTAAGAAGTTGATAAATTCATTTTTCCAAAATAAAAAAAATTGATGTATGGACTTCTTGAACTGGGCCATTCATTTGTTCCCTTTAAACCTAGCAGACTGCAGAACCTATTGTTTTGTTAGTTTTCTACCTTCTTTATGACTAAACCACCGATTACTATAATATCTGTACCAAATATCATAGTATGATGCATAGGCTAGGAATTACAGGAAAACACAGTTTGTTTGTCCAGATATGCATGTACCATTTTATGGGAAAAGCTAATTTATTTCAAGCAGTTTGGTAGTTTAAAAAGTAGACTGGAATTCAGTCAAAATAAATTGATCAAGTTTACAGGTATTTTACAAACTCCTTTGTGCTCATTGGGGAGTAATATGATTTTATTTGTGGGAGATCCTGGGTTTAAATCCCATTGTGAACAATTTGGAAATTCTAATTGACTCTACTCTTGTTTGATGGATGCTTTGATAGTTACAATACTATCCGTAAAGATATTTTGTGTTTGTTTTTTTTTAAAAGAATATTAGCCAAGCTGAAGTTGATTAATATCCTCCTATCCCTTCCAAATAAGCAGAAAGCTTGTGCTAGGAGTGGGTATGACAATAGTGGAACGGGCGGGATTCGAACCTGCAGCCTTTTAGTTTTGAGTCCACACCTTTAACCATTGGGCTATATTCATGTGCCATAAAAGAGTTAGTATTTTGGTATGGTGCCACAACAAACCTATGCAGGGTATAGATTTAATAAAATCCTCCAATTTAGCCTGTTTCCAACTTAGGCTGTGATCTGTAGATGACTTGTAGATGTGATCTGTCTGACTTGACTCAGACTTGAGACAAGCTCTCATAAAACACAATTTATCTCCTGTCCTAAATCTGACTAGTTTAAACTGTACTGAGTTTTATCAGAGTGAGAATGTGATCTGTACAATGTTAAATTGTTACTTACCATCAGGTGAGGTTGGAGTCAATTGTTAACTAGTAGAGGTTTAAAAAAATATTGATTTATTGTTGATAATTTTATCAAGATAATCAATGAGTTCTCATTCATGGAAATAAAATAAAAGTTAATCTGACTTTTATGTGAAAAAATTAACGAATTTAAAGGAGTAATTTATTGTGAGTTAGTCAGTTATTACCAGGTTGTAGAGGGAACTGTAGAGTTCATTGAACTTTTTATTTATGTTGTAAGTCGTTCCCTTCTATTTAGAAACTCCAAAAAATAACTTTGGTCTTTAGCATTGGGTCATTAGAATCTATACAAATTCTGGAAAAACCTGACAGGCATCCAAATTAATTATTAATTAATAAAGCAAATACTTTTAATTACTCTTGTTTACATAAATAATTACAAGCATAATAATTCCATTACAAACAATCTAGATACAAAGAAATAAAATTGAAATGTCTGTCAGTACTTTAGAAATTACTGCCTCTAAACCATGTGTCTAAATGATTATTTATTTGAATTATATTGTCGATAGTATAATCACTGTGTTCTCTGGACAAAGCCTGGTCTTAAGCTTATGCAAGGTCCTTGAGGGAGTTAATCTATAGATTGGGTGATGAATACATCAACCGTCATTTTATCCTTCAATACATCAATAAATTGATGATCAAAATGATTTAAGGATAAATAAAAGGCTTTTTTTTTTTTATTACATCAATAAATTGAGCTGAACAATCAGGTGGAGGACTATTCAGGGTGCAGGACTATTCTAAGCAATGGCTAGTAACTAATTGGGCTATTGGATGGGGTGCCATGGACATGATATCTAGGCTACGGAACCCTTCATAGGCAAGTCCGAATCGCACTTGGTCGCTTTTTTTAAGAAATCTTGAGGCACGGTATTCCCACATGTGATCTGTTGTCTAACCGCGATGCTATCACGGCTCTCCCATCCCCTCTACACAGATCTTCTATTTTTAGCGGATTAATGGACTACGGTTTAATAATATCGGAGTGCTATAATCAGTCCTAAACAATAAACATTGACCCGCTGTTTATTTCCATAACCTTGCTTTGGTTTCTATCATTCACTCACGACTTCAAGTTATGGGCAAATTTTTTTTTTTATAAATATGTCTAGCGCTTGACTGCGATCTCACCTGATCGTAAGTGAAGATGCAGCCTAAGATGGTGTGCGCTTGCCTAAAAGATCTCACTCTTGATTGAAAGATACCCACATTATAATTGTTAGTTGGAAAAACGGAAGCCGGAAGGGCATTCCAAAATGCGATACGTATTAGGAACGAGGGAAGCAAAACGCTTAGTGCGAGATCGCGGAATTTCGAACACGTAGCGGTGCAGATTCGTACGATGCCTTGCGGTTCGGTGGTAGAAAGGTGATGGAGGAACTAAATTGAATAGTTCTTGGGCACACTCTCCGAAATATATTAATTTAAGAAAAAAAAACATGAAAAAATCACGAAATGTATCAAATTCTAAGATATAGTGCCATCTCCATAATTGGTAGTTAGGTATTTGTTAATTATTGGCGAAGCTTGTAGCTTTCGGCACTTGCCCATAGATGAAACTTTGAATGTCGGTGCCACAGCACAAAAAAATGATGTTACCTACATCGCATCGTGATTCTGCCGTAACCAGTGTTTGGGTAACGGTTCTAAAACAGTTTTAGATTCAAATCAATTAGACTTTAGGTTTTTGTGCACTTAACTTGCAGTTTAAATGCAGGCTGTCCTCATTACTTCCCATTTTTCGTGACACATTTCGTTCATTCACGAAAAATGGCAGTTATTTGATAGACGGCAAAATGTGCCGCCCTAGTCATGTTAAAATCGTGTCGTATCGATTTTCTTTCCATGATCGCTAACGCTACAGCGTTAGCATCCCTTTTGCATGGTGAGCATGGGCAGGAGACAAAAAATTTATCCCCGATTTTATGTACTGATAAGAGATAAAATTATGTTTTCCCTATGCTAAACCATGGCGACAGAGGAAAGGAGAAGTATATTCTTATAAGTATATCCACTTCCACCGTTTTGCCCATGCTCGACGGGTGGATAAAACTGAGCGAGGGGATAAACATTTTATCCTTTCCCCGTGGATAATATGTCCCCTGCCCATGCTCACTCTGCTGAAAGGGTAGAACGTGTGATAAAAAACTTTGGGACGCTCTGTTTTAGCGATCATGGAGAGAGAATAGACACGGATAGGGTGGTTGTTTTTAAGTTGTCTTGGTTATTTTTTTTAAGTAAAATAAAACCAAGGACAATTGTGCTAATTCGGTTTAACATTATAATCTCTAAACAAAAAAAATACAGGTCTGAAAATACCTCTATACCATCCTTATCTCCCAAGTTTTCACCATACTGAAAATAAACATTATGTTTAGTCCCGTGAATTTAATTCAGTTTAAAGATTGTTTGTAACCGAATTAGCACCATTGTTAGTTTCTCCGATTTTTCGAAATCCGAACAGCTTTAACACCAAAAATACTGATAACTGTACCAATAAATAAAACTAAGTAAATATTTTCGTAGAATTTTAGCGCGTCCCGCATCCCGCAACATGCCCAAATCCCGCATATCGAACAGAAGGTTCCGCGGAATCCTTTAATTTAGTTGACAAGTCGATTGCCTACTTACATATATGAACTAAGATATTTTATAACTACGTCGTTTCTTATTTGGTATTGAGGCAGGACCTTCAACTAATCCTTGACATCGTTCAAGAAATTTGCATTAAACGCCAGTGTACAAGTTTCTTTTTTACGTTGTGTACAGTTTGTCTTAATTGTTTGATAGTTTTTGCACGCGGTTTTGTCTCTCTTAGTTCCAGTTTGGATTTGAATTAAAATATCTTATCTTACCTGGACTCGTCGAAATTAATAATGGTGGTATCTTGCAGGCTCAGTATCGGGCGGCGGTCAGTGGACGCGGGCGCCACCAGCGCCGCCGCCGGGCGCCGTGAGCAGCGTGGGCGGCGGCGTGTCCATGGGCAACGTGGGCGCATCCCGTGGGCGCCGGCCCGCGCAGCGCCACTCGGCGGCGTCGAGCGCCATGCAGATGCCGCACGCGGGCATCTCCGCGGCCGCCGTGCAGGCGCTGGCGAATGGCTGGAGCCTGCCCGGCACGCTGACGCAGGCGCAGACGCAGCAAGTGCTCAGGCTCGCTCAGGTTAGTGCTCGGTGCACTGCCGTCTAAGCCTCAGTGCCTAGTAGTGCCCTAGTACAGTTGCGAGGGTAAGATTAAACTGAGTGCAGTTGAAACGACCCTAGCCGCAGTCTACTGCCCGAGTCTTTTTCCAATGCTACCTCAATTAGAATAGAATAACGCCTTCATTTACCTATTGGCGCCACGAGAAAATTTTGTCTACATGTTTACTCTTAGCCCTACAGGACTTAGTATAAAATAGGGGTTATAACCTATGAAGCAACTATACTTACTACATTCACGCTACAGTATACAGTTGAATACACTGTGGTTAGTTAACCGAAATGCTTCCTTGGTGGTATAACGTACGTGTAACACTGTCGGTCTGTGGACAGGCGCAAGTGGCGGCGCAGGCGCAGGTGGCGGCGGCGCGCTACAACAACGCGGCCATCGCCGCCGCGGCCGCCATGCCGCAGCACCGCTCGCAGCACAACCGCAACGTGCAGGTAAGCGCGACAATATACCTTTTTAACCATTTCCAAAAAAGGAGGACCTCAATTCGTCGGATTTTTTTTTTAATGTATGTTCCCCGATTACTCGAAACGACAGAAAGACTTGACTTTTGCTAAAATATGCTGTATTTTGTGTCTGTTTATTAAATTGGATAGATAGTGAATTTTACGGCTCAACAGAATGTTTCCCCTGCCTTCGCGCGTCGCCTCTTCAGTTCATTCAATTTTGGCGCATGCTAGAAATCTTCGACTTCGGCCAAAACTTTGGTCAATTTAGGCCGAAATCGTAGGTAGGAGATAGACTTGCGCTTGACGATAATGATGTAAAGCATTGATGAGGTCTAGGTTGGAGCGCGTTTGCCTAGAAAATGCCAAATGACAAAAGTGAATAACTTTTGTCTTGAGGGTACTCAGATTATACGTGGCCGGAAACGCAGAGCCTGGAAGTTCCATACCTTAGCCGTTCGTTTCAGAAACGTTGAACTGAAGCGTTTCGTACGAGTAGGTTGAATTAGGTAGGTGGTACTTGTATTTTTGGCCGAAGGTGGCCGAAGCCGAAGGTTTGTTCGGAGACTACGTCTGTCTGGTCTCTGCCGGCAGCGGTAGGGCGGCGTGAGCTATAAGCAGTGTGTTGTTGCAGTTCCCCAACAGCGGCATCACAATGGCGATGGGGCAGCAGCCGCCTCCGCTCGTGCGCAGCACGGCCAACACCTCCACCATGAAGTGAGACCCTTGTACTTTATACCACCACCATCTTGTACTTCACCTTTTGAAGGAAATCACACAGCACACCAACTACTGAAAATAAACCAGTTAAACCACAGAATACCTAATAATACCTAAAGGTACAGATGATTCACTCCGAAAAATGATTTAAATAATAAGCGACTCTTGTTACCACACAATAAAGTGCAATTAAGGTAACACAGCGCTACTTACCTACCGTCTTTTTCACCTAGACTGTTCGCTCTTTCTATTAAGCAACTCCTATGCCTCCGCACTCTGAATTTAGGCCCTTCGAAGAGGTACCTTGTACTTGTAGCTCTGCAGTTTACTGCGGAGTGCGCCAGGTCTGGTTAAACTAGAAATGAGGAGTCATTACAAATTGGAGATCCGTAGGAGAACCAAAGTCACTGACATAGCTCAGCGAGTCGCGAAATTTGGTTCGAAAATCTGATGGTGGTTGAGGGCCCTAGACGCTGGAGTGGCGACCCCGCAACGGGAAACGTAGTGTAGTGTCTTTAGCCCACTAGGTGAACTCGTTAATCGCAGGATGCCGCTGGATGCAGTCGGCGCAAGACCGTGTCCCGTGGAAGTCCTTTGTTCAACAGTGGACGTCTATCGGTTTATAAAGAAGACGAAAGTGTTAAACGTTTAGTAGCAAGTGCCAATTCGGTTGTACTCAATCTATTGAATAGAAGCAGGCGTAACTTTGCGGAATTACATGATACTCCAGTAAAAAAAAATCTTTTGCTATAACCCGCCAAACCAGAAAAAACTGGCAAACCCCCCGTTAGTGCTGTGTACCGTCGCTCTAGAAGAAACACAAGAATAACGCAACACCAGCGTTTTTGTGTTGTGGCGTGTTGTTGTATGTATGTAGTTCACGAGATAAGAAATTCTACTGAGAGCTTACAAAAACTCAGCAAGGGAAACATTCTGAGTAGCATAGCACTTGTTTTATGGTGAGATCTTTAGAACGGTCTTTTTATATAAAGCTATAATATGCTTTGATATAAATCTGTCTCGTTTTAACTTTGTCTTGAGTTTGATCTGAGTGAGAGATTATTATAGATTGCCTTACACAGTTTACAACCGGATTAGCATAAAGCTCGAGGAAAGAACACAAAAAGAACGAACTTTTTTCAAAAAACTTCCCGCTTCGGCTTTGCATGTGTGTAATTTACTAATGAGTTTGTCATCAAAAATACCATGCAAACTTTTTAAATGGCCTTAAAGATTGAACGAACTATCCAGTTAAAACCAAAAAAAAAACAACCGTTCGGTCGAGCCGTTTCCATGTGATGATCTTTCATACATACCACA
Source organism: Hipparchia semele (assembly GCA_933228805.2). Lineage (NCBI taxonomy): Eukaryota > Metazoa > Arthropoda > Insecta > Lepidoptera > Nymphalidae > Hipparchia > Hipparchia semele. Next base: position 11,987,753 of record OW121727.1, on the reverse strand, counting down.
ATTGGACGCACATATGCAATAACGTTTCAACCCACAAAACTTTGTCAAATTAAATACATTCACAACGTAAAGGAATAAAGTTAACTTTTCAATTGATAAGTTGTGTGGGTTGACACTATTGCATATGTGCGTCTAATTAATTTTTATTTGCATGGATAATAAATAATCAATGCTGATGAGGCTTTTTTCCGGGTTGTGCCACACATGACTTAGTTGTTCCGGCGCTTCTTCTGCTTGACGTCTTTTAGCTTTAAGGCTCAAGTGGTGGAGGCGCCGGGACAACCTAATCGAGGTATATCTATTGCAGGGATCACCAATTAGTTTCATTGGAGGTCCGATTTAAAAAATAATATGACTGTCATGGTTTAGTTTGTAGACGATTACTAGCAACCTATATTTAAAGACATCAATCAAGAAATAAGACGAAAAATAATAGAAAAATATGCATAAAAAAATAATCAAGTAGGTACATATCTTTACTCTAATACGTGACACGCAATAAATAAATACCTAACTATCAAAATTAATAAAGTAAGTAATTAATGTTAAAGTCAAAAATGTCATTTTTTAATTTGAATTTTATCTGTTTAGACAAATAAGTCTGGAGTAAAGTTGATGCAAGGTAATGCTTGGGCTAAATGAGATTACTCAAAATTTTAATTCTAATATTTTTAGATTTTAGTGTCTGCTTAAGGTCCGCACAAAATAGATCGGCGGTCCGGATGCGGACCGCGGTCCGCCATTTGGTGACCCCTGATCTATTGGGTGATGTGTGGCACAATGCATTAAATAAACGCTTCTTTCTTTCTTTCTTTAACCGACTTCCAAAAAGGAGGAGGTTATCAATTCGGCCGGTATCTTTTTTTTTTTTCTATGTATGTCCACCGATTACTCCGGGGTTTCTGGACCGATTCATGAGATTTCTTTTTTAAATATGTATTTTTCATGAGGGTTTGTTCCGCGCAGTGTTCAACCGCAAGTGACGAACTCCATGAATGGGCACGCGGCCTCGCATACGGTGGACTCCCGCAAGCGCCTCACGCCCATTCCGGACATCAGCATCACTGGCAACCATACGCCTTATAAGGTGAGTCCCCAGTGTGCGCCAGGAGACCCTCAATCAGCTGCCAAATCAGCAGCAAAACCGCTGAGGGAGTTGTGTTTTAAGGAGCTCCCACACAATTTTTTTTTTTTGTTAAAAAAGAATATTAGCCAAGCTGAACTTGACTTATATTCTCCTCTCCCCTCCAAATAAGCGAAAAGCTTGTGCTAGGAGTGGGTACGACAATAGTGCAACGGGTAGGGTACAATGCCAGTTATATAACGCTATAAAACTGTGTAACACGATAACATTTCGCTCATTTGCGACAAGGATGACATATCTCAAAATTCACCAATTTTAGTGTCGAAAATTTATACTTTTTGCTTTAAAAACAACATTACGCTAAGCACAAAAAATTAGAGCGAGAGAGATTGTGACTTAATGCTCTGTCGCTTTGTTGGCCGCTGTGTTGTTTCGAGACCGTAGCATCCACTAAACATAACTCTCTAACGACAATTCTCTCATCGTCGATTTTGAATTATGTCACCCTTATCGCAAATGAGCGATTTTATAACTGTGTGTAACATTTTGCTACAACATGAAGGCTCGCTTCGTCGCTCCTGCATAACGGTCACAGTGTTTCTGTAACGGTTTTGCCTCAAAATTCGTGTCGTCGGAATTTGCGAGAACGCGCTCGGGTAATGGGCTTCCCATTCAAAGATACTTGAAAGCGTTCTCCGTATTGAAACTGCTAGAAGACTGCTAGAAGATGTTCAAAGCGGTAGTAAGATAGGCGGTTACTGTAGTTCAAGTAAATGATGTCGAAAATGTTATCTTGTTAAATCAAAACTTTACTTTCCGTATATATCTAGATGGTACCGTCACGGCAAACGTGTTTTCGATAAAACATCTTACTGTGAGCAAACCATAACCCACCACATTTAATTTTTTTTACCGTTTACTGCCGTGTGATACTATTTCGGTTTACGTTTAACTTTTCCGATTGGATCAATTAACTGAACCAGTTAAAGTGCAGTTACACCAAAAGGATACGATTCCCAAAAAGAAAAGCATAAAATTTAAATTTAAAAAGCTACGGATTCCTACTTCCCAGATACATACGGAAGGACATGGGCAAAGCAAAGACAAGCGACCGGCGGCTGCAACTAACACGAGGCAACAGGAGCAGTTGCGCAACTCGCAAGAGCAACAAAAGCAACAAAAGCAACGACGACCCGGGCACGAGCAACAGGCGCAGCACCAGGACCAACAAAAGGGACGAACTTCAGAAACCAGCACGAGGCAAAAAGACGAGGGACGCAAGCTACAAGATCAAAAAAGGTGGTGCAGACAGGAGGAAAAAGCGCGGTCCCAGGAGCGACAAAAGCGAACGGAGTCACGGCAGCAAGACGCTATGCGTAACTATCGAGAACAGCAAGATCAACAAAGACGTAGGCAGGAAACACAGCAGCGTAGTCAAACTTCAGCAACCAATGCTCGTCAGATGGACACGTTGCGCAACTACCAAGAACAACAAAAATTTACGCACACGCAACAGACGCGACATCAGGAGCTACAGAAACGTGCGACAACGGCAACTAACGCGCGGCAACAAGACGTGATGCGCAACTTCCAAGAGCATCAAAGATCCATGCATGAGCAACAATCGCGCCAACAAAAGCGTGGGACTACGGCAACTACCGCCCGGCAGCAAGACACGTTGCGTAACTTCCAAGCTCATCAAAGATTAACGCAGGAGCAACAAGTGCAACAAACGCAACAACAAGTTGCGCTGCGCAAGTTTTACGAGCCACAAAATCAACTAAGACACCATCAAGAGATTCAGTTGCGCTTGCAACAGGACCAAAGAAGGAGACAAGAGCTAGCGCGCAGAAATGCTGAGAATCTCAGCAAAATGCGCGAAGAGGAAAAGAGACGCAGAAAGGAAAGGACAAAACAGGAACACGATCGGGTCCGCTTTATGCAAGAGCGGGACAGACGATACTACTTCGAACATTCCAAAAGGAGCAACCACTAGACAGACCACTATAGACTCGCTGGTTGCCAAAATATTTTTTTTTCTTTCACAATAGGTAACTTTAGGCTGTTCAGTGACTCTCATTAGCATTGACATAATAATACTTGGACCTTGGGTGGATGCAAAATTCACGAAAAAAGTGTCCTGACAAAACCTATATATATACGAGTGCACGTGTGTATTTTTATAAACAAACTAATACATTGTAATTTATGTCTTAGACCATTATTATACAGCCTAATTTTGCTTGCAATAATTTGCTTCAACTGACGGTCGATTGGAATCATTTTTCGCGTTTTGAATTTCCTTCGTTTCGGACAATTTTTAGCGCTGACCCGACATCCAATATTATTATGTCAATGGTCATTAGTCAAAAAATTTAGAATAGGCGACACAAACATCAGATTTTTTCGGCTTTATGGTTCCGGAAACAAATATAGAGGAATACGTGACATATTTTACGCGAACGCCGTATCAAGCCGGATATAACTCCACTAGATTAATTGTCCTCGGCCTGAAATGATCTTTTTTTTATCTCTATCTCTTTAATAAGGGTTCCGCGTTTGACAACGGAACCCGCATCACCTAGTGAAAGCATGAAATGCAAAATATTATTTCTTATTTATATAATAATTAATTAATAATAATAATTATAGGTTAAGGCCCAAGAGACGGGTCTGCCCGCGAAATTCAAATTTAATTTGGTTTTTCACCATTTATAAACGAATGCGACAAAGTAGGCTTATGGTATTCAAATTGCGCCAATGGCAGTATCATCTTCACAGGTTTATATACTAATCTTTACGTAAAAGTATCCAGTTTAAGAAATTAATCAAAATAATGACTAATTTGTGAGTTGCTCACGTCAAACTCATTATTTTGACTAATTTCTTAAACTGGATACTTTCACGTTAAGATTAGTATATAAACCTGTGAAGATGATACTGCCATTGGCGCAATTTGAATACCATAAGCCTACTTTGTCGCATTCGTTTATAAATGGTGAAAAACCAAATTAAATTTGAATTTCGCGGGCAGACCCGTCTCTTGGGCCTTAAATTAATTTATCTAATCTAAGTCCCGAGTGAAGCTCACTGTACGCACAGTTGGTTAGTTCCTTATTCACACTCGAGGGTACAAACAGGGTTTAATATTTATTAGTTTTTGATACAATATTTTGTTTTAGATTAATTAATTTTGTTAAAGAGTTAATTTTTTTTTAAGATTTGATAATGGGAATTTTCAATTAATCGGACTATTACAAATAGTTAATTAGTTGCAAAATCTTTATTCAATACAGAAATTATTTTAAAAAGTTGCCAAAAAATGTCGTTGAATAAAACAATGTCATTAAATAAAATATATGGGATGCCCACCCACATTAAATATATATTTATGCTGATGTCATAAATTAATAATAATAATAGGTATGTTATTTGTTAAATTGGCTGTGGTTTTACGTACTGTGATGAATGTGCATTATATTTACTTACTTGTTACGGAATATTAATTAATGGCGTTATTACATTTAGTCGGATGCAATGTGTTCCTATGGACTAACGTTCAATCGTCAACCCATTCTGGTACCGGGTGATCAAAGTTAAACTAGTTTTCGTTGTTGAAGCAACGAGCAACTTGTTACAAACAAGTTTAATTGACGACGAAACACCGCCGCGGGATTTTGTTCAAAAATGATTGCTATATGGTGCCCGAATTACGACCTAATGTAATCGTGCCATAAAAGTTTAATTAAGTCAACTGTTACCTATGTCACAGAACTAATATAAAGCTTAAATGTATGTATATAGAGGGATTTTTTTTAATAAATAAATGATGATTGATTGATGAAAATATAATTTATTTTTATTTCTTACCAGTACATTCGTATGGGGAGCAGTGATAGCCTAGGCCTTAGTGGTTCAGGATTGCGATCTCTTATTGAGCTGGTCGCTGGTCTAACTATAACGTGGGTGTCTTTAAATCAAGAGTGAATAGGCATCTTCTAGGCAAGCGCGTAACATCTTAGGCTGCATCTCACTTACCATCAGGTAAAATCGCAGTCAAGCGCTAGTCTATATATTTAAAAAAAAAGTTCGATCCCGGGCACACATCGCTAACTTTTCAAAATTATGTGCGTTTAAACAATTTTTTTTTAAATTAAATAATATGTACATGCTGAAGGAAAACATCGTGAGGAAATCTGCACTCCTGAGAGTTCACCATAATTTTCTCAAAGGAGTGTAAAGTCTGTCAATTTACATTGCGCCAGCTGGGTAGACTATAGCCTATACAGCGATCACAGAAGAAAACCTATAACCCATCTCAGAGAGGAGACTTGAGCTCAGTAGTGAGCCGTTGATGGATTGCTTATGATGTTGAGATTCTTATTAAAATCGGACATCTCGGACAAGAGTTCGCGATGGGGGACCCAAGAGAGACCGACGGTTTTTTTATTAGTGTTAACCTACACTAAAAAAAAACCTAAATTACCTATCTACATTAAATAACCTACATTAACGGATACCCTATGTCGGTCTCTTAGTCTTTAATTATAGCCGTACTAGCCGATGCCCGTGGTTTCTTCCGTGGGCATAAAATTCGTTTTTGCGTGAAAGTAATAAACATCCGTCCATCTTCAGAAACTTTCGCATTTATAGTATTAGTAGGAAAAAGTCAAGCTCCATTGTTTCGTTGAAATGCGTGATTTAAGCCTAAATCTGACGGGTGGACTTCAATAAGCACTTACGTTTGGTTGTTGTCATCAGGTCCAGAAGGCGGTGGTGGAGAACACGATGGTCCCCTGCATCAACGCCAAGCCCTACCAGTACACGGAGCAGCTGATGACGCTGCCGGACTTGGCCAGCCACTTCTTCCCGCGCGTGCCGCTCGCCACCTGCCGGGCCATGCTGGACGCGCTAGGCCTCACGCTCTACAAGCCCAACACGTGAGTACAGCTGGACCAGCCTTTTGGCAATTAACTTATAAATTACTAGCCAATCCCTTTGACTTCGTTCGCGTGGAGTTAGTTTTTAAAATCCCGCGGGAGTTCTTTAATTTTCCGGGATAAAAAGTAGCCTATGTTACTCTCCAGATCCTGAGTAAACCCATGGGTTTACTTGATTATCTGGAAGTTTCTCGCAGCAAAATATCATTTCGATCCGTAGCTCTGTTGCAGCGCGATTGAAGGACAAACCAACAAACAAACACATTTTCGCATTTGTAATATTAGTAAGGAAATGAGGATCATTTGTGATATTCTATAAATGTACATGCAAATTGCGGGCCTTTATCGGTTGTGATCGATTGTGGCATACCATCTGTATCTTTTGCTTTACTATGGTGCACATATCTCAGAGTTTCTACCAGGATGTGTAAATCGAACATGTAAATGTCATTAAAGACTTACCCTTCCCTTGCCTTGGTTCGAACCCGTGCCACGATAGGATCCACGCCTTTTTTTTTTTAGGATCTACGCCTAATCTAAACTTGCTTAGCTTATCTATTACAGCTTGATGGTGAATTACAAATTTTAAGCAAACGCTACAACTTTACTAACATCTCACACGTTTCCAGAACCCAGCTGCAAGTTCTACGCATGTCGGGCAAATGCAAGTCGGCGGCTGCCGGCGAGAACGGCATGGCTCTAGTGCAGATCCGTGACGTCATGCAGCACATGCCGCAGTTCAAGTACATGATGAGATCGGGGTTGGCTGACGAAGCCCCTCACCAGGCCCACCAGGCGCCCAGACCTGCGCACGCGCCGCCCTCGTCGCATGCCAAGCGTGCGCGAGCCAACTAGCTGCCACTGTACGGCGTGCCTGGCGAAAGGGACTACAGTGACAGTGACGAGTGATCAACGGTGATGGAAAGTGGTGTTGAACAGTGATGATGACATTTGACATATCAACCGCAGTATTGACAGTAAAAACTCCAGTAGTTTTGACTTTTGGTAGTGAGACATTGCACTACAGGGAACATTCAGAAATGTCATTAAAAGAGGATTGGCATTGCGATAAATTGGTGATCACAGAAGAATCTGCAATGTTTTTTCTGAACCGGCGGTAGTATCGCGACTTGTCATAAAGAGCTGCAAGTTTGCCTCTGTGAAATAAATTATTTTATTTTTTTTGCACAGAATAATGAACAGTGATGTGAAGTGACACTAAAATTGTGATGGTGATGTGGAGTGACACTAAAATTATGATGGTGATGAAAAGTGACAATAATACATCACTTATTGTAGTGACAGTTCAGTTGAATGGATAAAATGTCAAAAATCAGACAACATGAACATAGTGTGTTTATTATGGGATAGTGAAACACTAAATGCCTATATTTGACTGGGAGATTAAGGCTGAAATCTATAGACCACACTGTCACTTTACTCAGACTCAAGACAGAGTTAAAACGAGACAGATTTATGTCAAAGCATATTTGTGTCTCGTTTTAACTCTATCTTAAGTCAGCATGCTCTATAGAATTCAGCATTATTGATCAACTTTAATGGAGCAATAATAATTGTTATATGGCTGAAACATTCATACTATTGGCTGATATTGTGTAATGTACAGTTATTTGCCAATAGGAATGATTGCAGCAACAAGGAAATGTTACTTCACTATATTGCAACATTAATGAAGCAACTGTAAATTACAGTTGCAACTGTAAATCAAAATGTTCATGTACAGTCAACTGTAAACTTGGTATAACTTTGTTTTGGTGCAATCAAATGAATTCCATCATCACAAAACTTTTATATTACAATAAAAAAATGTATATAGGATAGTTAAAACAGTTTATTCTAACAAGAATATTATTATATATCTAGGTCAGGTCAATTTCTATAGATATTACCTACTAATTAGTAGTTTTTGTACAAATTGTATGATACATTTTGTAAATCCGGAGATCTAATATTATACAACCTACGATAACTATATTATAATAGAAGACTGAGAATTTATTTTTTAAATTGTTTCTTAGAAAGGTAATAGTTGAGTGTATAAACTTTCCCTATAGTTTGATTTTGTTTGTGTGTTGTATGTATCTAGATATGTACAATATTTTATTGTCTAAATATTAACTTGTTACATTGATACTATATGTTAGGGCTCCTGCTAGCTACAGACTTTTGTTGAGATTGTTTATCGGCCTGTGATTGTGACAATGATACTTTGTCGACTAGTTTCATTGTCAACTAGGTAGTAATGTAGTCGAAAATCTTGATTTCATGCTCTATGAGAACTACATTCGTTCAAAGAAAAATAAAATCACAAAAGATTCTGTAAAATAAAAACGGTTTTAAAATATTAGCAACCTTAGGACACCTTTTGAAAAAAAAAATAGAGATTTTTGAGACAAAACAACAATGAGAGATAAGGGCGCCATTCGAACTTGACGTTGCCTGATATCGAGGAATAAAAAGTTGTATGGACAATTTTTTCTACATTTGCTAAAAACTTTATAAAAATTTAAATTTTTCTCAATCTTCTGGCTAGGGTTAGAATTTCAATAAATATCCATAACATTCGTGTTATTATTTATGTAAAAGATAAAATTACGATGTTGTGTCGCGACATTTTACAATTGCCCTGATCGACTATCGGCCGGTAAAAAGTCTGTATTTTGTGGGCGCCCTTAGTGGCTTGTGTAAAGTACATGTCATATTTGTATATGTACCTATATTGTAAAGTGTTTATCTAGAAAAGACGCTAATATATGAAGTAATGTATATAGATATGATAGGTGTACATATACAGGTGTAGTGTCAATAAAATGTCGAAGGTCGATGCATATGTAGCAGAATTTTTCAGGACGATTCTGGAAATTTATTGAATGACATGCTTTAATTCTAAAGTTGATATATTTGACCGTTAACAATTTTACTATTACAAGTACTAGCCAACAAGAGATAACCAAACCATGAGAGAGAAATAAAGAAAAAGAGGGAGAGAGAGAGAGATTTAATAAACTTATTAAGTACTTAATATATTTTTACTTGTGGCTTTACTACTGACATCTATTAAAAGTAAGCCAAAATGGTGATTCCTCTACAAAATTTTCAATTTTGATTTTTTCGATTTTTCAGCTGTTCTTTGGATTTTCCCTATTTTTTTTGTTTTTAAACCATTTCTGTATTATGGTGAACAAAACAAAAAAAAAACATTAAAATCTATCAAGCCGTTTTTGAGCTTTAGTCAGACTAACAGATAGAAATTCATTTATATCTAATCTAATAATAAGAAAAAGAGAAATAGAGATATAATATGAATATAGATGTTCAAAGATTTATTTGCTTTGTGGTGGCCTGCTCTAGGAATCAACTCGACGACGAACGTTTTTAAGATTCCCATCCAAAGTTCAGTTTTAAACTGCTACATATGCTAGGACCTAAGTTGACATAAGTTGTTTTCACTGTAACATCTTACAAAAATACGCTTGAAAGAACAATCTTCATCACAATTATTTACGTAATTTACCATATTTTCTATAAGTTTAAAAATAGATGACTTGAGAAATTAAAAAAAAGATTTGAATTTATGAAAATAAAATGGTATATAGGGTGCAGTGTACTAAAATCTTAGTTTGAAAGGTTACAAAAAAAATTGTCAAATGTATGCACATTCTTGACAAAGTTTAAATATCACAAAATATCTATATACAATACATGGATCTGAGTACACTATCCCTTGTATCAAGTACCTATAACTTATTTTAACAAAATGCACAAAATTATAAATAATTAGTAAATCAATATTACTTTTCTTTTAAGATTACTATGCGAGAGTTATTGTATTTAACACTATTTACGTATGAAAACTATGATTGTTTAAAGTTAATTACACAATACTGCCTCTGCAATCTCTCTAGATTTGAATTATTTGTACGAAAATCTCTCCATTTATGTGGCAGTGGACTTCATACAAAGAATTTTATAAGAAGCCCAGTAATGTGTGATTAGCTTAAAGCAGGTTTATATTAAGACAGTAACTGTCCATAGTGGCTTTAGTCCAGTTTGACTGGCACAAAAAATGTTTATTTACTTGATCATAACCATGCCACTAGTTGCTGTCTTAATATAAACTTGTCCTTAGACCTGAAGTTTCACTAGGCTGATGTTAGCCGCGCATTGTGTCATTACTTGTCATTACCTTGTTCAAATGCTAATAAGAACAGTTTAATATTTCCTGCTAACTTCACTCACAAATGTAATAGAACAGAGTAGACATTCAATTCGAATCATTGCGACTCCCGAGACATGTATCTAGGTTCGATATCCTTCGGTCTCGTTATTTTAAATATGTATTTGTTTATTTGGAAATTTCCTACAAGTGTAACAACTTTAGTAAAAATAGAAAATTTAAGCCGCCATTTTTTAATACTGCTTGCTCTCGTTACAAGACGGAAAATGACTGTTACCGATTCCCAGTCTTATTTTCGTGACATAGTACGATGATAGCATGCGCGATAGACATCAGCTTAGCAGATAATTTCAGGTCTTAGGTAGAGATCTATAGAGTGAGTTAAACGAGATAGAGTTACTTGAGTATATTTTGTTTCGTTTTAACATAACCTACATAGATCTTAGTGTGAATTTATTATTGTCTCGAAAATTACCTGATCTTTCCAGTGACATAGTATTGGCTAGATTTATAAGTTTACTCTGTAAGCTCACGAATTTTAGGAGAATATTAGAACTCTGGTTCCTATAGGTAGCTAGTGGAGCGAAATCGAGGTTCCAATGTGAGGTATCTCAATAATATTGATTGTAAATAAATGTAAATACGTCCTTATTGATAAAAAATTTACAGATAGCTTATACATGTCAAATATAATTGTATATTAGCCATGTACAAGTAGTATACATACATTTTTGTTAATAAATTGAATATGAGATTTAGTTATAAAATGCACAATACATTAATATGTACACTATTTTACCTAATAATCGAATTTACAATCGCCAAATACTGTAATAAGTTTTACTTTTCGACAGTTTTGTATAGAAAAATAATTTAAAAAATGCCCTAAATGAATTTAATTCCAAATCTTCAGTTGAAAAATTTTGAAAGTGAATTGATGAACAATTTATTTTCAAAATTGTAATTTTATATCGAGGTTTTTTATTTAATTTCGACTTGTTCTAATATTTCGTAAAAAAATTTTCGTCAAAAAATTACCCCATAATGGAATCTCGACTAGCCGTTATATTCAGACTATGTCTGAAATTAGTTCGATATCTTCACAGTTCATTATTTATTTTGGTGTAAGTTAGTATGTATAAGAGTTGAAGTAAGCGTGCTTGTTATGTATGAAGGTTTGGACACGAGGCGCGAGTTAAACTTGTCTATAAACAACTACCCTTCATATGAAAGAGTTCCTTCTGCGGAGCCCGCGTAAAAGCCGTGCTGCTGAAGTTGTGACGTACTTTATAATTGAACGATGTCACACGACGCGTTGCGGTCATTTTGTATTACTTGTGCCACTGCGGCGTTTTCCCAACCACAGCCTCAATAGCCCAACGGTTAAAGGTGTGGACTGAAAACTTGCAGATTCGAGCTCCACCCGTTGCACTATTGTCGTACCCACTCCTAGCACAAGCTTTTCGCTTATTTGGAGGAGAATATAAGTCAAGTTTAGCTTGGGTAATATTCTTTTTAAAGAAAAAACCCACGATACCAACCGTGTTGTCGCATACAATCTGACAAAATCGTATCGCAAAGCGTCTGTGGCATCGCTCTTACTCCAGCCCCCTGATTCTGTAACTCTTTCTATCAAAGAATGAAAGCGATTGACATATTTTTTAACCATTGAAGGTTTACTATGAAATAGTAAATGATATTTCTCTTCAAACCTTCAATGGATAAAAAATGCCTATCGTCGTTGATAGGCACTGAGTTACAGAATCAGCCCCCAGGCCTAAACTCTCCGCCGCTTTATGCTGCCAGCTAGCGTCTAGCGGCAAAAACGATACCACGAATCAGAAAACGAAAATTTTCAGCGGGTTTTTTTCGTGGCCTTACTTGATTCCCAGTTCATATAAGAGTACATCAAGCTGCTGGGTAAAGATTACTACACGATATTAAAGGGGTTGTATTGGTTGCTAACGAACAGCGGCGGCGTAGGCACCCTAAGTTCAGATTTTTTTACCTGATGCAACATGTACGCGCGCGTTCAGTGTCGCCTCGTCTCCGTCCGAATCTCGTACGAGAGAATCAATGAAGCTACCACAGAGCTGTGTAAATGAGGGCTAAAAGTAAATTATTTATGACGTAGTTAAGTAACGTGTAAAAGTATTGGTATGTTTATCACATTATAAAACGCAATAGCTCTTAATATTGCAGTCCTTTGTAGAGTCGATGACTCTTGTATTTGCAAAATAAAGGGATTCTTTATCTAAAAATATTTTCTGTTTTTTTTTTCTTACTACCACCTCTATCATAATTTTTATATGTAAACACAATATGAGAAAGCATGATTTTTCAACAAATTAAAAATATACCAGCGTCAAATGTTTATTAGTCAACATGAATGGAAAATAATAATTATCGCAAATCTTCTTACCAGACAAGACCAGAGATAATTCAGAATTTCATATTGTCTCCGCCGGGAATCGAACCCGATTTTCGTTATTATGGTCTGCACGGTATGGTAGTGACAGGCTGCATTTTATTCTAACAAAATCGACATGCCGTATAGTTCTTTAAATTTACGAGGGCACGTGGGTCATGGTTGTGTGAATGTGGTATCTGTATAAGTGTGAGCGAGAGCTTGCTCGCGCCTGACCGCTCCCACCTAGGCTCCTGACAGGCACGCACACTTACGCATTGTGCATTTACACGACAACCACAAGTAAAGCGCCCGTAACTTCTTGAGGTAAACGTAATTACATCCAATTTTCCATGGGTTACAATTTTTAAGCTTTTTTTCTTGTGTATGTTACATCTAAGTGCCGACTTCATCAACTTCGAGTGACGTTTAACAGGAATAAATTGGACGTTCTTACCGTTTTGGTATTGAATCCAAGATCTGTGTTCTAACGCGTAAAATTTGGATAAGTATCTTTAAATAGGCATCTTCTAGGCAAACGCGTTACACCTTAGACCACATAATCACTTTCAATGTGTGATAGTGGTCAAGCGTGCGCCCATAATATATAAAAAAAAGAATATCTGCCATTCCCCGTAAACTCACTGTTAGAAGCCGGTGGGACCACGGGGCATCGGCCAAAATATCAAAACACTCTTATCTTACACTGGTGAAAACGGCCCTTAACCACAAAATCAAACAACGGTACTGTTAATACAAAGTTTATTCGTCCTTTTTCTCGGGAGTCTTGGACCAGGACTTCCTCGGTTCCCCGTCCTTGGGCAGCGACCAGCTCTTGGAGCGCTGCCGGCGCATGCTGCCCGGGGACACGAACTTGGCGCTGTCAGCGCTGGCGCGGGGCTCCGCTGGCTTGGCGCCGGGCGAGCGCTGCTTGGACTTGGACTTGGAACGAGACTTGGTCTTGGACCGTCTGCTTCTTGATCTGGACCTTCGACGTGACCTTGAGTTGTGGCTGTGAGATCTGAAATCGAAGAGATAAGGCTATATGGCTATTTGAAAAAATAATACATACACTTCCCACAAAAAAATCCGACTTTTTTCATGATAAATGATGCAACAGAATTTGCTTCTTAAAATTGGTGATAAGTTTCTCGATTTGAGATAAGAGTAAAAACTAAAGTTGGTCTACATCGTAATCCTTACTAATATATAAATGCGAAAGTGTGTTTGTTTGCTGGTTTGTCCTTGAATAACAACAGACAACAGAGGTAAGGATCGACGTGATTTTTTGCATGGGTATAGTTGAGGACCTGGAGAGTGACAGGATTTTTATCCCAGAAAATCAAAAAGTTCCCGCGGAATTTTAAAACCACGAGGACGAAGTCGCGGGCCTCAGCTAGTGAACTAATATTTTTTTAGAGTCTGTTAAAAAAGAGAACCCTCGTGAGATCGAGGACGCCATAAATAGCGTTAATTCACGTCTGTTTGGCCAGGACGGTTTTTGAAAGGACTAGGTTTTTAAATACAGCACCATCTGTGGGTAGATTTAGAAGATTCTAAATTTACCTCGACCTTCTGCTCCTAGACCTGGACCTTCGACTCCTGGACCTGGACCTTCGGCTCCTGCTTCTGGATCGAGACCTGGAGCGCGAGTAGGAGCGTCGCCGCGAGCGAGAGCGGGACCGCGAATACGAACGCCGCCGCGAGCGCGAGCGAGAGCGCGAACGATTGTCGTGCTCGTTGCGGTTTTCCGCTTCTGATAGTTTTTTGAAGTACCTGCAAATAAAGTAAATTAGTTTTTTTTATTTAGTTAATTATCTATTATAATAATAGTGTATATATTATATTATATAGGTATATATAATCTTTTTCTAAATATTACCAATTGCTGATTTTGGGATTGGGAGTCGATCCCAAGATCCTGGAGTGGCGACCCCGCACCGGGAAGCGCAGTGTTGGCAGACCCCCCACTAGGTGGACCGACGACATCAAACGAGCCGCAGGGAGCCGCTGGATTCAGGCGGCGCAAGACCGTGATCTGCGGAGGTCCATGCAGGAGACTTATGTCCAGCAGTGGACGTCTATCAGTTGATAAAGAAGAAGAAGAAGTGTACTACGTGTTGGTGAGCGGGTGGTACATGTAATGACTAAATGTAGCGGGTATGAAGTGTCATTCAGCGGGTATGAAGTGTCATTGAGCGGGTATGACGTGTCATTGAGCGGGTATGACGTGTCATTGAGCGGGTATGAAGTGTCATTCAGCGGGTATGAAGTGTCATTGAGCGGGTATGAAGTGTCATTGAGCGGGTATGACGTGTCATTGAGCGGGTATGAAGTGTCATTGAGCGGGTATGACGTGTCATTGAGCGGGTATGACGTGTCATTGAGCGGGTATGACGTGTCATTGAGCGGGTATGAAGTGTCATTGAGCGGGTATGAAGTGTCATTAAGCGGTTATGACGTGTCATTGAGCGGGTATGAAGTGTCATTGAGCGGGTATGACGTGTCATTGAGCGGGTATGACGTGTCATTGAGCGGGTATGAAGTGTCATTCAGCGGGTATGAAGTGTCATTGAGCGGGTATGACGTGTCAGGTGTCGGATAGGACGTTTCAGGTGACGGGTAGGACGTGTCATCATCGACACTCACTGGTAGTACTGCTGCGTGGCGTCGGGCCCCTCGAAGTAGGGCAGGCGGCCGCGCCCGCGCCCGCGCCCCCGCCCACGGAACGGGCGCCGCGTGTAGGCGTCGGGCGGCGGGTAATACGCGCCGCGCATCGGGTAGTACATCGACGCTGAAATGTGCACATACATTTCTTTAACCACTATTGTATTACTTGGTTGTTGTATTGGCGATAGCCTAATGTTTCACACTTCGGCCTTCTTTCGGCAAAATTTGGGGTTCAATACCACGCAAACACCTCTAATGCCGAGATTTCGAGCGTGCTCTGGATTCAAGGAGTTGAAACGAGACACAAAATATACTCTGACATAAATCTGTCTCGTTTTAACTCAGTCTTGAGTCTGAGCAGACTGAGAGTGCGGTCTATAGATTTGAGCCTGACTTTTTGGAATTATGTGCTCTGACTCAGCTAAGGCTGCGTTTAAATGCTAAGGAAACATAGTAAGATAGATAAAATCTAGAGTTCTTTATAATGGCAAAAGTTTACCAATCCACACTTAGCCAGTATGGATGTAAAACCCATTTTAAGCCCTTTCCTGTATTTAGTGTTGTTTAGTGACACCTATAAAATTAATAAAAAAGCTAGCAGCACTGTAATGTAACAAAAACTACAGTATAGTTACCAAACTGATTGTCGTATTGAACTTGCCATACTCACCAGACTGCATAACATAGGAATGCTTTGATACTGTGATTTAAAATGGGACAGCGCCACCTAGTGTACTCAATGTAGATAACTTAAACTAGCTGGCAAGGCAAGTATTATGGCTTATTACGTATCTCGCAACAGATTTGCGAGATACGTAATAAGCCATCATACTTGCCACCAGCTGTGGTAGTGGTCGCGTAGTGCGCGATATCAGCTCGGCTGCCCCATTTCAAAATTGTGATTGACAAAATTTTACAGGAGACCAAAAAACATGTAATAGATGGCTTAGCGAAGTAATAAATATCTAAATATATAAAAGGCAAAGGTAACTGACTGATCTATCAACGCACAGCTCAAACCACTGGACGGATCAGGCTGAAATTTTGCATGTAGATAGCTATTATAACGTAGGTATCCGCTAAGAAAGGATTTTTGAAAATTCAACCTGTAAAGGGATAAAATAGGGGTTTGAAAAATCGAACTTAACGTGAGCGAAGCCGCGGGAAAAAGCTAGTATCCAATAAAAGCTTTCAAAGTAGTTTATTTACGAAACATTAATTCATCAAGAGATACTGAAGAGTTAGTTCAGAAGGGCTACCACAAATATGTTTTTTGGTCACCTATAAAATTTTGTCAATCACTATTTTGAAACTAGTAAGTACTAGGTTTTGAAATGGGGCAGCCAAGCTGTTTAGTCACTGTAACAAACAAACGATACTCATACTTTGCGGGAAGGGGTATCCATGGGGCGGTGGCACGGCGGCGTACGGGAACCCGAAGCCGTACGGGTTGGGGTACGCGTACATTCCTGATAAATAATATAAACATTAAAAATTCTTTTTACAAAACCAACTTCAAACCCCACTACAAAGTTTTTCAATTGTGCCTATAAAATTGGAAGAGTTCCCTCGATTTGTCCTGGATCCCACGATCAGATCCTGACCTGATGACAATGGGACCATCTGGGCAACAAAAAAAGAATTTTCCAAATCGGTCTAGGCGTCTTCAAGTAATTGGGGAACATACATAAAAAATAAATAAAAATAAAAGGTGGTAGATTCTCGACTTTTCATAAGTTAGCCTACATGAAATAAATAATTTAGAATTTTATATTCAACTAGATCGTGCCTGCAACTTTAAATAAAGGTTTTTTAAATCCCGCGGGAACTCCTTAATTTTCCGGGATAAAATGTAGCCTATCTTCATGTCTGTGGTAATCTTGGGTATGAACTATCTCCACAGCCAAATCAGTTCATTCGTTATGGCGTAAAGGAGTAACAAACAAACATACACACATGCAAACTTTTTTTTTTATTCTCGTTATTTAATATGGGACTTTTGAAGGTGACCTTTATGTCAGCCCCATCGGTACACACAAAATATTACAACTAGTGGTTCGCCCCGAACTGAGACCTCGCGGTATCCCATAATTCCCAAAAGATAGTTTTAATTATATATTGTAATAATTAACTTTTAACATTAGACGCAATAAAAAATAATAATAGTTGACGCAAAACTGTTTTACTGAAACAGCGCCATCTATTAGCATTATTGTGAAGCTATTAGCAGTAAAAATTAAATAATTTCGTTTCTTTATAATATTTATCTAATTTTAGTATTTGTTGTTCAAGTACAAGATATAACTGAACTTACCACTAAGTTTCAAGTTCTAATATCTTGTCATTCTTGACATATGGCTCAAATTAAAATCTCCACTTTGAAAGCCCCCCATTTCGTCAATTTTAAGGGAAAAATTTAAAAAAAAATTTTTTTGTACTCTGTTCAAAGTCGTCTTAAAAAAGATATATCGCAAGTCTATGTAACGCAACAAACAAAATTTTACTTCAAACACGCTTCTATGAGAGCCCCCCTGAAATAAAGCTTTTTATATTTTTTTATACAATGTTCGGCTGAAGGCCATCAGTTTACATATTATATTTAAATTTGAAGTAATTACGTTCAGTAATTCAGAAGTTATAGGGCTCTGACAGACATTCGGACGAACACACTTCTCTGTCCAGTACAGACAAGCGCCCTAGTTGACTCAGAGAACTCGCTTCACTCGTTCAATTAACTATATACAAAATCAACTACCTATAAAACTAAACCAATTTGAGAGAATCACTAACAAATCTATATACTTTAACACACATGCAATCTTTCGCCTTGATGATATTAGTGTGATGCGAGTTGCAACGTACCTGGGTTCTTGTTGTAGCCGTCTCTGTCAGGCGAGGAGGGTCTCTCGGTCTTGATGCGCTTGTGGTTGAGCTCGTCATCCGACACGGAGCTGATGGACGAGTCGCGCAGAGGTTTCTTGGTCTCCAGAGCTGAACGGATTATGATACGACCTGCAACCAATCCATAACGTTTTATGAGGGTAGTTTAACTTTGTTTAAGCTGTACATTTCTAGTTATTAAGGTTGTATGCAATTCAGTAAAGTCTCTGTTATCCTTACTGATAGTGTAAATGCGAAAGCATTCGTGTTTGTTTGTTGGTTTGTCCTTCAAACATGCAGCAACATAGCAACAGATCAACATGTTTTTTTGCACAAGTCTACCACCCTACCGTCAAAGACATTCCGGCACAATGGTTTGTAGAAACCATTATGGTGATTAAGGGTATAGGTTGATTTACGCAGCTATACCCCTTCCAAGTAAGCCCACTACCATCTTAGATTGCATCGTCACTTACCATGAGGTGAGATCGCAGTCAAGTGTCTTGGATCCCTTAGAGAAAAATGAGTTTTTCTATGACAAAATGTAAGCTATGGATTTTTTGCGTGGGTACTTACAGTATTGAGGACCTGGAAAGTTGTATAGGCTTTAAAATTCTGGAAAATCATAGTTTTAGATTTTTAAAGCTAAATAGACGAAGTTGCAGGCATCAGCTAGATCATAATATTAGTAAGGACATACCGTCCAGTGCATGCCTAAGCCTCTCGCGCTGCTCGTCCACGGCCTTCTCCTGCTGGCGCTTGAACTTGTCCACTATCCGCTGTCGCGCGAGGCGGTCGCCTGCGTGGTAGTACCGCTCCGGCTTTGTGCCGTTGCGTTGTAGCTCCGGACGCAACTGAAACAAGTGTTAATTAACAATTTAAAAATCTTCTTGTTGTGCAGAGTCCGGGCCAGTTCCAATAGCGTCCTGAGGACATTTGCTGACAGGTTCGATTGTCAGTATTTGAACCACTGTAATATATATGAACCATCATATGCTGACAAATCGGTCCCGTCTTAGGCTAAGTTTAAGGTTTTAGTATTTACCAACAAATAGGTTTAAGTTTTATATTTTTCATTCATTTATAATTTATAATTACTAACACAAAATATGATCCTAGTCGACTGACTGACTATTGAACTGAATAGCAGAAAACCTGAATCAAAAGTTCCTAAAGCTTCAAATTCTTCAGTCATCACTGTTATTCAGCCACCCTCTTAGGATCAATGTCTTGGAGAGCCAAGCATTCCCTTTAAACCGCCAAGCAAGGACTCACCTCAATCCTCTTAAACAATTCCTCTATCAGTCTTATAGCCTGAAGCTTCTTCTGAGTCTTCAGCAGTTTCTTCTGTTCCTCTGCCACCTTCTTGTTCAGATCCACATCGTCTCTTTCCATCAGCTTGGCGAGCTGTTTCTTCTTTCTCTTTTCCTCTCTTTCTCTCATCTTTGCCAACTTCTCCTGTTCCCGATGCTCCATCTTTTGGCTTAAATTTTGAAAAATTATACGTTTTACTGTTTCTTTCTGTCTGTAATACAATGGGGCTCATTTTCTAAATACATAAGATTTTGAATGAGAAAAAACTAGAAAACTGTTGATTTTTGTTAATTTAAAATACACATACACTTGTTACAAATTGCAACAAGTGGTGTAGAATTTTTTTTACTAGGATAGACAGCAGTCATGTAGAACCATGACCACCAACTTATCGCAAACAACATTTTTACCTAAACTGTCTTTTTTATTACAAATCATATATTTTAAACCATAAAGGACTTTCTACTGCAGATTAGTTTACAATAACAATTGCATATAATTCTAATAACTAATGTTGAAACTTTTATTTTCAATTTCAGAGTTCAACTTTTTCTTAGTTCAGCCTGGTCAAATAGACAGATTGATAAAAAAATTATAAAATATTTGTTTAGGTAATATTATTGTTCAAAAATCCTGAATACAAGATAGTTGTTTAGAAACTGCAGACAGACACATTAATTTAAATATTTAATAAAATAAATGTAATGGAATTCTATAATAATACTTTTAAACATTATTGTAAAAACAATTCATTTAAATGTAGCAAATGTATTTTTACATTAAAGATATCTTTTAATGGATCATTTTGCTAAGAACACCAGTACAAGATTACTTACCGTTCCTTAGCTTCTCTCTTAGCAGTTTTCTCTTTCTCCTTTCTCTCTTCCTCATCCTTTGCTCTCTGTCTAGAGGCAAGTCTCTCCCTCACAATCGATCTTCGCTTTACTGAGGCATCAGTCATATGTTTAGTCTTATCAAAATCCACATAGATTGAACACCATTCCGCAAGATCATCATTACGTCTTAATAACTTACGACCTCTTAAAGCATCCATGCATCGTACAAACCCAGCATACTCACTAAACTGAATGTAACCTTCAAAGTATAATGCAGAGTCCTGTGGAGGCGTTGTAATGCCTCTCATTTGAGCTTTCATTTGCATACGAAAAGGATCAGATGCCGGTACATCAACTTGTCTTATTGGACCGTATTTATCAAACACTTTTTTAAATAAACTTTCTGATGGCGGAGCATCTTCATCACGTTCCCGTTCATGCACAAACCAACGTATTGGCAAGTTTTTTATGTGAATAGTATCAGGTCGTTCACCGGGCTTCATTTCGTCCATGTCTGTCGCATCACGGAAGAATGAGTCCCACGAATGACGACTCGGGAAATCTGACTTGCATTCTGATACTTTAACTTTTAAAGGGTCTGGATAGTCGTTTAACTGTATTATCCTGCCTTCTAATCGTGCTAGCACACGTTCCAACTTCGTCCTGTTTTCCAGTTCTGCGTCAAACCTTATCACTTCCGAACTATGTTTGGACACTTTCAATATAGAAAAGCTATCAGGTTGGATCATTTTCCGTAACTTTTCCATTAATTCCCAGTTGGATATCGACTTGCCGTGCACCTTGTGTGCGGGGAGCTGTACAGAAATGTTTAGCTTTGCAAACGATTTGAGATACAACCGCTGTGGCAAATATAGAGCCACGGCGTCCGAAATGTCCCTACACACTTGTATACTCATTTTAAATTCTTAAAAACTACGATTGTACAATACAAAGGCCCTAAACCATTGATGAGTTACATTTATACAATGCAAAATTGTGAGAAAATTTTAAAAATTCTAACTAAAAGTGAAGATAATAGTAAGGAAAAGACCAAAGCTGTATCCTGGACCAGATGCCATCGTTTGCGCCGCTTTACAATAATTCAATAAAATAAGGCTAATGTTATTTTAAATTGAGAAAATATTAAAAAATTTAGATTTTTCGCCGCTCCAATGACACCATAGACAACGAAAACCAGAGACCACGAACAAAAAACCATAACAAAAAGTCAAACTCCAAGAAATAGATAAAAGAAAAACTGAAAAACGTCAAACGCAAATCACAGAGGAACAACAACCACAGACCACGAACACTTCACTATGCACCATGCGGGTTTTGTCTTTGTCAAAATCACAGTCAAAATCGTAACAAAATGGAAAGTAGGTAGGTACTGGTAGGTACTTACTTTTTAGATACCTACCTACAACTACTGGTTATGATAAGATACCTCCTAGTTGTAGGTACTACCTATCCATCTACGTTAAGTTGGCCGCTACTTCGCCCCGCGCTTCTCCGCACCGCACCTCAAGTCAGACCCGTTTAGTACAGATAGCAACGTACCGCTAGCAATTCTCACTAGTTCACTACCTACCAAATTTTTGCAAAGTTTTGTTATTGTTACATTTTGAATAATTTTTTTAACTTTAAATTTAGTTATTCATTTTAGTTTGTTTACTATTGTTAGCCTACAATTACGAGAATTAAAGAAGATCCATCCTCTTCAAAGTGTGGTGAGGAAGGTACATAGCTGAGTGCCCTATGTACTCATTGGTAAGATGGGAATTGCAAGGTAAGGATAGAATAAGTGAAAAAAACCTAACAAACCTTTCTATAAAGCATATCGCTAGCTTAACGAAAGCTACAGGTAGGTTTGAGGGGGGTAAGCTGTCTGGGCATCAGTAACCTGTGTCTAAACAGCATTCCGAACCAGTGGTAGATTTATTTGACGATTCGAAAGCACTTTTTAAAAGTTTATTTGAATAAAATATTATTGTATTCTATTCTAAACACGGGGAATTGGGTGGAATAGTCCTGACACAGCACCGATCACCCGCCTGGTGTCGGCAGGCGTCCCCTCCTTAAATACAATACAAATTGTTAGCGTATCGTCTTCTATGATGAGTAAAAAAGGAAAAGTTTTGCATAGCGCAAACTATTAAGTACTTTAATTAATGAAACGTAAAAAAATTACGCTTTTGTACTTTCACGATGTAATTGCCATGAAAAGCATTGTCAGAGAATAAACCTTCCGTCATAGTTATGGGTACAGTAAAAAATACAATTATTATTTTTTTGTCAACGGTACGGTAGGACGTAACGATCGACGATGGCCAACTTGACGTGGACGGGTAGTAGGTACCTACTTTCTATAGCTTTCCGTTTCCATGCTACGAAACCTACAACAAACCACAGACTAACACAAACCCAGACCACATCCAGACTAACAAAAAATGTAGGTAGGTAGGTACGGTAGGTACGCATTATGTTTTGAAATGCAACTACGGAATCCTACACTGCGCCTGGTTTGACACGCGATTGCTCATTCACGAGTAATTTTATTAGATCAGTTGATTAGAAAGAGAAAACAAAAATATACATAGGTCCTACTATACTAGGTACAACTAGTAGGGCGCGTGGGTGCGCGGCTCGCTAAAGCGAACCGCGGTTTTTCTGTTCACCAAGTAGATCTGTGGGTCTTGATCATCTTTTTAGAAATTTTTATGGCTTCTATCTAGACTTTTTTGAATATTTGAATTTTTTTTTCAGCTCACTGCCAATTGTATGAGGTTTCGAGTGATTTTTGTTCGAGCAGCCCCCACCTATCTTCTCCCTAATCCTCAATCATCAACTCTGTCCATATTTTTGCTCCGGAATTTTTGTCCTCTATACGAAACCGTGAGTGAAAATTAACAAAAAGAAAAATGAAAAGTCATTTTCTCAGAAAACTTACGTGATGGAATTTTTTTATTATTTTTTTCGTAGCTTAGTACCTAATACCTAGCCAAATTTCTAATTAGTTTTGAAAGGGGAAAACCATCGCAGTGACCTGTGATTATCGTAGAATCGTGCCCATATCGATAGATTAGGCAGTAAAGGGTAACCATTCGTCTAGCTTTTTCGGACACGAAGTTAAGAATATTTAGTAGATCTTCACCAAAACTAGACAAATATTTCTAATAGTACACAATTTATAATAAAGAAAGAATTATCAAATTCGGTTTAGACTTGACGAAGTTATGGAGCAAAATCAACTTCTACAACTACTAAAAAACTTCAACAACTAAAAAACTTTCATCCCCTCTCCCGGATAAACCTTATATATATGTATGTATGTATCAGCTACTATTAAGTATACCAAATTTCATTCAAATCTTCAGTAGTTTTTGCGTGATACACGCACAGACAGACAAAAAATTAAAAAAAATATTGTTTTTGGCTCAGTATCGATAATAAAGCATCCTCCGATTAAAATTTTCAAAATATATTTAATGTACAGAATTCGTTCTGTTACAGTTTTATTGTAAGTATAGATAGATGTATCACACAATCTAAACTTCTAAAGCATCACTTCCGAGATATCGGTGCCATTAGTGAATAGATTTAACTAAAATTAATCGAACGATATTTTGAAAAAAAAAAAGCGGACAGTTTCTAACGCTGAGACCAAGGACTGAGACCTATAGAGGGAAATATTCATTCAGGCCTTAACCTGTTAGGGGGGTTTTAAACGTGTCCTGAAGTTTTAATTTTTGTTCAGGGTTCTCCTAGGGTGACGTAGCAATCGGATAAGAAATAAATAATTATAAGTAAGGTAATTAGCCAAAATTATCCAGTGTTTTTTTATTTCTATCCCAAGATGAAGGGCTTTGGCATCGCTATTTTGTACCTCTTAGCAGCGGTTCAGGTAAGACAATTAATTAATTTATGTAACCTACGTAACTTTATTTGCGGCTCAAAAACAAACTCAAAATCATTTACTGCACAGGGTTTACATTAGCTGTTATTGTAATACAGGTAAGTACATCCAAATGCCTTCAAAGGCATGCAATATCAATAATTTTTAATAATATATTTCTTCAATGTCCGTTTTAAAGTTATATAATTGTTACTTAGTACTTTATGCACATTCAATAATTATTATGTGTGTTAATTAATTAATAATTAATTAACACACTAACACAATACATATGAGCGTGAAAGTAACAGCAATAATAACTTGGTGCCTAGATCGCGCTTTCAAAATTCCTTTATTTTTAATTTCTTAGAACTATAAGATTGATTCGATATCCATGTTTGTGTTTCTAAATATGTATCTAAAACAATAAAAATAATATGCAGTAGTATCATGAATTATCTCCCAAGGTCAGAAAATCTTATCTGTAATCAGTTAATGTTAGAATTAATCTATACTTTTAATAAAACCGTAAAGGGACGAATTCTGTACATTAAATATGTATATTTTCTGGATTCGGTCTCCACGCTCAAGGCCCGCGATAGAAGCTATGCAATAGCTTAATAAAGGAGGTCCCTATCCCCACACAAGAAACGTGATGTTTTCGGCGTTTTTTGAAAAATTAAATATTAATCGGAGGATGCTTTATTATCGACACTGAGCCCAAAACAATTTTTTTTGAATTTTTTGTCTGTCTGTCTGTCCGTTTGTCTAGCTGTCTGTCTGTCTGTATAGGGGATGAAAATTTTGTTCCATAACGTCGTCAAATCTAAATTAAATTTGATAGTTCTTTTTTAATATTATAAATTGTGTACTATTAGAAATATTTAGCCCAATTTTGGTGAAGATCTACTAAATATTATCGGAGATAGAGGACTTAACTTCTCGTGGATAGTAGCAAGGCACTCTAAACTTTTTCTACGCGGACGATGTCGCGGAAATCAGCTAGTGATTAAATAAAATGTAAAATAACTAAAACATTTCGGTATTCTTTACAGGGCCGGAACGTGGATACGGATGGTAAGTAAATAAAATAAAATTACAGTTTAATATATTACTTATATAACTTAAGATTTTAATTCAATGACAAGATAGTCCATGACTGCGATCTCACCTGATGGTAAGTGAAGATGCAGACTAATCGGTTTCTATCATCGTGCTGGAACGCTAAGTAGCTTGGCGGCTTTGACGGTTGGGTGTACCTATATACGTGTATACTGGAGAGAGATTAGCCGCAGGACCGACATCGATAAGTTTAGGTACGTGCTCTTCGAGATACGGGGGTGCCACACTTCCTAACTCGGGGCTAGTACTTACAAAAAATTTCTTGACTGAAAACCCAATACATTTTTGGGATCGAATCGAACCCGGGACCGTTATCCGCAGTGGAACATGATAACCACTAAACCAACGATCTACCAAGATATATGTATAACGACTAGCTTTTACCCGCGGCTTCATTCATGTTAAGTTTAGTCTGGTGGGAGGCTTTGGCCGCGGCTACTTACCACCCTACCGTCAAAGACGTGCCGCCAATCGATTTAGCGTTCCCGCACGATGGCGTGTAGAAACCGATTAGGGTTGAATATACGTTGCCATACCCCTTCCAAGTTAGCCCGCTACCACCTTAGACAGAATCGTCACTTACCATCAGCACTGGTAGCATGGGCAGGAGGTAAAAGTTTTATCCACCGATTTTATCCACTGACAGGGGATAAAATTATCTTTTCCCTATGCTAAAGCATGGCGACAGAGGAGAACTGAAGGCGATGTATATTTCTATAAGTATATCCACTGAGTGTTATTTCCACCGCTGTGCCCATGCTCGACGGGTGGATAAAGCTAAGCGAGGGGATAAACGTTTTATCCTTTTCCTGGGGATAAAATTTCTCCCGCCCATGCTACCAGGGCTGGTGAGATTACAGTTATGGATATCTTGTCACCGAATAATAATAAAGTTCGATTTTTCAAACCCCTTTATTATAGGGATTGTGTTTCCTGAACTGCCCGATACTGAAGCTAAACTGGGAGAAAACCCCTGGGTGGTGCACCTGCGGGTCGCCAAGGAAGGGGCCGAAGGTCTGCTCCAGACCTGCGTGGGCTCGCTCATAGCACCCTCCTGGGTTCTGACCACGGCCAGCTGCGTGGAGAAGTAAGTTTTTTGACGTGAAACGTCTTGAAAATCACCCCAATATATACGGGTACCCCGTACCAGCTGTACCGTAACGAAAAGGGCAATATCGCCTTACCTTAATAACTATAAAACTATAAGTCTTAGAAACATGAATCCAATGTCATTTTTTTTTTCTTTTTTTTAAAAAAGAATATCAGCCAAGCTGAACTTGACTGATGTTCTCTTCTCCCCTCCAAATAAGTGAAAACTTGTGTTAGGAGTGGGTACGACAATAGTGCCACAGTTGAATGCGAGCAGCGATCCTGTGGCTTCCCTATAAAAGCGAGGACGGGCCCGTTGGGTTTTAGTGGGTATTTTGGCAGTGCAACGAGTCCCACATACCCGCCTGTTGTCATAGATGGGCGGGATGCGTAAAGGCATTTTCCCAACGTAAAAAAAAAAAAATGGGTACGACAATAGTGCAACGGGTGGGGATCGAACCTGCAACCTTTAAGTTTTCAGTTCGCACTTGTAACCATTGGGCTATTGAGGCTTAAATTTATTTAAAGTATACAGGCATCTCGCTGCTAAGACCTTGAGTTTGCATCGGGGCCGGGCGGGACGGCGGGAGAGGGGCACTGCGTAGAATAACCGAAACCGGCGCTGTCGCTGGTTTCTATTCAGAATAACTCACGACTCACACGTGATAGCGCGGTGATTCTTTCATGGATTTTTTATACGATGACAAGATAGTCCTTGATTGCGTTCTCACCTGATGGTAAGTGTCGATGCAGTCTAAGATGGTAGCGGACTAACTTGGTAGGGGTATGGCAGTGTACATTCAACCCATACCCCTAATCTGTTTCGCTGTTTTCGTTTTCGGAACGCTTTACCACTCCGCCAGGGAAGTCGTCAAATTCTAATTTTTTTTTTTACTAAAATGTTTCAATAAAACTTATAGCTAAACTAATCTAATTACTCTACAAATCATGCCCGCGTGGAATGGTGCCAAGAATAGTGGCTGCATTTCCGCGCTGGACAGTTTCCAATTAAAAATAAAAAGACAAGAGTTTTTATCTTTTTAAGATTGGGTGCGCAGCAAAGCACCACCATTCAACACTACATACTTACTTCCAGGGCTCGATTCGTTTGGGTCCGCTACGCTACCCTGGACCCCGTCCGGCCTGGGCTGGTGACGGAGACCAGCCTCGTGACCATCTACCCTGGCTACGACGCCGCCACAGGCAAGGACAACATCGCACTCGTCAACCTCAACAGAGTTGTGGAGCCCACCGGTTAGTAAACGTATCATCCTGAACAGCATCTCCAACAGAAATGTGCAGACTGTGTCGGTTAGAATAGTAAGCGTATCATCCCCAACGTACAGACCATAAAAAGTTTGAGTTTCTTGCTGGTTCTTCTCGGTTGAAACGGTATTCCAAATCAGTGGTAGATTACTTTGTAAAAGATCATTTTATTAAAAAAATATTCTATTCTATTCTATTTATCGGTTAGTAAGCGTATAATTCTCAACAGAGTTGTGCAGACCATCGGTTAATAAGAGTAACATACTCAACAGAGTTATAGAGACCACCGGTTAGTAAGCGTATCATCCTCAACAAACATGTGCAAACCATCGGTTAGGCAACGTATCATCCTCAACAGAGTTGTGTACACTATCGGTTCGTATGGGTATAATCATCGGTTAGTAAGCGTATCATTATCAACAGTTATCAACAGAGTTGTGCAGTGTATACCACCATTGTAGTTGGTTATATACTCAAAGCCATTGTATCACTGTACCATACTTTTAAATAAAATAACCCTCGCAAAAATCCGTTCAACACGTTTTTTAACTACGTAGAGTTTCAAAAAGCGATAGGCCAGCGGCAAAATCAGAACTTTCTACATTTTTTCATCACAAACATCAGGAACAATAGTTTTCCAACTATATTTTACAAAAAAAAAAATGCAACAACGAAAAAGCAGACGGAAAATAGGCTGAAAATAAAAGCTAAACATAAAATTGGTTATCCGAAACTGGAGCGAAGTTCGCGCCAACTTTGAACGGCTCTTTAATTAATAGAGCAGTCGGTCTGCTACGGATTTTAATTGTCGACCTACCCGCCGCCGCCGGGAAAAGTACTTTTGTATATATTTTTTTGGGAACTTAAGTGCAAAGGACCGACGGAGTGCGGACGTTTATATTTTAAAACTAGCTTTAACCCGCGGCTTCGCTCATGTTAGGTTCGATTTTTTAAACTCCTATTTTACCTCCTTCGGGGTTGAATTTTCAAAAATCCTTTCTTAGCGGATGACTACGTCATCATAGCTACCTGTATGCCAAATTTCAGCTCGATCGGTCCAGTGGTTAGAGCTTTACGTTGATAGATCAGTCAGTCAGTCAGTCACCTTTGCCTTTTATATGTTTAGATAAAAGTACTACACGTCCACGTAAAGTTGGCCGTCGTCGACAGTTATAAAATGACGTCATAACGCCGTTGACAAGAAAACTATAATCGTCTTTGTATTTTTTACTCTAACCACACCTATGACGCAAGTTTTCTTCTCTGGCAATGCTTTTCGCGGTAATGACATCTTGAAAGTCTTCTCAGTCGTTACCATAGATAATACACGTCGTTACACTCTTGTCAGAGCGGTCGTGGTAGTCATTTAAGTGTTGTGGCACGCCTCCACTCCTCCCTAACAGCCGCTTTTTATGTGCATTCGTGCAACGGGACATCCACCACAGCCCTCACTTGGTTCGTCCATCTCATTGGCGATTTGCCACGTCCCCTTGTGCCCTCTACTCTACCTTGGACCACTAGACGTTCAATTGACTCAAACCCCATCTTGATACGTGACCAAAGAAATGCAAGCTTGCACAATAGACGATAGACACTGCTTGATTACGAGTTCTTCGAGAATGGACTTGTTGTTCCGGCACTCATTCCAGGACACTCAAAATTCTTCTCCAGCACCACATCTCGAGAGCTTCTATTCTTTTCTTCTCACTCTCTCGCAGGGTCCACGTTTCCGAGGCGTAGAGGAATATGGGAAACACAAGCGCTCTGACAAGCCGGGTCTTAGTGGCCTTGGTTACGTTACGGTTCCTCCTCCTCCTATTTCGATGGATAAAACTTATTCATGTTGCTGAAATCGGACCTAAGCTGTCGGGGTACGAATTGACATGTGCTGAAATGTAATAAATATGTAATTACCTGTTCAGATAACATCCGACCCATCTCCCTGATTGCTCCTGATGCGGACTGTGACACTCATTATAGAGGCAAATTCTGCGTGTACAACGGCAAATATGACGGTGAGTATTTTGTTAAGACGTAGGTTAGTGGGTATAGATTGTCATAGCTGATAGAATGTCATTAGCGTTAAAGTAAAGTGAACCTTAAAATTATGGGTTTAAAGTCGCAAATTCAGTACAATCAATTTTAATTTGGAGCGTATCCGTATACGAAATTGAGCTCCAATTCAATGTTTTTATGGTTCAATTTACTTTGACGTTCATATCATCGAATATGAATACGATTAATCGAATTAAATCTTATACTAACCCTGCCGATATCTAATTACGGTAGTGATAGAGATTGACGAGTTGACGATGCAGTTTAAGGTTTTAAGGGAAAAAATTAACTCAACGGGTAAACATAGTCCGATGGGATAGGTAAGAGTTACGCGATAGAAAGAGAGACAACTTCTTGGTGCATACAACTGTAGGTAATTTAGCCCTGGGCGACCTGAATTGCATTTTATTGTATGTATATAATGATTTTGCGGAGCGAATCTTCTGTGCCTGTACTATTACGTAGGTAGGTACTCCGGTTACCTCTGACGTAAGTCCCTAAAACTTTCTTTAAAACGGGAACGCTTTTTTACTCTCTCTTTTACGTGACTCATCATTTTCAAGAAAGTTTTTAAAAAGATCTTTAAAAAAAATAGTTTTAGTGTTAATTGACATTGTTTTATTCGATGACAAGATAGACCTTCACTACGAACTCACCTGATGATAAGTGACGATGCAGTATATAAAGTTAAGTATGTATGTTTTGTTCCATGTAGATCCCCGTGAGATATTACAGTGCTTCGATGTTAACCTCACTTATCTAGACGATGGCACCATCGTTGCCGTGGAAATGGGCAGTTTACTCTATAAGGTAAGAAAAAGTTTTTGGCCATATACAGGGTTAATTTTAATTTACAAACAACCTCTCACATGTTACTTCAATGCATGATGCTGAACAACATTTGTTCAACGACGTTTCACATAACTCAATAAATTCACCAAAAAAAAAATTTAAGTTTTTGTTGAAAAGTCTGTCATTTTTTAACTCTATGGTCATTTTATGTAATCCTCTTCCACACCTGCGCGATGAAACGTCGACTACCAACCGCGCAAATTGTTGCGTTAATTGTAACGTCCGAAGTTATCGCTTCTCTCTCGTATTACAAATGCCTGTGATATGTATTACTAACATCGTCGGGCTGACCTATCGTCTGCACATCAATATTTTCTTCCTACACAGCGTTTATCGCAAACAATTTTTTTTACCAATTGATTGTCTTCCAGTTCGTCACCGTTCACTATTTTATGCCTACACGTTAAAATAATAGGATAAGTAGGATTAAAATACAATTTAATCCTACTTATCCTATTATTTTTTCCTAAATGCGAAAGTTTGGATGTATGGATGGATGGATGGTTGCTATCACGCCACAACGACTGAATTAATTTAGCTGAAATTTGGCATAGAGATTATAGTTTGGAATAATGCATAGACTACATTTTATTCCGGAAAATAAGAGAGTTCCCGCGGGAATAAAAATCCTTAATCCACGCAAACGTAGTCGTGGGCATCAACTAGCGTTTCATAAAGAGTTGTTAGTTTGATAAGTTGGCAAAATTTCTATTATTTCTTATATATATGCATCATTGAAAAATCGGATGAATCGCATTTTAGGCGTCGGCTTAAATTATTTATCATTGAATAAAAAAATCTTTTGTTTTGCAGTTCGATCACGGCAGCCCCCTAGTGTGTGACGGTGTGCAGATCGGAGTTCTTTCTGAGCTAACGGAAGCCTGGTCAAGTGAGTATCCACGCCTGTAGGGTTAGAACTTAGAATGTATAAGAATGCATACACGAATTTGAGCTCCGTAATGTAATTCTGGTTCAATTTACTTTGAAGCTGATGTCATCGAATATCAATAGGTATACGATTAATCGCATTAAATCTTTTACTAACCCTACTGATATGTACTAATCCTACTGTGCGATATACTGCGGCTACATTATCGGAATTCGGCGAATATTCGCATTACGCGACAACCTTACAAGTGTGGCCGAACAGTTCGTTGAACCGCGATGTTTTCGGGTGAATTTTACAATGAATTTTCGCACGATAATGTAGTCGCAGCATAACCCTTTACAGTTTTACATTATTAACTGATCTCAATGAAAGTTGGAATGGAATGAGATATCAAGAGTTTTTTTTAAAGCGCTTGACTGTGATCTGATGGTAATAGAAGATGCAGATTACGATTGAGTGCGCTTGCCTAGAAGATGCCTATTCACTCTTGACTTCAATAAATAAGTTGGTAAAATGGAAGCTGGAATGTATTCCTTTTCGCGGCGGGAAATAGGAGGCAAAGCGTTAGTGCGAAAACGTGGAATTTCGATCACGACGACTGTTATACTTGCCAAAATAACAGATGCAATACAGAAGGGTGACGGTGAAACTAAATTAAATCCGAAAGAGAATTATATTAAGTATAGAAAAGTGTAAATGGGGTGGGCATTTACTTACTTGGGAATGTCGATATTTCGATTCAGTTATTTGGGAATATCCCATCTCGCAGTACAGTGAAACTGGCGTGATCGCGACATAACTCCACGTGGAGCTAAGTTTTTTTTAAATTGCACGGGAAGTTGGGAACTCTTGGCTCAAAATCGGGAAACTTTTTTGTTGCAGCATTTATCAGACCGTCGATCTACCGCGACTGGATCCAGAGCGTGACTGGACAAGAACTGTGAAGTGGAACAGCTTGAAAACTGCTGACGTCATCATCGTGGCGATGATGTTTTATTTCAATAAATGCATTGAAACTTAATGCTTTTTTCTTTATTTTAACTTTCATCAGGGAACCCTCAATTCAAAGAAGCAGTCTGGACATCTGGAGATACAAGGGCGCTCATGGTTTGCGCAAAATTGCGTGGATGTTTTTTTTTATTCGATGACAAGATAGTCCTTGACTGCATTATCGTCTGTTGGTGACGTGAAGTGACGATACAGTCTAAGATGGCAGCGGGCTAACTTGAAAGGCAGTGTACTCAACCCCTAATCGGTTTCTACATATCATCGTGCCGGAACGCTAAATCGTTTGGCCGGGGCCAAAGCCTCCCACCAGACAAAAAGCAGCCAGTATTAAGGCATCATTCCGCACAGGCATGATTTACCTATATACGTTAGCTTTTGCCCGCGGCTTCGCATTTGAGTTCTTTAAGCAAGCAAGAGCCTAAACCAATATCACTTATTACGACGTATAATACGTAGAAACCAATCGACCTACATGAGATGCTATGATAGATTTGCGTTTTTTTAGGTAAAGCTCTAGAAAGTCGGTCTACTATAACATACTTTGCAATATTCGTAGCCCGTACCAGGGACAAAGAGGCTGAAGTCTACAGTCACTAGGCCATCACCGCTTACTTACGTACATACTCTAGCATTTATAGTATACATTACTATATGATGCCCACAACTTCGTCCGTGCGGGATAAAATGTAGTCTATGTATGTGTTAGACCTGGGTATGAGCTACCTCTATTCCAAACAGCCAAATTGGTTCAATCGTTGCGGCCTGAAGGAGTAACAAATATCCATCCATCTAAACTTTCGCATTTCAAACTCAAACTCAAAATTATTTATTTCATGTAGGCCAACTTGTGGCTCTTATGACAAGTTGAGAATCTACCACCGGTTCGGAATACTGATTCTGCTGAGAAGAGTGGGCAAGAAACTAAGCAGTTGTTCTTTTCAAAACAAAAAAAAAAAATGTTACAATATGTACTTTACATCAGGTGATCCGCCAGCTCGTTTGCCCGCTATTCATATAAAAAAAAAACTTGTGGACAGCTGAAGCAAAGCAGGTTGGTCCCAAGCAACTTTGTCATTAAGAAATTCATTTACAATATAATTAGTAGGAAGTATGTAAGGCAAGGATATAGTATAATAGGTATGTAGTAGGATTGGTCCACGCAGTGCGGCGTCGCGTGTGGCA
The DNA here is from genome assembly GCA_933228805.2 of Hipparchia semele. Lineage (NCBI taxonomy): Eukaryota > Metazoa > Arthropoda > Insecta > Lepidoptera > Nymphalidae > Hipparchia > Hipparchia semele. The sequence continues at coordinate 11,954,066 of OW121727.1, read as the reverse complement.
ACGCTGCAGCGTGCTGTTGCAAATCGCATCCCAACTATTTGCAATCACCAATTTATGTGCACCTAATTGCTAATGTGTGTCATAGCTAAACTGCTCACAGCATTCTACGGTAGGCCCATATTACACTACTAGACGATGCCCGCGACTCCATCCGCGTGGATCAAGGTTTTTCGCTCTGTAATTTTCCGGGATAAAATGTAGCCTATGTTTTAATCCTGGGTATGAGCTATCTCCATTCCAAATTTCAGCCAAATCGGTTCATTCGTTGTGGCGTGAAGGAGTAACAAACATACACACACACACACACATACACATATAAACTTACTTACTTAAGGCTTTATAATATTAGTGTGATAGTGTGATGTGATACTATTATTTTATACTTAGGATCCTATTTCGTACTATAATCTTATATCATATCTTCTACATATATCAACTAAGCTACAATTTTCAGATAAGGAACCTGTAACTAAGTTACAATTTTGAGATATGGAGCCTACAACTAAGTTACAATTTTGAGATATGGGGTCTACAACTAAGTTACAATTTTGAGATACGGAACAGGCCTGCTGGATTATATCCCAAGCTCGCACTATGTTCTGATTTTAATCTTACTAATTATGGATTCACGCATGTGGCACAGTAAACAGTATACAGTAGTATTGTGTCTCGGTAAGTATAAACTTGAAAGTGTCGAGTCGCTGACCCACTGTCGAGTTATGTAACTGTGACGCCTATGACGCCTCATTGAGCGAGCGGGTCATACCGAACCCAGAATTAAGTTCTTTCTTCAAAAATAACCTGCACTAAATTAATATTTTATATTTTTATTAAAGACTTAACATTCACATGAAGGAAATTTCTGGTAAATAAATAGGTGAAGATCAATAATTTAAATTGTTATTTATTTAAATTGTTATTGATACCTATTTATCTCAGTTCTTTAAAGAAATCACCCCACAGAGTTGTTATTCTGTGGGGTTCTTTAAAGAACTGAGATTTGATCAAATTCAAAAAGGTTATGAGTTTATGGCTTGTGATGAAATAAAAAATACAAAATGTCTTCCATATTTCGTAAGCGAAGTTACAGGTATCCACTAAATAGTGTGTTTTAAGAAGAAAGCTAGGTCAATGTTGAAGTTATGAAGTGATGTTAGCACGTTGCGACTTACGCAAGCCCACGCAAAGCGTTCCATATTTAATATTTGGTCTGTTAACGAGGCTTCTGCAATACATTCGAGAATATATTATTATTTAGGTAATTGTATTTATTTTATTCTATTCTAATTATGTAAGGTAAAAAAATTAAATGTAATTATTGCAAATTAATACGCAAGCGGTGTTCACTATTTCACTTTTGATGAACATAGACAAACTGAAAGAGAACCCTTGTTGACCTAAACCTCCTTCACTTTTCACCTTTCTTTCTGAATACTATACCTTTATTTCTGGTCTTATCTGTGTGAGGTATAGACAGGTCAATTTTTTATCCGATGTCTCGTTAAAACAGGTAAGAATATGGAATATTCATTAAAAGTTGAAATGTTGAAATGCTTTATTTTTGGACATTTTGGATGAAATAAAAACGAAAGACAATTGACGTCATATCTATCACTGTGGATGATTCTTCCAAAGTGAATAAAATGTAAATCGTCAGCCCTTTCACTGAGTGGTGATCTGACACCTCAAAGATAGTGTCAGCACTATCATTGGGAGATGTCAGATGTGACGCAACAGTGCTAATTTAATACAACACTCTTTTTTTGAAATACTTAATTCGGTAATGAAAGATGTAGACTCTTCATCGTGCCCATCATCTTATGCACATTAGAAAATAAACGACTAATATTACTTATTAAAAAAATATTAAAACATCGGCCTTAATTGTTTTGATAATATCATGGTATTGGCCTGTTCATACAAATTGAAAATCTACACTCAAGGTTCTGGTAAATGTAGCAAGACCTTTAAAACTAGTTCGCCAAAAATCTCATCATGCTTGACAATTGCGGTCCGAAACTTTCACTGTTACGTCTTCTGCGCGCTTCGCTACCACTCGGGCAGTGCGCGTGCGCGGGAATGGCGGCTTGCGCGGGAATTTAAACTTTGACGTTCAGAAATACCGCCATTTATGTTCCTTTAATGATTTTTTAATTACATTCTTGTAATCTGCATAAAATTATTCCGGCAGGTGTATTATTAAAACAGATTGGATTGTTACACTTAATTAAATTTTGCAATTGAATATTAATCACAGGATACAAAATTATTAACCTAAAATTCAAATCGAGATTTGCGTGGACGTGATTGTGATTCAGAACGAATATTCTTTTTGTTTAAATAAAACAATAATTAAAACGCTGTTTTCGTTTTTAGGAAATTATTTTTTTAATAAAAATTTTAAATAAATTATACAGTTTGATAAATGGAGGTATTACTATAAAATGTGCTTTCTGTTCAACGCTAATCTGTAAGTGGAACGATATCGTGTATCTTTATATCGAAAAAAAAAATATTAACGTGCAAAATGTAATGGCGGCGGTATATTTAAAAAAAATACGAAAAATCAATCAATTGTGAGTGAAAATGTTTGGATTTAAAAACTCTTTGGCGCAAACCGTGATAATTATTGCATGGATTTTGGATAACTACACGTTTGGGAGTGTGTTTTTGAATAACATCTTGGTATTTTCGTTATGTGTGTGTGTATTATTGTCAGTGCTTATGTACGACTATGACTATTGGGAGAACAGGGGCGTGTTTTCGCCCCCTGCGTTGCCGATCGTGGGACACATTGGGCCCGTGGTGGCTGGGAAGGAGCAAGGAGGCGTATGTTTTCAGAGGCTTTACAACGCTTACAAGCATAAGCGGTTTTTTGGTAAGTATGAAGAATATTAGCCAAGCTGAAGTTGACTAATATCCTCCTATCCCCTTTAAATAAGCGGAAAGTTTTTACTAGGAGTGGTTACGACGATAGTTCAACAAGTGGGTTTCGAACCTGCGACCTTTCAGTTTTCAGTCCGCACCTTTAAACGTTAGGCTATTGAGACATTCCTAGCTTTTGAGTTAGGTTTTTAAAGTATAAAAAGTAAGGATGCCACTTACCAGGTCCTCAACTATACCTATAAAAAAAAAACAAAAGTGAATAGGTATCTTCTAGGTAAGCGCGCTACATCTAGGATGCATCTTCACTTACCATCAGATAAGATTGCAGTCAAGCGCTAGTGTACTTATACAAGTAAAAAAAAGACGTGTGGCACTCGGGGACTGCCGCGGTAAGGCTATTGCATAGCATTTTTTATCAACGCCATCTAGCAGTGAGAGGAGTCCCGTGTCAGGTTATTTTCGTTACGGAATTTCTGGGTTCGGTCTCCACGCTCAAGGCCCGCGATAGAAGCTATGCCATAGCTTAAAAAAGCATTTAGATAATGCTGCAAGTGACTTTTTTTAATTCAATACTAAGGAGATCCTATCAACCAATATCCAATTTAACTACCTACCTACATTAACTGTGGTTATTTAGATACATTAAAGATGACCATGTTGATGCAGGTTAGTAGTTAGGCCTTTATATTGCCTAACCGCCTAACCTATTATGCCCCTATGCAACATTGTATCGATATAGTTAGTAGGTTACCGTTATAATCACGGTTATATCGATTAATTATCGAATAGTTACGTCAATTAAGCAACCATGACTCAAGTCTGTAATCTGATCGGTGAAACTTGGTGGAAGGTTATAGTCTAACCTATGCTTATTATGTTACAAGTTACAGGTACTAGAAATCGTAGCTGGACTTTATTGACAGCTCATTAAGTGATGATAATAATTAGTTAATGACTCATCAAACATTTTTAAGCTATTGCATAGCTTCTATCGCGGGCCAGCGTGGAGACCGAATCCAGAAATTCCGTAACGTAAATAACCTGACACGGGACTCCTCTACGGTGAGCCGCTAGATGGCGTTGATAAAAAATGCTATGCAATAACTTTACCGCGGCAGTCCCCGAGTGCCACATGTCTTTTTTTTCGCTAACAAGATAGTCCTTAACAGCTGCGATCTCACCTGATGTTAAGTGATGATGCAGTCTAAGATGGTATTGGGCTAACTTGGAACGGGTATGGCAGTGTAGAGTCCCCATACCCCCTAATCGGTTTCTACACGCATTCGTGCCGGAATGCTAAATCGCTTGGCAACACGTCTTTGACGGTAGGGTGGTAACTAGCCACGGCCAAAGCCTCCCACCAGACAAATTCTCGCTATTCTACTAGAGTACTCCGAAGCCCTATTTTACTTCCAGGTTGAATTTTCAAAAAATCTTTTCTTAGCGGATGCCAACGCCATAGTGCCAAACAGCCTGATACCTGTCTGCTCCGTCTAGTGGTTTTAGTTGTGCGTTGACAAATCAGTTACCTTTTCCTTTTATATATTCAGAAGATTATATTATTACTAGCTGTTGTCTGCGACTTCGTCCGCATCAATTTCTGTTATTATGATCGCGATTAAGAAGTTTTTAAAAGAATATATTTTAAATATGGATAATTTTCTCCGTTTTTGCAACATTTTTCACTGATGCTTCGCTAATATATATAGCCTAAAGTCTTCCTCGATAAATGGACTATCCAACACAAAAATAATGTTTCAATTATTTGAAACAGTAGTTCCTGAGATTAGCGCGTGCAAACAAACAAACTCTTCAGCTTTATAATATTAGTATAGATTACAATAATTTGCTTGTAAAACTATTTTCTGGTTAATTTACGTGTTTTTATACGACTACCTGAAAAAAGGAGTATATTGTTTTCAGGGGTTCATTTATGTATGTATGTATGTGAGTTTCTATACTCCACCATAACTTCTATATGCATGAACCGATTTTGATGAATGAGGTATCGTTAGAATCCTAAGCTTATTCCGGGTGACATAGGAGCTGCCAAAGATTTGTACAATAAAATAAGTGTTTTGTATTGTACCTACTTTGTGTTTAATTATTGAAAATTTTACCAAATACACCCAAGTTTAAAAAAAATGTGAATAAGATTCTAAAGGTAATGACTGTGGTATTTAAACTTTTTAGTTCGTTTTTTGGCTGGGCAGTCGTGTTTTTTAATTTTTTTAAATTATAGTTTGTTAAGGTAGTATTTGTTTTGGAATTCCAGGTATCCACCAGTTCTACAGGCGCACGCTTGTCGTATGCGACCCGGAGCTGGTGAGGCGAGTCTGCGTCAACGACTTCATGTACTTCACTGACCGAGGGTTCTTCTTCGACAAGAAGCTGGACCCCCTCGCGGAGTCAGTGCTGTACCTGCGAGGAAACGAGTGGAAGAGGCTCCGGGCGAAGATATCGCCTATTTTTTCGTAAGTAACAGAAGTATATAAAACTAGGCTTTTACCCGCTTCGTTCACGTAGAGTTCGATGTTTCAAAGTTTCAAATCCCTATTTTATCACCTTAGGGGTTGAATTTGCAAAAATCCTTTCTTAGCGGATGCCAAGTGCCAACGTCCCAATAATAGCTGCCTGTATTCCCAATTTCAGCCCGGTCCGTCCAGTGACATTTTAACTTTCGAATAGTTAAGGTGAAGTTAACGTCAGCAAGAAATTTTATATGAAAATGACAGGAGCACTCCAATTTTAGAGAATATAGTCCTGATGTGTGATAATGCAGTCTAAGAAGGTAGCGGGCTAACTTGGAAGGGGTGTTGCAGTGTAAATTAGACCCATATATACACCTAATAGGGGTCTTGACTTGTCACATAAGCCACAAGTTGGCCTACATTAATTAAATCATTTTGAATTTTGTTTTTGAACTGGAATGCTAAATTGGAATGACATTTACGAGTTGCGGATTATCTCAGCCAGAATAATAACCTGTTTGATTCCGGGAAAATGCATTATGCGAGGTCATAGTATACTGTATAGTGCATTAGCCACGCAGTTTTATGAAACTGCCGGGAAACTAGCGTGTTTCGCAAATTGTTGCTAAAGTTGGCGTTATGAATGGAAAGTTTACGAATAATACTCGTATTAAAGGAATAGGTATTAAATTATATGTTTATCGCTTTGAGCGCAACGCTATTGCAAAAGGGCAACCTTTTTTTTGTTAACACGAAACTAGCTTTTTTTTTCTATACCTATTTAATAGAACATGGACTATGCTGATTGACCGACAAGTTAAGCTTAAACTTAACTAGAAGGATACTTTGAACTAAAGGTTCTACTAAGGAAAGATTTCTTTGACAATCTATTTCCAAAAGTGGTGATGGAGATGGTAGGTTTTGAGCATGACTAAACATGTTTTTAAAATCTAAAACCTACATGTACTTCTGCACATCAACTAGTCTTATTGTATTCAAGAGAAAATAATCGGGTAGTAATGATAAGTAATGACTTCTATTTAACATCAATATAATTTGTTTTTTAATTTATTTTCTTTCCTTCCAGACCTATCAAACTAAAGGGAATGTTACCATTAATAGAAAACACGGCGAATGACTTCGTTTTACGAGTACAGAAACTTGTGAACACACCGAATAATTCTAATAAACTAACACAGATAAATAATAATAACGATAAAGATATTGAAATAAAAAAAAATTATAATCAAATTAATAATCTCGAAATTAATTTTAATAAATTAAACGGATCAGCCTACATAGAAGTAAAAGATATAAACAATCAATATAAACAATACAAAGATGGTGCAGTAAAATTAAATGAACAAGATAAAGAGTACTATAAAAGCGATTTATATGAAAACAAGGTTTACAACGAAGAACATAGTAAAGACAAATTAAATGGATTAAACAAAGCAAATAAATATTCTTCCCACAATAATAAAAAAGGAGAGAGAGAACTCAGAGAAAATTCAAACGAAAAAAATGAAGACAACTGTACAGAGAATAATAACATAGAAGAATGTTCTAGAATAGTAGACGCAGATGAGTTGGTGGGCGGATACACTGCAGATGCGATAGTACCGTGTGCATTTGGAGTGAAAAGTCATGTGATGGATAACCCTAGTGATCCCTTCGCAGTTGCTCTAGGAGCCTTCTATGAATTGACGTTCGCCAATATATTTGAAAAGTAAGTACTTACTGCTTGGGTAACATCTTCTTTTTTATTCACAACTGGCTGATCCTCACAACTTCATTCGCGGGATATAAACTACCTATCTTACATTCGTCTCCAATACGTAAGTTATCTCCTTTTATTGTTATATTTATCAAATTGTCTCGAAATCGATTACGCAATTCGCGCGTGAAATGTTAATAAATAGACAGAGATGCTTTCTCTTAAAAGTTCGTGTCTACTACTAGCATTAACTTTAAGCTTACCTGAAAGGAAAAGAGAAATATTTGCTTTCAGTATGGCCTAAACCCTTCTGATTCAAAAAGTTCAGAAGAGACCCGTGCCAATAGTAGGTCGGTGATGAGTGAGATGAAAGGAAAATTGCTAATATAAAAAAAAATACATTTCATTTTTTCAGGACAATGCGACATCTCTGGCCAGCTTTTGTCTTGTTCTTCAAGATGCGCATAATTCCTAAAAAGACGCACGATTTCTTCTACAACATCGTTTGCAACGTCATTAAAGAGAGACAAAATGGTGAGTTTATTCGTACCATAGACATAGTAGTCGCAGGAAGTTGGTTGCACAGTTTCAAAGTACGTGGAAAAAAGATCTGGCACAACGGATGGTCGAAGTGCTCCAGGCACCCAGGTGGTGAGGTTAAAATTGTATTCGGTGGCGAGCGGTGCGTTTGTAGAAGAAAGACGGTGGAATAATTAAATGATTATAACAATTAATATTAAATTACTTACAAAAATAATGATTTTATTCATATATTTTATTTTATAACTAAGGTTGCTATTAATAGTTTTAGTTAATAAGTAACTTTATATTGTACTGTACCTATATGTCATAATAACTATCACAAAGTTACGTAAGTAGATAACGTTCTAAATAGCGCAATTATATTCATATTATGCAGGTACCAAGACCCACAAACATATAAAAGTATATGTTTGTGAGATTACCAAGAGATTTAACTGCGACCAAGTGATTTCAAAAGAAAACTTTCTTAATTGGCTCAGATCCGCTGTAATTTCAGCCGCCGCTCTGCTAGTTCACCTGGCATTTTTTAAAGATTTTCTTTATCTTGTTGATTAGATGTAAAAGAAAAAGATTGTAATGTTTCAGGAGCGCAAGAAAGGCGCGGAGACTTCATAGACATGATGATGACGTTGCAGAGGGAGGACAAGCACAACACCGACAAAGAGAACTTTGTTATCAGTAAGCAATGATGAAAATCCCATTATTAATGTAATGCTTCGACCATTTAGGCGGGACGAGCCTTTACGCAGATTTAGTACTGAATATATTCTGCCACTTTCTGCGGGAGGTGAGGTAATCACGTACAGCACACATTTACTCACTTCCGCACACTCTTGTAAAAAACTTAATGTCTCTATGAACGCACACTAACACAAAAGCTGTCACACTTACAAGCTGACACGTACGTTTGTACATGTACTTCGGCAGAGGAGAATGCGTGCGCTTGCAAAGTCCTGGCTAAATGGTCGAATAATGTATTGTGCTTGTAAAAGTTTATTTGAATAAAAAAATATTTCTATTTCTATTTCTATTTCTGTAAGCCTCAATAGCTCAACGGTTAAAGGTGCGGATTGAAAACTGAAAGGTCGCAGGTTTGAGCCCCACTTCTTGCACTATCGTCGTACCCAGTCTTAGCACAAACTTTTCGCTTATTTGGAGGGGAGAGGAGAATATAAGTCAAGTTCAGCTTGGCTAATATTCGATGCGAAAGTTTGGATGTATCATGTATGGATGTATGGATAGATGTTTGGATGTTTGTTGCTCAATCACGCCGCAACGACTGAACCGATTTGGCTGGGCATAGAGATAGATTATAGTCTGGAGTAACACATAGACTTTTTATCCCAGAAAATAAGAGAGTTCCCGCGGGAATTAAAATACCTTAATCCACGCGAACGAAGTCGGGGGCATTAACTACTTATGTATTTATGTGGAAAACTATGTAAATGTAAGTGGCATTGTGTAAGTGATCGTTCTCGAATGTCCGCGGGCGAACTATTCGCTATTGGATTTGTAACGGCAGGGTTAGTATAAGATTTAATTCGATTGATCGTATTCGTATTCGATGACATTAGCTTCAAAGTAAATTGAACCATAACGACATTGGATTAAAGCTGAATTTCGTGCACGCATTCTTATACGGTTAAGAATACGGATACGGTTGTACTGAATTTGTGACTTTAAATCAATAAAGTTAAGCTTTATTTTACTTTACCACTAATGTCAAATGTATAGCAAATAATATACATACTTGGCTATAAAATAAAACTCGTATACCTACTTCGGCTGCACTTGTATTGGATACCTAATTGGTTTCACAATTGGGAGAATAACACTCGAAATTCAAATATCGTTGAACAAAAGGATTCCAAATTTAAACACATTCGATACATTAGAAACAGTCCCCTCAATTAGCCAGTCAGCAGTAAAATCTTTGTGGAGAGGACAGACTACATCCGAATACGATTATTCGAATTAAATCTTATATAGGTACGTACTAAATCAAAAATCAAAATCAAAATTTATTTATTTCATGTAGGCCAACTTGTAGCTCTTATGACACGTCATAAATCTACCACCGGTTCGGAATGCAGATTCTACTGAGAAGAGCCAGCAAGAAGCTCAGCAGTTGCTCTTTTCAAAAAATTTTACAATGGTTAACAAAACTATGCTATGCACACAGTGTTTCTACAAAGAAGTTTCAAAAATGCACATCTACCACAACCTAACACTCGTTAAGATGTGTAGACACAAAGCAGACCCATTCCCGTTGGTGGCACCCGTTCACGAGTACGACGCATGATCCAGCCATTGCTTCGCTCAACCATATTTGAGGGAACGTACTAAGCCTACAACTTCCATGCGTTATTCACTGCTGTAGAGTAGACGCCTGAAGCTAACTATATCACGTCTGTCTAGATTACGTACTGATGAATATCTACTATGTTATACACAATAAATCAATAATTGTCTTCCCACAGCTTCGCGAAAATTTGATTTATGTATAACTTATGCCTACGGCTTCGCTCACGTTAGGTTCGATTTTCATAATTTTAAAGCCCTATTTTACTTCCTTATGTTCCTTATGTTTGATGAAAACTGTTCCACGATGGCCGCCACTACAAAATGGCGGATTACATTTTTTTATTTTAACGATTAATAACTATGTACGGATGTTTTAAATTTTTAATTTACATATTTTGTTAAAGATTTATTCTTACTTTTTCAGCCGACATGATAATAGCAGCAAACGCGTTTATAATATTCCTCGGCGGATACGAGACCACCTCTTCGACCCTGGCTTTCCTCTTCCTGGAGCTGGCAGCACATCCGGAAGTACAGGAGAAGATGAGAGGAGAGATCAGAGAAGTGCTGGAGAGACACGGAGGAAGAATCAGCTCAGAAGCGCTACAGGATTTGACTTATATGGACATGGTAATACAAGGTAAGAGTTTAAAGTGTGAAAATGGATTCGTTTATTTCAAAGATGTTTTTTGCGATTCGTCTTAAAATTGGTTAAAAATTAGACTTAATTAGATTTTTTTTGTCCTAAAAATTTTATTATTTCATTTTTCCACTCAGTATCGTCCCACGGAAATATGATGTAATTTTTGCCTGCTTTTTTCGGATAGTTAAAACTGTATCTACTGCTGTAATAATTAAATCTGGACCTGAAGATTACCATTACATGCGCTCAGAGGCGGCTCTAGCCCATGTAGCGCCCGTGTGCAATCAATATCTTGGCGCTCTCTAGTTAAAACGCATAACTTTGTAGTTATTACAAAAATATTTAATCAAAAAACGTTGGAAATGTCGCGAGTGCGGCTCGGCGCGGCGCCCCCTAAAACCCTGCGCCCGTGTGCGTTGCACACCCTGCGCTATAGGTAAAGCCGGCGCTGCACGCGCTGTTGGTCGCTGACGGTGGCGTTCGGTTTCAGAGACGCTGCGGCTGTACCCGCCGTTCCCCAGCATCCAGCGCCTGTGCACGCGCGACTACCGCGTGCCGGGCTCGGGCGCGCTGCTGCAGCGCGGCACCGTCGTCGTGTTCCCCACGCTGGGCCTGCACAGGGACGAGCGGGTGAGGACCAGACCGCTTCCATTTTTAAGGGCGCCTGCAAATTAGAGGCGTGCTTGTTCACATACAACGCGCGGGTGCGGGCGGTTATTTTTGTATAGAACGACATACCTACTACTTCATACGTTTGATATTTCGTGACCGCGGCCGCGAGTTAACAACGAAGTGATCAAGCACTAAGGAAGCGAGTAAGCTCTCTTGTGGTGTATTCTATCGGCTATATAACGGGTAGTCTTCGATCACAGAAAAATAAGGGGATTCAGCACTTCATACTTCAACTATTATTCAAATGCTCCTTGTTCCTTGACACTGAAATAACTGCTTCACGTCAATGTTCGATGACAGACAAGTCCGATTGTAACCACTAAATATCCACTTATTTTTCTATGATCGAAGCGAGTACTGTTCTGAAGAGCTATATGACCTTGTTCCACCCTCTTCTATAACCGTACCGCTCGCCACTGAACACAATTTCACCCTTACCAACTGGGTGCCTGGAGCACTTCGACCATCCGTTCCATATTATTTTCCACGTACTTTGAAATTGTGGAACTAACTTCCTGCGACGGTGTTCCCACTAAATTACAACATGGGGTTATCAAGGGGCGGATCAACGAATTCCTAAAAAGCTGGCAACGCACTGGTGGTGTCTCAGGTGCTACAAATGTTCATGGGCGGTGGTAATCACTTAATATCAGGTGACCCGCTTGCTCGCTAAAAATATAAAAAAAGCAAATTCTGGTTTCTTTTATTTTGTTAACTTGTTGCAGTACTTTGAAAACGCGTCGTGTTTCATTCCCGAGCGTTGGCGTTCAACAAACGCGCCGCCGCCGCCCGGCGTGTACGCGCCCTTTGGCGACGGGCCGAGGTATTGCATTGGTAAGATATTTAATTGCTTGTTTGTTTCATTAAGTGAATTTCTTAATGTCAAAGTTGCATGTAGCTTTGCTTTATTTTTCCACAAGGTAGGTACAGCCAGACGAAACTAAATATTGTAAGATTCTAAATACTACTAGGTCCTCGATATAGTCTGACAGTTGGCAATCTTGGCGAAATTCGGCATAGAGACAGCTTGTATTTAAGAATTGGACGTAGTCTCGAAAATTAATTAAAGAGTTCCCAGGGAATTTTTATAAAAAACTTTATGCTTGCCGCTGGCATCATCTAGTTTTAAATCAAAATGGAATATTAAATCGAAACCATATTTCTTGTAGTAAAGGTTGTTTTAGTTTCAAGTAGCAGTATTGTTATAATATTATATTGTACCAATTTGACGGAACTTTGTGCAGCACACAAAACAGGAAACTAATGTTGGCCCAAGTTGAATTGCTTCAACCAAGTTTCCGCAAGTCAATTGACTAAAGTTGCCACAATCATTTGTGGAACGTGGGGTTTAGTTAGAACTAGCTGACCCGTCCCGGTTTCACACAGGTGTGTGTGTGGGCGTAGGTGTGGGTGTGCGTACGCGTAAGTGCCTGCTCGCGTGTGCGTTCACGTGCTTACTAAATACCAAGAAATATAATACATATTACTAGCTGTTGCCCGCGACTTCGTCCGCGTCAATTTCTGTTATTATGATCGCGATTAAGAAGTTTTTAAAAGAATATATTTTAAATATATGGATAATTTTCCCCGTTTTTGCAACATTTTTCACTGATGCTTCGCTCTTATTGGTCGCAGCGTGACGTTATATAGCCTAAAACCTTCCTCGATAAATGGACTATCCAACACAAAAAGAATTTTTCAATTCGAACCAGTAGTTCCTGAGATTAGCGCGTTCAAACAAACAAACTCTTCAGCTTTATAATATTAAAAAGTATAGATAAATGCGAAAGTGGATTCTTTGCGTGCCTTGCCTGGGATTCGAAATCGTTAAAATAATTTTTATATTGAACTAGCTGTTCAATACTTAAGCCCGCGACTTCGTCCGCGTGGATTTAGTTTTAGAGACCGCCCTCGACCACCGACTCACCGCATTGCATTATTAGCCCACGCTATTCTTTCTTTTTGCTCGGCTTCTAAGAGTCGTACCGAGATTTTGAATAACCTATAACCTTCCTCAATAATTGGGCTATCAGATACAAAAAGAATTTTTCAAATCCGACTGGTAGTTCCAGAGATTAGCGCGTTCAGACAAACAAACTCTTGCACTTTATTATACTACTAGTAGTATAGATATTTAATTCCGATGGCGTCATGTGATAAATGCTGCAATGCTAAATGTAATGTGCTGCATTAAATAAGGGAGCTAGCGATAATATTTTCTGCCAACTAGGTAGGTACTGTGCATATTTTTAGCCTGACAAGCAGTTTGCTAGCGCCCACGTGTATGAAGAAAATATTAAGCAGGAAGCAGGTAGGTATCAGCGTAATTGGATCCCCTTGTACCTAAATGCATTGTAACTACTTTTTGTTATTTATACACGCAAATATAGATAGATAGATACTTAATGTCTTTTATTTTTCCGCGAAACAGTTACAGAAGTTCGCTTACCAAGTAAGTAAATCCAAAAGATTCAAAAAATATAAGTTGCCATGGAAAAATAAGGCACCCCACTCAGCACAAAGCCACAGCATGCTGCAGCGCTGGTTTTCAGGGGGAACCCAAGTGTCCACAGACGTGATTCCGTAACCTAATTAAATAAACTTCATTAAATAAACTATAAATACAGTCTACAGCTACCTACCACAAAACTTGACAAATACACAAATTAGCTTACAAAAAATGATTGAAGAAATACTATAATAAAAACTTTTCGAAATTAATGAAACAAAAAATTTAAGATAATAAAATAATAACATGCCGCTCTAACACCGATTCACTAAGATGCTGTGACATAACAAACAAAAAATTAATAAGTTTTGATAAAACTAAAACGTACTTCCTAATAATATTTTAAGATGCTCCCTTTTTTTGGGCGAGAAAATGCATATAGCTCTTCTTAAGTTCTTACTCAATTTTAATGTCCGTAGTTACACTATCTGTGTAATAAATTATTGTACGAAACGCTGATTTACAGCCTTGGAGCATTTATGCTCAAATTTTAAAGCACAGCAAGACAGTTTATCCTTTATTAATTACGAGCAAACTGAAGAATTACTACCTATAGTCTGATTTTTAATTCCGTGGAATTCTGACGTATCTTAATGTTACCAGAGATTTAAAAAATCCCACAAAAAAGATAATAAATTGAAACTTATACAAATAAAAATCAATGGCCGCACATAGATATATGACAAATGCCTGACAGATAGTTTGGGGTAAAATCGAAGTACAGGTGGTAATACTGTTTTTCATACAAATAACTCGCTCTATTTATAAAATGACATCTGTCAGAATTCCACCGAATTAAAAATCAGACTATACCTAATTCAACACACATACACGCACACACACACGCACTCACACACTAACATGCGCAAACTCACACACATGATTTGTTTTATTAATTGATATTTATTATGTTCTTAGTTAATAATAAATAATTAATGTTATTAGTATAATTGTCTCAGAGGCGGGCGGTGGTACCTACTTGCAACACAGTTTTTGCTAGTGCAGTGCCACTTCATGCACAATAAAGATTTATAATATAACAATAAAGATTATAATATAACAATTATTCAGGTTGTTACGGGTAGGGCTTCTATCTGTAGTTGTCTTTGTAATTGTCGATAAGTTACCTTACCTAGCAAGGTTGTTAGTTGTCAAAAAAGTCCATACATAAATAATATAAGAACCGAAAATAAGAACCGGGCGAGCATGAACGACTTCAAAATCATTGAATAATTACGGTACACTAGCTGATGACCGCGACTTCATCAGCTTCATTAAGGTTTTTCAATTCCCGCAGGAACTCTTTAATTTTCCGGGCTAAAATGTAGCCTATGTGTTGATCCTAGGTGTGAGCTATCTCCATTCCAAATTTCAGTAAAATCGGTTCATTCTTTGTTGCCTGAAGAAGTAACAAACATTCATCCATACATCCATCCATACATGCATCCTAAATCCATCCTCACAAACTTTCGCATTTATTAGGGTTCCGTGTTTTATTGCAGGTAAAAGATTCGCCATAATACAGATGAAGACATGCCTGGTAAAGCTCCTTCCACACCTGCGCATCAGCCCCGCGACACCCGAGCCGCGGGCGAGGCCTTTCGACGTCGACTTGCGAACCCCGATGACCTTGCATCCAGCTGATTCTAGAGTCAGAATCAGTTTATTATGATTGATGAAAGGATAATATTTTTAACATAATATTATACGAAAATTATAAACATAAGATTTTTTAAAGTAAGAATAATAATATTATGTTCAAATTTCATGTCGCCATAGATATTTGAATCGTAAGCAAATTACAACTAATAATATAGTATAATTAATTATTTTATAGCGTTTGTAGGGTTATTAAAATATAAATAAAAATATAAATAAATAATGAGAGTCCAAAACATAAAATGTAATCTAAATAAAAATATGTGTATAATTATTATAATACCTACATGTAAATAACAGAAAGCCCTGGTAGTTACTAGAGTTTTGGAAAATCTCCCTTATAGGCTTCTCCGTTGTCCGTCTGTCTATCCTTGTGTCGAGGGCGCTTTTTCTCAGAAACACACACAACGTTCAGAACCCTCAGCGCGCGAGTACAACTCGCACTTGATCGGTTATTTTATATGACGCTAATAATAATTAGTAATTATTGTAAAAGTAAAGATTTATAAAACAGCCTTATGGATTTTTTATTTAAGCCCATTTCATCTCAACCCATCCCTGTATTAAAAAATAAATAAAAAAAAAACCTATCGCAGGCCTAATTCTGGGAGCAGGTCTTCTCTCGAATGAGAATTTATATATAGTCCACTGTACTGGGCAATTGGGTATCTGACTGTTTTTTTATTCGCTGACAAGATAGTCCTTGATGACTACAGTCTCACCTGATGGTAAGAGACGATGCAGTCTAAGATGGTAGCGGGCTAACTTGGAAGGGGTATGGCAGTATACTCCCCCTAATCGGTTTCTACACGCCATCGTGCCGGAACGCTAAATCGTTTGGCGGCACGTCTTTGACGGTTGTCAAAATGTGGATATTCAGTAATTACAACCGAAAATGCAACATGTAAGAATAACATTTGTAAAAACAGAAAATAAATCGGCGAAAAAACAAATAAGTTGTAAGCGTTTTACTGCGACTGTATCCGTCGCTTTGTAAAACATTTTGTATGGAGAATACATGGAGCTACTGAAACGTGACGTCATGTTGCAATAGCGCACTCTTTTTCTAACAGGAAACTTAAAAGTTCTATATTTTCGAGAGTAGTTAAGATATAAAAAATAATTGTGTTATAATTTTGAAAACCTTTATTTAAGGTATGTACCTATATAAAAAAAAATGTCAAATGTTGATGAATGTGGATTGGCAGACTTCACTGTGCATTATAATTCTTCGAGGCGAAATTCAGTCCGAAGATATTAACTTTATTTATTACATTTTTGGCCATCTGTCAAGTAAACAAAAGTTAGGATCGGGTACTGGTATTCATAAACTTGGACCTTTTAGTTTTTATTGCAAGTGAATAATGTATTGTGTTTGATGGCTAGGGTTGGCACTTTTAGGACCTCTTTAGTATGAACATATCGTACCGTGTTTAAAGTAGGTACATCTATTTTTCCTTAGTTGATTTAAAAAGTAAACAGGAAACCATTTTTTGTTTTAGTTAACTTTGGCAAAAATTATTTTATAGGTTGATTTTTACTACTTTTGTTAATATAATTTCGTCGACTATTTTTATAAATATTCTATTTCTGTATTCTTAATGTAATATACTGAATATGTATGTTTATGTAATATTATTAATTTTTTATTTATTGCAATCTTCTGATCCTCGGTGCTCCTAGCAGAGATCACTCTTGGTTATAAGTGGTATCTTATGTAAAATTGCTTCTTGCACTTCTAACTCTGTATTTATTTATTTTGTACCAGAAACATAAAACTGAAACATAAACATATAAAGGACGTGCAAAAGGATAGCTTATCTATAAAGAAGAGATTTCCAGAAACCCTCGAATGTGAGAACAGTCAGAAGAGCATGCAGAGGTGGGAACTTCAAAGTTTGACGTTTTATAAGTACCTATTAAAAAAAGTATGTAATCAATATAACGTAACAAAAAAAAGTTACATATAATTAGGGATGTAAAGCGGTAATATTACTTTCGTAAAATTCGGTAATTTACCATATTTTACGTAAAATATAAATAAATTACGTAAATTACGGTAAAATTGGGTAAAATACGATTTATCTCTCTAACAAAACTATTGTGACTAGGGTTGCCAGACGTCCCGTATTTCCCGGGACATCCCGTATTTTAGACATAGTTTAAAATGTCCCGGCGGGACTGACTCTGTCCCGTATTTGAACCGTACTTCGTTTTTCATTATGAAATCGATTTTAATTACGATTATAATTACACAGTCCTACAACGAAATTCCTTTTTGAAGTTCAAGTAACGTTTCTCCTAGATTTTTGTGAGTTGAGGAAATATTTTTTTTTATTTTGCAAAATTTTTCTACATGAATATAGCATGACGGTGATTTTCATTTAGTTAAACTTATAATTATGATATAAAATGAAGTTTGTCTGATCGGATGGATAATTGCCCTGTTTATTTATTAAAAAAATATATAGATTTCTTTGAGTTCTTAGAAAATCTTCAACAAAACGCAGCTACTATGCGCGTATACGTGCTAGTAGTAAGCATAATTAGGTAATGAAGGTATTTAAGTTTTTTTAACTTTTAAAAAGAAAAAGTTCCTCAAGTTGCACTAGTATTTTAAAATGTTCCTCTTGACTAACTATTCGGATACTAAAAATAATACTAACTATCCAGCTATTTCTTTACTTCTGGTTGTTTTTTTTTTTCTTGAATACCCCAATACATTCTTGATTTTTATAAATGTGTATTGTGAAAAATTCTGATGTATTCTGATGTGATAGAGCCAAACTGACTTCAGATTCGTCATTAGGAGATTCCAAAACCCAAGAAATCAGCACTGACATAGAAAAGGAAAAAATAATAATTTGTAGGTGTGTTATTGTATTGACGTTTACAGATACCCATGTTCAAACAAATAAAAATATGTTAAAACTGACTCGATCCTCGGAAAAATATTAAAAAAAATGACACTAAATAATTTTGTTTTTTTATTTGTCCCGGGTATAAAACTGAAATCCCGTATTTTTTTGCCCATTTGACCATTTGTCCCTTATAGGCTGAAAAAAAATCTGGCACCCTAATTGTGACCCACACTTTTGCTTGATTTCGTGGCATAATTTACTAAATGCACGTATAGTGCAGTCAGTCAAAACAATTCAACTGATCGCCGATCGGCTTGCCGAATGCTCACTGTTCAGTCGGAATGGCAACAGCGCAAAACATAAAGGCAAACTGCACTAAACGGCAACGTCGCATCGTGCGAGTCGCGCCGCGCGACTCGCAGTACGTATGTTTCAACTACACGCTCGTCTCACCCCCCCGCCATACTTTTCAGCATACATACGTAGCCGGTAATTTTACCGTAATATATATAAATTACCGTAAAATATCCGTATTTTACAAGCTTTTTCGGTAAAATTACGTAATTTTGCAACCGTACATATAATTACAGCGACTTATAAGAATCTTTTGGACAACCCTATGTTTTGAGGGTTGATGTCAAATGTGTAGCTTTCCAACAGGTACTGAAGAGTATTCACAACTTAAGTTTTAAAGTAGTAACAACTTAGCACTGGACCTGTCAGAACGTTACCTATTTATATCTGGTATAAAAGTAATTTCAAGAAGTCTTAATTAGGTTCATATTCAAGAAAAAACTTTATAATATAGTTAGATAGGCCACTTGAGGGCTTAATTACTTAGATTGGAACAGAAATGATTTTAATAAATAAGTATCTAAGCACGAAACTTTAGAAATTAGTGGGTGAGTGTAATAGAATTAGTACTAGTCAGATAGGAATATTATGAGTGAGTTAAGAAACTTCCCGTTTAGTTTGAGGTATACGCTTATAGAAACTTTACTTATTGAGTTAGCCCGGCAGGAACATTATGGATATTGGCAAGGTAAGAACTAAGTGAAATATTATATCTATCCTCCATTTATTGTCTTTTATCTAGTGTTCAAGCAGCGATTAAACGCAGTGCTGAAGCCACTAATTGGTCCACGAATTGTCCACGTATGTGCAACCGTCATCAATCAATCACGTCAAAACGTCAAAAATTGTCATCGTTTTTGATTAGACTCGAATTCGAAATCATATACGTACTGTAACCGTTACGGCTAATTAATACAACGTTTAAAACGAATTTACGCGAGTTTTATTATACGCAAATACTTAGTTAATCAAAGCGCCAACACCAGATATTCTACTTAAGTAAATAATGGACAATAATTTTGTACTAGTCACTTCGTACGCGCAGATTTAATTTTTAAAATCCCACGGAAATTCTTTGATTTTCCGGGATAAAAATTAGCCTTAGAGTTAGTTCTGGGTATGAGTTACACGCACGCACGCACGCACGGACGCCCGCACCTGAAAACAAACCTGTTTTTTTTTTGTTTTTTTGGCCCCAGCCTGACATCGAACCCGGGAACGTGTTCACAGCTGAACAAGCTACCTTCTAGACTAGCCAGGAATTTAAACTGACATTATCGTCATCGCCGGCCATGCGCAACATCCCACTTAGCTCAGGTCTCGTCTAAAAATGAGAAGGGTTAATAGGCCAGAGTTTAAATACGTTGTAGCAACTAGACCAAAAGGGCAATATTCATTAGTGGTCCTTTCTGATTATCGCAAAAAATATCCGGCCGACATGGAATAGAGGAAAAATACCCGGGAAAAAGAGGGACAGCCGATGTTAAAACAAAATGTCACCAACAGGGTTCTTTGACTCCATTCAAAAGGCCCTTCGTCACAATCCCGAAACGGGGCACGTTAAAAAGTAGGTTTCTCATTCCTTTCACGTCAGTTACCGCCGGGATCCTATCGTAATTACGATCTGCTGTGAAAGGAGGGAAAGAGAGTAGAAAAACCAACTGCTTTTGTATTTTATAGTACAGTATTCTGTATGCTGCTACTACATAGTAGTGGATATGGTTTCAGTTTTAATCGACAAGGTGATGTGAGGTCTACGAGTCCACTTGGTTTAATTTGCATTTGTCGTCTGCCTGACTGTTTGAGTTTCTGTCATAGCTTTGCTTGTGGCTTATAGCCGTAATACACTGCCATACCCCTTTCAAGTTAGTCCGCTACCATAGATTGCATCGTCACTTACCATCAGGTGAGGTCGCACTCAAAAACTATCTTCACACCGAATAATAATAAAGTTCGATTTTTCACATCCTTGTTATTATCTTGTCATAGAACAAAAAAATAAAAAAAAGAGATCAGGCGCAGGACCGACGGCTTTACGTGCTCTCCGAGGCACGGGGATGGCTAACCGCCTAACTAAGCCGGTACTTCTAAGAACGTAAACATTTCTATTAAAGTTTTTATATTTTTGCGCTCAGCAAGTATAAACTTTATTACTCGCTTATATTACTTATGTTACAAGATAAACGTGGGATAAATAATCCCACACACTTACAGGTTTTAGTCTCTGAGTCTATAACACTTATTCATAAATGTACCTACATTTATCTATAACACTTCATAAATGTACCTACATTTATGAATAACTAGCGGACCCGACAGACGTTGTCCTGTCTTAAGTTTTTTACATCCTCTTTGACGAAATTGGCAGCACGCATTCTGTCAATGTTATGTCAAACGCCATAAGATTACATCAAAAAAGTTTGAATTGTAAAAGCGGTTACATTAGAAATAATTTAATATGGTGGTTAATATTTCTTAAATTTTCTAATTTTCCGCGCAATTTTCTTAATTTTTTCTTTCATAAGAACCTTCTCCTAACAATAACAAACACAATAAAAAAAGAATTAGCAAAATCGGTCCAGCCGTTCACGCGTGATGCGCTTACCAACACATTAAGCGATTCATTTTTATATATTAGATAAGTGTTATAAACTCAGAAACTAAAACCTATAAGTGTGAAGGTAAGATCTTACCTACATCTCGTTATAAACTTGCGATGTGCAAAATAAAATGTATGCTATGAGGGTAGTTTTAAAAATCTTTTGAAAACTGCCTTGAAACTTCTTTCGCAACATAAATTAGTATACAGGATTGCCGATTGATTGCCTATAACCAAAATATTATACCTATACTCGGAATTATAATTCGATTCCACATTTGACATTAGCTACTGTCATTTTGTAAAATAATGATACCACATATAATAGTGTAGTGATGAACACAAAAATCGATAAACAATCGCGATTTATGTTTATGTAATCATAATATTGGTGTGCCAATTAAAGACTAAATTATTGATTTTTATTTAAATAAATACATAATTATTCATAATAATTATTTATTAATTAGTAACCGCTGCTTTATTTTATAAAAAGTTAATATTTTTGTTTTTTTTATTAAAAACAAAACTTATAATAAAAGAGCCTATATATCCCATGTTGTCCAAGAATAGGAAAAAATGAGTAGGCTAGATAATATGTTAATTGACAATATCACAGATACATTTATAATAAATGTTACAGAAAGTGACAGCGATAGAAAGCGATGACGGCGACGATTTATAAAATAAAATATTACCATAATAGGTACATATTCTATTTCTTTTATTTCTCATGTTCCTTCATGATCACATTTTTTTATTTATTTCACACACAATTATTAAAGAAAACTCTCAGATCCTTAATAAAATTAATCGTCATAACTAAATTATCCGTTCAGAAATATTTAATTTCCTGATATACTTAGTTTCTATTAAAGTAGTAGTTGTTTAGATATACTACTATAAACGAGAGGAATCGATCCGGAAATATTCCATTTCCGTATCGAATAATTTCGCAACGTCACTATTTAGTACTTGTCATAACGTTGCAACACTGAAATTGTCAAATCTGGAATCGAATTAAAATTCCGACTATAAAACCAAATTAATAAATTCAAAAGAAAAACCTACTTTATGTTATGATACCGCGGCGAAAAATAATAAATACCTGCTTACCGTGAACCGTATATTATGCCAATACAGATTTAAATATCGAACGTTGGTGTTCCATTTTTAAAATGATTAGGTAGCTTTTATTTGAAACGTAGGTGATATGTGTCAAATTACAAACATCGTGGCGATTTTCGTGGCATACTCTTGCTCTTGGATCATCATTTTATAATTAAAATTCAAGTCGATCAGTTCAGAGAGGCAAATCCTAGATAGATCTCACGTAAGTACAAAGATTTTTTTAAAATTGTAAATAGAATCTGTAAAACTCTGTAAAATCATCGTAAATGCTGTAGGCAAGCATTTATTCCAGTGTTGTAGATTGAACCACGATTGAACATTCATATCTTGTTGTTACTTATTTTAGCGTTGTATGTACTCGTGTGTTAAACTTATCAATTTAAGTACAAAAATTGAATCAAACTGACTTAATTTGTCCGGAAACTAGATAATAATAAATTATTTATCAATTAAAAAATGCTCAAGACATGTTCTAGTCACAGACATTTTTTTTTCACTACAAGTTAGCCCTTGACTGCAATCTCACGTGGCGGCAAGATGATATAGTAGAAATCATTGGTTCTAGTGGGTATTAAATAGGTGTGACCGAATTCTTTTACCACGATGGCAGCCTAACACCAAGGTTTTCTTTAAAATAGATGAGCAATAAAATGGTTTACTTACAATTCTTCTTCTGTATTTATTGACTAATTTCTTCTAATAAGCTGTAAGTTTTCTTTTAAAATAAAATTACTTAAATTAAATTAATTTCCGTGTAAGTGCAAAAATATGAGATAGATTATAACCTCCTCCTTTTTGGAAGTTGGTTAAAAATTTATTTATTTTGAACGAAACTGAAAAATACCATGTAGATATAATTATGTATTTACACTTTTTAATTCGTTTTTTCACATACGTAAGTAAGAAATTTTACAAAGACGAGGGCAGATTTACACCAAACTGCTTTTTAAGTTTAATAAAGTTGGTGACCGATCAATTCACAAAAAACAAATAACAAAGTGTCATTCCACAAACAACGTTTAGCAAAATAAATGAATCATTTATTGATCATTATAAAACTTCTGGTTCCACAAATAATTCGCTTGACAAAACAAATTACTAGACAAATTGTGATTTCATAAAATAATATTTGACAAACAATTGATTTCTTAATTGTGTTAATTAGTAAAACAACATGTAGCATATTTTTTTTTTTTGATAAAATGAACTGTTCAAGGCTGTGGCGGGAGCTGCGCTTCGCTATAAATTAAATGGGCTCCGCCAGAACCGAAATGGCCAACCCCGACTCCACGTAGTCTTGTCTGCCCTACCCCTAGAGTGTTTTTATGAAGCGCGAAGCCAGAAGCTCGCGAAGGAGGTCCTGAACGAAGGTCGAGTAGGCGAAGCTGAATGAAGGGGCGACGGAGCGAGTCTTCTGGCGTAGCCCATTGCATTTCAAAACGGCCCTGTTTTTGATAACAGCTAGCCGTAATACGGCGGATTTATTATTTCACCAAATTGCAAATTTGGTGAAATAATAAATTTTAAAATGATATTTAAACATCCAGCACATTTGCAAAATAAAACATTTGCGAATAGAATATTTGTAAAATGATCTTTTGTAAAATGATTACTTTGTGGAATACGACGTTTGTGATTTGATTAGCTTTTAAAACGTTTTTTGTGAAATGATCATTTGTTTAACGTTTTTTGTTAATCATTAGTGAACCCTATTTGTGGTTCGTTACTCGTAGCTCAAAAACGAATCGTAGCTTTTGTACAATAACGATTAGTTGATTATAGGAACCGGGCATAAATGAAATGAAATGTTTAGTAAAGGAAAGTTTTGGTGAGTACCTACCTACCGAGAATTGGTTGCAAGAAAAAGGGTGAAGTAATAACTTTATTGGTTGGTTCGTTTTTGAGCTACGAGTAACGAACCATAAATAGCGTTCCTATAAATTTTTGGGTCACCTACCTGCGACGACCAGATGTTGGTTATCCGTCATACCGAAGCCCTCCTCGACACTCATTGCGTTTCGACTTTACAATCAAGCACATTTAAGAATTACAATAAAAACGAATACTTTTTTTTATTATTCTAGGCATATGGCTGCTTTAGTGTGAAAGAATGCTTTTTTTAGCTTATTTTATGATTTCGGTGTTGTAGAAATCTTTTTATCATTGAAAAGAATAAGTTTAGTTGTTCGGGCCGCGTGTACGAAACACAATCTTGTCAGTCGTTTTTTGGCATCGTTAAACTCGCAGTTCGCGCGTCTCGTATGAATTTGTTCAAAGAAACCATATTTAAAACTAGACGATGTCCACCACTTTGTCCGCGTGGATTAAGGTTTTTTAACTCTTTATTTTTCCGGGATAAAATGTCTATGTGTTAATCCTGGGTATGGGCTATCTCCATTCCAAACAGCCAAATTAGTTTATTTGTTGTGGCTTGAAGGAATAACAAACACCTACATACTTTCGTCTTTATAATATTAGTGTGATGTGATAGTGTGATTCCATTAATTACTGTTTCTGGTCTGTGTTAATTACTGCTATACCAAAAGATCTTACACAAGTAAGTAAAGTTATTAAAAATTATAGTATAGCAAGTAAGTATAATATTCACATCTCTTCTTCGAATTATTTCGAATGAATAGAATAAAAATTGTTGTAGGTATATTTATTTTGTTGTAGAATAGTACTGCGCGTAAGAAAAACGAATCGTTTTTTACATATAGGAACCGGGCATTAGGGAGGTGTACCTATAATTTTCGTTAGATAGCTAGGTCCACCGAAAAAATCACGTCTCTTGTATGCCTGAAAAAAGAGTAGGTATATTGTTTTCAGGGTTCATGTATGTGAGTTTCTATATTCCACCATAACTTCTGTACGGCTGAACCGATTTTGTTTATTTCATTTTATTATTTATTGTTAAAGCGGCAATAGATATATAGATATTATGATGTGAAAATTTCAAGTATTTAACTATTACGGTTAATGTGATACGGCCTGCTTAGGGAATGCAATCTCGATCTCGCTAGATCTCGGCCTTTTTTAGCGAGATTGATCTCGGACGAAAAAAGGACGAGATCTCGCGAGATTGTACTCGAGCATAAAAAAGTCTTATTCGAAGCGCGGACTGACACGGACGGAGTTGCGACCTGTCGGTTTCGTTCGGGGTGCGCGAATTAATTTTTAAATTACTAAAAGATTTTCGTTGGATATTAGAAGAGAAGACTGGTTGTTTTTTTTTTCATTTGTTATTTCAAATTCAAATTCAAAATTTATTTATTTCATGTAGGCCAACTTGTACCTCTTATGACACGTCATAAATCTACCACCGGTTCGGAATGCAGATTCTGCTGAGAAGAGCCGGCAAGAAACTCAGCAGTTACTTTTCAAAAAATAAAAAATAAAATTTTTTACAATAGGTAACCAAACTGTGCTATGTATACAGTGCTTCCACAGTGATTTGATAGATATACGTAGGTACGTCAAAGTCTACTACGAAGTTTATTAAAAAATTATACACAATTTGATGTAAAAAAATTCGTGAAAATAAATTTTATCTTATAATACTTATAATTTTTATTATTTTTTTTCTAATTTATTCAAATATTGTGATTATTTGCAAAAAAAAAAAAACACAATACTGCCAATCTCGCGAGATCTCGAAATTGGCGAGATCTCGCAGTATTGTTATTTACAATCTCGCGAGATCTCGCTTGAGCCCCAATCTCGCGAGATTTGCATTCCCTAGGCCTGCTGACAGACGGACGAATGGACAACGGAGGCTTAGTAATAAGGACCCGTTGGTTACCCTTCGGGTACGGAACCCAAAAAAAAAAAATGCTATTGTGTTGTAATAAAAACCTTTAAGTATATAAAAATTTAGTGAAATACCTAATTATGGTGATTAGCTGAATTATGGCATTTTTGCTGCAACAATGCATTTTAGCCACTGACCTCCAATTCTGCCCTCGTAATTGAAAACACAGTAACTTAAAGGTAACTTCTATGTAACTTACTGTGTTTTCAATTACGAGGGCAGAATTATTATCACAAGGGGCAGCCTTGAGTACTGAAGGTCAATTGCACGTGATTGCAATTGTCGCATTGTAGCAATAAATAATTTTTAGGCAATCCCGCGACACTAACAATGACATAGCACCATATTTTGATTTCCGTACCCAAAGGATGCCATCGGGACCTTAATAACTTATTATTAGGGTCCCAGAGTTTCGATGGGCAGAACCCCTACAGCATCAGGATTGAGGGGTTCTGCCCACCTAAATTGTGGGACCCTGTGGATGATTATTAAAATCAATACGCCGCACCGGGTTACACTTTTTCAACTTTTTTCTTGTATAATACCATTGAATTCTCTTTAATTTTATTACTTTGAACAAAGTTTTGCTTTTAAAAACATCATGATGATATTTTAAAAAGTCTAAATGAAATGTTAAGCTTCGCGGTATTTTTGAAATAAAAAACTGAAATCTTCTTAAATTTAATGAATAGCGAAAAACCCTCGGTTGAAAGCTCGACACTTTTGTTAAAAAAATGCGGTGACATTATTTCAATTTGAAAATATGTGAATGATCATACTTACATTTTCTCTAAATCCAACCTAATCTAGATAACCTAATTTAGGTGTCCCTATTTGGTTATGTGTGGCACAATTTATAAAATAAACGTTTCTTTCTTCCTCTTTAAATCTAATCGAGATAATCTTAATGAGATAGGGCTCTTTATTATAGTTTTCACCGGGAGTGTATCTCTAGTCCAATATAATTATCATAAATCATAATATTCTCAACTACACTCAATTACCCATGCAGAAAATCACGCCAATCGGTTCTTCAGTCACAGCGTGATTGAAGGACAAACCAAAAAATATACCCACTTTTGTGTTTATTTATTTATACTAGCTGATGCCCGCGACTTCGTCCGCGTGAATTTAGCCTACCTGTCCCTAACCCTAGCTAACCCTAGCTGTCTTGTGTAAACTTTTAGTTCAGAGCTGTGGGGTTAGTATGAGATAAAACACGATTGATGGTATTTGTATACTATGATATTAGCATCAAAGTAAAATGAACCTTAAATATATTGATTTAAAGTCACAAATTCAGTACAACCGATTTTAGTTTGGAGCATATCCGTATACGTAAAAGTATAAGAATGCATGCACGAAATTGAGCTCTAATTCAATCTTGTTAAGGTTCATTTTACTTTGATGCTAATGTCATAGTATACGATAGCATCAATCGTGTTTTATCTCATACTAGCTTTAACCCGCGGCTTCGCTCACGTTAGGTTCGATTTTTTAAACTCCTATTTTACCTCCTTCGGGGTTGAATTTTGAAAAATCCTTTCTTAGCGGATTACTACGTCACCATAGCTACCTGTATGCCAAATTTCAGCTCGATCGGTCCTGTGGTAAGAGCTGTGCGTTGATAGATCAGTCAGTCAGTCAGTCACCTTTGCCTTTTATTTATTTAGACTAACCCCACTGAACTTGTTTTAGATCTGATCATGCTACCGGCTGAGGAGGAGGAGTCCCGGGAGAGCCCGGAAGAACCACTAAGGCTGTTCGACTACGAAGAGGACAGAGTGCTGAAATATTCGGACTTCAGTAGTAAGTTCTATGTTATGGTCTGCGTAAGGCATACACTTATATTACCGGTCTAAGGAGTTTTTTTTAAAATATACAACGTGTATTGAAACTCCGAAATAATACTGAAGGAGGTGAATGTGCTCATAAAACTGAACAACTTTCCCCAAGGAACATAGATCGAAATGTGAAAAAAAAAAGACGTGTGGCACTCGGGGACTGCCGCGGTAAAGCTATTGCATAGCATTTTTTATCAACGCCATCTAGCGGTGAGAGGAGTCCCGTGTCAGGTTATTTTCGTTACGGAATTTCTGGATTCGGTCTCCACGCTGGCCCGCGATAGAAGCTATGCAATAGCTTAAAAATTTGGACCTCACATACAAAATTGACGATCAGCTGATTGATTTATTATGGGAGGTAAAAATTTTTTTTCATATTTCGACCTAGGTTCCTTGGGAAAAGTTGTTCAGTTTTATGAGCACATTCACCTCCTTCAGTATTATTTCGGAGTTTCAATACACGTTGTATAAACTAGCGCTTGACTACGATCTCACCTGATGGTAAGTGAAGATACAGCCTAAGATGGTGCGCGCTTGCCTAGAAGATGCATATTAACTCTTGATTTAAAGACACCCACATTATAGATTTTCACGAAGAAGTTAATCTCTAGATTTCTATAGTTCTATAATAATATAATAAACTAATATTGTAAACGGTGTAGCGACCTCTATGATTAATCTATGGGTTTAGTTTTTATTCATTTCATAGATTAATTATAGATATCGGTGCGCCATTTGCAATATTATTAGTTCCAGAGACACTCGTATATCAAACTAGATGATGCCTGCGATTTCGCGCGGATTAAGGGTTTTTCAATTCCCTTGGGAACTCTGTAATTTTACTCACATATGAGCATGGCTATTGTTTAACTATTGTGTCTGTTGTCTGGAAAGTGAAACTGTTAATGAGGTCAATGCATTTTTGACATAAATAAAAATGAAATCATTATGTAATGAAATCCAAATGAATTTTATTATTGTCAGTATAGAGGAGTATAAAGTCACCATTCAGATTTTCTATAATATTATAGCTATACTAACATTGTTAATAGTATTCTGTTGTAACTGAACTTTTTCTTTTCAAAAATTAACTCTTCAAAACTACTCGCGTATGTGTGTGCGAATGTGTGTGTGTGTGTGTGTGTATGTGTGTGTGTGGGTGCGCGCGCGCACACGCGCGCGAATGCGTGTGTATGTGTGTACGAATGTGTGTATGCGTGCGAATGTGTGTGTGAGTACGTGTGTGTGGGTGAGTATGTGTGCACCTACGTGTATCTGAGCGTGCGTGTGTGTGAGCGCGTGTGTGCGTCTTCCCCAGGACTGATTTCACTAGATTTCACTTTCATTTTAAATTTAGAAAATATATTTTTTCTTCTTTCCAGATGTGACAATTATAGATCCTGGATTAACCATTGAAGATCTTGAATGTGATGTTCAAGGAAAAAGGACCCATCTTTTGAGTGCGGAAGTTCAGCTCGTAAAAGATAGTGCCCCGGTTGAAAAAGTGATGGACAGTGAAAAAAAGCCTAATAAAAGAACAAAACGTGTTAGCTCAAGTATTTCAAATGAGAGGAATAATGTTGACTTCAAAAAAAATACAGGTTTAATTGGTATGAAAATTTTTCATAAAGATATTGCAGTTCATGACGATGATACAAGAGCATGTGCAACGAGAAAAAATAGAAAAACTAATTATTGTGTTAACAAAAAAATTAATGATTATGTTAAAGACGTTTTGGAGCTTGACGTTTATGAAAGAATAATCGGTAAAGCATATGACAATCTAAAAATATGTCATAAGTCTTCAGAAGATATAAAAGTGTGTGCAATGATGGATGGTAAAATGCCAAGGAAGGTATGTAGAAGCAAATCTTTATATATTCCTTCTGTAGAAAAACCAACTAAATCTAATAATGATGTCTCAATTTCATATAAAATACCCAGAAGAATAGAGGAGAACAATTCTACAGGTTGTGATAAAAGTTATTCACAAAATTTAAAAAATATAGAATCAACTCGAAACCAAAATGTTGAAACTAATTCCAGAAGCAAGAGTAAGCATAAAACTAATAAAATTTGTCCTTCTATTGTTTCACTTCCTAAAAAAGGTGTAGACACTAAAATTATTGGAAACAATAATAATTTAACATTTAAACGAAACATAGCGGAAACAAAAAACGATGTGAATGAAACTATACCTAGTAAACAAAACATTGAAGTAAATACAAAAAAGATTGATGGAAGGAGTAATGATTGCATTAAAGTGACAAGTATAAATACTAAAGTTACTAAATCTACTAATAGTGAAAAAGCTTCTAGAAGGAAAAGAAAAACCGATGATCAAAATATCGTGTCATCAGCATCTAAAACAGCTGCATCTATATCTCAAGTACGCCGCAATACTATATCATTACCTTGCCAAATTGTTAAACCTACTCAATCCACTAAAAGTGAAAAAGATTTGAAAGTGAAAAAAAAAATTACTAATCCAAATTGTAACGATCAGGTTACAATGTCAACTGTCAATGCAAGAATAACTAAGCCTACTAACAATGAAAAAGCTATTGAAGTGAAAAATAATAAAATTAAAACAAACTGTTATGATAACATTACAGTGTCAAGTTCAGGTACTACAGATATTAAGACTCCTTTTACTGAAAGAGTTAAGGGAATTAAAAGACAAATTGAAGATCAAGACATTTCATTCGTACCTAAAGTTGCTGCATCTATTTCTAAAGTACGCCGCAATACCATATCTTCATCTTGCCAAAATGTCAAACTTACTAAATCTATAGAAAGTGAAAAAAATATACAATTGAAAAATCAACTTGTTTATCCGAATTGCAATAATCAGGTTAAAAAAGATGTGGTGAAAAATAAGGATAATAATCTGAATTGTAATGATTGCGTTAAAGTGTCAAGCATAAATACTACGGTTGGTGAGCCTACAAATAAAGAAAAAGCTTATATAATGAAAAGAAAAATTGATGATCAACTCAGCGTTTCATTAGGACCTAAAATTGCCGCATCTATTTCTAAAATACGCCGCAATACAATATCTTCAACTTGTCAAATAATCAAACATACTAAATCTAATAAAACTGATAAAGATATGGAGGAGAAAAGAAATCTTTCTAACTCGTATTATGATGATCAGGTTAAAGATAATGTGAATATTAACATGAATAAACCTACAAACAGTCAAAAATCTATGGAAGTAAAAAATAAGAACAGAGAAAAAAATTATAAGGATAATTTTACAGTGTCAAGTATAGATACTACAGTTCCGAAATCTACTAATAGTGAAAAAGCTTCTGGAACGAAAAGAAAAACTGATTATCAAAATATCTTGTCATTAGCGCCTGAAGCAGCTGCATCTATATCTCAAGTACGCCGCAATACCATATCTTCACCTTGCCAAACTGCTAAACTTACTAAACCAACTAAAAGTGAAAAAGATATGGAAATAAAAGGAAAGCTTTTTAATCCGGATTATAACGATAAGATTACAATGTCAAATATAAATGCTAAAATTAAACCAACTGAAAAAGCTATTGAAATGAAAAATAAGAACAATGATACTAATTGTAATGATCGCTTGAAAACATCGAGTGTAGATACAAACATTACTAAACCTAATAGTGATGAAAAAGTTACTGAATCGAAAAGAAATATCCTTAGAATAAGTATTGATGATCAAGTTATCGAATCTTTTGCACTTAAAAAAGCTGCATGCATTTCTAAACGGCGCAACACTATATCTTCAACGTGTCCTGAAAATACTTCATCACTTAAGGTTTGTGATAAAACGATTTTTACAGATGATAAAATTATTCCTCACTACCATAAAATATTTTTGCATGATCATCAAATAGAGAGTAAAAATGAAACAGACAAAAGAAACGTCGTATCAGAATTAAGGTTAATACGAAAAAAATCACACGTAGAAGCAAACCCAAAAATAACACAAATAAATAATAGAACTAACGAAAATGATTATAAATCTCATGAAAATTACACAAATTCGACATCGCTTTCTCAGTCTGTGGCAATACCAGTTGGTCTAAATAAAAATAATGATGCCATAGAACCAAACACTGATGCATCTCTTAATATGGTGCCAAGATACCCATTAAAACCATTTCCTGAATATGACATGGGGATTAATGATATGGTTCCTCATAATTCAAATAAGTATATTAACATGACAGATGGACTTAATGCGGATAAAGTAACTGAAGTGGGTAAATGTGATACAATCTATCGTGAAAGAACACCAGTATTATTGCATAAAGCACCATTCCCTAATCAAAGAAGTTTTAATAACTTTTCGCCGACATTCCCAATAGAAAGTATTGGATCTAGTCGCCCATCACAAGTGTTCCATACTAATAACTACTTATCTCCTAGGTCATCTCATACTTCTTTTTCGAGATCGCCTGGAATGAGGCCATGGTGTGCTCCGTATCCTTCCTATTCAAATTATTCTAGTAGCTATCGTAACCAGTATCCAATTTTAAATCGCTTATTGAATGCCAGAGCATTTGTAGGAAACTCTTCTAGGACGTTGACGCAACCTCCAGTATTTGAACAATCCCAGCATTACTTACCATCGCCATCTCGTTTAAATTCACCATGTTCACCATCAAATGTTTTGTTTACTAATAATACATCAGTAAAACACACGCAGCAAGCTGTGAACATTACAGACTATACACAACAACCAGCAATACACAATAAAATTAATAAATCATCAAGTGAATCTTCGGCAATCCAAAATGTAAATAATCCAGAAGCCAAAATAATAGATAGTCCACCGAACAAATCTATCCATGGAGTAAATGTTTCAAATAATCATCATAAAATGTCACTTACGGAACAAACTTCTAATGAAAACAAATGTAATGAAAATAAAACTATATCCAAAAAAGAATATTCTCCACCGATTTTGCCCATATTGTCCTACGAAACTATAGTAGGCATACTAGAGAAATCAGAATACGATTATCCTCTTCTGAAATCAAGAGCATTTAAAAGTACCGATTGGATGAATAAAGAGACTACGAACAAACCAGATTTAGATAAAAACAGAAGTGAAATAAACGATGGTGGCACACAGGATAAAAAAACAAAGATTTCACTCAGTGAATATAAGAGGCGTTTGTCTGAGACCGGTAGTGGAAATGATTAGTAAATAGAAATAGCTGGTATCGCAGTGCCACCAACTCTGTTCAAGTGAACAAAATTGAAGCTTGCGCCGCTATATTACAAATCATTCCGCTGTTTGCTGCTTTCAGTTTTTCAGTACCAATTTCCTAATTTTCTTAAGTAGTAATACTATACGCTCCCATGTTTGTGACCCCGACATCAGTAGGGTTAGTATAAGATTTAATTCGATTGACCGTATTCATATTCGAACACATTAGCGTCATAGTAAAATAAACCTTAACTGTATTGATTTAAAGTCACAAATTCAGTACAACTGATTTTAATTTGGAGCGTATCATCGTAAACGTATGAGAATACGTTCACGAAATTGAGCTCTAAGTAAATACTATTATGGTTCATTTTACTGTGACGCTAACATCATCGAATACGAATGCGATCAATCGAATTAAATCTCATACTAACCCTACAGATAAGTTGGTGGATCGATAAGGTTTTAATCAAGCCAAACTGTATATACCACCGCTCGTATACAAACAATCTGAGGGGCTATTTTCTATCTCAGTGGTCGCAAAAAACGATGGAAAGATGCTAAGAACTGTCAAACCAACAGTTTATAGTTAGTAACTTTCGATAGCCACTCAGATAGAGATTAGTCTTATTGGATTGTGATTTGCGATTAATATCACAGTTTAAAAAATAACTCCCCAGATCACAATCGGCCTAGAATACATTGCACCATTAAAAGCCTGTGATTGGCGGACTAATGTAACAATAACGACCAGCCAATGACAGGCCAGGGGGCTGATTCTGCAATTCAGTGCCTATCACCGATGATTTTTATCCATTGAAGGTTTGAAAAGAAATGTCATTTACTATTTCATAGTAAACCTTCAATGGATAAAAAATATATGTCAGTGGCTTTCATTTTTTGATAGGCACTGAGTTACAGAATCAGGGGGCAGAACCATAATATCGTTTTGTTCTAAGGCAGATTGTGATTTAAGGAGTTTTATGTAGGTAATCTTTGGTTGTGATCGCGGATCACGATTACTTATCTAATTTTTAAAGCAAAAGACGCTTTACCACAATGAGTCTTTGAGACACTCGGGCCGAAATCTATAGACCGTACTTTCACTCTTCTCAGACTCAATATAGAGATAAAACGAGACAGATTTCTGTCGGAGCATATTTGTGTCTCGTTTTAACTTTAGTCTGAGCTAAGTCTGAGCACGCTCTATAGATCTAAGCATCAGTCACAAATACTCGAAGTGCAGGACGCTAAGGATTTTAGATAGGTGATGTAAAACTCAAGTAAAACTCTGTTATAGCTTTAAGATCGAAATGAAAACTCTTTATTTGTTACTGTTTCCAATATTTGTAAGATTATTATGTTAAAAGTTGTTACTAATTTTATAAGAGTTATTTAAGATTTTGTAACCTATTTTGTATCGATTAAGTACCTTTTATTTATTACGATTAAGGTGCCTTACGTGCGATAAATATTTGTTTCACACTTGTGAACAAAACCATGTCACAGATTTCCATATTAACTTTCAATTGAAATCTATAGACCGCACTCTCACTTTGCTCAGACTTAAGACAGAGTTAAAACGAGACAGATTTATTCTTTTATTTAACTCTTATCTTAAGTCTGAGGTAAGTGAAAGACCGCTCTATAGATCTTAGCTTCATATACCGGTTGAAATTTTAATGGTTGTACTCCCTGAAAGAGGTGAATGTGCTCATGAAACTGAACAACTTTCCCCAGGGAACATAGGTCAAAATATGAAAAAAGAATTGGACCCTCCATACAAACTTGACGATCAGCTGATTGATTTACTATGGGGAGGTCCAAATTTTTTTTTCATATTTCGACCTATGTTCCCTGGGGAAAGTTGTTCAGTTTCATGAGCACATTCACCTCTTTCAGGGAGTACAACCAATGAAATTTCACCGTGTATATCAATACTTTTACCAACCTCAGTTTGCATTAATTAATTATATTGCTCTATTTGTTAGCACTTAGTAATTTTAGTTAAGGGGCTAAGTTATTTAACAAATCACGTTATTAGAAATACCTTTCTACGTACATGAAAATAATATACCTACCTCAAACATACATGGTAGAACTTATAAACATGTGTTAGTTTTTGTTAAGCTATTGTGTTCATTAAAATAACTTTATATATCTACCTCTACCTATGTTAACAGTAAAAGTATATTTTATTATCTAAAGTTTTTTATTATTAACGAAAACTAAATATTAACCCAGCTGGCAGGATCGTCTAAACATGATTGCAATTCTGTGTGACGATCGCAATTGCCTTTGAGATTGGTCGACAGTCGCGCGCTATGGCTAACAGCAAGAATGTCTAAAATCCATCACCACTATTGAGACTCCAGCAGTGACTGATGTAGCTTTTACGCAATCGACCAGCTGGACTTTATATCGTAAAGTTCTTTTTCAACACACTTGCTCATAAAGTGGCTCCCGGTTCACCGCAATTAGGCACACAATGACACCTTTAACTCAAACTATGACTTTTTATTACTATTATTCACAATGTGAGTTATAGAAATTTTTTTTTAATTTTATTGGTTGAGTTGCTTTGTTCATAAAAAAGTTTCTATTACAAAAAAGATCCTACCTATTGCCAAGATACCTATTGCTTGCTCATTTCATCCAACTTCGTATTTAAATAGATAATTTCAACTTGTACGTGTTTAATAAATAAAACTGTCACTCAAATATAACTTTTGTTTTTTCTGTAATAAAGAAAACTGGAAATTCCCCATTTTGTACGTGGCTATAAGAGAAAACCCAAAAAAAAAGAAACCTCATTCTTTTAGTCTCATGGCCATTAAAGGTGCGCGCGCATTCCGGAAAACTGATTAAATCAAATAAACACCTGAATAGGCTGTATGGTCGTCGATCTTTGCCTGCCCTCAAGAGTATCTCAAGAGGGCGAACAAAAGAACAACATTAATTTTTCCCGCCATTGCGAAAAAATTTTCACAACTCGTTTTCACTGTTTTGTATTTTAGTATTATTTTCTTCACAAGTGTGTTGAAAAACGTCGTATGATACACGTGTATATTGACGATTACCGTCCTCGGCTACCTTAAGACCCTCACCTGACGGCTCGGGTCTCAATAGCGCCTCAGCGGTAATCACCAACTTTTACACTTGTACCATAATGTACTATTAACTCACGAGGGCGCGTGGCTCATGGTTGTTGTGTGTCGTATCTGTATAAGTGCGAGCGAGAGCTTGCTCGCGCCTGACTGCTCCCACCTAGGCTCCGGACAGGCACGCATACTTACGCAATGTGCATGTACACGACGTAACCACAAGTAAAGCGCCCGTAACTTGGTGAGATAAACGTACTATACAATACCTTACTATGATATTCATGAAAACTACTCAATAAAATTTGACATCATTATGAAGAAACTAATATATTATTAAAAAACATTGTAAGGATCAGTGCAGATGAGGCG
The DNA here is from genome assembly GCA_933228805.2 of Hipparchia semele. Classification (NCBI taxonomy): domain Eukaryota; kingdom Metazoa; phylum Arthropoda; class Insecta; order Lepidoptera; family Nymphalidae; genus Hipparchia; species Hipparchia semele. The sequence goes on along the minus strand of OW121727.1, from coordinate 11,917,392 downwards.
GAAAATCGATCGTGAGGTAAAAAGAGGAGAGGTGGGATTCCATTTTCAAAGTGAACACGTGGTCCCTTCCAGGATCTGTGGGAGGGACCATGGGTAATAAATGAAAAATACGTGGCATTGCACACATTGCAACAATCGAAATGTCAATTTATTTTATTTTTATCATTTTTCTACCACAAAAGCAGTATTAAAATTAGATGAAGTAGACAAGGGTGAAGCTCTGTTGCAGCGGGATTGAAGGACAAACCAACAAACAAACACGCTTTCGCATTTATAATAGTGAGGATATTTATTAAATTATAAAATTTTATTGCATGAAAAAAAAAAGACGTGTGGCACTCGGGGACTGCCGCGGTAAAGCTATTGCATAGCATTTTTTATCAACGCCATCTAGCGGTGAGAGGAGTCCCGTGTCAGGTTATTTTCGATACGGAGTTTCTGGATTCGGTCTCCACGCTCAAGGCCCGCGATAGAAGCTCTAGCTTAAAACAAAACATATAGGTAAGTGAATAACACAAAATGTAACACAAAAGGTGAAAGGTGAAGGATAGTAGGGAAGACTGTTAAAGTTGTCGAATGTGGAGCGACCTTTTTTGGCTTTATAGCACAATTTAACCAAAATTCCATGCCTTCCCCAAAGCCCGGCCCCCGCATAAAAGCGCGCGGCAATATCACGAAATACGAATGCCGGCAACTTCATAAGTTTTATATTAAATTCTAGCTTAGTTTTCAGATATTTAGCCTATGACATGCGGATAATATTAGGTCGGAATATAGCCTACATGTTTAGGTATTATGAAAATGCACTAATTGGAAATGATGTCGTTTAAAAGGCATTCGGGGAATTCGTATTTGGCTACTGGAATGTTGTTACTGGTAGTATAGCGGCTGGTCGATAGCAAAAAAGATAGATGGATAAAAACTTTATTGCACACAAGAAAGAAACAAAATTGAATACATCTTAAAACTACGCATGCAGAGGCGGCCTTATTACTGATCTACCAGGCAACCATCGGTGACAGGAGTTAAATTAGGTGTGAGGGTAGTATGATGCAACATAAAAGTATATTATTTAAGCAATAAACAATCTAAAAAAGCTTCAACCATTGCTACTAAATATGTTTGTGAATAAATTTTTCCGAAAAAAATTTTTCATTACAAACCTACTTATCAAAAATTCTCGGAAATCGCGCCCTGAGTGTGTTGACCAGATTACATTACAGCCATGCCAACACAATATAATTAGTTGCTAAAAATCTGATTGAAAAACTTGGAATTCCGCCGGCCTCGGAATTTTTGGTAGATATGTATGTATTCGGATAAGACATGTAAATTAACACTTTAATAAAAAAAGCAATTGTAGTCATTGGTTGAATTTATATAATGCTTTAATTTATTAACGGGTGAGGATCGAACCTTCGGCCTTTCAATTTTCAGTCCACAAACTTATTGACCTTTCAAAAATTTTCATTGTATTTGGTTCTTATCTCTAAGTTTTATTCTAGAAGCCCTCCCAGAAAATTATCTATGCTTAAGCTTAAACTAGGTAGTGTTATAGTAAATGTATATTTTGCTGTTGTAAATAAATTCAATTAATCATTTCGAAAATACAAACATTCAGTGCGGAGCTCTCAAAGTTGCAGGAACTATTTGGAAAATATCCAACTGAAAGGCGTTCTCTCAAAGATACAAATTTCTCCATCCAAACTTCGGGAATGGACGATGAGTTTACTTTGCTTTGATTTAATGTTTCGCCGGAACTGTCTTAAATAAATGCATCATAATTCATAGCTATAGCTGCAGGTAGGTACCTGCAGTAAATTGGTTTTGTGTTCTGTGGTGTGAGAGAGTCAATTGCATCTATAGCTAGCTAGCTAGCTGGTAAATTTTAGCTGGTAATGCAGATCTGATTTTACAGCAGTAGATCAAGTTTTAACGACCCGAAAAAATAACAGGCAAAAATTACATCGTGTTTTCAAAGGACTGAGTAGAAACATAAAATAATGAAAGTTTATAGAAATGTTTAACCAATTTGCATTTATATTCAATGTGTTGCAAATTACAGAGCCGAAATTTTTATATAAAATTCCTATATATATTACAAAGGGATGAACGAAGTTTTGGGTGTTTTATTTAATCTATCGCGGGGATTTTTTTCGCCTGTTTTGCGTGGTTCCGCTGGTACAGCTCCTCGCTGGATCCGCCGGATCACTCCAGCCAATCGAGCTCCTTCCAAAATCCGAGCAGGCCACCCAGGTCGGCGAGGACTTCAGGAAGTGTTGCTGGGGAGCCAATGTTAAGAGATGCCACATAAATACAAATATACACACAAACAAAGCGGTCTATAACACTTATAGCACTCCTCTTTCATGCACAAAGAAATATATTTTGATATTGTTTAGCGCCTGCAGCTTCTTCTAAAAAGTGCAATATTTATATATTGCTATTGAATTTTTACAGGCGCTTTTACCCGCTTTTACATGCCACGTTGAGCACATTCCGATTCTTAACACGCATTAAGTCTACGTGTAAAGCGTCAATAGCCTAACGGTTAAAGGTGCGGACTGAAAACTGAAAGGTCGCAGGTTCGAATCCCACCCGTTGCACTATTATCGTACCCACTCCTAGCACAAGCTTTCCGCCTATTTCGAGAGGATAGGAGGATATTTGTCAACTTCAGCTTGGCTAATGTTCTTATTAAAAAAAAAACGTGTGTGTGCACGTCTTAAAATTAAGTCTACGTGTACGTGCACGTCTACCAAGTGGTTCCATACATTACACCGCAGTGGTCCACGCGTGCGTGTCCAGTGTGTTTCGGCCATTAATCACGAATAGGAACGGCGAGTACAGTTCCGGGAAGACTTCTTTATCCCAATGTATACCTCTCTGGGAATGTTAAACCGCTCATCTTTCACGGCTTTAAAACTTTATGCCAACCTAGGAAAATGTATTTCATGTGAAATAACTTTTCTGAAGCAGCTTAGCGTTAGCATCATAATATATCAGCGCCGCTTAACGTAAAACGATTCTTATTTCTCAGCTGTTAAGGGTGGTATTTGGGTGTTGCACGGAACCATAGTAAGATAGATATCGCATTCCGGTGTATCTCTTGAACTAACAAACTGTTGAGGACAAGACCCATACGTCGAAAATTTAATTTCCAACGCCTCCAAGGTTTCCTAATATTTACTAGTAGGTACTATCCACCTAACTTAGAACGTTGAATCAGCTAGGTAGAAATTAAGCAGTATCGGTACAAAACGTAGATCTCTTTTCTCTTTGTTCACTCTTTTTCTCTTATTTCTTCTTGATTGTGAGCGATTAATAGTGAATAGGGATGTTGTCAATTAATCAAATATCAAGCCGAGCGCATAATATCAAAGCTCGTATGAAATAGTGAACTGTGACGTTATAACTATTGACACACTTTGCAGTATAATCGATAACTTCAATTGGTTATCGAACTTGAAACTTTTTTTTTTTAATTTTTTTATTCGATGACAAGATAGCCTTTGACTGCGATCTCACTTGATGGTAAGTGACGATGCAGTCTACGATGGTAGCGGGCTAACTTGGAAGGGGTATAGCAGTGTAAATTCAACCCATACCCCTGATCGGTTTCTACACGCCATCGTGCCGGAACGCTAAATCGCTTGGCGGCACGTCTTTGACGGTAGGGTGGTAACTAGCCACGGCCAAAGCCTCCCACCAGACAAACAAGACAAGGTTGACGGTACTTTAAATTACCCTTGTATATGTCCTAGCTAACCCAGCATACTAATGTCATAGAGGTCAGCGGTTTGTGAAGCAATGAGGCGTAAAATCGAAACTGCGAACTATAACAAACACGCGAAACCATTCCGCGTTGGTAATTCCGTCGAATTACGCAGCGAATTTGTAAATTCATCCGGCTCGGTTATTTGTCCACGCGACGCGACGACGGTTTTAACCGGGACTTCCACTGTATAAGGGTAATGAGCGGGAAATGGCTAAGCGGAACGGACTGTGTGTCGTGTAGCCACAAGAATAAAGCCAAACACCGGCCAAATACGAGTTGGAATGATTCCGTACCATCGTAACATCTCTTGTTAAGGTCAAATAAGGTCTTAACAACTTAAAGTGTGTTGAAGATGCTCCGGTGTCGTGGCGAAACGTGCGTCGAGAGTAGTATAAAATTCTTGTGTGGTGGTGCATGTGAGTGGTGGTGGCATTGCTTGCTTGGGAACTTTGCATTCTTGCTTGGTTGGGGAGGTAAGCGGTGCTTAGCTTATAGCTGCATGTTTGACCATACAGATTTTTTCTGTTGGTGGATTATAGCAAAGTAATTCTAACCTTTTCTTGCTAGTTCTTGTAGCGGCAATAGATATACACATTCTGTGAAAATAACGCATCAAAATCGGTCCATTCGTTAGGGAGCTACAAGGAAACAGACAAACTTTCACTGGTGCGATTGATTTAGGTGAAGGACTTCATGCTCGCTTCGCTCGTGGCGGAAACCAGGCTTTATGTAAATGGCCGGCGAAATGGACGCGGCCTATTCAAAACAATTAACACCCGTGTTATGTAATGAAGCTTAATTGACACAATGCGGCATATCAGTTGAAAGAGAATGATTAGTATAAATAGCAATTCAAATTATTAAAGTCTGCGAATTGAAATGATGGATAGCCGATGTGGATAGCTGAGCAAAAAGTTCAAACCGAAACAAACATAAAACACAACTCCTTCTCCTCCTTTTGCGAGAGTCGGTTAAAAAAATAGACGAAAGTTCCGTCAAAATCAGTCCAGTCGTTCCCGAACAAACAAACAGACCGACTCCACAATGCTCCACGTCACGCGAGACAAAATAATTGAATCATCGTCAAGTAGACGATACTAAATTAACTTCTAATTCAAGTTTGTAGGCTTTATAGTTCCTGAGACTTCGTGATTAGTCAGTGAGTAGTAAGTCTTTTTACATATGAAAAAAAGACGTGTGGCACTCGGGGACTGCCGCGGTAAAGCTATTGCATAGCATTTTTTATCAACGCCATCTAGCGGCTCACCGTAGAGGAGTCCCGTGTCAGGTTATTTTCGTTACGGAATTTCTGGATTCGGTCTTCACGCTGGGCCCGCGATAGAAGCTATGCAATAGCTTAAATATATAGATCTATAGATTAAGTCTTCATGAAATCAGAGAAAAGAAAAGTCAAATCTCGTCGCATCGGTAACAACTAACAATGGGGCGCCGACAATAGCGGGATAGTTGGTTCGAATCCAAGGCGATCGCGCGTGAACGGGAAATCCGGGGAAGATAACGCGTGTTCGCACGACTAAACACACACTGATGGAATTCACGGCCGCAAGTTTGTAGGAGCCGCAAAAGCCGTAACAGAGGAAAAATGTTTTATAACAATTACACGACTAGAACAAAGCCGAAAGGAAGGTTTATTTTTGTGATGCTATGTACCTATGTACTGCCTCGTTGTTGCGAATAATGAGCTCCCGGGTTCGATTCGGGTCGGGCCAAAAATTTATTCTTTCAAGAAGGGGTTTTGTCAAGAAATTCTCAGTAGTAGCCCGGAGTTACCTCCGTGCCTCGGTTAGCACGTAAAACTGTCGGTTGCGCACTCACTTGTGCACTATAATATCTCTCGCGCAGATGGCTAATCGGTATGTAGATTGGCTGCCGAGGCCGGATTTGGTCGGGAGGACATTATTATGTGGTAACGGTCGTAACTAGCTACGGCCAAAGCTTCCTAGCAGACAAAGATTTAGTCTGTTTAGGGTTGAACACAATACAATAAAGGATGGACTGTATACATTTAATTTTAAGATTAAAGATGTGACAATATTTTAAAATGTAAGGCGAATAACGCAACGCCGACAGCGTGTAAGAGGTGAGTGCCAAGCGCGCGCGCGCCGCCGCTGGTCGCCCGGCTGCCGACCCCGCGCGTCTCGCCCCGCGCCTCCGTCGCCCTCGCCGCTAGCGCGGACATAGTCTTTACATTTACATTTTGTAAATGTAAAGACTAAATCTTTCGAATCGCTTGTTAAAGGCAAATCTTCCCGCTGACGTCATGCGCCTTGTCAATATTAAAACATACGTCATAATACAGAATAAAAGCAGATGGCGTCCGCAAAGATTGGCGCTTACGTAACCACTGCTCACGAATTTTCGCCTCCAGCCCGACGTAGCTGAATTCTCTTGGATTTTCAGTAGGTGTCAAATGCGCTACTTGCGGCTCTAGCGGCTCTCCACAGTTTCGGAGGTCTTGTATGCGATCATGATTAAACGTAGCCTAATGTAATTCACTGAATAATACTCGTATTGTCCAAATCTATCTGCTCGTTGTTTATTGTTTTAACTCAGTGGGGATGCTTGAGATACGATTATGTACGGAAATAACTAAAAATTACACGCAATACATAATATACATGTACATATTATAATACACTAGTAGGTGCTCGAAGCGAACCGCGTTTTTCTGCTGTTCATCAGGTAGACCTTCGGATCCTAATCATGGTTTGTCAAAATACGACTCTTCCATCTTTTATATTCTCTGAGATAAATACCGACGAAAGTATGGTCGCCATCTTGAATCCGCCATTTTGGATTTTTTTTCAACTCATGCCAATTGGGTGAGGTTTCGAGTGTATTTTTTTAGCACCTCCCCACCTTTCTTGCTCGCTGTGCTTCTCACCCGTCTCCGAAATCCTCAATCATCAGCTCTCTCCATATTTTTCCTCCGAATGAATTTTTGTCCTCTATACGAAACCATCAGTGAAAAAAAAATGTTAACGTCATTTAAAGATTGAGGAAAATTCCAACGCTGAGCGATTCAGGATCGTTCTGCTGCCTTAGCCATATTACAAACGTGTCGTTTCTATTCTCTTTCCATGATCGCTAACGTCACTGTAGAGCAGGGCTTCCTAAAGTTTTTTTATCAAGCTTCCCTATTAAAAGGATAGGACGTGTGATAAAAAACTTTGGTTATGTCGACTTGGCTATCAATTATTCGTTTTCTAAGATCACTTAAGGCTAAAGCAGGGGCTCCCAAAGTTTTTTATCACACGTCCTATCCTTTCAGTAGGAAAACGTGATAAAAATAAAACTTTGGGTACCCCTGCTTTACAGCAACGTTAGCGATCATGGAAAGAGAATAGCTAGGACACGTTTGTGTGATATGATTAGGGCAGCAGAATCCCTGCATGTTCCTTACACTCAGTAAAAAGCAAAGCGGTAGTGAGTAGCGACTAGCGACGTATACATTTTTGCCAAAAGACAGTCTAACGTGCATATTTGCAAGCAAGCGCGCCGCCTTTACGACGTAGAAGTATAACATGGCGGTACATTTTACGAGTATAACAGAGCTGCTTTATGACATGCTTAAGTATAATTCTACGGCACTTTAATATCCGTAAGCTTTTATCATAAGGAGAGGTTTTATTGACATACTCTACATACTACCTTCTTCCGTTTTAAACGGGTCATACCACAGCTGCAACCTCAGCTGGAGAGTTTTAGCTTTATAATTAAACTGTGCAGTTAAAACAGAGTATTTTTTTATTTATAAAATAAAAAATCCTCCCTGCGCCTCCCTGGCGCAGTGGTGAGCGCTGTGGTCTTATAACTGGGAGGTCTCGGGTTCGATTTCGGGCGGGGGCAATTTAGGAATTTATAATTTCTAAATTGTCTCTGGTCTGGTCTGGTGGGAGGCTTTGGCCGTGGCTAGTTACCACCCTACCGTCTAAGATTGCCACCAAGCGATTTAGCGTTCCGGCACGATTGCGTGTAGAAACCGATTAGGGGTATAGGTCACTACTATACTTCTTCCAAGTGAGCCCGCTACCATCTTAGACTGCATCGTCACTTACCATCAGGTGAGATCGCAGTCAAGGGCTATCTTGTCATCGAATAATAAAAAAAGTAGTTACAATTACATAACAGAAGATATAACTACGTATAATATAACCTAACTAAGTACTGACGGCATTTTGTGATAACCGAGGCATGGAAAAACTTGACTGGAATTTACGATTAAAATTTTAAGCCTAGGCACTTAACTATACAATTGCAAACCTTAACACAACTTATGTGATTTATTTTAATATTTCAGAGCTGAAAAGCTGTTTTACATTTTAATTGTACGGTTAGCAAGAGGTAATTAAGCTGAATTTACACAGAGAAGCGGTAGTGTATGAAATGTGGGATAATTTAAATACACGTGTTTAAATTAATCCTCACGCGTCATATTTTTATCCGACAACTGTAAAGTCAAAAGGTAGGCTTAAAATTTTAGCAGTCTATGTTTGTGAATATTTACGAATGTTCCACGGTAGCTACTAAACTACTGCGCCGATTTTGGTGAACGAGGTTCTTTCGATACGTTATTATCGTCTGGGTGACATAGGCTACATTTTATACAAACAGAATCAATAAGTTACATCCAATTTTCCGTAATTTTTAAACTTTTTTCTTGTACATGGAAAAATTGAGTTTCATCGAGAAAATGTTGACGACCCCTCTGGTGGGCGCTGTGGTGTTATGATTAGAAGGTATGGGTTCAGTTCCCGGGTTGAATTATTGAAAAAAAAAATCTAGTAGGTATAATTCTAGGGTATATAAGGCAGAACTTTGTTTTTTAAACCAGGATATATATCGCGGTTGTCAAGGATTTTTACTCCTTTGTACATCCTTTGTATCCCTTTATTTGAAACTAGCTGATGCCCGCGACTTCGTACGCGTGGATTTAGTTTTTAAAATCCCGTGGGAACTCTTTGATTTTCCAGAATAAAAAGTTGCCTATGTCACTCTTCAGGTCCTCAACTATACCCATGCAAAAAATCACGTCGATCCGTAGCTCTGTTGCAGCGTTATTGAAGGACAAACCAACAAACAAATACACTTTCGCATATATTAATAAAGATTCAAAAATTCTGTCATAGTGCACCGGGGCATAAAATAACTTAAATTCGCATTTCAGTTTCCTCGTCTAATGATTTTGGAAATCGAGAGACTTATTTTAGTTTCAGTATACATACTTGAAGACCTTGGACCATGTGCTTCTTTTTATCCCGGAAAAATTCAGGGTCCCCACAGGATTGTTAACAACCAATCTCTTCGCGGACGAAGTTGCGGGTAACAACTAGTAAAGTAGGTCAATAATATATTTAAAACAAGTAAATATTTAATCTAAACTTTAGGATAGTGGGCGAATCTACTTAGTTGTATCTGTGTTTCTGACCAACTATATCCCAATTGGATACTCTCCAAAAACTTTGTGTAATGCGATGCCAAACTTTTAACTAAGCTATGCTTCTGTTGAACGATTGTGCTTCTACCTTTACTGCGGGTAGCTAAACATAAATCTACCTACTCTAAATTTACTGAGGTAGATTTTTGTTTTACCTAATCTTTTAAATAAACACCTACATAAAATCCAATGTAACTATATTATTCGGCAGCATAAAAATTCAAAATTATTTATTTCATAACTAGTTGATACCTGCGGCTTTACTCGCGTGGATTTAGTTTTCAAAATCCCGCGGGAACTCTTTAATTTTCCGGGATAAAAAGTAGCCTATGTTACTCTTCCGGTCCTAAACTATACCCATAGCTCAATCTCGACGCAGAAACGCAACTGTAGTCGCTTAGTATTCCCGGTTTTTCTTTAAATTTTCCTCAGGGCGTCGTGGTGTCTTCATCGTCCTGCAACACAAAAGCCAAACATATTAGAAATTTTCCAAAATTTTTCCTATATTTTTCCTTCTATATATTTTTTTTTAATTATTTTTGCCAGGCCTGGCAGTAGCAAGAGTTCTACTGATGATGTCGTCGAGAGAGCTATGGTGAGAGAAACGACCAGCGCTTTTTTTATTCAATTTAATTAAAATCCATATTGAATTGGTTTTTCTATAGCCTATCATTACCTGTTTGCCAATTTAGACCGCGTACACACTATGAAATTTAAATCCTGCGATCGTTTGGACGTCCATTTTGATAATTGAACAAACAATCAGCACGGACAAATAGAAATAACGATTCGACTGTAGAATTCGCTGATTAAATAATGTTTTTCAGACATTGCCTTGATAACCAAACTTCAGTTTTAATCTTTTTTGTTTCGTATGCCTTTCGGATCAACATTCACTTTTACAAAGCTTTTACACTTTGATAATAAACTCTCTAGATAGAGTAACGGCGGCGCAAAAGCGTCGATAAAAATTAAGGAGAACTTTTATCCCTAAAAGCGGTCACCGCACCTCAGTATCAATTGTAACGTCAAGTGATACGAACGTGCGGCTTATTTTTTGCGATAGGTTATTTTGCTGAAAATGGCAAGTTGTGTTATCAAAGTTTGCAGAAATTACAAAGGACGGTTAAAATCAACTAACAAAATCTCCTACCACACGTAAGTAACTAAAAACTAATACTTTTATACGAAAGCAAAACTAATAATTTGATACTTTTTTTCACAAGGCCATCGCGTCATTTTGTGGTGTTGCCAGTCTTGGATTGGAAATTTCCTGGTATAGTTGGCTTTAAAGCCGTTGTATGTTAATTTTTTACCCGACTGCACCAGCAGGATGTTGCGTTTTTTAACATCGGCGTTTTTTATTATTATTATTTCCGCGATTTTAAGCATCGGGGTTTTGCGATTTGTGAAGCTCTGTACAGGTGTTGAATGCTACACTCCAATCATATGCCGCTAAGTTAATAATAATAATGTCCTCACAACCGATTTCGGCAACGGCAACCAATCTATTATAGTGCCCAAGTATGTGTGCAAACACAAACACAGGTGCACTATTCCGCCATGTTGAAATTCTTTCTTATTGGACCGATTTCGTTCAAAATCGATATTTAAGCTTCCCTGGGGTCAAGAAAGAGGACATGGTTGCCGAAATTTTAAAAAGTCGCCGCCATATTGGAATTCTTTGTTATCGGACCGATTTCGTTCAAAATCGATATTTAAGCTTCCCTGGGGTCAAGAAAGAGAACATGGTTGCCAAAATTTTAAAAAGTCTCCGCCATATTGGAATTCTTTGTTATTGGACCGATTTCATTCAAAATTGATATTTAAGCTTCCCTGGGGTCAAGAAAGAGGACATGGTTGCCAAAATTTTAAAAAGTTGCCGCCATATTGGAATTCTTTGTTATTGGACCGATTTCGTTCAAAATCGATATTTAAGCTTCCCTGGGGTCAAGAAAGAGGACATGGTTGCCAAAATTTTAAAAAGTTGCCGCCATATTGGAATTCTTTGTTATTGGACCGATTTCGTTCAAAATCGATATTTGAGCTTCCCTATGGTCAAGAATGAGGATATGGTTGCCAAAATTTTAAAAAGTCTCCGCCATATTGGAATTCTTTGTTATTGGACCGATTTCGTTCAAAATCGATATTTAGGCTTCCCTGGGGTCAAGAAAGAGGAAATGGTCGCCAAAATTTTAAAAAGCCTCCGCCATATTGGAATTCTTTGCTAATAGACCGATTTCGTTCAAAATCGATATTTAGGCTTTCCTGGGGCCTAGAAAGAGGAAATGGTTGACAAAATTTTAAAAAGCCTCCGCCATATTGGAATTCTTTGCTAATAGACCGATTTCGTTCAAAATCGATATTTAGGCTTTCCTGGGGCCTAGAAAGAGGAAATGGTTGACAAAATTTTAAAAAGTCACCGCCATATTGGAATTCTTTGATATTGGACCGATTTCGTTCAAAATCGATATTTAGGCTTTCCTGGGGCCTAGTAAGAGGAAATGGTTGCCGAAATTTTAAAAAGTCACCGCCATATTGGAATTCTTTGTTATTGGACCGATTTCGTTCAAAATCGATATTTAAGCTTCCCTGGGGTCAAGAAAGAGGACATAGTTGCCAAAATTTTAAAAAGTCGCCGCCATATTGGAATTCTTTGTTATTGGACCTATTTCGTTCAAAATCGATGTTTAAGCTTCCCTGGGGTCAAGAAAGAGGACATGGTTGCCAAAATTTTAAAAAGTTGCCGCCATATTGGAATTCTTTGTTATTGGACCGATTTCGTTCAAAATCGATATTTAAGCTTCCCTGACCTTTACTCTATATCTACTATACTATACTCTATATCTTTATATTTACTCTTTCTTGACCCCAGGGAAGCTTAAATATCAATTTTGAACGAAATCGGTCCAATAACAAAGAATTCCAATATGGCGGCGACTTTTTAAAATTTTAGCAACCATGTCCTCTTTCTTGACCCCAGGGAAGCTTAACTATCGATTTTGAACGAAATCGGTCCAATAACACAGAATTCCAATATGGCGGCGACTTTTTAAAATTTTGGCAACCATGTCCTCTTTCTTGACCCCAGGGAAGCTTAAATATCGATTTTGAACGAAATCGGTAGAATAACAAAGAATTCCAATATGGCGGCGACTTTTTAGAATTTTGGCAACCATTTCATCTTTCTTAACCCCAAGGAAGCCTAAATATCGACTTTGAACGAAATCAGTCCAATAACAGAGAATTCCAATATGGCGGCGACTTTTTAAAATTTTGCCAACCATTTTCTCTTTCATGACCCCAGGGAAGCCTAAACATCGATTTTGAACGAAATAGGTCCAATAACAAAGAATTCCAATATGGCGGCGGCTTTTTAAAATTTTGGCAACCATGTCCTCTTTCTTGACCCCAGGGAAGCTTAAATATCGATTTTGAACGAAATCGGTCCAATAACAAAGAATTCCAATATGGCGGCGGCTTTTTAAAATTTCGGCTACCATGTCCTCTTTCTTGACCCCAGGGAAGCTTAAATATCGATTTTGAACGAAATCGGTCCTATAACAAAGAATTCCAATATGGCGGCGACTTTTTAAAATTTTGGCAACCATTTCATCTTTCTTAACCCCAAAGAAGCCTAATATCGACTTTGAACGAAATCAGTCCAATAACAAAGAATTCCAATATGGCGGCGACTTTTTAAAATTTTGCCAACCATTTTCTCTTTCATGACCCCAGGGAAGCCTAAACATCGATTTTGAACGAAATAGGTCCAATAACAAAGAATTCCAATATGGCGGCGGCTTTTTAAAATTTTGGCAACCATGTCCTCTTTCTTGACCCCAGGGAAGCTTAAATATCGATTTTGAACGAAATCGGTCCAATAACAAAGAATTCCAATATGGCGGCGACTTTTTAAAATTTTGGCAACCATGTCCTCTTTCTTGACCCCAGGGAAGCTTAAATATCGATTTTGAACGAAATCGGTCCAATAACAAAGAATTCCAATATGGCGGTGACTTTTTAAAATTTCGGCAACCATTTCCTCTTACTAGGCCCCAGGAAAGCCTAAATATCGATTTTGAACGAAATCGGTCCAATATCAAAGAATTCCAATATGGCGGTGACTTTTTAAAATTTTGTCAACCATTTCCTCTTTCTAGGCCCCAGGAAAGCCTAAATATCGATTTTGAACGAAATCGGTCTATTAGCAAAGAATTCCAATATGGCGGAGGCTTTTTAAAATTTTGGCGACCATTTCCTCTTTCTTGACCCCAGGGAAGCCTAAATATCGATTTTGAATGAAATCGGTCCAATAACAAAGAATTCTAATATTTGCGACCAGAAATCGCCAAAACGCGATGCAGTCAAAAAAACGCTGACTTTCGCTACTTTTAGTATCTAGTATCGAACACGTTTGAGTTGGGAAAACGCGATGTAGTCTTAAAAATGCCAATTGCTTCCGCTAGAATTAGTCTGCCTCTAAAGTTGTCTTTATAGTAGCTGTAAAATATTATTCGACAATTAAAAAAAACATAAAAAACGAAGCCACCTCTTAACCCTAGTATTTTTATAAATCGACACCATAAATTAAATAATAAAATAAATTTTGTAAATACATTATTGGCTTTTATTTGATAATATTTTTCTATACATTACATTAAAGTAAAAAAAAATTCATTTTAATATTCTAACACAACACAACAGACATATAAACACACAATTGAAAGCACCATAGTAAAATATTATAATTTATATTATTATATTATTAACATAATATTACAGTTTTTCCCCATTTTATCGGGATAGATTCATTAGCTGGTAACTCCAAGATACAAATGACGCTAGCGTAAGACATAGGCATTGCTAAGCGTGTGTGCGTGCCTCACGCATACGCTCTCATTAACGCTGGCCTGTTTTTGTCGCATCGCTCATTGCGTGAGGCGGTATCTAGATAATCTAAGCTTTTACACTATTTGCACAGTAAAAATGTAATCGGAAAAATTACATAGTTTGCAATTTTAAAGCGCAGTGGAAGCGTGCTGGGCCCATAGCCTGAAGGGTTTTTGGGCGAAAAATATATAGTGTTGAAGATTAAACTGGATTTATTTATTATAAATATTAATTTGGGAGTACACACGAAAAAGACGTAGCAGTCGGTGGTCAGTCTGGGAAAGAGAAAATAAACGTTGACAGACATTTGACAGAATACAAAAATCATTAAGTCGCCACAGACTAACCACTCTATAAAGGTTCGTTTACACGTCCACAGTCATCATCTCAATACATCGCTAGCTCATTACTGGGAATAAGTCTCCTCTCGAATAAATCACTGGATACAGGCGGTGCAAGACCGAGGCCTGTGGAAGTCCATACAAGAGACCTTTCTTCAGCCGTGGATGTCTATCGTTGGATAAAAATGATTGAAGATCTGTCAAAACATGAAATTTATTCATCGGTTAATGGTGAAATTACATCGTTACTAATATTATAAATGCGAAAGTGTGTTTGTTTGTTGGTTTATCCTCCAATCACACTGCAACAGACCTACGGATCGACGTGTTTTTTGCATGGGTATAGTTGAGGACCTGGAGAGTGATATAGGCTTCTTTTTATTTCGAAAAATCAAGGAGTTCCCGCGGGATTTTAAATACTAAATCCTCGCGGAAGTTGCGCGCATCAGCTAATAGTTAGATAATTGTGTAGGTACGAGTAATTTTTCGATATCTGTATCTTAGCAGGTTTATCCATATTAACGCAATTCATGAATATTTAGGAGCCCCTTGGCATGGTTTCCCCGCATTCAATCAAGAGAACGGACATTTATCTCTCATACCATACCACGAAGTCTTGGTAAGATACAACGCGATAGTATATTCGTTTAGTTTATTTAAATATTAGCATGTAAGTTTATCTTTTATTATTGCAACACCTCCTGCTATCTTCTTATTTTTTGTCGTTCTTAGCCATAAGGTTTTCTGGAAGAGATCGCTTTTTAGCGATAAGACCACCTTTTTACTGACATAATGTACTCTGTTAAGTTTCCTTTTTTCTGTTTGTGGTGCAATCACACTAATATTATAAAGAATAAATCACACTAATATTATAAAGGCGAAAGTTTGTATGTGTGTGTGTGTATGTTTGTTACTCCTTTACGCCACAACGGCATGAACCAATTTGGCTGAAATTTGGAATAGAGATAACTTATTCCCAGGATTAAAACATAGGCTACTTTTTATCCCGGAAAATCAAGGAGTTCCAGCGGGAAACAAAAAACCTTTGTCCACGCGGACGAAGTCGCGGGCATCATCTAGTAAATAAATAAATAAAACGCGTTTTGGTAGACGCTGATTAGTCAATCATGCAAATTAATGACGTACCTTGAATTTTTCCATTTATTTATTTAGCGGGGTAACGCAGCCAGTCTTCTGTGCAGATTTCTTCGTTCCAGTGGTGTAGCAATAGCGCTTTCTTTTTCTAACAGGAAAATAAAAGCTCTATAATTTCGAGACTAGTTAAGATATTAAAAAAAGAAAAATGACATTGTGTTATAATATTAAAAACATTTATTTGAAGTACATAATATATATATTTTTTTAATGTCAAACACCCAATACCCCGCTGGCGCGGATGGTCTGCCCAGAGCTTTACAAAGCCAAACTACATAAAAGTATGTACCTCAGAGCAAACTTTAGTTAAATTGGAAACACTCCAAATTCTTTTTGTGAATCGGTGCCAAAGCTTCGACCACGCGTTGCGCCTCGATTAAAATCTCAAGCAGTTAACTTTTACCTGGCTTACTGTGGTTGTAGCTATTATGACGTAGGCATCCGCTAAGACGAAAATATTTTTGAAAATTCAACCCCTAAGGGGGTAAAATACTGATTTGATAAATCGAACTTGACCTGAGCAAAGCCGCGGGCAAAAGCTAGTTTCGTATAAAATTACTCAATTACTGGAACATACGCGTTTTGTAATGAATAGTGAATTACATTGCAAAGTGGACTCAATCGGATCGATAGGTATTTGGATTCGTCCACGGGTAGGTATTGCCACAGATTAGTCATCATACAGTTCCGAAACTCTGGTAGGTTTACCTGTGCAGATGATAATGCTCCCAGCATTACGAACAGGTGTAAATTGAAAATTTGAAACACCCCCGACATGTGAAATTAAAAAAAAGTATGTAATTCGCCATTTTGTGGTGACGGCCATCTTGGATTTTAAATTTATCATAGTGTATAATATTTTACTAGTCAAGCCCTTTCATTTGATACCCATATTGAGGGAGTTGTGAGTTGACACATATAGAAGCTTTTTAAGCTATTGCACAGCTTCTATCGCGGACCAGCGTGGAGACCGAATCCAGAAATTCCATAACGAAAATAACCTGACACGGGACTCCTCAACGGTGAGCCGCTAGATGGCGTTGATAAAAAATGCTATGCAATTTACCGCGGCAGTCCCCGAGTGCCACACGTCTTTTTTTTAAATAATATTAGTGTGATAGTGTGATAGTGTGATTAGCGTGATAGTGTGACGTGATTAGTGTGAAGTGTGATTTGTGTGATTAGCGTGATACATGTTTTGTAATGATAAAAATCGAACAGTAATACAATATCACGACAGTCAACCACAATTTATGGCGTTTCCCCAACTGTACGATCGCTGAGCTGTGGTATCGCCATAGTGCGGTATTAACAGTAGGTATTTGTTCCAGGAATGTAATTCAAATAGACGGCGAAACGGCCTTCGATGTCGACCGTAATGAGAATGTGCGTGGATTTTAATTGGTATCGTATGCCACGAGTAGAGTGTACAGAATCGGTTAATGCTGTTAGTTCGCGATTCCAATTATTTATTAATGTAGGTAGTTATGCATTGGGGTATTTGTTAAGGTAGGTGGTCTGTAGCGTTGCCAGACGTCCCGTATTTCCCGGGACATCCCGTATTTAAGGCATAGTTTAAAATGTCCCGGCGGGACTCACTCTGTCCCGTATTTGAACCGTACTTCGTTTTTTATTATGATATCGATCCAAGTATTCACACACGCAACGTTCGTAAAAAGCGAGTTGATGACCGTCTTTAATTACGATTATAATAAAATTGTATTGATTTTTACAGATATGTTAAAACGAATAAAAATATGTTAAAAATGACTTGATTCTCGAAAAAAATATAAAAAAAATGACACTAAATAATTTTGGTTTTTTTATTTGTCCTGGGTAAAAAACTGAAATCCCGTATTTTTTCACCTATTTAACCATTTGTCCCTTATAGGCTGAAAAAAAATCTGGCAACCCTAGTGGTCTGATATTCATTAAAGGTCTACCTTTGATGGCTAAATTTTCAGCATTCAATAGATTATAATCGTTTGTAACGAAAAGGTACTTAGAAGTTAAGGTTTTGTCCTCTTACATTTAAGTAGTTCTTCGAAATAGGGTATTTCGGAGTATCCCTGCGATCAAATCAGAATTGAAGAGATCTGTAGGAGAAATAAAGACACCGACGTAGCTCAGCGAGTCGTGAAACTGAAGTGGAAACGGGCGGGGCATACAGTTCGAAGAGCTGATGGTCGATGGGGTCCCAAGGTGTTGGAGTGGCGACCCCGCACCGGGAAGCGCAGTGTTGGCAGACCCCTCCGGTTAGCAACATTAAGAACGTAATTATCAAACATAATTATACATAAATAAGCAAAGTACACATAAAATGTTAAATCATTACAGCCGACGCCCATAAACCTAAGGTCAGCACCATTGATATAAAATATTTCAAAGACACTTAGACGAACAAAATTTATAACCATATTATGCGCATAATTATGTCTATTTTATAATTTTATAACAATTCATTAGAAAGGCCTTACACAAAAATATATGTCCAAATAAATGCGTTTTTAGGTGCACAAATGTTTGTTAGACTTCTAGTCAGAGCAATAAAGTAAAATAATTAATTAATTTAATTTATTCTGTTTCATAAGAAAACTCCGTCTAAGATGGTGCCAGGCTAAGTAAAAGGGGGTACGGCAATTTTAATAAAACCATATATACATTATGTTTTTGCAATTGATATCAGTTGTAAAAGCAACGATTACTTAACGTACATTGCCAAAATTACTATTGCGAAACTATTTTCAAGATAAAATTATGTACTAGGTAATTTTAAAATCGTTGTGACTTTAAAAAATGAAATACTGGAAAATAAAAAGAAAAATCTGTCATGACGGCCTTTTCATGATGATATTTCGACGTCCCCTACGTAAATCATCGAAACTCAAAATTGACGTTTTTTTCCTCTTGACTTAATTGGCTTCTATTATGATGTATTTTACATCCTAATGCTATAAATGCTAATGAAAAAAAAATCAAATCTTATTTTAAACTTTAAGAATCAAATATCATTTTAATTCGATTTTGGTGATTAGTGAATTTATCTCGATTGAAAATATATCAGTGTTATGTACCAAAAACATACTTCATTAATGAAACGACTTTAAACAGCCTTAAATCATCGGGAGCCCTTGCCTAATTTATACACCCATTTCATAGCCTGATGTTGTTCGTATGGTTTAAGTTATAAAAATTCTCTCGTAAAAAACTATATCAATTGTGCCTATAAAATTTGAAGAGTTCCTTCGATTTCTCCAGGATCCCATCATCAGATCCTGACCTGATGACACTGGGACCACCTGGGAAGTACCTACTGGGAATACTCTTTCAAACAAAAAAAGAAGGTAATCGGGGAACATACATAAAAAATAAAAAAAAGATTCCGACGAATTGAGAACCTCCTCCTTTTTAGGAAGTCGGTTTAAAACATACGCACACACACACACACACACACACACAATCACACACACACATATATACACATAGATGCATACAGTGCGACACAACCTTTGCCCTAAAATAAGAGAATCCCATTTATCGCCTTTTCTTATAACTTGAACCGCGCACTTAATTAACCTCTTTCATTTTTGAGTAGCATCAAGGAAACTGCTTTTAGGCAGTTTCTATGCAAAAGTTCCAAAGTAATTTTTCAGTAGTTTTAGGTTAGGTTAGGTTTAGGTTCGAATTCGAGGAATGCACTTCTAATTCTAACTTGTCGGAATTAGGTACAATTTCTCTCTCTGCTTTGTGTTCCCCATTACTGAGGGCCGTGACCTCTTCCACCAAGGACTCATAACATAAATACTTACATACAGGAAAATATAAATTAATTACGAAAATCATCAATGTCTGAGTCTTACATGCAAAATTTAAAAATATATGTACTTAAGTTGAAAAAAGTCATTAATATTATAAAATGTCTAAAAATGAAGAAAATCTAATAAAAAGCCACGTAATTTATTTTTAAGTAAATAAGTATAACAAGAGAGCCATGTTAGCTAAAAAATCAATTGCTTTGAGAAGTCCCCGTAATTTTTGTTTAAACAATTGGAAATATCTTGGGAAAAATCTAAATGATTAGACTAGCGGCTATAGTATGGCCCGACGTCTTTCTCCGCGTTTTGTTTCTGAAAGTAGGTAAGTTCGTTACGCATTCATGAGGACGGGACCAATCAGACATAATCTGCTGTATTTTCAAAGACGAAATTTTCCTATTTTTGTTCCTTTTCCGTATTGGAAATACGAGAAAGAAGTAATAAGAAAGCTCGACGGCATATATAAACAAATTAAATCTTCTCTTCTTTTATATACTCTAAATTCCTATAACTTCTGTTTAAATACATTTGAATTTAACATAATATTACCAATGCATATATAAAAGATCAAATAAAAATGCAAAAAATCAAATTTTTCCAATAAAATACGGCAGAGATACATTTCAATTTACTCAAATTTTTTGCTCATTTCCCACAAATTGCAATTTTTGAGATAGGTCACTTTAATTCTAAAGGTGTGATATATAAAAGGAAAAGGTGACTGACTGACTGACTGATCTATCAACGCACAGCCCAAACAACGGGACGGTTCGGGTTGAAATCGCCAGCATGACGAAGTCGCCAGCATCGTGCCAAATATCGTGTTCCACACGGCAACGATAGCAGCGTGAACTTATATAAGGTAAGGATAACTTCCTTATCCTTACCTTAATCCTTTCCTTATATCCTTATACCTTATTCCTTATATATTAATATTATAAATCTGAATTTGTTGGTTAGTCAGTTTGTTTGTTTGTCCTTCAATCACGCAATAATGAAGCAACGAATCGAAGTGATTTTCATTGTTATAGTTGTGGACCTGGAGAGTTTTATCCCGGAGAATCAAAGAGTTCCCGAGGAATTTCAAAAACCTACCTTCACGCGGATGAAGTCGCAGGCATCAGCTAGTAAGCTAATATTTGTTCTAAGATTCAAAAAATTTGTGAAGATCACAGGAGAAGACACACTTAATCGAAATTGACAATTTGTTCTTATCTAAAATTGCAAAAGTTCTCAATAAAAAGAGCAACTCTTCTAGACAGTTTTCTATTTTCTTTAAAAAAAAAAATTGATTTCTTATAATACTTAGATCAATTTTAGATAATGTTACCAAAGCTTATGATGTCAGCATTTGCTGACAGGTTTGACTGTCAGTACCTGAACCATTGTCATATGATGCACGTGCTGACTAACCAAGCCTGTCTTAGATATAGTTTTACAATTAGATAGTTTTTAAGATTACTAACATTAGCTATAGTGTGTGTTCTCCTTTCTAACAAATATGATCTTGTGGTCGAATAAATTTTTTTTTATGATTAGAAATTCCATTGAAGTTGGATTTTTTACCCCACAATTGATGTTTCTTTTCCTTAAGATTCCAACAAAAATTGTAAATTAAATTTGTAAATAAATATCGGTTGATCCAAAATAAATCCACTGCAAGTAACGTAAATCAAGGGAACATTGGCGATTGGATGAATCAATAAAACGGGTTATCCGACTTTAGCGGAGTTTGCGTAAACAGAAAATTCCCCGCAAGCCGCCGGATAAATGCGCCGTCATTAATCTCAGGACTTATCCGGTTAGAGGCGGTTCAGACTGGATCAAAGCCGATATTAAATTAATCGTTGGAAAGGCTTTTTCTTGAGCTGTGATGGGTTCATGAGTATTACTCCGGATTCCGGAACCCGGATTTTAGGCATCTTACGTTACACATTTTAGCCATCACCATCGCAAATATAATAACAATATAATGGTGAAGTATATTTACAAAATTTCCCGTAAGATGTCGAATAATTTCCCGTCTTGAATATCAGTACTCATCCGGTTAGAGCCTGTTAAGACCGGATCAAAGTCGTTGTTCAATGAACCGTTGAAAGTTATGATTATTTCATTAATCTTACACAATCGGGTCTCTTAAAGGGATTATTCACTTATTCATGACTGCTTTCATGGTGAAAACGTTTGACTTTCTTGTAATTGAAAACATTGTCCTGTTGGCCCACCTTTTATAATATTATAAATTCTAATATATTTTTTAAAAGTTTTTTTTTCTTTTTAACGAACGAACTTCTGGAAATGTTGTGTTTATTTTTAAGTGGTCACTATAGTTAGTAAGGTTTAATTTTAGAATGTTTTAATTTAAATATATGTATTGTAAGTATCCGTTAGTAGACCAAATAAATAAGATAAAATATTCAAATTCAAAATTTATTTATTTCATGTAGGCTAACTTGTAGCTCTTATGACACGTCATAATCTACCACCGGTTCGGAATGCACATTCTGCTGAGAAGAACCGGCAAGAAACTCAGCCGTTGCTCTTTTCAAAAGATAAAATATTTTACAATAAGTAACCAAACTATGCTATGTAAGTATACAGTGCTTCCACAGTAAATATAAAAAATATATTTACTTTCACGTGAATTTATATTTCTTTGAAAATCCCGTGGAAAAAGCGTGGATACTCTTTAATTTTCCAGAATGCAAGCTATCGTTTTGACTTTCATCTAGATTGGTTGAGCATTTTAGCCATGAAAAAGAGCCATTCATTCATATTAAAAGCTAGTGTGAAGCAGCTCTACAGTTTTGTGCAGCGCTGATGGGTGATGTACGATCACGTTTTCTTGAAACATCGTTTATGCTTTGATATATTAGCAACTATTTTTTACGCTACCCTTTATAGTTTAGAAAATAGGTTGCCGTTTATAAAGTTTGCTATAGACTGGACACGACGCGGTGTCGGCCTAGTGGCTAAGACTTCGTCATCCTTGCCGGAGATTCCAGGGTTCGGATCCTTCGCACTTCTTTGATTTTAGAGTTATGTGCGTTTAAAAAAATTAAAATATTATTGACTTTAACGGTGCAGGGAAATCTTAGGAAAATCTCGGAGGAAAAAAAATTTTGTGTTTAAGATGGAGACGCCTTGACGTCTAATTTCTTTGCAAGAAAATCTGTCAATTACGGTGCGGGGCGAGGTAGCACACATAAACAATTTCTTACTACAGGTGCATTTTTCAATCACGTCGCTATGCACGCACACGACAAAACTACCAAACACAACCTTAAAGTATACGCACACAACCAAATTCACACACAGGGACGTTCTATCCTTACACGAAACAATCATGTCATTTATGTAAGCAATTTTGGGCTGCGACACTATCGATTATCGACTTTCGATAAGTTCTAAATGAATTAATGAATGAATGAAGTTCAACTAATAGTATAAATTAAAATATTGTTAAATCAATTTAGCAATCAATTACAGTTCGTTGGTCTGGCTAAGACTTAAAAAGTTTTTAATGAATTGTATAAGATGAGAATATAAATGTAAATCGAATGTTCTGAATCTAATATATAGGATACTTTTTATCCTAATAAACAATAAGGTTCATCCGCGATAGGGGATGAAATTTTTTGAAAAATACTATTTTATTCAATTTGGTGAAGATCTAATAAATATTATCGGAGATAGAGGACATACCTTCTCGCGGATAGTAGCAAGTTACTCTAAACTACGCCACGCGGACGAAGTCACGGAAATCAGCTAGTAAATAAATAAATTTAAGAAATGCCACATACAATTTTGTAGTCGAGTTTATAGTTTTTAAACTTTTATCCATGTTTTATCAATGGATAGTAGACATTTGTTGGAACACTAACTGGTTCTATAAGAAAATTAAAAAATACATGATGTACCTATACCATACACTCCGAAAATATCAATATCGATATAATTTCTGCTTCCAGCCCTAATTTTCTTGCAGTGTGACCAACTTCTTTAAAATAAAATCCTCATTTTTGAACAAAAAACTACCTTAAAAATATGTACTGTTATGATAAGCTTATCCAACTTTATGAATGGGTACAATACCTATTACAATTTAATTTTTCATAAACCGAGGTGGCACGAGGGCATTTAATTGTGGCGATTGAATATTAATAAGGCTTTTTAATCACAAATCTGTGTATGTTTGTAATGATTTTTGCGCATGCAATTATATCGGTTACTTATATTATACTAGCGGCCCGTCCCGGCTTCGCAAGGGTGGATATTTATTTTTTAAACATTTTGGCATAAACGCACAGTAAATGCAGGACATACTTACCTAAATAATAATATATTTAGCAATAGTGTATCGCTGGCTCCCTTTGGGTATGGGACTTGATGATTGAAAACAAAATGATAACAGAATAAATGACATCAATGAACTCGTAATATCTTTCGAATGGAATGTCCGATTTTAATAAACTAAAAAGTAATTTGCAGGTATTTAAACAGCCTTGCTTGAAAAAACATTTATTTTGGTAAGGATTAAGGCAAAGGTATAAATAACTTGGTCTGATTTTGGTCGGATTTCTATTAAATTTTAAAATGTTAAAAAGTAGTTATAGTGACATAGCTACAATAGTAGCTCAGTTTACTAGTAAGAGTTTACTACAGATAATGATATATTTTTACTATGCAAGACCAACAAAATCTCAGTCACACGACAAGAAAATATTATAAAATGTTAACGAATATTCTACTTAACTCAGTTTTGACGAAATGTGTGACTCGTCCTTTTCAAAATAACCGATTAAATTGTTTGCCTAAAGTTTATAAATTAATATAAACATAAACCCCCAACCTTTCCTATTCGATCGTAATTTTAATTGTATGTAATCAAATCATTATGCAGTTCATGATAAAGGGCTCCAATCGAGTAATAAGTAGATTGGTTAATTTTTTAAAATTTCCCGAAATTATTTCTTGTACGATTCCGTAGCAACATTTTCGGATCAACAGTATTTTTAAGTTTTCTCCTTAAATAGTGCATTAATTGGATAAAAGGGTGAATATTCAATTTGGACGATATTTGCGCATTTTTTTAGGAACAAGCATAATTTCATTTTTTTTAATTTTTGATAGTATTATAATGTTTGGTGCTATTTCATTAAATACACAAGTGAAAGGCACGTATATATTTCAAATATTCAAAGAGTTATTGCCACTAGAAATTTATGTCAAGCTACGGTAATGAACCCTGTGTACGGTAATGAATTTTTATGTATACTTTTGGCAGAATTTCTTATGAATTCTCTATTTGAATAAACTTGTACGAATAAAAGCAAGTGCCCAGCCGTGCACAGGGAATTGGTAATTCACTCGTCGACCGAGAACCTTGTTGGGCCCGTCACTGCTTGGAGTAAGATCGTTTCAAATAACAAAATATCAAGCAGTTCTTCCATAACTTAATAGACTCCCTCTATATTGGACCTCTTCCTTACCACTCACCCTACCGGCTACCAGGTAACAGTCGATGCTCCCCTAGGAACATTTAACCCCTGCCTAGTACAGACTTCCGTGCCACTTCCATCCTCTGTTCGCACGCGTAATACCGGTAGCCTCATATTCGTGGGCACAGCTTTGTTTTTCAACAAACGACCTTAACACCTGTGCTGAAGCAGTTGCTGATGCCATACTCCAAGGTATGGACTGCTATATTCCAAACTCCCTCATACCTTTTGGGAAGCGCGCGCAGAAATGGTTCAACGGGATCTGTAATAAGGCTGCTATACTTAAACAAAACTCCTACCAGTCCTGGCTCTCTGCACATTGCACCAATGATCCCAATGCTGCAAATGTTAAGAAAATCTTTAACATTGCGTCCAGAGCCTACAAAAATGCCATTGCCAGGGCAAAATTTGAGCACATCGACAGAATTGGGCAGAGACTAGTCTCACTGCCTTCTGGTTCCCGTGCTTTCTGATTTCTGTTGAAAGCCATGTAAGGCAACTTCTGTCGTTCCTCGTTTCCACCTTTAAGCAAACCGGATGATACACTGGCCTACACTGCCAAAGAGAAAGCCGAAATTCTGGGCACTCTCTTTGCTGCCAACTCTACGCTTGATGATGGTGGGAAAACACCGCTGACCATCCCGCGGTGTCAAAACTCCTTGCGTGATATACGGGGTACATTGGGGATATATTGACAGTAAGGGGGAAGCCCTAGCGGTCAGCCTCGACATCGCTAAAGCCTTTGATCGGGTTTGGCATAGGGCTTGGCTATCGAAGCTGCTATCTTACGGACTTCCTGCGAAGCTGTGCCATTGGGTCGCTAGCTTTCTTCATGGGCGCAGCATCAAGGTCGCTGTCGACGGTTTTTGCTCTCAACTTAAGCCCATCAATGCTGGCATTCCACAGGGCTCAGTGCTATCGCCTACTTTGTTCATTCTGCATATCAATGATATGTTGCATAACAGCAGCATATATTGTTATGCGGATGACAGTACTTCTGATGCCCTTTACAAAGGCCATGCACAGTTCTCTCGCGCAGTGCTGGAGGAGAATAGAGCCAAACTTGTGTCGGACATTGAGACTTCTCTCTAGAAAGTGTCCGTATGGGGTTCACAAAATCTTGTTCAATTTAACCCTTCAAAAACACAAGTTTGTGCGTTTATCGCAAAAAAGGCCCCTTTTACCACGCCTCTTCTCTTTCAGAACACTTCCCTTACTCCTACCAACAGAATTGGGATTCAAAAGAGGGCACTTCGGCTTGTGGACAATCCCAAATTAACCTACTCGCTGGAAAGCTTGGAACACCGCAGATGTAAGCTCGCTTTGTGTGCTCTATCGGCTATATAACGGGGAGCCCTCTAACTTCTACAACCGCACCGCACGCCACCGAACGCAATTTCACCCCCACCACCTGGGTGCCTGGAGCACTTCGACCATCAGGTGCTCCAGATCTTTTTTTCCATGTACTACCAAATTGTAGAATCATCTCCCTTCGAAAGTATTCCTGTATATAATGTAGTTTCAGTAAAAATCATTAAATGAACTTCAAAAAGGTTACGGTAAACGACGGTAATGAAGGACACGGTAATGACAAATATGCACTTTTAATTTATTATTAATTTTTCTATAAGCAGTATATGCTATCTAATCATTTAAAAATTAAACTAGACGAGAACTTGATGTATTGTTATCGCAATAAAATTCCAATTTTAAATATTTATCAAAATATAAGCGGACTGGTAATGAAACATAAACTGTGACAAAACATTATAATACACTTTCAGTTGTAATTTTTTGCGCGAGTTCGTGCGTACGTCTTCCTTCTGCTACGTTTTCCGGTCGACTGAGGTCTGAGGTGCGGGACGTCGAGAGCTCACTATGTAGCGGCAAGATTTTGTCACGTAAAAACATGTTTCCCGTGATGATTCCGGAGGGTTCCGGTAATGAACTTTGCATCGTAACAAAACTTTAAAAACATATTTGACCATATATTTCTTTGTAAAATTAATTTTAAATTATGAAGAAGTAATAAAAAATTATTTAATTATTCGGCACAGTAGCCAAATTAACATTATTTTTGTGCTAGGTTTACTAAATATTATTAAATATAAAATATCTAGTAATAAAACAGGTGCCGGTAATGAATTTTAATGTTATTTTCACTAAAAATCTGAGTGATTTACATAGAAATTTCAATAAACACACCATGTGCACGATAAAGTATGTAGGTGTGCATGATAAACGTATATTAAATGGAGTCTAAACTTAAGTTTCAATTTTTTATTCACTGAAATACGTAATTTTCATTACTTTGAATATTCACCCAAAAGAATATATCAGGAGAAAAGTAATGTTATCCTTTCATAAACTGGATATTTTTGGTATTTTTTTTAGAAGGAAAATCACTCATAGTCGGCATATTATACCGGAGCTCATCCTCCGCTAACCATACGTTGTTGACAGGCGCGTGACGCGAGTCAAACAGTTTTATATAACGGGTATGACCGCTGGGCATACCCGTCAAATAAAAACTTACAGAGGGGTACGCATCCTATGGCCACTCCAGAGCTTAATCCTCCTAGTAGGAAAATAGAATAACTTGACATTATTTGACAATACCCAAAAGTTCGATACATACAATATTAACATAGTTACAACAACATTAGTTTGGTGAAGTGTTAAACCTAGCCTAATTTTGAATCTAATAATTTTATTTATAGTTTCGGAAATACCTACTGCAGTTTAAAAGCAAAAATATACTTAATTAATCTTTCTTTTTCAAGTCTACCAACTGAGAATCCAAGAGCTGCCAGCTTCTTCAGAATTAGTTTGGAGGTTTAGATTCATTTTAGTTTAAATTTTAGAATTAATTTAATATTAATTTTTCACTTAAAAAAAATACATGCATTACTCATCTAATTTTGTAAATTAAGCAAGTAATATAGCTAAATAATCATTTATGTATGGCTAAATAATAAATGAAAGCACCCAGAGTTATGCCTTAGGGGTAAACCCTTTCGAAGATACAAATGATAACATCATTATATCATTATCTTGAACAAACAGATGATTATAATATTTGGATGTTTTTTCTGATAACAATACATACATATTAGATAGAATATTAATACACACTAGATGATGTCCGCGACTTCGTCCATGTGGATTAAGTTTTTTTGATCCCGCGGGAACTTTTTAATTTTCCGGGATAAGAAGTACCCCATGTGTTATACCAGACTATAATTTATCTCTGTGCTAAACATTCAAATTGGTTCAATCGTTGCAGCTTGATTAAGTAACAAACATCCATATATCCAAAAATTCGCAATTATAAAATTAAATAGGATAATAGGATTATTATCCTAATGGATTGATGAATTCATTCCACCTAAATCCTTATCATAGATCTAAACCAATAATAATATAACCAATAATAATAATAGTATTTTATCCAAAATCTAGAAATTTTAATTCGAATGTTAAGTCGACACATATTTATTTTTAAAAAATTGCTGAAATATATTTGTTAAAAATATAACCAATCTATTTCAGACAACTATTTTATTCGAGAACAACTTTAAGTACTAGGAATTATTGTACTCTACATAATAGGTATTTATGCTGGATATTAGTATAGTTCTTTCAATTCACGAGGGTACGCGGCTCATGGTTGTGTGTGTGTCGTATCCATATAAGTGGGAGCGAGACCTTGCTCGCACCACCACCACCTAGGTTCCTGACAGGCACACACACGCAATGTGCATGTACACGACGTAACCACAAGTAAAGCTCACGTGCCCTCGTGAATTGTAAGAACCTATTATTCGCGAGAAGAAATTTGTTTTTCGAAGCGATATTCACTCTTTAGTAAAACTTATTCGATGTAAGTGAAATCGGGCCAATAGTGTAGTAACTAGTTACTTTTTATGTAAGTACACTTGACTGCCGGTTCTATGTAATGTACGAGTATAAGTGTATCGTTCGCTCAATGTATCGTAAAAAGCAACCGTGGTTCCGCTTCCGGCGAAAACGGACAAGTCGGACAACGATATAGCAACTGCTGTTTCATATTTATTAGGCCACTGAAACGGCTACAGCTCAGCGAGTTCCGAAACTGAACGGAAATGGTACAAAGTTCATCAAGTCAAAATGTTTGATGACCTCCCTGGCGCAGTGGTTAGCGCTGTGGTCTTATAACTTGGAGGTCTCGGGTTCGATTCCCGGCGGGAGCAATTTAGTTATTTATTATTTCTAAATTGTCTCTGGTCTGGTTTGGTGGGAGGCTTTGGCCGTGGCTAGTTACGCCCTACCGTCAAAAACGTGCCGCCAAGCGATTTAGCGTTCCGGCACGATGGCGTGTAGAAACCGATTAGGGGTATGGGTTGAATTTACACTGCTATACCCCTTCCAAGTTAGCCCGCTACCATCTACCATCGTTATTTACCATCAGGTGAGATCGCAGTCAAGGGCTATCTTGTCATAGAATAAAAAAAAAAAGTTCGAAGAACCTTGAAGATAATCTCTGCGAGATTAAATCAAAGCTGAGGATATCAGTTAGGGGAATCAAAGTTACCGACATAGCTTATGATGTGGAAGTGGAAATGGGAGGGGCACTTGGTTTGCAGAACTATGGTCGATGGAGTCTATTGTTTTATAGAAAATTAGCTGATACCCGCGACTTCGTTCGCGTGGATTTCCCGTTGAAACTTTTTCATTTTCCGGGATAAAAAGTAGCCTATGTCCTATTCCAGACTATATCTATCTCTTTGCCAAATTTCAGCCAAATTGGTTGAGTAGTTACGACGTGATTGAGTAACAAATGTACAAACTTTCGCATTTATAATATACTAGCGGACCCGACAGACGTTGTCCTGTCTTAAGTTTTTTTACATCTTTGACGAAATTGGCAGCACGCATTCTGTCAATGTTATGTCAAACGCCATAAGGTTACATCAAAAAAGTTTGAATTGTAAAAGCGGTTACATTAGAAATAATTTAATATTGTGGTTAATATTTCTTAAATTTTCTAATTTTCCGCGCAATTTTCTTAATTTTTTCTTTCATAAGAACCTTCTCCTAACAATAACAAACACAATAAAAAAAGAATTAGCGAAATCGGTCCAGCCGTTCACGCGTGATGCGCTTACCAACACATTAAGCGATTCATTTTTATATATATAGATTAATAGGATAATAGGATTAATTAATTAACTAATAATAATTGATTAATGGGATAGGATAATAGGATTAGTTTTCCTTTTAACATTTGATAAAATACTGGATAGAATCAGGCGTTACTTTGCGGAAGTTCATGATTAGCAAGAAAAGGTTAGAGTTATTTTGCTATAATCCGCCAACAGAAAAAATCTGTATGGTCAAACATGCAGTTAAAAGCTAAGCACCGCTTACCTTGGTAAAATAGCATGAGAATCGCGTATCTTGCGGCCACAACGGATCCCTCGAACACGTTTCTAATAGTACAAGCAAACATGTAGTTATGGCCTCAAATACACGATATTCCATGGCCATTTTTATTTTATGTAGCAACGTAAAGATACCCCCGACCCAAACGAGCATAGAATGAACTTCGGTAGAGATGGGCGAATGTGAGTGATACAATCGAATGATAACTTGAAAAATGAAGGGGCTGACCTTTTCTTTAAAAAAAAAACCAAAAAAAAAAAATAGAAAGTAAAATTGGATAAATCAGAAAAAAGAGTAAGTCTTTCAATGAAAGTAATTGTGCGAATTGAAATAATAACTAGTGGTTCGCCCCGAACTGAGACCTCGCGATATCCCATAATTCCCAAAAGTTTTAATTATATATTGTAATAATTAACTTTTAACATTAGACGCAATAAAAAAAATAATAGTTGACATAAAACTGTTTTACTGACACAGCGCCATCTATTAGCATTATAGTGAAGCTATTAGCTTCACAATAATGCTAATAGATGGCGCATTAAAATTAAATAATTTCGTTTCTTTATAACATTTATCTAATTTTAGTATTTGTTGTTCAAGTACAGGATATAACTGAATTTTCAACCAAGTTTCACGTTCTAATATTCAGTAATTCAGAAGTTATAGGGCTCTGACAGACATTTAGACGGACACACTTCTCTGTCTAGTAGGCAAGCGCCCTAGTTGACTCAGAGAACTCGCTTCGCTCGTTCAATAATAGTAATTCTAAAGAATGTTTGACAGTTACCTACTAAAAATACATTTAATAAATAATATATTTCCTAATAATATGCCTACGGCATTCGAATGAGAAGTTTCATTCAATTGTTTACATTCATCATTCAGATACTCAATGCTCATTCAAATGGAAAAACATTGAAACAATTAGGTACTGAAAACTCATTCCAATGAAAATTAGAAATTTACATTCCAACGATTCACGATTAACAAATGAATATACATGTATTTTGATTGCAATTTTTTTGAAGAATGGCCCAGTGCCTTCCACTTTCTTTTCGGTGGGCCCGAAGTTCGATTCCAGGGTCTATACTACCATTTCAAAACAAAATTGCATTAATACTGTTTTATGGTCTGGTAGTACCTATAGGCCCTGGCCCCTTGAAACGGTGAAGGAAAATAACGTGAGGAAACCTACATGCCTAAGGGTTCTTCATAATGTTCTCAAAGGTGTGTGAAGTGTGTGTGTGTGTGAGGTGTGTGTGACACTTGGTCATTTTTCTGGTGGGAGGCTTTGGCCGTAGCTAGTTACCACCCTACCGTCAAAGGCGTGCCGTCGAGCGATTTAGCGTTAGGGCACGATGGCGTGTAGATAAAGATTAGGGGTATGGGTTAAAATTACACTGCCATTACCCTTCCAAGTTAGTCCGCTACCATCTTAGACTGCATCGACACTTACCATCAGGTGTGATTGTACAAGGACTATCTTGTCATTGAATTTTAAAAAAAACTTAACCTGTGTGGTGGACTATTGGCCTAAACACCATTGTAGAGGAAACCTGTGGCCTGGTGGTTGGGTTGAGTTGAATGAATGAATGGTTTTGTAACAATCTCCCATCTCTAGACTTCGGAAATTAGAATAGTAAATACACAACCCGTCTAGACTGTACCATTTTGATGTCGATACCGATCGTGATATAATAAACATGATGAACGGGAAGTAACTTAGCTCGTTTGCTTTTCGAACTATCTGATTCTCGTGACTCCATTCACCTCTGCATCGTTTATGAATCTTTAATATTGGTTTAAGAGTTCTTTGATTTTCCGAGATAGAAAGTAGCTAAATCACTCCTTTTGTCTGAATTAAATGATTATTTTTTATTTTTATTTTTGTACCCGATTAAGCCAAACAACCGCACCGCACCGGGAAGCGCAGTGTTGGCAGACCCCCCACTAGGTGGACCGACGACATCAAACAAGTCGCAGGGAGTCGCTGGATTTAGGCGGCGCAAGACCGAGATCTGTGGAGCTCCATGCAAGAGACTTCTGTCCAGCAGTGGACGTCTATAAGTTGAAGAAGAAGAAGAAGCCAAACAAAGCTAAAAGGTAGAGTATATTATGTATACGTATGTATGTGACTATTTACGAATGTTCCACCGTAGCGAATGAATTTTTGAGCCGATTTTGATAAATAAGATGCCAATCGATTCATTATGACAGTCCGGACGACATAGGACATAAAAAAAAAACTGAAAACTCAGCGATGCGTGCCAGGGATCGAACCTCTGACCTAACCACTACGCTATCAGCGCTGACACGAATGGGGTGTTTTATTTAGGAAAAGGATTCAACCCTAATTCAACCCTGCATTTTAATTAGTCGACGGCAAGACGAACGGCGCATATAGCGTCTGTGGACGTCATCGCGCGTGGGAGGCCTTGTAATGTCGCCTTATTAAAAACTGGGTGTCGGGAGCTAGGGACACTAGATGTGTCTCTAAAGGTGGGTTTCCTTATTAATATATGCGAAAGTGTGTTGGTTTGTCCTTCAATAACGCTGCAACAGAGCTACGGATCAACGCGATTTTTTGCATGGGTACTGTTGAGGACCTGGAGAGTGACATAGGCTACAAAGAGTTCCCGCGGGATTTTAAAAACTAAATCCACGCGGATGAAGTCGCAGGCATCAGCTAGTAAGTAATGAGTGAGAAAAGGCTATGCGGAACGGACTCGGCCTAAAATGCAGCCTACAATGGTGAGCGTTTGCCTAGAAGATGCCCACCCCACCCACATTATAGTTGGAAAAACGGAAGCCAAATTTTTGTAGTGCGTATTAGGAACGAGGAAGTAAAGCGCTTAGTGCAAGATCGTGGAATTACGACCACGTAGCGGTGCAGAGTCGTATATTTTCGATTGAAATTAATGAATATCCACATTTTCATAACAATTATCGCAGACATTTTTGTTATTGCTTCCAGTATAATTCTACATCCCGATTCTCAGAGCAGTGTCGTTTTTCAGCCACTCCTGGAAAGCTCCGCCGTCAGTCTCGCGGCTCAAAGCAAGTTTATGACCACTCATTTACATTTCCCCGCGTGCTTGATTAAATTGTCCTTTCAGATTTTCATTTTCTGTTTGCATTTTGCACTACCGCTGAACTTTGAAAAGCTTTCAGTCTTTGAGTCGTCGTGTTTCAGTGTCTTTGTTGTTTATGAATGAACTAATTTTCGGGGGTTTTGCTACCTTTGAGTGTTACTAAATACTCAAAGTGTGCGACAGTGTGTCGATTCTCTAAAAATGATTGCATCACAATGGTTTCTGATTGGTTGAATTTATGGCGTTCTTGCTGCATCCGTGCA
Source organism: Hipparchia semele (assembly GCA_933228805.2). Classification (NCBI taxonomy): domain Eukaryota; kingdom Metazoa; phylum Arthropoda; class Insecta; order Lepidoptera; family Nymphalidae; genus Hipparchia; species Hipparchia semele. The sequence continues at coordinate 11,883,672 of OW121727.1, read as the reverse complement.
TTTTAACCAATAGCGGGAGGGTACCAGCCAATCAAAGTTCATTGCGATCATACACTGATGCAATCATTTTAGAGGATCGACACACAGAGATCAGCTGCCATTTTTTTTAATTTTTATTTATTTATTTATTTTGTTCTTCATTTTTGCCATTTCTAGTGGTTACAGAAAACAATGGGAAGTTGCCAACTTAGAATCCTCCGACCCGCCTTTCTTTACGCAAAATGCGGATTTGACAGTTCTAACAACTGATCGATAGCAACTGAGATATAGAATTACCTGTTGAAAATATTTCTGGATTAGATTGCATGATGTCATGAGCTGACGATTCACAGAAGAATAGATACTCAGCGGTTGCTCTTTATAGACTACTGGCCCGGTCCAAAAATGGATGGGTCATATGAACCACCAGGTGACCTGTATAGGACGATATAAGAGCATAAAATAATACGATTCAGCACTATGCCGTCACTTGTAAGCTGTCCAACTGAGTGCTGGTGAGAATTGAAAAGTGCAGGTAGAGGGAGTACATTTTGGTCATATATTTTTGTACGGCATTTTTACCATCGATAGATCCATGAAAAATAATAAGAAAGCGCGCAGTGCCGTACAAAAATGTGGATCCACAAAGTCGGTAAACTTTTTTGATTTTCTGAAAATTTCCAGGGTTTTGGTCATTTGATTCTGTACGGCATCAGCTTCATACTGTTTCAATACAGCTTCTAATCCATTATTCCGCAACGCCGTACAAAAATCATGCGACAATGGAAAAAAATCGAGGGTTGCAACCCCCTCTCTTTTCGTGGTCCAGGGGGTGATTTGATACAACATAAAGTTAATTTATTTTGAAAGTATTTTATGCACAGATAATATTTTTTTACATGCCGTACATTTTCGTTGGTCCAAAGTTTTGTAGGGGTTGAGGTCCTTGAGTTTTTTTCCCCTACAAAACTTTGGACCAACGAAAATGTACGGCATGTAAAAAAATATTATCTGTGCATAAAATACTTTCAAAATAAATTAACTTTATGTTGTATCAAATCACCCCCTGGACCACGAAAAGAGAGGGGGTTGCAACCCTCGATTTTTTTCCATTGTCGTATGATTTTTGTACGGCGTTGCGGAATAATGGATTAGAAGCTGTATTGAAACAGTATGAAGCTGATGCCGTACAGAATCAAATGACCAAATTTACCCTGGAAATTTTCAGAAAATCAAAAAAGTTTACCGACTTTGTGGATCCACATTTTTGTACGGCACTGCGCGCTTTCTTATTATTTTTCATGGATCTATCGATGGTAAAAATGCCGTACAAAAATATATGACCAAAATGTACTCCCTCTACCTGCACTTTTCAATTCTCACCAGCACTCAGTTGGACAGCTTACAAGTGACGGCATAGTGCTGAATCGTATTATTTTATGCTCTTATATCGTCCTATACAGGTCACCTGGTGGTTCATATGACCCATCCATTTTTGGACCGGGCCAGTAGTCTATTAGTAGAAAAATAAAAGAACAACAATATAATGATATCATTTTTGGAGCGAGTAAAACCCACGTCTTTTATCACTTAGAGATAGTTAATATCAAATCGAACAACTGAAGATTGTAATCTACAATTGGGTATTTCACTGTTTTGTCAAAATGTGGATATTCATTAATTACAATCGAAAATGTAACATGTAAGATTAGCATTTGTAAAAACTAAACAAATCGGTCAGAAAACAAATAAGTTGTAAGCTGTTCTATTGCGACTGTATCCGTCTCTTTCTAAAACGAAATTTTGTATGGAGAGTATGGAGCTTCTGAATCATGACGTCAATCGTCATGTTGCAATAGCGCCCTCTTTTTTTTGTCTAACAGGAAACTTAAAAGCTCTATATTCTCGAGACTAGTAAAGATATTAAAAAAAGAAAAAGGATATAGTATAAAAAAATTTAGTCAAGTACCCAATTTGTTTTTTGCTGATTTTTTTTTTCTTTATGAAATCAAAGATATATTATGATAAAGAGCATAATTTTAATAGATTTCTTAATTCTTAAAGTTGTGTAAACTTGTGTAAATATTATGTCACGTCTAGGAAATGGAACCAGATATAGTTCGGCCGTTCAGAGAATGCGTTCCTGACACGTCGCGATTGAACTGACGACGTAGCTTTGTAATGGCGTTGCAGTTACGATAAAAATATTTTTGCTGGTTGTTTACCATTTTAACAATTGATGAGCATTAAAACAACATTATTATATCAATAATCAATGAATGTTATAATTTTGTGCCAAACTGAGTGTCAAATAACTTGGTAAACAATATTTTTCTAAATCTATACTGCGCTATTACAAGGTTATGTCAGCGCTTTATATTTGTAGTGCTGTGCTAAAAATAACAGGCAAGTATCGTAATCTGTTCTTATACAGTTATACTTATAATATACTACTATACTATAATAGACTAAAAATCTGATTTTGGAACATTTTGACCGAGATATGAGTTATTGATAATAATATAATTATACATGTAGGCGAAGATGATGAAGACACCACCTCCTCAAGCGAATCGGAGTCTGATTAATATTCTGTACGCACATTCAATTCAATGTACTTACTTTATTGCATAGAAATACAGATTGTAAGTAACTTTGTAACAAAGAATAAATAAAACAATTTTATTATATGAATATTACCTTTTTTTGGTTTCTACTTAAATAACTAAAATATAAATTTTAAATGATTCCGCCAATTTAAAACGAAAATAATCTTAAAATAATGCGCCGGTTCATTTTGGAGGAACGGTAACGAACTCAGTGTTATGTTGTGCCCATCACTAGTCGTGACTAACTGATAGGTGTCAGGAACGCATTCTCTGAACGGCCGAACCATAGTTAATAATTTATTATAACTTAGTACTTTGCTAATTGTTAGGGTGTGATCAGTTAGTCACTGACCCATGTGACATAGCTCCCATTCTTATAAGAATACCTAATAGGTATACCTAATGCTCATAATGTTTTACATTTTTTTGCCGTATCTATCAGTTATTCGGGGAGCTGTCATCCACCTTTGGAATCCTTAATTTAGATGTTATGATTAAGCGACAACATGTTTTTATGAAGGTTTGCAAATTCAAATTATAAAGATTAAAAATTTCCTCGTTTTATGAGGCGGAGATATTTTTAATTCCATTATGAATATCGTAAGTGGGTCGTCAAAAAGAAAAATTACCTTCTTTGGCGGGTAGCGATTGATGGAGCGCAAAAATTGGAAAAATTGAAATTCAGAGCGCGTGGAATAATTTCAACGATTGTGACGATACTGAAATTATGGACTACTTGGAAATACTTCTCCAGAGTTTTTTAAGAGTTTAACGTATCTTGAATAGAATAGAATAGAAATATTTTTTATTCAAATAAGCTTTTACAAGCACTTTTGAATTGTCAATGAATCTACCACTGGTTCGGAATGCCTTTCCTGCCGAGAAGAGCCAGCAAGAAACTCGGCGGTTGCTATGTGTACAGTGCTTCCACGATGAAGTTTCCTAAGTCCAATACATTACAAATAAATAAAATCCAATGCATGTTAAGACGAGTAGACAGAAAGCAGACCCATTCCCGTTGGTGGCACCCGTTCACGAGCATGACGCATGATCCAGCCGTTGCTTCGCTCAACCATATTTGAGGGAACGTAATGTCTTGAGTGTTAAAAAAATATTGTGGAGTACCTCTAGTAGTTTCAAATTCATTATTATCATTATTATTATGGCCTACATGAACAAATGATTTGTTCGATCTTAGATTTTAGAATTATTATGCATGTGTCAATAAACAAAACATACATTTCCTTGTCATAACATTCACTTGATCGAAAATAACTCGCTCATTTATGTAATGTTTCTATTGTATGTTAGGTTAACGGATGTTTATAAGAATAAAATGGAACTTTAAAATGGAATAATGCACAAAATAGCTAGACTCCCAGCAATAAAGCATGCAATGCAGGGAGAGTAAAAGTTTTTTCAATCCAAAAACTCAAGAATATTAGAAGCCCTCAAGCGATAACACAATATTACGGGAGCTCCGACCTGAAAAGACATCCCGAATTACTGTTATCAGGTACATGTAAATAAAAACAATTTAGGTCCGTTTCGCTTCTGGCCTCTATCTCGCCGCTGGGATTTTGATGGCTTAGCGTTGGGTCTCTTATCTGGAAGGAGTATGTTTTTGCAGTTTATTTTGTTAAACCCCGATGCAAAAACGACGGGGTGTTATAAGTTTGACGTCTCTCTCTCTCTCTCTCTCTCTCTCTCTCTCTGTCTGTGTGTGTGTGCGTACGTGTGTGTGATTGCGCTTCTAACTGCTATACTTCGATGATTGAGGCTTATTTTATTCTATTGTTACGGCATTCACAAAGGTTGTATCAAATAGCCGAGATGCCGCGGCTCATGGCGCGCTGCGAGCTTTCGCTTTAATTAACCGACTCGTGGGTATTTTAGTGTTGTGCCGGGTAAGTTATATCGAAATAAGTTGGATATTAAATCCGTGCGGTGTAGCACGGTGCGGTCTAGATAATAGGCAATTATGGTGCGGGTGAAAATTTAGACGAACCATTTAGTGCAGTTGCACCCTAAGTATCACAGTTGTAAGTACAAGTGTAAATTAAAAATTTAATACATCCCCGACTTGTTACAACTTACAATGTCCTAATCGCTAGTCAGTAATCGTTAATAAAATAAAAATATGTAATCCGCCATTTTGTGGCGGCGGCCATCTTGGACTGATTTTCATCAAACATAGCTAAGAACACTCTCGACTTATTCACCTTTCTATTATTAGGTATTCTGTGACATCACTAAAAAAGTCGAGAAATGCAAAACTCAAAATTATATTAATTTGGAAGATTTTAATAATTATACCTACCTAATCATCTATTTATTTAGAAACTCGACACAACATTGGCTTTGAACGCAATTATATTGTAATAATTACTTGCTTTTGTTTGATCTTTAAGGATATTTTATTACAAAGGCTTTAGAAAATTAGGCGATTGAAAGAATACATACTTAAGTAAAAGACTGTACGTCAGGGTTCCACAGTAGCGAATTTTTCTATGTAGAACGCCGCAGCACCGCCGCAGAAGTAACGCAGCGACCCCGCAACGCCTTATGAAACAATGAAAAGTTTGTTCGAGTTAATCGAGAACGCTGTAAAGATTTATTCCGATACCCCACTCACAAAACCTTATTCTTGAACAAAAGTGTTTGTGTGATGGCGATTAAGATATACAATAAGTTACCTGAGAAGATAAGGAAATGTAATAATCTAAATCAATTTAAAAATAAATTACGCGGCTTTTTATTAGATAAGACATTTCATAATATTAATGAATTTTTTCAACTTAGATATTTTTGATTTTACATGTAACTTTAGACTTATTTAGACATTGTTAATTTATATTTTTCCTGTATTTATGTATGTTGCACGCCCGAAGAGGCAATGTATAATGCAATAAATGACTTTGACTTTGACTTTGACTTATACTTCCGCAGCGCATCACTTATAATACCACGATTGCTCTATGTAGGACGCCGTAGCGCCGCCGCAGATGCACCGCAGCGACCTCGCAACTTGTCTTGATGATGTAGCGCACAGTAAGGCAAACCACGGATTGTTCTATGGAGGGTGCCGCAGCGGCGCCGCAAAAACAAGGCAGCGACCGCGCTCAGGTTATTTTCGTTACGGAATTTCTGGATTCGGTCTCCACGCTCAAGGCCCGCGATAGAATCTATGCAATAGCTTTAAAACAAACACGTAACACAATAATAAAAACAATAATGGGTTCAGCCGAGAAACTATTTAAAATAATGAGACGCGGCGTGTGCGCATTAACGCCTCGGATAGACGACGCGTGGGGCGCGAGCGCCGTGCACGCGGCGGGCGGCGGGTGACAGAGGGGTAGAGTTTTGGATCTCTTTCGGTTCGGACAATTTTAAGCGCTGAACCGAAATCCAAGTATTATTATGTCAATGGCTAGTGAAGTGAAAATAATTTTGAATTTGAATTGACAAATGCCCCAAATGAAATCCCAAGTATTCGTGTCAAAGGTGTGACGAAGTCAATTACAAGTTTTCGCCCTTTCTGTATTAGTGATTTGTATCGAACCGTCCCTTTGATGGCCATTTCAAAGGGTTCGAGAACGTTCTAAGGGTTCATTAAGCGACAATGCAAACGGTTTTAAATAGATTGTATAAAGGTATTGCTTGTGGCAATGTTTTTTGTCTAAAGGCACGCGATAATTTGCAGAGTTGCTGCTTCTGTTTTCTATAGAAATACTAGCTTTTATTATTTATTTCAATTTACTATATACATATACTTACAGGATGTCCAAAATGTATACATGCTAAATTATTATAATCTATATGATGATGATGATGATGATGATGATATACTTAAGCTTAGTAATTATAGTAAAAAATAAATTAATATTAATAATTAAAATTAGGTATTGAACCAAAAGTATCGATACTACTCAGGTATCGATCCTTTTTTCGAATCCCGAAGCATCATGCAAACTTGACGCCAAACTTGATAGTATGTGGCCTCCTTAATATTAATCAAGCCACGGCCACACGGAGTGACTTCGTCCTGCGGTCCGCGGCAAACTTTTTGCAATTACCGCTCCAATAATGGGACTTCGATTGCAGTTGCGGAGATATGCGGAGAAAGATGGACTAAGTTTTACGTGCTCTCGCATAATTGCTACTAGATCATGTACTGTGAAGTATTACTTGGTAGGTAAGTATCAAGATTGGACGTTGCGCACTAGCGCATTCGATAAAAAAAATCTGTCAATTTTCTGCATATACAATAGAGAAATTTTGAGAAAATATATGGTAGAAAATCCGTCAATACTATTTAGTATTATAAATGTGAAAGTTTGGATGTATGTATGGATGTTATTCAGTCAATGACTGAACCGATTTGGCTGAAATTTCTCTCGATCTATCTCTGTGCCAAACAGCCAAATCGATTCAGTCTATCAGAAGTCAGAGACAATAATATGTGCTTTTAAGAACAAACCCCAGACACTCCGAAAAGTGGCCTTTGTGATTTTTTATAGAACCTAAATCTTAGATGAAGTCGCAGCCACCAGCTAGTATTTTTTACCTCTAAAAGCATTTCCATTTACTCTTTCTATTACAATCTATTACAGGCAGGAAGCGAGGCCCGTTCCGCCTATCTAAACACATTATTATGGTCAGAAGTTCAGAATTCTTTTGGGGCGAGTATGAAAAGGTATTAATAAGCCGACGCAGAACGTTATCTCAAAAAACCGGAAGGTGTAAACGCGGCATTAGACCGCGGCTGGCTTTTAAGCCGTTTGGTGTGAATAGGGTTTTTATTTTTTTAGATTATGGAAAACTAGCTGATGCCCACGTCTTCGTACGTGTGGATTAAGGATTTTGGATTCCCGCGGAAACTCTATAATTTTCAGGGACAAAATGCAGCCTATGTGTTATTTCTGGGTACTTATAAGTACGTGTGGATTAAGGATTTTGGATTCCCGCGGAAACTCTATAATTTTCAGGGACAAAATGCAGCCTATGTGTTATTTCTGGGTATTTATAAGCTATCTCCAATCCAAAATTCAGCCCAATCGGTTCATTCGTTGTATGGCGTAAAGGAGTAACAAACATACATCCATCCATCCTCTCAAACTTTCGAAACTTAATATATAAAACAAAGTCGGTTTTGTTCGAACACTTATAACTCTAGAACGGCTGGCGATTTCCATGGTTTTAAATTTTTTTGTATTTGTCTCCATTGGAAAATTGACGACAAAAAATTATGAAGATTTCATTTTCTCATACATTTTATATTGAACGGGTTTTTTAATAGCAGGGAAAGTGAATTTTTACCCCAGAAAAATAGTAACCTAAGTCATGCGGACAAAGTCGCAGGCAAAAGCTAGTTTATAATATTAGTAGGATTTCCTGCATCCTACTGATTGATGTTTATGCCATTTAATCAAATAAACCAATTTTTGTCAAGGAGACTTTGGTCGTGGCTAGCTGTTATCTTTTAAATGCTTCATCATTTAATAATGATTTTGTTGGAAAAAAACTGACCACTCTTAATATTATGCTCTTTACTAACACGTTGTTATATATTATGTAGTGACGCCCTGTGACGCACTTTATTCCAAGGACTTTATTCACACGAATCCACTTGGCAAAACTACTTGCACCTAATAAAAGGAAACGCTCTGTTATCTATCTTTAATAACAATCACGATAGTTAATCAAGATAAGCTATCACCTGTGATTCACTAAATTAACCCATTAAAATTGTGTAAAAGCCGGTCACATCATTCAAGTTACTGGAGTCAGTAAATTAATTCCAGTTCTTAACAGGAGTGGGCGTGTCATTGGATGGGTGATTGATAGTTTCATAAATTTTCCTATCGTCTATGTTCGGGAGGGCACTTAAGTCATCTGTCTAATTTAACTATTATCACTAATATCTAAAAATAATCCTTATATGACTTCAAACACATTGGTAATTTGATATAAGTCGAGTCTTAAGCGAAAAGATTTGGGAGCATTAAAAATCCCCGTACCTTAATGATCATGAAATCACTCTTTTGAATATAATTTGTAGGTTTTATTGAAGAAAAATATAATATTTAATCGGAACTTTAATTAACCAAAACGTTCCGATAAATTGAAACTTGTGTCAAATCGTATTGAAAAGGATAGGTAATCAAGCAATTGGTTTGCTAAACTGTATTGAACCTTCACATTAATTACATACAGGTAGTGTTCAACTGGACTGGAATGATAATAATAATTACTGAATACTGGCCTAATGTAAAATGGTCATAAAATGTATTCATAAATAAATACCTCGTCATAATATCACACCAGTAAGTAAATACACCGTTATTGGTATTGCAATGCGTCGGACGATTTCGCTTCTGGTACAGGTTTTATGGGTTTTTGGAGTTAAAAGTGACATTTATAATGGAAGGGGCTACCATGCAGCTATCGGCATACCAAGGGCATATAAGTTGATGAGTGAGGAGGGATTTATCACGAGAATCGTTGGCGGTAAGGAAGTTACTTCCGCAACTTTGTACCCATACCAGGTAAGTTTAAAGTTTTTGTCCTTTATAAAATACTAGCTAGCTTTTGTCCGGGTTTTTAAAAAGTCCATGGGAGTTCTTAGATTTTGCAGGATAATGAGAAGCCTGTACATAAATATATAGCATTTCTTTCAACATGAGACTGTCACTCTCCAAAATACCCATGCAAGAAATCAATCCGTTGCTGCGTGATTGAAGGAAAAACCAACAAACAAAGACATTCGCATGTGTAATATTAAAATAAACATATTTGTTGTAAACTAGTTATTCATATTTTGTATTTTATAACTACTTGTACAATAAAATATTTCGATACCTCGTACGTAAGTTGTTGTATCCCATAAAATTGGCATTTCAGGATTGTTTCACTTATCATTTGTTTTTATCTATTGTATGTGTTCGTTTGAAAAAAAATCATAAAAATAGCATTCCTTAACATACTTTCAAGATATATAAAGTTGTATCGTTATTAAAACGACGGCCTAAGCCCTAAACCATTGTATTGACCTTCACAGCAATTAACGCGTCACGTTTTGGGGATAGGTACAACAACTTACGTTGGAGGTATCGATTTTAGTCCTTACTCTAAACGCATCGTCGGTTATTAATTACACCGAGTCATGGTATGAGACGCACTGCACAGATGTCGATTGCAGCTCATTAATTATCTCAAATTAATTGAGATTATACGAGCACTGCATGTGTAACTAGATTATCTAAAGTCTATATTGCTAGACCTAGTTAACTGAAAATTAATAGCAACAAATGAATAGCAATTTCATACATTGTAGTGGAACTTCAATGTTTTTATGAATGAACTAGAGTCTAGTTACTAGATGATGCCAGGACTTCGTCCCGATCAGTCGGGTCAAAATAAAAAAAAAGTTACAATTTTTCTGTCAAGAAATTCTCAGTAGGTACTAGGTAGATACTTGCCTGGAGTTAAGAACTTGGCGGTGAGTCACCCCCGTGCCTTGCAGAGCACGTAAAGCTGTCGGTCCTGCGCCTGATCTCTCTCTGGTCGTGTCGAATTTTCTGTCCCATCAGGCTATGAGAGCGAGGGAATTGAGACTGAGGGACTATGAGAGTGAGGGAATAGAGACATAGGAGGCTAATCTCTGTGGAGATTGGCCGCCGTGGTTGGATTCGGTCGGCAGGACATTTATTTATTTTATTACTAGCTGATGCCCACGACTTCGTCCGAGTGAACTCTTTGATTTTCCGGGATAAAAAGTAGCCTATGTAACTTTCCAGGTCCTCACCTATACCCATGCAAAAAATCACTTCAATCCGTAGCTCTGTTGCAGCGTTATTAAAGGACAAACCAACAAACAAACACACTTTCGCATTTATAATAATAGTAGTAAGGATAGGATTAGTAGGATAATACTTTTGTTACCTATTGTAAAAATTTTTTTTTAAAAGAGCAACCGCCGAGTTTATTGCTGGCTCTTCTCGACAGGAAGGGCATTCCGAACCAGTGGGAGATTCATCGACGATTCAAAAGCAGTTGTAAAAGTTTATTTGAATAAAAAATATTTCTATTCTATTCTATTCTCCGCTATTCCAGGCCGGCATTGTCATAACGCTCACTTCAGAGCATACCTCACTATGCGGTGGAGCTTTGATCTGCAACACCAGGGTGCTGACAGCGGCCCACTGCTGGTGGGACGGTCAAGTCCAGGCGAAGCAGTTCACCATCGTCCTTGGATCCCTCAAGATATTCTCCGGCGGCACCAGGGTCCCCACCAGCGATGTGACCGCCCATCCCAAGTGGAACACGGAAGATATCACCCATGATATCGCCATGGTTAAGATATCTCGAGTCTCTTATAGCAGTAAGTGGTGTTAGACTAGAGAAAATCTTAGTTCCAAACCGGTGCGTGGTAAAGGGAATGATTCTATTAGATTTAGCCAAAATCCTGCTTAAATTTTCAAGACTTGGCAAGCGCACGCATGCCGAAGTTCATGTACAACGTACGTTTTAGCTTGTAAGTGTGACAGCTTTTGAGTTAGTGTGCGTTCATAGAGACATTAAGTTTTTTACAAGAGTGTGCTGGAGTGAGTAAATGTGTGCTGTACGTGATTACCTCACCTCCCGCAGAATGTGGCAGAATATATTCAGTACTAAATCTGCGTAAAGGCTCGTCCCGGCTAAATGGTCGAAGGATTCACCACAGAACATTCACATTATTTTTTATTTCGCAGGTAGTATTCAAGCAATACCATTGCCAGCAACGTCTGATGCTGGTCAGAGCTTTGCTGGGTTGGAGGCGGTTGCCACTGGATATGGAAAGACTAGCGATGGTAGGTTCCTTTTTCCGTACCCAAAGGGTGCCAACGGGACCCTACTACTAAGCCTGTCAGTCCGTCCGTCCGTCTGCCTGTCAGCGGGCTGTATCTCACAAACCGTAATAAATAGGAATTTAAAATTTTCACAGAATGTGTACATATATTTATTGCCGCTATGACAACAAATAATGAAAATAAAAAATAAAGGGGGATCCCTTTACAAGAAACGTGATTTTTTCGGCAATCTTTGCTCGACCTTAACAATCGCTGTTACGATGGTACGGAACCCTTCGTGTGCGAGTCCAACTCGCACTTGGCCGTTTTTTGTTTCTCTTCTTGAGCTTGATTGGCTGAATTTATGGCGATCTTTCTGGATCAATGCATTTTAACCATTAGCGAGAGAGTATCAGTCACTCAGGCTAGACTGCACTCTCGCTCAACTCAGACTCAAGACAGAGTTAAAACGAGACAGATTTATGTCAGAGCATATTTGTGACCCGATTTAACCTCTATCTTGAGTCTGAGCTGAGTCAGAGCACGCTCTATTGCGGTCTTCACATTGTTGCACAATTTAGTAGTTCCTATAGACGTTAATTGTACCTTTTAGTGACGGATGAAGTCAAAAAAAAAAAAGAGTAATACATAATTAATTATTTCAGCACAAAACGGCTTCCCAAACACAACCTCCTTGCATCATGTAAACCTGAACATCATCACAAACGCAGTCTGTCAGGGGAGATTTGATATTACCATACATGCAAGTCACCTGTGTACCGCTGGCGGCCGGAACATTGGCACTTGTGAGGGCGATTCAGGGGGTCCATTGACTGTTATGTGGAAAAAGAAACGGACTTTGGTAATATTTTTTTTCATAGTTTGTTGCCATCGCAGCGCTATTTTTCGTGAGGGTTATTTACTCACACATATTTCCAGTTGTCTTTGAATATCTATCCTGTTAACTTCGTGGGCGTGTACCAAATCACTACGTTGCGTAACTACTGCGTAACGATAGAACTCACACTAGCAGTAGAACCAATAGAATAGAATAGAATAGAGTAGAATAGAGTAGAATAGAGTAGAATAGAGTAGAATAGAGTAGAATAGAGTAGAATAGAGTAGAATAGAGTAGAATAGAGTAGAATAGAGTAGAATAGAGTAGAATAGAGTAGAATAGAGTAGAATAGAGTAGAATAGAGTAGAATAGAGTAGAATAGAGTAGAATAGAGTAGAATAGAATAGAATAGAATAGAATAGAATAGAATGGAATGAAAAAAAAAAACACTGTAACAAGTTTATTTGAAAAAAAAAAGCTCGGCCTTACAAAGTTTTAGAAATGAAGCTTCACTTGTTTGTTTATACAATCTACTTATAACCTAAAATATAAAATTTTATTTGCAAACTAATAACCATACTTATAATTGTTCCAGGTGGGAATAGTGTCCTTTGGTTTAGCAGACGGTTGCCAAGCCGGTTACCCGTCAGTGTACACCCGGGTTACATCCTTCCTCGCGTGGATACAGGCTGGTCTTTGAACCAGCGCTTCTGAACCAGTAGTCTGCGAACCACTGGAGGACCGCGGCAGCACTAGAAATAGTCGCGAATTTTGTAAAAGTTACTACTAATTTTGTAAAAGTTGTCTAATGTGTAACAAATGTAAATTAAAAATTTAGAACACCCCCGACATTTTACAAGATGTTGTAATTGAGTGATGCGATTAGGATGCTAATCGCTAGTCAGTAATCGTTAAAATAGAAATATGTAATCCGCCATTTTGTGGCGGCGGCCATCTTGGACCGATTTTTATCAAACATAGCTAATATAAGAACACTCCCGACTAATTCACCTTTCAAAATCAAAATCAAAATCGGTTCATAAGTTCGGGAGCTACGATGCCACAGACAGACACACACACACACACACACACACACACACACGCACACATTCACGCACGCATGATATTTAATTGCTTAACGCACCTAACTCCGAAAAGTGCTTTGGATCGAACCTGAGACTACCCGAATAGGAAACGCAGTCCTAACCGCTAAGCTATCACTACTTCCCATATACCGCAAGATGTTGTAAATCATTCGCGCCTAAATAAATTAAAGTGTCGTTAGTTAACAATTTGGTGTCCCTAATGGGCCTTGACCAGTTATCAGGACTGAAGGGTCGGCCATGATTTATTTGTTAATTACTATTAACCATGTATTAACTAAGTTTTGTTGTATCGGTCAGGTCCATCGAACTATAACGCTCAGAACCGTAATAGTCCCATTTATAGTAAGCCCTTAAAGGCCAACTACGCAGTATAGTCGCGTTAGTACGACGAGCTCGCAGAAAATCATTAAAAAATGACGTACATCACGATCTGATGATGGGATCCTGGATCCCATCATCAGATCGTGATGTACAAATCGAGGAGACTCTTCAAATATAGTCACAATTGATATACTTTGTAGCGTTTGAAGTCGGTTTTGTAAAAATAATTTTTACGTTTGAATGTTAACCCAAAAAGCTTACACGACATTAAGTGCAAATATTAACAGATAAGTAAGTATTATAATTTGTACGCGTTCTACCTTTGTTAAGGCACAATGCAAAATGACTGCAATTATCCCCTACTATTGTAATTTCTGCGAGCCACCCGGTTATCTTTCCTTGTTTCAACACATTTAACCTAGCTTTGTGAGCTTTGGTTGCAAATCCGGATAAACTGTACGGGGCTATGTTCTTCTAACTGAGTTCATAGCCTTGTGGAACTGCGATCTCCTGTTCCGAAGGTTCGATCTTCCGAAGGTACTGATGTTTATTGTGATGAATTATTTGTCTGGTGGAAGGCTTGGCCGTGGCTAGTTACTACCCTACCGTCAAAGACGTGCCGCCAAACGATTTAGCATTCCGGCACGATAGCGTGTAGAAACCGATTAGAGGTATGGTTTGAATCTACTCTGCCATACCAAATTAGTCACTACCATCGAAGACTGCATCGTCATTACCATCAGGTGAGATCGCAGTCAAGGACTATCTTGTCATCGATTAAAAAAAAAGTAATTTTTAGCAGTAAAAGCGATCTTGTTTAAAAAATATGTCAGGAAGAAAAATGAGCGGAGAATAATTTTCCTATGACAAAAATATTACTCCACTTCTCATTATCTTGTTTCTGACCGCTTTCTGAGCGAAGTGGTTATGTTATGTTATGTATACTTATCGAAGCCTAAAACATCGACGTCCCTTCGGATGGGCCATTTAACTTGATTGAGTAATAGTTATTCTAAAAACGTGAGCGTTCTATCGATGAAGGCACACGCACACTACGCACGCACCCACGAAATTAAGTTTTTGGGAACAACACGATCACTTTTTCATGTAATATCGACAATATTAATCGGTAGTGCAGAAAGGAGTATTTTTAGATCACTTCCATGACTATATACGCTCAGAAGCGTAATAGTCGAAGCAATGCTAAGCCCGACGATAATGTGTAGTCAGCCTTTAAAGGCTCACTAAAAATATTTAGTGAGCCTTTAAAGGCCGACTACACATTATCGTTGGGTTAGTACGACGAGCTCGCAGAAAATTATTAAAATGTGCTGTGAAAGGGTGTTATAATTTATCACAATAACATCAAAAAAGTACCAGTATCAAAAAATAATTACATGACACTCACACATTCATTGATTGTTCTCAGCCTATGTTTGGAGCTGAACTTTGTCAGAAACTTCCGTTCTAAGCGTTGTTGTTCGATGGATGGCTCTTTCTTTTTACTTAAATAGTTTTTGCCCGCAATTTCTTTCGCGTGGAGTTAAGTATCGTAAATTCTATATGTCAAGCTGAATTCACGTCGCATCGATACGTATAGTTCTGTTGCGGCATGACTGTAGGGCAAACCCACAAACTAACAATCAAACACACTTTTACGTTTATATATACTTTAGGCAGCATAGGATAGGGTAGTTGGATAATATGAGGAACTCTTTGATTTTCTTCTTCTCTTTCTCTTTTCTTTTTTTCTTTGATTTTCCGATATGAAAAGTAGCCTTGATTACCTACTACAATTTTCTACCTGATTGCGAAATTTTCAGTTCATTTCAGACACAAAAACCACATTTATTTTGTGTTTGTGGCCGCAAAAAAAATATGTTTTAAACTGCAGTGCACAGAGACCCTATTAAAGATGGTTGCGAATCTCCTAAAGCTTAATTGATGAATATCCCCCGTTTGGAATGTTTCCAAATAGACACAGTTGTTCTGTATAAGTTGTTCGGAGTTATAGTGCTCGTTGGTTTGCAACTTTGTGCGTATCGAGTCGAATTAATAATGTATATCGGGTAAGTTGGCGATCTCTTTCTCTTAGTAGCCACTTTTAGTTTCGCCATATACCGACTAATGCATAGTGATTTCACAAATAACCAGTACAATAACAAAGGGACCGCTCCAGACTACGATAAATAAATAATTTACAAGATA
Source organism: Hipparchia semele (assembly GCA_933228805.2). Classification (NCBI taxonomy): domain Eukaryota; kingdom Metazoa; phylum Arthropoda; class Insecta; order Lepidoptera; family Nymphalidae; genus Hipparchia; species Hipparchia semele. The sequence continues at coordinate 11,867,780 of OW121727.1, read as the reverse complement.
GAATAATCTGTAATATAGTGGTCCAGCAGGGCTAGCATAGGCGGGAGAAATTTTATCCCCGGGAAAAGGATAAAATGTTTATCCCCTCGCTTAGTTTTATCCACCCGTCGAGCATGGGCACAGCGGTGGAAATAACACTCAGTGGATACACTTATAGGAATATACTTCGCCTTCTCCTCTGTCGCCATGCTTTAGAATAGGGAGAAGATAATTTTATCCCTTGTGAGTGGATAAAATCGGAGGATAAAAATTTTATCTCCTGCCCATGCCTAGCTATGCAGAGCATTGAGCTGTACGTTAGTACATAATTATTCAATGGTCTTGACTCGATAATTAATAATTAATAATCGATCTTTGAAACAAAAAAATGATTAATTTTTTTTTAATATAATGTCTCTATTTAAATATGTGAAACTAGATTTGTGAACTTTATACATGTTTTGACAGCAATGTAGTAAAATCCATATTAAGAGCTCTATGCCAAAGTAAATTGTTTTGGCAGATATTGTTCTCCTCTAGGTGGTAAAGAGGGTCCTTTACCGTTTCTATACCTGTAGGGCTAACATGCGCGCCATGAGAAAACTTTGTCAACACGTTTACTCGTAATCTCCATATGAATCTCTGTAGAGATTCACGAGTAAACGTGTAGACAAAATTTTGTCGTCTTGCGCATATTAGCCCTGCAGGCGTATACTTCGCGAGAAGACGTTAAGCTTTCCACTTCGTTGCGTCTAATCCCGTTGCCTCTATTAAGGAAAGTTCAATTGAATTTTGGGGATGTCAATGTAGCGTTATATCGCGGCTGCAGTATAACTGCAAGTTCTTGCAAAAAGACGATTAAGGAAGTAGAAAAACACAGGCTTGTTGTGTACTTTCAATGTGGCAGTGGAGTGGCATATATTTACATTTTTACATAAGACTAATAAAATTACATGCTATGCATTAGTAGCTTATTAACTAAACTCTACGTGAGAAAATCGCTGATGCAAAAATAAAGAGTCTGTTGAAATGAATTTACAATTGCGGAAAGGAAAAAATGTTATGGTCACGTATCAGGAATTCTATGCGTGCCATAGTCAGTAGATATCCAAACTTTTATTATAATAAATGCGAAAGTTACTCTATCTGGCTGTCTGTTACGCTTCACGCCTAAACCGCTGAACCAATTATGATGAATTATGTACAAAAATAGATGAGACTTTGGAGAAGGACATTGCATGGAGCCTCTGGATGAGGCAGCGCCCTATTTAGTAGCATTATGCAATATACCTAGGATATTTGGTAGGCGCCTGGTTTTCCAGAGAACCGATGGTTTTGTTATCTTTCCCTCGGTTCTTTGAAAATCTTTAGGGGGCTTAATTTTTTTTTTTATGTTATTTTTTATTAAAAGACTTGTTTTTTTATTACGAAAATGTATTGTGTAATAAATGTTATTTTTATTATGAGGGTTTTGTGTGTGCAATTGTGGATGAAGATATCAGGACTAATATCAAAGATGGTGCTTTATTATAAATACGAAAGCATTATTATTATTGTACAAGTGATACAAGACTGAAGCATGTGGAATGTCCATACACCTTTGTCCAGCAGTGGACATCTCTCGGTTGTTAAAGAAGTAGCGAAGTTCACTCAACGGTGAGTCAACGCGTATGTATCAAGTCGCAAATAAAAGCTACAACTCAATAAAGCGCGTTCCGTCTGAAAACTGAAAGGAAACCGCGTCGAGTTACAAAGTAACGAAGTGTGGCCGGCTTTGATTGAGCCTTATTTGTATTCCGCCAAGCGGCGCACCTCTCTCCGGTTCGCATTGCAAACTGTTTCTTTTATTCCAAACAAAAATGCTTTACTTGCTACTTTTCATTTTTATTGCTTAACTAGCTGATTCCCGCGACTTCGTCTGCTTGGAAAAAGTTTAGAGTGACTCGCTACTATCCGCGAGAAGTTATGTCCTCTATCTCCGATAATATTTAGTAGATCGTCAGAGTATGAAGCAAAATCAAAACCGAATTTGATAATTCTTTCTTTATTATAAACTAGCTTTTGCTCGCGGCTTCGCTCACGTTAAATTCGATTTTTTAAACCCCTATTTTACCCTTAGGGGTTGAATTTTCAAAAATCTTTTCTTAGCGGATGCCTACGTCATAATAGCTGTCTGGATGCCAAATTTCAGATCCGTCCAGTGGTTAGGGCTGTGCGTTGATAGATCAGTCAGTCAGTCAGTCAGTCAGTCACCTTTGCCTTTTATATATTTAGACTAGCTGATTCCCGCGACTTCGTCTGCTTGGAAAAAGTTTAGAGTGACTCGCTACCATCCGCGAGAAGTTATGTCCTCTATCTCTGATAATATTCAGTAGATCGTCAGAGTATGAAGCAAAATCAAAACCGAATTTGATAATTCTTTTTTTATTATAAATTGTGTACTATTAGCAATATTTTGTTCAATTTTGGTGAAGATCTACTAAATATTATCGGAAATAGAGGGCCTAACTTCTCGCCGATAGGAGCAAGTCACTCTAAACTCTTTCCACGCGGACGAAGTCGCGGGAATCAGCTAGTTAATATTACAAATACGAAAGTTACATACATCCGCTTTTGTTACTCAATCACGCCGCAACGACTGAACCGATTTGTCTGTTTGGCACTAAGATAGAATTATAGTCTGCAATAACACATAGGCTACTTTGTATCCCGGAAAATTAAAGAATTCGACGCGAACGAAGTTGCGAGTTTTGTCTAGTAAAGAATATTTTCATTCCATTTCATTTATTATCAGTATGATATGGAATATATTGATCATACATATAAACTAGTTTGACACTTGTATCACGTGCGTTGTCAACTGCAATAGAGCAGCCATTCAGCATTCTAAGCCGCAGCGACGTGTTCAGCTGTTCACCGAGGAGACGTCGATTGTATTGTTCTTTGACAGTTTTATCTCCATTGTTATTCGCTCAACACATATTGCAGATCGAATAAGGAAACAGAAATATCGCACCTTTGGTAGAACAAGCGTATACATACAGTCGCGGTCAGATAATGTTTATCAGTTTTCAAAGTAGATTCTATATCACATTGCGTGCAGTAAGGTCTATAACGCCATAGAATATCGAAAGCATATCGACTGTCAGGCATAGACGTGTGCATGTAATTATGAATCTTAAGGTGGTAAACATTTTCTGTCCGCTACCGTACATCGCAATTTAACGGGAGAGCCATTTTAAGATTTTTTTTGTATGGTCTGGCTCTGCTGTGATCTAAACTAATTTTCCTATGCGTGCAGTATACACGATAATTCTTTTAGGCATTTTGTTAACAAAAATTAAAAACGCTCCTACCGGGAATCGAACCCGACACCTTCATTTTTATTTATTTTTATTCGATGAAAAGTCACAAGATAGTCCTTGCCTGCGATCTCACCTGATGGTAAGTGACGATGCAGTCCAAGATGGTAGCGGACTAAGTTGGAAGAGGTATGGCAGTGTACATTCAACCCATACCCCTAATCGGTTTCTACATGCCATCGTGCCGGAACGCTAAATCGCTTGGAAGCACGTCTTTGACGGTAGGGTGGTAACTGTCAGTCTCCCACAAGACCAGACCAGAAACAATTCAAACATTATAAATTCCCAAATTGCCTCCGCCGGGAATCGTAGCCGAGACCTCCCAGTTATAAGACCACAGCGCTCACCACTGCGCCAGGGAGGTCGTCTTCTAGAAAAGTAAGTAAGTTAAACTTAAAGGTAACACAGTAACACTGCTAGCCAAGAAAGCGTTCTCAAGTCCGCACTATAAACTACAAGATAATACTAAATGTTTACGAGCTATGAAAATTAACTGCTTCGTTACTCTTACTGCTTCAAGTGGCCGAGATATTCTTTACTGTTTACTGCTATTCTAAGTAGCAGTTTGGCCAAGAGATAAAATGGTGGTAGTTTATGTCGGTAAAAAGATAGGACGTAAAACAACAACTTTACAGTGTCTGGAACTGGTCAAAATCCTAGTGCCTTGGTAACAAGTTCAAATCCCTCCCATCTATTTATTCAAACTTAATCCAATTATCCTATTATCTAAATATATAAAAGGCAAAAGTGACTGACTGACTGACTGACTGACTGACTGACTGACTGACTGACTGACTGATCTATCAACGCACAGCTCCAACCACTGGACTGATCGAGCTGAAATTTGGCATACAGGTAGCTATTAGGACGTAGACATCCGCTAAGAAAAAATTTTGGAAAATTTCAACCCCAAGAGGGTTAAATAGGAGGTTAAAAAATCGAACCTAACGCGAGCGCAGCCGCGGGTTAAAGCTAGTAATATTATAAATGCGAAAGTTTGTATGTTTGTTACTTAATCACGTCGGAACGACTGAACCGATTTGGTTGAAATTTGGCACAGAGATAGATAATAGTCTGGAATAGCCAATAGGCTTAGTAAAAAACCTTAATCCACGCGAACGATGTCGCGGGTATCAACTAGTAATATTATAAATGCGAAAGTTTGGATGGATAGATGGACGTTTGTTACTCAATCACGCCGCAACGACTGAACCGATTTGGTTGAAATTGGGCATAAAGATAGATTATGTATAGACACCTAGTCAGCACATATGCCACTTTTTATCTCGAAAAATAAGAGAGTTCCCGCGAAAAAAACCTCAGTCCACGCGAACGAAGTCGCGGGCATTAACTAGTAGGTAATATTCTCTTGTCCCGTTGGCACTTTTTGGATATGGAACCGCAAAAACGCTTAAAACAAAAATAAAGTGTAAATTATTATTTACACTTTATTTTATTACTACGCGAACTATAGTCTATTGACTATAGTTCGCCTAGGTATCCATACAATACCTGCAGTTATAGGTACTTTTATTAGTCTACTTTGAGCAAGGACATAGGAAGTAGCTACCTCTTAAAGATTTTGAGTGCCAGAGGAAGATATAAGTCAGCCATTTCCTTATTTCTCTCGCAAAATGGGAGCTAAGCCACTTAAAAGACAAATTAAGACAACATTCTGCCAAAATAATGCTTTACGCATTTTGAGAAAATCAACGAATTTCCTCCAATATTGTAGAGATAAGGTCTGGTCAATCAACGCGCGGTTTCATCAATTATACCTGCAAGGAATTGTAGGAATTTATTATCCTCATCATAAACAGTGCGCTGTTAATATTGCAATTTGTACAGTTTCCTCGATTTCTCCAGGATCCTCTCATCAGATCCCGACCTGATGACAATGGGACCACTTGGGAAGTATACCCTTCAAACAAAAATAGAATTTTCCAAATAGATCCAGGCGTCTTCAAGTAATCGGGGAACATAAATACATGAAAAAAAAAAAAGACGTGTGGCACTCGGGGACTGCCGCGGTAAAGCTATTGCATAGCATTTTTTATCAACGCCATCTAGCGGTGAGAGGAGTCCCGTGTCAGGTTATTTTCGTTACGGAATTTCTGGATTCGGTCTCCACGCTCAAGACCCGCGATAGAAGCTATGCAATAGCTTAAAAAAAGATTCCGACGAATTGTCTCCTTTTTTGGAAGTCGGTTAAAAACATTTATAGTATACATTCGTCTACCTAAACCATGATTAATTGCACGTTATCATCGTGTACATTTATGTCATCAAACCACGAAATAAGTCTAAGATCTCAATAACTCATCGCTGCGTCAGGCATGTCTTCGCTTAACAGCTGCCGAGTGCCGCCACGCGTCGTGTCTGTCCATGCCTTATCCCGGGGCAGGCAGCGCCCGGGATAACTAAGCAATGTAAACGGCCCTGCCCCGGAATGGTGCGTAAATATTAAATGCGCGTTTATTTTATTTTCCAGAATGTCCCCTTATTTATTGCACTTGTTGCTCTAAATTTGGGTTCATGAAAAATTCATTGGAACACACAACGGCCGAGAACCGATATGGGTTATTTGAGGACATGCAAATATTGTTTATAGAGGATATTGCGCTGTCCTTTATATCTTAACAACATCAATATGATATTGTGGGATCTGTTACTACTAAGGGTCTTTAATTTTAAACATTTTTGGGCTTCCCTACCCGAAGGGTAACCAACGGGACCTATATTAAGCCTCCGCTGTCCGTCCGTCCGTCCGTCCGTCCGTCCGTCCGTCTGTCAGCGGGCTGTACATCGCTGTATCTCATGATCCGTTATTAGGTACCTATTGGTAGAGAGTAGAAATTTTCAGAGAATGTGTATTTCTGTTGCCGCTGTGAAACTGAAACTGCCGCTGAAACGTGTTTTTTTCGGCGTTTTTTGGTACGGAACCGTTCGTATGCGAAGGGTCGATTTCAACATCATAAAATCTAAATATATAAAAGGCAAAGGTGACTGACTGACTGACTGACTGACTGATCTATCAACGCACAGCTCAAACCACTGGACGGATCGGGCTGAAATTTGGCATACAGATAGCTATTATGATGTATGCATCCGCTAAGAAAGAATTTTTGAAAATTCAACCCCTAAGGGGATAAAACAGGGGTTGGAAAAATTTAACTAAACGTGAGCGAAGCCGCGGGAAAAAGCTAGTAAGTAATAAGACCATAAGACTTAAAATATCCAAACGCACGTTACCCGTGGCATAATTTCGCAGATTTTCAATACAAAAACTCTCAAAATGCCCAATTTATTCCTCGATTTAACGTCACCCGACCGCGTTGGTGAAATTGGCATTTAAGGGGTTAAAATATGGGCATGTATATGATTGGCAAAGTTCCCCCATAAAAGCTACAAAAAAACTGTATCGAATATACGCAGCAGTGCAAAATGTCGTATGCGAATAAAACACATCTGGATTACGCTCCGGGTACTACAAAAAATATGAGAAATATCGGATTATCAGCGATCTATGAATTTATGGAATTTACTTAACACGGGACCAGAGGGAAAAGAAATGCCCCGGTTACAGTATCTGTGCACCTGCATAGCTAGCATGGGCGGGAGAAATTTTATCCCCGGGGAAAGGATAAAATGTTTATCCCCTCGCTCAGTTTTATCCACCTGTCGAGCATGAGCAAAACGGTGGAAATAATATCCACAGTGGATATTCTTATAGGAATATACTTTTCCTTTCCCCTGTCGCCATGCTTGGATTAAATCGGGGGATAAAACTTTTATCTCCTCCCCATGCTAAGCCTACTGGCGTCGATGACGTCATGTCCATTCTCAGCTGTCATATTCTCTATTTTTGATTATGGCGATTAATTGCTGGTAGAGGGCGCGGTGAATTTCGCCAATGACGCGTGGAATGGGGGAGAGACGTTCATGAAAATCGTTGGTGAGAGTTGGAAATAGTATATCTTGAAATTCCAGCTTGCAATCCTGACAATGTACCTATAAGAATTTTTGTCATTTCCAGTGGCTATTTAAAATTGAAATGTCAAACCGAGATAATTATTTATGAGTTACTAACGGCCGCACGCGATTTCGTCAGCTTCTGCAGCTGTTCAAAATCGCCAGTTCCTAAATCCCCACAGTTTGGATGGGCAGAATTTGGGTGGGTGAAAGTATATCCAATAGAAGACCGATAGACAGGCGACATTGCTTTTGTGCTGTAGACTGAGCATTTTCGCCTGCGGTAGCGATTGATCACCTACACTGGTAGCATGGGCAGGAGATAAAAGTTTTATCCCCCGATTTTATCCACTGACAGGGGATAAAATTATCTTTTCCCTATACTAAAGCATGGCGACAGAGGAGAAGGCGATGTATATTTCTATAAGTATATCCACTGAGTGTTATTTCCACCGCTGTGCCCTTGCTCGACGGGTGGATAAAGCTAAGCGAGGGGATAAACGTTTTGTCCTTTTCCCGGGGATAAAATTTCTCCCGCCCATGCTACCAGTGCTGTATCGGTGCCTAGAGCCATCGAGTTCGTACTTGACAGAGAAAGGTGGCAAATGATTAGGAAACCTGTTTAAATATTGGTGTTATATCCAGGAGTGAAGTAGGTAATTGGGATAATAAGGCGCAGGCGTTCACCTGCAGCTCTGCAGCGAGCCAGCTAATTAGTTTAAGCTCATAGAAATAAATTCTGCCCATCTGTAGACGTTCATTGCCTCTTACATTACCTTTGTATCTTCCTCTAGTTTTTACCCGACTTCAGCAATGCAGAAGAAGGGTTGTGATTTTAGCAGCAATGTATGTATGTATCAATGTGACTACTAGTTTATGCTCACGATTTTGATTGAGGTTTTTTAATTCTTGCGGGAAATCTCTTATTGTCCGGGATAAAACTCTATGTTGTATTCCAGACTATAATCTATATTAGACGTCAGTTCTACGCCTTATTTATCATCGGTCGTGTTAGATTTCCGTCAAATCGGACTATGAGAGTGAGGGAATAGGGTGAATTGCTCGCACTTATGCACTATAATATCTCCATGGCATATCTCTGTGGAGCTTGACAGGAAGACAGTATTATTAATAATCAGGAAGAAATTATTATTATCATCTATTTATTAAAGTTAATTTTACAAATTGATCCAATCGGGCACCGAATCCGGGACCATTAGATATCGGGATAGTGAGTCACACATCGCTGTGCCAGATGTCCCTAACATAACTGTTAAGTACCCAGAAAACTAATAAAAACTTTACTGTGCAATAAAAAGGTCATCGCCCATTGTGACAACAATGAAAATAGTTGTAAAGCATGGTCAATGGGGCTGATATACATTAAAGTTTATAGAGCCAGTCGGATTAGGGTCAACCCACATGACCTTTGAAAGAAAAAATTACCTATACATATAAAACAGAACCATGACTGACTGATTAAAGGTTTTATCCTTTTTAAGCTATTGCATAGCTTCTATCGCGGGCCAGCGTGGAGACCGAATCCAGAAATTCCGTAACGAAAATAACTTGACACGGGACTCCTCTAGGGTGAGCCGCTAGATGGCGTTGATAAAAAATGCTATGCAATAGCTTTACCGCGGCAGTCCCCGAGTGCCACACATCTTTTTTTAGATATTAACATAAGATAAGTTTGTCCGAACCACAGAATACATAAAACAGTATGTCTGAGTGTTTTAAAATTTTGACAGAATTTTCAATACAAAAACTGTCAACACGTCAAAGTATATTCATTCATTCATTCATTTTTAACAAAGATTGTAATTTTTTTTTAAATATCTTAACTAGTCTCAGTCTCGAAAATATAGAGCTTTTAAGTTTTCTGTTAGAATAAGAGAGCGCTATTGCAACATGACATCACGTTTCAGTAGCTCCATAGCCATACACTCTCCATACAAAATTTCTTGTCATCGAATAAAACCAAATCAAATCAAATCAAAATTTATTTATTTCATGTAGGCCAACTTGTAGCTCTTATGACACGTCATAAATCTACCATCGGTTCGGAATGCAGATTCTGCTAAAAAGCGCCGGCAAGAAACTCAGCAGTTGCTCTTTTCAAAAAATTTTTTTTACAATGGTTAACAAAACTATGCTATGCACACAGTGTTTCCACAAAGAAGTTTCAAAAATGCACACCTACCACAACCTAACACATGTTAAGATGGGCAGACACAAAGCAGATCCATTCCCGTTGGTGGCACCCGTTCACGAGCACGACGCATGATCCAGCCATTGCTTCGCTCAACCATATTTGAGGGAACGTAACAACGTAAAAAAATTAAAGAGGGTCTCTACACAAAAACTTTTGTTTCGTTCAATCTTAATAAAAGCTGGTGTTAAATCTTGGACGATGGTAAGGAACCCTTCGTGCGCGTACTTGGCCGGTTTTATTTTGTAACATCAAATAAATTGTGTTCATAAAAATATGGAATTAATAAATCCTTTTCTCAGCTTGATTAATGTAATCTTATTCTTGCCAAGCCATTCTCTTTCACATCCTACTTACATACATAGTGTATATAAATTACAAAAAATGGTTGTCCAAAAATAACTAAAGTATCTCAACAGACATCTTTATTCGAAGGGCGTGGGGCATTTATTACATCGATGTCAACATAATACGGATCACAAATTACGCCGAAAAGCCGTAAAGGCCGATAGAGGGCGCATGTGCTGTATGAGCAGTAGATGCTTTGGAAAAGGCGTAAAAGCCGCAGTTTTTGTAAGCAGGATGGACGGTAGCAAGTGGGTTAGCAATGCTTGAGAGATCAGCAAAGATGCTGACGACATCAACATTTCTGAGCTGAACAAAATATCAATGTATGAAGACATAAAATTTTCATACTATTGTAAGTCACTACGAATAATTAATAATATCGTACGCTGTATTTACAATCATGCCAATAAATCTATTCTAATCTATTCTATTCTATCCTACTTCCTACTAATATTATAAATGCGAAAGTGTGATCTATGGATGGATGTTTGTTACTCAATCACACCGAAACTACTGAACCGATTTGGCTGAAATTTGGCACAGAGACAGAGACTATAGTCTGGAATAACACATATAATAAGCTTATCCCGGAAAATAAGAGAGTTTCCGCGGGAATTAATAACCGGTTAAACGCAAGTCGGATTCGCATAAGACGTGTGTACCAAAAAATGCCAAAAATACAATTTTCTTGTAGAGAAGTCCCCCTTTACTTTTTATTTATTTTTATTATTTGTTATTCTATAATTACTATGCTATCATCAACAGAAATACACATTCTGTGAAAGTTTCAATTGTCTATCTAATTTCGTGCATGAAATTAATGCATGCATCATCAAATTAGAAGTTTACACCTGAAATTGTCGATGAAATTAATGTCAAGAAACTAATTTCATGCCACTAATTTTACAGTGTAAATTCGGCTTTAGTAATAAGGTCCCGTTGGTTAACCTACGGGAACCTTCACTGCGATGAAATACATAAATAGTTCACGCGCACTTCAACACGCTCACATGACTGAGCACGAATGCGAAACATGGCCTTCCTAATTTAAATTTCGTTGTTAAACTGCACATAAATTACAAAGAAGAAAGAATGGCGGTCAGGTTGCGGTCAGGGCTGGCCGAAAAAAACTTATAAAATATATCAGCAGACATCTTTTTTATTCTCGGTAGGGCTCGGACATTTATTACATTGTTGTCAACGTAATACCGATCACAAATTACGACAAAAACCCCCGTCGTGAGGCTCAAGCTCGTCGGAATTTGTCACGGCGCCTACAATCCATCATGCCAAGGGCAAGGAAGACATTAGGCTGACCACACGCGTCACTAGTTCACTCGTATAGTTCCTGCATTTCGCTCATTTGTGACAAGGGTGACATAATTCAAACAACGCAGCGGCCAGAGTGTGACAGAGCCTGAAGTCACAACATCTCTAGCTTTTTTTTTTTTTATTCAATGACAAGATAGCCCTTGACTGCGATCTCACCTGATGGTAAGTGACGTGTTTTTGTGCTTAGCATTAGGTAAGTATATTGTTTTTTAAGTAAAAAGTGTAAATTTTCGACTTTACGCCTTGGTGAATTTTGAATTATGTCTTGTCGCAAATGAGCGATTTCACGAGGGCGCGTAAGCTTTACTTGTGGTTACGTCGTGTACATACACATTGCGTAAGTGAGCGTGCTTGTCAAGAGCCTAGGTGGGAGCGGTCAAGCGCGAGCAAGATCTCACTCACACTTATAACACACACAACACAACCATGAGCCACGCGCCCTCGTGAATTGAAAGGACTATACTAAAACAACTTGATGTGAGAATGCAACCCACACCTATTCTATGTACCTAAACACTTATGTCTGTGATCCGCTGTCAATGTCAAAATGCCATATCACTATTACATTGCTGTTAATGTGCACTGCAAAATTTTGCAGTGCACATTAACTCGCACTGTTTGGAATCGTGTTAAAATATTGATTGATGATTATACAATATAGTATATTTGTCACAGCAGAATTTAACAACAATTTATAACACACAAAACAAAAACTAGATTACACGTACACTGGAATTCGAAGTCCATGCAACCGATCAGAAAGGATTAGAACTGTGTTCAACGTTTAAGAGTTTACTCAGATATCATCGGTCGTAAAGCCGAGGCTCGTAAGAATTTATGACGACGCGGAACAATTCACAAAAGCCTCACAAAAAAGCGCTTTAATACGCACGAGATAATGAAAGTTTGATACTAAAAGATCTAATCATTTTATTAAAATCTTTCTAATACTTATTTACTAGTTGATGTCCGCGCCTTCGTTCGCGTATTCATGCTTTTAATTCTAACGTGAACTTTCTAATTTACAGGGATAAAAAGTAGCCTATGTATTATTCCAGACTTTAATCTATCTCTGTGTCAAATTTCAGCCAAATCGGTTAAGTCGTTGCGGCGTGATTGAGTAACAAACATGCATCCATCCATCCACGGATTTATAATATTATAATAGGATGAAATACCAAAGAGATTTGTTCAGTCTGCGAATTGCCTTAGCAGTAAATTAAAGTTTTCATTTTGATACTATGTGTGGGTGTAATAATATAATTTGGTATTTAGATGCTTAGAACACGTCAATAGATTCAATATAAGAAACGGGAGTAAGTGGAATATAGGCTTCAGCATAACTTTGACACCAGTTATAACTGGGAGGTCTCGGGTTCGATTCCCGGCGGGGGCAATTAGGGAATTTATAATTTCAGAATTGTTTCTCGTCTGGCCTGGTGGGAGGCTTTGGCCGTGGCTAGTTACCACCCTACCGTCAAAGACGTGCCGCGGCTGCCAAGCGGCTTAGATATATATCGATGGGTATAGAACATTAAGGGACTGTACACTGCTATACCCCTTCCAAGTTAGCCCGCTACCATCTTAGACTTTATAGTCACTTACTATCAGGTGAGATCGCAATCAAGGACTATCTTGTCATAGAATAAGAAAAAAAAATTCACGAGAAGAGTTCGTGTCTAGTTGTAATACAAGCCAGATAAAGTCACAGAAAATTGCAAGTTAAAAAGAAAAATAAACATGTTCTGAAACAAATCCAATGCAACTTTACATAGAGATACTCGTATTGCAGATAAGTTTCATCTTGTATCGTTTCGTATGTCTGTCGTTGCAGGGTTAGTGTGAATTTACATATCTCGATAGTATTATAAGATTTCGAGTAACGAAATACTATAAAGTCAAAATAAAACTAGTGGTTCGCCCCAACTGAGACCTCGCGATATCCCATAATTCCCAAAAGTTTTAATTATATATTGTAATAAATAATTAACTTTTAACATTAGACGCAATAAAAAACATAATAGTTGACATAAAACTGTTTTACTGACACAGCGCCATCTATTAGCATTATAGTGAAGCTATTAGCTTCACAATAATGCTAATAGATGGCGCATTAAAATTAAATAATTTCGTTTCTTTATAACATTTATCTAATTTTAGTATTTGTTGTTCAAGTACAGGATATAATTGAATTTTCAACCAAGTTTCACGTTCTCATATTCAGTAATTCAGAAGTTATAGGGCTCTGACAGACATTTATACGGACACACTTCTCTGTCTAGTAGGCAAGCGCCCTAGTTGACTCAGAGAACTCGCTTCGCTCGTTCAACTATAGCTGTGGCCCTTGGAACAACGAACGGCTTACTCAATTAGTAACGATATACCTATTTTCCAGAGTTTAAAAACAGCATGATAGGGATGTATGCTATTGAAAAATGCAAAAAGCTAACACATTGTATGCATTGGAAAACTATTTTAACTTTTTAAAATTACGTTTTTATCGACACAAGTGTAAATTAAAAATTTAAAACACCCCCGACATGTTACAACATCCTAATCGCTAGTCAGTAATCCTTAAAATAAAAATATGTAATCCACCATTTTGTGACGGCGGCCATCTTGGACCGATTTTCATCAAACATAGCTAAGTACACTCCCGTCTAATCCACTTTTCAAACGTTCGGGAGCTACGATGCCACAAACACACACACAAACACACACACACACACACACACACACACACACACACAGGCACGTCAAACTTATAACACCCCGTCGTTTTTGGGTCAGGGGTTAAAAATAGCCCACAAGAAAAATAAAATGATGTCCCACCATAACCAAAACTACGAGCTTACCTTGTTGTAAGTTGTAGGCAAGTGGAGTTTTTAGCGACATCCAGCAATCAGGGCCGATGCAAAATTAAAATTAATTTAATTTAGTACTGAATGTGCGGCTTTCCATAATAAATTTATGGCTTTATTATGGTTTTACGACGTGACATTACACTGTTTCGATATTCGAAACGTATTAACGTTGATAGGATGACTTCCCTGGCGCAGTGGTGAGCACTTTAGACTTAGAACTGGGAGGTTTTAGGTTCGATTTCCGGCGGGGGCAATTTGGGAATTTATAATTTCTGAATTGTCTCTGGTCTGGTCTGGTGGGAGGCTTTGGCCGTGGCTAGTTACCACCCTACCGTCAAAGACGTGCCGCCAAGCGATTTAGCGTTCCGGCACGATGGCGTGTAGAAACCGAGTAAGGGTATGGGTTGAATCTACACTGCCATACTCCTCCAAAGTTAGCCCGCTACCATTTTAAGCTGACATCTATAAAGCGTGCTTTAAATCAGCTCAGACTCAAGATAGAGGTTAAAACGAGACACAAATATGCTCTGACATAAATCTGTCTCGTTTTAACTCTGTTTTGAATATGAGCTGAGTGACAGTGCGGTCTATAGATTTCAGCCTTAGACTGCATAGTCACTTATCATCAGGTGAGATCGCAGTCAAGGACTATCTTGAAATGAAATGAATACACTTTATTGTACACCATATAATATAGGAATAAAAGATAAAATTAACTTTAAATAAATTAAAGGAATGTGAGCACAAATGGCGGCCTTATCGCTAATAAGCGATCTCTTGCTTGTCATCTTATGCGATCTTGTCATCGAATTAAAAAAAAAGACGTGTGGTACACGGGGACTGCCGCGGTAAAGCTATTGCATAGCATTTTTTATCAACGCCATCTAGCGGTGAGAGGAGTACCGTGTCAGGTTATTTTCGTTACGGAATTTCTGGATTCGGTCTCCACGCTCAAGGCCCGCGATAGAAGCTATGCAATAGCTTAAAAAGTATCTGCAAGCTCGTACTAAGATTACTGGAAGAGTTGAGTTTGAATTCGGTGTGAAGTCGTAAATATTGTACAGTCGTGCGAGACGCGACGCGGAGCGCCGAAGGTCCCGGGGATGACAGCTCGGACGGCGGGCAAAATGCGCTCAAAGATTTTCAAGGAATTGCAATATACACATGTCTGCTTTAACTCCCGCGTGGCATGACAAGAATCAACTCTGTAAAAGGAAACTAAATAAAAAGAAACGGAACGAAGTAAGAGAAAAACTAAGAAAATGTTGAAAAAATTCTCGTTAAAATATTGCAATACTAGCTAATATCCGCATCTTGGTCCTCGCGGATTGTTGGATTGTTGTTACCTAGGATGTTTGGTAGGCGACTGGTTTTTCAAAGAACTGATGGTTTATATCTTCCTCGGTTCTCTCTGAAATTATCTTTGAAAATCTTTAGCGGGCCTACTTTGTTTTCTTATAAGATTTAACCGCGGGGAACGCGCGGTGTTAATTGAAGTCATATTCAAGCGCATTTTCGTCTTCGATCATAGAATATTTTTTCTTCTGTGATCGAAGATTTTCGTAGACGCAATTACATCGCTCATTTGCGACAAGGGTGACATAATTCAAATTCGACGAAGAGTAATAAAATAAGAGTATCCCTCGTTAGAGAGTAATGTTCTGTGGATGCTGCGGTCTCGAAACAACGCAGCGGCTAGTGTGGGACAGAGCATAAATTCACAACCTCTCTTGCTTTTATATTTTTGTATTTAGCGTAATGTTGTTTTTATAGCAGAAAGTATAAATTTTCGACACTAAAATCGGTGAATTTTGAATTATATTACCTTTGTCGCAAATTAATATAGCGATATGGGACAGGCATATCTATATACATCGATAGCCTTACCCTCAAGGGTTAAAAACTTTATGGAAAAGAATAATACTTTTAATTCTATTAATTTTTTAAGGTAAAAAAACAAAGCAGCTTACGTTACTGCAATTCGTAGTGTTTAAGAAGGTATTGTTATTCCATATAAGCCAGAGGGTTTCAACTAGTCCAACTAGAATTCACCTCACGTGTCCCGCCGGCTTGCAGCATCCTGTGGCTTTGTGCCTTAATCAAGAGCACGTAACAAGGTTTGATATTTTGCTCGTATTGTTAGTGTGTTAGTGTCATATTATGACATTATCAGTAGCTTATAGGTACGTCAATTAAAATCTACAAAAATTCAAAATTATGTATTTCATGTAGGATGTAGGCCAACTTGTGGCTCTTATGACAAGTCGAAAATCTACCACCGGTTCGGAATGCTGATTCTGCTGGGAAGAGCCGGCAAGAAACTCAGCAGTTGCTCTTTTCAAAACAAACAATATTACAATATGTAGCTTATCTATCTTGTGGGCAGCTAAAACAAAGCAGTTTGGTTCCAAGCAACTTTGTCAGCAAGGAATTCATTAACTGTGTAATAACTTCTACTTATGAAATGACGAAGACGGTGTTCCAACTTAATTACAATATGGGGTTATTCAAGGGGCGGACCAATAAATTCCTTAAAAGCCGGCAACGCATTGGTGGTGGCCTTTGGTACTACAAGTGTTCATGGGCGGCGGTAATCACTTAACATCAGGTGACCCGTCTGCTCGTTTGCCAACTATTCATATAACAACACACGAGTCTGAACTTAACCTATGGACAATAGATCGTTAGAAATAGAATAAAACTAGTTGATGTCCGCGACTTCGTTCGCGTGGATTGAGGTTTTTTAATTCCCGCGTGAACTCTTTTATTTTGCGGGATAAAAATGCCTTGTGTTATTTCAAACTGTAATCTGTCTCAGTGCCAAATTTCAGCCAAATTGGTTCAGTTGTTGCGACGTGATTGAGTAACAAACATCCATCCATCCAGGATATTAGTAGTATAGTATAATTTTTTATTTAAATAAAATTTTACAAATTGGTTTTGAATTATCAAGTGAATGTAACTTACTCTATTTTTTTCGGAATTCCTTTTGAACCGAAAAAAACTAGGAAGAAATTGGGCGGTGACAATATGTTGTGAAAAGTTTACAGCTATTGACGTCGCATGAATTGCTGGAGCGAGTGGTAGATCCATTAATCACGCAGCAACAGATCAATGGATTGAGGTATTTTTTTTCTATTTACTTGTATTGAGTATAGTCGAGGACCTGGAGAGTGACATAGATGACTTTTTACTCCAGATAAATAATGAGGTTAAGTAAGATTTTAAAACCTAACTCCGTATAATAAGTAAACACATACTCAAAAGTGTTTCAATTCAGCGGTTGGTAAAAATACAAACGGGACAGCGGTATTATAAATTCACTGTCCAATTCGGGAAGAATTTATTGCAGTCATTCCTTTAACAAAAGTTTTTTACTGCTCCACAAATCATACCCGCGGTAAATGCAAACCGCAGTGGAATTACCCGAATACGTGAGTTTAACAGCTATGAGCTAACATGGGTAAATCGTGAGGAAGCACTGCATGCCTGAAAGCTCTCCATCACATTTGGAAAAATTTGAATTTTGAAAATTCTTTTTTCAGACAAAAAAAGAATTTTCCAAATCGGTGCAGGCGTCTTCGAGTAATCGGGGAACATGCATAAAAAAATAAAAAATAAAGGTTTCGACAAATTGAGAACCTCCTCCTTTTTTGGAAATCGGTTAAAAATTCCTCAAAATTTTCCATCTAAGGTTAAAGTATGGACTGAAAACTGGAATACCAATGTTACAAAGTACGTCACCACTTGCAATGTTGATGCACATACGTATGCATTTTTGCATTTCTGAAGCTTTATTGTGGAAGCACTGTATACATAGCATAGCTTTGTAAAAAAATTTTTTTTGAAAAGAGCAACTGCTGAGTTTCTTACCGGCTCTACTCAGCAGAATCTGCATTCCGAACCGGTGGTAGATTTATGACGTGTCATAAGAGCTACAAGTTAGCCTACATGAAATAAATACATTTTGGATTTGAATTTAGAATTTTGATGTTTGATTGTTGTTAGATGGACAGATAATATTTTCTATTTTTCCACGAAACATTTCCAATTAGCTGGATAGCCAGTTGCCAGTTATTATACAAATAAACAAGTAGTAAGGAACATCGCACCGTTTTAATATAGGACAGCTGTAACTGACAAATCCTGCGCGCAGTATACCAGCTCGCAAGCCCGTATAAGCTGGATTAGGTTATATTAAGTTGCTCGGACTGCCGACAGTTTGACGGCGGGCGAAATGAAGTGAACTGCAGAATGAGATCATTTCGCCGGATGTGATATTAACACAAAGACCTTGTTACATACAAAAACATTCCAAGTCATCAGTAGATTCAAATCAAAGCCAAATCCTTACTGGTGTATTTATTCGTTGGTTTTTCCTTCAATCGCGTTGTAACAGAGCTATGGATTGACTTGATTTTTCTAGTACTAGACTAGATTTTTCTTTTATTCGATGACAAGATACGTCCTTGACTGCAATTTCATCTTAGATGGTACCCGCTACCATCTAAGATGAAATTGCAGTAACTAACTTGGAAGGGGTATAGCAGTGTACATTCATACCCCTAATCGATTTCTAAATGCCATCATCGTGCCGGATCGCTAAATCGCTTGGCGGCATGTCTTTGACGGTAAGATGGTAACTAGCTACGACCAAAGCCATCAAAGGGATTGAATTTTTTCAAAAATCCTTTCTTAGCGGATGCCAACGTCATAATAGCTATCTGTATGCCGAATTTCAGCCCGATCCATTCAGTGGTTTGAGCTGTGAGTTGATAGATGAGTCAGTCAGTCACCTTTTACATATTCAGATATATTCAGATTCAGATAACCGAGAAACATCAACTTCCTACAGTCCCGAAAAGCAACACAAAGCAACACAGGCTCGGAACTAATATTTGCGCAACGAATGAAGTCCCCATTGTCAACAGTTTCATTCATTAATTTGATTGTTTTATCCGAATAGTTGTCTTCCCTATTTGTTCCGGATTCGTCGATAAAGCTGCTGCTAAATTGTCCAACAAAATCCACAGTTAGTACGGATTGCCAAAGTTGTTTCATTAGTCCTATTTTTCCTAGGGTTCCGTAGTAAGTATAACACGGAACCCTTGCGCCGTTTCCTGCCATCACTGAGAACAAGACTCTTCTCGTCCAAAATACCTCAGTGCCTGAAGATCAACATCGTATTGCCAGTGATGACTTATGGATCCGAAACATTATAAGATACACTTTAAGGGCGATGGAGAGAGTATGCTCGGAGTATCCCTGCTAGATTAAATTAAGAATGAGGAAACTTCATGCGACGGTGTTTCTACTAAATTACAACATGGGGTTATTCAAGGGGCGGATCAACAAATTCTTGAAAAGCCGACAATGCATCGGTGGTATCTCACTCAGCTGCTATAAATGTTCATGGGCGGCGGTAATCACTTAACGTTAGGGGGTCCGCCGGCTACTTTGCTCGCTAAAAATATAAAAAAACTAGCTTTTGCTCGCGGTTTTGCTCACGTTAAGTTCGATTTTTCAAACCCCTATTTTACCCCCTTAGGGGTTGAATTTTCAAAAAGCCTTCCTTAGTGTGCGCCTACGTCATAAAAGGAACCAACTGTAAAAATTTCGAGTTTCTAACTTCAGTAGTTTAGGCTGTGCGTTGATATCTCAGTCAGTCAGTCAGTCAGGACTTTGAATTTTATATATATAGATAAGATCCATAGGAGAACTAGACTTGTGGAATAGCTCATTAAGTCAAGCGGCAATGGGCATATAGTTCGAAGAACTGATGTTCGTGGGGATCCCAAGATGCTGGAGTAGTGACTTCGCACCGGAAAGCCCAGTGCTGGTAGAGCACCCTCAAGGTGTACCGACGTTATCAGACAATATGGCAGATAGCCGCTGGATACAGGCCCTGAAAGATCAAAGCATGTGGAAGTCTATGTAAGAAACCTAAATCCTGGGTGGAATTTCCAATAATCCTTTCTTAGTGGGCGCCTACGTCATAAAAGGAACCAACTGTAAAAATTTCAAGTTTCTAACTTCAGTAGTTTAGGCTGTGCGTTGATATCTCAGTCAGTCAGTCAGGACTTTGAATTTTATATATAGAGATATGAGGAAGATGAAGAGTAACTTAGACATTGTTTATTATTTACAATAATTTTTATTTTTAGTTGCGCATTACAAGGTTCATTTTTAAGTCTTTAAGGGAAAAAAGCGGACCAGGAAAAACTTCTCTTCCTTTTCCTACGCTCAGAATTCCTGCGTAAAAAACAAAAGCTTGATACGCAGAAGTAAAATAATAGGTTAAAAAGGTTTTACTTTTTTCTGAGCCGTGCTTTGTTTTTCATTTATTTTTTGTTGTTTCTGGCTGGACATATGGGTGAGAAATATTTTCTGCCAACTCGCTTCAGTAATTCAAGAAACGATACCCGTAAGTAATAATTATAAATTGCTGCGGAAATGTCTAAAAATTATCACATTAGTGTTACAATAGCAATCACCTTTGATTGGTTGAATTTATCGCGTTCTTGCTGCACCAATGCACGTGAGTCAATAGCGATTGACTATCGGCCAATAAGAGGCGATTGTGAAATAAGTCGCGGGATGGACAGCGAGACGACGACAGGAGTCAGGATGTAGACGATGAAGAAAAACTTTGTGTGACACTATTTCCAACACTATTTACTTATTATCCGCGACCGAAATACAAATTAGCACTCGCCTCTTTGCTCCCGCCTTTTTATACAAACAATGAATCATCAGTCATGATACTAACACAGTTAAACAACAACTTATTATAAACAATCGAACATTGGTTTACAATTAATTAAATATAAAAATGTAAATAAATATATATCTAAATTTAACTAATAATCATCCAATCTTTATATAATATTAAAATCGAATGAGTATCTCAATTATATGACGAATATTAGCGGAAGCCGCGACTCATAACATTGATTCAAGATTAGTTAATTATAAAAATTTAATTAATGCATACGTAAAATCAACAAATAAGTAACTGATATTTAAATAATTCTAGAATAGGTATCTTATTTATGTAATATATTATTAGTGGAGACCGGTGCTTGTAACATTTGCAATCGTTAGATTATAGCAAACAGCAGAATTAGTAGATTTACCATTACATAAAGGGTCTAGCCGGTTAAGCATGGGAAAGCTGCACCAGCGTGTAATGAAGAGTTCTTACCCTGTGATTATTGTACTCTATCTAAAACATCTTTATGCTTAATTTCAGACTTCTACCCCTGATAGTTAGGGAGTAATCGGGGTGGCAACCCTTATCGTTAAATTTGATTTTTTCCGAAACTATTGGAGGTATCTTAATGAAACTGAAACTGTATATATATGTCTATGAGTTACATATTATATATTTATTTCAGAATTTTCCCATTTTGAAAAATGGTAAAAAACGAGAAGTAAAATTTTTGGGGGTGATTTTTTATACTAATCCGCGAAGTGAACATTTTGAAAAAAAGTACAGTTGTTTTGTTTATTAGTTAGCTATTATATGTAAATATTGCAAAAATATCGAATTGGTGGGATATAGTGAAAAAAATTAAATTCATAATATATTCAATCAATCAATCGTTCAGTGCAATCAGAATCAATTAATTAATATCTGTTCAATGCTTAATTTTTTATTTAATTTTTATTATATATTAGTTATTTTAATTTTTTAATGTATTTAAATTTTTTTTTTAAATTTTTTAAATTTTTTTTTTTTTTTTAATTACATATATGAATACGAATTGTTTAGAATCAAAGCTTAATTAATCCTCGTCACTATTTCCTTCAATAGTTGTTACAATAGTATCATCAAATATGGAGGTCAATATTTCAGCTGGCTTTAAAATTTTTGATTTATGTCGGCCATGTGATAAATAATAAATAACTGCTGCAATATGAGCACAACAGCCCACGGTCCTATTGCCATTTGCGCAATCGCACACATAATTTTGAATACTTTTTTGGTTATAAAAGTATTTATTTGGAGTCTATACATGGCATTATTGGGCAAGAATATCATTTATTACACAACGTTATACACAGACATATAATGTAGCAACATTGAATATAAAGCAAACCAAAATGGTTATAAAAGTATTCAAAATTATGTGTGCGATTGCGCAAATGGCAATAGGACCGTGGGCTGTTGTGCTCATATTGCAGCAGTTATTTATTAATTATTATTTATCACATGGCCGATATAAATCAAAAATTTTAAAGCCAGCTGAAATATTGACCTCCATATTTGATGATACTGTTGTAACAACTATTGAAGGAAATAGTGACGAGGATTAATTAAGCTTTGATTCTAAACAATTCTTATTCATATATGTAATTTAAAAAAATTAAAAAAATTTAAAAAAAATTTAAAAAAAAAATTAAATTATAAAAAAATTTAAATACATTAAAAAATTAAAATAACTAATAAATAATAAAAATTAAATAAAAAATTAAGCATTGAACAGATATTAATTAATTGATTCTGATTGCACTGAACGATTGATTATTGAATATATTATGAATTTAATTTTTTTCACTATATCCCACCAATTCGATATTTTTGCAATTTTTACATATAATAGCTAACTAATAAACAAAACAACTGTACTTTTTTTCAAAATGTTCACTTCGCGGATTAGTATAAAAAATCACCCCCAAAAATTTTACTTCTCGTTTTTTACCATTTTTCAAAATGGGAAAATTCTGAAATAAATATATAATATGTAACTCATAGACATATATATACAATTTCAGTTTCATTAAGATACCTTCAATAGTTTCGGAAAAAATCTTTAACGATAAGGGTTGCCACCCCGATTACTCCCTAACTATCAGGGGTAGAAGTCTGAAATTAAGCATAAAGATGTTTTAGATAGAGTACAATAATCACAGGGTAAGAACTCTTCATTACACGCTGGTGCAGCTTTCCCATGCTTAACCGGCTAGACCCTTTAGACCGTGTGTAAAGACGTAGATTTAATAAGTAGAAGTTATTACATAGTTAATGAATTCCTTATTGACAAAGTTGCTTGGAACCAATCTGCTTTGCTTCAAGATTGATAAGCTACATATTGTAACATTTTTTGTTTTGAAAAGAGCAACTGCTGAGTTTCTTGCCGGTTCTTCTCAGCAGAACCAGCATTCCGAACCGGTGGTAGATTCTCGACTTGTCATAAGAGCCACAAGTTGGCCTACATGAAATAAATAATTTTGAATTTTGAAACATTTTTAGACAATCCTACAGCGATAGGTACAGAACATAGTACTATTTTTTTAAAGAACAGCTGACGAGCCATTTATTAGTTCTTATGATTTAGAAAGCTTTCCAAATCAGTGAAAGATTCATTTCACTATTAAGAAGTACTTTATTAGTTTATTTCAATATTAAACTTTTCTATTCTATTATATTCCAAGGAATTTTAACATCTATAAGTATTAGTAACGCGGTCTAAGTCGAAGGTTTCAGCTAGTTTCATTTGTCAATTTTCATGGAACGCTCCCCATATTATGTTAGTAGGAAATTAGATATAGGCACCTATACCTCAATGTTCAACCGTTTTCAGACATGAAGTTCTAAGGGCGGAAATTAAAGGTGTTACTCGTATTGATCAATCGCCTTGTATAACTAGGTGATTCAATTTCTGGGCAGGTAATCTTTTCTAATACTAGCTGTTGCCCGCAACTTCATCCGCGTGGATTTAGTAGAGACCGCCCTCGACCACCGACTCACCGCATCGCATTGTTAGCCCGCGCTATTCTTTCTTTTTGCTCGGCTTCTAAGAGTCGTTTCGAGATTTTAAATAGCCTATAACCTTCCTCAATAATTGGGCTATCAGATACAGAATTTTTCAAATCCGACTGGTAGTTCTAGAGATTAGCGCGTTCAAACGAACAAACTCTTGCACTTTATTATAATCTATAGATTACAAATGCGAAAATGTGTTTGTTAGTTGGCTTGTCTTTCAATCACGCCGCAACAGAGCTACGGATTGGCATGATTTTTTGCATGGGTATAGTTGAAGAGCTGTAGAGTGAAATAGGCTATAAAAGAGTTCCCGCGGGATTTTTCTTACTAAATGCACGCGGACGAAGTTGCAAGCATCAGCTAGATAAGGTACGAGGAGAGCAGTGGTAGCCTAGTGGTTCGGATTGCGATCTCCGGTTCGAGTGGCCGTGGGTTCGATACCGGGTATGAAAGTCTGACTTTCAGAGTTAATTCAAGATATTAATATTATATCATGCTTAAACGGTGAAGGAAAATATCGTGAGAAAAGAAAGCCTATGTGTCTGAGAGTTCACTATAATGTAATCAAGGGTGTGTGAAGGACAATTTGCTTTGGGCCAGTGTGGTCTAAGGCCTATAACCCATCTTTGAGATCTGCGAGCAGAGAGCAATTGCTGATGTTGGTTATGAATGATGATACTAAAAAATAGCATCATTCCTCAACGCTAGATCAAAGTTGCTGTTGACCAAACGATGATCTTATTCGCCCTAAGCCTTTTCCTAACGCTTTAAGCAGGATTATTCCAAGTTTTTTTGAGATTTCATATAGTTTCCTTCCAATAATTACTGAGGTTCTTTAAGGTTGCCATCGCATTTTTTTTAAGTGTTGGTAGTATTATGCGCTCTTTGTGTATGTGAAAGGCTAAGCTAAGGGTCTCTTGATACATGCATTTGACTTGTAAAACCAGCTTATCCTTGCCAGGGTGAGGAGGCTTCTGTTTGTGTTCCTAAATCCTGAACATGATGTATGGGTGCGATCTCTCAGGCCGCGTAGGAAGGGTACTACGCCACTCTTAATGAGTACCAATGCTTATAATATATCCGCACCGGTAACACTGACAGCTCCTTCATGCGTGATGAATGTTGTTTTTATGTGAATCCATAGTTAAAAATTAGACGAACAAAATAAGCTTTGTAATAAACGCGAATGAAAGTCCTTTTAGAACTTAAAAAAAGGTATAATTCAAACACACATGAAACACAATAATGGGTAAATTCGACAAAGAACTAAGTATATAATACGAAATGCGTGTGCGCACGTACGCTTTTTGTAGCGGACTGCGCGGCGCAGCGGTGGGCGAGCGAGGGGTAAGGAGGTGGTCGCGCGGGGAATCACCCACCGTTGCCAAGGCAACGGTCCAAGGACACCGCGTAAGTTTGTATTATTGGATATATCTCTTACAGCTTTTAAAAAACCTTACTTTACTTAAGTAACATTATTTAGGTTTTTTAAAAAAATATTTTTTTTAGAAACGCAGAAATATTTTACCGTCGTATCGTATCGTACTGATTTTGTTTTCAGTGTATTCGATAGCAAGCTTCGTAGAGTACGAAAAAGAAAAATACAGATACTTAACTTTTTTGGCCGAATAGATCACGCATACCTGCTTCAAGTGTGTGATAGGGAATAAAATATATTGGAAATATTCAACTCTTGTAATGTAAATATATTATGTTTTTCTGAAAGAGTACCTACGAAATTTTCTCTTTAATCTATTCTTTATAATCTTAAGCAATATTTCTTCTTTACCGATCTAAAAGTTTAAAAATCGCAAAATAAAAGAAAACTTTATGCAAGAACTTAAACTATGTCAAGACATTATGATAATAGGATTAGTTGATCCGTTCTAGGCGAGATAAAGGCCCGGTGTAGGGATAAAAGAGCGGCGCCACTCTTTATATAAAATATTATGGAGTCCGTTTATTTTTAACTCGTTTTATGCTCGTACCTCGAAGGATGAGAAAAAGTAATGTAAGCGTTAGATTAAAAGTGCTTTAGACTTTTGGTGAGATAAAATTTATCATATAAAACTTGTGATAAACGGAATTTTTACGAAAGTCTATGTATATCCTACGTATATAATCTATAATCTACTATATAAAAATAAGTCGGGTTTTCCTTCCTGATGCTATAACTCCAGAACGCACGAACCGATTTCCACGGTTTTGCATTCGTTGGAAAGGTCTCGGGCTCCGTGAGGTTTATAGCAAAGAAAATTCAGGAAAAATTGGAATCTAATTCCACGCGGACGAAGTCGCGGGGGCAAAAGCTAGTCTATTATAGTTCTTTCAACTCACGAGGGCGCGTGGCTCATAGTTGTGTGCGTGTCGTATCTGTATAAGTGTGAGCGAGAGCTTGCTCGCACCTGACCACTCCCACTTGGCTCCTGACAGGCACTCACACTTACGCAATGTGCATATACACGACGTACTACAAGTAAAGCATCCGTAACTTCGCGAGATAAACGTACTAATTATAGATTATTCAGATTTCCGTAAAAATGTTTTTGGTCGCGGCTTTTTAAGTTCAATTTTTCAAATCTCTATTTTACACCTTTAATAGGGTTGAATTTTCAAAAATCTTTTCTTAGTGGATGCCTACGTTATAATAGCTATCATATACAATTATACATAGCTAAAAAATGAATCAAGTTTTTATCAAACTAAATGACTTTTTATTTAATTCTCTCTTTTAAATGAAAACTTAATCTCTACAATTAACATCTTTTGATATTTGTCGAAATAAACAGCTGAAGTCCTAAATGCAAAACATTTTTTGTGATTTGGCAAAAAACTGTTTTTTTAATTCTGTCACTTTTATAGGTACTAAGCGTACGATTTATTTTCCATTTCCCTGAGGTATTTGCACTGATGTGCAATGTGTCGAGCATAAAATTAAATCCAATCGAGGATTTGTCAGAGTTCTCAAAGGAATATTACAAGAGTTCAATAAAAGCCACTTCTGCTTACTCCCCCCACGGGAAGGGCAGGCTGTGTTTTATGATAGACGCTTAATATTGAACGGTTTGACAAATTGCTGTAATATCCCTGTTGAAGTGGCAAATCTCCATAAAAATTATAATAAAATCGAAGAAACGGGAATGCCAGCAGAATATTTCAATAGCGGAAACAAGTTTTACGCTTGACTCAATTTATTATGCGGATCGATATTAATTTATTTTTTAAATAACTTGCTTAACTAAGTTCGCGTGGCTTTGGGGCGAAAAAAAATGTTTTTTTTTTTTTTTTTCTAAAACTATGAAGCACTTTTTTCTTTATATTCGAAAGCTTCATTTTTCATGTTTCACAGTTTTTGTAAAATATATCGCTCATCCAATAGAACAAAGACGTAATTGCAAAAACTCGAAATTGACTTTTTGATGTCGTAAGTACGTTTATTAATAGTGGATGTTCTGTTCAAGGAAAAAAGCACAATAGTAGGTAAGACCTACGATTTTGTGCTTTGTTTTCCTTGGATAGAACATCCACTTTTTTGTTCTTTTTTAGACAGGAAATGCCTGACGCATACCCCTCCGTCAGGGGAAACGGAGGGGTTATGTGGGGCTTGCACCCACTTAAACCTGCTTTGTCCCTTCACGGACTCTGACAGTAGCGTGGGTTAGTCTCGGTGCAGTATTCACCGTGCCACCGCCAAGATAGAAAATCCACCTGCTCACCTGTTCGTTTGTTCGCTATTGATATTTTATTATTAAAAAAAAAATGGGTTAAATATTGGTATAAACAGAAATGTTATTATTCTTACCCGGTAAAATACCATCTTTGCTCACGGAAAATAATAGATAGCACAAATAAATAGTTCGTATTTATCCCATGTCACCGTAAACAGCCGCGAGACAGAAATGATATTATGTGCCCCATTACCATCATTTAGGAAAAACCTTTCCTTATTCGACTTGCTACCATTTACAATGTAAAAATAATGGCTTTGTTTGGGATAAAGAAATGATAGTAAATATTGGATTATTGTTTAAATATACCTGGTGGTGGGAAACTTTGGCCGTAGCTAGTTACCACTCAACCGTCAAAGACGTGTCGCCAAGCGATTTAGCGTTCCGGCACGTGTAATAACTTATTTCATAGACACACTACTATTATAAAGGCGAAAGTTTATGTGTGTGTGTTACTCCTTTACGCCACAACGAATAAACCGTACCCAGGATTAACACATAGGCTACATTTTATCCCGGAAAATTAAGGAGTTCCCGCGGGAATTGAAAACTTAGACTCCATCTATTTGGACGAAGACGCGGGCAACGTCTAGTAAATGTATAAATAACTTAAATTAATTAAATTGATTAATTAACCACTTGAAAGGCATGTATTTTTTGTAAAAATAATTAGTAGTAGTGTTGTATGTATAAAACAAAAATTAAAAAAAAAATGTAATAACTGTTTACAAAAAATACATGCAATGTTGTATTGTAGGCTAAATAATAAGTGCCGCTATGCCAAGAGTAACACCATCCGATCTGAAACCAATGAGCCGCGTAGCTGCGTAATGAGCCGTGAGCGTTACACGCGTGAGGGGGTGCACCGCGCAGGGAGGCGACGAGTAATAGATAATAGAGTTACAACTCGAAACCACTTACTTTATGCTTATTCTTCTCAATCGATCACTCTTGTCGAGTGGTCGTGGCCGCTGGGATGATGTGACATTCAGCTGCCACACTTGTCACACTAATGTTGTAAAGGCGGAAGTTTGTTTGTGTACGTGCAGGCGTGTGTGTGCGTGTGTGTGTGTGTGTGTGTGTGTGCATGTGTGTGTGCGTGTGCGTATGAGTGCGCGCGTGTTCGTGTCCATGTGCGTGTGTGTGTGGTTTGTCGCTCCTTCGGGCTACAACGAATAAATTAGAATACCTACCGAAAATCAAAAAACCTTAATCCACGCGGACGAAATCGCTGGCATCATCTATCACATAGTATAAAATGCGCAAGTTTGTGAAGATGGATGGATGTTTGTTGCTCTTTCAAACAAAAAGCTACCGGACGAATATCGATGAAATTTCACAATACATAGCTTATATTTTATAAAAGAACTAGCTTTTAAGCAGGACTGCAAAGGTTATTCAGCGCGTTCAAAATGCCTGTGCCAGATTTTGCTTCAACATTCCTCCACGATCACATGTCACTCCTTACATTAACGAAGCAAACTTCTTAAAAATGGAATCACGCAGAAGATTACATCTTGCCACTCTACTGTTTGGGGTGCTTAAAAACGGAATGCCAAAATACTTGCGTGATAAACTTATGTGGTTAACTGATAAATCAGCACGCCTTAAGCGAGATAATTGCCTGTTTGTATTGGCTACGCCAAGGCATAGGACAGCGGCTTTTAAGGGAAGTTTTAAGTTTGCAGCAACAAAGTGCTGGAATGACTTACCACCACCGTTAAGATCGTTAAAATCTTTGGCAACATTTAAAACTAAATTAAAAACACACCTTATAACGCAACAAAAATTATTATCGATTTAAATGAAATTCATTAATTAACAAATAACCAACACTTACTAAGTAACTATACTTACCAATCATTCCAGCACTTTGTATGCCCCCCGGCTTGTGTCCCATATGTTTATTGTTATGTTTATTGTTATGTTTACTGTTTGTCGACTTTCTTTATGTAGTTCGTTGGGTTTATTTTACTTTGTTTTATTTTTGTTTTCTTTTTAGTTTAGTCTATTTCTATCCATATATATATATCTGTGTACATATGTTTCCGTGACCACACTCATATAAGGTTCCCACTGAAAACCAGCGCTGCAGCTTGCTGCAGCATGATGCTGAGTGGGGACCCTATTTGATCACATTATGCGAATATTTTATTTTTATTTTTTTCTTTATTTTAATTCTTGAATTGTGTTGATCAAATAAAATCTATTTTCTTCTTCTTCTTCTTCTTTAACCCGCGGCTTCGCTCACGTTAGGTTCGATTTTTTAACCCCCTATTTAACCCTCTTGGGGTTGAAATTTTCCAAAATCCTTTCTTAGCGGATGTCTACGTCCTAACAGCTACCTGTATACCAAATATCAGCTCGATCGGTCCAGTGGTTAGAGCTGTGCGTTGATAGATCAGTCAGTCAGTCAGTCAGTCAGTCAGTCAGTCAGTCAGTCAGTCACCTTTGCCTTTTATATATTTAGATTTCCACGGTAATCAAAAAACCCCTAATCCGAGCAAACGATGTCACAGGCATGAGTCATTTATAAAATACAATATGTATCGAAAACTGAAACCCTTCATGCTGGAAATTGACTAAAACCCACGATACATTTAAGTTTAAATAAACTACAGAATCCCAATCTGCCCATTGAAAGGTCGTCAAAAATACAGTGAAGCAGTTAACCGAGTTACGCGTGAAATTTTAACGGCGCCGTCGTCACGGAATTGTGCCGGGATATATCGAGTCCCGATTTCTATTTCGTCGGGACCCGTCATTGATTGGATTTCGGAGTTATTTAACCCTGTGATAATTAGTGGAAAGGTTAAAGTTTATTATTTTTTACGGTACTGAGTTTGTAGATAGAATTTTAACTATTTGATTCAAGGTTTTATGTTGGTTGGTTTTTATGATCACTGTGGAAGCACTGTATACATAGCATAGTTTGGTTACTTATTGTAAAATATTTTATTTTTTGAAAAGAGCAACTGCTTAGTTTCTTGCCGGTTCTTCTCAGCAGAATCTGCATTCCGAACCAGTGGTAGATTTATGACGTGTCAT
Organism: Hipparchia semele; assembly: GCA_933228805.2. Taxonomy (NCBI): domain Eukaryota; kingdom Metazoa; phylum Arthropoda; class Insecta; order Lepidoptera; family Nymphalidae; genus Hipparchia; species Hipparchia semele. The sequence continues at coordinate 11,837,166 of OW121727.1, read as the reverse complement.
AAGAGCTACAAGATAGCCTACATGAAATAAATAAATTTTGAATAAGATGTTTAGACGATTTTCTTATCTAACTAGTTGGAAATACCTTCATAGTTTTACATTTAAGTCGACCTGATTAATCAGTAGATAATAATAATATAATAAATATCAATACTCAGTAATTCGTAATAGGTTTAAATGAATTAGAATAGTAAGCTATAAGCTATACTAGTAATGAACATAGGATACTTTTTATCCCGTAAAATTAAAGAGCTCCCAAGTAATTTTTAAAGAACCTTAATCTATTTACACGAAAGAATTCACTTGTATTAGCTAGTAGGTATTAGTTAGTAGACGATGGCCGCAACTTCGTCCACGTGGATTAGGTTTTTTAATTCTCGCGGGAACTCTTTAATTTTCTGGGATAAAATGTAGCCTATTTGTTAAAAAATATAAAATAAAATAAAAATGTTAATCCTGGGAATGAGCTATCTCCTATCTCCATTCCAAATAGCCAAATTGGTTCATGTGGCGTGAAGGAGTAACAAACAGACATACACACACACATACAAACTTTCGCCTTTATAATATTCGTGTGATGTATAATAATATAATAATCTATACTAATATTATAAAGCTGAAGAGTTTGTTTGTTTGAACGCGCTAATCTCAGAAACTACTAGTTCGAATTGAAAAATTCTTTTTGTGTTAGATAGTCCATTTATCGAGGAAGGCTTTAGGCTATATAACATCACGCTGCAACCAATAGAAGCGAAGCATCAGTGAAAAATGTTGCAAAAACGGGGAAAATTATCCATATTTAAAATATATACTTTTAAAAACTTCTTAATCGCAATCATAAGAACAGGAATTGACGCGGACGAAGTCGCAGGCAACAGCTAGTATAATATAATATATAATTATTCGAAAAATTATAATCCATTATTGTCTATTGAGAATGGAGATATATAACACGTTACTTAAGTAACGTGCGAAGACGAAGCGAGTTCTACACTAAAATATAATCAGGCACTAAATAACAAACTTGTTTCGCTGAAATCTTCAACAGTTTTTGCAGATATGATATTAAACCTGGTAGTCAATTATTGAATACAAAATATTGAAGAGCATCAGACAAATGACAAAGCCTTTCATCGCGACAGCTCGCAAATTTCATTAGGGTGCGTCGACACCGGCTAAAAATGACAGCGGCGTGACGATCGCAATCCAATTCAATTGAAAAAAACCTCCAATTGGCCGACACTCTATCGCTGTTGTCAAAAATGAATGAATGAATATTCACATTATTGTACACCACACACATCAAAACAATGAGCTTAACAAAGTAAGTATACAATTTGGCGGCCTTATCGCTACATAACCTGCAGGCAATCAGTTGAAGTCACGGGCATCATTTAGTATTTAAATAACTTTTTGCCCACGACTTTGTTCGTGTGAATCAAGTTAAAAACTTTCCTCTTAAAATTTTCCGGGATAAAAAATAGCCTATATCATATTCAAATCCTTAAACTTCACCTACCTTACCTTACCTTACCTTTCACGTAAATCCTTTGTCCTTTTGCTGCGCAGCGTGCATCTTGTATATAATCCTTTGCTCCTTTGTTACGTGATTAGAAGATAAATCAATAAACAAACATATTTTCACATTCATAATACTAGTAGGGACAGTAAGGATACTACGCCAATCACTGATACAATAATAAAAAAAATTCTTTTCAAAAAACCGACTTCAACGCCACTACAAAGTATAAAAATAATTTTATTTTGTACACGTTTGTTGAAGTCGGGTGGCTTAAATAGAAACGATGAAACTAATACGCGATGCTCGCTCGATTTCAAGAAACGTGTCTCTTATATGTCACCATAAGGTAAGCGTCGCGCATCGATTTCATCGTTTCTATTTAAGCCACCCGACTTCAACAAACGTGTACAAAATAAAATTATTTTTATACTTTGTAGTGGCGTTGAAGTCGGTTTTTTGAAAAGAATTTTTATTTTAAGCTTTTTAGTGTAGCTTATTCCTGCTCTTTTTCTCTCCTCCCTCCAACGCTACGGTACTAATGTAGTTCTATATTGGTACCTACAGTACTTATTAACAATACACAAGAGGACTAGGAGCTCCATGATGTAGTCCATGTGTAGTAGTTTAGTCCATGGTTGCTAGCAACAGTATCAATTCGAAAGCGTCAGTTCGTAATTCCTCCAACTCTGCAGCATCAGGTTTGAGGAGCTAGAACCTTGAGCATTATGATGTAGTATATACTTGGTACCAACAATATCAATTTCTAAACGACAATTCCTAAATCCGCACAGTTTAGGTAGGCAGTACCCCTGCAGCATCAGTATTGAAGAGCTAGGACCTTGAGTTCCACGGTGTAGAATATGCTTGATACTAACAATATCAATTCGCAAGCGAAATTTCCTAAATCCTCACAGTTTAAGTGGGCAGTACCCTGCAGCATTAGGATTGAGGAGCTAGAACCTAGACCGCAATAGTGTAGTATATGCTTATTACATACAATAACAATTCATGATTAGCATTTCCTAAATCCCTATAATTTAAGTTGGCAGTACCCTGCAGCATCAGGATTGAAGAGTAGGACCTGGAGCTCTATGATCTAGTATATGCTTAGGCCAAGCATACCAATTCGTAAACGACGGTTCCTAAAGTCCCATAATTTAGGGGGGAAAAACCCCTGCAGCATCAGGCTTGAGGAGTTGAAGGTAAAAATTTTTATGGGACCATTTCGCGAGCTTCCTCTGTCGATTAAAAAAAAAATCTTGTGAATCGGTCAAGAAACACCGGAGTAATCGGTGGGCATACATAGAAAAAAAAAAAAAAAAAGATACCGGCCGAATTGATAACCTCCTCCTTTTTGGAAGTCGGTTAATGATGGGACATAGTGATGCGGTATGACAAATACGCGCTAAAGTACATGATCGACAAAAAGAACAGGTGTAGACTGTAGACCCAGCCTTACAGATTTTTATTCAAAAACCTGTACAAAATTTTAATGTAATAAGAACAACGAGGTTAAGCACCCAACAATGCCTCAAAATAATTTATTAATGTTTCATTTTGTAAATGTGTTTCATTTTTATCAGCCTGTTCTCGTTGACCTAGAAACAATAAGCTACTTGAAGGGAAATGCTATATGTTAACCAAGCTACCAACCAACTGGACCACTTGGTCTCAGTATAAGAGGTATCTTGTGCGTTTATTCTCAAGTCTAGTATTTCTAACTTTGAAGTAAACTCTATTGATTTCTAATTCAACTTGGCACCATATCGGATTCACATCTCCCTATATTCATACACATATTATAATAGTAATGGAAAGTTTGTATGTGTGTGTGTGTTTATGTTTGTTACTCCTTCACGCCACAACGAGTGAACCAATTTGGTTGAAAGCGGTACAGTCTTCTTGAAAGAGTGGTAATTTGCTACGGTCAAACCTCTCTACTTGACCAGATCCTTGTAATTTTAGAATATTACATCTGAGTTTTCTTGTACTTGGTCGCACACTTTATTGCTGAAAGTCGTGTTCATATGAAAATGCCTTTGCGGCGTTATTACCTGTCATGCAAGGATCAAACAGAGTGGAAGGTTCGGAGTAGTAAAGGACTTAATTTCATAACTATGGTGTTACTAATATTCATAATTATGGTGTAACTGAACTTTATGTATCGGTAGAAAGAGACAACGTATCTTCTAACCGAGTAGCTCGTTGACCTAAAAACCTCAGCCCAGTGACGAGCCCCCAATAAGACTTGGGAACACCGCGTTGAAAATCTTAAAAAACAAGGCCAAATAGTGAGGAACTCTTTGTTGACTTATTTTTGGAGTAAGTATAAATATCTGCAAAAACTTTGAGCCAGAGATTAAATTGGATTTGCTCCTTTTGTATACCTAAACCAGCGATACCTAAACTTTGAATGCGTTCTAATCTTTGTTCTAATTATATTCTTATTATCCAGCGCATTTCAGACTATGCTATGCTATTATACTATGTAGAATATATAGTTAGCTAGACAACACTGCATTATAACATAGCAAACTAATAATATGATACTATAAGTAATACTTTTTTTTAATAAAGAATATTAGCCTCTGTTAAGTTTGTCGGGTGAAAGGGAGGACGCGTGTACCTACACGTCAATCAAACAAGCCGCGTGGTAGCACACTGATTTATTGCAAGAACGCACCGATAGGCGTACGTTGCGAGTCGCAGCCCGCACACATATATACATCTATATAACAGCCTCCTTACGATGTTTTCCTTTACCGTTGATGCATTTGATATCCTGTCCTCCGGAGTCCTTTCACTGCTTATCTTAGGCTATTACTCTATCTATATTTATGAACTAGAAGCCCGCGCCGACTTCGTCCGGGTTGAAAATTAAATATTTGTTCTTGTGAGCTTCTTATAGGAGACGATTGTCAATAAGATCACCACAGGAAGCACACGAATATCCCGCACCGATACCCGCCACCGTGCCCCTCCGCGCCAGCCGGCACCATTTTATTATTTTGTCGCGCGGATATTAATTTTCCGATAACTCCTAAGATATTTATTTAAATTGTATAGTGTAAAGGGCAAATATGTTCTAAATTAAATACTTACGATAATAAACATATTTATTTAGATATAGATTGACATCACATCGGTTAAAGAAGCTTCGAAAATAATTCATTATTTTTAATCAAAATTTGAAAGATAGAAATGGTTACTGTAAGTTATCCTTAGAATATAGACATATGCTATCGCGGACTTTATTTTAGAACTCTTTAAGAGGAACAATTCACCCATACATCATTTTCATCCAATAACAGTATATGACCCAGCGCACGCCTTGAAAACGTTTAAGAGTCAAAAAAATTTCCGACTTCTTTAACAAATTTGCACATAATATCTAGCCATAATACATTTATTAACATAATTATAGTCTATAACCATCTGGAATAATGTACCTTTGAAATGGTAAAAGAATTATTGTAATAGGTGCGGTGGTTCCAAAGTTTGCTCCGGACATACATACAAACTCACAAAATTCGCGCTCCCTCTTTATTATAATAGTATAGATAAAAAATCACGTCGAACGCTTCGTTGTTGAGTGATTGAATTATACTGCACTTATAAAACTTTTCATAGAAAATTCACTGACTAAAGTGCCCATATTCTATCTAGGTAATTGGACTAAAGGAGACGCTCTCTTCATAAATTTCAGGTGGAACATGGAAAAAGTAAAACGATATTAAAATCAGGAAATAAATGGCGCCTGCCGCGGCCAGCAGCAACGAGTCTCGGGAGCCACTTGTGAAAACTAATTCCTTCAGGCCTTCAGTCTTAGCTCGAGAACGTTATATTTTGTTACGGCGTTATATCAATACTAGTTGATGCCCGTGGCTTCGCTCGCGTGGATTTAGTTTTTAAAATCCCGCGCGATCTCTTTGATTTTCCGGGATGAAAAGTAGACTATGTCGCTCTCCCGGTCCTCTACTTTACCCATGCAAATAACCAGCGCCAACATAATCTAATTAATGTGGTCAGTATTTAGACCATAGTCTTAGTTGTAAAGAAATAATAATTAATAAATATCTGCTGGCCCTAAATTATGATGAAGTTGAAACTTTACTCACACACACACACACACACACACACACACACACACACACACACACACACACACACACACACACACACACACACACACCTCACATGCAGGCACAGACGCTATTTATTGTATTAAGTTTAAGAACTAACTAATTATTTATTATTAATAGACTTTGGAGAGCGAAGTCTTCTAATAGGTACAGGTACTTCATACTTATGTTTGTACCTTTTTGTGAAGTAAATAAATAAAAAAATAAAATAATAGTCTACCACGCTGTACAAGGAAGCAAAGAGTGACGCAAGGCAATCAGCTGCTTTTCGTACTAGATTCCTTTTTCCTGGATCATACGTCCCTTTCTAATGCGTGCCGGATGCACGAAACAGAAAATATAACGCAATAATTTCTCGTAATATTGCGTCGGCCTAAAGGGAAACCACGACCGACAGATATGAGATACCTACCTATTAAAACACTCAAAGGCTTTGACGCAGCTAACAACGCGTCAAATGAGATACAAAATTGGCCATTATTTCACAAACAAAAGCCTTTGTAGAGCCTCCAACAATAAGCGATAATTGGCGTAAATATTGCGGTCAAAAACTTTACACTGGTGCGGTGAAGTTTTCTATTAAACGTCTAACGTGGTCGTCCAGCTCTCGTTCTCTTTGTCTCGTCAACCCACCTCTATGACCAAATTTTAAGAGGAAATGCGGTTTAGAAGAGACTTGAAAATTAAGTATTTGAAAAAACCCTCGCTGTCGTCTGCAGTTCTACATTTTTTTAAATATATCTACTAGCCCTTGACTCACCTCACCAACATTATAGTTAGTTGGAAAAACGGAAGCCGGAAGGGCATTCCAAACTTTTGCGGTGCATATTGGAACGAGGAAGCGAAGCACTTGGTGCGAGATCGTGGAATTTCGACCACGTAGCGGTACAGATTCGTACATTCGTCCGATAAGAATAAGATAATAAGATTTCCCTAAAACCCTGTATAAATTACAGCCACCTTCCCTATTGTTCTACTCAAGCCATCGTCTGCGTCTGGTCCCCAGATTTTTCAGAAAATTCAAAAAAATCAAAAAAAAAAAAAAGAAATCTCTTTCTTTTGCATTAATGTAAACCTAACTTAACACAAAAAGGAAAACTCATTATTAAGATAAATTAGGTTTTCTGTTATATCCTCGTCCTGGGAATAGGGCCCGGCCTACTTTATCCGTGTCTCGCCATAGTCCCTGAAATGAAGAAAAGGCTATACAGTCATTTCTGTTGCCAAACTCTGACAAGATTTTACTCGATACATAAATAATTACATTGACTAAGTATTTGGATCAGAGCCAGAACGCAGCCCTTCGCGTATTCTTACTACAATAAAGGCTGGGACAGACACAACGCGACACGACTGTAGCAGTACTCCATAAGGAATTCACTTATGACATCTAGTAGGTACAAGAATAGGTACAAGAAAGTATTGAAAATCTTACAGAGCGTAGTTATATGGCATTAAAAATGCGAGTAGGGATCGGTGATTTTGAGGTACGTGACCACTTCACGTGATACCTACTTGGGAGGCGATACTTGCAAACACTAACTACCATGTTTAGACACTTATGGAGTGCATTTGAGGTGAACAATGCTCAGCCAGTTAATGGTATGATACCTACGTAATGAGTGTATCTAAAATTTCGCTTGGTCGATTATAATAGTCGATATACTTTTCGCCTTCGTCGTGCAACATTATTGTCGCTAATCCGACTGGTATTATTTGGCTAAGGGTTGCGCGTCGTGATCGCTTTCCCAAATACTCTCCATATATTTCTGTAGAAACTAGCATGAGATTAAATTGCTGTCATAAGGAAAAACGACGTTTGACACAATAGAGTTGTGATAAGTTTAAACAAAATTAAAAAATACTAGTATAGATGCGTCTTTTTGTTCTGTTGTCGAATATGTGTCTAACTCGATTTCGAAAAAAAAAAATTACAGATACGTCTTTTTTGCTTATGACGGCAGTATAATCGCACGCTAGTTTCTACAGAAATAGTATAGCCTTCCAAGCATTACGCGTCGCGTTCTCGCATTACGGTCACAAATCTCAAAGTATCTCGCGTATCATGACGAAAACGCTTCGCTTTGTATCTTTCCATATCTTAAGTAGTAGTTAAATTGAAGTCACGATTTCATTTCGTCCACAAGCACATTCACCTTTCCCTTCAGTATTGAGTAAGGGCTAACATAAAAATGAGACAGGCCTCCAGCATATTTTGACGAAAGGCTCGATCTGGGTCTTTTACGAGGAGCCATAAAGGAGATCAGCCGCCTTGTAAAAACTTTATTCAAACTGTTCGGTATATTGAGCTGGCTTATTTACATCCCAGTAAGATTCGGCCGGTTGAACGTACCGCAGAGCGCGTAAAACTGGAATAAAAGTGTTATTTCTTGTCTTATTATTATTACTACTACCTTGATAAGGGATAAAAAGAACTGATCTATTTTATCTAGAGACTTGTTACTTTTTTTTCCTGCAACCTTTAATCAATGACCATTTTTGAAAGCGTACTATGTTACTAAAGTGCCCTTCATCTTTAAATGCCGTTTTTGATATAATATGTACATTGTACTCGTATTTATCTAGAAACAGTCATTTCGGGAGTACCCCAATATTCGATGTTAACAAAATAAACGAAATGAAAATATTCTTTATTGTATACCAAATAAAAACATACATTACCAACACACATAAAGAACACAGAGTACAAAAGTAATATAGTAGTAGTAGTATAGTATAGACTTTTGTTCATCAACTCAGGCTCAGACAGAAAGACAGACGGACAAGCGCAATTTACCCAAGCAGAATCAAAGATCTCACTGTGCTGCGTCAATTAGTGTTTGAACACCTCAGTCAGAATCAGCCGATAAGCCAGTCATTTGCTAGTATAGTCTGATTTTTAATTCCGTGGAATTCTGACGTATCTTAATGTTACCAGAGATTTAAAAAATCCCACAAAAAAGATAATAAATTGAAACTCATACAAATAAAAATCAATGGCCGCACATAGATATATGACAAATGCCTGACAGATAGTTTGGGGTAAAATCGAACTACAGGTGGTAATACTGTTTTTCATACAAATAACTCGCTCTATTTATAAAATGACATCTGTCAGAATTCCACGGAATTAAAAATCAGACTATAGTTTGCAACTGTAGTAATGGGTCAATGAATAGCGTAATTTTGGCAGTTTGCCGGATTTGTAGGGTTAAAACTTAATCAACGTCTTGATTATTGTATATAATGTTATTTATTTAATAGTACGCTAAAACCTTAAAACACGTGAAAAATATTTTTGAGGGACAGCCTAGTCAGGTTAGGCTAGGGTAGTTAGATCGCAGAATGCCCTCATGAGCGAAGGAGACGGGGTACAGGCCATAGAAATAGAAATAGAATAATTTTTTATTCAAATATACTTTTAAAAGTGCTTTCGAATCTTCAAATGAATCTACCACTGCACTGGTTCGGAATGCCGTTCCAACCGAGAAGAATCAGCAAGAGACTCGGCGGTTGCTCTTTTACATAGTCTACAACGCTGCCCTATGCAAATTGACACAAGTCACACACACACACTTGAGAATATTATGGAGATTTCTTAAGTCATCGTTTTTTGCATGCATACTATGCATTTTTATTTTTTTAGGAGCCCGCATGTAGGCATGTATAGAGGCATGCGGAGTACCTGTCTTTCTTTGTAAGTTACGTACCAGCCTGTGACAAAATATCACTGTTTTGCTTGTTGCCATTATTTCTGTTATGTTGTCGAACGAATCAACAGCATAAGGATTTAAATTTAATTCAACAAGGTTTTACGACGGCGTTTGTAAAGCTGAAAATGAAGTAATTTCAAAAATGAGGAATGCTTCTCGTCTGATTCTCACTTTTGTTTCATTCTACCGTAATTCCTAGCCCTTTCATAATGGCCGGCCGTAATTCCATTCAGCCGTAGGTCATTAGTGCTCGGTCGCGGTAAATATGATGGCATCTCTTAACTTGGCACTGTTTTCCTTGGTAAAATTCCTTTTAAAAAAAAATACCAAGTTGGCATAAGCGCAATTACAGGAAGCAGGCTTGCATAAATTAATATGACCAATGCGAATGTTTAAGAAATCTATTAAGGGTATTTTAATAAAGACATAGCTGGGCGAGTTGTGAAACTAAAGTGGAAATGGGCGGGGCATATAGTTCGAAGAGCTGATGGTCGATGGGGTCCCATGGTGCTGGAGTGGCGACCCCGCACCGGGAAGCGCAGTGTTGGCAGACCCACCACTAGGTGGACCGATGACATCAAACGAGTCGCAGGGAGCCGCTGGATTCAGGCAGAGTAAGACCGAGGCCTGTGGAGGCCCATGCAAGAGACCTACGTCCAGCAGTGGACATCTATAAGTTGATAAAAAAGAAGATTCTAATAAAGAAGGCATATTATACAACTGAAGATTACGTAAATGATAAAAAAGCCTGGACATGACTCGCTCAGCAATACATTAGCATAATTAACCCCTAAATTATACACAATATAATATTGTTATTACATAATATTTTATTTTTAAAAGAGCAACCGCTGAGTTTCTTGCTGGTTCTTCTCGGTTGGAACGGCATTCCGAACGAGTGGAAGATTCATTTGACGATTCGAAAGCACTTTGTAAAAGTTTATTTGAATAAAAAATTGTTCTATTCTATTCTATGTTCGTTTTCTGGTTTGTTGGTTTGTCCTTCAATCACTCGGCAACGAAGCAAAGGATTGAGGGGATTTTATCGAATTGAGGACCTGGAGAGTGACAGAGGGTACATTTTATCCCGGAAAATCAGAGTTTTTCCACGGGATAAACAATCAAACAAACCAAAAGAAACCTCGATATTTTTAATAGTTTTTACTACTATTATTCTATTTTGGCAAATAGCTACGCTTGAACTTTGGTATGTGCGGCATTTCCTTCGAAAACGTGCACCGGAAATTAAGTCATACATACTCGTGCTTTGAGTGTGGAAACAACATCTATGTATCCTTATTCTTACTAATATTATAAATTATTATTACTAATATTATAAATGCGAAAGTGTGTTGGTTTGTCCTTCAATCTCGCAGCAACAACGCAACGGATCGACCTGATTTTTTGCATGGGTATAGTTGAGGACCGTCGATCCGTAGCCGTAGCGTTATTGAAGGACAAACTAACAAACCAACAAACAAACTCACTTCCGCACTTATAATATTCGTAAGGATTAGTAAGGATGAAAAGGAAATTCTTTATTGTTTCCCGATATGTACTGGCAACACCATAAGAACATTTACGACCGTATTTGGTATAACGGTCGAATCGAGACGACTCATATATTATTCGATAATGGCTAACGTAATGTTATTTAAACAATTTGTTCGAATTAATTGCCTATCGGTTGCCCAAATCTGTGTAAGGCTGCGGCAAACAAACTCGGCTGGTTTTATAGATTTCATAATCGGTCAATGCTGGAGCGGATCCAAGCGAATTCTGTGGTGTGGTACGAGTTATAAGCTTATAATATTAACAAGAGCAGTGATAGCCAGGATAAGAGCACTGATAACTTATTGGTTAGGATTGTGGTCCTAAAGGAGGGGGGGGGGGGATATCGCGGGTTCGATTTCGGGCACGTACCTCCGACTTTTTGGAATCATGTGCGTTTAAGCAATTAAATATAATATGCTTGAACGGCGAAGGAAAACACGTGATCTTGAGAAAACCAACACGCCTGAAAATTCTCCATTATATTTCCAAAGGTGTATGAAGTCTAAAGTAATGTAATAATTAGCTGTTAATTTATGTAATTTTTATGAACCGTATGTAGTTTTAAAATAATGACTCGTTAATTGTTAATTGTATACATAACTATACAATTAACAATTAACGAGTCATATAATAATTTCAACAGAAAACTGTTGAAATTTTTCCTGAATTTTCTTTGCTATAAACCTCACGGAGCCCGAGACCTTTCCAACGAATGCAAAACCGTGGAAATCGGTTCGTGCGTTCTGGAGTTATAGCGTCAGGAAGGAAAACCCGACTTATTTTTATATGGTAGATATTTGTACGCAGCTACGGTTAATGTGTTGAACTTTTAATCAGAATTAACATCTTTTGTAACACACATTATGCAAATAAATAATTTCTATATCTATTTCTACTAATTCGCATTGGGCCAGCGTGGACGATGGCTTATAACCCTTCTCTATGTAACATTGTAAAGCAATTTACATGGTTTTTAGCTATCTTATAAAAAACAAATCATAAATCTACGCTCGAAATCAACGGGATTTCGCCGCTGACGGTTCGGCCTTCGATTCGGCTGTCTTCGGGAATTCTCGGGTGGCGCATCGTCTGCGCGAGCGCCGCGCCGTGGCGGGCAGTCTGGGAATCGACTTAAGAGCAGACACACGCTTCTCGTCTTCCTTAAGTTTGTGCCGTTGGCGTAACTTCAATTCCTCATTTGGGATAATTCAACTCGAAAAAAACCCGGTAAAACGGGTTTTTTTTTGATTGGATCTTGAACTCAACCTTGGTCCTGGGTCCCTTGTTCCGGGCCTTGGGGCTTCACGTGCGTACGGGTCACGCCACTCCTGCGTGACACCGTGTTCTCCGGGCGCCGTGCCCTCTCCTGGCACGTCGCTGACGCCGTGAGCACCGAGCAGCCTGCAGCACACTTATCGAGCTCCTGGCCTACCATCGCGCCGCTACCAGCTGGATTGACACTGTGGCAAATCCAGGGGAGTACTCGCCCCCTACGGTTAGTGAAGTGAATTAATGACGGGCCTCTCGGCTCACGACCCTGCTATACTGCGAGAATAAATTCTTATGTTGACTGGTGGGTTTTTGTTCTTCACCATCTAAACCCCCGTCACATTGGCGCCTCAACGCGGTAGTATCATCGTTCATGGTCATTATTTTGCTTCCTAGTCCGTAGTGGTACGTAAGTTGGTGTGTGTGCTTGTTTTTTAGTTGTAAAACGTTAATTATTTTTTTTTGGTTGCCAGCAACTAAGGTGTTCGAGTTGTGTACCTACTGTTTTACTAACTGGAACTTTTTATTAAAAGACGGTTATTTTGTATTTTTTTTTGTTAATGATAGGTCATCTTATATTGATCTAGGCTACACCCTATTATAGAATAATTTTAATTGGTATTATTGTGGCTTGGAAATTGTTTTTGTTATCTGCGTTTAGCATTGGTCTTAAAAATAAAATAAAAATTATGTACCGTTAGCAAAAAAAAAAAAAAAAATTTTTTTTGTGAATTTATTTTACACGATCGTACTCGTACACATTAGTTGCAATAATTATTACTTGCTTATTGATTTTATTTTAATAGATTTTTTTATTTTGTTGCAATCATTCAATCAATCATTTATTTTATTTTATTCATTTATTTCGCTTTATCATTTCACGCTTTTAAAGAAAATCAACCGAAACGTTAATTATTCTTTTAATTTGTAACAGACGGAGTATCTGGTTTTTCTTTTTCTTTAAACACTTATTTATTAAGTTTCGTTTTTTGTGAATTTTTGTTCATTATTTTAAAATGTCTTGCGAGATAAAATTCATGTCATTACAAAAAGGTGAACTGGAATACGAGGTCGCTATTAGAGGTGAAACTCCAGCGTCTACTGTGCAGGAGTTAAGAAAACAGATTACAAGATGTGGTCCCGCATATCCCTCTGAGGATATCTTAACGAGCCCCTTTGAGCCTTCAGCTGACCTTCACGGCGTGCTGGAAGCACTTGATAAAGTTAGCACTACAATTTCTGCACCTGCTGATAAGAGTGCACTCTTGCGATCACAAAACCTGTTGAATCACATTTATCACCGGCTTCACCGGATAACATGTTCTGGTAAACTTCAGAAGGATTATGACGAGTGTGTTGTTCTTTATAAAGAATACAGAACCACCCTCAACAAACTTCTAGAAGCAGCGACAGATCCCTTAGCAACCTCTAGTAGCGAGTCTTCTTCTACATCCAGTGGCTCCGCTACACCTCTTAATGTTAATGTCACTTGTGAAGGTAACAATTCAAATTTATTCTCCAAAATAAAGTTTGATGGAAAAACCTGTGTTAGAACATTTCTACAGCGTATTAATGAATTTTGTCTCGCTAAGAATATTAAATCTGAGAAAGTCTTAAAGAATGCTACGGAAATTTTTCAAGGCGACGCGATTCATTGGTATCGTAGTGTCCGAGATACCGTTGGTAGTTGGGACGAGCTTGCGTGTCTTTTAAAGCGAGATTTCAGTCGACCGGATTATGATTATTTACTTGCTAAAGAAATCAGATCCCGTACTCAGGGTGAGAAAGAAAATATTCTAATTTATCTATCGATTATGTCTGGTCTTTTTTCGCGACTATCGAAAGAACCTTCCGAAGATGAGAAATTAGAAATTCTGCTACATAATATTCGGCCATGTTACGCCAGCACTTTATCATCAGTTTCATCAATAAAGTCTATAGATGAGTTAAAAAATTTATGCCGAAATTACGAGGACATTCAATCTCGCCTTGCAAATTTTAAAGAACCACCTAAAGCTACAGCTGATACCTTAGCCCCTGATTTAGCTTATGCTAGTAGCTCAAGCAGCAAGCAGAATCCTAATTTCTCACAAAAATTTAATTATAACTACAAATTTAAAAATACAACTAATGACTACAATAAATCTAATTCCAATAAACCACAACATTCACAACATACTAGCAATAAAAACACAAATTCAGATAGTCCTTACGTGCATGCTGTCAGTACTCCTGTTACTAGCAAACGTCCTCGATATTGTATTCGATGTCGTACTGATGCGCATAGTACTAGACAATGCACAGCTGATCGTAGTGAAATATTTTGTTTTGTTTGTGGCTGTAAGAATGTGAAGTCTCCTGATTGTCCTGAATGTGCGAAGAATAAGCAGGCTAAGTCAAAAAACTGATCATCGAGAATTGTGTGAAACCAAAATTTAACTCAAAAGAATGGACAGATTGGCTTAACACTATTAATTTATATTTTAAAACGTATAAAATCCACACAATTCTCGACAAAAACTACAATCATGATATTAGGCCTCATGCATCGATTCAGGTGAATGGTTTTAAACTTTTAGGTCTCTTAGACTCTGGCTCTAGTGTTACCATACTAGGTAATAATATTCAAGATAAACTTGGCAATTTAGGTCTACCTTTGATTAATGAAGACTGTATTTCTGTTATTGCGGTTGGCGGTCAACGTTTGCAATCTATTGGATACATTAACTTGCCTGTTGAATTCGAAGGTCAATTTCACATTTTAAAAGCATTTGTGATACCCGAAATCAAACCCAATCTTATTCTAGGCGTTGATTTTTGGCGAAAGTTTCATCTTTGTCCTAAATATGTCAGCAGTGTAATTACCACTAGTACCAATGATGATAACAACCTTAAGGCTGATGCTTCACATCAATCTTTCATTCAAAGCTATAGTAATTTGTCTAGTTCTGAAAAACAATTGGCTGATAATATTATAAAACAGTATGAGGATATTTCATCAGAAAACAAAGGTCTAGGTGTTACTCATATCATCACTCATCACATAGACACTGGAGATGCCCCGCCAATCAGACAACGATACTATAGAATGTCACCTGATAAGCAGCGTATTCTATGTGAGGAATTAGATGAAATGTTAAAGTTAGGTGTTGTGGAAGCCTGTGAGAGTCCTTGGTCTTCACCAGTCCTTTTGACTCCCAAAAAAGACGGTAAGCTTAGGTTTTGTCTCGATAGTCGGAAATTGAATTCTGTTACTAGGAAAGATGCTTATAAATTACCTTATGTATCTGAAATATTAGACAATCTCAAAAATGCTAAATATTTGTCAAGTATTGATTTATCTAAGGCATTCTGGCAAATACCTATTGCGGCTGAAGATCGAGACAAAACTGCTTTTTATGTTCCTGGTCGGGGTACCTTCCGTTTTGTTACCATGCCTTTTGGGTTAACGAACGCTCCTGCCACGCAACAACGCTTAGTCGATCTTTTGTTTTACGGTCCCGAGTTTGAAAATTCAGTATTTGTTTTTGTGGACGATATAATAATTGTTTCACCTGATTTCAATACTCATATCTCACTGTTAATGAAAGTTTATAAAAAATTACAAATGGCTAACTTAACCATTAATTTATCAAAATCGGTTTTCTTTAGAAACGAACTCAAATACTTAGGTTATATTGTCAACGCCGAAGGATTACACGTTGATCCTGGAAAAGTCGACGCGATCCTTAATTTCCCAACTCCCACGAATAAAAAGGAGGTTAAGAGATTCCTAGGTACAGCTTCCTGGTACCGAAGATTTGTGCCTAACTTCAGTACTATCGCAGGACCACTGAATCGATTGACGTCTGCAGGTAAAAAAGCTAAACCTTTTGTCTGGTCTAAAGAAGCTGATGAATCTTTTAACAAACTTAAGGAATGCCTAATTTCTGCTCCAATTTTGGCTTGTCCTGACTACAATCTACCGTTCGAAGTCCATACCGACGCTAGTGACTGCGGAATAGGTGCGTTGTTAACTCAAACGATTAATGGTACTGAACACCCTATCGCGTATATGAGTAGATCATTGACGGCTCCTGAAAGAAACTATAGTATCACTGAAAGAGAGGCACTTGCAGTCTTAGTAGCTCTGGAACATTGGCGATGCTATATCGACAATGGTCTTAAGTTTACAGTGTACACTGACCATTCTGCACTCAAATGGTTTCTCAACCTTAACAATCCTACTGGACGTTTAGCTCGCTGGGGCATTCGCTTATCTTGCTTTAACTTTGAAATTAAACATCGTCGTGGTGCTGACAATATTATTCCCGACGCTCTTTCTCGCGCATGTCCTGTGGCAGCTATAGACTCGGGCGATATATCGTCTAGTGCTAGTAGTAGTTCTGATCAGTGGTACTTAAACATTTACCATGGTTGTCAAAACTCACCAACTTCATTTCCGAATTACATCGTTAAAAATAATCGTTTGTATCGCTTCATGCAGTCTAAATGCGCTTTACTCAAAGAGTTTGAATGGAAGGAGGTAATTCCTAAGGAAAATCGTGAACTGATTCTTACAGAGTGTCATTCCGAGCCTACAGCTGGTCACTTCGGCATATTTAAAACTTACAAGCGCCTATCGCTTCGTTATTATTGGCCCGGTATGCACGCTGATGTAGTAAACTTCATTTCTAACTGTGATACCTGCCTATCCTATAAAACCCCTACTCATGGTACTATGGGACAGATGGGTAGACCGAAGGAAGTCTCACGTCCTTTTCAAATGATCTCTATAGATTTTGTAGGTCCCTTGCCAACTAGTCGAAAGCAGAATAGTTATCTTTTAGTAGTAGTCTGTTGTTTTTCAAAATATTCTATGCTGTTTCCATTACGACGCGCTAATACCGAATCTTTAATTCGAGTGCTAGAGGATAATTTGTTCCTGGTTCATGGAATTCCTCAGACTATTGTCCTAGATAATGGCACTTACTTCTGCAGTAAAGACCTGGATACGTTCTTTAAAAAGTACAAAATACCTAACATATACTTTACACCTAAATACACTCCCCAAGTTAATACTGTGGAGCGGTATAATAAAACTGTTATTACTAGCATAGCTACATTTATAGAAAAGGATCACAGATCTTGGGACACAAAACTGCCGAAAATTCAGTTCGCTATGAACAGTTCTGTGAACGAGTCTACTGGGTATACTCCGAATTTCCTTGTTCACGGGAGAGAACTTGTAACTTGCGGTTCCCATTACTTAAACTCCGACATAGGTGATGAATTTATTTTTATACCTAGGGACATTTATTGCGAAAATCTAGGCCATCTTGCTAATATATTTAATGAAGTTCAAAAAACATTATATCATGCTCATGCAAAAAATACATTGAACTATAATTTACGTAGGAAACCTTTTGAATTTGAAGTAGGAGACTTTGTCTTTAAGAAAACTTATGTCTTATCTGATAAAGATAAATTCTTTAGCAAAAAATTAGCGCCTAAATATGTGAAGTGTCGCGTTATTGAAAAACGTTCGCCACTTATTTATATTTTAGAGAATATGTCAGGAGACAAATTAGGCACTTGGCATATCAAAGATCTTAAACCAGTATCTTCTCACTATAATATTTAACATAAATTTCTAGTATTGCAATATATTTATATAATATCAATTTAATTTAAATTCATATCATTATTCAGATAATTTTTATTACGATATTAAATTTAACTTACAGTACAACTTATATATTTGGTTAACTTGCTGTCCCTCGTATTATTTACCATCTTATGGCTAAGTTTGTACGAGAGTTATTGGTTCTGTATAACCATTAACTCAGTGTATTAGGATGCGTCAGTAATTCTAAAGTTTAATTTACTGTTGCTTATAATGATTGCGTGATGTATGTATGTGTATGACAGGTGATTATGAGAGTGAGTAGTACTAACGTGTTTCGTAGCTTAACGAATTTTATCTTATAGGGATAAAATTCTTCGCGAGGCGAGGGGGATATGTAACATTGTAAAGCAATTTACATGGTTTTTAGCTATCTTATAAAAAACAAATCATAAATCTACGCTCGAAATCAACGGGATTTCGCCGCTGACGGTTCGGCCTTCGATTCGGCTGTCTTCGGGAATTCTCGGGTGGCGCATCGTCTGCGCGAGCGCCGCGCCGTGGCGGGCAGTCTGGGAATCGACTTAAGAGCAGACACACGCTTCACGTCTTTCTCAACCTTAATTCGTTGGAGTAACTTCAATTCCTCATTTGGGATAATTCAACTCGAAAAAAAAACCCGGTAAAACGGGTAAGCCTGAACAATTTTCGTAGCAGATCTTTTGTTTACTATCTCATTGCTAAATAAACTTAATTTTGTTTATTACATAGTATGTACCTAATTACATTCATTGTATTGCACTAGTGTTTGTTCAACTTTTGTTTTAATAAAAATAGTAGATACTTGACATTGCCTTCTGCACTTTAATATCATTTTTTCTTTGTTGTTAGTATATTAAAAATGTAATAACTTCACTCTTTCCTTCTTTGTAAATTCCGTCTGATTGTGACATACCTACGCACCGCCATCTTGTGCAGTACTTCTTCGTTGCTTGCTGCTGTGTCACAACCAGATGGATAGAAGGGAAACGCTTCGCTCACAAGCTGGAATGTGCGTTCCAGGTTTTTTTTTGACTGGATCCTGAACTCGACTTTGGTCCTGGGTCCCTTGTTCCGGGCCTTGGGTGCATCGCGTGCGTACGGGTCACGCCACTCCTGCGTGACACCGTGTTCTCCGGGCGCCGTGCCCTCTCCTGGCACGTCGCCGACGCCGGGTTCACCGAGCAGCCTGCAGCACACTCATTGAGCTCCTGGCCTACCATCGCGCCACTACCAGCTGGATTGACACTGTGGCAAATCCAGGGGAGTACTCGCCCCCTACGGTTAGTGAAGTGAATTAATGACGGGCCTCTCGGCTCACGACCCTGCTATACCTACTGCTGAATAAATTCTTATGTTGACTGGCGGGTTTTTGTTCTCTCTCTAACCCCCCGTCACATCTAACAATGAATTTTTTCAATTTAATGTCTGTCACAGGGATGTAAACTATTTCATTCCAACGGTCAAAATAAGATTGTGCGCACTGGGTGTGAAAAGGTACTTAAGATAAACAGCCTGACAGCAACACTTTTCATTTATGATATTATAATAACATAGTGTGGATGAATCTATTTTTGTAATGGTTTATTATTCGAATTAAAATTTTGAACTTTGTGTTCATAAAACGTTGAATCTCATAAATTGAACCACACCGTTAACTTTACCGAGGCCTCTCCGAGAGACTGTATATTTTGTTCCCCGCATTTGGATGCAATTTAAATTTAATTTTTGTATTGCCTTTTATTACCATCCTACTGCCATTGTGACCTATATATTTTTATAAAAATGACATTTTCATGTACTTATGCAATATAAAAAAAACTAATAAAAGATATGCAAAACGAGCTTTAGAGTTTTTATTTTAACTACTAGGTGATGCCCGTGATTTGGTCCGCGTGGATTTAGTTTTTAAAAATCTTGCGGGAATTCTGTAATTTTTCGGGATAAAAAGTAGCCTATGTCGCTCTCCAGATCCTCAACTACACCCATAAAAAAATCCATCGATCCTGTTTGTTAAACCCCTATTTTTTGCCCTTAGGTGTTGAATTTTCAAAAATCCTTTCTTAGTGGATGCCTACGTCATAATAGCTATCCGTATGCCTTTCAAATCGATCCGTCCAGTATAGCTCCAGAGATTAAAACAAATGAATTTATAATAAATGGCTATGATAAAATATTTTTTTACAATATTTTTTAAGATTATTTGCTATGCTGAACTTGACTAATATTCTCCTCTCCCCTCCAAATAAATGGAAAGCTCGTGTTAGGAGTGGTTATGATAATAGTGCAACGGGTGGGAATTGAACCGTCTAGACCTTTCAGTTTTCAGACCGCACCTGTCCTGTAACCTCTACATTATTATTCGTCAACTATAAAATAATTATTCATAAGGAATATAATTCATCAAGAATGCATCGTCATACTGAAAGCTGCTTGGGCTTTGTCACGGTTGTTTCATAACTCGTAATAGATTAGGTATAATATTTCTCCATTTCTGTCAGCTCTCTCTGAAAATATAGAGAGATTCGGCAAGTCCAAGATTTAGTCCTAGGAATGAATCTATAAGTTCTCAGGGTAATAGGCTCTTTAAGCAATCAAGTATAACTTGTTTTAACGGCGAAGAAACACATCTTGAGGAAACTATGCGTGCCTGAGAGTTAGAATAGAATAAAATATTTTTTTATTAAAATAAACTTTTACAAAGTGTTTTCAATCGTCCACCGAAACCTAAAAGAACCAGCAAGAAACTCGGCGGTTGCTCTTTTAAAATTATGAGTACAATTTACGGGTTAATTATGCCCATGTATTGCTGGAGCGAATTATGTCCACGCTTTTTTATAATTTATGTGTCTATGCCAACAGCTGAATTAGACTGACTGTCTACTACCTTAATATCTCCCTTATGTAAATTAATTTCGATGTAATGACAGTGACTATAAAAGCAAAATATGTACTATAAAAGCAAAATTCAAATAAAACCAGTACACTCTGCTGGACTACACCACCAAAGGCAGTTTTCTTTCTCACCTGAATACTTGTTGAGGACCTGCTAATCAGGCCCTCGTGTGTCGTGCATCATCACCGACATTATGTAATCTTTAATTGTATAATATGCGTTCTTTATTAGAATACCTTACCTTATTCCCTATTAGCACGTTAAACAATTAACCAGCATATCAAGCGGTTTGGTGTTTGAGGCGGAACGAAGCACCTCCCTATTTATCTGCTAGGAAGTGGTAATTAATCAAAGGATAAGATGCGCACTAACGAGCTCTGGGAAGAGGCAAGTCTGGAGTGTCACGTTGCTTACAGCTTTTGAAACTTTAGTTCCGTGATCGATCGGGAAAGCTCCATGTAAAACTAGTAAAACAAAAATGGGTTTTCTGTGCTGTAACATAAAAAGTATAAGGACTATTTCTTCTTCTTTATCACCGAACAGACGTCCACTGCTAGATAGACGTCTTTTGCATGGACTTTCATAGGTCTTGGTCTTGCGCCGCCTGTATCCAGCAACTCCGAGCGAGTTCCCCTTCGTCTGATGTCTTCGGTCTAGAGTTGTTCAAAAATGCTATAAATCAATAGCATGCTACTGACTATAAACTATAAAATACGCTATGCTATAGCAGACTGTAATTAGGAAGCACGTGGGCGGCCGGCGCGCGTTATGTCTTGCAACACGCTAAATCGCATAGCATGTAAAGCTGCATCCGCACGCTTGGCAAACCTAGGCAAACCTTCACAAACGCAAACGTGCGGATAGAGCGTTTGCCATGGTTTGCCTACGCTTGCGAGCGTTTGTGGCCGATCCATCGAGTGTCGGTCTTTTGATCGCAAACCAAAGGGAATTTGCCACAAGCGCTTGCGTCTCCGTCCACACGTTTGCGCGCACTCAGTCTCGTTTGTGCACTGGCGGCGATTAGACGTATCATTGTACGATTTACGATTTACGTATCGCACCTTTAGAAATCTTCATTTTGTGAGTGGGTAAAAACGTAAAATGAATGACTGGTCGACTGAAGACTTTTGAAGACGATTTGTTTATATAATTTAATTAATTAATTAGTTTTATATATTAATAATAAATAATAATAAGTGGCGACTCCGCACCGGAAAATGGTATATAATGGTATGGTAATAGGTGGACCGACACCATCAGGCGACCCTCAGGGAGCCACTGGGTACAGGTGGCGCAAGACCGAAGCCTGAGGAAGTCCATGCAATAAACAGTCCAGCAGTGGACGTCTATCGGTTGATAAAGAAAAAAAAACAAAATATCTATTGAGTAGGTACATACTAGAATAGAGTAGAATATTTTTTTATTCAAATAAATAAACTAGGTAGGTACCAAGTGTTTTCGAACATACTACTAGCTACTACTACTAATCTATAATATTATACTAAAACTGTAACTGGACAAATTGTGCACATGAAATATGTTTTGAAAATTTTAATTAGAGGACGCTTTACTATCAACTAGATGACATCCGCGACTTCGTCCTCGCAGATTAAGGTTTTTTAATTCCCGCGGAAAGTCCTTAATTTTCCGGGCTAAAATGTAGGTATGAGCTATCGCTATTCCACATTTCATTCAAATCGGTTCATTAGTTGTGGCTGAAAGAGTAACAAACATCCATCCATCCATCCATATTCCATTTTAGTAGGATTATTGATCGATACTGAGCTTAAAACATTTGTAAAAATAACTTAAGCCAAATAATAAAGCCGACACAAGTTCGACGTCCGTCATGCTTGCCTGTTCAGAACATACAAACGCCCTCGCAAGCGTGCGGATGATTCCCAAATTCAAGGCAAACGTTTGTAGAGGTTTGGCGTTTGCCGTTTGCCACAAGCATGCGGACGCGGTATTACATTTCATGTCGTTGGAAAGATCGCGTGCTATACAAGAATACTATGACTGCCCGGCCTCATCGGCGCCGCTGCTACGCACAGTGTGCTACACCGCCTACAGCGCGCGATATTCATAGCACCGTAGCACCACAGCGCCTACGTATGTAGCACGCGCTCTGTGCTATGGAAAGATAGCATGCTGTAATATGGCGCTAGGTGCTATATTAACCACCTCTACTTCGGTTCACCTAGTGAGCGTTGCGCATTGCGCTTTCTGGTAGTGGTGGTCGCCTCCCTCCCTCTGCGCTTTCTGGTGCGGGGTCGCCACTTCAGCACCTTGGGACCCCAACAACCATCTTTTCTCCGAACTGTGCCTATAAGGGCATCTAATTAAAAAAACATACCTACTTACATGGTTTTTGCATCTTTAAACTAAATTCGCTTTGGAATTTAAAAATAATTGAAAGCAATTTTCTCGATAAACACTTTTTCTAAACACTCCTCCAAAATTTTGTTTTAATCGGAAAAAATTTTGTTTATATCTCTGTATTTGTATTTTTATATATTTTACTGGCTGTCCAGCGCGGTACCTCATTCGTCAAAATCGGTTCAGGCGTATAGAAGTTATGGTGGAATATAGGAACTCACATTCATACATGAACCCTGAAAACAATATACTTACTCCTTTTTTCAGTCAGTCATATAAAAAAAAACCTCTCGAAGCGGCACTGTGCCTACATGATTCCCGTTTTAGGTTAAACATGAATAACGTAGGCCGTGTTTGTGTTTAAACTTGGTTGAATTATGATGTGATGCTAATGAATATTTACGGCAAAAATATGAACTTTGTTGGTTAAACGATAAATACATCGTTTTTCATTTATTCGTGAATTAGTTTTTGTTTTAGAAAATGCTGGCTTTAGAAATACATTATAATATTTTTGGTATTAAGTAATTGAGTGATTAGTTTTGAAATATAATTCGAGCTCGCCCCATATTACCCTTTACAAACTAATTTCAGAGTTAATGGTTAGTCAGATTTCCGTAATTTAGATTTTCAAAGTTCAATTTAGGTATGTCTGAGGTCCAAATTGTTTTATTAGGTAATAGTTGATGCCCGCGACTTCGTTCGCGTGGATTGAGGTTTTTTAATCCAGCGGGAACTCTCTTTTTCCCGGGTTAAAAAGTATGAGTTATTTCAGTCTATAACCTATCTCTGTGCCAAATTTCAACCAGATCGGTTCAGTCGTTGCGGCGTGATTGAGTAACAAACATACATCGAAACTTTCGCATTTATAATAACTAGATGATGCCCGCGACTTCGTCCGCGCGGATAAAGGTTTTTTGATTCCCGCGGGAACTCTTTAATTTTCCGGGATAAAAAGTAGCCTATGTCACTCTCCGGCCCGTAAATTACCCCTATGCAAAAAATCACAGCAAGCCGTTGCTCTGTTGCTGCGTGATTGAAGGACAAACCAACAAACCAACAAACCAACAAACCAACAAACACACTTTCGCATTTATAATATTAGTAGGGATACTAGACGATGCCCGCACACAAACACACACACACACATACACACACATACAAACTTTCGGCTTTATAATATTAGTGTGATGTGATGTGATTAGTAGGATAATAGGATTTATATTCGAGACTGATAATTATGTAAGCTGTCTTCTTACTCTGACGACTACGTCTTTAGCTTAGCTTAGCTCCTAGCTTCTTTTTGGTTCTTTTCTCATCAGCATCACTGAACGACCGTCAATTTATGTACCTATGTATGTACTTAAAATACATACCAAAATCTGTTGATATTTAGTAAATCGTTTTATTTCTAACCCAACACTATATAATATACAATTAGTTGAATAAATCACCATTTTTATTACAGGTCTTTGAGAGCAATATAAAATACCTTCTCTTAATTTTACTCTTTAAAATTAAAACTACTGGTCATTTTATTTTTATTCATTCCGCGTAAAACTAAACCAGACTAAACGACTATCCCCAAATAAAAATATGTTGCAGCTAATAGTGCAAAAGATAGAAACAACCCCCGCTTTGAATGAAATAAAACCCCTACAATATTATTTGGTGTGCTAAAAAGAATAAACAAGCGACAACAAGTTGACAAAGGCCGTGTATTTATATAAACGGCCAGTAAATACTAGTTACGTGAAAAGTGCTCGGAATTCGTAAATATTCCCGCTGAAAACTGAAAACATTTCCCGAAACAGGATATGAATAGATTCTACTTATGAGAATTTACTGCACAATTTTTTTTAAAGAATATTAGCCAAAGCTGATCTTGACTAATATATGTATATTCTTCTCTCCCTTCGAAATAAGCGGAAAGCTTGTGTTAAGGAAGAGGGCACACTGGCTACTTTAAGCGGCGGCGATGGGCGTTTTTATGGCTTTTAACACTAACAGGCTCACAACAGATACAAATAAATACTTACTTACTGCAGAAATCAGCGTTCAAAAATCGCGAACACTGGATGCAGATGCAAAAAGTCACAAAAACGCCGATCGGTGCCGCTCTCCTACAATAGATCAAACGCAGAAATCAGCGTTCAAAAATCGCGAAAACTTGATGCAGATGCCAAAAAGCCACAAAAACGCCGATCGCGGCCGCTCCTCTACAAGTAGCTAGATCAAACGCAGAAATCGACGACCAAAAATCGCAAAAATCAGTGTTCAAAAATCGCGAAAATGCGATGCAGATGCAGAAAGCCACAACAATTCCTATCGCTGTCGCTAAATGTAGCTGGTCTGCCCTCTCTCTAAATATGGGTGCAGCGGGAACGAATCATCGACCTTCCAGATTTCAGTTTCCACCTTTAACTGTTGTTTTATTGAAACTTTAAGACATCTAAATTTCTCACTATAAATTAGCGACTGTTACAAGTTATTGATAAAAAAATTGAGATTTTCATACAAAAATATCATTCAAATTTCGTACTTTTCCTGTGAATTTTCCAAAAATTTTCTTCCATACAAAACTTGTCTTGACAATTACGAACACACCAAAAAAAGAAAAAATATATAAGAAGGAGATTTTCATTAGTTTTCCTTTTCTTTTTCGTCCGCTAAATTGTATATCTATGACGACATACTTCCGCCGTGTACTTAGTGTCAGTGTGTCAGTGAAAAAACGGTAGACCTAGCTCTTAAACTGGGCAAAGTTGGCGCAACTACCCTGAGCCCTGAGTTATTACATGACATTAGGCTCAATATATCAAGGAGCTGCAAAATGTACCTAATAAATTCTCACGTAGCAGCACCTAGAATCAGCCTAGCCTAGGGTTACCATACCGTGTGAAAATTACGGAGAGTATTTCAATTTTTAACCGACTTCAAAAAAAAGAGGACGTTCTCAATTCGACTTTTTTTTGGACGCTAATTTATTAGCCGCTATGACATAAGCGTTTTAAGTTTGTAGAGGACGGCGGGAGTTTATCTGTAATGTAATACCTACTCATATATTTTTTTTACTAGTTCCAAGACCCTGTTATATGCCACATTTCAGAAATAACCCGGGAGCCGGTGACATTAAAAGCCCTGTCATGCGGAATGGAAAATTCTTTATAGGAATTGGTAGTTAACACACCATTTAATTAGGCTTGGTACGCGTTAATTTAAATAGCCGAAAACATTGTTGAATTTTTTAAAATTTTTTTTATACTAACTCATTCTCAAAAAATGCTTCCTTTTCTGTAGTTAATTTTGAAAAAAATGTTAGAATTATTTTGCTATAATCCGCCAACAGAACATTTAACATTTTTTTGTTAATCATGAACCTCTGTAAAGTAACGCCTGATTCTATCCAATTTTTAGAAAATCTATAATTGGCCATACAATATTGTCACTAGCTCTTAAGTTTAATATTGTTCTAATTCGCTGTTGATTTTCGTAAAATAAATAAAATAAAAATAAATAAATTAATTAATTAATTTTTCGGTTTTTAAATTAACGCATACCAAGCTTATTTTGTTCGTCTAATTTTTAACTATAAATTCCCATAAAAAAATCCATCACGCATGAGACCGGCTTTCATTATTACCGGTATAAAATGTCCGAAAAATTGTTGTCGCCTAGTCACCTCAACCTAGCCTGGCTTTACCGGTAATCGAGCTCGCTGTAATACTGGCTTAGGTCGAGACCGCACTGAGCGTTTGATCCTAAAATAGGATTACACCAGATTTAGTGAATAAATCAAACACGAATGCATTAAATCGTTGGTAGGCTGTAAGCTGGATTATTGTGATAATTTCGTTAAATTTATAGTTCCGATCGGTTAAGGTAAATTGAACATATGTGTTTATCAGGTCTATTATGGGTTTAACTATTCTAAGCTGAAGGAAATAAACCTTGAATAGAGAATTTGGCAGTCAGCACGCTTTTCGCATGCTGACCGCCAAATATTTTTTTTACATTAACTTGCGTATTTAGATAAGATAATAATTAACCCTTATTTAATCCTCTCTTCTATCTTATTTAATTTTATAATTAATTAATTTTTATCCTCTGCAACATGGTTGCCTAGCAGAAATTGCTTCTAAGCGATAAGGCCGCCAGTTGTACTTTTACGTTATTTATTATAAGTTTATTTTTTAGTTTAATCTTTAACTAGATTTTGCCCGCGGCTTCGCTCACTTTAAATTTGTTGTTCATACCCCTATTTTGTCCCCTTAGGGGTTGATTTTCAAAAATCCTTTCTTAGTGAATGCCTACGTCTAATAGCTATCTAGTATACCAAATTTCAGCTCGATCCGTCCAGTAGTTTGACCTGTGCTTTGATAGACAGTCAGACAGTCAGTCAGTCACCTTTTCCTTTAATATATTTAGATGTGACATTTTATTTAATTCAATTACCATTCCCACAGGATATCTAAAATCTAAATCCAAGCGAACGAAGTCGTAGGCAATAGCTAGTTATATATAATAAATCTTATAAACAATATTCGTAAGTTTTCTGTTTTCCGCTTTTCAAGTTCGAATAAAATTTATTCCAT
This sequence comes from Hipparchia semele, assembly GCA_933228805.2. Classification (NCBI taxonomy): domain Eukaryota; kingdom Metazoa; phylum Arthropoda; class Insecta; order Lepidoptera; family Nymphalidae; genus Hipparchia; species Hipparchia semele. The sequence goes on along the minus strand of OW121727.1, from coordinate 11,809,452 downwards.
CTTTTTGCCACTTCCAATATTATGTAACTTTGTTTCAGCTTTTGTGCGGGTAACTTTTGAAAGTATTGTAAAGTCAAATAGCGTAACATATTCGCCATCTGACGAATTTGGACAAGTCCCTTTTGAGTTTTGACCTTCTCATAAAAGAAATACGAGAAACTTGGTGCCGTACAAATAGTAAAATGTTATTTTACCAATGTCTTCGTACCTACTATTGTTTCTTGAACTCTCTCTTGGGCACAGTTGTTTCATATAGGTATCTTGACTTTACTTAAAACAACTAGGAAAAGATTACAACTGCGAGAAAGATTAAAGAGCTGAGTTTATTTCCGAATTTGAAAATTATTCTCATTAAACCCTTTGTTAGCATCTTCGTAATATTTTGTGTATTTTTGAATTAGGTATGTTAAGTTCATGTTAAAAAATGATTAAGTATTAAGATTATTAGTTTGATTATTGAAGTTAGTTTAATTAATTGATGCTTGAATCATTTGCGCTAAGCTGCTCTATTGGGTATTCCACAAGGCTCGATCTTGGGTCCTTTTTTGTTTTTGGTCTATATTAATGATTTACCATATCATGTTCGCGATGCTTGTGATATTGTGCTGTTTGCAGATGATACTTCTCTTATATTTAAAACTGACAGGAAGAAAGTAAATTTTGACGATATAAACAGTACGTTATCACAAATCTCGCTCTGGTTTACTGCTAATAACTTGCTTTTAAACGCAAAAAAAAACTAAATGTTTAGAATTTGCTTTACCAAATGTAAGAAAAATTGATAAAACAATAAAAATAAACGGAGAAGGACTTAAGATTGAGAACTCCACAGTTTTTCTGGGGGTGACCTTGGATGACAAGCTTCAGTGGGACGCTCACATAGAGACACTAGCAGGCAAACTAAGTTCAGCTGCCTATGCTGTTAGGAAAATTAGGCAGTTTACCGATGAGGAAACTGCTAGACTTGTGTACTTCGCCTACTTCCATAGTGTGATGTCTTATGGAATCTTGTTGTGGGGCGGAGCAGCTAATATTGAAACTATTTTTATATTGCAAAAAAGAGCCATCCGTTCAATTTACAATCTCGGATCGCGCCAATCTCTACGTGAAAAATTTAAAGAGATTGGTATACTTACGGTAGCTTCACAGTATATTTATAATAATATTGTCCTTGTGAGACAAAACAATTATCTTCATAAACAAAGAGGAGATACACACAGTCGACTTCTTAGAAACCGTCATAAACTAGAAACGCCGTGGTGTCGCCTGCGCAAAGTTCAGAAATCCTTTGTGGGGTTGAGTGTACGCTTATATAATATGGTCCCGAAGGAATTACTGGATTTTCCATTGCACAGATTTAAACAATGCGTAAAGAAACATTTGTTAAGTCGTGGTTATTACAAAGTTAGTGATTTTCTCAATGATAAAGTTGCATGGAATCAATCGGCTTGGCATCCAGCTACCCAATAGATAGTGTAATAAGTTATTACATTGTAATTTATATTTGTGAGAATGGGCGTGACAGTCTACAATGGAATTCCACAGTCGAACTTAGACTTGCATCTACACAAGTTTAAGAAATCTATTAAATCTGCTCTCATGGAAAAAACATATTATACAATAATTGAAGACTATATAATGATAAAAAAAAGCGTGAATATAATTCGCTCCATTCATGAGACAGTAATAACTATCCTGTGTAACATGATTCTATTGTATTCTGTTCTACAGTGTTTCCACTTTATTTGTGTCTCAGTTATGTCTTAAAATGAGTATCTTAATATTAATATTTAATTCGATGCCTTAACATGGGTAGCCTAAGTATGTCATGCTCACTTAAACATTTCTGTGGTGGTGTCGTGTGGTGCGGGTTGTTACGTTCCCTCAAATATGGTTGAGCGAGGCAATGGCTGGATCATGCGTCATGCTCGTGAACGGGTGCCGCCAACGGGAATGGGTCTGCTTTGTGTCTACCCATGTTAACATGTCTTTGGTTGCGGTAGGCGTACATTTTTGAAACTTCTGTGTGGAAACATTGTGTGCATAGCCTAGTTCTTTTTAACAATTGTAAAAAAAATTTTTTTTGAAAAGAGCAACTGCTGAGTTTCTTGCCGGCTCTTCTCAGCAGAATCTGCATTCCGAACCGGTGGTAGATTTTTGACGTTTCATAAGAGCTACAAGTTGGCCTACATGAAATAAATAAATTTTGATTTTGATTTTTTTTTGATTTAAGTTGACCTACACCCTGATCAAATAAATATTGTCATTGTAATGAAATTTGTAAAATAATTAATTAAGTACTTTTGTCTCAGTTCATAATGTCTTTGATAATATCTACCATCACGTACAAATGGACTGTCTATTGTTTGTTGTTGTTGTTGGTTTGTTGTTGTTATTGTTTGTGGGTTACATTAATTAGGTGTGTGTGTGGTACCTACTTGATGGTGTGGTTTGGTCGTAGCTAGTTACCACCCTACCGTCCTTTGACGTGTTGCCAAGCGATTTAGCGTTCCTGCACGTTGGCGTGCAGAAACCGATTAAGGGCATACCCTTAGGGTAATCCATAGGTTGAATCTACACTGCCATACCTCTTTCAAGTTAGCCCGCTACCATCTTAGACTACATCGTCACTTACCATTAAGTGAGATCGCAGTCAAGGACAATCTTGTCAACGAATAAAAATAAAATAAGCCAGTAACTAAGTACAGCCACTTCTCCGTTTCAGATCTAAAAACAAGCCCTTTAAAAACAGCATCATTTATAATTTTTTTAGCATACTCAAGGATATTTTAATATCAACTCGCTCTTTGAAACGTCGAATTTGGGGCCACTCAATTTGCTACATTCATAAATAATTTATGAAGATCCTTTGATCTGAGTTATATCATTTTCCTTTAGAGTTTTTTACCTCCTTTAAAGGGAGCCCTCAAAGAAATACAAAACTCCTTTATTTTATGCTCAATGAACCGACTAAGGGTCATTATGGTTGAAATTAAGGGCTTGGACACAGAAAACGTGGCGCGAAAGCGACTGCAACGCGTCCGTAGCGTCCTTGATTACGTATTTGTAGTAGCGACAGCAATAGCAAAGCGACAACAATCACTACACGATCGGTCGCAAAATGTCACTAAAAATGGTATTACGGAAGCTAATCGCACGTCTATTGCTCGCCTGCCACAAAATGCACTTTTCTCCTTTTAGAGATGCTGGATGGCGAAGAAAAAAGAGCTGTATACTTGGAGAGGATCTTTACTATAGATCACAGCACAAAACAAATAAAAAATATAAAAATTCAACCGCAGACGACGATAAAAACTATGTATTTTGTTTACATCTATTGCTGTCCTATCGCGAGTGGCGCTAGTATCGACAGGCGAGCAATAGACGTACGATTGGCTTCCGTAATACGATTTTTAGTGACATTTTGCGACCGATCGCGCAGTGATTGTTGTCGCTACTGCAAATTTTTACGTAATCAGGGTGCCGGTGTAAGAAGTTTTTTAATACAAGTACCTAACTGTCTTTTTTTAAATAATAATAGTCATGCTGAATAGGACTTTTATATTCTAAAGTTAAACGGGGTTTGAATCGTCGATGCTAACATTTTTTTCAACTTTTTCTGGCACAACAATATAAAGTTGATTGATCCATAAATACACTTATCTCCTACGTTAATTATTACTACCTACTGAAACATTGAAAACAGTATTTCAACACGGATTTATTACCCCGGAATAAGTGTACCAACATCAATGCATATTTTAATCACCTTTAAATGTCGCATTTATTTGCCATGCGTCTGCTTATTTGCGCCAAACAAATACAGCTTAAATTAAACATTTCGAATGTTGAACGCGTTTACTACTTTTTAAATTGAAATTAATTTGTTTATAATACTTTGTATTTTGTTTATTATACTTCGGAGTTTGCTTGTTTAAAGTGTAGTCTATGTCGCCCGGCCCATAATGACAAATTGATTGACACTTCATTTATCAAACTCGGCTCAGTAATTTAGTTGTTACGGAGGAACATACGTAAATAGAAACATAGTATACATACATTGACTTTAAAAAAATAATAATAAATAAATTACTTAATATACTGCGGCTACATTATCGGGATTTGGCGAATATTCGCATTATCGCGACAAGTGTGGCCGAGAAGTTTGCTGAATCGCGATGTATTCGGGCGAACACGGATCCTTATCGCGGCATTGTCGCTAATGTAAATAACAAGTTGACTGCCAATGTAGACAAGTAAATCGCGTATAACCGACCACGATAATTTTATCGCGACAACGCGACACGAATTTTCGCACGATAATGAAACCACACTATTACAGGTTTTTTCAAACTTAAGTCTTTTGCTGGCTTTATTTTAAAGTAAAGAGTCATGACAACTAAATATATTCCCTAATAAATCACTGTTGAGTTGAGGCCTCGGACTGGCGAAAGTTTGTCAAACTTTTGCAATCTCATTGGCCATGGCGGTTGGCCAAATATTCAATGTCACTATTTAGGTATCGAGTGCGATCTCGCCAGCCTTTCGGCGGAGCTTTTTGGCAACTGCAACACTGTGCCTTGGTATTTACTTGTGGAGTACAGAGAAGCAGTTCTGTAAACTAGGGCAGGTCTGTAATGGCCTATTTAAAAAGATGTAAAGACGTTCGACTGCATTTTTTAACCCTCGACGCAAAAAACGACGGGGTGTTATAAGTTTGATGTGTCTGTGTGTATGTGCGTGTGGGATGTGTATGTGTGTGTGTGTGTGTGTGTGTGTGTGTGTGTGTGTGTGTGTGTGTGTGTGTGTGTGTGTGTGTGTGTCTGTGGCATCGTAGCAGCCGAACGGATGAACCAATTTTGATTTTATTTATTTTTTGTTTGAAAGATGAATTAGTCAGGAATGTTCTTAACTATGCGATGAAAATCGCTCCAAGATGGCCGCCGCCACAAAATGGCGGATTACATATTTTTTCACACCTCCCTCAATAGGGTTGTCAAATTAAAGGTAAAGGACTAGTAGAATACTATACATTATGATAAATTTCAAAACCAAGATGGTCGCTGGTGGTGTGTTGATAGATATGTCAATACTGATTGACTTACATATCAACACACAGTTTGACTGATTGACTGACACTGACTGCCGTGAGTCAATCTGTCAGGACTTTGAATTTTATATAGTAGGATTAACTGCGTTAACTGTGGAAACTGTGTCAAGTGTCACATTAGATCCTAAAACTGGAAAGGGATTTCAATGGGAGAGTAAAAGCTAGAAGAGCAGATAATATAATACGCTATAATACTGCATGTAAAGAGGAAAAGATCTACGTAATTTCAGTGCTAACACGAGCATGCATCCATTACAAGCGGATAATTTACTGCCGCCATTACCGCTCGCCGTATCTGACGTTGTATACTTTGATAAAAACATCCGTAGATGCTCTTTTTTTGCTGGCTGTACAAGTTATACTGCAAAATGCGTATACAAAAAAAAAAACTGTAAAATTGAACTTTCCTTTCGAAATGGTAGGCGTTCTTATTCCTGGCTTCCTGGTAATCATGAATTTTATGAATGACTAGTTGACTAGTTGCTACACGCGATTTCTTAACTCTCTTCTTTTTCCGGAATAAAAAGTAGCTTATGTGCTATTCCAGTCTATAATATAACTCTGTGCCCAGCCAAATCGGTTCAGTCTTTGCAGCGTGATAAGAAACATCCAAACATTTCGCATTATAGGTATAATCGCATTTATAATATAAAAAAAGACGTGTGGCACTCGGGGACTGCCTCGGTAAAGCTATTGCATAGCATTTTTTATCAACGCCATCTAGCGGTGAGAGGAGTCCCGTGTCAGGTTATTTTCGTTACGGAATTTCTGGATTTGGTCTCCACGCTCAAGGCCCGCGATAGAAGCTATGCAATAGCTTAAAAATCGAACTTAACATGGGTAAAGCCGGGGGCAAAAGCTAGTTAATTCTTAAAATAAAAGAAATAAGAGAACACGCTTTCGCATTAATAAAATCCTTTCTTTGAAAAGTGAAATTCAAACTTTCATTACTCCGATTGGATCCGATTCATAGGTTTCTATATGTTCGATATCGGGTCGAGTAATCTAAATGTTCCCTTAATGGACACATTTTCAAATAATAGGAAACTTCATTTCCACTGCCTTATTACACAATTGCCAGCCAGAGGTACCTACATTTACAGTAATGGTCGGCCATTTTCGAAAAGCAATTAGAAATCTCTTTGTTCGTAAAATAAAGGGCAATCAACTATCTTATTTGACACGTAGCTAATTAGTCGATGTGGCTTTGGGAGTTACAACTGGGTACCAATTAACTAACTTAGTAGACATGTAGCCTAGCCTCTAGTATCCGAAAAGGTAAATATATTGTGAGGCTTCCACTTAAATTGAATTTCATTGGCAAACTAAACTTTTATAAGGTTATAAGAGGGCTGGTTCGTGATATAGGAGTAAAGAAACTTACAGAAATAATTTTGGTGAACACATTTAAAAAGTAGGGGCTATTAGTAGTCAATAAAATTAATGAATTTCTTAGTGATATAGTTGCATGGAAGCAATCGGCTTGGCTTCAGATGCCTACAAAATAGAGTAACAATAATAAATAAAAAACAAGTATTATATTAAACTAATATTATAAGGGCGAAAGTTTGTATGTGTGTTTATCTGTGTATGAGTGTGTGTGTATGTTTGTTACTCCTTCTCGCCACAACGAATGAACCAATTTGGCTGAAATTTGGAATGCAGATAGCTCATACCCAGGATTAACACAATATTTTATCCTGGAAAGTTAGAGTTACAGCCTCCGCGGACGGAGTCGCGGGCATCGTCTAGTTATGAATATTAGACTAATTTTTTTTAAAGAGAGAGAGAGAGAAGACGTTTCGGAAAGCATGTTCTGTTGAGTTTTTTTAGCAGAATCTGTTTTGTGAAACGTTGGTAGAATCTTCAAGTTTTGACCTATAAATGAAATAAATAATTTTGAACTTTGAACGTGACGGATTAATTGAGTCGGGCTGCGGAAATATTGGCAGAAAGGCGGTAATTATATCGGAACCGATATACCAAATACCCAATCGGTATTTATACCGATACTAGTTGATTCCCGTGACTTCTTTCGCGTGGATTGAAGTTTTTTTGGATTCCCGCGAGAACTTTCTTATTTCCCAGGTTAAAAAGTATAAGTATAAGCCTGTGTTATTTCAGATTATAATCTATCTCTGGGCCGAATTTCAGCCAAATCGGTTCAGCCGTTGCGGCGTGATTGAGTTACAAACATCCATATATCCAAACTTTCGCATTTATAATACTAATAATAGGATTAAACACGAAAAAGTGGAAACTATTTAAGAGCTAAGAATATTCCGGTTTCATTTTGTGGAAAATACAATAAGAACGCGGAAGTTTTTTGCAACTTCTGTTTTCAGGTGAAAATGTGGAAAGTAACGAACTTTTTAAAAGCACTTTATCTCTTTTAATTCCTGAGTTTTTCATTCAGATACCCCGCTGCGGTCATAAAGCTGTATCTATGAATCATTACACTTTAGTTAAGTTTTTAGTTGTACTACAGCTTTTGTTTTTTTTTTCGTTGCTTATTTGGTGGGATATTTTTAACCTTACTGACAATTTCTTGACTAAAATCTATACATTTTTTAGCTTCACCCGGGAATCGAGCCTCGTCATTTGCAGTAGAACATGCTAACCACTGGACCAACGAGACAAATATCCAATACTAGATCACGCCCGCGACTTAATCCGCGTGAATTTAAAAAAAAATTCACGCGGGAACTTCTTGATTTTCAGGGACAAAAAGAAACCTATTTCGCTCTCCAGATTCTCATCTATACCCATGCAAAAAATCACGTCAATGCCTAGCTCCGAAGTCGTGGGCATCGTCTAGTTTATTAGCAAGTAAGTAAGATAAAAAGTACCTACATTATGTTGCATTGTAATGCTGTCGGATAAACCAGACTAAAAAAACCGGCCAAGTGAGAGTCGAATTCACATCCGATTGTTTTTTGATTTTATTATTTGTTGTTAAATATATATTCTGTAAAAAAAATTCAAATATCTACTTATTACGGTTCATGAGATATAGCCCGTTGACAGACAGACGAACGGACGGACAGCGGAAGCTTAGTAATAGGGTCCGTTTTTCACCCTTTGGTTACGGAACCCTAAAAAGCGTGCAAAAAAACGGTTCATCTTAAACATTGGTCCAGAAAACGGCGGTGTGTATTAGGTATAGGTACAAGTCGGAAGTTCACTGATTGACTATTATTAAGTGTTAGTTATTTATTGATTATAGTTAATGATTAGTTTAGTTAAGTTGTTGTCAAAATTGTAATTAGGTGCATTAGGTTTTTAACTTCTATGTATAAGAGCGCCAGCTCGCCATCAAACTGGCTGTCCAGTTTGGTGAGACAGTATTTTTAAGTTTATTTGTGTACCTTTTATCAATAAATTAAAAAAAAAAAAGACGGTTCTTTGTTTACTATGTAGGTTGAAGCTTAGGTACCGCAACTTATAGCGAAGACTGGCATCGTCTCTTATTAAATCTCTCGGTAGCTATACGAAAGGACATAGACAAACATAGCTCAAGAGACAGCAACCAAAAATCTCATCGAACGATTTCACGTTAATGTCGGTCATTGAAGCAAGATTCCTTCTTCTTCTTTTTATACGACTGCCTGAAAAAAGGAGCATATTGTTATTCGATGACAAGTCTTTGATTACAAAAAAGAACAAAAAAAAAAAGACGTGTGGCACTCGGGGACTGCCGCGGTAAAGCTATTGCATAGCATTTTTTATCAACGCCATCTAGCGGCTCACCGCAAGATGTGCGTTGATAAAAAATGCGCCATCTAGCGGCTCACCGTAGAGGAGTCCCGTGTCAGGTTATTTTCGTTACGTAATTTCTGGATTCGGTCTCCACGCTGGCCCGCGATAGAAGCTATGCAATAGCTTAAAAGAATTTTCCGAATCGTTTGAGGCATCTTCGAGTAATCGGGGAATATCCTAGGGAAATATGCATAAAAAAAGATTCCGCCTCCTTTTTTAAAAATCCGTTAAACAATGAATACCTATGTGAAAAAATTCACGTATTCAACCTAAGATTTAAGACAGAACAGACTGCACGTTGGTGTTTTTCACAACTTATTGGCGCACCCAAATACTGACGAAGCGCGCAGTTTGTTCAGTCTATTATTGTGTAAATATTTTTTTTTAAATTTCATGACAAGATAGTCCTCGACTGCGATCCCACCTGATGGTAAGTGACGATGTAATCTATGACAGTAGCGGGTTAACTTGGAAGGGGTATGGCAGTGTATATACAACCCATATCCCTTATCGGTTTCTACTTGGTTTCTACACGCCATCGTGCCGGACCGCTTTTCTTTGGCGGCACGTCTTTGACAGTAGGGTGGTAACTAGCCACGGCCTAGCCTCCCACTAGAAGAAATAGAGTTTTAGTTTAATACTTTGTTACGATAAGGGTGACATACCCTAGGTCTTGTAATAAAAGATAGAAAAAAAAAACCTCAACAAGTAGTATTTTAGCGGCGGCTCCAGGCCTAGGAACGTTTCTGAGTGCTCGTTAGTGTGCTGCTTGCCCTTGGCTTGATTAATTGCCTCATCAGGGGAGGAACACGTCGGATACTTCATTGTACCTCGGCCGACGACTTTTATTACGTTAGCTCCTCATGTAACGCCATGTAAGAAATACGCTTGAAGGCCCAGTATCGTTTTTTTTATTCGAAGACAGGATTTTTTTAAATAAAAAATGTTAGAATTATTTTGCTATAATCCGCCAACAGAAAAAATCTGTATGGTCAAACATGCAGTTATAAGCTAAGCACCGCTTACCTCCCCAACCAAGCAATAAAGCAAAGTTCCCAAGCAACATTGCTTGCCACCACCACTCACATGCACCACCACACAAGACTTTTATACTACTCTCGCATGTGAGCAACATTTTTTTATTACGAGTAATCATGACCTTCCGCAAAGTAATGTCTGATTCTATCAAGGATTTTTTTTATTCGTTGACGAGATTTTTTTTTGATTCGATGACAAGATAGCCCTTGACTGCGATCTCACCTGATGGTAAGTGACGATGTCAAAGTAGCGGGCTAACTTGGAAGGGGTATAGTAGTGTAAATTCAAAATTCAACCCATACCCCTAATCTGCTTCTACACGCCATCGTGACAATTCAGAAATTCTTCTTCTTCTTCTTCTTCATCAACTAATGGACGTCCACTGCTGGACATAAGCCTCTTGCATGGACCTCCACAAGCCTCGGTCTTGCGCCGCCTGAATCCAGCGGCTCCCTGCGACTCGTTTGATGTCGTCTGTCCACCTAGTGGGGGGTCTGCCAACACTGCGCTTCCCGGTGCGGGGTCGCCACTCCAGCACCTTGGGACCCCATCGACCATCAGCTCTTCGAACTATGTGCCCCGCCCATTTCCACTTCAGTTTCGCCACTCGCAGAGCTATGTCGGTGACTTTGGTTCTCCTACGGATCTCCTCATTTCTGATTTGATCTCGCAGGGATACTCCGAGCATAGCTCTCTCCATCGCCCGCTGAGTGATCCTGAGCCTTCTTATGAGGCCCATAGTTAGCGACCATGTTTCGGATCCGTAAGTCATCACTGGCAACACGCACTGTTCGAAGACTTTAGTCTTCAGGCACTGAGGGATTTTGGACGAAAAGACATCTCTAAGCTTCCCGAACGCTGCCCAGCCGAGTTGGATTCGGCGGTTGATCTCTTTCTCGAAATTGGACCTACCTAGCTGGACTGTGTGTCCCAGGTATATATACTCGTCTACAATTTCGAGTGCAGAGTTATCAACGATTACTGGGTGGAGCGGAGCATGAGCATTAGACATAATTTTCGTCTTGCTCATGTTCATTTTAAGGCCCACCTGTTGAGAAACCCTGCTGAGGTCATTGAGCATTGTATTGAGGTCTCCGAGAGTCTCTGCTATAATGACTATGTCATCGGCAAATCGAAGGTGAGTGATGTACTCGCCGTTTATGTTGATGCCAAGTCCGTTCCAATCCAGAAGCTTAAAGACGTCCTCCAACGCAGCAGTAAAGAGCTTCGGGGAGATTACGTCTCCCTGCCGCACTCCACGCTGCAATTGGATTGGCCTTGTAGTCTGGTCCTGTATACGAACTGACATAGTGGCGTTTTCGTACAAGCACTTCAACACTTGAATGTACCGATAGTCGATACGGCATCTCTGCAGCGACCTCAATACAGCCCAGGTTTCCACCGAATCGAAGGCTTTCTCATAGTCCACAAACGCTAAGCAAAGTGGCCTGTTATACTCTTCCGTCTTCTGTATAACCTGCCGCAGCGTATGAATGTGGTCTATGGTGCTAAAGCCTTTTCGGAATCCGGCTTGTTCGGGAGGCTGGAAGTCGTCGAACCTACGGGCGAGACGATTCGTAATGACTCTCGAGAACAACTTATAAACATGACTCAGCAGCGAGATGGGTCTATAATTCTTCAACAAGGTGTTATCACCTTTTTTGAAGAACAGAACCACCACGCTCCTGTGCCATGCTTCCGGCGTTGTACCCTCGTGGATGACGGAATTGAACAATCGCTGAAAGATCTTTAAAACCGGTTTCCCACCCGCTTTCAGGAGTTCCGCCGTGATTCCGTCATCACCTGGCGCCTTGTTGTTCTTAAGTTGTTTGAGAGCCATACTAATCTCGTATAGGCTGACGTCCGGGATATCTTCGGTATAGTGTCGGGTCAGTTTGGCTCTAGGGTCTTTGGCCAAATCTTCAACAGGTTTCTGTGTCGTGGTATATAACTGTCCATAGAACTTCTCGACCTCTCCCAAGACCTCAGGGCGAGAAGAGACGAGACGACCGTCGTCAGTTTTCAGCCGCGTCAGCTGGCTCTGTCCGATAGACAGATCTCTCGCGAACACTTTGGAGCCTCGGTTCCGCTCGATGGTATCTTTAATACACTCGGTATTAAAGATCCGAAGGTCGCGGGTTTGAGCTTTAGAGATCTGCCTATTAATATGCCGATATGCATCCGCGTCTGCTGACGACTGAAGCCTCATCTCATGTCTCTCTTCCATCAGTTTGAGAGTATGGTCAGAGAACTTTTTGGTTCTTTTACTGCGATGGGTCTTGAAGAACTTAGACCCCACAGTATGGACAGTTTCCACAAACCTGTTGTTAAGATCGTCCACAGAAACGCAATCTGCTAGGCAATCGAATCGGTTCTGCAGTTCGAGTTGGAAGTTTTCGGGGTTTTGGATATGAGCACGAGTAGGTCGGAGAGTTGACTTCACCAGTCTGGCCCGTTCCAGCTTCACGTTGATATTCAATGTGCCTCTTACCATACGGTGATCGCTGCCGGTTTTTACCCTGTTGATCACAGAGACATCATTGAATATATGCCGCTTGGTCGACATGATGAAGTCTATCTCATTTCTCGTGGAACCATCGGGACTCATCCACGTCCATTTTCTGTGTGGCCGCTTCTTGAAGAAGGAGTTCATCATAAAGAGGCCCTCCTTCTCCATGAAGTCGGCCAACATTTGGCCCCTATGGTTCCTTCGCCCATGCCCAAATTGCCCCAACCTCGTCTCTGCACCGCTTCGTTCACCTAACCTTGCGTTGAAATCCCCCATCACAACATTGTAGTGAGTAGTGGAGGCGTGTATGGCTTTTGATATATCCTCATACAAAACCTCCACCTCCTCGTCAGTGTGTGCAGTTGTCGGTGCGTAAACCTGTATAACCTTCAGCGAATACCGTTTGGTTATTCTGAGTATAAGGTACGCTACCCTGCTCGACACACTTTTGACTTCGACAATGTTGTTAACGAGGGATTTGTGGACGATAAACCCAACACCACCCTGGGACTGTTGGTCGCCCTCCCGGTAGTAAAACAAGTTGCCGGAATTGAGGATTATCGAGTCCTCCCCCTCTCTTCGGACTTCAGACAAACCTATAACATTCCAGCGCAACTTGTTCACTGCTTCTTCCAGCTCGATGATCTTCTCGTCGGTCCTCAAAGTGCGTGCGTTGTATGTCGCCAGGTCCAGTCGTCGGGGTTGGCAGCGGAATCCCATCCGGAGATTCTTAGCACCCCCTGCCCCGCCATTACCACGACCGCTGCCAGGGTCGGGAATGACGGGGCCGCCGGGAACTAGGGGCCTTGGCCTTGTGTTGCGCACCATACAAGGTTTTGCCCGTAATGACCGCGCTGGGCAGGCGTGTTGGTCATCGCAGTGCTAGACTGATCGCACCGGTATCGCTGCTGCCCGACACCGGCCTGTGTCATTTGTTCAGTCTAGCCAGTACGAAATGGTTATACCGCCATTTGTCGGTCGTCAGAGCCTCGTTAGTAGACCAGCAGGAGGCACCACGGGCAGGTGAGGTTGGTTGGCAGGAATTCAGAAATTATAAATTCCCAAATCGCTCCCGACGAGAATCGAACCCGACACTTCCCAATTATAAGACCACAGCGCTCACCACTGCGTCAGGAAGGTCGCCTTTTATCGAGGGAGGTTTATTTTCAACCAGCTACGCAAAGCCAAAAGGAAGGGCTGTGATTTTAGCAGTTGCAGAAAAATATGAGAGAAAAAGGGGACAAATAATAGTATGATCTATTTTTAAATGCGTCGAAAATGTTTCACTGCAAACTCAGCTAACTTAGCTTAGCTTTAGTTCATACGAGCTGCTTCTTTTCCTTTATTGTTTAACTAGACGATGCCCGCGACTTCGTACGCGTGGATAAAGGTTTTTTGATTCCCGCGGGAACTCTGTAATTTTCCGAGATAAAAAGTAGCCTATGTTTTAATCCTGGGTATGAGCTATCTCCATTTCAAATTTCAGCCAAATCGGTTCATTCGTTGTGGCGTGAAGGAGTAATACTACAAACTTTCGGCTTTATAATATTAGTGTGATGTGATGTGATATTGACGAATTCTAATTAGACATACATACAACGAAGAATCAATCCCTCATTTCTCGATGAGGGATAAAAATAAATCAACAAAGAAAAGCATAAATTTTGTCCTATAAAATATGTAGGTATACTTACATTGTAAATAGATACCTTAACTTGCAAAGAAGACATCGTACTTTGAAAAGGTAATAAAAGCAATACAGAAATTAAATTCGCGTCAGAATGCGGGAAACAAAATATACAACCCCTCGCAGGAACCCTGACAAAAGTTTTCACCCTCTTGGCAAAAGAAAACGTTGGATGGATTTGTGGTACAAGCTATGAGAGGCAACCGTTTTGATTTATCATGGGTGATTGGAAGATCTTCAAAGGCTGCTTAGGTTTCTAAGCCTATTAATTTTTTTTAAAGTAGCCTTATTACTTTAGCCTAGTCTAGTAGTTTTAATATGAAATAAAAAATAAAAACCGTAAAAAAAATTACAGTTAAAAATTTAAGTTTAACTCAGTCGTCAGAATCACCGAAATCCAAAACGATAAAACAAGGTAGGACTCCCAAAGTTCAAATAAAAAGTACGTAGAAGTTAAAAAAATCTATATTCTAGTTTTGATCGATGAAATAATATCATGAAATTCTTTTGAACTTATTATACACGGTGTTATTTTATTCCCTGTAAACCCTGAAGGAGGTGAATGTGCTCATGAAACTGAACAACTTTCCCCAAGGAAAATAGGTCGAAATATGAAAAAAAATTTTGGACCTCCCATAGTAAATCAATTAGCTAATCGTCAATTTTGTATGGAGGGTCCAATTTTTTTTTCATATTTCGAGCTATGTTCCTTGGGGAAAGTTGTTCAGTTTCATGAGCACATTCACCTCCTTCAGAGTTTACGGGGAATAAAATAGCACCCTGTATATTAACATAAATACTACTCGTTCACTCCGAGTGGGCCATCGTCAACCGTAACAAAATGACGTCTGTCTATCAATAATATAATAATCAACCTGGCCCCACGGGACCAATCTCTCGAACTTACTTTCTGCTGCTGAGTTAGCTTACATTTCTTAGAACGACTACTAATCTAGTACAGATCGCGAGTCATCATAACTATGTCGTTCTCAAAAAATTAATAAAAACTAACTTTTGCCCGCGGCTTCGCTCGCGTTAAATTCGATTTTTCAAACCTTTATTTTACCCCCTTAGGGATTTAATTTTCAAAAATTCTTCCTTAGCGGATGCCTTCGTCATAATAGCTATATGTATGCCAAGTTTCAGCCCGATCCGTCAAGCGCTTAGAGCTGTGCGTTGATAGATCAGTCAGCTAGTCACCTTTTTTATATATTTAGAATAGAAAATAGAAAATGAAGCCAGAATTCTTTAGTATATTTAAACCGACTAATCAAATAACGATATTAACTTATACTCAAGATCAGTCAGTCAGCCAGTCAGCCAGTCAGTCAGTCAGTCAGTCAGTCAGTTAGTCAGTCAGTCAGTCAGTCAGTCACTCTTGCCTTTTATATATTTAGATAAAATATCGCTCATGACTTGTGCCCCGCGCCATAACATTCGCTTGGAGTCTCTCCAGCATTGACCGATTATAAAATCTATAAAACCGGTCCAAGTTTGTTTTCCCAGGCCCGAGAGCTATTTGGAAAGGTTCAAGCCAATTCGGCAAAATAATTTAAATAAGGTTATTTCGGTAGTTCATACTAGATATTCCTTTGCCAGAACCATGACACGATTGCTGTAATTGAAACAATGAATAGGTTTGAAAACAATGAAACATTACTTACTGAGACTATATGACGCTTATTTTTTATAAGATTTGGCAAACCGCAAACGTTGAAGAGCAATTATTTTGGAGTTTTTTTTACAAGATTTGGTAAAATACAAACGTAGCACTAGTTTAGTAGTTTAGTACTTTGACTCAGCTCAGACTCAAGATAGAAGTTAAAAATTAAAAAAAAAAATTCAAAATTCAAAATTTATTTATTTCATATAAGCTAACTTGTAGCTCTTATGACACGTCATAAATCTACCACCGGTTCGGAATGCAGATTCTGCTGAGAAGAGCCGGCAAGAAACTCAGCAGTTGCTCTTTTCAAAAAAAAAAAATTTTTTTTTTACAAAGCTATGCTATGTATACAGTGCTTCCACAATAAAGCTTCAAAAATACAAAAATGCATACGTAGGTACACCAATCCAACGCATGTCAAGACGGGAAGTCAAAGCAGACCCATTCCCGTTGGTGGCACCCGTTCACGAGCATGACGCATGATCCAGCCATTGCTTCGCTCAACCATCTTCGCTCAAACAAAAATATATATGCTCTGACATAAATCTGTCTCATTTTAACTCTGTCTTACTTGAAATAAGTAGGTAACAAGCAAGTAAGTACTTGAAATTTTCACAGAATGTGTAGTATATCTATTGCCGCTATAACAACAAATACTTAATAAAAACAAAAAAAAATAAAAAATGGTTAATTTGTTCCACTGCGGATGGCGAAGTCCTCGATTCGGTTCCCGAATCTGCAAAAAATAGATATATAAGTACTTACTTATAATTGGTTTGCTTTGTTAAGAAATTCTTAGTAACAGCTTGGAGTTAGGACGTTGGCGATAAGTCACATCTTTCTCTGAAGAGGAGGGTACGTAAAGGCTATGACTGACATTGACTATGAGGGTGAGGGAATAGAGAGTGTATCTATGTTTGCATAGTACTTATCTCCTGAGAAGATGGCTTATTTCATACCTAGGATTAACACATTTTATCCCGGAAAATTACAGAGTTCCCGCGGGAATCCAAAATCCTTAAACCACACATACGAAGTCGCGGGCATCGCCTAGTTTATTACTAAAACGTTGTCTTTCAAGGAATAATTGGTCAGCAGTTGTTCAAGTTTCTCACGGTAACAAGAATATCGAGGAAAACGTTTCCACGGCGAGAGCATTCACGAAAATGGCCAGCCGCGAAGTGCCGACATGGCAGAACATGTCACAACTTGTCTCTACTTATAGAAAACTATCTTCTATAGATAGTGAACAAAGAAACGAATAATGTCGAATCTTGGAATCAACTAATGTGATGTGTGTGTAGTTTTTCAATTTGTAAGAACTTGTGTTGAACTTTAAGTTTAAAATATTCTTTGTTAAAAAAGAACTCTCAGAGAGACCATCCAGATTAGCGAATGTCTCTTAGTGTGAGAAGCTTTCACAGTTTTAAGATATGTACCACGCAGCCTCTTTCTTAAACCAGCACTGCAGCTTTCTGAAATGATGATGAGATACCTTATTTGGTCACATGCATTATTTTTATTTAAGTTGATTAAGTTATGTAAATAAGTAAGTATATTTTGTTATTCAATAAGTATAATATAAAATAATACGTAACTAAATTCTAAATTAAAACGTAATCCTAAATATCTAAATATATAAAAGGCAAAGGTGACTGACTGACTGACTGACTGACTGACTGATCTATCAACGCACAGCTGTAACCACTGGACCGATTGAGCTGAAATTTGGCATACAGGTAGCTGTTAGGACGTAGACATCCGCTAAGAAAGGATTTTGGAAAATTTCAACCCCAAGAGGGTTAAATAGGGGGTTAAAAAATCGAACCTAACGTGAGCGAAGCCGCGGGTTAAAGCTAGTCAAAAGTAAAAGCTGAATATAAAAACAAAAGGCATAACATTTTTTTAACATTTCAATTGTATTGATCGAATTAAGTAAATAGTTTTGTTTTTTTCTTACCCTCTTACTCTCTAACTCGTAAATCAACCCCACAGTTATTGTTCCCCTTTCCTCTGTCCTATAGAACCTAGTACTTTATATAGGCTATAGCTACATTGTACGCACTGACTTAAATATCTCACGCATCGACACGGATCATTGGCTAGAAAATGTATCTATCTAGGTCGTCACTCACAGAGCCATAGTCTTTAACAAGGGTCATTGACACCTTCTGTGATCGCTGCCTTTATGCAAGGAATCATATTTAACCGTCTTCCAAAAAAGGAAGACGTTCTAAATTCGTCGAAGACGCCTAAATATATAGATATAAAGTCTAATTTTGCCCCAAATTAAAATTGACATTGGACCATGAATTTTCTGAATATCTCAGAAATCGCCTCATAATTTTTAATTTTTAACCGACTTCCAAAAAAGGCGGAGGTTCTCAATTTGTCGGAATCTTTTTTTTATTTATTTTCCCCGATTACTCGAAGACTCCTGGACCGATTTGGAAAATTATTTTTTTGTTTGAAAGAGTAAACTTTCCAGGTGATCCCATTGTCATCAGGTCAGGTAGCCAAGACCAAAGTCTCACACCAGACTATACCAGAGACATTTCAGAAATTATAAATTCTAAATTGTCCTCGCCGGGAATCGAATCCGGGATATCCCACTTTAAGAACACTGTGCCAGGGAGATCGTCATTACTCCTCACCCTTGTTTTTTACACATTAAAGCGTTTCGTCCTAGTTTGCAATGTTCTCGCGGGGGAGTAAAATGGGTCATATTTATCCCCTGTTAGTGAGAACACATCCGCCAGGTAATAATGACGTTATTGCCCATTACTGTCATCCGCCGGCGCTTTTAAAAATACTCTTTCAGGGAAAACTCCCTTTTTATAGGAAGATTAGCGAACGCCCCGCGACTTCGTCCCGCTTCTTCAATTCACAATCGACAGTACCTAAATCCCCACAGTTTACGTGGGTTGAATGTTTGCAGCATCAGGGTTGAGGACTTGGGTCCTGGAATTCAACGATGTACCACGCAAATCGGTTAAGAAATCAAAGAGATATCGATATACAGAGGTAAAAAAACACAACTCCTTCTCCTCCTTTTTTTAAAGTTGGTTAAAAAAGGAGCCTATATTACGCCTGATAATATCAGCTCTCTACCAGTGGAAGTCCCGCCAAAATCCGTGTTTATGGAGGTATCTCACAAATTTTTTGTATCGATTAAAAAAAATTCACGCAAAACGGAGATATCGATATGCATAGGTAGAAAAACACGACTCCTTCGCCTCTTTTTTTCAGAGGTCATTGCGATCGTACCACTGATGCAATCATTTTTAGAGAATCCACACACAAAACCTATCGTCTAATGGAAGCTTTAGTATGAATACAGTCACTAGGTATATCGTCATGGCCGTAATAACAGTCGTAACCGGAGGCGCTTTTATAAATTCTCGTATTCAGGGAAAACTAACTTTTTACATTTTCGTTACCCGCTTTATAGTTATTTATTAGCTGTGCCTGTCACTTTGTTACAAACGAGAATCTAAAACATACATTTAACATACATACCTACATCCTTTGAGCATTTAATAGGTTAAATAACACTGCACAACAGCATTTCTGATGATTGGGTTATGTTATGTGATATTAGTCAAATTTTCAATGACGATTTCAAGTCTGTGACTGAAAATTCTGTATCAGCTCTAGTTAAAAAAATATGACACATGGGTTTTTTTATAACAAAACACTATATATTCAGAGATGATCCCAATTTATTTTATTTTAAGTTGAAAAAAAACTTTCTTTTATTTGATTTTCTTGCTGATGCTGAAGGCAGAGAGCTATTCTGAATGCTCCAACAATAGTCAGCTAGCATGTGTGCGTTCCAGTAGCCTTGATAGCGTTCCTCCATTGTACGAAGGTCCTGGTGGAATCGCTCGCCCTGTTCTTCACTTAGAACCCCAAGATTGGCGGGAAAATGGTCTAGGTGGTTGCAAAGAAAGTGTAGCTTGAGGCTCGTGTTATATTCGACCCTTCTAAAGTGACTCGACGTGTTGAGAAACGTCCTAACAAAATCACTACCACTATTGTCAGTTTTCGCCTCAAAATGCGTAACCTCCTCCTGAGAAGGACCAGCTTAACGTTCAGGTGATATTTAGGGCTCAAAACACGTCTATGTGAAAGAATATTCCCATTTGGCACGATTTTTTCAGTTATGTTCACCAAGCAAAAATAACAGTCATCGTGATGGTTCATGGGCTCTTTCCAGATCATAGTGGTTTCGTACCTAAATCTATTCCTTTTCTTAATTGCCCATAAACGTAGAAAGTCAACACACGTTTTGCATATCTTTTGAGGATTCCAAAGCTTGTTTTTCATTTCTAGCAGGTGACCAAAGTAATTTTTATAAGCCTCAATTACGAGCGTAGTCACATTCAAACGGTATTCTTTAAACAAATACGCTCCGCCAATGAAACAAAAATGATTCGGATCATTCACACAAACTTGTCTTGACGATACCATATCAAATTATATAAAGAAAACTTAATAAATTATAAAATATCAGCAAATTAACACGCGTAATACGTCGATTTTTTGTGAAAGCTATAACTCGTAAACAAGAGCTGTTACAAAAAAAACGAGGGTATATCTAGAATCAGCGGCGTCAAATTAGTAAACATCATGTGATAAAAGTCATTCATCAGACAAAAGTTGCAATTTTGTTGTGCAGTGTAATAGGTTAAATGCTCAAAGCCCAGATCTAATAAATACTCGTAATTGTAATGGAAATTTTCCAAAATATAATTATGAACTAGCGCTTAAGTAGGTAAATAACTTAAATAAATTAAAACTACTACTAATATTTACAAAAATATAAAACTTAAGCTAAATAGGGAACTAAATTACAAGGTAAAGAACACCAAAGAATCTATCGGTCTATCTACCACTTTTAAACTACTTATAGTCTATTTTTCTACGGAAAATGTGTGAATAAAAATTTGCCATATCACTAAATGGAGCACTACGGTGAGCACAGATTTTATTGAATATTTGGCCGAACTGTGCTTTATGGGTGCAATAACTCGTTTAGTATCGTGATCTATAGCACTAGCACCACAGACCGTTTTAATATCCATGAATATTACCATAGATCAGCTGAGGTAAAGTTTAACCATTTTACGACCCCCATGGTGCAGTGGTGAGCGCTGAGGTGTTATAACAGGGAGGTCTAGGGTTCGGTATGGGTTGAATGTAGATACACTGCCATTCCCCTTCCAAATTAGTCCGCTACCATCTTAGACTGCATCGTTACTTATCATAAGGTGAGATTGCATTCAAGGACAATCTTGTCATGGAATACAACAATAATAAAAAAAAAGACGTGTGGCACTCGGGGACTGCCGCGGTAAAGCTATTGCATAGCATTTTTTATCAACGCCATCTAGCGGTGAGAGGAGTCCCGTGTCAGGTTATTTTCGTTACGGAATTTGTGGATTCGGTCTTCACGCTCAAGGCCCGCGATAGAAGCTATGCAATAGCTTAAAAATTATATGCAACTAATTGCACAACTACTACGTGTATTGTATTGCACAAATTGCTGAAACCCAACTCAATTATCGGCGAAACTTCCTACAATATTTCAAGCGATAGCGGTACTTCATTTAAATGAGAAAAGTTGGAACAATTTGACTCGGAACTGCCTTAATGGGTTTGACTTTTAATTTCACGCAAATTTCCCCACAATAAAAGCATTTTGTTGTGAGTAGTTCGTAACTTACTGCGTTGTAAAGTAATTGGTTTGTGTTGAAAGTTTAGCCTCTACTGTAGTCTATGGCACCTCGGGGCTAGCGAAATTGCCGCAAGTATGCCACTTTGTGGATTAACGGAACATCTCGAGGATTTATAGCAATTTTTTGTACGCTGTAAAATTAAAACTTTATGGACATTGGCTCTCATATTATTTAACATAATTGTTATTAAATATCACGAGTACGTACCACGGTAATTATTTTAGTTGGGATTGTCGATATTTCGATCCAATTGCATGGACCGTGGTCACGACGAGAGAAATATCGACAATCCCAACTAAAATAATTACCGTGGTACGTACTCGTGATATTTAATAACAATTATGTCAGTAAACCACGAATCAAGTCTAAAATCTTTAGTCATATTATTTAAATACTTGACAATCTATATATATAAAATTCAAAGTCCTGACTGACTGACTGACTGAGATATCAACGCACAGCCTAAACTAATGAAGTTAGAAACTTGAAATTTTTACAGTTGGTTCCTTTTATGACGTAGGCGCACACTAAGAAAGGATTATTGGAAATTCCACCCCTAAGGGGTTTAAATAGGGGATGGAAGTTTATATGAAACTCCGTCATTTTTCAAGCTGTTTCCATCAAAGTTGGTATTTGAGCTTTCAGTGAAAAATAAAGAAGTACGTGTGTCACAGTTTTTGAAAATTCCACCCCAATACCTAATTCCACGCGGACGAAGTCGCGGGGGCAAAAGCTAGTTTAGTATAACATGGCAGCGGGCTAACTTGGAAGGGGTATAGCAGTGTACATTCAACCCATACCCTTAATATGTTTCTACAGGCCATCGGGCCGGAACGCTAAATCGCTTGGCGACACATTTTTGACAGTAGCGAGTCAATCCACATTTTTTGTCATTATCTTTTTTTCATGATTTTAATATTGATTGAATTTTTAAACTTAAGTAAAGTACGTCTAGTCTACGTCGTCGTCGTACGTCTAAAACTAACTGTGGACCTTTTTAGAGAACGTTACGTTCATTCCTCCAAACGCCAAGTCGTAATTTTTTGATTTTCATAATTGAGGAATCACGAATCTGTTTGGATTTATCATACAAAAAAACGAAAAGATCGATGTTATTGATCTTCTCATTTCAGTTGATAACAAAATGTGATTGAGGCACCGGTTAAGCCGAATTTAAACTGCGAAATCAGTTTCATGAATTAATTTCATCAACAATTTCGCGTGTAAAGTTCTTATTTTCGAGAGCTGGATTTGGTGTGAGTTTGTTCGTGGCACCTAAATGCCTAGAATCAAAATTTGTTACCTATAGCTTCTAGATAACTAAATTTTATGATAATAGCAACATAAATGACCATCAGAACTACATCTCGGATCCATAAGAGATCGTTTCCAACACGCACTATTCGAAAGCTTTCGTCTTTATGCACTAAGAGATTTTGGAGAGTAAGTACTAATAAAATATTGATAAAAAGAAGGTTTTTGTGTAGTTAATCTACGGAGCAAGTAAAGCTATCTCGCGGTAAGTACCATCTCGCAGTGGGGCTTATCTGTTGAATAATTCAGTAATCCGAACCTATGTAGCGAGTCTTCGAACATATTTAAAGCTGAAGTTATTCTTGAGTTACGAGATCCCGAGCGCAATGAACGACACAAGCTGTTATTTTCAAGGAAATGGATGTAAGGTTTTTTGTAAAGATATAGAAAAAGATAAGAGGTACCTAAGTGCTTTCGAATAGCTGCTATAGAGGTAAACGATGTTTGTCTGGTGGGAGGCTTCAATGGCTGTTGCTAGTTATCACCCTAAGGGTGAAAACATGCCAAAGATGCCTCACTGCGATACCTCGCGGTCGCGGTTTAGCTCGCTACCTCGATTTCACCTCCATGTAAAACAAATGTATGCAAACAGACGAGCACGAATATGTCGAAGATACCTCGCTGTACCGCGATGTATCGCAGTGAGGTATCCTTCGACATGTTCGCGCTATATTGTCATCGAATTTTAAAAAATGTAGTCATTCCAAACATTAGATTAGGTATTTTTAGATTTATATTTTTCAAATTTTATATTTTTTGTGACGCTTAATCTTTTAAGTAAAAAACCAGGAAATTAAATAATAGTTATTCCAAATATTAGGTATAAAATCCGCCTAGTATCTTACGATTGGATTTTTCCAATTTTATGTTTTTTGTGACGCTTAATCTTTTAAGTAAAAAACCAGGAAATTAAATTATGTAGTTATTCAAAACATTAGGTATGAAGCGGCGCAGAATTTTATTAAAAATATTCATGTTTTATAACACCCTCTGGCGAGAGTCCGCTACCCTCGGCCTCCCACGCCGCGGGGTGCCGATGACTTATTACTTTTTCTTCTCTTAAAATAAAAGGCAATATAATAACGGTATGTTAAAACGAGCGAAAATTAAACGCTGCGGATTTGATAAGAGAGATATGAACTCGAGGGTAGAAAGTAAATACGACGTCGCTTTCTCCCGGCTTTTGCAGTAATTTGTCGATTTATAAAAATTACAAGTTCATGCCCGCGACTTCGTTCGCGTGGATTGAGATTTTGTGATTCTCGTGGGAACTCTGTTATTTTCCGGGATAAAAAGTAGCCTATGTGTTATTCCAGACTATAATCTATCTCTGTGCCAAACATCCAAGTCGGTTCAGTGGTTGCGACGTGATTGAGTAACAAACATACAAACATCCAAACATCCACACTTTCACATTTATAATATTAGTAGGATTTTCAAAAAAAAACTATTTTTTGTTTGACGACCTCCCTGGCGCAGAGGTAAGTGCTGTGGTCTTATAACTGGGAGGTCTCGGGTTCGATTCCCGGCGGGGGCAATTTGGGAATTTATAATTTCTGAATTGTCTCTGTTCTGGTCCTGTGGGAGGCTTTGGCCGTGGCTAGTTACCACCCTACCGTCAAAGACGTGCCACAAAGCGATTTAACTTTCCGGCACGATAGCGTGTAGAAACACACTACATACACTACCATAGCCCTTCCAAGGTCCCTGCTACCATCTTAGACTGCATCGTCACTTACCATCAGCTGAAATCGCAGTCGAGGCTCAAATTTCAAGTTGTGAATTTAGCAGATGAGACTTTGTTCTACGGAACAGTCGATATATAGTTTGTTTGGTGGGAGGTTTTGGCCGTGGCTAGTTACCACCCTGCCGTCAAAGACGTGCCGCCAAGCGATTTAGCGTCACGATGGCGAATAATTAATATACACTAGCATACATACCCCTTACGAGTTAGACTGCATCGTCACTTAAAAAAAACGACTTCTAACGTCATTAGGAAGTATAAAAATAATTTTAGTTCGGACACGTTTGTTGAAGTTGGGCGCGCCTCAACAGAAACGATGAAACTGAATATCGGTTGAAGTTTCAACCCTCAACTTTTTTTAAAAACTTTCAACCCTCTATTTTAACGCCAGTTGTACCTATCTAGGGTTGAAATTTCCAAAATTCCTTTCTTAGCGGATGTCTATGTCATAATAGTTATTTATATGCCAAATATCAACTCGAACCGTCCACTCATTTGAGCAGTGCATTGATAGATCAGTCAGTCAGTTACTTTTTCCTCATACATTTAGAAGATTAAGAGTCACTCAGTTACTTAAATGAAAAATCACTAAATAAAAACTGTACTCAACTCTTCCTGCAACATATTGAGTAAATTCTAAACCATAGTGTATAGCGTAGAGTAATTCTGGCAAACCGCCAAAATTAGTTCTATTCACTTTGACCACCTTGCAACAGTTTCAAGAGTCTAGATTTATTGCAATCTACTTGCAAACTAAGAGACAGCGGAAAGATTTCCTTTTGTACAAATACATTGATTAATTATAAATGATCTCTCAAAACCGTTGAACAAGCTGAACTTGCCTAATATTTTCCTCACCCCTCCATATAAGCGAAAAACTTGTGTTGTGAGTTGGTACGACAGTAGTGCAACGGCTGGGCATAGAACCGGTGACCTTTCAGTTTCCGCACCTTTAACCGTTGGGCTATTGAGGCTTCTTATTACGTCAATAAGTATGTTGGTGATTTGAAAATCAGTTTTCCATCCGAATCAGCCGATTCCAATTAGGATAACAACAAAACAAAAACTTCGGTCTGGCTCGTGGCTGTCTTACAAAATGAAAAATATTTACACAATAATTGCCTACAAATTTGAGGAAAAATAAACCTTAAGTTTCAGTACCGAGGGTTGAGGTTGCTTTGTCTACGTATCCTTGACCGACTGACAAAGTATCTACGTACAAGGAAAAGCAAAAAAGGGGTTTCGAAAAAGAAAGCATCAGAACTATTTTTGAATTTTGTTTATGTATGGAGTATCTCAAATGATAAAATTACTTTATTTAAATGGGTTTATTTATTCGGGACAAATAAAATTACAATATAAATATAACAAAAT
The DNA here is from genome assembly GCA_933228805.2 of Hipparchia semele. NCBI lineage: Eukaryota > Metazoa > Arthropoda > Insecta > Lepidoptera > Nymphalidae > Hipparchia > Hipparchia semele. The sequence goes on along the minus strand of OW121727.1, from coordinate 11,783,510 downwards.
AAAAAACTTAAATAAATAACTTAAATAAATTAAAACTACCACTACTTATATTTACAAAAAATACACGCCGTCCAAGTGGTTTATTTATTTTATTTATTTGGTAAAATATGGTACAAAAAAGTCGGTAAAATATTCCTTTCTATAATTGTCAAAGCATGTAGCTTTTGATCCGAGAAATTTAAATAGAACTTATAAATTATTTATCTTTTCAAATATCTCTTAGACTATACCGAGGCATTTAAAATTAACCAAGCGTTTGCAGTGACAAATGGGAGTTGTAAGTGTGAGTGTTGCTTTATGTCCCGTCGCGATAGGATTGTTTTATAGAGTGCTTTAGTTTAATTTTTGACATTGAAATATTCTTTAATGTGCTTGTGCATAATTTTAGTGATCCACATAGTTAGTTACAGCCACACTAACATTGATGTTTAGTAGAGTTTATTAAGAAGGTAGACTGGCATTAAGTCCGGCTATTGTACTATTATTGTGCAATAACACTTTATTGTACAATAATAATATTATATTAATTAGAAAAAAGAAAGTTCAAACTATGTAAGGAATAAGGTTAATGAGTATATTTGGCGCAGTCGGAAGGATAAAGTGGTCACCGCGCCTATGTATGGTGGGTTTTTAGGAACAATACTGTTTAGAGGTTGGAAGGGTTTTATAGGACTATCCATCCTTTAGGTTTAGATTGCTTTCGCGCTCTCACTGTTTGAACTGAAAAATTACAATATGGGGTTATTCAAGGGGCGAACCAATAAGTTCCTGAAAAGCCGGCAACGCATTGGTGGTGCCTCTGGTACTACAAGTGTTCATGGGCGGCGGTAATCACTTTACGTCAGGTGACCCTCCAGCTCGTTTGCCCGCTATTCATAAAAAAAATTGAAACTGAGGTTCTATTGTATATTGATGTCGCGACGCGTTCCGCAGCCCCACGCTGTGTCGCGTTGCGCAACAACAAGAGGTTCTATATTGATATCGCTATTAACAAAAGTACGAGCATCGTCGCGTCGCGTCTCGATTTGAACTGACTCTTATAGAGTTTGGATCATGTTGTATTTAAGAATTAAGTACAGTAAAAGCTCCTTATTCGCGCTTCCTTCATTCGCGTTTTCACTATTCGCGGATTAAAAAAGTGTGTCCCAATTCCTACATTCGCGGCTAGATTTCTCTATTCGCGGATCTAATCTGTACATCGGTACATACATAAAAAGGATTCCAATAGGCATCAAGCCCAACATCGCCTGTAAACGCGTCGTCAAATGGACTAATATTTGAAAAATCTCAGTGAAGGTTTAAGAATGGCAAATGAGCTTTGTGATTTTTTTATGAAAACTGATCCGTCTATAGAACAACGTCTTATTTTTAAGAGGCAAATTGCTAATGCCACTGCTGAATATCAGTCTGAATTGAAGGAGCTTTTAAAAAGCGTCAAGCAAGAAAAAATTACAAAATTCTTTAAACCATTGCCTAAACCTGAAAATAATAATTAATCAAATATGGTCAAAAACTTAAATTAAATTGTTTTTTTTTAATATATTTGTTTTTTATTTTGTCACCCAGGAACGTATCCCCTGTAATCCCATACAAATTACCATTCCATATTCACGCTTTCTGTATTGGCGGCATATTTACGGAACGTATCCCCCGCGAATAAAGAGCTTTTACCATCCTAATTCCATAGTCTAGATGTAATCCAATTAGAGACATAGATATCTAGACGCTTCGTTTTGTTTCATGCTTATTTAATAGACACAAATAAACAAAATATTATCTATTTTTATAACTATTAAAAAACTAAAACAAAAAAGTCGCAAAATTCTTAAGTTCTTAAATATATTAAAAAATATTTAAGGACTTAGAAAATTCCTTGTGATACTTTCATAAAAAATATGAAAAAGTATTACATTAATTCTCAGCGCAAACTTTCAGGACCTTTTCAGTGAATCTTCTTTTGAATTCAAAGTTTTATTGAAACTAGTTTTGAAAGTATAAATTAAAGGAATGAATTTCAAAATGTGAAATAGATTATGTACGTTCGAGGTGCGAGAAACTTTGTAAAGTTTTTCAATTAAAAATTTTCAGGTACTGGCCGTACTATTATATATCACACAGATCTATTAATACTTCCAGACTTTATAGAGTCCAATCCAAGGTGCGAGAATGGCCGATCTTGTACATACTAGAAAGTGCAGTGTTGTTAGACGTTAGATAGCTTCGATCATTCATTAATGTACTAGTTAAAACTCGGTTAAACCATCGATTATCAAAAGTATCTACAAGTAGTTGGATAGTATAGAAATAACTTTGCATTTATGAAAGTTAACTTATTTTCGTATTTTTTGATAAGGTATATTACCTATAGCTGAGTTCGATAGTGACATTTTATCCCGGAAAATAGAGGGGATTTTTAAAATCATAGAAGTCGAAGCAAAAAACTGGTGAGTAGTGTATAAGGTTTAATTTATTTTAATTACTTATTTTGCATAGGCGAGTAACTATTTTTAATGGACTTCCAGAAAAGGAGGAGATTTTCAATTCGTCGGAATCTTTTTTATGTATGTTCCCTGATTATTCGAAGGTGCCTGGACCGATTTGGAAATTTCTTTTTTTGTTTAAAGGGTACACTTCTCAAGTGGTTCCACTGTCATCAGGTCAGCATCTGATGATAGGATCCTGGAGAAATCGAGGGAACTCTTGAAATTTTATAGACGCAATTGATAGAATTTGTTTGAAGTCGGTATTGTAAAAATAATTGTTACGTTTATATTATTTAAGAACAGTTTCTCAGTTACATTTTGCATGGAAGTTAAAAATTCGAGTAGTTTCAAAAACATACACATAAGAACACTTTTTTTAAAGGTGTGAATGTGAACTGAAAACTGTATGGTCGCAGGTTTGAATCCCACCCGTTGCACTATTGTCGTACCCACTCCTAACAGAAGCTTTCCACTTATTTGGAGGGGACAGGAGAATATTAGTCAAGTTCAGGTTGGCTAATATTCTTTAAAAAAAACTTATCTATATATATAAAATTCAAAGTTCTGACTGACTGACTGACTGACTGAGATATCAACGCACAGCCTAAACTACTGAAGTTAGAAACTTGAAATTTTTACAGTTGGGTCCTTTTATGACGTAGGCGCACACTAAGAAAGGATTATTGGAAATTCCACCCCTAAGAGGTTTAAATAGGGGATGGAAGTTTATATGAAAGTCCGTCATTTTTCAAGCTGTTTCCATCAAAGTTGGTATTTGAGCTTTCAGTTAAAAATAAAAAAGTACGTGTGTCACAGTTTTTGAAAATTCCACTCCAAAATCTAATTCCACGCGGACGAAGTCGCGGGGGCAAAAGCTAGTATGAAATAAGGTCAGAGTAGGACATAGGTAGGTTAACTATTCAGTAGTGACCTAATAAAACTAGTGGTTCGCCCCGAACTGAGACCTCGCGGTATCCTATAATTCCCAAAAGATAGTTCTAATTATATATTGTAATAATTAACTTTTAACATTAGACGCAATAAAAAATACGCAAAACTGTTTTACTGAGACAGCGCCATCTATAAGCATTATTGTGAAGCTATTAGCATTAAAAATTAAATAATTTCGTAGTTTAGGTTGCGTAGTTGGCTATTTTATATAGTTTGGCTATTTTCGTACATCTCGCTTCGTAGTGCAGTTTGTGCAGTGTTGTGTGTTTGGAGCCCCGCTGGCGTCCTCCTGACGCTGTGCCGATATATTCGCTCGACCATAAGCGTCTGAGCGTTATATCGCGCGCGTCTTGAGACGTCAGCACACACGCTGCTATAACGCCTCAGTGAGATACCCCGTAGTGTTTCCGCAGCGTTCGCGTTTCGCTGCCGTCGCGTTTCCCCGGTGACAGTTGTACTCGCCGCTCGTGCGGCTTGAGGAAGCGGCCGGGATCGATTCGCGTTGGCGCCTCTGCGCCCCGCCGCAAGGAACACTATACAGGCACGAATCCCGAGTTTTTCGTTGTGAAAAACACTGGGATCGCCGACGAACCTGCCGACGTTCCCCATTCCGCACAGGGTTGGCCGAGCGCTTCATCACGCGGGCGCCTAAGCTGGGTCTCCCTTCGGGGTCTCGCCTGGCTGGGTTGCACGCGATCCGCTCGGTCTCCCTGCAAGGGTCGCAGTGAGTCAACATCCCAAACAGCCGGACAGAATGTCCGACGTTCCACGTCCCCAACGCACGGGACGGGGCAGATCGGGGGTCCCGCGCGCCGTCGTACGCCGGGACATCTTTGACCAGTCGGTCACTCCGGTCCCCACCGCACTGCCGCGCCGAGCCATGCAGCCGGTGCAACGACCAGACTCCTCGAGCGAGGAGAGCTCGGACGACGAGCCGCGGCCGATCTCAGTCGGCGGAACTTCTGCTCCGCTCGGCTGCGAACTGGCCAAACGTTCGCGTCCGGGCACATCGTCCTCCGGGTCATCGGATGGCCAGGAGGACAAGAGGGTGAAGCTGAGCTCCCGCTTCGCCCTACAACCGCCACCGCTGGAGTACGACTCGGACGATGCCCCGCGCTCGCCGAGCCCAGAACCCCGACTGCGAGTCGAGGCGATCTCTTCGCCTCCTCGCACAACTCCACCACCAACGCGAGTGAGCCCCCCGCCGCACGCGCCCACACCCCCGCTGCGAGGGAGAGAGACGGAGCATACTTCCGTCCCCCTCGCGCCCAGGCTAGACGAGACGGCACATATCGCCGTCCCTGTCGCCGGGCATAGCGAACTCACTTCCGGTTCTCATCAAACCGAGTCCGCTAGCTGGCCGAAAGACTCGACCAGCTACGCAGGGCTAGCTTCCCCCGTCGGCCGGCAGGAGCCGATGGACCAGTCTGGGCCCCCTTCACCGCGGCCCAGCACTTCGTACGCCGGGGCAGCCGCAGCGCCGGCGGCGCCCCGCCGCACAACCCCACCGCCCGCCACCCAGCCAGCATCGCGCAGCACGCCGCCGCCTGCTGAGCCTGCGGCCTCGCAGCCACAGCAAAGACCGCCGAGGTCAGAATACCCACCCCTAGTGGTTGAGTGTCTCCCGAACTGGACGAGGCACTTCCAGGCCATTCGGAGCGAACTGGGGCACGCTCCGAATGCAAGACCGCTGGGAAAGGGGGTGAGATTCCTGCCGCAAACCGCCGAGGAATTCCGGGCTGTACAGCGGTACCTCACCCGTGCAGCAGCCGCTGACAGTACCATCTCTTGGTACTGTTACAGCCCGGCCACCGAACGTCCCGCCAAGGTGGCGATACGCGGCCTCCCCATGGAGACCCCCACCGAGGAGGTAATCGCAGCGCTCCGCGAACTCGGATTCCCCGCCGAGAACGCGCGGGCAATCCCGGCCAAACGAGGTGGCCACGGCTGCACATACTTTGTGCAACTGGCCCACCTCAACAGCGAGGAGCTCAAAGAGCTTTATACCACCACCGAGCTCCTCTGCATGCCGCGGGTGACCATCGAGGCCTGGCGCGGGGGGAACAAGCCGCCTCAGTGTCACCGGTGCCAGGCGTACGGGCACGCTTCGACCAATTGCCACCGGCCCGCCAGGTGCATCCGTTGCGCTGAGGCGCACCTGGTTCGAGACTGCCCACGCCCCCGAGAAGAGGTGCCCACCTGCGCGAACTGCGGCAGAGGCCATGCCGCAAACGACCGCAGGTGCCCGCACTTCAAGCGGGAAGCGCGGAGGAGGGGAATCGCCCTCCCTCCCCCACCACCACCACGAGCACCCAATCGCCGGCCTGCGCAGCAACAGCGCGGGCCCGCAGCGACCACAACACCCGCCGGCACGGCACCACCTGCCGCAAACGCGCAGGCGGCCAATGAGCCGCGCGCCCCCCGCCCAGCACCTTCAGGGGACGTACCGACCGCAACCGCCGGGAGTACCACAACGCTCCCGGCGGCCGCCAACCCGCCGACTGAGCGCGGACAAGCGCTTCCCGGCAGGCGCAGGAAGCGCAATCGCGTTCGCCGGCCCGCACGAAACGAGCCGGCCGCTGCCTCCACACCTCAACCGAGGCCAGCGAGGCAAGCAGCCGGCCCGGCCCATCCAACAGCACAGGAGCGCCCCCAGGCGCCTGCGCCGCCTCCAACCGAGGCAAGGGCGCAAACGCCGACGCCTGCCGCTTCCCGGGAGCAAAACCGCGCACAGCGGACTGCTCCGGCAAACGCACAGGCGCACACCCAACGGCCTGCCCCACAGACCGCAGCACCACGCACCGCTCCGCGCTCCGCTCCACGCTCGGCTCCTCAACAAACCCGGCAAACCGCTCCACCACCACCACCGCCTCCTTCCTCAACACCACAGGGGGAAGTGAGAGCCAGCCCGGACATAATGGCCGTAGTCCGGGTTGTAGTGGAGGCGATAACGGCCGGGTTGACAGCATACCTCCAAGGACAGGGTCCAGTACAAGCGATCGCAGCGGGAATGGCTGTCTTGGCGCGACAGTTAACCTGCTGAGGATCCTGTACTGGAATCCGGGCGGCATAAGAGGACACATCCGCGAGCTTACTACGCTCGCCCAGTCGCAGGATGTACATGTTATCCTCCTGGGCGAAACTAAGCTCGCGGAACACATCGAGCTCCGCATCCCGAACTTCTTCGTGTACCGTCGCGACGAAGTCTCTCCCCGGGGATACGCCTACAGAGGGACGGCGGCCCTGGTGCGGAGAGACATAGTACACGAAGAGGTAGAACACGCACCCTACATATCCCTGCGCACGCAGGGTGTGCGTGTTCACGCCGGTGAAACGGAGCTGGCGATCTATGCCGCCTACAAGCCCCCGAACACGACCTTCTGCAGCACTGATGTCCACACACTCCTCGAGTCACGAAGCCCTACACTAATCGTGGGTGATCTTAACGCGAAGCACCAAGCCTGGGGCTCGCGTATAGACACCGCGGTCGGGAGGGCACTACTCGAGGACAGCGAACGCCGCCGATACGGTATATTGGGTCCAGGAGCGCCGACCAATATACCGTCCAACCGGAATTACCAGCCCGACGTTTTGGACATCGTGCTGCACCACCGGATTGACCACCCCATCAGTGTCGAGCCCCTATACGAGCTCGACACTGAACACCTGCCCATACTGGTCACGCTCAACCTCCAGCGCGACTTCACCATACCGCGTCCTCCCAGAACGAAGACCAACTGGGAGAAGTTCGCCGCCGCGCTGTCGGAGCTTGAGCTCGCAGGTCCCATCTCGACCCCAGTGGACGTTGACCGGGCCGCCATTACCATCACGGCGGCCATCCAACGTGCCAAGGAGGAGGCAACCACCATCTTGCCCCCCACTGGTCGACGTGACCTGCTTTCGAGCTCGCTCCGAGACATGCTGAGAAGAAAGCGCGCCCTCCGCAAACTATGGGCGCGCACTCGCTGTCCTATGGTCAAGCGTGACCTCAACCATCTTGCACAGGAAGTGAGGCAAGCACTCGGCGCCCGCGAAGATGATGACTGGGAGAAAACCATCGACGCGGCAGCCGAGTCCGAAACGACGCTGTACCACCTGTGCAAGAAACTCACCGGATCCGACTCACCCGTCTACCCTCTACTAGACAGCCAGGGTAGGCGAAGATACTCCGCCCAGGATCGAGCAGAGATCATGGCGGAGTATATGGAGACTCAGTTTACTCCCAACCCGGCCAACGACAATGCGTACAGGCACCACGAAGACATAGACCATCAAGTGCGGGAATTCCTGTCGGCCCAGACTCCTCAGCTCCGGGGAGGCGAGTTCATCTCCCCGTCTGAGCTGAGGAAGGCCGTCTTCCGACTCCCCAAACGGAAGGCGCCAGGCTACGACGGGATTCCGATCGCCGCACTACAGCAGCTGCCCCGAAGAGGTCTCGTAGCCCTCACGAGACTCTTCAACGGGGTACTCCGCACCGCACATTTCCCGGAGACCTGGAAGAGGGGGAAGGTTATTACCATCCCCAAACCGGGCAAGGATCGCCGCCAACCAGGAAGCTACCGCCCCATCACCTTACTGCCGCACATCGCCAAGCTGTTTGAGCGTCTATTGCTGCGAAGGCTTGCCCCGCATATCCATCTGCGGGACGAGCAGTTCGGCTTTCGCAGCAATCACTCCACGACGCTCCAGCTGGCGAGAGGACTCCACCACATCGCCAGCGAGAAGAACAGGGGGTACTGCACCGTCGGGGTCTTTCTCGATATCGAGAAGGCCTTCGATCGCGTGTGGCATACCGGACTCCTGGCGAAGCTCCTCTCGACCGACGTTCCACCAGCGATCGTGCGGCTGGTGGCATCATTCCTGGAAGGCAGATCCTTCCACGTCTCCGTGGAGGGCGCGGACTCCCAGCCGCGCCCCATACGTGCGGGTGTACCCCAAGGCAGCTGCCTATCTCCGTGCCTGTACGCATTGTACACCAACGACATCCCTACCCTCGCCGAACATCTGCGCGAGGGGGAGGAAGACGTGCTGTTGTCGCTCTACGCCGACGACAGCGCGTATCTCGCGTCGTCGTACCACCAAATCGTCGCCTGCAACAAGATGCAGCGCCTGCTGGACCTGCTTCCGGAGTGGCTGGACAAGTGGAGGATGGCCGTCAACGTGGGGAAGACGGCCGCCATCCTGTTCGGCATCCGGAAGCCTATACGTCAGCTCCGATTCCGAGGGCAGGACATAGAGTGGCAAACTTCGGTGTGCTACTTGGGGTGCCGCATCGACCTCAGCCTAAACCTGGTTCCCATGGTCAACCATGTTGTGAGCCGGGCCAAGGCGGCACGGTCGATGCTTCACCAAGTCTTCACCTCAAGCTTATCACCGAAGACCAAGCTCCTCATCTACGGAGCCTATGTCCGCTCCAGACTGACGTACGCGGCTCCTGCCTGGTATGCGCTCTGCTCGGCAACCCAAAGGAGCCGCCTACAGGTCCTCCAAAACAAGTGCCTCCGCTTGATCGTTGGAGCTCCGAGGTACGTGAGGAACGACGTCATCCATCGCGACCTCAAGACGCCCACCGTGGAGGAGTACGTCCGCACACTTGCGCGGCGCATGTTCGCGCGCGCCGACTGCGGACCGTACGAGCACCTCCACGGCATCGCCCCGCTAACCAGCCGACCTACGACCGGGCGTCCCGTACCTCGAGAGCTCCTGCGATCGCCAACACCGAGGAGGCACGCAGGCGACCCCAGCGACGACGAAGACGACGCGAGATCCACCGGACCAGACACCTACTCCGCGCATGGCGGCGATTCACCCGCCCATAGCGCGGAGCCCCATCCCGAACGTGACATCGCTCTGCACGCGGCGGCGGACTACCCGCCCGCGATGCAGAGCACCCGGACTGACACCCGCTCCGCGCACGGCGACGACTCACGCGCCAGTAGCGCGGAGCCTCCCACTGGACACGACATCGCTCCGCACGCGGCGGCGGACTATCCGCCCGCGTTGCGAAGCCCCGGACATGACGACCCACAGGCTCCTGGCCAGCGCCAGTGAGCCCCGGCCACAGAAGGCCGAAAACAAACACCGAGGGAGTGTTCTCCCCCGCGCCCCGCCCGGGTAATGAGGCAAGGCCTCGAAGCCCGTCCCCCCTCAGGCCTTAGGCATGAGGAGACGACCCACCACTACTACTAAATAATTTCGTTTCTTTATAATATTTATCTAATTTTAGTATTTGTTATTCAAGTACAGGATATAACTGAATTTTCAACAAAGTTTCAGGTTCTAATATGCAATACTTTTTGACATATGGCTCAAATTAAATCTCCACTTAAAAGTTAAATAATTTCGTTTCTTTATAACATTTATCTAATTTTAGTATTTGTTGTTCAAGTATAGGATATAACTGAATTTTCAACCAAGTTTCACGTTCTAATATTCAGTAATTCTTGACATATGGCTCAAATTAAAATCTCCACTTTGAAACCCCCCCATTTGGTCAATTTTTAGGGAAAAATTAAAAAAAAAATATTTTTGTACTCTGTTCAAAGTCGTCTTTAAAAAGATATATCGCAAGTCTATGTAGAGCAACAAACAAGATTTTACTTCAAATACGCTTCTATGAGAGCACCCCTGAAATAAAGCTTTTTATATTTTTTTATACAATGTTCGGCTGAAGGCCATCAGTTTACATATTATATTTAAATTTGAAGTAATTACGTTCAGTAATTCAGAAGTTATAGGGCTCTGACAGACATTTAGACGAACACACTTCTCTGTCTAGTAGGCAAGCGCCCTAGTTGACTCAGAGAACTTCGCTTCGCTCGTTCAATTAACAGACAAGCGACTCCTAATCAATATAGAAGCACAGAATAGTTATTATATCGAGCGAAGGCTTTATATCCAACGAACGCTAAGTCCCCTGTCACTCGGAATTGGTTTAATTGTATACCCCTATAACAGACCTCTCGGAATTGTAAATTCATCCTTTGTTTCTAGAATTGAATAATACTAGACTAATTATATTCATGTGAATACTATTCCATTATAATACTATGTTTGTACTGTACCATTATTATGCACGTATGCATGATAGTCTAGTGGTTAGGACTCTCAGCGGTGTCTCATTCGGGAGGTCACAGGTTCGATTCCGGACACGCATCTTTGAGGCCGCAGTCGTCGCTATCATCGCTTCCTCAAAGACGAGCCCAATGTTTAAAAGCCTCAATAGCCCAACGGTTAAAGGTGCGGACTCAAAACTGAAAGGTCGCAGGTTCGAATCCCACCCGTTGCACTATTGTCGTACCCACTCCTAGCACAAGCTTTTCGCTTATTTGGAGGGGATAGGAGGATAAAAAAAAATGTGTGGAAGGCTCCGGTAGTGTAGGTACTTAAGAGATCTCGGGGCCTTCCAATATGCGATGAGGGTGGCCACCGGGGGGTCAAAAATCACACATAACCCGAACTGTACCCCAGGAATTCGGGTATCTTTTAAGAAGACTTTCCCCTCGTTAAAAAAAAGGTTATTATCGCTGTATGGGCTGTACCTTAGGGCTATACACACACTGTTCGAGAGCGTTTAGGATTCGTTTCCGTCTCATGTGTTAAGTACCTTGTTTCGCACAAACTAAGTAGTGGTTCCTTTTGATTTCGTGTGTGTAATGCTTTATCATAGCTACCTATATCCATCAACTACATATACCAAAATGGAAGTTATATTATTCAGAACTAATATTTACGTATTACACAAGTAAAATATACTCGTTATCTATCCACAATAATTAATGTTATACCAAACATAATTTGGAGCATTTACAATTAACGACTATTGTGATTTCTGGCAATTATAATTCTCGCTATTCTGCTAGCGTACTTCAGGAAAGCATCCCGGCCAGAGGCTTCGCCCAAGATGGTGGGCACGGAGTTTCTGCACAGGCTCAACTGCAGTTTCTGCTGCAGGTTACGGTAGTTACCACCTTACCGACAAAGACGTGCCGCCAAGCGATTTCGCGTTCCGGCACGATGGCGTGTAGAAACCGATTAGGGGTATGGGTTAAAACACCGCCACTGATCAATTAGAAAGTCAAACAATATTTACGTACGTAATGCTATTAACGTGGTCAACTTGATATCGCGTCGTATAGTGTGAAAGGTTCTCGTATAAAATAAACACTAGCTTCAAAATCTATGATTGGCGCAATCATTATTATCGAGTGACGTGAAATATCCTTCAATCGTTGAAGTGTTTACTTTTCCTACAATAATAAACAATTATGTACGCCGCTGTACGCCGACGCGTATAAGGCTTAACTTGTTTTGATAAAACTGTTATTGATTTTTAGAATTTAGCTACAACGTAGACATTTTTAATTCATGAGAATGTATAGCCCTTCACTATCTCATCTAAGACGATACAGACTAAGATGGTAAAGGACTAACTTGGAAGATGGTATGGCAGTTTAATTTAACGTACCATTTTTCGTACCGGAACACTAAATCACTTCGCGGCATGTCTTTGGCGGTAGAGTGGTAACTAGTGACGGCCAAATCCTGCAACTAGGTAAAGATCAATGTAAAATATTTTTTTTTAATTTTTTTCAACTAGCAACATAATGGTGTAAGTTTTCAACGAAAAACCACTTATGTACATGAAAATGTAATAACTTACTACGGTATTAATTTTTACCTATCAAAGGGAAAAGTTCAATTTATCCTGAACAAAGTTGCGGAACTAAAAATGCTGAAAAAAATGTAAAAATCTAGCAGTATTGTTGAATGTAAATATGGTATACATTGTAAATTTAAGCCTGACTCAGCGCTGACTGGCAGTTGGGCCATGGTTGTAGTGTAAAGTCAATACACTCAGGGCGCAATTCCCAACAGATTTGATTTTGATCCCCACCGGCTCCGAAATTATTTGCCGTAAGGGAGTAAAATAGAACTTTTCAAGACGAACTGTACGGCCACTAAACTTCGTAGCATCGTCACATCAAAGGACTATGAGCGTTCGAAACGTGCGGGACGCCCGTATAAAAATTCTATTGAATCCTCACATAATAGGTAAGATCTCGAGTGAAGGGCGTTTTATACGGAGGAAGGGATAGGGAAAGCTCTGGATCGATCTTTGGGAGCGTTTTATAGGTGACATAATGCTATGCTTTGTGCCCATGAGTCCTTTTCTTATGTTGGTATCGATAGTTCCATGTATTATAGCCATTTTTTTGATAGTTTATTTATATTATTTAATAGTTGCGACTGCAGTCTGGGCCTCGGGGGGTTGCGGGTTCGATCCCGGGCTGAATTTTTGGAATTATCGTGTCAAACGCACGCTTAATTTTTGTCTTCCATCCCAAATTACTGGAACGACGTACGGTTTTCATATGATTTTTTTCGAGTTGTAGACTGACAGGCTACTTTTATTCCGGAAAAACCTAACTCGAACGAAGCGCGAACGAAGTCACGTGCAAAAGGTAGTCTTCTAAATATGTAATAGTAAAAGGTGACTGATTGACAAATCAACGCACAGATCAAACCAGAAATAATTTCTCAAAATTTAACATCTAAGGGGGTAAAATAGGGATTTGAGAACTCGAACTTAACGTGAGCGAAACCGCGGACAAAAGTTAGTCATAAATAAAAGTTTCACCCTCGTGTGAAACAATTTTATTTATAGACCAGTTTCAAATTAAGTCTTAAATTCTGAATGAAAACCAACCGCTGAAAATCGTTTTTTAAAAAGCAACTCAGAATATTTCGTACTACATATTGATATGATCAATTGAAAGCCTTTTACTCGCTTGCAAATTGGTAAACCAATATTCGAGGTGGTATTGATGTGAATTGTGCATTCGTATCTCATCGAACGCAGAGTATTGTATTGTTAAACAATATCTTCATAATGCGTAAGTTGCAAATGAAAAGTACGCATAATTTCGCAGTCGAATTCGGTGCTACATGAATCAGAGGCTATCACTGTGGTTTCCGATAGGGTTGCCACTACAGCGGTTCAAAAATACAGCGGTAATTACGAGGTTTTTGTGGGCAGCAGAAAATCAATGCTTGCATGGACCTTCTTCGATTTGATAATAGTACGAGTATAAACGTAAAAATTCTTTTTAAAAACCCAACTTCAAACGCCACTACAAATTATATCAATTGTGCCTATAAAATTTGAAGATTCCCCTCGATTTCTCCAGGTTACCATCATCAGATCCTTGACTTGATGACAATGAGACCACCTGAAAAGTATAGCCTTAAAAACAAAAAAAGAATTTTCTAAACCGGTCCAGGCGTCTTCGAGTAATCGGCGAACATACTTAAAAAAAATATTTAAAAAAAAAGTTTCCGACGAATTGAGAATCTCCTCCTTTTTTTGGAAGACGGTTAAAAAAGATTTGATGTTTACTAGCATAACATGTCGACCTATGTTTTTCTCATTAACCTTACTTACAGCAGAGGTAAAATTGCGTATTTTAACTTTTATAAACAAGTGATGATTTAACTGCACTCAAAGTTTTTGAGAAATCAGAATAGAAACTAGCGAAGAATTTGTAACATCATTTTCATTTACGTAAATACGAGTAGATCCTGTAGTGGCTTATAGAGAACGACTCTTTAGGACTAAGATTGAGTTTCGAGTTACGATACTCTATGACAAAATATGAAATCGAAAATAGTCTCTCCATTTTTAAACAACAAAAATATTGTACTTTTCAAAATGAGTTGGCAGCCCTATTTCAGAAATATTTGTTGTTAAGAGCGCTGAGCACGTATGTATGTGTAAGTTTATTCCGTTACAAGTACTTTGTCCTATAGGAATTGTATTTTAATACTAATGCAGTAAAGTCTATTTTCGTCTAGCCCACGTTGTTTGCAGTGAGGTTTACTATTCGCCCTGTGGAGTAGGGAATGATTTACAAAAGGTTCGAAATGGGTTATTGCATATCCGAACGAAATATATTAAAAACAATGAGCTGATACTAGGTAGGAGTTTGGTATTTCTCATAGCATATATTTAGGAGTTTTCTCTTAGGGTGCAGCAGATAATTTTATAATTATTAGCTCTTCGAACTATGTACCCCGTCCATTTCCACTTGAGCCTTCGTACTCGCTAGCTATGTTTAGTAAATTTGGTTCTCCTGCGGATCTCCTCATTTCTGATTTGATCTCGCAGGGATACTCCGTGCATACTTCCTCCATCGTCTGCTAAGTGACCCTGAGACTTTAGTCTGCAGGTATTTTGGATGAGAAAACATTTCGAAGCTTGCCCAGCCCAATTTGATTCGGCAGTTGATCTCTATTTTTTTATTCGATGACAAGATTGTCCTTGACTGCAATCTCACCTGTTGGTAAGGGACGATACAGTCTAAGATGGTAGCGGGCTAACTTGGAAGGGGTATGGCAGTGTACTCATACCCCTAATCGGTTTCGGTAATCGCTTAGCGGCACGTCTTTGACGGTAGGGTGGTAACTAGCCGCGGCCAAAGCCTCCCACTAGACAAAATCTCTTTCTTGAAATTAGACCTACCTAGCTGGACCTATCTAGATCTTGAAGTATGTATAGTTGAGGTCTTGGAGAGTGAAATATAGGGTACTTTTTAACCGACCGAAAAAAGAGGAGGTTCTCAATTCGACGCGAATTTTTTTTTATCGATGACGTCGAAGACAAGCCAGTAGGTATACCTACAGTGGCGTGCCGTAGGGTTCAAACATAGGCAAGCCAGGCGTTTCCGTCTTCTTTTACTTATGTTGTCTTGGCGAGCTTCACAAAGCACACAGAAGGCATACTACTACTAGACAGAATTAAAACATGTCAGCAATGACATACCTACTGTGGCTTTGAAAAAAGCCGTTTGCTTTATAAAACAAAGAAGTTTCGATGCGTTGTTTCCGAAATTACAAAATGAAATAACGGAACTCAAATGATTTTGGGAATTTTGATGTATTTTTATTTATAGCACCAGATAAATTATTTAAATCATCATAGCCATTCATATTCCAAACGTTAGTTTCCTTAGAAAAAAATATGCAACACCAACAATATAATTTATTAGTAGGTATGTGAGCAACCAACTATCCATTTCGTTTTGTACACGGATCTGTTAAATTGTCTGTTATGACCTTTACTAATTTGTGAAATACACAAGTCTGGAGTAGGTTTTGGAGAATTTATAAGATATTTTTTTCGTTCAAAAGTTAAGCTTCTTAAATTTACCTTGTTTTTCCCAATAAACATTTGCACACACTTTAAATCGTCACATGGAACGATATTACTTTTATCTGAACTCATTTTATACAAAAAAACACAAATAATGTAATTTCAATTCAATAACGACACGTCACGATACGACAATAACTAAATAATCCGACCCGAAAGAAAGTCTCATGACAGTATATATAATTAGTAATTCCCGGGGACTTCTTAACTTAGACGGTTTATAAGCAAGCCAGCATTCAATCTTCCCAATGCGAGATATACGATTTATATTTATATAGATCGCAATTTGCATAGGTTACAGGCGGGTTAGAGCGGTGTGACCCAAAGCCACGGTCCTCCCTCTCACACTCGCGGCTTGCGTTGCGTGGTTCGGGCGACTCACTTCAAGGTCACTATCTCCGTAGTCCGTTATATCCTGTGGTTATATCCGATAGTTCGAATAACGCGGTGACGCGCGAAATTTAAATACGTAATTTAAATCGATCCATTAATTTTAGTGAGTGAAATTAAAATTATTAATAATCTGCCTAATACAGGATTGATATTAGGCAAGCCGGGCTTTTGGGCTTGTATGGAGGGTTCGCCACTGTATACCTATAATATTTTGAGGAGTTTGAGACACTGAAAACTTGTGGCTAAGTGAGCCAAATTAACAGCAAGGTAAAGAAGCTTCCTGGTGGGAAAAGATATTGCCTGGACGTGTGATTTTCACTGGCTCCAGTTATAGGCCACGAAACGAGCAGTTCTCAGGTGTGTCAGTATTCTTTCACTATTTTGAAGCCTCAATAACTCAACGGTTAAAGGTGCGGACTGAAAACTGAAAGGTCGCAGGTTCGATCCCCACCCGTTGCACTATTGTCGTACCCACTCCTAATACAAGCTTTCTGCTTATTTGGAGGGGAGAGAAGGATATTAGTCAACTTTATGTTGGCTAATATTCTTTAAAAAAAATAATAAACAAAATTTTAGATACGTCTTAGATCGGACTTTGTTAATGGAGTAGTCTTTAGATGATAATGCTGAGTTATAAACAAAAACAAAAGACATAGAATAACTAATACATTTTAGGCATGCGACCTTTTTGTCTAGTGGGAGGCTTTGGCCGTGGCTAGTTACCACTCTACCGTCAAAGACGTGCCGCTAAGCGATTTAGCGTTCCGGCACGACGGCGTGTAGAAACCGATTAGGGGTATGGGTTGAATTTACACTGTCATACCCCTTCCAAGTTAGCTCGCTACCATCTTAGACTGCATCGTCAGTTACCATCAGGTGAGATCGCAGTCAAGGGCTATCGTGTCTGAATACAAATAAACTACATTCCCACCCAGTAAGCTAGAACTAGCTAGGTTTTTGTACTTGTAGTAAGTCCAATAAATTCCTGAAAAGCCGGCAACGCATTGGTGGTGCCTCTGGTACTTCAAGTGTTCATGGGCGGTGAAAATCACTTAACATCAGGTGACCCGCCTGCTCGTTTTCCCCTTATTGGAACGAAGTTCCTTATCGCGCGTTGTGAAAGGGGGCTAGACGGAAAAAAATCTTACGAAAAGTTGTCACGACACTTTTTGCTATCGGCGTCGCATGTTTCTCTGTCTGTCTCTCTCTCTCTTATAGAAAGCAAGCCAGATATTTTCATTTCTATTTCGCATTGAACTTCATTCCATCCGGGTGTCCCTTGACACCTCTCAAGTTTTTTTTATATATTTTTTAAAGTTTTATACTTCGTGGCCGCGCGAGGTCGAGCGGTTGTAACTAATTGACGGGCGGCTCTAACAGCGGCCGGTAATAGCCCGGACAGGCCGGAATAGCCGACATGTCCGCCGACACGTCATATCATTACCGGGAAGTGTCGGTGGGCCATAGCTTTTTATTCCTAAGGGAAGTTAATTGGGTAATAGAGCAATAATAGTCGGTAGGTAACTACGAGCGTGACATAACACGGCAACACTGCACGACATGATGTCAAACTGGGTGCGCGCGTAGCCGTTTACGACTACTTGCGACTGTAGTGTAAAAAAGGTTTGACATGTGGAATTAAAAAAAAGAAAATATATGTAACTAGCTTTATCTTAAGCTCTATCTTCATTTTAAGTTCGATTCTTCCAACCCCTATTTTATCCCCTTAGAGGCTGAATTTTCAAAAATCCTTTCTTAGCGGATGCATACATCATAATAGCTATCTGTATGCCAAATTTCAGCCCGATCCGTCCAGCGGTTTGAGCTGTGCATTGATAGATTAGTCAGTCAGTCACCTTTGCCTTTTATATATTTAGATTTGCCATCTTGTGGTGGCGGCCATCTTGGATTTGGAATTTATCATGGTGTATATAGTATTTTGCTAGTCAAGCCCTTTCATTTGATACCCATATTGAAGGAATTGTAAATGAAATATGTCATCCGCCATTTTGTGGCGGCGGCCATCTTGGACCGATTTTCATCAAACATAGCTAAGAACACTCCCGACTACTTCACCTTTCAAACAAAAAAATACAAAATCAAATTCGGACACACACACACACACACATACACACACGCGCACATTTTGCATCGGGGGTTAAAACATACAGACGACCTCCACTGAGTTTTAGAATATTTGACTGGTCATTAATAATGGAAATTGGTAGGAAGTGCTGTTAAAATAATCCTCATTTACCATTGTAAAGACTCATTTTCAATTGGTATAATGAGTTGCAATGTCGTCGCTGCTCCGCACGGGGCGCGGCTGTCAACAATACATAATTCGATGGGAAACGAATGACCCATTTATATGCTCTTATTTACTGAAAACTGAACGGTTTCGGGGCATAGACACACGTATTGAAAGGAGGATGGGTAAAAATGAACCCAGACACAAAGTTAATTGTTGGTATTTGTTGTCCTTATAGAATAGTTTAACAAACCCTAAGATCGTCTGAAAAAGATATTCGACCCATAGATGAATAGTTTACACTAATTAATGAATTAATTGTTAGCAAAAATCAGTTCTTCTAACGAACATATCTTTTTCCTCCAAGTGAATTTAGACAGTTAATTAAACTCTATTAGGACAACAAAAGCCGACATAGTTCATAATGTTAATAATAAAGTACGGAGCGCGTTATCTTTTCTCACATACATACACTTCTTCTTTCAGATAAAGTCACGTGTTGTCAACTTTTAAATAAATGAATTATTATTTTTTTATTTTCTTGTGGTTGTGTTTTGTACTCATACTAAGTATATCTAAGTATTTGGATCGTCCCGTTCGTTGCCCATTCCCATAGTTTTGGTAGTCCTTTACGCCACAACGAATATAATGATTTGGTTGAAATTTGGAATGGAGATAGCTCATACCTAGAATTAACACATAGGCTACATTTTATGCCGGAAAATTAAACAGTTTCCGCGGGAATTAAAAACATTTGGGAATTAAAATCCACGCATCTCGTCAAGTCGTGAGCATCGTCTTGATTACAATAATTTTATTCATTAACCTACATTACACTATAGATATTCTCTACGAAATAAAAGAATGTTTGCGTATTGGTCCGTACAGGTGTGATTAGCCCCTAATGTAAATTGAGGCTCGCATTTCGTACACAGCCAATGGTTCGACAAAGAGCTTTTTATATGCGTCAATTTGCGAAAATAATCGCTCTTTAACCTTTTTTATATAAACTCAAACGATTAAGCTTTTTGAAATGGTCCCCAGTTTATTATAATTTACAGAATTTTTTTCGACTTTGTTCGCGTGAAGAAAGTGTGTATACATTAAATACGCATATAGTATTACTAGCTTTAACCCGCGGCTTCGCTCACGTTAGGTTCGATTTTTTAACCCCCTATTTAACCCTCTTGGGGTTGAAATTTTCCAAAATCCTTTCTTAGCGGATGTCTACGTCCTAACAGCTACCTGTATACCAAATTTCAGCTCGATCGGTCCAGTGGTTAGAGCTGTGCGTTGATAGATCAGTCAGTCAGTCAGTCAGTCAGTCAGTCAGTCACCTTTGCCTTTTATATATTTAGACTACTACTACGCAATTTACTATCAAATAAGTAGTAGAAATGCACAGCTTGACAATAGGTCTCTTGTAGGGACTTCTACGCGTCACGCTCTTACGCCACCTCTATCCAGCGCCTCCTTGTTCACAGGGCAATTCATTGTCTGATTTCAATTGGGGATAGTGTGGGGGGAGGAAGGGGGGGACCTGCCGATACCGTAGCACTTTAAGTACCCGACACTGAAGGTTCTGTCTGTTCAGAGCATTTTTCAGTCAATACGTCATTCACATAATACAGAAAAATTAAGTTCTTGCAATTCACGAGGGCGCGTGAGCTTTACTGGCAGTTACGTCGTGTACATGCATATTGCGTAAATGTGCGTGCCTGTCAAGAGCCTAGGTGGGAGCGGTCAGGCGCAAGCAAGCTCTCGCTCATACTTATACAGGTCCGATAGGTACGATACACACACAACCATGAGCCACGCGCCCTCGTGAATTGCAAGAACTATAATATCACCCCATCTTTATTTTTCGCCGGAAAGGCAACATCCTTTTTCACCAGAACGGCAAAAGATAACAGTCTATCAATCATCATTATAATGTATCTGCGTGTACAATAACCCACGCAAAATGTCAATACCAGCAGAAAAGGGCCATTCTTAATAGTCCAAGAGCCGGTGGACAGCTTGTTCGAAGTTGTGTAATATTTCTTGCTTCAACCTTAAGAATGCGCTTCCGGCTTCCGTTTTTCCAACTAACTGTAATGGGTGTCTTTAAATCAAGAGTGAATAGGCATCTTCTAGGCAAGCGCACACCATCTTAGGCTGCATCTTCACTTAGCATCAGGTCAGATCGCAGTCAAGCGCTAGTCTATAAGTATATTAAAAAAAAAATCAACCGCTTTAGACGCCCACCGCTGGAGATAGGTATCGACTCCCGGGGGCTCATTTCACCTATGGAAGGTTCCCAAAGTGCTTCGCTTTCCCACAAAATGCAGGGCGCCATCCTGAATTATTAGTGTAAATTAAGGCTTACTTTAGAAGTTACATTAATATTATTAATATTGTATATTCTTAAAGAGCAACTGCTAAGTTTCTTGCCGGCTCTTCTCAGCAGAACCTGCATTTCAAACCGGCGGTGGTAGAATCTCGACGTGTCATAAGAGCCACGGGTTGGTCTACATGAAATAAATAATTGTGAATTTTTTTGAAAAAAAAAAAAAATTTGGGATTTTAAGCGTTTTCGTAAGGCTTGGTTATTTTGAGAGAAATAATAATACCTGTCTCTGAAACGGTATCTTTTATAGTGCGTTAACGTTTGCGCAACGCATAGGACATACAGATCTAGTGCTCTCGGACTATTAAGGGTAACCTCAAGCTGTGGACATATGAGATGACATTTCCTAACCTTTTCAACCCCCAGCCACTAGTATTCAATATCGCCAAGAACGCTCTGTGGGGTCATATTGACCCAATATCTTGTTGGTATAAGCGTTTTGGAACGTGCCTGTTGGGCCTAAATAGGACAGGGTTACTTTTTAATATTCTTTACCCAATATGGTACATATTAGAAGTCTAGACGTCCGAGGCATCTCAAAATTATTCCACCTTTTGCCCTAAGTTTTGCTTGCCTCAAATTCTGGTACAGCATCTTGACTTTTGAAAGAATTAAAAAATAAAACTTCAAAATGTAAGCAATTTTAGCTATCGCCAAGTAAACTATGTATAACCAACGAATCTTAAAAAGACTGTTTTTCAATATAAAAGTATTAAAACAATAATTATACTCCTCGGTTAAACATGAGATACAGACCCTTAGTCTGATAGTATTGTTTAAATTCAGGAAGTTTCATTTCAGCAGACTCAGTAAAAGTAATGTGATTTTGTTGGTTTGTATGCTACAAGGTTGGTGCAGCGTCGCAATAGAAAATGTTTGTGGGTAACGGAATGCAAGTGTGTGAAAGAGATAACTGTATATGAGAGAAAGAAAGGAGGGATACAGAATGGAAGATGGCAAATCTGTGTGACCGTAGTAAAGACGTGCTAAATCTTGCTTAGGAGAATTAATATAAATAAGTTGATTAATATACTGTATTAAGTGTGCAAACAGGTAGAAATAATGAGCTTATTTCACCACGATTTTACATACATGAGACGCCGCATCGGCGCCGCAGAAGTATTGGAAGGACACGCAAAAAATGATAAAAAATATTATAATTTTAACTAAAAAATATTATATTTAAAAAATGAAAAACCCGACTGCGTAAATAAACACTGAAAAGGAAAAAACAAGTCCAGTAATCTAGAATACTGTTAAATTATATGACTTAAACAGTTGGGACCCATTATTGGGAAGATTTTAACCGATTTTTACTGGTAATTTAAAGATTGATGACGTAATTGGATTTTCTTTTATTTCACATGCGATGATACGAAGCAGTTGGAACTTGCGGTAGAGTGTGATAACAGCTTAAATTAGATGCAAATCAGTTAAAAAAAACTCAATAGACCTTGCTTTTATATCATCCATTCCATATTTTTTAACAATGAAGGGAAATGTGGTATTATCAATCATACTTTTATATTTGAGCACACAATAACCTCGAGTATCAATACAGGGAAGATAGAGCTATTTTTAACAGTAATGAGATACATAAAATAAAATAGGATGTCTTTTGGGATATATTCGGGTCACGCGCTAGTATTTGACCCCGCATGACCTAATTATAGTTTTAAATCAATCACCGTTTTTCAATTCAACGTAACTTCAATTACAACTTTAGGTACTTGTTAAAATCACGTCGTGTATAAATTGTGCATGTGGTGGGGCAGAAAAAAAACAACCAAAAGTATTGTCACCTGTTACGTTGTTCTCGAAAGCAATAAAATTCGAAACTAAGTAATTATAGGTTGGTTAAGTGGTTACTGGATAGCTAACTAACTTTTAAGGGTCTTATCTGCATGTCCCTTAAACGTTTTATTAGGCATCTTTGTTTTGTTGATGGATTTATAAGAGTACCCGCAGATTTACAATTTCAAATTGCATAACTAATTCGCAGAGTATACTATAGGCATAGTGATTAGTGACTTAGTTCAAATTTCAGCCAAATCGATTCTGTCGTTGCAGCGTGATTGAGTAACACACATCCATCCATCCATACATACAAACTTGCGCATTTATAATATTAATAGGATTAGGATTTGAATTATAAAAATGAAGATTTAGGACCAATATAACCCGTAACTGCTGGCATTTAATTTTTATGAATACTCATTGAAATATGGGGTACAAAACGCCACATGCATTGTTTGCCGTGGTAAAGGATAAAATTCAGATAGGATGTTTTATTATATTGTTTCTGTTCACAATACGGTACGAGGGGCTTTAAATTCTCCGATTAATTTCAGATACCAAAATTATACGACCCTTAATTCAGTAATAACGTAAGAATTCTCCCTGAATTGGGACAAACATGTTTTCATAAAAACGCGATAAAATTTCACCCCTTGTTCATAAATGTTCAAACTTTTTATATCAAAAATGTGACTTCGAAACAAGTTAAACACTTAATATTTAAAAAGACAAAACAAATATGATAAGAATTTTAAGTTTTTTGAAGAGGGCTTTTGTTTTAGGAAATTATTGCCCCAATCACAGCAAAATGGCTGATATAATTAAAAAATTTGACCTACCAGATTTTAATGCAGTCCAACGTTAGTTTTTTTAAGATCTTTATTTATTTTAAAGGGCTTTTATGCAATGTAAAGTATATGAGACATTGTACTTTTTTCATAATATACTGTCAAATAAGCCTCAACAGCCTAACGGTTAAAGGTGCGGACTGAAAACTGACAGGTCTCAGGTTCGAACCCCACCCATAGCACTATTGTCGTACCCACTCCTAGTACAAGCTTTTCGCTTATTTAAAGGTGATCGAAGGATATTAGTTAATTTCAGCTTGGCTTATATTCTTTTTATAAAAAAAAGACCTGTGGCACTCGGGGACTGCCACGGTAAAGCTATTGCATAGCATTTTTTATCAACGCCATATAGCGGTGATAGGAGTCCCGTGTCAGGTTATTTTAGTTACGGAATTTCTGAATTCGGTCTCCACGCTCAAGGCCCGCGATAGAAGCTATGCAATAGCTTAAAAAAATTAACTGTCTCACCGACTTCATAAAGGTAGGTACGGTATCGCCCTGTATGTATCGAAAAGCAGTAAAACAACATCGTCTTAGTATGCAAGTAGATATACTGTGGTATCCCAGGATATCGATGAAACATAATCTGAGCGTACAATAGACCTTGAGATACCGATACCACAACGGTATACCATTTTCTAAAAGTAGCTACCTACCCCGTAGATGAGGTGACACTTCCGATCCTTTTCAACCTGCGTCTACTGCCATTGAATTTAAGCGGTAACCCCAATATTTTGGGTCACAATAGACCCAATCTGCTGTTGGGGTCGGCATTGTAAAGAGCGTGTGTTGAATACAAAGTATACGTTATACTTTTTTGTAAGTGCATGAACTAATACAAATGTTAATGCTACTAATTTTAAATATGTAGAAGCCTTTACGGTCAGGGCTGGGGACTGAAAACTGAAAGGTGTGTCGTATCTACTCCTAGTACCTATTACGCTTAATTTGGAGGCAAATGGGGAATATTAGTCAAGATCAATATTGCTAATATTGTAATTACGTGAAAATTTATTGGCTACTAGAAGATCACGATACCCGCAACTTGGTCCGCGTGGATTAAGGTTTTCAATTCCCACGGGAACTGTTTAAGTTTCCGGGATAAAATGTAGCATATGTGTTTATCTTGGGTATGAGCTATCTCCATTACAAATTTTAGCCAAATCAGTTCATTCGTTGTGGCGTGAAGGAGTAACAAACATACACACTTACATACAAACTTTCGCCCTTATAATATTAGTGTAATGCGTTAAGATTTTTTTTTTACATTACGATTGCAATCAACACTCAACACCTGAAGGTGAGTGATGAAGCAACCAAAGATGGATTGCGCTTGCCTAGAGAATGATAATTAAATTCTGATTTGAAGGTACTGAAGCATAAAGTATCAATAAGACTAAGGAGATCTATAGAGCGTGCTCTGACTTAGCTTGGACTCAAGATAAGAGTTAAAACGAGACACAAATATGCTCCAATATAAATAGAAAGAAAGAAAGAAACGTTTATTTTATGAATTGTGCCACATATCACCCAATAGGTATACCTAGATTAGGTTGTCCCGGCGCCTCCACCACTTGAACATTAAAGAAAAAAGTCGTCAAGCAGAAGAAGCGCCGGAACAACTAAGTCATGTGAGGCACAACCCGGAAAAAAGGTACCGACTCAGCAAAATGCTGTATGCTTTGTGCATGCACAAGAGCATACCGCACTGATTTTCGGCCAGAACCCTGATTCGGGTGGCGCCGCGGAATTCTACATCGTAGCTGTACAGCTATATTACGTAACTTATCTATAACTAAACTATACAAACGAACTATCTAAATCTGTCTCGTTTTTTCTGTCTGGATTCTGAGCAGAGAGAGAGTGCGGTTTATAGATTTTAGCCTAAGACACGTTTAATATCTTAAGATATCTGCAAGTAACAAATAGTTAACAGAAGGCCTACAACTCTGTAGTGAATATATATGTAACGCACCAGATGTACGCACTACATATCATGGACAAAACTTACAAAGTCGTAACCCTTGTGGTAAAGAAGACGCTATTTTTTAAAGGCACTGATGTATGATACCATATTTATAAACCGTATCTAACTTGCGTTCATTGGCCTACAATTTCGCAGCAACCGCAATTTTGTGGGGCATAATAGACCCCAATTTATCTAAGCCTTTTACAACTTTGTACAGCGTTTGTAGCAGTAACCTACATTTGTTCACACACATATTTTCCGTTGACGCTAGCGAAAAAACGTTTGTAAAGCTGAAAATAGCCTTATTGGTGTATGAAATCATATCAACCTGCGTCTATTGGGCAACAGTTTCGCTATGATTGTGGGTTATAATAGACCCCAGTCTGTCTAAGCTTCTTACAACTTTGTACAATATTTGTAGCAGTAATCTCCATCATATTTTCCTCAGACTCTAACGAAAATAAATGTTTATAGAACTTGAAATAGCCTTACTGATGTATGAAATCATATCAACCTGCGTCCGTTCGCCAACTGTTTCCCCATGACCGGAACATTGTGGGGTATAATAGACCCAATCTATCGTGGCCGCAAGCCGTGCGGAGTATGCGTGTTGAATACCAATGCGATATTTGTACTGTTCATAACATAATTAACTTTTTTCACAGATAATAAATACATCGTAATAATAAACCTTTTTTTCGTTCATGATCTTGTTTATTTACAGCCTTTATGACCTTTTATCGGATAATGTGAGAAGGGATTTTACAAAGTCAAAAATTTCGTAGACGTTCTTTCGATTCTATTTGTTACATACAAGTAGATTCTAAAGTACACCTATCTTTGGAATCTTATTCACATTTTTAAGTGATATTTTTTTGTTAATCACTGGATATTGAACTATAGTGCTCCATATTTTTGGAATCTACTCATCATTTTCAAGATGATAATGATACTTAATCTTATTTTCGATTTTTTTTTCAACTTCAGTCTTTAATGCGTCCCGCATTAAAGACTGAAGTTGAAAAAAAATGGAGTGACCATAGTCCCCCAAGTAGCACAGATAGCTGTATAAATACTCACTTTTAGACCTTTTTGAAACTCTATGCGTATTAAGACTCTTTTAAGAGGACACTGGTGATCCTACAGCTGCATAATAGCTGTCAGTGATATTTAAACAACTTAGGCTGAATAAGGGCTGTTTAGTGGATAAAATTACGCCAAATGCTGTATAAGAGGTATTTGTGAACTCTTATTACACTGACTTATTAAGGGGGCACGTGTGAACTATTATGAAGTTAATAGCTATATAATGGATGATATGTGACCCACATTACAGCTTAACATGAATCCACCATTTTATTGTATAACCTCATAACCTATATAAATATATTGATTCATTTTTCAACTTTTATGATGTTTTGTGTATGAATTAGGAATGGATTGCATTAGTTTTTACTTCTCGATATCATAATAACAACTTTTTATCTTATAATTCTTTTCAAAGCACTAAAAATTGTTTATTCAAGTTTTCATCACGGCTTATTTATATCACGAAACTAATTAAAAACCGAATATTTTCGTGGCGCACTAAAATTTTCTTAGGTAATATATATGTACAATGTCAGTAAAATTACATTCCCAATCATTTTTCTTTTATAAATATGAAAACAATGCACTTAACTTTGAATATATAACCACACGTATTCAATCAAATTCAATTCACTCCACGAAGTATATTAATTTGCTAGATTTGTATTATCTATGGTTTGCTACTTCACTTTTACGTCACGTGACATATTTGCTGAATAAAGAGTAACTTGTAATCTTTTACTCAACTTAAGGCTGTATAATTTGTGCCCATTTAAGAGGTATAAGAGCTGTATACGGCCGTATACAGCTCTTATGCAGCTTTTTTATACAGCTTTAAGCGTGACGGGAATTCGTTATTCAGCTGCTAAGCAGCCTTCGTGTGCTACTTGGGCCCTATGGTCACTCCATCAATTTTTTTTTAATTATACTAACCTATGTCACCTGAGGATTCTAATGATACCTCATTCATCTAAATCGGTTCAGGCGTATAGAAGTTATGGTGGAATATACAAACTCACGTACATACATAAATGAACCCTGAAAACAATATACTCCTATTTTCAGGCAGTCATAATACAAAAAAAGAAGATAAATCGATGCCATCATTCCTGATATCTATCACCTGAGTATGGAAACAGGGACACCGCAAAATTCGTCCATTTTTATAGGAAACCCTTTTAGATATCGATATAATATGAGGCGATGTTACCGAACCCTTTCATCGCACGTCCATTGCCTTTGAATTTCGCCGAGATAGCAACATAGTGGGGTGTAATAGATCATATCTGTCGTGGATCCAAGCCACGTGTAAAGGTGTGTCAAAAATGGGATGTGACCTACTTTTTGCGAGAGTTCTCTATCGAAATTGGTAACTGATTCACCTGAACTGACGGAACGAACTAAAAATGTTCTGTTCTTGTGACTTGGATGACGAAATTTGGATTGATGAGCCTATCTGATGATGAAGGTAAACATAAGATAGGATAATATCATGGAAAGTAGGATGTGTTGATGTAAATATAAAGTCATAGCTTGAAACACTAAACTTATTGTGATGCAGAATGCAGACTAATAAAATTGTACTCAAAAAGTAAAGAAAAAATAGTCAGTCTCCAGGTCCTCAAGTATACCCATGCAAAAATAACGTCATTACGTGTCATTGAAGTACAACCAAACCAATAAACAAGCACACTTTCGTAACTAATATTATAAAGCTGAAGACTTTGTTTGTTTGAACGCGCTAATCTCAGGAACTACTGGTTCGAATTGAAAAATTCTTTTTGTGTTGGATAGTCCATTTATCGAGGAAGGCTTTAGGCTATATAACATCACGCTGCGACCAATAAGAGCGAAGCATCAGTGAAAAAAGTTGCAAAAACGGGGAAAATTATCCATATTTAAAATATATTCTTTTAAAAACTTCTTAATCGCGATCATAATAACAGAAATTGACGCGGATGAAGTCGCGCGCAACAGCTAGTTTATAATATAAGTAAGGAAGTAAGGATATGTTGAAGTAAAGCAGCTAAACTTATAACACCCCACTGTTTGTGTCGGGGTTAAAAACCAATTTGGTTATAAAGTTACGTATTTTATGGGAACTTTATCCAGTAGCTGTTTACCGGACACTGGACAATATTGCAGGGCAAACAGATGCGCGAGTTCTGCAAACTATTCGGACAGCTTCAAAGTAGTTTGAAGTTTTGCATTCTGCATGTTCCGCTGGAGGCAGACGAGAATTGAGATTGAAATACGGACGACTCACTACGGCATTATAATTAGCAACTTGTATCTTTCTAAGCGACTTCAAAACAAGTAAAAACGTAAATCTTCTAAATATATAAAAGGCAAAGGTGACTGACTGACTGACTGATCTATCAATGCACAGCTCAAACCACTGGACGAATCGGGCTGAAATTTTTCATGTAGATAGCTATTATAACGTTGGTGAACGCTAAGAAAGCATTTTTGAAAATTCAACCCCTAAAGCGATAAAATAGGGGTTTGAAAAAGAATTTTCCAAATCGGTCCAGGCGTCTTCGAGTAATCGAGGAACATACATAAAAAATAAAAAAAATATTAAAAAAAAGATTCCGAATTGAATGTCTTTTTTGGATGTCGGTTAAAAGGAAGTCGATTCAATGCGTATGTTTTTCAGATTTGACGGAGTTATGGAGTAACTTGAGTTCAGAACCTCCTCCTTTTTTGAAGTCGGTAACGAGACTAGAACTTAGAATTTCTTGACAGATAATCCAATTTTTTTTTTGCCCGCCCCGGGAATCTCCACAGAGATTAGCCATCTGCGAGAGAGATATTATAGTGCACAAGTGTATGCGCAAACACAGGTGCACTCTCTATTCCCTCACTCTCATAGTCCGTTGGGACGGAAATCCGACACGACCGGAGAGAGATCAGGCGCGCCGGGGTAACAACTCACCGCCAAGTTCCTAGCTCCGGGCTAGTACTGAGAATTTCTTGGCAGAAAAATCCAATACACTTTTTGGCCCGACCCGGGAATCGAACCCAGGACCTCGTCATCTGCAGTCGAACTTGCTAACCACTAACTAACGAGGCAGACAACGAAGTACTACCGTTATGACACAATGAATGGGAAGTTGCTAGCGTAAATCAGATGCGCAAGTTAGCGAACTATTCGACTAACTTGGGAGAAGTTTTCGAATTCCCAGAATTCGGCAACTTTGGTGAGCGGCGCGCCGGACCAGCATCAGGCCACAGATTAAAGTACTTCGAGTACAAGTTTAGACTGCATCTTAATAAGTTAGTGTTTCGAGCTATGACGCGTTCGGCCGGAAGTGGAGCAGATTCTTAAGTTTGTTCCTCTCTTGGTTTGGATACTTTGAAAAATAATGGATATTGAAATAGACCCATATTACCCTGAGCCATATTACACTGTATTATACAACGTGTAATGAAACTCCGAAATAATACTAAAGGAGGTGAATGTGCTCATGAAACTGAACAACTTTCCCCAAGGAACATACGTCGAAATATGAAAAAAAAAATTTTACCTCCCATAGTAAATCAATCAGCTGATCGTCAATTTTGTATGGGAGCTCCACATTTTTTTTCACATTTCGACCTATGTTCCTTGGGGAAAATTGTTCAGTTTCATGAGCACATTCACCTCCTTCAGTAGGTATTATTTCGGAGTTTCATTACACATTGTATATAGGATCCTATTTCGTACCATGGATTACCTAGGAAATATGGGAAGTATATATGATGATCTATAATACGACAAAAAAATATAAAAAGTATCTTCTAAATATATAAAAGGCAAAGGTGACTGACTGACTGACTGACTGATCTATCAACGCACAGCTCTAACCACTGGACCGATCGAGCTGAAATTTGGCATACAGGCAGCTGTTAGGACGTAGACATCCGCTAAGAAAGGATTTTGGAAAATTTCAACCCCAAGAGGGTTAAATAGGGGGTTAAAAACTCGAACCTAACGTGAGCGAAGCCGCGGGTTAAAGCTAGTAATATATAAAAGTATAAGTATAGTATAATGTGAAGTATATATGGTACGACAAAGGATCCTTTAAATAGTATAGTCTAATTGGGCCTTAGTCTTATTCGAATGTGGAACTTATTAGTATTATTTATTTATTTTCCAAATATTCTTACTCTTACCAGCGTATAAAATAAATTCATATAAAGCCAAAGAGTTCTTTAATAAACATAAATATATACGAAGATAAATAAACTTACTTATACGTTACACAAATAAATATTTGTAGCGGGATAGTAAATGAATGTTTGTAGGTTACATACTTTATTTTTATTTTATTTATTTAGGTCCAAATATTTAACATATCACTTACAATTGAACATAAGAAAAAACCTACACAAGTAGCCTCTAAAAACAGATAATGTCACAAGCACGTATTTTAGGTCTGTATTGAAATAACCTAATATTTTTAAATAGAATAGGATAACGAGTATGTTATGTTTAAGCTACACTACATATTATCATACGATAACTAGTAAAGTCATAAGTCGTCAATTTATTTTTACTTAAACTTATGCTTGACTAAACTTAAATAACCAGTGTTTGCCTTCCTGCGATTTAAGAAATCGCACGAGTGGTATTAAGAATACCACTCGTACGAAACGCTTCAGTTCAACGTTTCTGAAACGAACGGCTAAGGTATGGAACGCACTTCCAGTTTCTGTGTTTCCGGCCGCGTATAATATGAGTACCTTAAAGACAAGAGTGAATAGGCATTTTCCAGGCAAGCCCGCTCCAACCTATCAATGTTTTCCATCATTGTCGTCAAGCGCAAGCCTATCTACACAGCCTGTTTTTGATTCAATAGTAAACAATCAAATATTCTTTGTTTTGATAGGTTTAAAATATATGTTGTAGTTTAATACACGGTCATACAGTCCATATTTTGAACTTCACTCGTTCAAATAATATTCTGAAAACAGTGTTATTTTTAATTGTTTTTCAGGTTGTATTTATAGTATATCAAAGTTAAACTAAAAAAAATGACAAAAAATAGGCAAAAGCTTTTAGAAAAATATTTTACCGTTAATTTTTCTCTAAAAAGTTTTCTTTTTTTTTAATCATGACCGTTTTACTTTTTTTGTAACAAAGTGGCTCGTGCACCTCACTTCAATTGCTTGCAAGTTACTGCGGCCGAAGATCGTGCCCTTAAATGTTAACCTTTCCGTTTTTGCAAGTAAATATTTTTTATTACCATTCACAAGACAGGGTCTAATTTATTTCCGATAACGCTTCAAGAAATAGTGTGAAAATCTCAAAGTTTTCGCTGTTACAGCAGTTCTGTACGATTTGCTGCGACTAATGGCTTCGCGAACATTTCTAAGTACATATATATGTGACTTTTATTCCACCAAAGTGGAATAGTTTTCTGACGTAGAGTATTTCAACTCTTTTGACTTTTTGACTGACTCCAAAAGGAAAGAAACTTGCACACCTGAGAGTTCTTTATACTAATACTAGCTTTTGCCCCGCGACTTCGTCCGCGTGGAATTAGATTTTGGGGTGGAATTTTCAAAAACTGTGACACAGGTACTTCTTTATTTTTAACTGAAAGCTCAAATACCAACTTTGATGGAAATAGCTTGTAAAATGACGGACTTTCATATAAACTTCCATCCCCTATTTAAACCCCTTAGGGGTGGAATTTCCAATAATCCTTTCTTAGTGTGCGCCTACGTCATAAAAAGAACCAACTGTAAAAATTTCAAATTTCTAACTTCAGTAGTTTAGGCTGTGCGTTGATATCTCAGTCAGTCAGTCAGTCAGGACTTTGAATTTTATATATATAGTTTTATTTTTTATCCGTTGACAAGATAGTCCTTGACTGCGATCTCGCCTGATGGTAAGTGACGATGCAGACTAAGATGGTAGTGGGCTAACTTGGATAAGGTATGACAGTCTAAATTCAATCCATACCGCCTTATTGGTTTCTACACGCCATCGTGGCGGAACGCTAAATCGCTTGGCGGCACGTCTTTGGTGGTAGGGTGGTAACTAGCCACGGCTAAAGCCACCCACCAGACCAGACCAGAGACAATTTAGAAATTATAAATTCTCAAATTGCCCCCACCGGGAATCGAACCCGAGACCTCCCAGTTATAAGACCACAACGCTCACCACTGCACCAGGGAGGTCGTCAAATATCCACCATGGTGTGTGAAATCCTTTGAAATCCACCAATTTACATTGGGCTATCGTGGTTGCCTTTTCTACTCAATTACTGAACCGATCAAAAAGTAAACATTTCAATCCGCTTACATAATCAATTAATGTTAAAATGGGGGTATTTTCGAAAATTCATTACCCAGCATCTCAATGGATTTCGTAGGCAGGATTTTCCTCAATTAAGAGTTGCCAAATATATTTTTTAATGGCGCTGCAAAGAGGTTTTCTACTCTCTTTCAGGAAACATTTGGCTCATCATTATATAAATATTACTAAGTAGCTAGTGCCCGTGATTTCCGTTTCTGGGATGCAAATGTTTTTGCTTCTAGAATGTAATGTTAAAGTTACCTCGACAAATATGATCAGTCTGACGAACATTTTATCTCTGACCAACATGGTAACTCTGGCAAATATGATAACCCTGTCGAACATGATAACTCTGGCAAATATGATAACCCTGTCGAACATGATAACTCTGACGAATATGATAATGCTAACGAACATGATAACTCTGTCGAACATGATAATTCTGATGAACATGATAACTCTAACGAACATGATAACTCTAACAAACATGATAATTCTGACGAACATGATAAGTCTTTGCCTTTCTTCAAGATGGGTTCAATGGTTTTGGCCGTGAAAAGATTCAAACTGAAAGACTTCCATCTATACAAATAATGTAGATTACCGGTACAAAAAGTGCAAATGTATGAATCCCATATAAGAGCGAGGCTTGAGTCCTATGGTGTGCGAACCCTTACTTATCATAATATTTTATTGTCAGACTTTACCAATTCACTTTGAGAAGGGTCTGAACGTTGAGTGTCACTGGTATTAATTAAATATTTGATACTGCTGTCTAGTAAATACGATCCTATATAATTATACAAATTATTTAATACCAATTTCGTTTTGTTGTATACCGAAGTGATGTACTTATTCGAATGCTTACTTTAAATTATTGTGAGGTAGCTTTTGCCCGCGATTTCACTTGGAGTTTGTTTTTCTAAAATACCACGGAAATCTTTTGTTCTTACGAGATAAAAAGAAAAACCTTAACTGTGGTAACGTAACTTTAACCGGCCGTCCTGCAACTCAGCCTTAGTTGTCAGTTGTAACAAGCATAGTGAATTGCATAGCTTAATATTCTAAACGTAGCCATAATATAACAGCTGTTATATAAATTTTACAACCATAATATTTATCTATATCTATATCTTATCTATACTTTAATAAGTATAGATAATATTAAACCGCGCGTCCGAATCGGCCGGCGCGTGGCGTCCTTCTGAATTTAAACTTATCCACATGGACGAGGTACACCGGATACGCCTGGCGCACTCCAAACGGCACACGCAGTTTATTGGCGAGTTTGCGCTCAGGCCTGGCGCACTCTGCAGTTTAGTACTAAACTGCGGAGTGGGCCAGGCCTGAGCGCAAACTCGCCAATACTAAACTGCGGAGTGCGCCAGGCCTGAGCGCAAACTTGCCAATAGGTACTAAACTGCGGAGTGCGCCAGGCCTGAGCGCAAACTCGCTAATAAACTGCGTGTGCCGTTTGGCGGGATAACCTTTCTTTTATTAACATATTGTGCAACAAATGATAAAAAATATATATGAAAAAAAAACATATATTCAAATTTTTTTTATTGTTGTAAATTAAATCTCTACTGTAATCTTCACCCTTCCAAATTCCAATACTCCTTTTGCCATCCGAACAGCTGAATAAGAGTGAGGGCACGTGGGACGTTGAAATTTAATCTTGTTGGGTATTCTGATTTATTGGAGTCAATTGGAACCTCGCCGTTTGTCGGGCGATCTTGCTTACGGAAAAAATCAAAAGGAAATTGGATTCTGCACCGTCTGCGTGTCCTAGATCTTGTGCGAACTGGATCTTTTGTTTGTACTGTGAAGTCGGAGGGTTGTCAAATAGAGGTGGGGATTA
This sequence comes from Hipparchia semele, assembly GCA_933228805.2. NCBI lineage: Eukaryota > Metazoa > Arthropoda > Insecta > Lepidoptera > Nymphalidae > Hipparchia > Hipparchia semele. The sequence goes on along the minus strand of OW121727.1, from coordinate 11,748,979 downwards.
GCAAGAAAAGGTTAGAGTTATTTTGCTATAATCGGCCAACAGAAAAAGACCTGTATGGTCAAACATGCAGTTACAAACTAAGCACCGCTTACCTTCCCAACCAAGCAAAAAAGCCAAGTTCCCAAGCAAACAATGCCACCACCACTCACATGCACCACCACACAAGACTTTTATACTACTCTCTAAATCTCTCATGAACTTCCACAAAGGAACGCCTAATTCTATCCAATATGAAGTGGGAATGTCCCGCAAAATTAACCTGTTGAGGTAGCGATGGGAAAAACATGCCCAATCCATGATTTTTTTATCAAGGCATCTCAACAGACTTCCAAAATTAAATAAAAAGGAGAAACAGCTGAATTACCGCCAGGACAACAAATTACTAGATGATGCCCGCGTCTTCCTCCGCATGGATAAGTGTTTTTTATTAAGGATAAATGTAGCGTATGTAATAATGCTGGGTATGAGCTATCTCCATTAAGCCAAATCGGTTTACTCGTTGTGGCGTGAAGGAGTGACAGACTTACACACACGTACAAACTTTGGCCTTTATATTATTGGTGTGATTAGTGTGACTAGTGTGAAACGTGATCCTGAGGCTCTTATGAGTATGACAAGTCAAGACTCTACCATCGGCATCGGTTCGGAAAGAAGATTCTGCCGAGAAGAGCTGGCAAAAACTACTGGGCGTAAAGGCAATTTGTGCATTTAATTTATTCTGTACCTTATGCTGTGAAACCAAATAAACATATTTAATTTCTCTTTCAACCCTTCAAGGGTAATTTTTTTTTTAAACTGCCAAGTTCAGCTTACTTGACTTATATTCTCCTCTAACCTCCAAATAAGCGAAAAGCTTGTGCTAGGAGTGAGTACGACAATAGTGCAACGTTTGGGGTTCGAACCTGCTTCCTTTCAGTTTTCAGTCCGCACCTTTAATCGTTGGGCAATTGAGGCTTCAATTTTTTCTTAAATAATATTTTAAAAAAAAAGAGCAGGTAGGTCACCTGATGATAAGTGATTACCGCCGCTCATGAACATTTGTAGCACCTGAGGCACCACCAATGCGTTGCCGGCTTTTTAGAAAATTTTTGGTCCGCTCCTTGAATAACCCCATGTTGTAGTTTAGTGGGAACACCGTCGCAGATTTGTTGATTTTTTTGAAGGACTTAAAAGAACGAGAAAAAATTGCATCGTAATCAGTTAGACAAAGTTGTACGGCGCAATAATTCCCTGCGGTTCCAGCATGATCCAGTTACTCGGTTAGATGAGATATAAAGAGGCCAAAGGGACCAGCCCGCCGGGTTTTATTGCCAGGCTGCCAGTGGAAACGAGGATGCCAAACTCTAACTGCATTTACATTACGGTTAAACCAGCGCGCTAATTGAGATCCCTGAAATTGCCCAGTCATTCTAATTTAGGATCTTAACTTTCTAATTGAGATAGCATTGCTCTAATTTGAAGTTAAATAATTTTTTTGTTATATGAAATGGCTTCAGCCTCCTTTTGTAAGTTAGGGTAAGTTTTTTAAGGATAAAGTTATGAAACCTGCATACCTGTGAGTTCTCCATCATATCACATCACACTAATACCTCCCTCCCTCCCAGGGAGGTTTTTGACGACCTCCCTGGCGCAGTGGTGGGCGCTGTGGTCTTATAACTGGGAGGTCTCGGGTTCGATTCCCGCGGGGGCAATTTAGTAATTTATTATTTCTAAATTGTCTCTGGTCTGGTCTAGTGGGAGGCTTTGGCCGTGGCTAGTTACCACCTTACCGTCAAAAACGTGCCGCCAAGCGATTTAGCGTTCCGGCACGATGACGTGTAGAAACCGATTAGGGGTATGGGTTGAATTTACACTGCTATACCCCTTCCAAGTTAGCCCGCTACCATCTTAGACTGCATCGTCACTTACCATCAGATGAGATCGCTGTTAAGGGCTATCTTATCATAGAATAAAAAAATAAAAAAAATAATATTATAAAGGCGAAAGTTTGTATGTGTGTGCGTGTGTGTATGTGTATGTACATTACTGCTTCACGCCGCACCGAATTAACCGATTTGACTTTTTAGAATGGATATAGCTCATACCCGGGATTAACAGGTAGGCTACACTTTATCCCGGAAAATTAAAGAGTTTTCGTGGGAATCAAAAAAGATTAATCTACGATAGTAAACAAATACATTGTGTTCAGAGTTGTCGCAGTTATACAATAATATTCAAGATACTTGTACTTCCACAAGGAAGCTACTGACAGAGTTCTGCTAACGATGGAAAGTCTAATCCTAATTTCTATGCAGGTTCTTGAAGTCGACCTCAGACATTTCTTTGATAAAGTTCCGGAATAGCGAACTCCTAACTACCGTCGAGTTTACAGAATAGTTTCTAAATAATTCCGCCTCAATTTCTCTATTCGTCATGCCGTGCATTTTAGTATGCGAATTACTACAAAGTTACCTATGTTGCTTTCATACCCCTAATCGGTTTCTACACGCTATCGTGCCGGAACGCTAAATCGCTTGGCGGCACGTCTTTGACGGTAGGGTGGTAACTAGCCACGGCCAAAGCCTCCCACCAGACAAAGCATCATCAGCATCATGCATTTTAAAGTATCGATTTGATAAACCATTTTTAAGCTATTGCATAGCTTCTATCGCGGGCCAGCGTGGAGACCGAATCCAGAAATTCCGTAACGAAAATAACCTGACACGGGACTCCTCTACGGTGAGCCGCTAGATGGCGTTGATAAAAAAAGCTATGCAATAGCTTTACCGCGGCAGTCCCCGAGTGCCACACGTCTTTTTTTTAAAATGAGGTGTAGTAAGTAGGTAAGATTAGGATATAAGATGAATCTTTTAGATTGTAAGAGAGTAATAAATGATACCTACTCGATTAAGAACGGTCGTTTCCAGTAATAGTAGTAAGATTTTTTTTTTATTCTCATTATTTAAGGTCCGGATGACATACCTACTTGTAAGTTACATTTTATACGAAAAAAACCAAAATGACGGAGTTTTCAATTTATTAAAAAGAAATATATTGTCTAGGGGATTAATATCAATTCATATTGCGCCTGGTTGTTTCTCTTTAATATACAAAATTAAATATAGTTACTACTAAAATCTTCTGAGATAACTTTGACTTGAGTGTAATACATTGCTGGTTTAAAATGCGCTTGTTTTGAGAAGAATTCCATCACGCAGTCGATGTGCGTCATTACTTAGTATTTGTTGTTACTAGTAAATTTTTTTCGGCATAGGACGATTTTTAATATATCCTTGGAGACTCAAGGTCTATCTAATTGGTAAAAGTTTTCGTCGCAAGAAAACTCTTGTTCGTCGTAATATCCTGATGTGAATTCTGTAATTTGAGATTGACAGTTTCGTTTTTAATGTAGGGCACTTTTGAATGTGTGCGATTTCAATTAAATTCTACTCTTAGCATTATTTTATCGTACTCGTAATAATATTGAACTTCGTAATTCAGAAGTTATAAGGCTCTGACAGACGGACGGAAGGACGGACGGACGTACAAGTGCAAATTCACTCAAGTAGACTGAGACCTCGCTTTGCTCGGTCAATATAAAACGAGACACTAACTAGTGGTTCGCCCCGAACTGAGACCTCGCGATATCCCATAATTCCCAAAAGTTTTAATTATATATTGTAATAATTAACTTTTAACATTAGACACAATAAAAAAAATAATAGTTGACATAAAACTGTTTTACTGACACAGCGCCATCTATTAGCATTATAGTGAAGCTATTAGCTTCACAATAATGCTAATAGATGGCGCATTAAAATTAAATAATTTCGTTTCTTTATAACATTTATCTCATTTTAGTATTTGTTGTTCAAGTACAGGATATAACTGAATTTTCAACCATGTTTCACGTTCTAATATTCAGTAATTCAGAAGTTATAGGGCTCTGACAGACATTTAGACGGACACACTTCTCTGTCTAGTAGGCAAGCGCCCTAGTTAACTCAGAGAACTCGCTTCGCTCGTTCAAATATGCTCTCATATAAACATATCTCGCTTTAGCTCTGTCTTGAGTTTGAGCTGAGTTAGAATGTGGATTTCAGCCTTAAAAATCGGCCTTGCCGCAGTGTCGTGAGTAGATTACTTTACGGGACAGACTCCGCCCGATTGCAGAAAATATTCGGGAATGAAAACCAATATGCCGGGATTTGAAAATGTACAGACTATCACAGATATATTATTGTGTATAGTAAAAATATTCGCAAAAAGAGACGCCACAGAGTCGCCTCAGTTAAAATGAACTGTGAATATGAAAGAAAACGTAATACATGAAATATGTTTCCCTATACAAGAGCCAAATAGTCCGCATCAAATGAAACAGAACAGGAATTTATTAGCTGTCGCATAAAATATTTACATACACAGCAAATATTGAAACGTTTGGACCGTTCCGATTCAGCTAGAGCTACAGGATAATTTATACCTTGATTAGTGCAGCCGCTATTTGGCCAGTACAGCAATTTCGATTAATCTCGAAGAATATTATCAAAATAATGCTCACATTTCCAAACATGTTTGAGAAAAAATTATTTACATACCTACACAGCAAATATTGAAATGGTTGTACCGTTCCAATACAGCTAGAGCTACAGGGTAATTTATACTTTGACTAGCTTTTGCCCCCGCGACTTCGTCCGCGTGGAATTAGATTTTGGGGTGGAATTTTCAAAAACTGTGACACACGTACTTTTTTATTTTTAACTGAAAGCTCAAATACCAACTTTGATGGAAACAGCTTGAAAAATGACGGAGTTTCATATAAACTTCCATCCCCTATTTAAACCCCTTAGGGGTGGAATTTCCAATAATCCTTTCTTAGTGTGCGCCTACGTCATAAAAGGAACCAACTGTAAAAATTTCAAGTTTCTAACTTCAGTAGTTTAGGCTGTGCGTTGATATCTCAGTCAGTCAGGACTTTGAATTTTATATATATAGATTAGTGCGAGTGCAGGTGTTTAGTGCAGGTGCTTCGTGATTAGGACAAAACACGTGTGAACTGCAGCTGACTAGTGCGAGTGATTAGTAATCAGCGTAGTGATGTGAATAGAAACGTGCATTATTTTTTTGCGATTAGCCCCGTCCCACGCGCCCTTCAAATTCAAATTTAGATTCAAAATTTATTTACTTCATGTAGGCCAACTTGTAGCTCTTATGAATCTACCACCGGTTCGGAATGCAGATTCTGCTGACAAGAGCCGGCAAGAAACTCAGCAGTTGCTCTTTTCAAACAAAAATGTTTAAATAGGTAACAAAACTATGCTATGCTTCCACAATGAAGCTTCAAAAATGCATACGTCCTTCCCCTTGACTCGCAGCTTGTCTGGCTAAACACGTTCTACATGCTTGTTTAGTGATCAGTGTTTAGCATTGTTAGCATAGAAATGCCCAACAATTGAATTGTACGAGTACTAAGCGTAGGAGCTAAACAGTATTGGACACAACTAGCACCAATGACTCGCACTCACAATTGCTAAACACCTGCACTCGCACTAATCGAAGTGTGAACTTGCCAGTATAGTAAATAAATAAACATGCAATTGACATCTAATTCGGTATGACAAACACATCGATCGAACGAAAGTTAATCAAGTAAAACCAAACGTCGCATTACCCGTGTGGTATAATTAATCAGCGGCGCTAAGTGATTTGTCTCTGCGTGATTAATTCCAATTGAGTTAACAGCTCGCCAAATACCGATGTCTGCTCGTGTATTGTTTTGTGTGTATAATACGTGTATATTGATTTTATATTGGTCTTCTGCTAGATTAATTCAATGTCTTAACCCACAGGCGTTCACTACTGGCAATATGTCTCTTAAGATCACAATAGAACACAATTGTAGACTAGCTGATTCCCGCGACTTGCTACTATCCGTGAGAAGTAATGTCCTCTATCTATCTCCGATAATATTCAGGGGCCCAAGTCTGCTATTGCAATTGTAGTTCAATTGTCTATCAATGACATCCCAATTGCTACTTTTAGCAATTTTGGTAGTCTACTAATTCAATAGCGTCACAATTGCTTTCCGATGATTTGCCACTGACACATCTAGCTTTGAATCTAACTTAAATAAACGTTTTTGTATACTTAAATAAACGTTTTTGTATATGTAGTTTTTTTTTGAAACTCATTTCGGCAAACGCTTTTTAAGCTAATGGCAATACCGAGGTATCATTGAATTACAATCCAATTATAAGAAATCGAACGACCATTGTGAATTTAGTAGACTACGAAATATTCGACCAATGATAAATGAATTGTAATTGTATTGCGGATCAATGACAATGGCATGTAAAATAGCAGACTTGGGGCCCAGTAGATTTTTTTATTTTTTTTTATTAAAGTTACTAGCAATGTGGCATCTTTAGTTTCTTAAGAGCTCCATTGTAACATGTGGTCTTGGAAAAAGTAGATCGACAACTGTAATGTGTCGCTACTAGATGTCGCAAACAGTTGCTATAAAACTGAAAAAGTAGATACATATCACTAATTTCGTGGCTGACATGTGGTTCAACTTGGCCGTAGTGTAACGGTTAACACACTCAGGGCTCGATTCCCGAGAGATGTGGGATCTTGATATGTATTTATAAATCTATCAGGATATTTAGTAGATCTTCACCAAAATCGGGGAAAATATAAAGTCTTTGCGATTGTTACACCGATTCAATTAATTATTTTTAGAGAATAACACTACGGGAGATATAAGCACAAATAAGAAGCCATGTGTAATTCAGTGAGCCATTTATTTGACGGGCCGGTGTTGGCGACAGGATCGCTAGAAACATACTTTACTTAGCTAACTTGCTAAAGTCAACAAGACTAATTGCTGCGTGCCGGCTTTAGCTTGCGAATAGGTATATAATATTATTGATATTTACGAGTACAAAAGAGGTATACGTACTTATCAGGGCATATTGAAAATTGGATGATGCCCGCGACTTTATCCGCGTTGGTTAAAACCTCTTTTAGCACATAGGCTACATTTTATCCCAAATGTATAACATTTGCTATGGCACGGACGGAGGCGCGAGAACTTTGCTCGCTCGACGCTCACAGTTATAAAGATACGACAGAGAACTTTGAGAACCATAAGCCTGGTGAACTGCAAGAACTTATTTAGTAGATAAGTAGTCAAAAAAAAATGTTTAATTTGACCATCTCCCTGGCGCAGTGGTGAGCGTTGTGGTCTTAAAACTGGAAGGTCCCTGGTCTGGTGGGAGGTTTTGGCCGTGGCTAGCTACCATTCTACCGTCAAAGACGTGCCGCCAAGCGATTTAGCGTTCCGGCACGATGGTGTGTGGAAACAGATTAGGGATATGGGTTGAATGTACACTGCCATACCCCTTCCAAGTTAGCCCGCTACCATCCACAATATACCAGCTCGCAGTTAAGGACTCTTGTCATTATAAAAAAAGTCTTTTTTTTAAAGAATATTAGCCAAACTGAATTTAACTATATTCTCCTCGAAATAAGCGAAAAGTTTGTGCTAGGAGTGGGTATGACAATAGCGCAAGGGGTGGGGTACGAACCTGCGACCTATCAGTTTTCAGGCCGCACCTTTAATCGTTGGGCTATTGAGGCTTCAATAGTCCATCCAATGGTAGTCTGTATAAAATTAAGTTAATTTTTTCGGTCCCGATTTTCATTCGGAGTCGATTTTGTTTGTTTTCGGTCGTGGCGGTTCTACAAGAGAGCCGGCTACGGACAATGCATGCTAATGTGGCTCCATGCTGCATTCCTTTATTCCATTACCGCTCATAAATATATAATTTTTCTCTTGTGTATTATTTCTGTCGTTTTATAACTTGGACTGGGCCAATTTTTAAATAGGATTATGATTAAAAATAATTATAATGTAAGTTTATTTATTTGTATATATATTTATGTTTATTGTATCTCTTTGGCTTTGTTTATTTATTTTGTACGCGGGTGTGAGAGTCGAAATATATGTGGAAATAATAGTGCCTGACAGTTTTTATAATGAAAATTTGCCCACATATCAAAACGCGATAAGATTTTTTTTACTTTGGTGAAATTGGCTCTAAAAACGTAATAAATGATATAAAGCGGCAATAGAAATATACATTTTCTGAAAATTTCAACTCTCTACCTATTACGGACCATCAGACCATGAGATACAGCCCGCTGACAGACAGACGGACGTACAGCAGAGATTTAATAAAAGGGTAATAATGTAGTATTATTTTTATTTTTATAAATATAATAATTTTTAATATAATGCTTCTTTTAATTTTACTTTTTCCATCATAAATTATCATTTTCTGCCAAAAATTAAAAAAGACAAATGACGTTCGCGTTTAAAGGCGGTCACTGAAAATCAGCATTTGGACACCTGGCACCCACAGCTTCGGAACTTGGCGGTTTCGCCAGTTTTAAGTCTGTGAGGCTAGGAGCCCCAACACAAGCTGAGTGACTCACCTTTTGGTAGCGTTGTACTGCTGTACAAAGTAACGATATCTAATACCTATCATAGCTGTGTTTTTAAATTTTGATTTATTTTGTATATTTTTGTGTTTATTGCTAACAATGAAGATATTTCTATTCTATTCTATTCTAAAAGAACCCGGAACCCCAAAAAGCATCATAAAACATAATCCATTTTTACAAAGACCACTGCGGCGTCAGCGTTTGTCCTTGAGGCGAGGCTTGGCACAATTCCTGAAGATGCAAGATAATTGGGAAGAGCACAGAGCATGGAGACATAAATTCAGAGACGACGCGCTATCTAGTAATGGCTTAGCATTAGGATTTGGAGCGTGAACCGGCGCGGCGTGTTGCTTAGGTCGGCAGGCTGTGTTCGGAATTTGGGTGAAGCGAAACTGAATTAGGTTCGTGGTACAGGATGGGGGAGGATGCATGAATGTATAAATCTATACTAATATAATAAAGTGCAAGAGTTTGTTTGTTTGAACGCGCTTAATCTCTGGAACTACTAGTCGGATTTGAAAAATTCTTTTTGTATCTGATAGCTCAATGATTGAGGAAGGTTATAGGCTATTCAAAATCTCGATACGACTTTTGGAAGCCGAGCAAAAAGAAAGAATAGCGCGGGCTAACAATGCGATGCGGTGAGGAGTCGGTGGTCGAGGGTCTCTAAAACTAAATCCACGTGGATGAAGTCGTGGGCATCAGCTAGTAATATATATTTTTATTGCGTTTTAAAATTGTCAGGCACTCATATATAAATAGCAAGTGTACATTATACATTATGTCTTAACCAAGCGTTTTGACAGTTTTTGTATTGAAAATCTGAAAAAATACCATACTTACCATACCATAAGACAGTTTACGATGGTGTAATCGGCCCTTAGTCTAGGCACATCAAAATTACAAATAAATTAATGTTATGATTTTATGATTTCACTTTCGATACAACAAAAAACTGTGAATAATAAAAGTGAGTAATATTACCAATATCAATATTCAGTACAACATTTGTCTATAAAAAATGTAAATGTGTGTTTTAACTACACAATATTTCGCTAAAGGTTAGATCAGAACTAAAATTTTTTGTCATGTCGCGTCTTTTTTGATTTTAATTATTTTAGGACTTTTTTATAATTGGATGCCAAGATAGTCCTTGACTGCGATCTCACCAGATAGTAAGTGAAGATGGAGTCTAAGATGGTAGCGGGCTAACTTGGAAGGGGTATGACAGTATGCATTCAACATATAGGTACCCTTAATCGGTTTCAACACGCCATCGTGTCGGAGCGCTAAATTGCTTAACGGTACGTCTTTGGCGGTAGGGCGGTAACTAGCCACGGCCAAAGCCTTCCACCAGAACAGACCAGACACAATTTAGAAATTATAAATTCCCAAATTGCCCCGTCGGGAACCGAACCCGAGACCTCATCACTGTGCCAGGGAGGTCGTCGAGAGGACTGTTTAATTATGACTTAGAATTAAAAGTCATAGGTCATTGGCCGTCTAGACGAGCTACTGATGTAAAATTGTGTAAAATCTATTCCAATCCACACTAAGTGCCAATTTTACGATTAGCACGTTTAACTGACGAATAAATTTGACGTCTTGACAGATTTTCAACCCTTTAGATAATAGGGCAAAATGAAGCAATTTTTTGTCGTGCAACATGTCGCTATTCTGACTTCAAGCTAATATTCTGATGGAAAAACTTCTCTTATATTAATGAATGCTTTCATATTATGACTGAAAACTTCGCCTTACAAGTTTTTGAGTTTCCAACTTTTTTGGTTTTCATTTTCTTGCGGAAATATTATATTTTCGGCACCTCATCTACTAAAATATTCTTCTAAAGTTCATACTTCTTTGAACTTTCAGTTATGTATACAGGAAATGAAAACGGTAAAACAATTTCTTACTTTCTTAAACTCAATCTTTATATGTTTATTTTAGCTAATTATAATCAAACATTGGTAAGATTATGATTATACAGATTTATAAATTATTTAGATTTTTTGAATTTACAGTAGGTAAGTATATAAGTGAAAAAGTTTGCTCCCTTGAGCAAAGGTTGTATCTACTCTTCAGTATTTTCAAGGACTTTCTTTACGGGCTGTATAATTTATAATTTTACTAGCTGATGCTCGCAACTTCGTCCGCGTGGATTTAGTTTTTGAAATCCCGCGGGAACTCTTTGATTTTCCGGGATAAAAAGCCTATGTCACTCTCCAGGCCCTCAGCTTTGCAAAAAACACGTCGATCCGTAGTTCTGTTGCAGCGTTATTGAAGGACAAACCAACAAATAAACACACTTTCGCATTGATAAAATTAGTAAGGATAGTAAGGAAGTAAGGATAGTAAGGATTGTGCGAAGTAAGTACTACCTTCCCCGTTGTATGAGATTGTCTTAAATGTATTAATCACACTTTCACTCTACTCAGACTCAAAACGGATTAAAAGCGAAGCATTTATCTCGCTTTATTTGTATCTTAAGTCTGAGCCAAGTCAAAGCTACAGACCGCAGGCGTTTAGGTAAAGAAACCTAGAATCTTATCCGAAAGTCGTATTTCGTGAATTTAATTTGTAACCATAAATTCCCGGTCGTTTTGTTGCTGAGCATTATTTTGAATTTATTGCAGCAACACTTGGTTGGCCTCGTAAATCCAGCCGTAGGTACCTACCTCGGGTGTAAAGAAATTTTTTACGACACCGTACTGTACTACCCACTTAGGCCGGGATTGCTTTTATAATGTGAAAGTATTATTACTAATCCTTACTAGTATTATAAACTAGCTTTAACCCGCAGCTTCGCTCACGTTAGGTTCGATTTTTTAAACTCCTATTTTACCTCCTTCGGGATTGAATTTTGAAAAATCCTTTCTTAGCGGATGACTACGTCATCATAGCTACCTGTATGCCAAATTTCAGCTCGATCGGTCCAGTAGTTAGAGCTGTGCGTTGATAGATCAGTCAGTCAGTCAGTCAGTCAGTCAGTCAGTCAATCAGTCAGTCAGTCACCTTTGCCTTTTATATATTTAGATGTGTGTTTGTTTGTTGTTTATTGGTTTTTCGGTCAATCACGCCGCAATAAAGCAACGGATCGACGTGATTTTTTGCATGGGTATAGTTAAGGACCGGAAAAACACTTCCCCCGTATGAACACTTTGATTATCCGGAATAAAAAGTACCCTATGTGACTCTCCATGTCCTCAACTGTATCCATAAAAACCAATACTAAACTATACGAAAAAAAATCACGTTTATCCGCAACTCTATTGCGGCGTGATTGATGGACAAACCAACAAACAAATCCTCTTTCGCATTAATAATAGAGCTGCGGATAAAAGTGATTTTTTTGGTATAATAGTGAGATTTATATTTTGAGACTAGTCAAGCAAATATTTTACATACCCGTACATGGTAGTACGTGCTCCCTATTTGATATGGACTACTTGGCCGATGTCCCGCACAGAGGAACATATTTCATGTACATGTTTACTATCGGGAATACTCTATAACTACGGCGACGCTCTGTCTTGCTTTTATTTGTATCCCCTTGTAAAGGTGTTATCCCATTTGTGGTTAATCTGCGAGTCGCAAAGATCCCGGAATTGGGAATTTTACTGTTGTCGAAATGTGGATTATTTATTAATTACAATCGTAAGAATAACATTTGTAAAAACAGAAAATAAATAAGTTATAAGCTGTTTTATTGCGACTGTATCAGTGTCTTTCTAAAACGATATTTTGTATGGACAGTGTATGGAGATACTGAATTTGTGACGCCGCATGTCAGCAGCGCTCTCTCTGTCTAACAGGATACTTTAAAGCTCTATATTTTCGAGACTAGTTAAGATATTCAAAAAACAAAAATGACATTATGTTTTAATATTAAGAAACTTTATTTTTAAGTATATAAAAAAAAAAATGTGAAATGCCCAATTGTAGGACCCCATGACAAAAGAGGTCTGAAATTGCGACTTTGATAGCCCTCCAAATCGTCAATTCTAAAAGTTATATTAAACAAAAATAATTTAGCGCTCTGTTTGAATAGGTCATTTCAACGGCATCCTATAAGCCTATGTAAAGCCTGTGTACGTTAAAAATGTCTATCAATTTTATATTTTCAAATGCAAACACTGTGCCCTCTCTTTATCAAAACGAGGGAATGTAATATATCTAGAGTAAAGGAAAGTACTCGGTAAAGGGAAATTGCGAATTGGGGCACTAGAGGCTTTCGAATGGTTCGAATTTATGGTTTAATTGATGCGACCTCGCTAGAGTGCGGGCTTGAATGAAGAGTAGTTATATTAATTACGACGCATTGTAGCTACGTTCTTGATCACAGAAGTTTTTCTTTTTTTTTTTAAATAAGAATATTAGCCAAGCTGAAGTTAACTAATATCCTCCTATAGCCTCCAAATAAGCGGAAAGCTTGTGCTGGGAGTGGATATGACAATAGTGCAACGGGTGGGATTCGAACCTGGGACCTTTCAGTTTTGTGTTACGCACCTTTAACCGTTGGGCTATTGAGGCTTCATGATTGATACTGCCCTGTTTCGTGAGATGGACAATCGAATGTTGCTCGCTATCAAGAATCAGTAATTAAAGTTGCACGGTTCGTTCTAATGCGAGCCGTGAGAAACCACCCTAAGCTACAAATATTTATTTAGGACTGGAATATCAATTTTGCTATAATATAACATAATATAAGTGTATATGCGCGTATAATATATTTCGTCAACAAGCGTAGTTTGTTATCCATTACGCATTATTTAAATGGGTAGGTATATATATCCTGTTAAATGTTAAATACTCATAACATTTTCTTAGTATGAATTTATCGAGCAAATAAATGTAAATTACTAAATGAATTGAAAAGTAATCTATAGTAACTGATTAACTTATATTACCAAGCAATTATTTAAATGATGATTTATCCGTTATCGTTTGAATTAATGTAATATTACTCAGTAGGTATATTATGGATATTTTTTTTATTCGGTGACAAGATAGTCCTGACTGCGATCTCACCTGATAGTAAGTGACGATGTAGTCTTAGATGGCAGCGGGCTAACTTGGAACGGGTATGGGTAGTGTGCAGTGTGAATTCAATCCATACCCCCTAATCGGTTTCTACATGTCATCGTGCCGGAACGCTAAATCGCTTGGCGGCACGTCTTTGACGGTAGGGTGGTAACTAACCACGTTAGTCTTCCACCAGACAGACCAGAGACAATTTAGAAATTATAAATTCCAAATTGCCTCCACCGGGAATCGAACCCGAGACCTCCCAGTTGTAAGACCACGCGCTCACTACTGGCCCAGGGAGGTTGTCAAAATATAATATTAATTCATCATTCCATAGGACCACAATAACAAGTTATGAAAAATAGAATTAGGAAGTACCTACTAATTCTGGTAAATAGGTAGAAGAAAATATATTCTCCTATAGTCCCCTATAACGTTTTCCATCAAAGAACTCCATAATTTTTCGTTAAAATATGTAATGTCCCTATAAAATAATGTTTTTATGAGTTACATAGATGGCATCGTCGCTGGCGATGCATTTTGAATAGTAATTTATATATGAGTATTGTCCATAGCAGAGCTGGAAACAAGCCAAGTTGCGATAAGGGCGTGGACATACTTGTAGTAGGTATATAACAGTCACTGTTAGAAATTATTATGAATATATTTTATTTGCATTTGTACTCTCACTGGACAAACATGGATCTAAAGCTTGCGTGGGAACATACAAGAAGGTTTCAGAGGCTTGAGAGGAAAGTTGATCTTTAAAATTGTTCGATCAATCAAGAACCGGATGTTATCTTTCATTTAGCTTTTGGCCACGGCTTAGCTCACATTAAGTTCGATTTTTCAAACCCCTATTATATGGGGATGAAATTTTCAAAAATCCTTTCTTAGCGGATGCCTACATCATACTAGCTATCTGTATGCCTAATTTCAGCCCGATCCGTCCAGTCGGAGCTGTGAGTTGATAGATCAGTCAGTCAGTCAATCGTCAGTCAGTCAGTGGGTCACCTTTTCCTTTTATATATCTTTCAATACTGATGTATGTATTGATGTATTGAAAAGGTTGTTGTAAGTTGCAATGAATGAAAATCAATGATTATAAATATATCATTGTTCAGATTTATATTTGGTCGGTAAGAATCAAAAACTTTTAAATATTTATTCTCAGTTCAGTTTAAAACTATTTATACTAATCTAAAAATATAAACTGACGATAGAGATTTTTTAAGTAGGTATAGAATAGAATAATCACATCACACTATCACACTAATATTATAAAAGCGAAAGTTTGTGTGTGTGTGTCTTTTTATTACTCCTTCACGCCACAACGAAAAAAAATTTGGAATGGAGATAGCTCATACCCAGGATTAACACATAGGCTTCTTTTTATCCCGGAAAATAAAAGAGTTGCCGCGGGAATTAAAAAACCTTAATCCACGCGGATGAAGTCGCGGGCATCGTCTAATAAAATATGCGGATTTTGGTTGTTTCAGTTTTTGAAAATTTGTTTAAAAAGAGCATAATATGCGCTAGTCTTAATCCATATTTGAAACTGAAAATCCTTTGAGAATTAAACGTGTGAATTGTGACACGCGTTAGTGATTCATGCGGATAGATACAGAGCGTTATGACTCTTTGACCCGCTAAAGCTTCAATGGTTCAATAGAATTAAAGTCGAATAAAGTCCAGATATGACAACGATTTTAAAAATGAACCGTAATGAAAAAGATATAGGGTTTACTTTTCATTGTGAACAGAAAATGTCTAATATTGAAAGGCTTTGAACGCGTTTGTTTGTTTTTTTAATTGAGGTCTTTAGCACATTTTGTTCATTTGCTGCAACAATGTTTTGTCTCGAACAAGAATAAAAGTGTAAAAACTTAACCCGACTAGGGAAAATTGGATGTAACGTCCGTCCTATTGATATTATTTGTATAAAATGTAGCCTAACTTACCCGGAACATCATAACAAATAGATTGTTACCTCATTCATCAAAATCGGCTCAGTAGTTTGGCGACCTTCCTGGCGCAGTGGTGAGCGCTGTGGTCTTATAACTGGGAGGTCTCGGGTTCGATTCCCGGCGGGGGCAATTTAGGAATTTATAATTTCTAAATTGTCTCTGGTCTGGTCTGGTGGGAGGCTTTGGCCGTGGCTAGTTATCACCCTACCGTCAAAGACATGCCGCCAAGCGATTTAGCATTCCGGCACGATGGCGTGTAGAAACCGATTAGGGGTATGGGTTGAATCTACACTGCTATACCCCTTCCAAGTTAGGCCGCTACCATCTTAGACTGCATCGTCACTTACCATCAGGTGAGATCGCAGTCAAGGGCTATCTTGTCATCGAATAAAAAAAAAAAGTTTATTCACTACAGTGATATATTCGTAAATAGTCACATAATACATATATATAGACTGCTAAAATCAGAACCCTTCTTTTTGGCTTTGGCATAGGTAGTTGGGTAAAAAGCGAAAATGAGTGAGTGATTTGAACTTGTAGATAACAAAGTCGACGTTTATCATCTGTCGTAAAATATCAGCTTATCATAATCCTTACCAATATTAAAAATGCGCAAGTGTGTTTGTTTGTTGGTCTGTTGGTTTGTCATCACGCTGCAACAGAGCTACGGATCGACGTGATTTTTTGCATGGGTATAGTCAAACAGTTGAGGACCTGGAGAGTGACATAGGCTTCTTTTTATCCCGGAAAATCAAAGAATTCCCGTGGGATTTTAAAAACTAAATCCACGTGGACGAAGTCGCGGGCACCAGTTATTACAAGATACAAGAATCCGTTAAAAACTTGCTTGGGACCAAACTGCTTTGCTTCAGCTGTCCACAAGATAGATAAGCTACATATTGTAACATTTTTTGTTTTGAAAAGAGCAACTGCTGAGTTTCTTGCCGGCTCTTCTCAGCAGAATCAGCATTCCGAACCGGTGGTAGATTTTCGACTTGTCATGAGAGGCACAAGTTGGCCTACATAAAATAAGTAATTTTGAATTTGAATTTGACAAAGTCATCAAATCATGTCGCAGCCAGGCCCCTCCGGCAAGGCGAAGAAAATGCCACTCGGCAAAAAGGTTCTGCTTTGTATAAACGTCCACCAGTCAGTCCAGTCCTAGTGCCAGTCAGTCTAGCAGAGCATCCACCGGTGAGTCCACACAGCCCTCCGTAAACAACTCTACCGGCATTCAACCATTTAGCCAGGACTTGTCAAGCGCAGGCATTCCCCTCTGCCAAAGTACATGTACAACGTACGGTTCAGTTTATAAGTGTGACAGTTTTTGAGTTAGTGTGCGTTCATAGAGACATTAAGTTTTTTACAAGATTGTGCGGAAGTGAGTAAATGTGTGCTGTACGTAGGCTGTACGTGATTACCCCACCTCATCGCAGAAAGTGGCAGAATATATTCAGTACTAAATCTGCGTAAAGGCTCGTGCCGGCTAAATGGTCGAAGCTACCGGCTATAGCAAACCGCCTTCTCCAGGAGGCGAAGGAACAGATGGAGCAATCCGGGAAACAGTAACCGTTCAAAAATTGTTAGCAATTTATGTAACTCACTTAAGATAGGCGTGACGAACGATAAAAGGAAGTGTGTTTTGATAAAAACGCTTTCCGAACTGATGGAGCGGCTTCGGCCCGGAATACAAATGAGACTCATCTGTAAGCGGTATAATAAAATTGTTGAACCACCGTTTATGGTTAAATCGGGAATAAACCGGAAAATACTCTTAAAGTTAGAATGGAGTTTACAATGTTGTTTTGGCATTCATTTGGAATATTAATATCGTGAGTTATCTCTATGGTGCATTGGTAGATTGAAGAGTTGCTCGTTGGGTTCCCAAGGTGCTTTTTTTTAATATATAGACTAGCGCTTGACTGCGATCTCACCTGATAGTAAGTAAGTATTTTGAGAGTGCGCTCAGTCACTTCAATTTAGTTCCAACATCACCTTTCTACCACCGAACCGCAAGGCATCGTACGAATCTGCACCGCTACGTGGTCGTAATTCCACAATCTTAATTGCTTGCTCATTCCTAATACGCACAGCAAACATTTGGAATGCCCTTCCGGCTTCCGTTTTTCAAACTAACTATAATGTGGGTGTCTTTAAATCAAGAGTGAATAGGCATCAGTCTAAGGCTGCATCTTCACTTACCATCAGGTGAGATCGCAGTCAAGCGCTAGTCTATATATTAAAAAAAAAGTGAAGATATGCAAGTCAACTTGCTTCGTGTCGATTTCTAAAATCAACAAGTCTATGCAAATAGGTATTGATTTTGCTAGGATTAGTACTTTGTAGTCTTCGTGAATAGCGAAGTGGATACTTGCATATAAATCACTATGTTTGTAACCTCATTTACATATGATAATACACAATCATGGTTTTGCTTCAAATAATTTGATGTCTTGGCAGTTGGCACGTGTGTCGTCATGATAATATTTTAATGACGTTGACATAAGAGGCCAGTTTTAAGATTCTTGATTTTGATGAATCTTGATACTGGGTTTTTGCTATGATAGTAACAAAAAAAAAATATTTCATGTTAAGGATCGATCCCTTCTCAAAAAAAATTTTGAGGACAAAATTTTAATTAAAAAAAAAAAATGTATTTAAATCGTAATTATCGCGAAGGACGTTTACGATTTTGATGTTTTTGTGTACCCAAAAATATCCATCAAAACTTTTATAGGCAATTTATAAAAAATAGATACTACAAATAAAAATCCCGCTGATTTAAAGTTTGTTTTCAAGTGTTAGTTTTTTTAATAAAAAATTCTCTCATTCGCGAAGTGAATCATTAATAGGACTAAGTATTTTGAAAACTTGAGAGCCAAATCAATAAATGAAAATGAAAATATTCAACAATAACTGTAAAATAATGTTATAATTACAGTTTACTCTCAATTAAAAGTTTCGCTGTCAACCATACTAACAACACTAAATATAGAATAACACAGCTCTTGTGTGAATCATGGGTAATTAGCATCGAATTCAGAGCGTCTAATTTATTACAGACGGTTATTAAATCTTAAAATAGCTCTAAATATGTCGTTTTCAAGAACAGCACTTCGTGTAAAATTCGTTACTTAATATATTTTAAGATTAATTTTGTGCTTTACGTAATCTATACTTATAATAAAACTCGAATACGGGACGAATTCTGTACATTAAATATATTTTGAAAATTTTAATCGGAGGATGCTTTTTTATCGATACTGAGCCCAAAACAATTTATTTTTTGTCTGACTGACTGTCTGTCTGTCTGTGCGCGCATCACGCAAAAACTACTGAACAAATTTGAATGAAATTTGGTATAGTGGTAGCTGATACTCCTGATCAATATATAGGATACTTTTTATCTTGATAAACAATAAGGTTTATCCGGTATTAGGTGATAAAAGTTTGTATTGATATTGCTCCATAACTTCATCAAATCTAAACCGAATTTGATAATTCTTTTTTAATTATAAATTGTGTACTATTAGAAATATTTTGTCCAATTTTGGTGAAGATCTACTAAATATTGTCGGTGAAAGAGGACATAACTTCTCGCGGATAGTAGTAAGTCACTCTAAACTTTTCCACGCAGACGAAGTCGCAGGAATCAGCTAGTTACTTAAAATGTTTTAAGATTAATTTTGTGCTTTACGTAATAAATAATGAATCAGCTGGTAGCTTTCCAAAATCGTAATCTCAACAAACTCCAAAACTTAATAAGCTGGCTTATTAAATTAGGTTCTTGTTATCAAAGAGAACACCTTTAACTTTCAGTGAAAAGACTATGTACCTACGTTTGCCTTTGCCTAGATTTCAGAGAATAATTATAGCAACTACAAGGTTAGGGTTTGTAAAGGCTTAATTGGAAAAAAAACATACGTAACTCCTTTTACTGAATCTACCCACCATAGCACAGAGGACTCTAGTTTTGGGACTTTTTACAAGCTTACTTTTTTAATTCAATTCGATGACCAGATAGTCTGCGATCTTACCTGATGGTAAGTGATGATGCAGTCTAAGTTGGTAGCGGGATAATTTGGAAGGGATATAGCAGTATACTCATACCCCTAATCGGTTTCTACACGCCATCGTGCCGGAAAGCTAAATCGCTTGGCGGCACGTCTTTGACGGTAACTAGCCACGGCCTAAGCCTCCCACCAGACTGTTATTTTTTAATTCTAACCGAAAGACCTACTTTCGGCCACGGAATTTCGACCACGTAGCGGTGCAGATCCATACGATGCCTTCCAGTTCGATGATAGAAAGATAACGGTGGAACTAAATCGAATAGTTCTCGAGCTCTCCGAAATATATTATCTTGTAGAATAGGTACTGACGGCGCCGCGATGCGATATTAAAATGTAGAATGTAGCAAACTGAACTTAATAGCCACATTGCAAATTTTGTAGGTCGCTTCATAAGGTCTTCGAAGGGGAAAGTAACAAATTATTTAGCGTCAAAAATTCAGCTAACCGTGGCGGTAAGCTTCCGATATAGCCGGCGCAGGTATTACAGGAAGAGCTGATGAATATTCATCAGGCGGCTGGATCATGTTTCGGCACTTTGGGAATCGCTTTCGACGAGGTATATTCAATTTGTTCAAATTGTGAGAGCGAGATTACGAGGTTTAAGGTGTTACTTACAGATGGTATTTCATTAGGGTAAGCAGTGATAGCCCAGTGATTAGGCCTTAGCCTTTTTTTATTCGATTACAAGATAGCCCTTGACTGCGATCTCACCTGAATAAGGGACTTTAAAGGTGACCTTTATGTCAGCCCCATCGGTACATACAAAATATTACAATTATTATTATTATATTATATAAAAACTAGCTGATGCCTGCGACTTCGTACGCGTGGATTTAGTTTTAAAATCCCGCATTTTTATTCGAAAGTCTAGATACAAAGTTTCATGGATATAACTTGAAAAATGACTGACTTTCATACAAACTTTAACCCCCTATTTAACCCTCTTGGGGTTGAAATTTTCCAAAATCCTTTCTTAGCGGATGCCTACGTCCTAACAGCTACCTGTATGCCAAACTTCAGCTCGATCGGTCCAGTGGTTAGAGCTGTGCGTTGATAGATCAGTCAGTCAGTCAGTCTGTCAGTCAGTCAGTCAGTCACCTTTGCCTTTTATATATTTAGAAGACCTATATATCTATACCAATTTGAGAGAATCACTAACAAATCTTTATACTTTAACAGCCGAATTACTCAAAGGATTGCTAAAAATAGAATTAAAAATACCAGTATTCATAAAATTTAAATTTAGTTCAAACATTAGTGTTTCTCTCAAATTGTGGTTCCGAACACATGTCAATAGCAAGTGTGAAACATCTTCTACTTCGCCACATACTTCGCAATTGGGAGAATCACTTTTTCTCATTAGATACTTAAACACTCCTAATGGCATGTGTCCAGATCTTAGTTTAAATGCTACAACTAACTTATTTCTATTTATTTTACTATTTACAAATCAAGGTACACGAGGAGGCTCGGATTGAATAGTTCTATACCATATACCTTTAACAAGCGATCTCTCATTAAAATACTCATTCCAATTTTTATAATATTAATAAGATAATAGAATCAATAGGATTATGTGAATCATTTGGAGGATCATTTGGACCAACGGGAATGGGTCTGCTTTGGCTGCCCATCTTGACATTCGTTGGATTGGTGTACCTACGTATGCATTTTTGCATTTTTGAAGCTTTATTGTGGAAGCACTGTATACATAGCATAGCTTTGTTAAAAAAATATATTTTTTTTTAATTTTTTTTTGAAAAGAGCAACTGCTGAGTTTCTTGCCGGCTCTTCTCAGCAGAATCTACATTGCGAACCGGTGGTAGATTTATGACGTGTCATAAGAGCTACAAGTTAGCCTACATGAAATAAATAAATTTTGAATTTGAATTTGAATTTGATTTTGGATAATATGAAGATTTCAACATGCGGTTATTAGAAAGCGGATGAATTCGCAAGGCTAAACGGTAAATTACAAAATGAATTACGGCGTACTGAATTTCTGAAACTGAATATACAACAGCCTTATCAGAGCTTCGCGCGCAGACCGAGGCGGTAGCTGGTGTATAATGACGTCACTTCCGGTTATTAGCCGCAAATTGCTGCAGTGAATCAACTGAGGCTCAAATCAAATCGAATGAGTCTCTAATGTCATCTAACTAACTGTAACAGGTATTCTTCGGCGTGGCCGTTGCGACAGAACTCTATGGGGAGCGTTTATTTATTTATTTATTTATACAACTTTATTGCATGAAAAACAAGAACAAAATACATAAGTAAATAAACAGTGTAACACAAAAGGTGACGTTATCTCTAATAGTGAGGAGTGTTGTAACATAAATAAAAAAAATATTTATTCAGCTTAGCACACATAAAAATGTAAAATAAAAGTTAAAAGGTGGGGGCTGAAAACTGAAAGGTCGCAGGTTCAAACCCCACCAGTAGCACTATTGTCGTACCGACAAGCTGTAGCTTTTAACTTTTTTTTTTGGCTAACATTCTTTAAAAAAAACATAAATAAATAAAAAAATATTAAAATTTGGGAAAAGGCGTCTTCGAGTAATCGGGTAATAATTATTACCCGATTACTCGAAGAAATAGAATTATTAATTATAATTAATATACATAAAAAATAAAAAAAGATTCCGACAAATGGAGAACTTTCTCTTTTTTTGGGAAGTCGGTTAAAAACTGAGTTCTCTCTTTTTGTGTAAAACGTATTATATTCCATTAAAATTCATTAACAAAATGCAACAACAGCCGTATTACAGCTTCGCATACAAGCCGACGCGGTGCGCTGGGGTAATGACGTCACTTCCGCCTATTGGCCGCAATTTGCTGCAATGAATCAATTCGTTCCATACAAGCGATGGGACTACAGCTTTATATATAGCTTTAACTTCGTCAAAAGGCTTTTTTTTAATTTGATGACAAGATAGCGCTTGATTGGGATCTCATCTGATGATAAGTGACGATGTAGTCTGGATGGTCAAGGTACCGGAACACTAAATCGCTTGCCGGAAAAGTCTTCTATTCTTCTATTCTGTACTCCGAGCTTCGAAGAATGGCCACACCTTACTATGTTTTAAATTATGATAAAAAAAAGTAAAGAAAAAAAAATATGATAAAATTAATGATTATAAATTGCAAAATTCAAACTAAAATCGATAAAAATAAAAAATTTGTAAATAATAAAATATGCAAAACAAAATCCCTTTTTATGAAAGGGGACACCCTGTATTGAAAAAAAAAAAAAACGCTTGGCGATGCGTCTTTGGCGCTACGGCGGTGAATATAAGTCAACATCTTTTGAGGTTACTTTGGTATCGGAGCTAACAGTATGTGGATTGTATTTCGAAGAGTTGTGCGGTGTTCCATTGTTTCAGCGACTCTTCTACACCTGTAAAGCGCGAGCGGCGCGTTTCGCCATTCAGATGTTTCCCGATTTGGCGGATTATAGCCAGTGCCGGCTTTACCTATGGTGCAGAGTGTGCACACGGGCGCAGGGTTGTAGGTGGCACCGCGCCGAGCCGCGCTTGCTTGCTTCCCGACATCATTTAAAATTGCACCATTTTTTGCACCTGAATTTCCTTTCACTGGTGAAAATATAACTGTAAGCCAAACGGTATTCTTGTATTGTAAGTATTCCATTTTGGCCGCGCGTCTAGGCGCCAAGATATTGATTGCACACGGGCGCTACATGGGCTAGAGCCGCCTCTGATTATAGCAAAAAAAATTGTTTTTCCTTGATCTACTATCATATTATGACGCACACGTGCACTTTTACACAAAGAACAGCTGGCGACAAAAATTGCGATTTTTAAAAACGACTTATATCCAAACGGACGAAGTCGCGAGCATCAGCTGGTATATATAAATTACAATTTAAAATCCCGAGTCTAGATTTATAACTACCCCATCCTCTGTACTTCCTGTGTTCGCTATAGTATGCCTAGATTACGCTGTAGCTTCCGTATTGGCTGCAATTTCGTTGCATAAATCAGCGGGAACTTGTTTATGGTATCATTTAGTTGATTTAGTCAGATTATTATGAGGCCTGATTTTATAGGAGTTGCCAACACTATGTATCTATCCGTTATCAACCTTAAGTACAAGTGAAGTTTATTTATTTTATTTATTTATTAAGCTATTGCATAGCTTCTATCGCGGGCCAGTGTGGAGACCGAATCCAGACATTCCGTAACGAAAATAACCTGACACGGGACTCCTATACGGTGAGCCGCTAGATGGCGCATTTTTTATCAACGCCATTTAGCGGTGAGCCGCTAGATGGCGTGCAATAGCTTTACCGCGGCAGTCCCCGAGTGCCACACGTCTTTTTATTTTTTACTAGCTTTAACCCGCGGCTTCGCTCACGTTAGGTTCGATTTTTTAACCCCCTATTTAACCCTCTTGGGGTTGAAATTTTCCAAAATCCTTTCTTAGCGGATGTCTACGTCCTAACAGCTACCTGTATACCAAATTTCAGCTCGATCGGTCCAGTGGTTAGAGCTGTGCGTTGATAGATCAGTCAGTCAGTCAGTCAGTCACCTTTGCCTTTTATATATTTAGATGTACATATAAAAATTTACAAGACAACATATATTAGAAGAAGTAGACACAGGTGAAGCTTATCTCTAAAAAAAGAAATTTCTTCCAGCTTCCCTTGAAAGTTTCAATAGCATTGGGATTCTCGGTGTTCGCATTTCAAACGAAGTCCTGTTCCGAAATCACTAAAGCCTCGAAAAAGCTTGGGGTGTTCAACAGAGCAAGGCGGTACTTTGCGCCCAAGCACAAGCCTCAATAGCCCAAAGGTTATCGGTGTGGACTGAAATCTGAAAAGTCGCAGGTCGAACCTTACCCGTTTCACTATTGTCGTACCAACTCCTACTAGGTATAAGCTTTTCGCTTATTTAAAAGGGAGAGGAAAATATAAGTCAAGTTCAGCTTGGCTAATATTCTTAAAAAAAAAAAAGAAAAAAAAGCGCAAGTCCGCCCTCACATGGAGTAGGTACTGCTCTCACCTTTGGGCTTGAGCACCTCAGTATCAACTCCTTCCATTTGACCAGATTCAAAAGCGGGTAGTTCAGCTCGTGGACAATCCCAAATTAACTAACTCGTTGGAAAGCGTGGAACAACAAAAAAATATATAAAAGCACTAAGTGGTACCAATACCTACTCTCCAAGCAAAGCAACTTACATGCAAAAAATTTTCATATCTGGATTAAAGGTTCTACCTTCAATTTGTAGATTTTTGATGTGTTGTTTGATTGAAACCGGCCGTCAGTGTTTCGATACTAGAAAACCTCAGTTTTTCCGAGATGTATAAACCCGCAGCAACCCTCCTGGGATAGAAATGGGAAGCAAACGAATAGGTGTTGAATACGGTTCTCTTGGGGGTTGTTTGATTCATCCGACTTATCTGCTTACTCGACCGACTGATTGTAGATTCCTGTGGGACACTCAATATAGGTCTCGCTCTCTGCGTCGAATTCCTCAATCCGTTATGGTAGGAGTTTTCTTGGGAGTAAAATAGAATGTTCGGCTACAATCAAGTGCTGAACTGGTGCATGGATAATATATTCAACTAATCTATAATTTGTATATTATGTATAACTCACAATATACAAATTACAGAGAGTTGTGTGGATTTTTTGACTCTGATGAGCTAACTTATCGACCGAATGTGTGCTAATATAATATGATGCGAAAGTATTTGAGTATTTGTTTGTTCAATTCAATCTCACAGCAATATCAATAGATTGCTTTCTTGAAGTTGTTTTTTCGAATCCCTAAGAATCATGCAAACTTGATCGTATGTAGCCTCCAATAAGCTACTTTTTGTCCCAGAAAAGCAAAAGATTCCCGTGGGATTTTTGAAAACCTTATTTCAAGCGAACTGCTGAGCTCTATAGAGCGTGCTCTCACTTAGCTTGGTCTTACCTAAGAGAGATAGTAACGAGACACAAATATCTTCTATAAATTCAAAGTCCTGACTGACTGACTGACTGAGATATCAATGCACAGCCTAAACTACTGAAGTGAGAAACTTGAAATTTTTACAGTTGGTTCCTTTTATGACGTAGGCGCACACTAAGAAAGGATTATTGGAAATTCCACCCCTAAGGGGTTTAAATAGGGGATGGAAGTTTATATGAAACTCCGTCATTTTTCAAGCTGTTTCCATCAAAGTTGGTATTTGAGCTTTCAGTTAAAAATAAAGAAGTACGTGTGTCACATTTTTTGAAAATTCCACCTCGAAACCTAATTCCACGCGGACGAAGTCGCGGGGGCAAAAGCTAGTCTGACATAAATCTGTCTCATTTTAATTCTATCTAAAGATTTCAACCTAACTTGCGGGCAAAAGCTAGTTAGAATAAATGTATACACCTAAATACAAAATGTTGTATTATACAAGTAAAACAAGAAATAGTAGTATTTTCACACATTCAATTATACTGTACTCCTTTGATATTCCTTCAATACGAAGTCACTACGTTGCTTGAAAATAAAGTCTGGCATGCAAATTTTCACTGTTTCGCATTCGAATAAGGTTGAATTCTGTATAATAAGGGCGCACATGTGGCACAAAGTCAGTGACAGAGTTATAAACAAGCCGCGTGCAAATTCCCCGGCTCTTGGCTTCGCGGCCTTTTTATGGCATGTCGGAAATAAAGCCGGGGGGCATTTCCGCCGATGGTATTGGGTGTGGCACAAACTTTGTTCCGAAGTAAATATTTAAAAAAATGTTTTGGACCGTTTTTTGTTAGACGTCCCTTTTATTACACATCGTCGGTACAATAGCCTTGTTGGTCCATAAGCCAATTTTATTTTTACTTTTGATGGCAAAGGAAAATTCTGTCAAAAGTGAAGTCTGATATATCAGACACTTAGGGGATTTTCGGGCCTACCAAAATATTTTCAAAAATGAATTAAAAAAAAAAAGAGAAAATGTTTGCACGTGATGACAGAGGAATTTTATCCCCACAAGCCAATTTTCTTTTTACTTTTGATGGACTTGTTTTTGGCAAAGGAAAATTCTGTCAACAGTGAAATCTGGTATATCAGACCCTTTTGCGGTTTTCGGGCCCGCATACCAATATATTTTTAAAGATGAACTAAATAAAATAAAAAAAAAGTGTTTGCACGGGATGACAGAGGAATTTTATCCTCTTTCACATACTTCAAGCAGGGCTCGGCAGGGCTTTTTTAGATTAGTACGTCTGTCGATTTCACTGTAACTAATATATCCGCGATGACGCTAAAATATGTTTGCATTTTTAAAATAATATTTTTTTAAACATTTTTTCTTTGTTTTAAATTAACTCATATGAATGTTTGTAGATATGTTTGTTTGTCCACGCATTTCTCAGAAACTGTTAAGCGGGTTGTGCTTATTTTTTACAAGCTCTTCGACTTAGGGGACAGTAAAGATTTAATCAAAATCAGTTCAGTACCTACTTTTCAAAATATGGACACTTTTCCCTTTTCAGTTATTCTTTAGTTCGGTATATTGAAGGCAGTTTAATTTTTCTTAAATTAGAGCTTGTTAATCATCAATTAAAGCTCAAGCTCATGTAAGTGTTGATAAATAAATAAATAAATAAATAAATAAATAAAAATACGCTATAACGGCGCTTTGATGTTGAGATCTATAATAGACCGTGCTCTGACTTAGCTCAGACTCAAGAGTTAAAACGAGACACAAATATGTTCTGACATCTGTCTCGAGTCTGAGCAGAGCGAGAGTGCGGTCTATAGATTTCAATCTTAGTGTGACCGGAACTTTCGCTAAAAGTTGTCTATGATTTGCTTCAAACGCTTTAATTTCATACCTTGTACCAATACTAAGAACAGACATCGGAATCACGTTGTTCCCATATCAGTAGCGAATGACGAGTTTATTTATCGAAAGCCTCCAAAATTGATATTATGCTCTAAAATTACATGTTTATGGTGTTTACGTAGGTAGGTAAGTACACTCGAAAGAAATTTCTAAATCGATTTTTTCCACGGATTAGGTTCAGGTTTAAAGAAATTTATTCTCCAAAAGAACATTTTGCTCACTTATAGAGAACTTAAAACTAATATAAAATTACAAACATATGAAAAAACAAAAAATGGTGACTCCTAACAACAAAAATACTAAACACAATTATTTTGAATATGCACCCTAAGTTTTTTTTTTAAAGTTACAAAAGACTTTTGAGCTACAATCTCTTGAGGCAGACTATTAAAGTAGTGCTCCCTCAAATTGTATAGTTTTCGCACCATATGTTTTTGTTCTAGCTTTAGGTACTTGCAGTTTATATTTATTTCGTGCAAAATATGTATATGAATATATTCTCTGTGAATTCACTTTTGGATCGGTAACTGTTATACAAATGTTGCTTCAATGCGGTAAATGTAACGTTAGATAGCCTACGCCCTACCCATACTTTCAATTATTGAAATGTCTGATTCTGATTTTGAAATAATTGCTTCTCAATTAAGCTCATAATTATGATTAACTGAACGATAGCTAACCTACTACTAGCTACTTTTATCTTTGGGAAGTCAAACAGCTCCCACGGAATTTTTAAAAGAACCTACCTCCAGGCTAACGAAGTTCTGAATAAAACTAAAAACGTTTTTTCAGGAGGATACTTATATCTAGGTACGTAAACATGAAAGGAGCTCAAACTGCAAGCAAGTAAATACTAGCCGACACATCGTGCTAACCTGTACGGAAACCATAAAGAAAGAATTTGAAGCCTTAATAGCCCAACGGTTAAAGGTGCGGACTGAAAACTGAATGGTCGCAGGTTCGAATCCCACCCGTTGCACTATTGTCGTACCCACTCCTAGCACAAGCTTTCCGCTTATTTGGAGGGATAGGAGGATATTAGTCAACTTCAGCTTGGCTAATATTCTTTTTAAGAGCCAGAAAGGCCATGTCAGGGTAAACATCGTAGCTTTGACAGTATACAACACATCGCCCGAGTCCATTTCTGTAAAAAGAAAGCGGAATAAATTAGGTATATTTTGTCCGTCTCTTGCGATATAGGTATTACTCAAATAAAATAGGCCAAGGCTGCGATGTCAAACCATTCGCCAACGCAAATTGCATAACGCCCTCCAGGGAAAGGCTGCCTATAAACTGCGGGGATGCATCAGATAACAGAACATACAAATTCCATCTGATAGTGCGAAAAAAATATATGAAACTGTCGTGTTTCATCTTCCTTTTACGCTTTTAATTTAAGTAAAGCTATCCTAGAATGAAATAATACAGCTATAAAATCTGCTTTACTATAAATATATCCTTTTATTTTTTTCTCATTTATGTCATGGATATTTAAAATGTAGGTACTACGTACCAAAATGGCGCTCCGAACACACACTTTTTAAACGAGCATGCAAGAGAAGTGTGTGTGTGTGTGTTTGTGTGTGTGTGTGTGTGTGTGTGTTGTGTGTGTGTGTGTGTGTGTGTGTGTGTGTGTGTGTGTGTGTGTGTGTGTGTGTGTGTGTGTGTGTGTGTGTGTGTGTGTGTGTTTATGCCACAACGAATGAACCGATTTGGCTGAAATTTGGAATGAAATTAGCTCGTACCAAGGATTACCACATAGGCTACATTATATCGAGTTTCCACGGGAATCAAAAAATCTTAATCCATGTGAACGAAGTTGCGAGCATCATCTAGTACTTCTATAAATACAACACATGGAATAAACAATGAAAAGACACTAACTAAGTTCAATTAGAATGAATGAATACCTTTTAAAAATTAGTTCATACCGAGGTCATTAATTGTTTCCGCACAGTTTCGTAAAACAGCTTAAAACAGCGAGTACAGAGATAATGTATCTATACCGGCAATAAAGTACAAACCTAAACGGGAAGAATGCGGCCGTATATAAAGTGCCGAAGACCAATTTTTTAAAAGCTTTTTCGACCGTACCATCCAGAGTTTACGACGTACCTAAAAATTGTGAAAAATGCGCTGGGATTTGGCGCAGCAACATTTGGCAAAAGAAAGGCTCGACACAGTTTATGTTATAATGAAAGTACATTTGGATCTGTGCCTAATTTTATTAGCGAAACTCTTTCACGCTCGGGTGTGTTCAGTTGACACTAGTTTTGTAGATGGCGTGTGAAAGTTGTCAAAAACGGTACACGCATTTTCAGTCAGCCCTTCAACACATCTCTGGCATGAAACTGTAG
Source organism: Hipparchia semele (assembly GCA_933228805.2). Lineage (NCBI taxonomy): Eukaryota > Metazoa > Arthropoda > Insecta > Lepidoptera > Nymphalidae > Hipparchia > Hipparchia semele. The sequence goes on along the minus strand of OW121727.1, from coordinate 11,719,221 downwards.
TAGTAGAACTCTTTGATATAGTATATGTATAAAAAGAGATGGATATGTTACAAGCGTGCGGTAAATGAAGCACGTAATGGCAGATATTTGTCGTAATTTGTCATATCATTTGACAATGTAGTACTCTATTATACTCTTCGTCGTTCGGCACAATTTTTTCGCTTGTTTTGTGAGTATATAATTAATCCCTAGGAAGAACTGTTGTAGTAGTATATGTAGTTCTTTCAATTCACGAGGGTACGTGAGCTTTACTTGTGGTTACGTCGTGTACATGCACATTGCGTAAGTGTGCGTGCCTGTCAGGAGCGTAGGTGGGAGCGGTCAGGCGCGAGTGAGCTCTCGCTCACACTTATACACATACGATGCACACACAACTATGAGCCACGAGCCCTCGTAAATTGCAAGAACTATACTGCCGTCATAAGGAAACAAGACGCATCTGTCATTTTTTTCGAAATAGAGTTAGACACATATTTGGCATCAAAACAAAAAAACGCAGCTACCAGTATTTTTAAATTTTGTTTAAACTTATCACTGTTATATGTTTAAACAAAATTTAAAATTCTGGTAAGTACTGGTAGATGCGTTTTTTTGTTTTGATGCCGAATATGTGCCTAACTCAATTCAAAAAAAATTACAGATGCGTCTTTTTTCCTTATGACGGCAGTATAGCTTCTGGTTGTTTTTCTTTTTATTTGATAGCTGCGAAATTAAAAACAATATTTGAAGTGCTTTCAAAATAACTGTCTTGAAACGATGACTATTGCAAAGCCCATAATCTTGTTTATCTTTGAAATACTTTTATAAGTTTTAAGGTTTTATTTTCCAAGTCCTATATAAAAGACCTTTGTCCAGCAGTGGACAAAGGTCTCTTCATGGAGTTGAAAAAGAGTAAGCGGAAGATTGTTCTCCAAGATGTTATTGATGTAAGTTGAATATAGGGCTGATTATAGATATCAAAAAATGCAAGCCACTGACATACATTTTTTATCCATTGAAGGTTTACTATGAAATAGTAAATGTCATTTATCTTCAAACCTTCAATGGATAAAAAATTCCTATCGTCGTTGATAGGCACTGAGTTATAGAATCAGTCCCAAGGCCTCTATTGCGTAAGGTCAAGTAGTCACGTATTAGAAACCAGATTGTTGGAGATATAATAAAGCATGTTACATAACGTTTCGCATTACGGAACTTTGCCCTCGCCGGAAAGATGTTCTTTAGCTAGATTTATCGTCAAACTCGGATTCTATGATCGTAATATTGTTACCCTCAACTTACTCATTGCCTAATGATCTAGTGAAATCGGGAATCCTTACTAATCCTTACGAATATTATAAATGCGAAAGTGTGTTTGTTTGTTGGTTTGTCCTTCAATAACGCTGCAACAGAGCTACGGATCGACGTGATTTTTTGGATGGGTATAGTTGAGGACCTGAAGTGTGACATAGGCTACTTTTTATCCCGGAAATACAAAGAGTTCCCGCCGGATTTTAAAATTAAATCCACGCGGACGAAGTAAAAGGTATTTAAGAAATATTTTTTTTTCCTGTGTGCTAATATTTATTTTTTAAACTAGTGTTTTGTAACTTTGTTGCACACCCGAAGAGGCAATGTGCAATGCAATAAATGACTTTTGACTTTGAAAACGTGCTCAAGAATTATTATAATGCGTTTCAAATGACAATATAGAAGCCGCCATTTTCTGTTTCTATCTCACTCAGTGTAAACCTCATATGAGCAGGACAGAAATATAAAATGGCTGTTTGACAGTTCTATTCTCATTTGAAACGCACTATATTTATCGGAGTTTCCTACATCTATAAGAGTCCTTGAATAAAACAATTTTTGTGTAAAATGATTCTGCGTAAGCTTCCAATTCCATCATGTTACATGAATATTTTAATAAAATGTAAAAAAATAAAATTTAAAGTCCTTTGAAATGAGTTACCTGCTTTTTATTTGAAAAGGTTTTACTCCAACACCATCCAATCCTTTATTGGAAAGTTGCATTGAAAAAAAAATATATAAAAAAAATTTTCCCAAAAAACGGCGATTCAGACACGAAATGATAAAACATTTTCGAATAATACTTTAACATTTTACTGATTTATTGTAACGCCTTTTTTTTATATCAGCAATTCAGACGTGCCTTAACGTTTTTATTTACAAAGGTGTTAGTAAAAATATAGTTGATTCTTTTTAATTTTTTGCGAGAGGTATTATATTTTTTGACACTGCAACTACGATTTCAGTTTCAATATCAAATACAAAAATACGAATACGAAAAAGATCAAATTACGTTTTAAGATTTTGAAGGATTTCCTTCTTCCAGTTACCTATGTACCATTTTATACTCACCTATATGTACGGCGGATGAATACAAATACGAATTGGATTAAATCCAACGGCCCTTATCATCCTGAAGCGTCACCATTAATCACGGATGTATGGCTAAATGTAAATTTTATTTATCTACCCGGTGTTGTATGTACGTGCTGGTACATTAGGACGTTTAAACGGGAAATGAGCATGTGTTCGAATGTTTTTGTTGCATATTTTACTTATTTACCACGGGTTACGAGTTGACGTAATTATTATGGTAAAAGACTAAGCTGTTATCTAGTGCCAAAGATATTTAATAACATAGACTGGCTTAGAGAGGAGAGGAAGATGTGAAGGAGCCCTTAAAAATAAACTAAAAGAGGTTTTTATTAAGGACTCCTTCACTGATTGACTATTGTTAAGTGTTAGTTATTTTATTGATTATAGTTAATGATTAATTTAGTTAAGTTGTTGTCAAAATTGTAATTAGGTGCATTAGGTTTATAACTTTTATGTATAAGAGCGCCAGGTCGCCATCAAACTGGCTGTCCAGTTTGGCGACACAGTATTTTTAAGTTTATTTGTGTACCTAAATTTATCAATAAATTAAAAAAAAAAAAAAAACGTAAAAGCGAAAAGGTGCAGGTATAAATTATATCTACTTTGTCCGCGCGGGTTTTGGTTAAAATTATGTCCTAACACAATATTTAAAACAGCGCTTCATTATTTTTTAAGCGCAAGCTCAAATACCAGCTTTCATAAGATTTTTATGGATATAAATAATTGAATAAGTTCTAAAACCAAGTGTGAGTTGGGCTCGCACATAAAGGGTTCCGTACCATTATAATAGCGATTGTTAAAGTCGAGCAAAAACGTCAAAAAAATCACGTTTCTAGTATGGGACCCCCTTCTTTATTTTTTATTTTATTTTATTTCTATTATTTGTTTTTATAACGGCAATAGATATACACATTCAGTAAAAATTTCAAGTATCTACCTATTACGGTTCGTGAGATACAGCCAGCTGATAGACCGACGGACGCAACGTATGGACGGACGGGTAGCGGAGGTTTAGTAATAGGGTCTAAACATGAAAATCCATTATTTAACCTCCTGAAGGATCGAATTTCAAATATCCTGAAACTAGTTTTCATAGACATAACTTGAGAAAGGACGATTTTTTATATAATCTATCATCATTGTAATTAGTTGAGACTAGTCTTAACTGACTGACTAGCAACGTTTAGCTTCAACCACTTAAAAAAATCTATTTAAGAAACTGATAATTATTAACCTTTCATACGTTACCCAACATAATCTGTTGAAAAAAACCCTACTTTTTAATTTGAACCTTAGCAAAAGTGCTACGAAATTTTTAAGCTATTGCATAGCTTCTATCGTGGGCCAGTGTGGAGACCGAATCCAGAAATTCCGTAACGAAAATAACCTGACACGGGACTCCTCTACGGTGAGCCGCTAGATGGCGCATTTTTTATCAACGCCATCTCACCACTAGATGGCGTTAATAAAAAATGCTATGCAATAGCTTTACCGCGGCAGTCCCCGAGTGCCACACGTCTTTTTTTTTTTAATTAATTGCAGTAAAGTTAAGTTGTCGTTGTGTTGTCTAATCTGGTTGGAGGATTTGGCTATTGCTCTACCATACTGTGAAAGACGTGCAATCGTATATAAACCAATCATTAGCTTAGGTTTTACTTGCACCTTCATACCCCTTTCCAAGTTAGCCCGCATAGTAGATTGCGTAATCTTTTTCGACAAGGTGAAATAGCAGTGAAGGGCTACGTTATATCGAATGAAAAAAGATTTATCAGTAACTAATACAATCAGCTGTGAGCTGGCTGTGAGAGATGGACTGACATACGGATGTGACACTAATTATTGTGCATGCCCTTTTTGCCATTTTAGTAAGGAACCCTAAAAACCTGCGGGTGTAGCGCGCGTTCAAAATACATTAGGATTTAGCAGGTTTTTTCTTCACAGAAGAGAATAAGTACATTTTAATGATGTGACATGTTGTGGTTGCTAATACGGCCATGTTTAATAACGTCGTGTAGCTTTTTTGGGACTTTAAAAACTCAGGTGGAGGGCTGCCAGCCATATTGGTATAAACAGTTCCATACTTTATTTTTTATTTTTTTTATTGGTTTACTAGCGATTTTTACATAATACAATAACATACAATTTTTAAAATATTTACTGAGTAGGTATGTAAAATCATATTAAAGTAAACACGACGTGCACTATTTTATTTCAATTCGATTATATATAGTTGAGGTTTGATCCCACCAATTTCACTATTGTCGTACTCACCCCTAAAACAAGGGGGAGGAGAAAATAAGTCAAGTTCAGATAAAATAGTCTTACTGAGAAGCCCATTCGTTTTAAGTCCGTAAAAATACTTTATTTCACTGCTTCAAACTCAATAAAATTCTTCAACTCCTGCACAAACAGTTGGCAACCCTAGATTTCACAGCGAGAATACAATTAAAAAGAAATAAATGTTAAATTCGTTTTTAAGATAGATTGTGCTAATGTCTTTCTAATGATTTATAATTAAAGCTAATACACACTTAGTAGCTGACGACCGCGACTTCGTCCGCGTGGATTTAGTTTTTAAAATCCCGCGGGAACTCTTTGATTCACCGGGATAAAAAGTAGCCTATGTCACTCTCCAGGTCCTCAACTATAACCATGCGAAAAATCACGTCGATCCGCAGCTCTGTTGTAGCGTGATTGAAGGACGAACCAACAAACAGACACACTTTCGCATTTATAATATTAGTAAGGATAGTAAGGATAGCATTATTTTGAGAAATAACCAAGATTCTAGATATCAAATAGGACAGCATCTAGGTAACAGCTCTGTGCTCCAGTTTGCGATAGTTACTCGCAAATTACAGCTGTCAGATTTGCACAGCACACGGCTTTACCCTGACAAGCTGCAAGGCTTCTAAACGGTTCCTTGTATTAGCACTTTGCTTAGTATAAACTTAGCCCGCACGCCCGTTTAGTTAATTTTATGATTAGAAAATCACACTAATATTATAAAGGTGAAAGTTTGTATGCGTGTGTGTGTGTTTGTGTAAAATTCAAAATTTATTTATTTCATGTAGGCTACCTTGTAGCTCTTATGACACGTCATAAAATCTACCACCGGTTCGGAATTCAAATTCTGCTGAGAAGAACCGGCAAGAAACTCAGCAGTTGCTCTTTTCAAAAAATAAAATAATTTTACAATAAGTAACCAAACTAAGCTATGTATACAGTGCTTCCACAGTGAAGCTTCAATGCAATACATATAATCCAACACATGTCAACATGGGAAGACAAAGCAGACCCATTCCCGTTGGAATCAAAAAACTTAATCCATGCGGACGAAGTCGCGGGAATCATCTATTTGCAAATATTGGGAAAATTTGCCAAAATATCAAATTTAATCGGATCAGACTTATTTTACGTTAATGAAATCGGCCCTTTGGTAATCAAAATAAAAACTCAATAGTTTGCCAGTCGTTTAAATTATAACATAGCCAAGAAGGTTTGTTAGATAATAATTGTCAAGTTGTTGAGATATTTAAATTGTTGTTTAGCTGAACTTTACGACAGTCTTTGAAATAAGACTCTGCTGAAATTGGATGCGTCAGCTGGTGTTCTGCAATTCAGGGTGTCTTTGAGAAAGTTAATTTTAAGTCAACGAATTTATAGCGGTGGAATTGAATAGCCTAGTAGTTCAAACTTTTGTGTCCTAGTCGGAAAACCCTGCTTGCCCCAGAGTTCGTCACTTATTTTTATTTTATTTTATTCGTTGACAAGATAGTCTTTGACTGCAATCTCACCTGATGGTAAGTGACGATGCAGTCTAAGATGGTAGCGGGCTAACTTGGAGGGGGTGCGGCTGTGTACTCATACCCCTGATCGGTTTCTATACGCCATCGTGCCGAAACACTAAATCGCTTGGCGGTACGTCTTTGACGGTAGGGTGGTAACTAGCCACGACCAAAGCCTCCCACCAGACAAAAACTACTTTTTAATTTTTTTTTAAATATAGACTAGCGCTTGACTGCGATTTCACCTGATGGTAAATGAAGATGCAGTCTAAGATGGTGCGCATTTGCCTAGAAGATGCCTATTCACTCTTGATTTAAAGATACCCAAGTTATAGTTAGTTGGAAAAACGGAAGCCGGAAGGGCATTCCAAATGTTTGCTGTGCGTATTAGGAATGAGCAAGCAATTAAGATTGTGGAATTTCGATCACGTAGCGGTGCAGATTCATGCAATGCCTTGCGGTTTGGTGGTAGAAGGGTGATGGAGAAACTAAATTAAATAGTTCTTTGAGTACGTTCTCCGAAATATATCTTTTTTCTCAACGGTGTATGAAGTCAACAATTTCATACGTCTTGATCAGCAAGTAAAATACAAAGGACGGCCTTGTTGATTAGGATCGTAGATTGAAGGACAAACAGACACACTTTCACTATTATAATATTTGGAAGATTTAAGTAATTTTATATACTTTAGACTTTAGTATTAGATAAAGGATAAAATTTTAGAAAAAGGAAAGCCATCAGTTAACAATCCCATCAAAAACTAAAGAAAATACGAAACTCACAAATACAGTTATACTTACAGTAAATAAGTTTTTGAATTTGAAAAATATAATTTAGTAGTGGAGTCTCAAAATTAAACTAAATTGATAGATCTTTCTTAAGGAAAAATGTAGAAAGGATATTATTTTTAGATCTACAAGGTCTAAAAAACCTCTATGTTTATAGAGGTTATACCAGTGGTAGATTCATCGACGATTCAAAAGCACTTGTAAAAGTTTATTTGAATAAAAATATTTCTATTCTATTCTATATTCAGCCATAATGGCATTATTTAAACACTGCAGCGTTACGTGCAAGTTTTGAAGTTTAAAAGCTATAATTTAGTATGAGAATCTCTAAATTAAACAGAATGAATTTTATTAGATAGATCTAAGAGTAAAGCTTGCGTTTTCTGCTTGGAAAATTTTACAAAGGGTTATTATTTTTAGATCTTTCAATGTTCGTAGAGGTTGTATGCAGCCATAATACAATAATTGAATTTGATACTGTATAGCGTTACGTGCAAGTTTTTTGACTTTAAAAACTATTATTTAAGAGTAAAGCTTGTGTTTTCAACATGGAAAATTGTACTAAGGGTACTAATTTTTAGACCTTTCCATGTTTTTTTTAATGTATGGGTGTAAATTTCCCCCAAATTGTCAGGATGTGGTAGTCAGAGACCACGTCAGAGGAATCCTGACATTTGGACATTTTGGGGAACATCTCAAACATTAAAAAAGACGTGTGGCACTCGGGGACTGCCGCGGTAAAGCTATTGCATAGCATTTTTTATCAACGCCATCTAGCGGCTCACCGCTAGATGGCATTGATGAAAAATGCGCCATCTAGCGGCTCACCGTAGAGGAGTCCCGTGTCAGGTTATTTTCGTTACGGAATTTCTGGATTCGGTCTCCACGCTGGCCCGCGATAGAAGCTATGCAATAGCTTAAAAAAAAATGGACCTTTTCCATGTTTGTAGAGGTTGTGCAGGCTTAATATCATCATTGTCATTCTACAGCTCTTTCGCCGCACTCCGTTAGTGCAGAGGCACGGCCTAATATAAATCATGCCTAAACCGATGAGCTATTGCGCGTCATGTATCGACAGTGCAAGCTAACTGCACTATAGGGTGAGTCCAGTTTTTACGCAAATAGGTGCTTTCTAGGCTTGAAGGCTACTTAGTTCACTCTTGCACGGAATTAGGTTTATAAAGAACCCACTGCGATCTCACCTAATGGTAAGTGACATTGCAGTCTAAGATGGTAGCGGGGTAACTTGGAAGCGGGTTTAATTTAAATGGCTGTATCGTCTCTTTGTAATATGTATAGGAATTTCACATAAGTATTTTGGATCTGTTATATGCAACACATTAAAATAAATGCAAATTGGTTACAAATTAGACCTAATTTTGCGATTTTTTTTGTCGAACAAATTTCATTATTTTATTTTCCTACTTAGTATCATCCCTTGGAAATATGATGTAATTTTTTTACTTAAAACTTGATCTACTACTACAAAAATAAAATCAAATCTGCAACTGAAGATTTACCATTACATACGCTCGTAAATTGGTCGTACTATATGCAGATACTTTATTATAAAAAGTTATATATTCTCTTACTTACGCTTCTCTGAAATCGCTGAAACAAAAACGGGCCATTAGGGTTACATATAATTCATTGTCAGTAACTTCGAGTGTAAATAACACAAAAGTGTTAATAAATCTATTTGGCGCCCGCCCTATCCTCGTTACACGAATATTTTAAACGAAAAACTTTTTTTTTCCTTCTTAGTGTTCCGTACACGGTTCATGGAAAAGTACAAACCACGTACCACGTTGTCTGCGCTATTTTCTGTTGAGGTGGAAACAGTTTGTTCGGAATCAGTAGGTAATCTAATCGATTACAACAATTTTATTGAATCATGTTACATTTCATCAAGAAAATGTGATAAAACTACTTTTATTTATTAATAGCTTTTACCCGCAGCTTTGTTCATAATAAGTTTGATGTATCAAAATTAGGGGTAGAATTTTCAAAAATACTTTCTAAGCGGATGCCTATACGTCATAACAGGTAAGTATCTTTATGCCTAGCCCGATCAGTCCAGTGAGCTGTACATTGATAGATCAGTCAGTCAGTTAGTCACCTCTTCCTTTTATATATTCTGATGACCCCGGTTGGTGCTTATTATTAAAAGCGCGTGAGCAACTCCACGCGTGACAATAATTTTAAGTTATCAATAGTATTTTATTAGATATAGGAAACTATAGGAAGGGTTTTGAATTTAGTCAGCATTATGTATTTTAGGTAAGATCCACCTAAGCTACTGAGTGGATAGTGATGACTAAAATGAAATGAAATTTAATGAAATAAGGTCATTAGTTAACGACGATGATTTTAAGATAAGTTCAGAACTCGTAATATAGGCACCAGTTCTCTCTCCTTAAATTATCCATAATGAGGTGAAAAAGATTAGTTAGGTTAGTTATACCTGCCACAAGATGGCCTACCTGAAATAAATGATTTTGAATTTGAATTATATTTTAAAAGAATAAAATTTTCCGTAGCCGAGTTACGGTTTTTAACTTTTTTCTTAGAAAAAAAAAACTCTGATACGGAACTCTGTCGGAGAGCGAGTTCGTCTCAAACTTGACCGTAGTTTTTACGAACCGAAGCATGTCAAATTCTGAAACAACTTATGGAAGTTGCTAACGAAAGAAAGGGGACAATTAAGCTGAGATGCTTTTGTAATTTGTCAGTTTTTTATCACGGCCCAAACTTATAAAAAGTTATGCGTAAAATTTAACTGACAGCTTTGGCTTTTTTAATTTATTACTAACCGCGTTGCTGCTCGCGGCTTCAGCCGCTTTGAGTTAGAGTTTGAATATCCTGCAGGAACCCTCTGCAGGATATTCAAACTCTCCTTTTAATAAAGGATAAAAGGGAGCCTATGTCACTTTATTTTGTAGTTGAGGACTTCCTCAACTACAAAGTAAAGTCTATCCATTGCTAGGTTGCTCCATGATCGAAGTACACAAATATGCTCTGACATATGGGGAAAGAAATATGTTCATGGGCATTATTCTATTACGAAATAAAATAAGGTTTCATTATATATACAGAAACCATTTAAAAGTATCTTATAAGATTTTATTGTTATTGGAAGGAAATAAAAACTAACGGTAGTACTCAAGTGATTCTCGAGTGAATGAAAGTGTTACCACCTTGATATAAACAAATCGCGATAGTACGCGAAACTTTCTTGGTTGTACTAGATTAAGTTTAGCCCATCTTGGGTTCGGACTTGCGCGCTCCCCATACTAGCGTAGCAGTCACTCGATCTACACCGGCCGCTACGCACGCTATGTGCCGCTACGGATGCTACGAACTGTCTGCGATCGAACTTTGTCAGAATCATAATTCCAGTGAGTGATTATCAGAGTGAATATTGTGTAAAAATTCTGAGTGGTGCAAAATAATGTGGGTGTGCTACAATTATGATTATAATGTTTTGTTCTCGTAAAATTTGCCGCATCCGGCGATGACCTTCCCAGTTTACAGGTTAGTTGTATATTTTTAATTAGGATGCTGTGTTTGCCTGTATTTTTTGTGTACCTTAAAATGAAATAGTCTTCATATTTTAGCTACAAGGAGGAGAATGGATGAAGAATTATAATCGTAAATTTTAATCAAAAATAGTTACTAAAGTCCGAAATATTTTAAGATTTTTTTAATTAAATGAGAAACTATATGCACACAAAATCAAACCTTAACTTACCAAATGTACAAAAAACTTAAAACATGTCTTATTTCTGGATATGGATTGCGAGTAACCCATTATGTATACTATATACTCGTTATATAAAAAAACAGGTCAAAGTCATGGATAAAATATAATAATAAAATTTTGATAACTCAATATTTTTATTATTTTCACATATATGTTAGTTATACGTATATTTATACATATTTCTCCTCGTTGGATTATTTATTAAAACCAATTACCTACCGTGTCTGCAATTTTCGATATCAACGTTAACATAATATTACTTCTTTGTCTTATTATCTTATTACTTATTATCTTAAAAAAAATCATGAATTTCAGCAAAATAGTTATTAATTTCTTTGTTGATAAGATAGATAGATCTGCAATTCATAAATTATTTATTATAATCTCTTTGTCTTCGAGATTATGTTTAACTTGCCTAATACAGACGTCTAGCCTTGAGTGATATTAAAAAAGCCTTCATACTATGTCTATTTACTTTACCTAATCTTATTATCTGTATATTACGTCTTCATTATTTTATTTCTAACCCATTTAGATAGGAGTTTCATATTTGTAAGTATATTTAAATACGGTTTTCATATTGATTTTTTTTTTTGAAAAATATTAGCCCAGCTGAACTTGACTTATATTCTCCTCTCCCCTCCAAATAAGCGGAAAGCTTGTGCTAGGAGTGGGCACGACAATAGTGGAATGGGTGGGGTTCGAACCTGCGACCGTCAGTTTTCAGTCCGCACCTTTAACCGTTGGGCTATTGAGGTATCGCAATTTATTATTTAAAAAAAAAAAAAAAAAAAAAAAAAAAAAAAAAAATTGAATAGAACTCGAGCTTGACTTCCGAATTTTACTGGCCGGACCGCACCTCTGACTTATTTGTGATTTGATTAAGAGTTATTTGTGTTGAAGCAATTAAATATCACATTCTTCAAAAGTGAAGGAAAACATCGTGAGAAAACCTGCATTTTTTTGTAATATATAGACTAGCGCTTGGCCGCAATCACACCTGATGGTAAGTGAGGATGCGGCCTAAGATGGAACGCGCTTGCCTAGAAGATGCCTATTCACTCTTGATTTGAAACTGTTCTCCACAATCTTCTCAAGAGTGTATGAAGTCTGCCGATTTGCATAGTTGAGATATTATTTTTTAAATAATGAAAAGGTTCTAGTATATTTGAAACTACATCTATAATTTGAAAGGTCCTATACTTTGAAACTGTAGAACCAACTCCCTGCGACGGTGTTCCCACTAAATTACAACATGGGGTTATTCAAGGGGTGGACCAACAAATTCCTGAAAAGCCGGCAACGCATTGGTGTTGCCTCAGGTGCTACAAATGTGCATGGGCGGCGGTAATCACTTAACATCAGGTGACCGTCTGCTCGTTTGCTCGCTAAAAATATTAAAAAAAATATTATAATGTGCAGATATACACAAATAGAATATACATCAAATCTAATACACGTGTTACTCGAGTGTCAGCTGAAAATCAGCGTCGTGTATTACAGTCGTTTATAATGCACGGCATATGCTGAGCTGTACACTCATTCTGAGTAGTGTTACAGACAGACATTACTTACTTAATATTATTATTAAATGTACTGTTTGTAACACTGAACAAGAATAAATGTATTTTCTTTCTTCTTCTTCTTTCTTTTTTTTAATCGGTCAAGAATTGACGGAGAAGTGGGTTATCAAGGTTAGGTATTTTAGTGCAGAATGATTGATAGGGATATCAAATTGCCATATTCCAACCCGCAGAGCATCGCATTGGATGAAATATGACTTGAAAAACGGTCTCCCCCCTTTTATTGCTCTATTCGATAGAGTAAAAGATTTCAAATGCATGAGTAGAACACCCTGAATTCAAATGTGCTTCGATCCAGAGGTATGGAGTTTTTATTTTTTAATCTATAGAAATCAAAATAACCACATAAATAGCTTTAATTAAAAAATATTTATAATTGACTAGCTTTTTCTCGCGGTTTCGCTCACATTAAATTCGAATTTTCAAACCCCTATTTTACCCCCTTAGTGGAGAAATTTTCAAAAATCCATTCTTAGCGGATTCCTATATCAATTATGATATAGGAATGATAGCTATTAAGCTATCTGTATGCCCAGCCCGATCCGTCCAATGATTGGAGCTGTGCGTTGATAGATCGGTCACTCAGTCAGTCAGTCACCTTTTCCATTTATATGTTTAAGATTTAAATGGCAAATTAGAAAAGTGTAAATTCACTTTATTAATCTATAATATAAAAATGAATCGCAAAATGTGTTGGTAAGCGCATAACTCAACAACGCCTGGACCAATTTGGCCAAATCTTTTTTTAAAATGTTCGTTGAAGTTCAAGGATGGTTTTTACGGCGAGAAAAATTAGAATTATTGCTTGAAAAACCCTAAAAATAGCCCTTTTCTTTTTCCCATACAAATGATTTGAAACTAAAACGTAGTCAATTTGAGCTTTATTGCTATGGTATAAAGTTCATATTAAATTACAAGCACTCACTGTTGTCTAAGCAATGTAGGTGTGTTCCTAACGTCAAAGATCGTATTATCTATCAGAACAATGTGCGTGTGTGCGTTGGAGCACAGAATACATAGTTGGAGGAGTTTAATGTCGCGTTCCGAAACTCGCGTTTCTTTTGTATTAGTTTCGGCACGCGAGATAAAATGCATCAGTTTCCACGTCATTACATCAGTCAAACAAAAAGCGAAGCATCGGTAAAAATGTCGCAAAAACGGGGAAAATTATCCATATTTAAAATCTTTTAAAAACTTCTTAATCGCGATCATAATAATAGAAATTGACGCGGACGAAGTCGCGGGCGTCCGCTAGTATTATGTATATAGGTATCACTAGGTTTGTAGTCGGCAGGATCCCTAGCGGGGTTCGAAGGTGCGAGGCCTTTCCAACACGTTAGAACCCTTACGTCTATCAATTTTTCGAACTACATCCATTGCCACTTCGCTCTACCATTGAATAGAGAACATTTTTCTTGTTTTGTCGGTTAAAATAAAATTGTCAGCAAGAATATCGGAGAGATAAGATAAAAATAACTTTTGTTCTAGCCATACGGTTGATGTAAAAACTTTCTGAGTTTCAGTCAAGGCTGCTTTTTTTGTATTGGACTTTTTCCAACATTCTTTTCAGTCATTTTCTTGAAAGCTAAACCGATTTAGAAAAATGTTTCCGAGCTAAGGGGAGTTTTTGAGAAAAATACGAGCTTAGTGGGAATTGTATATCGGTGCCATTTTGTAGGAAATATAGGATATATATTTTTTCGTGTGATTCTTGTGTCATGACACGAGAATTTTGTATAAGAGTCGTGAAACTTAAGTGGAAATGGGCGGGGCACATAGTTCGAAGAGCTGATGGTCGATGGGGTCCCAAGGTGCTGGAGTGGTGACCCCGCACCGAGAAGCGCAGTGTTGGCAGACCCCCCATTAGGTGGACTGACGACATCAAACGAGTCGCAGGGAGCCGCTACATTCAGGCAGAGGCCTGTCTGGAGGTCCATGCAAGAGACCTATGCCCAGCAGTGGACGTCTATCGGTTGATAAAAAAGAAGAAGAAGAATATTTTCCCTTATGACAGATCCCAGACAGAGCCAATAGCTAAAGTAATAACAGCAATAACAAACGAAGAAACACTTCGAAATATAATATTCGTGTTTACACATCTTTTTAAGGACATAATTCTTCTTTCTTTCACAAATCTTTTTCAGTTCTAGCTGTTAAACTGTGGAATGCCTTGCCCCTTGATATTAGGGAGGCTCGGTCTATTAATATCTTTAAGAGACTTGTCAAAGATCACTTTCTGTCACAAACATAAAACTCTAGTATCTGTAGCTATGTCCTTTAACACCATTGGTTGCCTGGAAGAGATCGCTACGTAGCGATAGGGCCGTCAAATTGTATACTATTTTATTAAGCTCATTGTATCTATTCTTATATTATGTGTGGTGTACAATAAAATTCATTCATTCATTCATTCATCTCTTTTATGTTGTATTACTTTGATGATAGATATCTTAGAAAAAGTTTCTACAATTGACCTCGTATGTCCATATTATCATGATTTTAACCCCAGCAATGAAAAAAGAAGGATATTTCGTTGCCAAAGGTGATCTTCTTATATTAAAAATATCTGCTATCTAAGGGCCTACCTATTAGGCACGGTTTCGTGGGTATTACTAGCTTTTGTTATCTGAATAAACTGTTTGTACAAAAAGTTGATTAAGATACCAGTACAATTTGTGTTATATTTTATTCTTAAACTTTTGTTTCGCTTTTTCTTTGGTTAGGTTAGGTATAGTATAGTAATTTAAGAGTTTTTAAATAAAACATTAGAAACTTTGTTATTTTATAATTTTTGCCTCAGGGTTTGAATTGCAATGAATTAGGCATTAGGTGTTAATTTATAAATGGTAGGTATATTTTGGCTGTCAAACTACACTTTTATTGAACAAGTGTAAAAGTATATTTTAGTCCCATATAAAATGATTACAATTAAAAAAGTGAGTAAATTGGAAATACACAGATTAACAGATATACAAAAATGACAGATTACCCATTATGAAAACAAGTTATTATTTGGCTTGAAGTTACGATGGATATTGATAACTTTAGACTATGATCTAAGACGATAACAGTCCAACTATACCAATAGGACTGAAGACATTGTAAGCTCCTTAACTCAGTAAGAATCTACAAAATCGGTTGAGTTTCAAACAAATCGACGGGAACAATGTTACTGTGAAAACTTTTCGAATGATAAAGAAGTAAGAAAACTTCTGACTTCGCGTTCTTATAACTCCTTAGCGTATGCTTAAAAGTTTACTATCTAAATTTTGCTTGTTATAAAAAATAATATTTTAAGTGGGTAATTAATTTGCAATAAGTAATAAATATTGTGCCTTCATATGTAAAGTAAATATGAGATAGGTATAATTGTGATAATATAATACACGGTAATCAGTGGTACTTACTCGAAATATCGACAATTCCAACTAAAACAATTATGTTTTAGTTGGAATTGTCGATATTTTGATCCAGTAGCATCCAAGATAAGTACTGGAAAAATAAGAAAGCTTGGAGCACCGCAAAGACGTAAGTTCTCTTTGCGTGTTCTATCGGCTATATAACGGGGAATATTCTGAAGAACTATTTAATCTTATTCCACCCTCTAACTTCTAAAACCGCACCGCACGCCGCCGAACGCAAATTGACCCTCACCACCTGGGTGCCTGGAGCACTTCAACCACCCGTTGCTCCAGATCTTTTTTCCACGTACTACCAAATTGTGGAATTATCTCCCTTCGACAGTGTTCCCACTCAATTATAATAAGGGTTATTCAAGGGGCGGACCAATAAATTCCTGAAATGCCGGCAACGCATTGGTGGTGCCTCTGTTACTACAAGTGCTCATGGGCGGCGGTAATCACTTAACATCAGGTGGCCCACTTGCTCGTTTGCCCGCTATTTATATATAAAAAAAAATAACTTCTCCGGGCCATATTATACTTCACCCGTTGCCACTTCTTAAGCTTTTATTACAACACTGCCCCCGAGACATCAATCAAGTCCAAGTATTACATCAATTTTTTACCCAGATTACATATTATAATTTAAGTTAATTGGAATTGAATCTCTTTGAAGTTTGAACATATTGATACCTCCTACATAAGTTGTGGTATCCCATAAAATTTACGTTTTAGGTTTTGCACTTATCATTTGTTTTTATCTATTTTATGTATTCGTTTAAAAAAAAATTAAAAACAGCATTCTTTAACATACTTTCAAGGTGTATAAAGTTGTATCGTTATTAAAATGATGGCCTAAACCATTTTAACGACCTTCACAACAATTAACGCGTCACGTAAGCGTTTTGGGGATACAACAACTTACGTAGGAGGTATAGATATATTTTCAGGGCTTAAAACTGAAATACTTTCAAGGTATCTAAACAGTGAAATAGCCTAGTAACTTTTATTCGAAACGACTTCGAGCCAATTAATTGTCGAGCACATTTCTTTGAAATGAGACTTAATCTGGAGATTTAAGATTTTCATTAGTTTCAGTTGCCAATAGTTGCCAATTTAAATAAACAAGGTCGAAGTAAACAGTGGTGTCTCATTTAAGCTGATCGCATATCAGCTCGCACGTGCCGAAAAAAATGTCTTTTCAATAAAAATAAATTGTAATAGCAACTGCTTGTATATCGCGGAACATCTTGGACAATATTAGTACCCACACACAAGTAATCCTGTCTCGAAAAGCATTTAACAGTATATGTTTTTTTGGTTGTTGACTAGTTGATAATTTAAAAAAACAGTTACATTTCTAACAGTTAAAGAAAATTTACTTGAAGTTTGAGAAGTGAACATGTTATCATTACGACCTTCCAACCACTACCAATACCGACACCAACCAACCAACCGACCGACCACATCAATGCCAAAATTCTCTGAGCTCTAATTCAATGAGGTTATGGTTCAATTTTCTTTGACACTAATATCATCGAATACGAATACGATCAATCGAATTTAATCTTATACTAACCCTACTAATACAAGTCGCATACGAAAAAGCAAAGGGCCATTAGTCACGTGCACAGAGTTAAATTAACATTTTTCTTTATTTTGTTTTTCTCGAAATAATTCAGTAGTAAATTGTAGACATCTCATGGCGCACATGCTAGCCCTCAGGTCATGGATACTTCGCAATCAGCGATATAGTTTTTGCAATTCATAAGGGCGCGTTGCTTATGGTTGTGTGCGTGTCGTATCTGTATAAGTGTGAGCGAGGCTCCTGACAGGCACGCACACTTACGCAATGTTTATGTACACGACGTAACTAGAGTTATTCAAAAATGGTATAAATCAATATCATGCTACTGACTAAAAATTATAAAATTTTAGCATGCTATAAAAAATGCTATGCTATAGCAACTTTAATTAGGAAGCATGTGGGCGGCCGGCGCGCGCGCTATGTCTTGCAACACGCTAAATCACATAGCATGTTTATTGCGAGTTGCGATAAATCCATCTGCTAACTGCCCGGCCGCCTCAGCGCCGCTGCTACGCACAGTGTGCTACACCGCCTACAGCGCGTGATATTTATAGCATCGTAGCACCACCGCGCCTACGTATGTAGCACTTGCTGTGTGCTATGGAAAGATAGCATGCTGTAATATGTTGCTAATTGCTATATTAACCACCTCTAGACGTAACCACAAGTACTTCTTGCGTGCTCACGCGCCCTCATGAATTACAAGAACTATGCCTAATAATGTTGTCAAAATCGGAGTAAAAAAATTAGTAGTTGCAACTGATGGACAAAATGTTTGTAACCGACCTTAGAGTATTTAACCAACTAACCGACATAAACATGGAATGAAGTAGGTATACGGGCGGCTTTTTCTATGCGTAGTTTACTATGCGACTAGCATTACAATACTAAAGCTGTATTAGATTCAATCTAGTCGTATTATTTGGGTTCCATTAATTGTGTAAGTCTTAGTTCATGCTAAGGAGCTTTAGTTTGCTAATTAATTCATTAATTGAATACAATTTAACCTTTGAAATTATTATTAAGTAAACTCTACCGTTAATGTAATATTATGTTTCTAATCTGGTTAATTGAAATTTGTTTTAAGGAAACTCTTGATTAATTAAATTTCTGAAGTTAATAACAGGATGTGTTATATATACCTTATCAGCTGTACTTATCTGTACTAATATTACAAGTTCAAATAAATCGCTGTCTGTTATCTTTTCAGGCATCCTTACTAATAAATGATAATAGCGTTTTTGGTTGTTGTTTTTGGTTTTTCCTTCAATCACACAGCAACAGAGCAATGGATTTACGTGATTTTTTGATGGGTATAGTTAAGGATATAATCAATAGAGTTTTTTTTAAAACCTACTCCACGCGGACGAAGTCGGGGCCAAAATCGAGCGATTATACCTATTATAATTAAGGATTGAGGATACAAGACCGTTTATTACAAATATTATTTTAATCTCTACAATATTATGTTACTTTGAGAATAGGCGAACTAATAGACACCTACATGATGCCATTATTATTAGGCTGCGTTTAACTAATATTCTCTGCTTCAAAGCTTGTTTTAGGTGTGTTAGGTATTGGTACGATAATAGTCCAACCTTTCAATTTTCACCTTCATTCTGTTATTTTTTTATTCAGAAGACAAAAACAGGAAAATTTTGTGTCTACGTTTCATGAACGTTCGGCGTCTACAAATACCTACAATTCTTTTTAATATAGCGCCTACGTGCTGTCCCAAACAGTTTTTCGTCTAGCCTACCACAAACGACCTATTTTTGTTAGTTAGTGTACTACTTTTGTCAAGCTCCAATTTTTCTCCGATTCAAAGCAAATTAAGGTGAAAGTGGTAAAGGTAACTGTCTGTCTATCTGTCTTTTCGCTTGATTGCTGCGCTTTGTAATGCTTTCAAGCCTATATCGCTGAAAAAATGTTGATGAATTTCGGTATAAAGATAGATTGGACTTTTTTTTTTATTCGATGACAAGATAGCCGATGACTGCGATCCCACCTAATGGTAAGCGACGATGCAGTCTAAGATGGTAGCGGGCTAACTTGGAAGGGGTATAGCAGTGTAAATTCAACCCATACCCCTTATCGGTTTCTACACGCCATCGTGCCGGAACGCTAAATCGCTTGGCGGCACGTTTTTGACGGTAGGGTGGTAACTAGCCACGGCCAAAGCCTCCCACCAGACCAGACCAGAGACAATTTAGAAATTATACATTCCTAAATGGCCCCCGCCGGGAATCGAACCCGAGACCTCCCAGTTATAAGACCACAGCGCTCACCACTGCGCCAGGGAGGTCGTGAAAGAGGGAGGTGGACTTTGCAGAAGGATATAGGTAACCTTATGTCCTATACATAAAACTTGAAGGGGGTGAAACGGGATGAGTAAATTGATTTTACTCCATAACTTCGTCAAACCTAAACTGATTTTGTTAATTATTTTATTATTGGAAAACCTGTACCATCGTCTGTGGCAGTCTTCGGGTTATGTACACGGGCGGCTCGGCCAACTTTCACGTATTACGGAATAATCTCCTTTGAACTAATACGACTAACAGCTCGACGTAAGCCGTTTTATATTACCTACGCACTATTATTTTATAAACTGCGTATTATTTTATTATATTGTATTCACTTAACTAAAGCCTGAATAGCCTAACGGTTAAAGGTGCGGACTGAAAACTGAAAGGTCGCAGGTTCAAGCCCCACCCGTTGCACTATTGTCGTACCCACTCCTAGCACCTGCACAAGCTTTCCGCTTATTTGGAGGGGAGAGGACAATATAAAAGAGTCAGAGAATAAAGGAGAGTTCAGCTTGGCTAATATTCTTTTAAAAAAAAATATTAACCGATTAGAATAGAATTAAAGAGGGTTCATTATAAAAACTTAACTCCACGCGGAAGAAGTCACGGGGAAAATTAACTATAAAAATAATTAAGGATTGGAGAGTGATATTCGGTTTTAAAAGGTAGCTTTTAAAACCGAAAAACAGATGTTCCCCGCGGGAATTCAACCTTCAAGTGGACGAAATTGTGGGCAAAGCTAGACGTATAGTTCTTTTAATTCACGAGGGCACGTGGCTCATGGTTGTGTGTGTGTCGTATCTGTATAAGTGTGAGCGATAGCTTGCTCGCACCTGACCGCTCCCACTTAGGCTCCTGACAGGCACTCACACTTACGCAATGTGTATGTACACAACGTAACCACAAGTAAAGCGCTCGTAACTTCGTGAGATAAACGTACTATACTAGGAATTGAATAAGTTACATTTCAGTGAAACGGCGTCCGCGGTTTTCCATTGGATTTGTTCCCGACCTTATGGGTCCACAATTTCAATTTGGAGCCCCTCTAGCGTCGTAGTGTTACATAATTCACACTAGCGTAGAATCAATTTCAATGAGATTTATTGAGCACAACGCTGGGCCGGTGATCGATTGGCGTCCGACGACAGGTACTTAGAGTGGGTGTGTAAATTCGGTGCACTCTTGTATTGTTTATTTAAATTATTCAATGATAAGACAGTCTTTGACTGCGATCACACCTCATGGTAAGTGACGATGCAGTGTAAAGTAGCGGACTAGCTTGGAAGGGGTATGGCAGTGTAAATTCAGCCCATACCCCTAATCTGTTTCTACACGCCATCGTGCCGGAACGCTTAATCGCTTGGCGATTTGATGTATGCAAAGTTAAGAAGATAAGAGGCTAGTGCAGGCAAAAAAGATAACCTCTGTTAAACGTTGGTAAATTGAATAATATTGTGAGTTAAATGTTATGTAGATATTGGATAGAAACAGGCGTTACTTTGCGGAAGTTCATGATTAGAAAGAAAAGGTTATAATTTTTTTTAGCTTGTAACTGCATGTTTGACCATACAGATTTTTTTCTGTTGGCGGATTACAGCAAAAAAATTCTAACTTTTTCTTGTTATGTAGATCTAGGAAGTTGAAATTTTGCACAGAGATAGATACCTATTTTAAGTAGACAAGAATAAGGCCAGATTTTCCGAAATTCCCACGGAATAGAGCAAAAAGAGGATTTATATTTTCTCCTATGTGGCACTATTTCTGTTACTAAAATTCTTAGAGCTTTTAAATTTAGTAAGATAGCAGGTAATTAAGAAAGTAGGTTGATGACGAAGATGAAAATAAGGATAAAATTTAGGCCTATAATAAAATAATAATTAAGTGAGCAAATGAAAGTGAATGTAAAATTGGCCACACAGTTTGTATAAGCGCGGAAAATTGCGGAAAAGTGAAGGAATCAGCTTAAATTACAAACGAGTCGAGCTCTGTTTGAAGACCATTTAATATTTAATGGTATGAATAATTCTCTCGGCTGCAACAAAATTCAAATCCGTGCAATGTGAGTGGAATTCATTATTTTGGAAACAAGAGTTTGAGAATCGTATTGAGTTTTGGAGTCGCTTGTGTGAAATTAATGCGCAGCGTGTAGGTACTCGCTAAAATACTATCCTATTAATATTATTAATGGGAAAGTTTGTGAGGATGGATGTATGGATGGATGGATGTTTATTACTCCTTCACGCCACAAAGAATGAAACGATTTGGTCAGGTACAGAGCTTATTCTAGTCTGAAATACCATATAGGCTACTTTTTATTCTGAAAAATAAGATCGTTCCCGAAATTAAAAAACCTCAATCCACATGAACGACGTCGCGGGCAACAGCTAGTCTAAATATATAAAAGGCAAAGGTGACTGACTGACTGACTGACTGACTGACTGACTGACTGACTGACTGACTGACTGACTGACTGACTGATCTATTAACGCACAGCTCTAACCACTGGGACCGATCGAGCTGAAATTTGGCATACAGGTAGCTGTTAGGACGTAGACATCCGCTAAGAAAGGATTTTGGAAAATTTCAACCCCAAGAGGGTTAAATAGGGGGTTAAAAAATCGAACCTTACGTGAGCGAAGCCGCGGGTTAAAGCTAGTAATATTATAAATGCGAAAGTTTGGATACAAAAGTTTTAAGTTCTTTTTTTATTATTATAATAATATTATTATGGTATAATTTGAAAAAAAAAAAAGGTTTTATTCATCATAAGGTGCAAGGTGTTAGGTGCTAGAATAGTGTTTAAATTGCAACATAATTTTAAGAAAATAGCCATCAAATATTAGTTTTCGCCTCGTTAACAGAGCAACGTTTGGTATAATTTAATCTAATTTAATGTAACAGATTCGTGGTAAAGTTAACGCGAAATATGTCGAGGTAACTTATGCTGTGAAGCTAATTTTCCGGTACCTAGTAAGATCCTGTAGGTATGCTTTGAAACATTCTTGACGAAACATTAGAGATATATTCAGTAGGAGCAAAATCTTGGCTAAAGTTAAACAGCGCGGGACTACCCTCTTCTTATATTACTACCCTCTTCTTATAACCAATTTGTTTGTCTTAGGTATCCGAAATAGGCTTCCACAATGCACTTGACTACAATCAGTACTGGATAGAACTGATTAGGTCTAGGTTGGAGCGCGCCTGCCTAGAAAATGCCTATTCACTCTTGCCTTGAAGGTACTTAAATTATAGGTGGCAGGAAACACAGATGCTGGAAGAGTGTTCCACACCTTAGCGGTTCTTATCAGAAACGTTAAATTAAAGTGTTTCGTTTGAGTAGATTGGATTTCTACCACATAAGGATGCCAACGCTCACGACTTCTCGCAGTTCTGTAGTAAAAAGGTGAAGGAGGTACTAAGCTAGTGAAGTTCCTGAGCGCGATAATAATTTGACCAAGCTATAATTTAAAATTAAAAATCCACATGTGGTTTGGCAGGCTTCACACACCTTTGAGGATATTATGGTGATTTCTTGGACATGCAGGTTTCCTCATGACGTTTTCCTCCAAAACGTCTGGAGTCCAGTAGGATTAGTATAAGATTTAATTCGATTAATCGTATTCGTATTCGATGACATTAGCGTCAAAGTAAAATGAACCATAATCGTATTGATTTAAAGTCACAAATTCAGTACTCGTACTGAGCGTATCGAGCGTAGAATGAATAGAATAGATTAGTAAATATTGTTTATTCAAATAAACTTTTACAAGTGCTTTTGAATCGTTGATGAATCTACCACCTGGTTCGAATGCCCTTTCTGCCGAGAAGAGCCAGCAATAAACTCGGCAGTTGCTCTTTAAAAAAAAAAAAAATTACAATAGGTAACAAAACTATGCTATATGTGTACAGTGTTTCCACAATACAGTTTCAAAAATGCAAAACAATCCAATACATGTTAAAACAGGCAGACAAAAGCAGACCCATTCCCGTTGGTGGCACCCGTTCACGAGCATGACGCATGATCTAGCCGTTGCTTCTCTCAACCATATTTGAAGGAACGTAACAACCCGCACCACACGACACCACCACATAAATTTTTAAAGAGAGCATGACATACTTAGGCTACCCATGTTAAGGCATCGAATTGAATACTAATATTAAAATACTCATTTTAAGACATGACTGATGCATAAATAAACAAAATTGAGCTCAGAGTCAATGTAGTGATGGTTCATTTTACTTCGACGTTAGTGTCATCGAATAAAAATCCTAGACAGCCTGAAAGGGAGGCGGAAGTCTTAACCACTAAGTTGTAAAGGATATGGAATGGAAAAAGCAGCGGTCTAACTACTGTAGCACTTTATACAAACTGTCACGCCATATTTCCGAAGCCAACAATAACAAATCTTTAGCAAAGGCTTCTTCGAAATAACCCGAGTGCGGTCTACGATAACTTAGTTACGAACTTCTATGTACTTAGAGAACTATTTAGTGTTAAAGTAAAGGGATAAGCAAGTTATGACAACTTTCTGTGGCTTAGTGGAACGCACTACTTTTGCCCGGCCCTTTGGTTTGCGGTATATATTTTAAACCGACTTCCAAACAGGAGGAGGTTATCAATATAATATCCGAGATTTTATCCGCGTGAAAATGGTTTTTTATATATCCCGGAGGAGCTCTCTGCTTTTGCGGGATAACAGCTAGTCTATGACATTTTTCAATTCTTTAAACTAGACCAATGCAAAAAATTCAATTCCAGATTGCAGCGTCATTGAGGGATAAACCAACAAGCAACCACATTTTCGCATTTGTAATATTAGTAAAGAAAGGATAGACTGTTCTCATGGTGCTCACATTTTCACACTTGTGTACGATAATATCTCCTAAGTATAGTTAGTTGATCGGGTTTCCTTAAGATAAGCTTGTGTTTGAAATTCGGTTGGAAGAACATTATTGTTTGTCGTTTGAACATTGACCATTAACATTAATTGTATCGACTTGAGGTCTTTAAACTAATACGTTACAGACGAGAACCATAAGTGCGAGTTTGCAGGACTCGACAACGTTAATAGGATATATTGAGCATGGAAACTTCGTCTCATTTGGCTATAGAAAAGTCCTCGTACCGCCAAACCACGCACCGCCAAAGTTTGGAATGCTCTTTCATGTTCCATTTTTCGCACTGACTTTAACTTGGGTACTTTTAAATTAAAAGTGAATAGGCATCCTCTCTCTATCTTAGCTTATTCTTAGCGTAGAGTATTTATTCAGTTATATCCTGTACTTAAACCACAAATACTAAAATTAGATAAATATTATAAAGAAACGAAATTATTTAATTTTTAATGCTGATAGATTCTATAGCTTCACAATAATGCTAATAGATGGCGCTGTATTTAGCATCGGTAAAACCATGATAAAACAGTTTCGCGTCAACTGTTTAATTCCTTTGGGAATTATGGGATACCGCGAGGTCTCAGTTCGGAGCGAACTACTAGTGTTATTTATTCAGTAAATATTTCCATTGTACAAGTGCTCCGCTTGATGCGCTAACTGTTATAGATGTTTGGAGGCACTCGAACTTCAAAATGAAGTAGTCCATTTTACTTTGAAGTTATCGTATATATCGACGTGTCGATAGTAATGTATAAACTCGTACTAACCCTACTAACCAGTACAGTATCGGCAAATGTTTGGGCGCATTATTCGCGCAGTTATACAAATGTTGTCTAGGGACAAGCAACGGTCGGCTATCGGCAAGTTCCTGGACCATCTCGTTAAGCTAATGCTTGTAGGTTTGCCAAATGTTTGGACTTCCGGAACATAACCTTTGCGGTTTGTGCGGCCAGTAGAGGATAGACGGTTAACTTTATTACCTTGCTACGAGAGGATATAGCGTTTGGTCGTTAGGTGTGTCTGTTTAATTGATAGTTGTTGCATTTATCAGTTGCAGAAGAAGTTCTATATTAGACAGCTAAATTACAATACCTTCAAGCAAAAAGTCTTAAAGATTCTTAAGGAAAACAATTATTATTGTATCATAGAATACATTGATGAAAAAAATTTTAATGTATGTATCTAGTTAATTATTTTAATGTATATTTTCTAGTTTTAAGGTAAAAATTTGTGCGCCTCACGGCGTGCAGTAGTGGTACACAGCAATAGCTAAAAGAACTTATACTACCTATTTCAACAAATAAATGGATTTTGATTTTGATTTTATAGAATAGAGTAGAACATTTTTTATTCACCAAAATAAGAATTTTTTAACCCTCGACAGAAAAAGAGGGATGTTGTAAGTTTGACGTGTATATCTGTGTGTCTGTCTATTCCCTCGTAGCTCGGTAACGAATGGACCGATGTGATGCGGTTTTTCTATATGAAAGCTAAAGTGATCGAGATGGATATTAGCTGTAATTTATGAAGATCTGCTCAGGTGTTTGAAGATCATCAGCTTATTTCTTACTCAATTAAAGGGTCTTATAAACTTTCACTGTTCAATTCAGATGTCAGGTATAGTCTGGCCATAGGTTTATATAATACTAGCTTTAACCCGCGGCTTCGCTCACGTTAAGTTCGATTTTTTAACCCCCTATTTAACCCTCTTGGGGTTGAAATTTTCCAAAATCCTTTCTTAGCGGATGTCTACGTCCTAACAGCTACCTGTATGCCAAATTTCAGCTCGATCGGTCCAGTGGTTAGAGCTGTGCGTTGATAGATCAGTCAGTCAGTCAGTCAGTCAGTCACCTTTGCCTTTTTTATATATTTAGATTGTGTTATACATAAAAACTAAAATATCTTTCAATGAAAACTTAATGGAAAATTTTTTAGACCATCGTTTAGACCATTAATATTGATAAATAATTTTAGCGTAGAGTGACTGTGTGTGATTCAGAAATTTAAATTTCAAAACCTCCCTTACCGGGAGTCGAACACGGCACCTTTTTCAGTCCTGCTACCGAGTACCTAGACGTTCTCAAAACAATTGAGTGTACGCGACTAACTAGTTCGGCACTAGTTATCAATGTTAGGAGAGTGTATTTTAGTTTGCAATTTAACTTACGCTTTTGTCCCGTCGTGCACTCGTTAATTCATTCAAACTTCATCGAAGCACAAGTAAGCAGTCATTATAATTTATCGTTAAACTAGCGACCTGCCCCGACTTCGCATGGGTGTAATGCTGATACTAAATATACTACAGAATGTCTTTATATACAACATTCACAGCTCTATATTAAATGCACAATGTATTTTAGGCACTTAATTGGATAGTATTGCTTAAAATCGCTTCGTAAATAAGCCATTATTTCTGGTAAAAAGTAAAGGATAAAAAATGGTTATTGTGGGTTATCCCTAAGAGATAGACATATACCATCGCAGACTTTTTTGTAGACCTTTTTAAGTGTATAATACTGTAGTACATTATTTTGATAAATGGACGATTTGGATGAAAACTATCCAGCTAAATGCCAATTAGGTTTTATAAAGGACAGTTTAAAAATCGAAAATAATAATTGGTAGTTTTGTATAGGAGTCACCGCTTCGGATAACCTTTAACAGATGTCGGAAGCAAAGCCGCGGGTAAAAGCTAGCGTGTAATAAAACTTTCCCATACAACCTGAAAATTTAAACCTGCGAACGTACAACTTAAAAGCATCTTTACTAAGTCCAAACTGCTTTTAGTGTCATAACACTTTAAAATGTAGATTGTCTAGAATATATATGGAGTGTGGCGAAGTGGGCACTTGTAGAAATGTTATACTGCTGAAACTAAGTTAGGTTTTAATGTAACGGGACGGGCAATTTACAGCAAACATGATACATTTCGTTTGCAGCGAGCCGTGTTTATTTTATCTTGGGTTGTGGTTAACCAATTTTAATGTAACTTACTGACACATTCGGAGACATTCATTGAATTATATTTAGGGCCTGTTTCACCGATGAATAAAGTTGACGTTTTGACAGTTTTTGTATGGGCAATCTGTCAAATTTATTTGTTCGTGTTTACTGGAAGGCAGTAAAACAGGTCCTTTAAGAGCCATTATGAAATCTCTTAATGAATTTTCATTTCTATATAGCCAAATACCTATCATCGCAACGTTTAATTGAGGTGTAAAATTGACGCTCTGACAGTTTTTGTATTGAAAATCTGTGAAAACATCAAAAATATTCGACGATTAAAAGTTACTTCGTGATCGTGAAATCAGCACTAAATATTTTTAAGGACAGTTTTTAGGGTTCCATAGCCAAAATGGGACCCTTTGGCTACCGCCCTACTTCACCCTATTACTAATAGTCTCCGCTGTTCGTCTATCTGTCTGTCAGCGAGCAATAGTATAGAATAGAATATTTTTCTATTCAAATAAACTTTTACAAAGTACTTTCGAATCGTTAAGTGAATCTACCACTGGTTCGGAATTCCATTCTCTCAAGAATCGCAATAGGAATATAATAATTGAAATTTTAAAAGAATCTGTATTTCTATTGCCTCTGTAACAACAAATAATTAAAAAAGTATAAAATTTAAAGAGGTCTCCGTACAATAAACTTTTGGTGTTGCTCGATCTTAATAATAGCTGGTATGTTAAAGTTTTTAAGATGGTGCGAAGTTTAAATTTTATAAATACTGGTATTTTTATTAATATTCTACTTATAATAATCCTTTGAGTAATTCAGCTACCAAAGTATATTGTTTTGTGATTTGTTAGTGATTCTCTCAAATTGGTATAGATATATAAGTAGTTGATTTTGTAAATAGTTAATTGTAATATTTTGTTTGTACCGATGGGGCTGACATAAAGGTCATCTTTAGAAGTCCCCTATAAAATAATGAGAATAAAAAAAAGTGTTACGGAACTCTTCGTGTGCAAGTTCGACTCGCACTTGGGAGGTTTCTCTAGTTTTCGAGCTGGATTTTAATGAAAATCCTAAATCATGAATAGATTTCCATGAAGCTACAGTTTTGCTCGTAGGCCGTAGGGGTTGTATTGTTATCATAGAAGGTCTCCTCAAATAGTTTTATTTGCTTAGCAATTGACGACTTACAGCCATACCTTCTATAAAGCCCCTCTCACAATCATTAACTAACACATTCCACTCGTAGCTAACAATAACTTAGTTACTAACTTGTGTGTGTTTAGGAAACAATGTGTTCCAAGTTTAGGGTCAAGTTTAAGTTAAGTTAGTTCATTAATGTAATGCGATTCTAATGTAAGTTCTAATTTTGGGCCCTTCGTTACTGTGTAGTAAATGAAAATGCCCAATCTTATTAAATTACAAGCTTTCGCCTGCGACTTAGTCCGAGTTTTTACTATCTATACCCATGTAAGTACTCGTAATCATGTTGATCAAAGGATCAACAAGTGTGTAAAGACACACTTTTATATTATAAATGCGAAAATATGTGTTTGTTGGTTGGTTTCTATATTCAATCTATCTACAATCTGTTAGTAAACTTATGGATAAACGAGAAACGATAAACGATAAGTTGCTAGATAACTACCAGACAACAGGCGAAAAAGTCCATACAATTTACTAGGTACTAGGCAGCTTATCAACAGATTAACCCATATATGCCCAGGGGGTCGTTAAACGCCCGAAGGTACTTGATGACTTCAAATGCATCCTGATTGCAACTTATTATATTAATTCTAATTAAAGCACTATTTTTCGATACAGTAAAGAACTACTTTGAAGCACAGTACAATAAAATTACTATTCTTAAATTATTTCAAGTGAAAAATAGTAGTACAAAATCGTGTAAGTTTTTTTCTGAAAAAATTTGGTGACTACGTGCATATAAATGTATATATTCTGTGTGTTTTATGTTTTTTTATCATCAAAATTATTGTTATAGTAAATTGAATATGTGTTTTAAAGATATAGGTATAATTTTCACTGAGGGGCTACATTTTTCGTACTCAAATTAATGGAAACTTTTCACGGGGTCGGTAACGACCCCGTGGGCATATATGCTGCTTTAAATTCTTATTTTTACTCTAACGGTCCCGGCATGTGCTCTCCATTTTTGAAATAGTTGAAGCCCAGGAGAAATTGGATAACGAGGAACAGGTCCAGGGCATCGATGTAAACATTGATCCCCCTTGCAGAGGTACGATATCAGACTAAGATTAGGATGAAAAGGATGAAAGTGTGAAAATATAAATCGATTTCACCTATCTCAATAATTATTTACTTCAGCCGAAATGTTAGTCATACAACGAAAAGGTAATGATGACAATAAAGCCACCAATAAGGCTTTAGTCAATTATTCTCGTAGTTTTCCAGTCCATTATTCTCGTAATTCTCAAATCTCTGAACCCCTTTCTACACAACACAATGTTCTATTCCTATTGAATTGTCGAAGAATCTTATACTTTCATTGCTAATTCTGAGGACTATTCTTTCTCGAGGGAGCACTCTGCTAGGGCCAACAGTGATTTAGGTGCTCTTTTCTACAAGAAATGGGAAACATCGCAACATGAGGCTACGCAAATGTATAAAACGAGCTTGCAAAAAGCTTGCAAAGATAAGATTTGCGCCATTCACTGGAATGAAGCAGCTTAGTTACACTGTTGTCCAGTGCAATTGGCGTATATCCCGTCCAAAAGGCTTGTCGATATTCTGATATTGGCAAACATATTGATAGTCAAACGTTGTACATGAATACAATCAATGTGGGAGGAGTAGATAGACTTGATGCTCATTTTGGAGTTTATCAAATTGACATTAGGGGTAAGAAGTGGTATATTTTGATGTGGTTAGTTCACTTCGATGTGTTGACAGCAAAAAAAGTATTTGAAAGAGTGTTGACTCTTCAATGCTTCCCAGATTATTGGAAGCAAACGTAGATATACTGGAATTTTATCTATAGCAAAGTCTTTTTCTTTTCTATTTTCTCTTCGAAATCTAATTCTTCAACCTATCTTATTTCGAAAACTCAACCTGAGCCATACCAGCAACTGAAAACAAGGCAGTACCCTATTTCTGTTTTAAAACTTTACATTTACTCAATAGTTGGATCAGAAGACGTGTGCTGTCTAAAAACATAGTCAAAATGTGTCGCAAGTTAATGTCCATATGTATTACAGATGCTTTAAAGATTACCTTACCCACCTAATTCTACTACGTAATGGTTCCTGTCTCAATGTCTACCCCAATAATTAAGACTAATAAGCAAATAAAGTTTTTATATTCATGATTCCTCCCCCATACTAGTGTAAGACCTTATCTGCCCATGGGGTCGTTTTCGACCCCCTGAAAAAAACCCACTTTCAGATTTGAAAACTACTAATTGCTATTGTAGCCCTTATTTATGGTCATTAATAAACAACATATGTGAAAATTATAAAAATCGGCGTCAAAAAAAGTTCTGGGCATATATGGGTTAAGGCTAGATTGAATAATATACATGGGAACCGGGCGCTAGTCTTATTGAAAAATCTTACGGCCGTTTACAATAACCTATCCGAGGTTAGGGTTAGATTGCTATCCCGATAATCAGTAAGGGCTTATTCTTCCGTTTTCCATTTATTATTCAATTATAAAATATAAAAATTTAAGTGAAATATCCACAGCTTATCTGGTGGGAGGCTTTGGCCGTGGCTAGTTACCACCCTACCGTCAAAGACGTGCCGCCAAGCGATTTAGCGTTCCGGCACGATGGCGTGTAGAAACCGATTAGGGGTATGGGTTGAATTTACACTGCTATAGCCCTTCCAAGTTAGCCCGCTACCATCTTAGACTGCATCGTCACTTACCATCAGGTGAGATCGCAGTCAAGGGCTACCTTGTCATCGAATAAAAATTAATCTTGTACACCAAAATATACAGGGCTTATCTGGCAAAGAACATGAGATTGAGCTTTTTATTAAAAAATTTGATATTGAAATCTTATGCTTCACTGAGCATTGGCTCAATACTCATCAGTTAATTGTACACCTTAATAATTATTCACTGTCAAGTGCGTTCTCAAGAAAGACTGCTATACGCGGGGGATCATTGATAGTAACGCGAAATAACATTAATTATAAAGAGCGAAAAGACGTTGTTAGTCTTTCTATAGAACGCACTATTGAGCTGTCTTGTGTTGAGCTGGACCGATATATTGTAGTTTGCGTGTACCGCCCACCCTCGGGCGACTTTGTTGTTTTTGAGGAGGTAATGGAGGATGCCTTAAGGCGGCTATGTAGGTCATCAAAAAAAATAGTGGTCTGTGGAGACTTTAATATTGATATTTTGCTTCACACTCCTTTTACTGGTAGGCTACTTAACTTATTTAAAAGCTTTAATTTAGAGAATATTTTTGATGAACCTACAAGAGTAACTGCAAACTCAGCTACCTGTATTGACAACATTTTTTGTGATTGTAACATTATTGAAAAATCTGTTATCACTTATCTCAGATCTGATCATTGCGGTCAAATGATATCTATTCCAGGCAGTGAACAGAATTTAACAAAAGTAATAAAATACAGGCCAGTTACCACTAAAAAAGTAAAGCATTTTAAACAAAACATCTCAGCTGGATTGCCGACGCTTGACCTTGCACAGGATGATCCGGATGAAATTTATACAAAGTTTTTTGATTTGTTAAGCTCACAATATAACTCTATCTTTGTTATAGTTTGTATATTGAGCGTGCAGAAGCCAACATACTAACTGCTAATTCTAAATGTTTTTGGTCATTTGTACATTCAAAACAAAACACTAGTAGCATACCTGACACTTTATACCTGGATGATGAAAAGGCCCAAGAAGGGCAACGGATAGCTGATCTATTCAATAAGTTCTTTGAATCAGTTTTCCAAAAATCATCCAACTTAACAATAAATGATGACCATGTTGAATCTTCACATGCTCTAATTGGATATGTTGGGTTAAATGTTAAAACTGTTCAAAAATATCTATCCGCTTTGAATTCGACCAAAGGGACTGGCCCCGAC
Source organism: Hipparchia semele (assembly GCA_933228805.2). Lineage (NCBI taxonomy): Eukaryota > Metazoa > Arthropoda > Insecta > Lepidoptera > Nymphalidae > Hipparchia > Hipparchia semele. The sequence goes on along the minus strand of OW121727.1, from coordinate 11,686,671 downwards.
GGCATACACCCTTTATTTCTTAAGAGATGTAGTAAGCAATTAGCCACTCCTTTGACATTTTTATTTCAAAGTTCGCTGAGCTCTGGTATTTTACCAAAGGCTTGGAAACGTTCAATTGTGGTACCAATCCACAAAAATGGTGATAAACATAATATACGTAATTATCGTGGAATTTCCAAATTATCAGTTATTCCTAAACTTTTTGAGAAGATTATATATGATAAGTTATTTCCTGCAGTACGGCCGTTATTAACACCGCTGCAACATGGGTTTATAAATAAGAGATCCACTGAAACTAATCTTTGCGAGTTGCTCGATGTGACCTTAGATGCGATGGACAAGGGGTTTCAAGTTGATGCTGTGTATACCGATTACTCCAAAGCTTTTGACAAAATTTCACATGATATCTTAATCAAGAAGCTGGGAGCAATCGGAATACACGGTGATCTTTTGAGATGGCTCACATCATACTTGCGTGATCGTACCCAGGCAGTTACAGTTAAGGGTTTCACCACTACTTTTGTCCCAATAACATCTGGCGTGCCCCAGGGCTCTCACCTCGGACCGTTGCTTTTTAATATTTTTATAAACGACGTTGTACAGTGTAATAAACACTCTAATTTATTATTATATGCAGATGATACCAAAATTTTTAAAGTCATCCGAACAATAGAAGACGGCTTAAATCTGCAGGAAGATTTAGATCGCATAAGTAAATACTGTATAAATAATGGCTTGGATTTAAACGTAGATAAATGTTGCACTATTACCTACACGAGAAAAAAAAACTTTATTCACCATACCTATCATTTAATTGGAAAACCTTTACAACGAGTCACGGAGGTGAGGGACCTGGGAGTTCTGTTAGATAGTCAATTATTATTTGATTCTCATCTGACTAAAATTAGAAACAAAGCGTATAAAATGCTAGGATTTGTTCTCCGTCAGACAGTTGATTTTAAAAACCCAAAAACCCTTATCTTGCTTTTTAACTCATTTGTTAGATCTCACTTAGAGCACGCATCTACCGCTTGGAATCCACAGTATGCTGTTTATATCAATTTGTTAGAAAATATTCAGCGCAAATTTTTAAAATGTTTAAGCAAAAGATTTCAGTCCTTCAATACCACTGAATTAATTTCTTTAGAACTTAGAAGGGAACACAAGGATCAAGTTTTCCTGTATAAAATTCAAAACGGTTTAGTTGATTCTCCCTATATGCTTGGTAAAATTAATTACTTTGTGCCAAGGTTGTCAGTGTTGTCACGACGTAATGTCAAAACTTTTAGCCTCCCTCGAAGTAACACAAACTATGGCCAGAATAGATTCCTAATCAGAGCATGTAACGTATTCAATAAAAAATACGTACACTTGGATCAATTTCATCACAATATCAGAAAATTCGTATCAGAACTAAAAAAAACTGCATAAAGTACATATTTTCATATTTTATATTATAGATATATATTAGTAACTATATTTAATTCTATTTATAAGGTATTAATTGTAACTCTTATTTATTATTGCTTCTTTTCTAAATTTATTTTATGTGTAATATTTCACAAAATAACTCCCGCACCATTAACTATTAAATTAAACGTTTAACAGTGAATACTTCATAGGCTAGTGTAATATCTAGATTTAAGTAGCCATATTATGTTTTTATATATGCTGTATGTATTCCAATAAAGAGAGAAAAAAAAAAAAAAAAAAATCTTTAAGGTGATGGAGAAAAGACTGTTTAAAGATCTTAAGTTTAGTGACTGGGCAACTGCCGGCATCTATAAAAGTAGAAATAAGCTGTTTGACTTGTATGCAGAAAAAAAATATAATTATTCCCCCGCGTTTATTGAATATGTAAGAAATTATTCTAAATTGTTTAAAAATGTGTGCATACAAGCAAAGTCACTTCACATAAAACAAAAAATTGTCAATTCTGATAATAAAATTAAAACAACATGGGGCATCATCGGCGATGAAATGAATAACCATAAGGTGCATAATAATAATAAATTGGAGCTTAAAATTGATAATCATGTAATTAACTCCGATATAGAAGTTGTAAATACATTTGAGAACTTTTTCAAAAATATTCCAATTACCACAACCAGTTCTCTAAATTCCTCGCCGGCAGAAGCCTATCGTCTTCTAAGAAGCAATGTCTCTGAGTGCAATAAGTTATTTAGGTTTGAACACGTTACCCCATATGACATAGTCAAAACATTTAAATCTTTACAAAATAAGAAAACAGCAGATCTATGGGGGATATCAGTTAAAATAATTCATAATGTAATTGATATTATTGCGCCGTATCTTGCTTTAATTTTTAATAAATCAGTAGATTCTGGATCTTTTCCAGATCTTATGAAATGTAGTAAGCTAATACCGCTTTTTAAATCGGGCAGCAAAAGTGACCCGAATAACTACAGGCCAATTTCAATTTTGCCAACTCTCAGCAAGATATTCGAAAAAATCAACCAACTGCTTTTACACTTTAATTTAAATAAACTCCTACACACTGAGCAGTATGGTTTTACAAAGGGTCGATCAACAACCGATGCAGCCGCAAGGCTATTACAACACATATTCGATGCGTGGGAGAACTCGCAGAATGCCATTGGTATTTTCTGTGATTTGTCAAAGGCATTCGACTGCGTTGATCACGAGACTCTTTTGCTTAAACTGAGCCACTATGGCATTAAAGATTTTGCACTTAGTCTCATTGCGTCTTATCTCAGCAACCGAGTCCAAAGAGTATGTGTCAATGATGTAAAATCATCCGGATCAGCCTCAGTAATGGGTGTACCCCAGGGTTCTATTCTAGGTCCATTCATGTTTTTGGTCTACATAAATGATTTACCACATTTTGTCCAAAATACTTGCGATATTGTACTATTTGCTGATGATACGTCTTTAATTTTTAAAGTCGATAGGATGAAAGACAATTTTGACGATGTAAATAATGCATTATCTCAAGTTTCTGAATGGTTTACGGCAAATAATCTCCTTTTAAATGCTAAAAAAACAAAGTGTGTTGAGTTTTTATTACCTAACACGAGAACTGTCAGTAAAAATTTAAAGATAAATAATGAACCTTTGAAAACTGAGGACTCCACAGTGTTTTTGGGGTTAACCCTGGATTCAAAGCTACAATGGGGCACCCATATAGCAACGCTTGCTGGCAAACTTAGCTCTGCTGCTTACGCTGTTAGGAAGATTCGACAGTTGACTGACATAGAAACTGCAAAAATTGTTTATTTTGCATATTTCCATAGTATTATGTCATACGGAATCTTAGTATGGGGTAAGGCAGCCGATATTGGAAAAATTTTTGTTTTGCAGAAGAGGGCAATCCGCGCAATCTATAATTTGAGGCCGCGGGATTCCCTTCGAGAAAGATTTAAAGAGATAGGCATTCTTACAGTAGCTTCACAATATATTTATAACAACATAATATTTGTCAGACAAAACATTTTGAGTTACAAAAAAAAGAGTGATTTGTCCGATAGACCAAGTAGAAATCCAAATAGGCTCATGTTTCCTGGGCTGCGCCTCAAGAGGGTCCAAAAGACATTTGTGAGAATGGGCGTGACGTTTTACAATAAAATTCCACAGTCAATCTTAGACTTGCCTCTACACAAGTTTAAGAAATCAATTAAATCTGTTCTCATGAAAAAAGCATATTATACAATTGAAGACTATGTAAATGATAAAAAAGCGTGGATATAATTCGCTCCAGTGATTCATAAGACAGTAATAACTATCCTGTGTTCAATAACAATTGTAAATTTTTTATTTTTTTTGAAAAGAGCAACCGCCGAGTTTCTTACTGGCTCTTCTCGGCAGGAAAGGCATTCCGAACCAGTGGTAGATTCATTGACGATTCAAAAGTGCTTGTAAAAGTTTATTTGAATAAAAAATATTTCTATTCTATTCTATTCTATTCTAATAAAAAAAAAAGCTACCGGCCGAATTTAACAGATCACGAATCACTTTATTAGAGATAATAAATAATGTCTTCCCGACCGAATCCGGCCACGGCGGCCAATCTCCACAGAGATTAGTCATCTGTGTGGGAGATATTATAGTGCACAAGTGTGTGCGCAAACACAGGTACACTCTCTATTCCCTCACTCTCATAGTGCGATGGGACGGAAATCCGACACGAGCGGAGAGAGATCAGGCGCAGGCTCTGTTGGGAAGTAGATAGAAAAGATTGAAACGCAAGTAAGCACATTCCTAGATCTAGTAGGCTATCCGTCCTCCCGACGACAGATAACTAGATTAGGTGGAAAACGCTATCTACGGATAGGTAATTGAAAAGGAAGTAAGGATAAAAGGATAGATTTGTCTACTTTTAGAAACTGAAATGACAGATAGGTTATTGAAAACGATCGTTAGGTGAAGATATTATCTTCTAAGAAATTTTTACACCGGAAATTTAAAACTAGTTCTAAAAAGTCGTTTATACTAAGACACTTTAAAGTTGAAAACGTTCGTGGGCATTATACTTCGGGCTGGAAAGTTTTATCTCACGTAAGACCAACTTTAATGCAGGGACGCGTTTTGAGCCAAAATTACCGTCGTGAATACAAATTTTTATGAAAAATCCGCGGTATATAATTAGCATCGTGCATAGGAAAAGTTGTTTCATGTGATGAATTTAAAAGTTCAGGTTTTGAATAGTAATTTTACTAACTTACTTGTTACTTGGGTACCTTTAAATCAAAAGTGAATAGGCATCTTTAAGGCAAGCGCACTCCATCTTAGGCTGCATCTTCACTTACCATCAGATGAGATTGCAGTATAGCACTAGTCTATACACTAAAAAAAAAAACTATAAATAGACAATGAAAATATTTGTGCGAAATGTAAAAGTAGATATTGGTATGAAGAGACCTATGCCCAGAACCCGAAAGTCAACAATACGTGCTGGGATCGAACCCATACCCTAGAAATTAAGGTTAAAGTCTTAGCCACTAGGCTATCACCATTGCCTTCCACTAGTATAGTAGTAAAATAGGTAATACTACCTTTTGCCCCCGCGACTTCGTCCGCGTGGAATTAGGTATTGGGGTGGAATTTTCAAAAACTGTGACACACGTACTTCTTTATTTTTAACTGAAAGCTCAAATACCAACTTTGATGGAAACAGCTTGAAAAATGACGGAGTTTCATATAAACTTCCATCCCCTATTTAAACCCCTTAGGGGTGGAATTTCCAATAATCCTTTCTTAGTGTGCGCCTACGTCGTAAAAGGAACCAACTGTAAAAATTTCAAGTTTCTAACTTCAGTAGTTTAGGCTGTGCGTTGATATCTCAGTCAGTCAGTCAGTCAGGACTTTGAATTTTATATATATAGATCTATAATTCAAGTCCTAAGCAATCCATTCCTAACTCAGTCCCCAAGCGTTCTCGTCCTGAATTACGTCTGCTGGACAAAGTTCTAAATCGTGCGTATCAATAACTTTACCAATTGATGAGCTAAGTTTGCGAAATTGATTAAACATCTCGCATCTGCTCCCAACGTTTGAATAGCCCATGGTTAGGGCTTGAAAGGATCGTTTGGGGTATTGTTATTAGATTTATGTTGATTGTTGGCCTATCTTCTTAATTATATCTTTACTTTATCTTCGGTGCTTTAGTTTGATTTAGATTTATGATCACTTTAATTACCGTTTATATTATAGTTGAGCGTAAATGTCTCATTTATTTCATAATTAACAGTAACAGCCTAGAGGTTAGGAATTCGAGGATCACGGGTTCTATTCCGGCACGCACTGAGTTGTAGGATTTATGTGTGCACTAGCTTTAACCCGCGGCTTCGCTCATGTTAGGTTCGATTTTTTAACCCCCTATTTAACCCTCTTGGGGTTGAAATTTTCCAAAATCCTTTCTTAGCGGTTGTCTACGTCCTAACAGCTACCTGTATACCAAATTTCAGCTCAATCGGTCCAGTGGTTAGAGCTGTGCGTTGATAGATCAGTCAGTCAGTCAGTCAGACAGTCACCTTTGGCTTTTATTTATTTAGATTAACAGTAACAGCCTAGTGGTTAGGAATTCGAGGATCACGGGTTCTATTCCGGCACGCACTGAGTTGTAGGATTTATATGTGCATTTAAGCGCGCATATTTTCAGATGCAGTAGATCAAGTCTTCAGCGGTAGATCACGTTTTAATTATCTAAAAAAAAACAGGCAAAAATTATATCATATTTCTAAGTGAAAATACTGAGTAGAAAATAAAATAATTTTGTTCAACAAGAAAATATCGCAACGTTAGATCTAAACTTTTAACTAATTTCCATTAATTTTCAATGTGGTGCCTATTACAGAGCCAAAATGTTTATATAAAATTCCTATACATATTACTAAGAGACGATACAGCCATTAAAAAAATTGAATATCTTACGAGTTATTAGAATACAATGATGTATTTGGCGCTACGCGACGACGCTACCATCTGTGACGTTTCACACGAGGTTTCGGGTACGTTTTATTTCATCTATCGCGGGGATTTTTTTCTGGTATTCTGCACACTGTTAAGATCATTCCACTTTACTATACTATACGTTGGGGAAAATTATAGTATAGTAAAGTGGAATGTGGATTATTTGCAATTTACTAATTGATGGACCAAGTTTGCCATTACGATTAAATATCTCATTTCAAAAAAAAAATCATTTTCGTTGGCATTTGAACAATTTACCGTTACTCCGTATTAATTGGGTGAACTTCGGTTACGTAAGTCCGGTTAGGTATGAATTGAAATTAAATTTATAGTTTAATCGACCAGGGACTGAATTGGATGGATTGAGAGGACTGGCATAATAAGTGATGGTATTGATGGAATATGGAAAGGCAATGACTTTTTTACCTACAAAGGGCTGATTATTTTAATTTTTGACAATTTAGATAGGTCTGTTAGGTCTGTTTTTTTTGTTTCAAACCCGAAAACCATGCTGGCGAAGTCTGAATATCAGTAGGTGGGTATAAAAACATTTGAAGAGCTAAACCGTCGACCCCTCCCCCAAGGCTTTAGCAGTGCAATACGATAAAGTAAATCTCCAATCCCAGCCATACCGTATTGTATCGAGGCTATCGCGGCGGACATCTCAATTTACTGCAAATGATTTATACTTTTTAAAGCTAGGACCTTTTTTTTTTATATATTTTTAGCGAGCAAACGAGCAGGTGGGTCACCTGATGTTAAGTGATTACCGCCGCCCATGAACACTTGTAGCACCAGAGGCACCACCAATGCGTTGCCGGCCTTTCAGGAATTTGTTGGTCCGCCCCTTGAATAACCCCATGTTGTAATTCAGTGGAAACACCGTCGCAGGAAGTTGGTTCCACAGTTTCAAAGTACGTGGAAAAAAGGATCTGGAACATCGGATGGTCGAAGTGCTCCAGGCACCCAGGTGGTGAGGGTGAAATTGTTTGTGACCTACGAATAAAAATAAGTAAGGAAGTCTAATTCAGAACAAAATCCACTCAAAAAATGGTCCTACTTCAAACCAAAACGAATGATTCAAAACGAATCATACGAATCACTTCCGAGGTTACAGATAGACATGCTTGGTGCTTGGTTCAAATTCAGAACGAAAGCAGGGATTGGTTCGCGCGCGTGCTGCTATGTTTGCTATGACAGCTGAGTCATTAGACGATGTTATGAAAATTTGACGTGCAAGAAAAATGACCAACTGTTGACGTGCTATTTTTATTTTAAATCTCCGCCTCTAACGGCTAAATTTTAATCTCCACCCACTGCGGCTCAGTTTTTGTTGGGGTCATTTTTTTTAACGCAGTTTGACTTCATTACTTATTATTTATTCGTAGGCTAGGAGCGACATAATACATACGTAAAAATTCTTTTTACAAAACCGACTTCAAACGCCAGTACAAAGTATATCAATTGTGCCTATAGAAGAGTTCTCTCGATTTCTCCAGGACCCCATCTTCAGATCCTGACCTGATGACAATGGGATCACCTGGAAAGTACACCCTTGCACACAAAAGAAAAATTTTCTAAATCGGTTCTAAGGCGCCTTTGAGTAATCGGGGTACATACAAAAAGATTTCAAGGAATTGAGAACCTTCTCCTTTCTTTGAAATCGGTTGAAAAGCATTGTGTCTGCCCTTGCCCTAAAAGATGATGACGAGGTCTCGGGTTCGATTCCCGGGTCGGGCCATAAAATGTATCTATTGAGTTTTTCTCTCAAGAAATTCTCAGTGCTAGCCCAGAGTTAGGAAGTTGGCGGTTAGTCACCCCCGTGCCTCGGAGAGCACGTAAAGCTGTCAGTCCTGCGCCTGATCTATCTCCAGTCGTGTCGTATTTCCGTCCGTTCGGACTGTGAGAGTAAGGGAATAGAGAATGTAGTGTTTGCGCATACCCTTGTGCACTTTAATAACTTCCGCTTTACTTAACTTTAAATTTTCAAGCGATTTCGAAAAAAACCTACGAAATTGCGTCTGAAATGTATTAATGGCCTAAAGTAGTAATTGTTCGGAACAACTAGTACTTTAATTACATAATAAAATGCAAGCACTGATTGAACAAATAATAAAAGTGTTTTATACATAAAATGGAGTAAGGTATTACGTATGCAGCTGATGCGTATAAAAAAGGAGTAACTGTAGCGCATAATTATAATAATACGTGATATTACGTTGAGAATACGTGCACCGACATAATAGCAGCTGGAGTGCTCTACGTGATGAGGCTAGCATTGGCAATGCTTCATCTCTTTAAGTAGCTGCTTATTGTATTCGATATCAGTTAAAATTTCATACAATTGCATCGTATTTTGTTGTACCAATGTTATAATAAAAAAAAAGACATGTGGCACTCGGGGACTGCCGCGGTAAAGCTATTGCATAGCATTTTTTATCAACGCCATCTAGTGGCTCACCGCTAGATGGCGTTGATAAAAAATGCGCCATCTAGCGGCTCACCGTAGAGGAGTCCCGTGTCAGGTTATTTTCGTTACGGAATTTCTGGATTAATATCCTCCCGACCGAATCCGGCCACGGCGGCCAATCTCCACAGAGATCAGCCATCTGTGCGGAAGTTATTATGATGCACAAGTGTGTGCGCAAACAAGGGTGCACTCTCTATTCCCTCACTCTCATAGTCTGATACGACGGAAAATCCGGCACGACCGGAAAGAGACCAGGCGCAGGACCGACGACTTTACGTGCTCTCCGAGGCACGGGGGTGACTCACCACCGATTTCCTAACTCCGGGCTAGTACTGAAAATTTCTTAATAGAAAACCGTATCATATAGTATATGTATAAAAAGAGGTGGATATGTTACAAGCGTGCGGTGAATGAAGCGCGTATAATGGCAGATATTTGTCGTGATTTGTCATGTCATTTAACAATGAAGTACTCTATTACACTCTTCGTCGTTCGGAACAATTTTTTCGCTTGTTTTGTGAGTGGGTATATAACTCATCCCTAGAAAACCCAATACAATTTTTGGCCCGACCTGATATAGGTATAGATAGATATGTGTACAGTGAACCTCAATTTAAATAAAAATAGCGCTTAATCCATACACATACGTTGCCTACTTCAATTTCAATATGGCTATAGCGCTGTCGGCGCGGGTAAATTCAGATTTTTGCCGCAACTGGATTTCGCGCTATGGTCGAAGCAGGCTTTGCACTGAGCCAGAGATTTGGAGCAGCCCTAACTGTATATTGAACTGTTGGCTGCCCCGCTCACAGCTGAAACTATTTGCTGTTGTATTAGCTGAAATCCATGACTTTATTGTTCCCCTTTTTTTAAATTCCCGTGGAAACTCTTTGATTTCCCGGTAAAAAAAAAAGTTTTTTATTAAGCTATTGCATAGCTTCTATCGCGGGCCTTGAGCGTGGAGACCGAATCCAGAAATTCCGTAACGAAAGAACCTATGGCTCGACGGGAACACGGACTCCTCTCACCGCTAGATGGCGTTGATGAAAAATGCAATATCTTTACCGCGGCAGTCCCCGAGTGCCACACGTCTTATTTTTATTCCGTGACAAGATACCCCTTGTATGCTTTAGGATACCATATCCAAAGAGTGCCAACGGGACTCTATTACAGACCTCACTCTGAGCTATTGCTAAGCCTACGCTGTCCGTCTGTCCGTCAGTCAGCGGGCTGTATCTCAAGAACCGTAGAAGGTAGAGTTACCAGAAATTTTCAAAGATATTCACAGAAATAGTCTCCATCAAGGAAATAATATTATGTCTGGTGAAAGGCATTGACCGTGGCTAGTTACCACCCTACCGTCAAAGACGTGCCGCCAAGCGATTTAGCGTTTCGGCACGATGGCGTGTAGAAACTGATTTGGGGTATGAGTACACTGCCATACCCCTTCCAAGTTAACCCGCTACCATCTTAGACTACATCGATACTTACCATCAGGTGAGATCGCAGTCAAGGACTATCTTGTCATCGAATAAAAAAAAAAATTGTTATGAGTACCGCTGACATCGGAAGTTTCGTAAGGAACGGCTGGATACAGGCGGAGGCAGACCGACGCCTGTGAAAGTCCATGCAAAAGACTTTTATCCAGCCGTGTATGTCTATCGTTTCATAAAGAACTTGTAATTTTAGCCCTTTTAGATGAAAAGGAGCAAAAAAGTTTTTATAAAGAAACATTATTTCGAAACCTAAATCCAGGCGGATGAAGTCATGAATTTATAAATAGATACTCACAAATTCCCTTTATTCAGTAGGAACAACAGAATAACCTTAGTTTTTCCCATTTTGCGGCGTATCTAAAAAAGAGTTTCCTATTTGTTCAGATAAAAATTTGCTCCAGACAAATAAATCTTTCAACAATGTTACTCGGGATAAATTGTGAACAAAACTTCAAAGATAGTTTTTAGACGGTCGTGTCGTGAACGCTTAGCTTGAAGAGTTCTTCGAGCAATACGCCTAAGACGATGTTCTCGAAACTTAACATCTGCAATTTTGTATGGTATTTTTAAAAATAGAATAAATGTGAAGTGTAAATCCGCTTTTTTGACATTTAATCTTTCTTTTAATTTAACAATATTTTTTTAAAATTTTTTCTAAGTAATCAACAGCGTTATTTTTGAATACAAAACAAGGTCAAAAAAGATTAAGATAATTTAAGAATAGAAAGATAGAAGTTTGACAGAGAAGTGAAAGTACAAGCAATGAAACAATAGAAACAATCATGCTATTCACAATATGCGCATATGTGTGTGTGTATATATATATGTGTTTTACTAGCGGCAACATATATAAGTACCTACCTATTATGTTCCTATTTGCAGCATATCACAAGAAAACGCACATCACAAAATAAATGTTATACTCATGTTAATATCACAGTATGCATATAGTGAAATGTATTAATAAATCATAGCTTAAACTAGACATCTTCATATACGAACTTTGAGTATATAAGCAACTATACGAGGCCAAGTGGTCTAGTAATTTGACAGAGGTTAAAGTTGCGTATAGCGACTTCCTCTCAAAGGCAGTGTGATATCTTTTTGTAAAGTATCAACAGTGGTATTTCACATGCCAGCCTTGCCGAGGTGAATATAAAACTTCTTTCCAAACTTGGATATAGGACTCCTTTGGGAGTTAAAACTGTTACTGAGGCCGTGTCGGAAAAAATTGTAATCATATTTTATCTTTTTACGTTTTTTGCACTCGCAGAATGTTTTATTTTTGTCTGTGGCATCTGAACAAAGGGAGATTTGTTTGGATGTCATAGACATCCTTTCCTTTTTAACTAACTGAAAAATAAATATTTTTTCTGTTGTATATGTTACGCGCTGTCTCCATTGACTGTGAAGTGATTTTAATGATTCTTTTTTTATTGAATTGATTATATCTTGATGGTAAGGATCATGTAATTTAAATTTCATTTCATTTTATTCATTTCATATCAGTTAATTTTATGATACACTAGCTGATTCCCGCCACTTCGTCCGCGTGGAAAAATGTGCTTATTTACGGCATCACATTAGAAACCTCTAAAATTATCAGTGTTTCTATACTATATTATGCATGTATTATACATATAAACCTTCCTCTTGAATCACTCTATCTATTAAAAAAACCGCATCAAAATCCGTTGCGTAGTTTTTAAGATCTACGCGTACATAGGGACAGACAGACAGCGAGAAGCGACTTTGTTTTATACTAGGTAGTGATTAGCTTAATAATCAGAGTCAGTCGTCCAAAATCACACACAAACGTATCAATTATATTTATTTGTTTGATCCAAAATCACACACAAACGTATCAATTATATTTATTTGTTTGATCCAAAATCACACACAAACGTATCAATTATATTTATTTGTTTGATACCTAATAATATCATGGGAAGACAACTCTTTAAAGCTATTGCATAGCATTTTTTATCAACGCCATCTAGCGGCTCACCGCTGGATGGCGTTGATAAAAAATGCGCCATCGTGCGGCTCACCGTAGAGGAGTCCCGTGTCAGGTTATTTCCGTTACGGAATTTCTGGATTCGGTCTCCACGCTGGCCCGTGATAGAAGCTATGCAATAGCTTAAAATCTTAATAAAAGTTTTCATTCAGACCTAAGCTGGGATAACATAATGAAGCATAGCGTCTCCTTCATTACTATTCAAGTCTCAGCTCACAACAAATTCAAGAAGAGTTGTGGTTCTACAAGTAATCTTTATAACAGCGCATATACTCAAAGCCCTGTTTTATTCGTGCTACGTGACTGGATATCATTTCTCTATACGATTTGAGCAATATGTTTAAATTTTACGAATCACGGCTTTTTCATAATATTATTTGATTCGATCAAAAGTTTATTCGATTCGACGTTTTATTTATTTATTTCATTAATTTTATCCAAATATAATTTATTTATTTATATTCATTTATGCTTACTAATATCTACTAGCTAGAGAGAAGCCACTGTAAGAATACCTATTTCTTTCCCGCGCTTAAACTTCTTAATGCCTGAGCAGGGGCGGATCTTGAATTTGTGGGGCCCTGGGCTAATACTGCTTGGGGGCCCTACCTAATTACTCAACTAATTGCTATTTTGACAAGAAACTGTTTTCTGTAGTGATGTATGTATATGTAATTACTATATATATAGCTACTCGTGCTGATTCACTGACTGACTCACTCATTGATCACCTCTCCTGTAAAATTTTGTATGAAAAAAATTTTTTTCACTCACGGTTTCGTATAGAGGTCAAAAATTCATTCGGAAGAAAAATATGGAGAGGGCTGATGATTGAGGATTTCGGAGACGGGTAAGGAGCACCGGCCAGGGTATCGAAGATAGGTGGGGGGTGTTCGACCAAATGTCACTCGAAACCTCATCCAATTGGCAAAGAGCCGAAAAAAAACTCCAAAATGGCGAATTCAAGATGGCGGCCATACAAATTTTGTTTGTGTCTATCTCGGAGAGTATAAGAGATGGAAGAGTAGTTTCTTGGCAAAAGATGATCAGGAGCCGAAGGTCCACTTGATGAATAGAAAAAAAATTCAAAATGGCGGAATTTATTTTTTTCCATACAAAATATATGCAAGACTTTAATACGGTTCCTTTTCAAATTTCTGATGGTTTCGTATAGAGGACCAAAATTCATAAGGAGCAAAAATATGGAGAGAGCTGATAATTGAGGATTTCGAAGACGTGTGAGGAGCACGGCCAGGGTATCGAAGATAGGTTGAGGGTGCCCAAACAAAAATCACTCGAAACCTCATCCAATTGGCAGAGAGCCGAAAAAAAACCTCCAAAATGGCTAATTCAAGATGGCGGCCATACAAATTTCGTCGGTGTCTATCTCGGAGACTATAAAAGATGGAAGAGTGGTTTCTTGGAAAAAGATGAACAGGACCCGAAGGTCTACTTGATGAATAGAAAAAAAATCAAGATGGCGGAATTTATTTTTTTCATATAACATGTATGCAAAACTTTGGATACGTTCCTTTCCGCTGATGGTTTCGTATAGAGGACCAAAATTCATTTGGATGAAAAATATGGAGGGAGCTATTGATTGAGGATTTCGGAGACGGGTGAGGAGCACGGTCAGGGTATTGAAGATAGGTAGAGGTTGCCCAAACAAAAATCACTCGAAACCTCATCCAATTGGCAATAAGCTGAAAAAAAATACCAAAATGGCGGATTCAAGGTGGCGGTCATACAAATTTCGTCGATGTATATCTCAAAGACTATGAAAGATGGAAGAGTAGTTCCTTGGAAAAAGATGATCAAGACCCGAAGGTCTACTTGGTGGACAGAAAAACCGCGGTTCGCTTTAGCGAGCCGCGCACCCACGCGCCCTACTAGTTAATATATATATAGCTACTCGTAATGATTCACTGACTGACTGACTGACTCATTGATCACCTCTCCTGTAAAATTTTGTATGAAAAAAATTTTTCTCACTCGCGGTTTCGTATAGAGGACAAAAATTCATTCGGAACAAAAATATGGAGAGAGCTGATGATTGAGGATTTCGGAGACGGGTGAGGAGCACCGGCCAGGGTATCGAAGATAGGTGGGGGGTGTTCAACCAAATGTCACTCGAAACCTTATCCAATTGGCAGAGAGCCGAAAAAAAACTTCAAAATGGCGGATTCAAGATGGCGGCCATACAAATTTCGTCGGTGTCTATCTCGGAAACTATAAAAGATGGAAGAGTGGTTTCTTGGAAAAGGGTGATCAGGACTCGAAGGTCTACTTGATAAATAGAAAAAAAATTCAAGATGGCGGATTTTTTATTTTTTCATACAAAATATATGCAAGACTTAAATTGATTCTTTTTCAAAATTTCTGATAGTTTCGTATGGAGGACAAAAATTTATTCAGAGCAAAAATATGGAGAGAGCTGATGGTTGAGGATTTCGGAGACTGGTGAGGAGCACGACTAGGATATCGAAGATAGGTTGAGGGTGCCCAAACAAAAGTCACTCGAAACCTCATCCAATTGGCAGAGAGCTGAAAAAAAATTCAAAATGGTGGATTCAAGATGGCGGCGATACAAATTTCGTCGGTGCCTGTCTCGGAGACTAGAAAAGATGGAAGAGTGGTTTCTTGGAAAAAAATGATCAAGACCCAAAGGTCTACTTGATGAATAGAAAAAAATCAAGATGGCGGAATTTATGTTTTTCATATAAAATGTATGCAAGACCTTGATACGTCCTTTCCAAAATTTTGGATGGTTTCGTATAGAGGAAAAAAATTCATTTGGATAAAAAATATGGAGGGAGCTGATGATTGAGGATTTCGAAGACGGGTGAGGAGCACGGCCAGGATATTGAAGATAGGAGGGGGCTGTTCAAACAAAAGTCACTCGAAACTTCAGCCAATTAGCAGTGAGCTGAAAAAAAACACCAAAATGGCGGATTCAAGATGGCGGCCGTACAAATTTCGTCAGTGTCTATCTCGGAGATTTTAAAAGATGGAAAAGTGGTTTCTTGGAAAAAGATGATCAAGACCCGACGGTCTACTTGGTGGACAGAAAAACCGCGGTTCGCTTTAGCGAGCCGCGCACCCACGCGCCCTACTAGTGTAATATATGTTAAGTACAGGAGTTAAGTTCCGAACAATCATCTGTCAAATTCAAATTTTCGTTCGCAACATTTATGAATTAGAGTAGGTTTAGAAAATCTAAACGTCAAACATTTTCGTTCCAACGAAGTTGCGAAACGAACACGAACCGTGGTAGGAAATACGCGAAATTTCGATCGATATTTCGTTTTTCGTTGAATTAGAGTAGACCCCCAGTTCGGTTGGGGGCCCTTGGTATTCGCGGGGCCCTGGGCTGCAGCCCAAAAAGCCTTTAAGTAGATCCGCCCCTGTGCCTGAGTGTGACATGCTTCCAGAAAATGAATATTTTATACGGCAGAATAAAAATAAAGCATAAATAAAATACGCGAGTGCACACAGTTTATTCCAGTAAACGAGTCGGCACTCAGAGAACGCAATAGAAATATTAATGAAAACCGTTCGCGAATGACCTTGATACTCGACGAAATGTGCTCGGAGACTATTTATTTTCACGTCGACTGCCACACTTATCTTGTCCTGATTATGAAACCAAATCGAGCTTTAAATTTTTTAAGAGCTATATTTTATACGGACCAAATCGAGCTTTAAATTTTTAAAAGCCATATTTTATACAGACACTATGCTACGGTCCTCATAATGTTGGGAATTTTTTATATGTCAAGAAAATTATAAGCATATAAGTTGCTGGTATGGAAAGAGCTTTATTAACCGACTATTACAATACTATTTATTTTCACGTCGACTGCCACATTTATCTTGTCCTCACTGTGAAACCAAATCAAGCTTTAAATTTTTAAAAGCTATTTTGTACAAACTCTATGCTACGGTCTTCATAATTTTGGATTTTTTTTAATTATAAGCATAAAATTTGTTGTCATGGAAAGAGCTTTTTAAACAGAGGACGGAAAAACCAAAAGGAAGGATTATTATGAATTTAGGAGTCTATATATGTGACTATTTGCGAATGTTCCACCGTAACAGGATTTTCCGGGATAAAAAGTAGACTAACTATGTCACTCTCCAGGTCGTTAAGTGTACCCATGCAAAAAATTACGTCGAACCGTTGCTCCGTTGCTCCGTAATTGAAGGACAAACCAACAAACAAACACACTTTCGCATTTATAATTTTAGGAAGGAAATTAGGAAAAATAGTCATTAATTTTAAGCTATTGCATAGCTTCTATCGCGGGCCTTGAGCGTGGAGACCGAATCCAGAAATTCCGTAACGAAAACAACCTGACACGGGACACCTCTCACCGCTAGATGGCGTTGATAAAAAATGCTATGCAATAGCTTTACCACGGCAGTCCCCGAGTGCCACACGTCTTTTTTTTATATTTGCAACACATTTATTTAATCCGTCAAAATTTTAATCTGATCAATAAATAATATGTTCACCAAAAATTACCCATACTTACTTGACAGATCCGTGTTTATGTTAATTACATTTAAAACTGATGTTCTAGCAAATAAACAGGGATATTCCGATAAAACAAGCGAGCGAAATGAATATTCATTACACGCAGTGTTCAAATAATAAATGCATTATTAATTAATGAGCCGGCCGATAATTCGACGGCGCTATAACGGATGGCGGTCGCGAGTTTTAATCAAAATCGCGATATTAAATTTCTAGTTGAACAATATTTGGATAGTGTAATTTTGATGTAAGTTAATTTAACGTTTTGAGTATTATAATAATAACTAGTTGATGGCTGATGGCTTCGTTCGCGTGGATTTAGTTTTTAAAAATCCCGCGGGTACTCTTTCATTTTCCGGAATAAAAAGTAGCCTATGTCATTCTCCCGACCCTCAAGTATACCCATGCAATAAATCACATCGATCCGTTGCTTTGTTGCGGCATGATTGAAGGACAAACCTACAAACAAACACGCTTTCGCATTTATAATATTAGTAAGGAATTAGTTAGGATTTGTAAAATCATATGATTCATATTAAAAAAAATTGAATATTCTACATCTAATGTCGTCCCGATTGAATGGGGCCACTGCACTGTGGTGAACCTCCTCCGAACGACAGAACCAATTTGGCTGTTTGGTACAGAGATAGTCTGGAATAACTCATAGGCTACTTTTTATCCCGGAAAATAAGACAGTTCCCGCGGGAATTAAAAAAGCTCAACCCACCCGAATGAAGTCGCTGGCATCAGCTAGTTTTATATAGATGCGAAAGGTTACGAGTATGAATGGATGGATGTTTGTTACTCAATCACGCCGCAAAGAGTGAACCGATTTGACTGAAAGGCACGATGATAGTCTGGAATAACACATAGGCTATTTTTATCCCGGAAAATAAGACAGTTCCCACGGGAATTAAAAAAGCTCAACCCACGCGAATGAAGTCGCTGGCATTAGCTAGTATTATAAATGCAAAAGTTTGGATTTTTTTTTATTCGATGATAAGATAGCCCTTGACTGCGATCTCATCTGATTGTAAGTGACGATGCAGTCTAAGATGGTAGCGGGCTACCTTGGAAGGGGTATAGCAGTGTAAATTCAACCCATACCCCTAATCGGTTTCTACACGCCATCGTGCCGGAACGCTAAATCGCTTGGCGGCACGTCTTTGACGGTAGAGTGGTAACTAGCCACGGCCAAAGCCTCCCACCTGACCAGACCAGAGACAATTAAGAAATTATAAATTCCTAAATTGCCCCCGCCGGGAATCGAACCCGAGACCTCCCATGTACGAGTATGGATGGATGGATGGATGTTTGTTACTCAATCACGCCGCAAAGAGTGAACCGATTTGACTGAAAGGCACAATGATAGTCTGGAATAACACATAGGCTACTTTTAATCCCGGAAAATAATCCCGGAGTTCCCGTGGAAATTAAAAAAAACCTCAATTCACGCGAAAGAAGTCGCGGGCATAAGCTAGTTTCATCTATATATATAAAATTCAAAGTCCTGACTGACTGACTGACTGACTGACTGAGATATCAACGTACAGCCTAAACTACTGAAGTTAGAAATTTGAAATTTTTACAGCTGGTTCCTTTTATGACGTAGGCACACACTAAGGAAGGATTTATGAAAATTCAACCCCTAAGGGGGTAAAATAGGGATTTGAAAAATCGAACTTAACGTGAGCAAAGCCGCGAGCAAAAGCTAGTATAGGTATAAACTTTTGCCCGCAACTTCTCCCTTTTTTATTTATTCGCTTTAAATTCGAGAACTCGAACCGTACAGAGAATCATAATAGGGATGTCCAATACCACGTCATTGGTAAATCAAGACGCGTCGACTAGATTGATGAGTGAAAAACGGCCATGAACAGACAAGTTTTCTCCCCCATTTTCGCTTATTCATCGGTCGACTTGTGACTTTGAAAGTTTCGGAGCAAAAATCGAGTTGAGTGATGGGATAATTACACTTTTATGTGCAGTCATCGACGTGAAGCGTTTAGTGGAATTAGAGATATAGGTTTCGTGTTTTTTTGGCGTGCCCAAGTAGTGATTCATGATGCTTGCAAATTTTTAAGCTTTAATGCTTCTATCGCGGGCCAGCGTGGAGACCGAATCCAGAAATTCCGTAACGAAAATAACCTGTCACGGGACTCCTCTACGGTGAGCCGCTAGATGGCGCATTTTTTATCAACGTCATCTACCGGTGAGCCGCTAGATGGCGTTGATAAAAAATGCTATGCAATAGCTTTACCGTGGCAGTCCCCGAGTGCCACACGTCTTTTTTTTTGTTACGTCAGGCCTGGCGCACTCCGCACTTTAATACAAAGCTACAAGTACGTGGTGCACCTCGTCTATGTGGTTAAATTCAGAAGATTGCCGAGCGCCGACCGCGCGGTTTGATATTATAGTGCTTTTCAAATGAGAATAGGACTGTCAAACAGCCATTTTATATTTCTGTCCTGCTCATATGAGGTCTACACAGAAAATGGCGGCTCCTCATTCCTATTGTCATTAGAAACGCATTATATTTACGAGCCGCGTCGCTTCGTCCGTTCGTCGCATAGGATACGATACTATAATAAAATGAAGACAAAAGTATATTGCATCGTATTCGGCTTCTTAAACAATCCGAACCTCACGTTTTTTAAACAATATTAATGTTTAAAAAGCAACCCTTAAACTTACCCAAGCAAGTTCATTACGTTTGCATTGCTTTAGTTTCAATTTGTATGGACCTTCAGGACAGTGTTAATAAATATCTTACACGATAAACGAACGGTGTCTTCAAAGGCTCAAGCCACATTAGCGCAGCGGCGCGTCTTTTCACCGCGTACATCGACGTTTTCAATACCTACATTGAAGAAACTGAGTCTTATTCTCATTATGTGAATGGGCCCTTATGCTCTTGTTTAGAAGAATTTAGGTCAGCCACTGTGTCACATTTGGAATGAGTGTTTCCGGAGCCTACAGGCGTTTTTGTATAAAGCATTCTCAGCACCTGAAAAGGCTGTTTACAGAAATAAAATCATTTTGTTTGGCAAGTTCTTGTGCCACCGAAATGTCTCTCTGAAAGACCTCAGTCTATTTGAGAAGATAGTTACTATACCTACTGAGTCATTTCTACATCTAACGACTTTGGTTGTGTACACATTATATCTGAAATTGTTATATTTTTAACAAGAAAAATGTTTAATAATACATACAAAATTTTTTTTTTAAAAAACCGAATTCAAACCCCAATACAAAGTTTAATATAATTTTAATTTGTACACGTATGTTGAAGTCGGGCGGGCTTTAATAGAAACGATGAAACCGATGCGCGACGCTAGCCCGAAAAGTTATATTCTATGAATCCCTAATTTAATTTGTTAATTCAATAATTAGACTTCGGATGAACCATCCGTTCCAACTATCAATACCAGTCGTTAACCACTAAACCTATTTGTTAGGCTAGGTAGTTTTAATCTCGGAATATCAAAGAATCTCATTTGAAATAGTTAACGCGGACAACTGCCCGCTGCCATCTTAGACTGCAACGATAGGATCGCAATCAATGGCTATCTTGTCAAATAAAATTCTTTATGTAAAAAATCTAAATTTCATTAAAAAAGATATATAAAAAAGGTGAAAATCTGTATAATGCATGAGTTGTTTAAGCTAAGATTTATTCCGCTCTCCAGAGAGCCCTGAGACACGGCGTGAAATAAATCGAGCTCATGTGTATCCCGCGTGAATTTCACGAGAAGTGTCAAGGTCTCACGGGCGGAGAGTTTCACGTCTACCAAAATAAAAGAGAGATTTTCTTACTCGTCAATCCGTTCTAGTTGTTAGGTTAAAGGCTAAAAATAATAAAGCAACAAAAATGGCGATGGTGAGGGCGAAGAGAAAATGTTGAAAACATGGCATGGTGTCACAGAAAAAGCGGTCAATAAAGAGTCATGGCCATGGTGCATGGCTTGAAACCTTGGAAGAAAACGTAAAACTTTTTAATCTAAACATACATATAAAAGGAAAAGGCGACTGACTGACTGTTCAATCAACGCATAGCTCTAACAACTGGACGGATCAGGGCATACAGCTATTATGACGTAACTATCCGCTAGGAAAGGATTTTTAAAAATTCAACCCCTAATGGAGTTTGAAAAAAAAATCGAACGTAACGTGAGCGAAGCCGCCCCTAACTTTATTAATAAAGATAACGCTTCTGCTCCCTTCAATAGTTAACCCAACTACACACTTTACACACACACACACACACACACACACACACACACACACACACACACACACACACACACACACACACACACACACACACACACACACACACACACACACACACACACACACACACACACACACACACACACACACACACACACACACACACACACACACTTTACAACTTATATCACTACATAGTATAAAACAAAGTCGCTTTTTCTGTCCCTATTTCCCCTTGGTCGCTTAAATCTTTAAAACTACGCAACGGATTTTGATGCGGTTTTTTTTAATAGATAGAGTAATTTAAGAGGAAGGTTTATATGTATAATAATATCCTTTAAATAGAGGAGAAATACTGTTATTTTTGAGTTTTCTAAAGTGATGTCGTAAATAATTACATTTTTTCCGCTTACATTGCAAACGCAGGCTGAACCCTACGAGATTTATCAAAATAATGTACTAAGTATTGTACACATTGAAAAAGTCTACAGAAAACTCCGCGATGGTATATGTCTACCTCTTATGGATCTCCCACAATAACGTTTTTTTGTCATTTACTTTTTACGACAAATAATGGCTAATTTTCGAAGCGATTTTAACCAATACAGCATTAATCCTTATCTAATTAAATACATTAAATACATTGTTGATTTAATATAGATCTATATGGCCCTTTACAGCATATGATTTAAATGAATATTTTCGAAGATATTACAGCTTTAAAAATTGCGGGACGTAGCGCTTGCGGCGGTTCCGGCTGGCCCGGAGGGCCGGAGTGTGCCTATAAAATATATTGTCTAACTAGCGGACGCCCGCGACTTCGTTCGCGTTCCTACATCACCACAGTTTAGGTTGGCAGAACCCCTTCAGCATCAGGATTGAGGAGTTGGGTCCTGGAATTTAACGATGTAGTCTTTATTTGGTCCCTACAATAACTACTCATAATCAACAGTTTCTAAATCCCCACAGTTTAGGGCAGCAGTACCCCTGCAGCATCAGGATTGAGGAGTTGGAACCCGAACTTTTTATGGGACCATCTCGCACAGTTTTTATGTCGATTAAAAAAAGATTCACGCAAATCGGTTAAGAAATCACGGAGACATTGATATGCAGAGGTAGAAAAACACAACTCCTTCTCCTCCTTTTTCGAAAGTCGGTTAAAAAAGTATACGTTGCCCGATAATATCAGCTATCTACCAGTGAAAGTCTCGTCAAAATCGGTCCAGCCGTTCCCGAGATTAGCGGTAACAAACAGACAGACAGACAAACAAACGGACTGACAGACAGACAAAAATTTTAAAAATTGTTTTCTTGGTATAAGTATCGTATTTACTTTCGTATGCAGTTAGTAAAAAGCTGTTGATAGTACAAGCAGACACTTCAATATTATTTATTTGTATAGATGACAAGAAAGCTGTGAACGTTGTATATAAAGACATTCTGTAATATATTAATTGTTGTAAAAATAGAATAAATAGGTAAAAATGTAAAAAGTAAATAAGTAAGAATGTAGTGTATGAATTTAGATATTAAAAAATAGCAGGAAATCTTCATGGTTTAGGGAAAGAAGAATTGTTTTACTCTAAAAACGCGTGCAGGCCACGGGCAGTAATGAATAAATCCAATTTTTTTTTATTAATTTTAATCATTTTATCAGTGAATGACATAGGCTATTTTATACCCGTGCGAAGCCGGAGCGGGCCGCTAGTTTTATATAAGTTAATAACCATTTTAACTCAGCACCGCATTCGTAAAGGTCCTTTTAGACGTGCCAAAACAATCACATGACAAAAATGTATGCGGTCAGAAAACTGCAGTAAAAGACGATATTATCTGCCTAGTAACTGTATAGTCCTCAGCATATTCGACTTCAAAAGATGAGGTCCCTGGTTTGATTCCCAGATCGGGCCAAAAACGTATTGGGGTTTTTTGACGCCAAATCACTACTAGCCCGGAGTTAGAATGTAGGTACCTTGCCACCTCCGTGCCTCGGAGAATACGCGCCTTGCACCTTATCTCTCTCTGTGGTGGTGTTAGATTTCGATTCCATAGGACTATGAGATTGAGGGAATAGAGAATGCACCTGTGTCTGCGCAAACACTTGTGCACTACACACTTGTCGCAGGGAGGTGCTGGACATAAGAGTCACATGAACTGGGATCTGATTCTGTAACTCAGTGCCTATCAAAAACTGAAAGCCACTGACATATACTTTTTATCCAATGAAGGTTTACTATGAAATAGTAAATGACATTTCTGTTCAAACCTTCAAGGGATAAAAAATGCCTATCGTCGTTGATAGGCACTGAGTTACAGAATCAGTGGGCTGAGCGTGTAAAAGAAAGACCCTGCAAGAGATCAGCAGTGGTTTATCGGTTATGATGACAGCATTTCTGTCGTTGTTGTTGGTCCGTCTAAATAGACACGAAGGTGAAATGGAATTTTTAATTAAAATTTTTTCACCGTCGCGCGTCGCAATTGTGTTGTCCACTCTTGCATGTTTATTTTGACGCAAAGCCCTTTAGGGCAAAGGTCATTTTCAATTTAGTCTTGCCCCTAAGTTATTCTTGCCCCTATGGAAAACGGAGTCATTGCTGCTCTTGATCGCCCCGAAATAAGTACTATGTGGCTGGTTGGATGGATAGATGGACGGATGGGTGGATGTTTGTTACTCAATCACGCCGCAACGTCTGAACCGATGTGGCTGAAATTCGATTTGGCAGAAATTCCGCACAGAGATAGATTATAGACTAAAATAGCACATAGGCTACTATTTTTATCCCGGAAAAAGAGTACCTGTGGGAATCAAAAAACCTCGATCCACGCGAACGAACTCGCGGACATCACCTAGTAAATAATAAAGAAATATAAACCAACGTGGATAAAATCGCAAGAGAACACTACGGCGAATAAAATCGACGCTACTCGCCTTCATACTGCTTCTGTATGACAGGATTTGTGAATAAGTTATGAAATGAACAACGTACATAGCTTGTATCGATCCCAGCCGCCGCCACCGAGCGGGCCGGGCGCCGGGAGATATCAAAAGCAGACTGCGACACTGGATATTCAGCTTCGTCCGTACTGTTCGGGATACTGCGCCGTCAGCAGTTTACGCCGTCGGGCCTCGCGTTAATTATAAAGAAACAGTGCACCAATGGCTTCACTATGACGCGTTCATTTCATTATCATCCAAATATACCTATAAAAGGCAAAGGTGACTGACTGACTGATCTATCAACGAACAGCTTAAACCACTGGACGGATCCGGCTGAAATTTGGCATACAGATAGCTATTATGACGTATGCATTCGCCAAGAAAGGATTTTTGAAAATTCAACCCCTAAGGAGTTAAAATAGGGGTTGGAAAAATCAAACTTAACGTGAGTGAAGCCGCGGGAAAAAGCTAGTTTAGTATATAAGTATCAACGACGACTTCCAGCCTCTCGAACAAGGCGGATTCCGAAAAGGCTTTAGCACGATAGACCACATTCGTACGCTGCGGCAGGTTTAGAAAACGGAAGAGTATAACATGCCACTTTGCTTAGCGTTTGTGGACTATGAGAAAGCCGAGATTCGGTGGAAACATGGGCTGTATTGAGGTCGCTGCAGAGATGCCGCATCAACTATCGGTACATTTAAGTGTTGAAGTGCTTGTACGAAAACGCCACTATGTCAGTACGTATACAGGACCAGACTACAAGGCTAATCCAATAGCAGCGTGGAGTGCGGCAGGGAGACGTAATCTCCCCGAAGCTCTTTACCGAGCTGGCCGGGTGCTGGGAGATATCATCTGGTAGTCGACTGCGACACTGGATATTTAGCGTCGTCCGTACTGTTCGGGACACTGCGTGCCACCGAACACTGCGCCGTCAGCAGCTGTTTACGCCGTCGTCGGGCCTCGCGTTAATTATTAAGAAACAGTGCACCACGGGATGTCCTACGACGCGCTCATGTCATTATCATATTTTAGTATACAAGTATCAATATCATATCATATACATTTATATACCATATATTTTGATAACCTCCCTGGCGCAGTGGTGAGCGCTGTGGTCTTATAACTGGGAGGTATCGGGTTCGATTCCCGACGGGGGCAATTTGGGAATTTATAATTTCTGGACTGTCTCTGGTCTGGTGTGGTGGGAGGCTCTGGCCGTGGTTAGTTACCACCCTACCGTCAAAGATGAGCCGCCAAGCGATTGAGCGTTCCGGCACGATGGCGTGCATGATGATGGAATCCTGGAGAAATCCAGGGAACTCTTCGTCATTGGGTACAATTGATATACTTTGTAGTGGCGTTTGAAGTCGGTTTTTTTAAAGAATTTTTACGTTTATGTTATAAGTTTCAATTGTAAACATCAATTATTGTGTGTAATAACAAAGAATTTTCTCGCTATCTATCTATCTATCTATCTAGCTTCCTGCCACTCACCCCATTATGTTTGCTAAGTTTGGTATCAACACGACCCAAAGTGTAGTTTCTAAAATAAGGCAAAACTATTGTGTGTTGACGCTAGTTTATTTAAGCTTACATAAGCTCTTGTCCTATAAATAAATTTGATCACGCATCTTCTTTGGAAAGGAATATTATATCTGGAGTCCAATTCTTTATTGTATTTTTTATTCCTCAGAGAATAATGAGTAAAAGCCTTTTTTATGTATCCCAAGTGAACCAATATCACACTTGAGTGATTCCTTTCTGGATGGAGGTCCGAAAGGGATTTTAGGCCAATACCAGTGGACTAGATAACGCTCATTTCAAAGACATGAAAGCGTGTTAGGGACGTCCTATGATTCCGATAACAGGCTTGTGACAAGATCAGAGGATTTTACTCGCTTCTTATAAACCGTAAATTCACGTACAACAGACTCCATGGGTCTTATAGGGTTTATGCGTGAATAACTGCCTAGATTGAGGAAATAAAAACCGTAGGAGCTATCGAGTACCGTCAGAAGAGGGTTAAGGATTTTTTTATCAATTGATATTTTATTCTTATCCCATCCAGATAAGAAAGACAATATATGTCAATGGAGACCGACCTTGGAGCATCGCAGGGGATTTTTCTTATCAAAGAGCATGCATGGATACCACGGCGCAAAGCATTGGTGTGCGTCGGTAGGCGCTGTGTGCCAGAGTCCGCCAGGCTGCGCCGATATAAGCCAGCCGGTGGATGCTGCTGCGGGAGGCGTTGGTGTGCGTCGGTATACGCCGTGTGCGCCAGAGTCCGCCAGTCTGAGTCGATTGAGAAGATCAGGAAATTCAGCCAATCCGCACGCTCATCACGTGCGGATTGGCTGAATTCAAGCAACTTTTTTTTTGAACCTGCGTCCGTTTAGTTTTCAGTCCACACCTTTAACCGTTGGGCTATTAAGGCTTTAATAAACTTTGAGAGCATTATGGAGAAATCTCAACATGCCGGTATTTTCACGACGCTTTCCTTCACTATTACCAGCAAGTGATATTCAATTGCTCAAACGCACATAAATTCGATACGTCAGGGATTGAACCTGCGACCTCCCGAATAGACCACGGTCCTAACCACTAGGTTACCATTGCTTCAGTAAAAATATAACAAGAGTTAATTGAAGGCTCGCAGACCCCGCCCTCGTCAATTTATCACATTTATCAACATTATTGGCTGTCATTATACATTTATAAAAGGGTCGGATGAGTAATTAATTGATGGATCTATCGTGAGCACTTTCACTTTAATTACCATTAACGTTAATGAAATCATTATAATATGTAACATTTATTTTTTCGGATTTTTCATTTTTGCCCCAAAATCTAACCGTAAGCCTTTCGGTTAGGCTTTATACATTTATGTGTTTATTTTTACTAGATGATGCCCGCGACTTCGTCCGCATGGATTTAATTCCCACGGGATCTCTTTAATTTTCCGGGATACAATGTATCCTATGTTTTAATACCAGGTATGAGCTATCTTCATACTAGTCAATCAATACTGGATAGCACTGATGAGGTCTAGGTTGGAGCGCGCTTGCTCAAAAGATGCCTATTCACTCTTGATTTGAAGGTACTCAGATTATTTTAGGTGCCAGGAAACAAGGACTCTGGAAGGGTGTTCCACACCTTAGCGATTGTTTTCAGAAACGTTGAAATAAAGCGCTTAGGTTGCATTTCTACACATTTCACGACTTCTCACAGCTGTGTGATGATTTAAAGTAAACGAGGGAAAAATGTACAAAGTTTTAGTGCTCGGAGCTGCAGGAATTTCCTGCAAGTGTATTTAACTGGTCGTAATTAAACCCTCTCGCCGAAGTAACAAGATCTGAGGTAATACAGATTGTATTTCAAAGCTACCCGAACTGGCCGCTCCGCTGGGAAATATTCACACCTCTGCATAGACGTCAAAATTCGTGCTTACATAGCACATATACCTAGTTTATATGCAAAAGAGGGATTGCAATATATAACTAAAGTAGCTTTTGCCCGCGGTATCGTCCGCGTGGAGTTAGGTTTTTAAAAATCACGCGGAAGCCTTTGTTTTACCGGGGTAAAAAGTAGCCAAGTTCTAAACTATAGGTACCTACCTAAAATCACTTCAATCCGTCCGTGATTGACGGACTAACCAATAAACAAAATACACTTTCGCATTTATAATATTAGTAATGGGTTTAACGACCTCCCTGGCGGAGGGATGCGCTTTAGGAGGCTTCGGGTTTGGTTCTCGGGAAAGACACACACACTTGTAATAAAACACATATATAATATGTTTTACTACATGTGTATATAAGTATTAGTTTCCAACAAATTATACAACCTCAATAATCCAAGGTAGTATGCAAATTATTTGTGACACCCACGCTGTTTAATAAGGGGCTTAGCGGTTGAACATTTTACAACTAACAAGGTGTTA
Source organism: Hipparchia semele (assembly GCA_933228805.2). Lineage (NCBI taxonomy): Eukaryota > Metazoa > Arthropoda > Insecta > Lepidoptera > Nymphalidae > Hipparchia > Hipparchia semele. The sequence continues at coordinate 11,658,584 of OW121727.1, read as the reverse complement.
CTTGTCATCTCTGGATAATAAATAGTTAATTTCGTACTTAGCAGTGCGAAGTACGTAACAGAATACTAGATAAAAATCCCAGCGATAGATGAAATAAAACATACGCGAAACCTCGTGTGAAACGCGACAGATGCGAGTGTATTAAGCGCCAAACACATCATGTATTTTAATTTTAATAACTCATAAGATATTCATTAAAAAAAGGGTTGTATCATCTCTTGGTAATAGGTATACAAATTTTATATAAAAATTTTGGCTCTGTAATATTCAACCAGTATTCTACACATTGAAAATAAATGCAAATTGGTTAAAAATTAGTCCTAATTTCGCGATATTTTTTTGTCGAACTTTTATTATTTTTATTTTTCGTCGCAGTATCGTCCCTTGGAATGATGTAATTTTTGTTTGTTTTTTCGAATTTTGCTGGAATTTGGCACCAAAATACATTATAGTGTGGAATAACATTTCAACATTCCGGAATAAAAAGTAGCCTATGCTACTTTTTATTCCGGAAAATAAGAGAGTTCCCGCGGAAACTAAAAAAACTTCAATCCACACGAACGAAGTCGCGGGCGTCAACTAATAATCTTCGAATGAAGCGTACTCATATAATATCGATCGAACTTCACTTGGCAAGTTCGTTTGATCATATATTATAAAAGAAAGAAGAAAGAAAAGAAAGAAAAAGCATTTATTTGAGACACACAGCATAGTTAATAACAAAAAGAGATACAAAACAAAAAATAAATAAATATGTGTGGTCCCAAAATGGACTCCACTCAGCATATGCTATCCCTGTGGGAAAAGCACAGGCATAGCGCTGGTCTTCCGTGGATCCAAAGGTTTCGGATGACTGTTAGTCACGATAAATAGTACTATATGTAGCAAATTGTTAACATAATAAGTAATAAAAATAAAGAAATAGAGGTGCATGGGAAATAATTACCTAATATAATAAATAGTAGTACGTAGAAAATAGTTAATATAATAAGTTAGTATATAGCTATGATAAAATGTTCCAAAATAAATACATATAACTAATTATTATTATATACCTCGGAGCGCCTAAGTAACCTCACCCTTTTGCTGGCACAGTAACATTTTTTTTAAATGAGTTTTGAACCAGTTTTTTGATTTTCTAACGTCCCGCATGGGAGGAGGCAAGTTGTTCCAGCATTTCGTAGCAGCATATTTAAAACTACCACGAAATGCTGCAGTTGCGTGGTGAGGAGTTCTCAAGGTCCAGACCCTATTAGGCCGAGTATTAGTCTTTTTTGCCCATTCAAGTTTGTTAAAGAGATATTGGGGCTTTTGTGACTGAATCACGCCAAACAACAATAAGGCCAAGTGCAGCTTCCTTCTACTTTCCATATTAAGCAGGTTTCCCTTGTTAATGTATGGAGAGATATGGGATCTTGGAGGAACATTATAACAGAAGCGTATGCATGCATTCTGAATTCTCTGCACCATTCGCTGAGTGCGACTCAATAGCCTTGGTCCATACAGTGCATCAGCATAATTAAATTTGGAGAGAATCAATGCTTCACAAACCTTAAGGCGAGTTTCTGTAGTAAGAAAATTACGTACACGGTAAAGGATTTTAAGTTTATAAAAACATGTTCGTGCTACCTGAAGTATATGGTTTTCAAAACGAAGATTGCTGTCGGTAATAACACCCAAGTTTCTAGCTTCCGAGGTGCGTTCTAAATATTATATTGTAATGTCAATGTCAAATTTCATGGAATAAACTAGTACATCTCTAACGCTGTTTGACTGACACATACTGTCATGGCGCAGTCGGTAGGATCCGAACCTACACTCCCACAGGGAATCTGATCTGATCATCTATCTATCTGATTTCCAATCAGATTTACTATCCAGACCCTATCCATAAAAGTATTTTCTCGGCAATTCGAGGAACGTAAATAATTTAGCCGAAATCGCAAATAAACGGGCAAATCCAACGGTACTATGGCCAATTTGGAGATTGGCTATTTGATTCCGGAGTACCGCTTTACCGAAGTTGTTACTTGAGACTGGGGCTCAACGTTCTGTGTAATTGCGGGGCCCTTTTAGTGGGATCTAGTGGTTACTGGTATTCACAAAGCTTTGAACTGCGCTATCGTATAAAAATGATTGCTACATTGTGATGATTTCAACCACTTCTGATTGTCTGGCACTCTGGCTTACTATTGGTTTAAATGTATTGATAAATTCAGCCAATCAGAGCATACTGTAGCATTTATTTTTGGATAATCCCATGGTATTTCTGCTATGAAATGCAAATAAAGTGAACCTGAATCTGAAATGATTGGCAAGTCAATTGACAGGTTAAAAATATTAAATATATTAAATATAACATATATTAAATATAATCATTTATTATAACCTGTTAGGATTACTTGTTACCGTCAATCTGTTAAAATTTCCCCACGACAATTATTGTTTTATGATTCAACAATTTTCAATTAATAGGACTGAAATATGCATCTGTGACATTGCTATGATAATTTAAAAGATTGGACGAAATTGTTATCTAATTTTTTTAACGAAATGGAGACCCTTTTAAACTAAGTGTATCTCAAACTTAATGTAAAGCCCGGAAGGAAGGTTCCCATCAGCCGATGACTGGTCATTTTGGACGCAATCCTAATTTACGCCGAAAGATCGACTATAGAGCGGACTGGGGTTTTCTTTTTATACTTGAGTAACTGCCCCATTTCGATGTAATTCAGAAGATTAGGTTTTACACCGTCAAAACTCGAATGCCTTTAAGTTCGCCATTAACTAGATGCTGTAGATTGTCGCGCTAGGAGCCTCATTTTTTTTTTTTTCATTGGCAAAAACTCGCCGCTTTTAGGTAAACTCCAGTCTCGATCACTGCCGACAAGTTGCTGGACAAACAACCAGACAAACCTTTAAAACAAAAGTGAATAGACATCTTCCAGGCAAACGAGTTACACCTTAAACCACATCATCACTATCCATCAGGTGTGATAGTGGTCGAGCGTGGGCCTATAGGTAATGTATAATATATTTAGACCCAATTTAAGCCGCACGCATAACCTTATTGCGTTGTCGTAACTTTGCGGTCTTGAACTCCTAAAAGTTTGTTTATAAAGTGCGGATGAAGGTTGACTAGATTGAGTTATGATAGTTGTTCCGGCGAGTTGTGACTTCTTCAAGGTAAGTTCGAATAACGTTTTCCGACTAGGGCGCGAACTTTTGAATGAGTTAATTAAGTAAACTTTTGACGATCACTTATATATTATACTAGCTGTTGCCCGCGACTTCGTTCGCGTCAATTTCTGTTATTATGATCGCGATTAAGAAGTTTTTAAAAGAATATTTTAAATATGGATAATTTTCCCCGTTTTTGCAACATTTTTCACTGATTATTCGCTCCTATTGGTCGCAGCGTGATGTTATAGGTTGGATTTCAATCACGTAAGGGTGCCATCACTCACGATTTCTCGAAGTTCTGTGGTAGAACGGCGAAGGGGGCACAAGGTTGTAAGTTCATAAGTGCACTCTCCAAAGTATATTCGATAGAAGATCAATAAATAATAATAATATCGAAGGGTGAAAGACTAATTGATCTACGCGACATTTTGTAAAACTTGCAGGAAGACTGATCAAAGTTTTTTTTTGGAAAAAAAAAACAACTATTATATTTATTATAGTTGTTTTTTTATGATTTTTTTTTATCAGTCTTCCTGCAAGTTTTACAAAATGTCGCTTAGATCAATTAGCCTTTCACACGTTGATATAAGCGACATTGCGTCGTTGCTGTAGACTGAAGTCACAGCTCACTGTAGTATTAACATGGCTTACTCACGTCGTAAGTTACCTATTGGATTAGAGCAAGTAGTTGCGAACACATCTGCGCTTCTCAGTCGTGAGCTTATTACGTAACTACTACTGGAGTATTGTTTGGCTTTCATTTATTATTAACTACTGTGTTAATAAGAAACGAGAGAACTGTCTCGAGAAATTATATTTTATTCCTATAACTACGAGTAGCTGTTGCTCCCGACTTCGTCCACGTCAATTTCTGTTATTATGATCGCGATTAAGAAGTTTTTAAAAGAATATATTTTAAATTGGATAATTTTCCCTGGTTTTGCAACATTTTTCACTGATGCTTCGCTCTCATTGGTCGTAGCGTGATATTATATAGCCAAAAGCCTTTCTCGATAAATGGACTATCCAACACAAAAAGAATTTTCCAATTCGAACCAGTGGTTCCTGAGATTAGCGCGATCAAACAAACAAACTCTTCAGCTTTATAATATTAGTATAGATTATAAAAATTGAGATAGGTAGTTCTCAATTCCCCGCAAAGTTACATTTTGTAAGTTTATTAATTAGTTTTGTTTATAGGCTCTTGTCATTTCTGTACGTACTTAAAGGATCTTTTGTCATCAATTAGTCTCACACCTAGAGCATCTGTAAGAAATCCACATTTTGTAGCAATAAGATGTCGTTGTACACGTCCTTTCTATATTTAAGTTTTTCATGTATAGAATAAATAAATAAATTAGTGCCATCAGTTTCTAGTCTTAAAATAAATAAAGTAGGTACTATCTCTAAAATATATTTTAGAGATAAAAGGAAAAGGAAGAGAAAATTAACTGAAGCACAACTCAAATCACTTGAAGGATCGGGCTAAAATTTGGCACACAGATAGCTATTATGGCATAAGCATTAGCTAAGAAAATATTTTTGGAAATTCAACTCCTAAGGGGAGTTCCTTTGGAACAGGGGTATGAAAAATCGACCTTAACGTGAGTAAAGCTGCGAGCATAAGCTAGTTTCTGATGAACTTATACCTTCTTATGAACGGTAAGATAAGATTTTATGTTAGCACTGAGATTACTCCTTCAATGTTACAAAAGCGCACTTGTATAGCACATCTACGCAAAATCATTAACACGATGTCCCCAAGCGTGCCCCGTACAAAACGTGAAATGAAATGAAATCTCCAAGAGCCTTCTTACATCACGACATTACGCAAGTCCTTGACGACTCAAAGGCTCTGCTGTAAACTGTAAGCTAGATTTGTGAAGTTTTATAGTAATTAGAACAGCGACGCACTGGTTAAAGCACGTCAAGCCATTGTATTTTTATCGCTATAAATCCATGTAGAGTCGAACTCTCGTAGGAACTTATATTCTTAGTTAAGTCATAATATTTTTTTTTTTTAAAAGAATATTAGTCAAGCTGAAGTTGACTAATATCCTCCTATCCCCTCCAAATAAGAGGAAAGCTTGTGCTAGGAGTGGGTTCGATAATAGTGCAACGGGTGCGGTTCGAACCTGCGACCTTTCAGTTTTCAGTCCGCACCTTTAACCGTTGGGCTATTGAATTATGCGACAGCATCATACAAAATATTTCTTCAGAACCTTAGGGGGTAATTGCGTTAAATTAAAGAGACCCAACAATCAACACTTCATCAGTGTGAAATACGACACCGAATGAGTAACACGTATGATGCCTGGGAATGGAAAGCGTCCATAAAATGTATTTAAATTGTTTGTGAAAATATCGCCATGTGAAAACGGTTCTAGCATCGCATAAAACGGAATTACAACACAAAAGTACTTAACATTGAGCTTGCAGCCGTACCGTTTGGAGTGACGTCACTTAAAAAACAAACATTTTCCATTCATACTCAAAAACCTACTTATTGTTTTGTGCGCATAAACTGTGAACTTTTCACAATAGCACACGCAATTACAACTCTGTAGGGTAGGCGTCTATAGTTGTACCTGCGCCATTACTTTATAATGCGTTTTGTGGTACAAGCCATAGGCGATTACGATCAGCGATTAGGAAAAGGTTTTCTGTTGTTGAACAATTAACTGTATTAATTAATATACCTACTCGTAAATTATCTAAATAATGAAAAGAAAAATATCTTTGTGAAGGTGAAAATATTTGAAGAAAATATGCAGGAAATTTATTCCATTGTAGAATTGAATAACTGATTCCGAAAATAATCTTTCTTGTTGGCCATTTCATTAGCAAGAACGAGATAGAGCAAATACTGCTTCTATTTGGACTTCTATTTATATCACTATTTTGTTGTTTTGGTTAAAGCGGTTTGTTAATACAACATAATTAGAAAAGTAGATCTTAGTGTTATAATGTTTTTTCATTGACTGTGATATTGTTTTAGCAGCACAGAGATCACTGTTATTACTGTTATGATGCTACCTGCAAAGTTTTAAGCCATACTAACAAAAAATTATGCTTTCTTCGTTGATAAACTTCAGTGAAATAGTACAAGGAAATACAACAGTGAGACACAGCTTTTTTATCGATAAAGCGTCTTTGCAAAAGCTGCGAAACACAAGTATCTGGCTGCACTGGCTAAGCTCAAAAAGCATTGAGTGTCTTCAACGATATTATTACAAGCATATCATATCACGTTTTCAAATAATTTTTGTGTTGTTTCGGATTGAGCATGCTGCGTAGGCTCTACTAGCCACTACAGTATCACCCAGGGGGTTAGTAAGCGCGAGGCTCTGCCCGGAAATGAGAAAAGAGCTCTAGGGCTTGAAGACATCGGGGGGCAACTTCCCAAAGGCCCGTGAGGCTCGGAACACGGCTTAGGATGAACGTCATCCTTTGCTCTTGCAGCTTTGCTCTCATCACTTGTACCACACATTTCCGCTCCCGTTTGCTTATCTGTCCTACGTTTGCAAGCGCTACATTGAATGGCATTTGAGCGCCATATGTCACCGTTGAGACTTCATTACGGCTTGTGAGGCAAAACGTAAAACTTGATGTTTCGTTTGATGTCTAATTGTGTTGACACGGACATCTCTGAGAGCCATTTTGAGCACGAGCTTCGGAGGTGTTTTGAGAGGATATTTACCCTTTCTGGCTTTGTCTTGCTTGCTGTTTTGCCGTAAATACTAGGGTACCTGTACCACCAACACTTAAAGTAGTATTATTTCAATGTTGTTTGTCATGTCATACAATTATGTTCTTAAGTTACTCATGTTGTAGTTTTTGCAATTCACGAGGGTGCGTGGTTCAAGGTTGTGTGTGTGTCGTATCTATATACCTAAGTGTGAGTAAGAGGTTGCTCGCGCCTGACCGCGCTCACCTAGGTTCTGATAGGCACGCACACTGACACGATGGGCATGTACACGATGTAACCACAAGTAAAGTTCACGCACCCTCGTGAATTGCAAGAACTATAGTCTATACCTATTTTAAGTTCATTGTATGATACTTCAAAAAAATATTGATATATTACTACTTTAAACGTTGGTCTAAGGGCTCTTGGACTTTGTTTTTGTGTCATGGGACAATAATTTTTAACAAAAGCAGTTTTTTAAGGGTTATTAGACTCAACCGATTTGGCTGAAAGGCACAGAGATACATAATAGTTTGTAATAACACCATAGGCTACTTTTTAACCCGAAAAATAAGAAAGTTCCCAGGGGAACTAAAAAACCTCAATCCAGGTGAACAAAGTCGCGGGCATCAGTTAGTACCCCATAATCTCTAATCGGTTTCTACGTACGATATCTTAATCGCTTAAAATTCAAAGCAAAGATGCTTTGATTACTTTTCAGTTTCACCTTCAAACCTCGCGTTGTTGACTGCGTTATCGCTTTTCTTGCTTTCGGGATACGTGCACAAAGTTTCATAGCCTATTATAACTTGCAGCACCGCGGTCCCATGTGGTTTATACTCACGTTTCTCACGTATAAGAGAATAATCAGTATTGAGAAGTTAGATCAAACACACACCAAAGCGAAATTGGCAGGCAGACCGTACGTGCGTCGTGAGATCTTTGTGCCTCCTTGAATTTGCTTTTGTCCGTCTGATTATTTTATCTTTCATAAGATTTTTTAATCCTACTAATAATTTGAATGCAAAAGTTTGGATGTATGGATGGATGGATGTTGGGATGAATGGATGATATTTGTTTCTCAATCACGCCGCAACGACTGAACTGATTTGGTTGAAATTTGGAATAGAGATAGCTCATTTTTAGGACTAAACATAGGCAACATTTTATTCCGGAAAATTATAGAGTTCCCGCGGGAATCAAAAACCCTCAACCCAACGTACGAAGTCGCGGGCTCTTATGACAAGTCAAGAATCTACCACCGGTTCGGAATGTTGATTCTGCTTAGAAGAGCCGGCAAGAAACTCAGCTTATCATCTTGTAGACAGCTGAAGCAAAGCAGATTGCTTCGAAGCAACTTTTACTATATCGATCTTTCGATACATGGCCGTTTTCCTACATGGACGTTTCACTAGTAAGACATATTGCTGTTGTTGCTAGAAGCCTTTTGATGTTGTTAACATTTTGTTTTATCGGAAGGTAATTATAATACTTTTTTTTATTCAATGACAAGATCGTCCTTGACTGCGATCTCACCAGATGGTAAGTAACGATGTAGTCTAAGATGGTAGCGGACTAACTTGGAAGGCAGTGTGCTCATACCCCTAATCGGTTTTTACACACTATCGTACCGGAACGCTAAATCGCTTGGCGGCACGTCTTTGACGTTAGGGTGGTAACTAGCCACAGCCACTTCTACTACTTAATACTACTTACTGTTACTTCTACTACTTAGATACTTCTCTAAGTAGAGAAGTATCTAAAAGAAGATGTAAGCATAGGATAGGTTTCAAAACAAAACAACAAATTAACTTTAGACGTTAATATAAATTCGTGACAGGCTTTACAAACGCCTTTATTCACAGACAATGGCCATAACTCACTTCTTAACAATAAAGCAATAAGGTCGCCCATGACCCAATATGAACCCGTTATTGCTCTGTGGAGAAAAATTACTGAAGTTTAATGACTTGTTTATTAAGTAAACGCCTTTACGGCGGCGTTTAATATAAGTTCTTGTGGAATATTATTCTGACCTTCTCAAGCTTCGTAAATATATAATATCTAATATTCTGTTATATATATTTAAAAAAAAATCTACCAGCTTATGCACGTGACTTTGTCGATGTGGATTTAGTTTCTTATTTATACCCGCGGGAACTCTAATTTTGCCTGCTATCCCTGTGCAAAATTGAAAATTTTTAAGTGCCATTTTACAAAAGAAATCCCTACTAATATTATAAATGCGAAAGTGTGTTTGTTTGTTGGTTTATCCTTCAATCACGCTGCAACAGAACTACGGAGCGACGTGTTTTTTGCATGGTTATAGTTGAGGACCTGGAGACTGGCATAGATTACTTTTTATTCCGGAAAATCAAAGAGTTCCCTCGGGATATTTAAAACTAAATCCACGGGAACGAAGTCACGGTGGCTAGGTCGCTAGTCGCTAGTATCTAATAATGTAAATTAACTTCCAAGTATTTTCCATTTTCTTCACTCAAAAATATTTTTTTTCTCCGCGTAAATTTACTAACACTATTAATACGAAATAAAGTTTCCTTTCTTCCTATCTAACCATAAACGAAATAAATCCCTACATAACAGTATCATAGACGGGGCAATTTTTTCTGCGTGGAGGCGATCAGAACCTCTGATTTACGATCATCGTAAAGGCGGTGCCAGGCTGGAAGGGACTCGAGCCTACAAAGCCTCTGTGTAAGAGGCAATCAACAGCGAACTTTCAGTCCTTGTGCGTTGTTTGTGAATATGCCCTTAGAATCAGCGCCCTTCTTTCTATATTAACAACTTTATTATGTTTTAAATACTTTTGACATTGAACTTAACATATTTTTAGGGAGTTACGACCTTAGATTGGTAGATTCATTGACGTTTCAAAAGTGCTTGTAAAAAGTTTATTTGAATAAAAAATATTTCTCTTCTATTCTATTCTATTAGATCGTTCAAGTGGAAATAGTCAACTGCAATAAAACTGCAAGTAAACAAGAATTTTGAAGATCTGTATTAACGCTACGTTTTTTTTATTATTGTTAGACAAGTTTGCGTTTGACGACAATCAATTATAGAAAGCACTGATGAAGTTGAAGCGCGCTTGCTTAGAAGCTTTTTAATGCAAGAACTTGAAGGTACTTATGTTATACTTGGCAGGACACACGGATGTTATATTGTCATAGAAAAGAAATTCGTGCGCCAAGTTAATTTGAGTCTTTACGAAAGTGAATGTAAAAATAGACCAGAAATGACGTAGATGAAGCGATTTACGTTGCCTGTAATGATACATATCCATTTTCGTGATTAAAATCGAAACAAGAAGCAATAAAACAACGTCGTAATAGAAAAAAATGAAAGAAGTAATATGAACGTATCGTGCCACATTTTTTGTGCGTGAGTCGAAGACAATATTCGGATTTACGGCGGTCGTAAAGACGGTGCCAGGCTGGCATGGATACGAACGTAACCTACATGCTCTACGCAATACAAAAACAAAGAGATGCTAACTGTCAAATTAAAATCGATTACGATTTTTAGAAATAAAAAATGTCATCCTTTTATTTATTTAATTGATGAAATTCATAAATACCTACTATGTTTATGACGAAATTAATGTATGTAATTGACATTTGACCATTTTGACAGCGAGAGCGCGCCATCTTGAATTCGCTTGCTTTGACGTTACGATCGAGACTACATCTAAAGAGACTAGTTAGATGCTTCCGCCTCTAGTTGTTGTAATAAAATATGATTGAGGGGTAGCGCAAATGCACTCTAATCGAATAAATATTACTATAAGCTTTATTAGGCTAAGTGCCTCTATCACCACCTCCAAGTAAACTCTAACCGACGAATAAAGTTTTGACAGTTTTTGTATGGGCAATGTGTCAAAACACCAAATTCGTCAATTAAAGTTTACTTGATTTAATTTATGTTTAATTGAGGTGGTGAAATAGGCCCTTAGCCTAGAGTAATAATTAATTAATTAATGAGTACTTTCGTACATTTCATGATGTACTTACAATACATTCTATCATACTGTGGTTAAATTGATAAGATAATATTATGTCAGGGATCGCTACGAAGGGAGGCGAAGGTGACTTTATTTAAGGTGACTTTATCTAAGGTTCTTATAGTGTTGAGAGATAACTTTTCGTAGTTAACCAATTTTTGAGAGTAATAATCTCTGCTTCTAGAGCGGTGTCTTATAAAAGTATTACTGACCTCAATTAATACAAGGACGTATTTTACGACGGACGATTTATTTTATGCCCTACAATTATTCTTATAAGATTCTTTTCATTACTCATACACGGAAAGTAGGTCTGAAGTTGCCTGAGAAGCGGGTTGAAAGTAATACTTTTCAGCCCTAGGGAGAATCGTTTTCAACTGACAGCTGTCAAATAATTAAAAAAAACTAGTTGTCACATTTTTATTGGAATTCAAATGAAACACGACATACCCGAGTGCATCCATAGACAAGAAGAAAGATAGATAAATATCTCACCAAAGTTGTTGATTTATGTAAAATAAAGTTCACTCAATTTTCTTTAGCTAATTTCTATTTTTATTTTGACTTTCCTTATATTCGTAATGAAAAGCACAGTGTTTACCTCGGGATAAAGACTTATTTAGTCCCTCGAACTATAGGCCCCCTCGCTACGCTCGGGCGCCAAACCCCGTCTCGGGACTAAATAAGTTACTTTCATCCCTAAGGTAACAATGTACTATTTTATACAACTCACAAACGTTTAATAAAGGGGAAAACGTACATTTCGGACCTTTGGCTTATCTCCAGATCCATAAGACCTAGAAAGCTGATATTTTGTACAAGGCTCCATTATAAATCGTGAAGGGGGGAAAAAGCCCTATTTTTTCAACTGACCTAGAAAGTTCTCAGTTAAACTGCTATTTGTTGGTTATTTACTCCTGACTGTATTAAAAAGTATTTGAATTATTTACAACTAGCTTTTGCCCCCGCGACTTCGTCCGCGTGGAATTAGATTTTGGGGTGGAATTTTCAAAAACTGTGACACACGTACTTCTTTATTTTTAACTGAAAGCTCAAATACCAACTTTGGTGGAAACAGCTTGAAAAATGACGGAGTTTCATATAAACTTCCATCCCCTATTTAAACCCCTTAGGGGTGGAATTTCCAATAACCCTTTCGAATTCATTCAATCTTTGTCAGCATAATTAACCCGTGAATTGTACACAACATAATATTGTTTTATTTTTAAAAGAGTAACCGCCTAGTTTCTCGCTGGTTCTTCTCGGTTGGAACGGCATTCCGAGCCAGTGGTAGATTCATTTGACCCATTTAACTCCTTCTACACATCTTTTTCAGTTTAAGGTGTCAAGCTGTGGCATGCGTCATGCCTTGCCTGTTGAAATCAGATAACAACACTCCCGATCTCTCCCGTTACAAATAGTTCATCACCGATAGTCAAGAAATAGATCGGTACGGATTATGTAACCGATATTTATAGATATCGGCACCACCTTGTGAATAAATAAACAACTCCATTCATAATGAGGTATCGATTTTATTTATAGGCCACCGATACTCGATGTCTGTAATATTCTGCGCTTTTGTTATGTCTTAGTTTCTGTTAATACAAAAGATTGTAATAAGCGACCGTCATCAGATATATATACCTTTAATTATTTTAAATCTACTTGAATATAATTATTTTACTTATAGTCTACTAGCTGATACCCGCGACTTCGTCCGCGTACATTTAGTTTTTTATCATCCCGTGGGAACTCTTTGATTTTCCGGGATAAAAAATAGCCTATGTCACTCTCCAGGTTCTCAACTACACACATGTAAAAAATTACGTCGATCCGAAGCTCTGTTGCAGCGGGATTGAAGGACAAACCAACAAACCAACAAACCAACAAACCAACAAACACACTTTCGCATTTATAATATTAGTAGGGATTGTTACTTAGTTGACTTAAAAAGTAAAGAAATCTCAGAAAACTTTTTTCTTCTTTATTAATAGACGACCACTGCTGGACATAGGTCTCGGGCACAGACTTCTACAGGTCTCGGTCTTGAGCCGCCTGTATCCAGCGGCTCCCTGCGCCTCGTTTGATGTTGTCGGTCCATCTAGCGGGAAGTTTGCTAACATTGCGCTTTCCGATGCGAGGTCACCAGCACCTTGGTAGTCCAACGACCATCAGTTCTATTTTTCGCCCGTTGGCACTTCATCTTCGCGATTCGCTGAAGTATCAGTAACTCTGATTCTCCTACGGATCCTCTCATTCCTGATTTGATCTGGCAGGGATACTCCGAGCGTAGCTCCCTCACATACATTCATAGGCCTATACATTCTATTTATGGTAAATCAATAGCCAGTAACACGCTACGAATACTTTAAAATATTCAAGTGAACCTTCCTGCGTGTTTCTTCCTTGACTAGCTTTCGTCCGCAGCTTCACTCACGATTTTTCAAACCCCTATTTTACCCCTTAGAGGGTGAATTAAAAAAAAAAAGACGTGTGGCACTCGGGGACCGCCGCGGTAAAGCTATTGCATAGAATTTTTTATCAACACCATCTAGCGGTGAGAAGAGTCCCGTGTCAGGTTATTTTCGTTACGGAATTTCTGGATTCGGTCTCCACGCTCAAGGCCCGCAATAGAAGCTATGCAATAGCTTAAAATCATATCATAATAGCTCTGTTTGCTAAATTACATCCCAATTCGTCTAGTGTTTTGAACCGTTGATAAATAAGTCAGTCAGTCAATCTCCTATTCCTTTTATATATTTTTATTATGTGCTAGCTGATGTACGCGACTTCATCTGCGTGGATTTAGTTTTTAAAATCTCACTTGAACTCTTTGACTTTCCGGGATAAAAACTAGCCTATGTCACTCTCCAGGTCCTCAACGATACTCATGCAAAAAATCACAACAGTCCGTAGATTTGTTGCAGCGTTATTGAAGGACAAACCAACAAACCAAAAAATAAACACACTTTCGCGTTTATAATACTAGGAAGGATTAGTAAGGATTCTGTGCCGAGACTCACAAACCAAAGTCTTTCATCGATCCAGCGGTTTAGAGATCGTTTTATACGGTTCTTGCCAATATGCATATTAAAGCCAATGTCACTCGTTTACAGTTAAACCGATTTGGTAAAAGCGATTCCATTGTGGTTTTATCTGAAATTCGTAGATAAGAGGACAAATTCAAAAATTCTTTAATCGAATCCTATTAATATTATAGGTGTGAAAGTTGTACGTTTCACGCCACAAGTTACTGAAGCAATTTGACTGAAGTTTGGAATTATAATACCTTGGATTAGATACAAAAGCCACTTACTTTTCTTGATGGAAAATTTCGTGATAGAAAAATTTACGATTCCCGCGAGATAGAAAACCGAAGTCCACGTGGACAAAGTCGCAGACAAAACCTAGTAGGTACCCAATAATTGCTTTTTCAAATCTACGAGAGTATAGTAGTCTCTTGTGACAAAATGGATTTGAAACTCGAAAGTTTTGATTCAACCTATCGGCATCATAATGTCTTTTGCAATAATAAAATTTGCAAAATTGTATCGTTTTTATTGTTTTTGTTTTTATTTTCGCTCTGGATTAAGTGGATAGATATATAGTGGATATAGTGGATAATTTCTCTCCAATGTACCAATTTTTCGATCATCGAGTAACGTTTACTCGACAAATACGTTTTAATTTTCAATACAAAAACTGTCAAAAGCAGAACATCAAATAAAAGCCGTTAGGTACTCACTCTGAGAAACGAGTTAACATGACCAAAAAAATAATGATAGAAATCGATTTCGAAACTCATCTATATATATAAAATTCAAAGTTCTGACTGACTGACTGAGATATCAACGCACAGCCTAAACTACTAAAGTTAGAAACTTGAAATTTTTACAGTTGGTTCCTTTTATGACGTAGGCGCACACTAAGAAAGGATTATTGGAAATTCCACCCCTAAGGGGTTTAAATAGGGGATGAAAGTTTATATGAAACTCCGTCATTTTTCAAGCTGTTTCCATCAAAGTTGGTATTAGAGCTTTCAGTTAAAAATAAAGAAGTAGGGGGAAGTCCCCTAGTGGCGGACACTTAAGGTTTTTATGAAAAATAAAAAAATCTGTTAAGAAAAATATTACTTTATTTACGTCTTATATTAGTCAACAAAACTTAAAATCAATATCAATTATCAAAAATGCAATTTCTGCATTAATATATTCAAAAACATAAATTAAACTTTGGTGAACAAAAACGCAGTCTCTGGAAGTGGCACCTAGTATCGGACAGACTTCACTTCGAACCCCTAGCAAACCCCTGTAAACTTGTTTGGTCCCATAAACCCATTTTCAAAATTCTCAAAAACTTTTATTGATTACTTACTAACAACAATGAACACTACTTTATTAAAAACAAATATAGTAAACAACTTATAACAGATACACCTGTAACACTCACCTAAATCTTACGTGACGCAGTGTCGTCCGGCCAAAAACAGTAACCAACTACTCCCACTGTTGTCGCGCGCGTCACGGGCAAACCGGGTCCCGTGACTCAGTTTTGCTGCTTCCCCCCGCACCCCTCTAACTCGTTTTTGAATCGCTCGCTTGCTTAGTCGCCGAGATGTACGAGTGTCTGGTACTAGGTGCCGTCCGGCGTTACGGGACTTCCCCCTACGTGTGTCACAGTTTTTGAAAATTCCACCCCGATACCTAACTCCACGCGGACGAAGTCGCGGGGGCAAAAGGTAGTCATAATATAATCCTTAACTATTTTCAGTGAATAACCTTGGTAAAAGTATATAAGCGCTAAAGTTTTGTTCTAGATGGCTCACAAAGACCTTTCTTCCTATTAAGGATATCCTGGCTCCTTAGAGCACGTTATGATCGCTGTAACGAGGCGCCGTTTTTACCAAGAAGGGACATTAAATACTGGCTTCTTAGTGGTTCATATCAGAAGGGTGTATTAATGGCCCATAAAATGGTTTTAATGGGTTCAAACCATAAACGTGTTATTACTACCGTGTTTTAACAGTGTTTATGAAAGCGTTTTATGCTGTCATAAAATCATCATCATTATGATCAACCAATCTCCGTCCCACGTATGCGCACGGATCTTCTCTCACAAGAGAAGAGTTTGGGCTATCTTCTTCTTCTTTGTCAATTTATAGACGTCCACTGCTGGACAAGTCTCCTGCATAGACCTCCACAGGCCTCAGTCTTGCGCCGCCTGAATCCAGCGACTCCCTGCGACTCAGTCGATGTCGTCGGTCCACTTGGTGGGGGGTCTGCCAACACTGCGCTTCCCAGTGCGGGGTCACCACTCCAGCACCTTGGAACCCCATTGACCATCAGCTCTTCGAACTATGTACCCCGCCCATTTCCACTTCAGTTTCGCGACTCGCTGCGTTTGGCCTATAGTATAGGTTATAGTTCACTGATATTACATTGACAACAGTCAAAATGTGAATACGAGTATTCAATAATTACAACCAAAAATGTACCTAACATGTAAGAATAACATTTGTAAAAACAGAAAAAAAGCCAGTCAAAAACCAAATAAGTTATTAGCTGTTTTATTATGACTGTATCCGTCTCTTTCTAAAAAGAAATTTTCTATGGACAGTGTCTAGAGCTTCTGAAACGTGACGTCGTGTTGCAATAGAGCTCTCTTTTTCTAAAGGGAAACTTAAAAGCTCTGTACTTTCGAGACTAGTTAAGACATTAAAAAAAAATTACACTGTGTTATAATATTAAAAAACTTTATTATAAGTAAAATACCCAATTTACCGAAGCGCTTAGTCGTAAATTTTTCTGATAGAATAATAATATGACTTTTATTCCACTCCCACTCGTAGGTACGAGGGTGTATGAAGCGGATAATGATATGTCATGTACATTGTACATACGTAATATATCTGCGGGGGAGTATTACTATGTAACTTAAAAGTCGACAAGCGAGTCTGCGAATATAACTAATGGAATTGATATTTTATGCTTCGCCCGCGATTCTGGAAGAAATACTTCATTTAAGTTTGAAAATATTACACTAGCTGAATCTTAAAATTGCTTCTTGCAGATTGTAAATCTATATGCAGCTATATTTTCTGAGTGAGATTTTTATACGACACGTGATACATGATTGTAAGAAATCTTTTGAAGTATGTGCAGGGCTTTCGTGAAGACTCTTAAAAAAATATTTTTTATGAAAAATAAATATCTATTTTTCTCTTAAATAGCCAATAGACAATCCCTTAAAGACGTATCTGCAGTAAATTACAATCAGTGAAATTAGTGATGCTTTCTTGTATCTCTTTATTGACAAGGCATTGCTAGACACCAAAGAGAGTCCTTGAGAGAGAGATTCCTTAGTCCTTACCACTATAAAAACGGTTTTTTTAATAAAAGAATATTATAACCTAATAATATTGCCTTTTCCCATCCAAATAAGCGTGTTATGACAGTAGGTAATGCGACGGTTGGGGATTGAACCGTCGACTTTACAGTTTTCAGCACACTTCTCTGTCCGGGCTGGCTTGGGCTGTAAGGAACAGCTATCAAGGGCAGACTTAAGAAACGATGAAACCGATGCGAGACGCTAGCCCGACTTCAACATAAGTAAACAAGTTAAAATTAATACACTAGATCATTTGTTTTATTCCTTAAATGCCGAATAGAAAAGCATAACATATATATTAATATATGTTTGTTATGATGCATGGTTAAATACTCTGATCACGAGCGATTTGCTCCTATTCATCGAGGAGTTCAGTCCCTCATCTCCGACGATTTTCATCAGATCTTCACCAAATTTAAATGGAACCAACCTGTCAATGGACAATAAGTCTTTTCAAATAAAAAAATATTCGTTCCAGATTTGACGGAGTTATAGAGTAAAAAAAATACGCGTCGAATTACGAACCTCCTCCTTTTTTTGAAGTCGGTTAAAAACAGAAGAAAGAAACTTGGCGGTGATTCACTCCCGTGCCTCGTCGAACACGTAAAGCCGTCGGTCATGCGTCTAATCTCTCTTCAGTCATGTCGGATTACCGTCTTCATGGGAGTGAGGGAAGAAAGTGAGTGAGTGAGTGTTTGCGCACACACTTGTACACTATAATATCTCCCGCATCAACGGCTAATCTTTGTGGAGATAAACTGCCGCGAGCGAATTCGTTCGGAACGACATTATTATTATTTCCGGCGCGTAGCCACCATTTGAGCAAATTGGGTCCCCCACTTTTATCAGCAATTCGAGATAAAATCCAAGTTAAAGACGCCATAGATCCCGAAAATATAGAACCGTTATTTTGTTATAACGTTTTAACAGTTTGCCCAATCTTAATATTTTACCCTGAACAGCCTAAAATATTACCAAAAATCGTCGCGGAACAGAAGCTAGATAGATTTTGATACGGTTGAAGACATTTTTGTTACGTTTACGTTGAATTTATGGTAAAAGAAACCAAAGTAGGTACCTATAATTATTTCTTCCAAAACTTAAATAAAAGAGTATCCCTGCGAGATCAAATTAGAAATGAGGAGATATGTAGGAGAGCCAAAGTAACCGAAATAGCTCAGCGAGTCGCGAAACTGAAGTGGAAATAGGCGGTCGAAGAGCTGATGGTCGTTGGGATCCCAAAATGCTGGACACCGCACCGGGAAGCGCAGTGACATACACACACACACTTTCGCCTTTATAATATTAGTGTGATGGTCGCTAAATACAATCTTTTGTGCTAACAGAAAATAAGCAATAACAAAAGCGCAGAATATTACAGACATCGAGTACTGGCTACTTTTAGCGATGTTCTGTTTTTTTTTTTCGGAACCCTAAAAACACACATCCAAACAATGTCTAGCATACTGAGATTAGATTGTCAGTCAAGTTAGATTACAAGATTTAAGACATTATTCAAACAGCAGAGTAGATTAAATGTTTGGGGAGAGAACACACTCGTTCGCCAGTAAAATACCTAGTACCTACCGACAAGTTAATATTATTATTTTCATAATAATATCTTACATATTTTTTTTATAATTATGGTTGTGTGGTTGGTTTACAATTGTATAAAACAAATATATTATTTCAAAGCAAGAGAAAGTACGTAAAATTAGTGTAATCATTAATGATATAATACAAGATCAACTTTAACGATAACAATATTACCTATACTTTTCATTTACACGACTTTTTTTATTCTTCTACAAAATATTGTAGACAAGGAAAAAGAGTCAAGCCTACTACCAGGTGAGATTACAGTCAAGGGCTTTAGCCGTTTTACATTCTAGGAATAAAAATATATTCTATTCAAGCTACGAATATAAACTTAAATTAACGAACAAATGTTGTTAGTCCCTTTAAGGAATGAAAAGCACATCAGCATTTCAGTATCCCGCATTGGTGGACTGAATTAGAAGCGCCCTGGATGCTAAGATAGTGAAATTTAAATAGATAACTTGACTCATCTTATTTACAGCAGACATTACTAAGGCAGCTTTGCTGAGAGACAGATATTTTCTATCTCTTTACATATTTTATTAAAAGTAATTCTGTCTATGCTTGCCGTCCGATCAATGCCATAAAGTGAATAAATAAACCTTATTTTGAGTGGAAATCGAAGTTTCTAGAAATCTAAGGATAAATTGTACACTAAAACGCAGCGAATGCTAAAACGTAACTATTTTGAAGTCTCCAGCACTAGGTGCTACACGTACCTAATGCTAACATAATTTGTAAGGACCCCTATAACACGTTTAAGTCAGAGATCGTAAACCCCAATCGACTCGATAAAAGAATCACCTGTCGCTATAAAAAATCAATTTCGCTGACAAAACAATAAAAGGTAAACCGGTAATAAATAATTTCCCCGGAGTTCGCAAACAGAATTAATCATTCGCGACGAGGGAAATCATCCGGAATAATAACAGTGACACAACAGCCTTCAAGTGGGGAAAGTGGGGAAATAGATTTCGAAGGTGAAAAGGACAATAAACTATAAATCACGGTATTGTGCCTGCTAATGACTTTCACACCATTTGTTTGCCACACCTGGCTCTTATTGTACTGGATTATATTACTTGGAAAATCGTTGTCTTTCGAGACAACCTTTTGGTTTATTGTTTTGTATTGTATCCAAATTTTTCTAAGTCAGAAAAGGCTACGGTGCAAAAATATGATAAAAATTATTTTTAAAAAACCAACTTCAGACGCCACGATAAAGTATTTAAGAATAATATTAGTTTGCACACGTATATTGAAGTCGGGTGGGCATATATAGAAAGAATGAAACCGATGCGCGACGCTAGCCCGACTTCAACATATAACGTGTAAAAACTGAAATTTTTATACTTTGTAGTGGCGTTTGAATTTGATTTTTTAAAAATATATTTTACTTTAAGCTGTGTAGATGACCTACACATTTTCTGATCCCAAGCGATTTACTCTTATTCATTGAGGAGTTTTGTCCTCCATCTCTGAAGTTATTCATCACATCTTCACCAAAACGCTGTACGATTTGTACGACGAGCCTGTCAATACGTTCTTTCAAATTAAAAAAATTGAAATCGGTTCAGATTTGATGGAGTTATGGAGTAACATCGCCAGAAAAAAAAACTCGCGTCGAATTGAAAATAGTTTCATATTAGTAGTACTGGGTGTCATATTATGTTATTAGAATCGAATAAATAAATATAAATCAATATTTTTCTTATCAATAAGTCAAACACAAAATTTTTTTTCCTCCGAGCAATAAGTAGATAATTTAAAAAAAAATCAAAAAAATGGCATTTACGTACTGAGCTCAGAACCCAAGCACGCTGCTTTTTGAAAATCGTCGACACGATCTGCCGGTATAAACAAATCGACTAATTCTATTACTTTATTTCGATTCGGTGGCTCGAACAAACCAATTTATTTACTTTCTTTGAAGGCGTATTATATCAAACATTGCACGTAAGCTTCGAGAGAATGTTATTGGTTAGTGTACACTACACGTATACCCCCAAGACCCAAAATATATTCTTATTCAAAATACGTGTTTTATCTACCATCATTCCTAATTCACGGGTCGTATGACGGGCCTAGGGAATTTAGCAAATTGGATATAAATTTACCAAACGTTACATACGTAATGTGATATAACGCTTGCCTTATCCCGATAAATGGCTTACGGGATTCGATGTGGAACCGGCCTATTTGTCAGTCATATATTCAGAAACACTAATTTATTGGCAACATTATGGAAATTATTCAGTAGCCGAGAGCATCGGACCCCTAACGTTGATTGTATATCGCCGATCGAGCCGAAAATTTTGATTTAAAATTCAAATATATTTATTTCATGTAGCACATCTATGTAGCTTGTATGGTATGATAAGATTATAACTGCTTAGAAAGAAGATTATCGTCAGTAAAGCCAATCAAGAAATCTATCAGTCACTTTTTTCAAAAGACAGATATATGATAATATTATGTTCAGTTACAAATTGTTACAAATTGTTTAATATTATCTCTTGACCATCTGACTGAGAAGTTGATTGCTTCTTTAAAGTTATGTCAAAAAGAAGTTCAACAATTAATACTTGTTAATAACCTTGATCAAAAACAATACAATATATTATTGTTTTACACATATTATTTTTGGAATGTGATGCCAAATCTAAGAATTCTTTGTTAATTTTGAGGATTGCTCAGCAGTTTATATGAGACTTTGTTAATCTTGTTTATATAACCATAGATAATGATATATTATAGACTTTTGTTATAATATATTATAGATTATTTGTATGGTGGGAGGCTTTGGCCGTGGCTAGTTGTCACTCTACGACGTGCCGCCAAGCGATGTAGCGTTCCGGCCCGATGGCGTGTAGAAAGTAGAAATCGCCATACCCCTTCCAAGTTAGCCCGCCACTATCTTACACTGCATTGTCACTTATCATCGAGGAGGGCAATGATCACCGGAACACAGTTTATACATCTGCGGGATCGTTCTAATCTGTTCTCGCATCACTTTGTTGCATAGGCTTTAAATAAATAAATAAAATAAAATCATCAGGTGAGATCGAAGTCTAGGACTATCTTGTCATCAAATAAAAAAAAGATTTACTAGTAGAAGTACTAGAGTAGAAAGTTATACGCCAAAAATTACATACGTTAAGATCATTCATCGTAATTAATGATAAAAGAAATTTCTACTTTCAACTGTTTGAAACCCCTGGCCAAAAAATGGCCGTCCGAAGTTGTCGGTGGCATGTGCTCCGCTCATTTATATCTTTACAGATAACGACAGCTCGAAAGCTGGATTCTTTTTGAAATATTTTCCAGGAGAAATTCTTATTATGCCCTGCCGTTCGATTTATATTTTCGCGGTCTAACGATTTAGTTCTAAGTGAAAAATTTACGGTTCAAATACGGTTACAAATAGCTCGTGTACTGAAGGAGTAAACTATTTACTGCAGGAGTTCTCCATTCTTGTGAAAGATTTGAACTTGACCTCGATTTCTCATATTATAGACGGATTTAAAATAGATGGAAACTATAGCGCTGCTCTTTTCACATTTCACACTGTGTACAAAGAGATATATTATCAACTAGCTTTTGCCGCGCGGCTGCCCCATTTCAAAATCTAGTAAGTGTGATTGACAAAATTTTGCAGGGGCCAAAAAAACACGTTTTGTAGATGGCTTATCGAAGTAATAAATAGATCCAATAAAAGCTTTCAAAGTAGTTTATTTACGAAACTTTAATTCACCAACAGATACTGAAGAGTTCAGAGTTCAGTAGGGCTACCACAAATATGTTTTTTGGTCTCCTTTAAAATTTTGTCAATCACACTTACTAGGTTTTGAAATGGGGCAGCCGCGCGGCTTCGCTCACGTTAAGTTCGATTTTTCAGACCCCTATTTTAACCCCTCAGATGTTGACTTTTCAAAAATCCTTTCACAACAGATGCCTACATCCTAATAGCTACCTGCATGCCAAACAACCAGATCTGTCCAGTCCAGTCCAGTGTGATAAACCTGTCAGTCAATCAGTCAGTACATATTTACACTAAACTTTTGCCTACGACCGTCCGCGTGGAGTTAGGTTTTTAAAAATTCCACGGGGACCCTCTATTATTCCAGGATGAAAGGTAGCCTATATCATTCTCCAAACCCTCTATTATACCTACCCATGAAAAAACACATCGATTTGTTACTATTATGCTGCGTGCTCAAAGTATAAACCAACGAACAAAAAATAGAACACAACGAATGAATCAATTTGGCTGAAATTTGGCATGGAAATAGCTCACACTCAGGCTTAACACAAGGCTACATTTTATCCTGGGAAATTAAAGAGCCCATCATCGCGTGCATAACCTAGTTAGAAATAAACATTAGCACTTGTTTACTTTCCAAAGCAAACCAATTGTTTCGCATCTCTGACTCCAAGATGGCTGTGCCAAGTTGTCGTTAACGTGTACTCATGTCTGCTCGCATTCACATCTTCATAAATATTGAGAGGTTTATCTAACTGCCAATATTTATTTACGAGGCATTCTTAGAATTTCAAAGACAATGTGATCTTGTAAATATTCTTCACCTTCACTTATGACTTTCATCTCTTAATACAAGAGACGGCAATCCTGGGCAGTTTCAAATATTTAAATCTATAATTGATTAAACCACGTCGATCCGTTGATCCTTTGTCTTGACGCTGCGTGATTGAAGGAAAAACCAATAATCCAACAAATTGACACACTTTTGCTTTTATTATATTAGTCGTTACCAATGTTATAATAGAGTGAAGAATAAGTTGATTTTTATCCAAAACATTCACTTAACTAGTTTTATTTATTTAAACGTCTTTATTGAGTACTCAATTACAGAGAGAAAGGTACAAGAAACACTCTACACAAAAGATGACCTTATCACTAAGAGAGTCACTTAATAGAAATGAAAAAGTATTTTATTCAAATAAACTTTCACAAAGTGCTTTGAACTGTCGAGTGAATCAGCCAATTGACTTGTCTAAACATTGACTTTTTCAGCATTTTGCTTTATAACTAAAAACAGGCATTATGGTTTTTTTTAATAAAACCCTATTGTTACACAATAGACAATAGATAAGCAATTATAGGTGGTAACATAATATTTTTTATCTACTCCAGCATCGAAAAGTTCCAATTTCGAATTTGACAACTGAATCGAAATGCTCTCTCTTTCTCTCTTTGCTCTCTCTCTTTGGGTTTTGCTTCTCATTTCGATGCAGCTCCGTATATGGGAGCTGCATCAAAATGGTTATCTTCATAAAATAAGACACCTAAAGCTAAGAGAGTCTGAGTTCTGGCACTTTTGAATCATTCATATAAATCTATGTCTGTATGTCTGTGGCATCGTAACTTCTGAATGGATGAACCGATTTTGATTTTGTTTTTTTTTGTTTCAAAAGTGAATTAGTCGGGAGTATTTTTAGCTATGTTTGATGAAAATCGGTTCAAGATGGCCACCGCCACAAAATGGCGGATTAAGAATTTTTATTTTAACGATTACTGACTAGCGATTAGGATGTTGTACAACATGTCGAAGGTGTTTTTAATTTTAAATTTACACTTATTGGTGTATGAAAATTTTCAAGCCGTTCTGAATTCAAAATTATATTCATAGTCTGGTTTTTTTTCTTTGGATATACAGAGCGCTCATTCAATTAACTTTATTGGATATTGTGTTTCAAAATAGCCTTGTGTCGTCAACCTTTAAGGGAGCTTTCCAGTGTGACAGCCCGAAAAATCGCTGTTTTTCGCGATTTTTTTTTTAAAGAAAAAATAATCTAATCGGTCTGGTTTTTTTTTTGTATATTAATTGGGTATTGAAGAATACAAAACAATTTTTTAAAGATCGATTTATTTATTAATTAATATCTATAAAAATGATGAAACAATTGTTGCAGAAAATGCACTTGGATGTGGTGTCCACGTTGGGGGTTACAATTTTGATCTGAAACAAAAAACATAAAAAGATTATTGATCGGTATATAATTGGCTTTCGTGCTATGGAGGCTTTTTTTTTTATTATTTTTTTTGCAAAAATGGCGCCGGTTTGAACAAAAAGTATCGATTTTAGCATTTTTTTTTTTGCAGTTTTTTTTACAAAAAAATAGGAAGATGTCAAATAAAAAAAAAAAGCTTCCATAGCACGATAAACAATGACGTTAAGAATATTGTGTAAAAAATTCAACTCGATAGCTTTAAAACTCTGCCCTCCAAGTTGGACACCGTTTTGAAAAATGATGTTTCGATAAAAACGCGTTCAAAGTTTCAAGTGAGGAAATTTTAGGTAAATCGTTTACTTACGGTCAATCAGCGATGCCAGGTCCATACAATATCCCTTCTGCTTCTTCGAAAAAGCAAAAAAAAAATAATCGATTTTTTAAAAATTCACACTGGAAAGCTCCCTTAAACCTTGAGTTGAAAACAAACTGTCTTGAGAAATAATTTCAATTTAGATCAAAGCCTGGCTCTACTTAATAACCGTCTGGTTTTCACCAATATTCGGTCTGCTCATTTGTAACCTAATGCAGAGTGACAGTTTTAAAGCCTCGACTCTTGCAAATTTTCCAAAAGATATTCTTATTATCTAGAACTTGAGACTTTTTTAGTACGTTTTCTTAACAATTTTTGCGATTTCTTTCTTTGTTTTTTTTTTTCTTTTTTATGTAGCAGTAAGCCGTTTTATATCTATTTTCCTACACTTTTCGATACAAAATGAAAATCAAAATTTATATTTGAAACATTTTGTATTTAGTTCGTGTTCCAGAACGGACAAGTATTTATCGGACAAGTTTTTATTTATATAAGTAAAAATAAAATAAAAAATTTGTATTAAATAATCTCTGCTAATATTATTATTATACGAGTATTAACGTGAGAGTCGAAAAAAATATATCAAAAGAAATCACGCAACAAGGGAGTAATGGAAAGACGTAATTTTTTTCATGGGTAGTGCTGAGGATATGGAGTTGAAGAGAGATACAGTCAATACATCCCAGAAGCGACGTACGTATTTTAAAAAACTTACTCCACGCGGACGAAATTGAGGGCAAAAGCGTATGAACGTTACGAAATACGCGTAGAATCCTACATAATATTGATCAAGATAACTTTCCCATTCACTTTTACAATGAAAAAAGTTTTTACTTTGAAAATGGAATATATTAAAATGTTACGCGCCCCTGCTTCCAAGATGTCTGCCCAATGTTGTCACAGGCATGCGCTCCTCTCATTTATATCTTCATAGATAATGACAGATCTTAAAATTAAGGTGTCTTTTGAATATTCTCTTCTTGAGATAACCTTCTTTTCTTAAATTTTTATTTATTTGAAGATAGAGTTTGTCCATTCAACCTCATTTCTACTAGAAAAGAAATAAATTGGAGTAACTAAAGTAAAACTACGAATAAAAAGTATGTAAGACAATAATTTTACAATGCTAAATTCAGTAGGTATAACAGTAAAAACCTCCCTGACGACCTCCCTGGCGCAGTGGTGAGGGCTGTGGTCTTATAACTGGGAAGTCTCGGGTTCGATTCCCGGCGAGGGCAATTTGGGAATTTTAAATTTCTAAATTGTCTCTGGTTTGGTCTGGTGGAAGGCTTTGTTAGTGGCTAGTTACCACTCTACCGTCAAAGAAAAGCGATTTAGCGTTCCGGCACGATGGCGTGTAGAAACCGATTGCCATACCCCTTCCAAGCTAGCTCGCTACCATCTTAGACTCCATCGTCACTTACCATCAGGTAAGATTGCAGTCAATGACTATCTTGTCATTCAATAAAAAAAAAATCCAGACAAGTGATTATATGAACCTACTAGCTTTTCCCCGCGGCTTCGCTCACGTTAAGTTCCATTTTTCAAACCCCTATTTTATCCCTTAAGGGGTTGAATTTTCAAAAATCCTTTCTTAGCGGACACCTACGTTATAATAGCTATCTACATGCATCAGCCTGATCCGTCCAGTGGTTTGAGCTGTGCGTTGATAGATCAGTCAGTCAGTCATCATTGCTTTTTATATATTTAGAAGATAAACGTAGTAGTAAGGAGAGACTTCCTTACTCTGTGGTATTACTCGTACTATGCTTTCAGAAAGGTTTGAGTGAACTGTGATACTTCTAGTAACGCTTGTGAATACGGGTTACTTTGTTCAACAACTTGTCACTTTAAAATCCAACCTCAAACTTCCAATTTACTAGAACCGTTCCCGAAAAATTTTTGATTCCACCTAGCACCCAGCAGCACTATTCGGCATGATAAATTCTCCCTCAGATCGTCTATGAATAACAAATATGGCCGCGGTAGACGTTCAGAATTTTAAATTCACTCCACTTACATCTAGTTATCCCATCGGAATAGCGTCTTGTAAATCTCGTTCCGTAATCGTGGTCGGTCTTGTTTGACTGGAATATCTTTGGTGTACCCTCAGTTTTATATTGCACTTTATATTGCATAAAACTGTAAGAATTTATACATTTTTCCGGCTTGGAAGAATTATTTTACGTAAAAATCAATGTGGCATCTCTAGTTTCTTAAAGGGTCTTGGAAAAGTAGATCGACAACTGAAAAAGTAGACGCCTTAATAGGCCGTCATGGTTGAAGTGTGTTTCGACTTGGCCGTAGTGTAATGGTCAACACGTTTAGGGCGCGATTCCCGAAAGATGTGGGTTCGAATCCCGCCGGCGCGATGGTTCGAAACGAAAAAAGATGTTCTCAGTTCGACGAAAATTAGTTATTATAATAAATTTCCTAATATAATTTGTTTCGATTTTTTTCCTTAAAAAAATTCGAAACAAAAGACCCAACCACGAGACTACTACCGCTATGAAATAAATAGTACAGAATGTACTATTTATTTCATAGCAATATATATAATAGTATGTGTAGTAATATATTATAACTTAAATATATTATATTTTAGTTCATGATTATTATTTTACTGAGCGATAAATATCTCTACTAAAAATGAATGATAATAATATTATAAATCATCATAAAATACTGTATTTTACGACTCGGTTGTAAAATACATTGCATTATTAGATTAACTTTAATTTTTTAAGAAATAACGCAGTAAAATGGAAGCTTTAGACCTTTTTGGGGCCATTTTAATACAGTTTTAAAAAACCTCAATAAAATCGTGATATAAACCCGATCGTTTTGAAAACAAGGTTTAAAATTCAGCGAGCGCGAAATCCATTTGATGTCCCGCGAATAATGATGTCTTTTACAAAGGACACGTTTTATTGTTATGCTTTGTTACGAGTCGCGGCTGAATTAAGTGTTTATCCCGTTTCAAGTCGAATTACCTAAATGAGAATTGTTATACAACAACAATCCACTTGTAATAAGTGAGAAAATTGATAAATTACGTTTGTATTTTAAGAGTCTTGGTACTTACAGAATTCCTGATTCTTTTACAATGTGGAGGTTGGAGTGAAAGCTTTAGATATTGATTTTAATTAAAAAGACGTTTACATGTTAAATATCAATCAATTTCTCAATAAAAAATTGATGAGTAAAATGCTAAGTTTACTGAAATAATAATCAATTTCGGTGATGAATTTTTTTATAACTTTGAATATTATAATTTTATTATTAAATTATATTTTTATTATTTCACGATTAAATGAACATGAACCCTGTTAATTTCATTTAGAAGTTCTATATACTGCGATTTTGAAATGAAAAAATGTTATTACTGATTAGCTGATGTCCTCGACTTCGTCCGGGTGGATTTAGTTTTTAAAATCCCGCGGGAACTCTAACTTTCCGGGACAAAAAGTACCTATGTCACTCTCCAGGTCCCCAGCTATGTATACCCATGCAAAAAATCCGTCTCGATCCTTAGCTCTGTTGCAGCGTGATTGAAGGAAAAACCAACAAACAAACACACTTTCGCATTTAAAATATTAGTAAGGAAGTAAGGATTAGTAATACTAATACTTGTATTTATAATTAATTGACGATTGTAACGATTACTAGATTAAAAGGTCCTGAATCAAGTAAAGTAACGTTAACAAAACAAAAAGCAAGGTACAGAAAGACAGCTTTTGTCGCGATAGAAATGAGAACAGAGAGAGAGAGAAGCGTTAAACAAGGCATAACAATAAAAATGTGTTTCGTGGAAGACATCATTAATTCGGGACATTAAATTGAGTTTCTTGACGCTCGTTGAATTTTAAAACATCTCTTGACTTTGCTGTTGTCGCGATTTTTATTTCGGATTTTACAAACGACGAAACTTGAACCTTATTAGAGAGCAGACACGTTTTTTGTAGAAAAACAATTTGTTCTTCATCTTTTTCTACTAGCATTACAACGTAAATCTTGTTATACCTACCTACCTAAATTCGAAAATAGTGCAGCGGGCGGGTTTTGAATCAGTAACCTCTCGGTTTTCAGTCCACGCCTTGAACCATTGAGCTATTGAGGCTATAAAGAGTTGAAAATGGACATAGGATAATTTTATCCCGAATAAACTAGTAATCCAAAAAACTTACACGAGGAAGAAGTTGCAGACATCAGCTAGTGTTATTCAATTGGTTCAGAATAATAAGAAACCCTTGAAGCTATTGAAGATTCAAAGAAAGGTAAAATATAAAAATATAAGAAATTTTATGATTTTCACTTCACAATATATTCCCATTCATATTACCATAACAAACGAAAACGTGCATGTAAAACTGTATTGAAAAGAAATGTAACCCTGCCACCCACAAACGGGACTGACAGAGGTATAAAGTATCAAGTTTCACAACTAAAAGTAGGCATAGAGGCATCACGTAT
The DNA here is from genome assembly GCA_933228805.2 of Hipparchia semele. Classification (NCBI taxonomy): domain Eukaryota; kingdom Metazoa; phylum Arthropoda; class Insecta; order Lepidoptera; family Nymphalidae; genus Hipparchia; species Hipparchia semele. Next base: position 11,628,884 of record OW121727.1, on the reverse strand, counting down.
TCCTTTACTTTCAACAAAACATCAACACAGCACAATTAAGTATTCCTACAAAATTTTGGCACTGCTTTCTACACGAGGCAGTCGCAAAAACAAGCTCAATAGATAGAAGTTGTATAAGAATGAATGAGTGTGCGTCAAATATAACCGTCTTGAGAGATAAAAACGTGCTGCACAGACTTCTTTATTTAATTGATACCTGCAATAAAGAAACAATCTTTCTAGTGCAGGCAAAAGCGCTGTAGTCTCAAATTGAATTCTCAGAGGTGCAATTCAAGAATTTATAGTAAAGTGTCTCTGATTTAGTCTGGTGGGAGGCTTCAGTTATAGCTAGTTACCACCCTATTGACAAAACCATGCCACGAAGCGATTTAGCGTTCCGGTAGGATACTGTGTAGAAACCAATCGGCAAAAACTATCTGATTGTATTTCCAATCAATATCGCAGTCAAGGCTACCTTGTGAAATAATTTAAAACAATCACAATTTTATCTTTTTTCAGACCTACTGGTCAAATACTTTAGCAGAAAGAAACTTTGAAAGGTTCGTTTCATTTCACGTGTAACTTTTGGGGTATTAACAAGGTAACTAGACTCTTTTTCCATTTGGATCACGTATCGTACTGCTATTAGGGCGTCCATTAGGATAAAGCGACTGGTTGAACCTCGAATACTTCCTCTGCGATTACTTGAATTGGTAATAAATTGACTGAAAAAGTTGTTTACTGATAAATATAACAGAAGTCTTACTTGCTTTATAATATAAACAGCGCTATAGTCTTAAAAAAATATATTTGAAGACAAGTTTTTATTTCTACGACAAAGTGAAATTAGTTATTGAGGTCGGCGCGTCATTCGCAATATTATTAGTTTTTTTATTTACATATGTGGCTGGGGCAGCCTGGGTTCGTGAATGATACGAGCTGGTCAAGTTTAACTGTTTAATCAGGACACACAAGTACATAGCGTAAAAACGCGGGAACGTGTACGCACACGCGACGCGACAGCTGTGAGCTATGTACGGAAACCAACTAGCTTGACGCGCGGGAGTTCGTTGCAATAAACTCGCGGTAACGCCTCCCGCAGACTTCACCCCGCAAACACCCTCGCTAACCACAGAAGAGGACACGCTTTACATATTTATTTAAAGATAGTCCTTGACTGCGATCTCACCTGATACTACCCACCCACTGACAGACCGGACGGACGGAAAGCGGAGGCTTAGTAATAGGGTCTCGTTGGTTACTTTTCTTCTTGATTTTTTTTTCTCTTGATCTTTTCACGAGATATATCCCGTAGTCCGGCTATGAATAGTTTATCGGTTGAAAATTATGCTAATGCTTACACTCAATGTAAAAACCCTTCGAACAGTTTCGGTTAGCATAGAAAAATCTTTTTTTTTTTTTCAAACGATCTACCCATATATTATATATCCTATTATATCGGTAGACATAGGTAGCGTTGCCAGACGTCCCGTATTTCTCGGGACATCCCGTATTTTAGGCATAGTTTAAAATGTCCCGGCGGGACTGGCTCTGTCCCGTATTTGAACCGTACTTCGTTTTTCATTATGAAATCGGTCCAAGTATACACACACGCAACGTTCGTTTTAACAGATATATTAAAACGAATAGAAATATGTTAAAACTGACTTGATCCTCGAAAAATTATCAAAAAAAAAAATGACACTTAATAATTTTGTTTTTTTATTTGTCCCGGATAAAAAACTGAAATCCCGTATTTTTTGCCTATTTAATCATTTGTCCCTTATAGGCTGAAAAAAAATCTGGCAACCCTAGACATAGGCACGGTTGCTTCAGCAGTTAACAGACACGTAACCGTTAAACATTGCTTTACAGAACAAAATCTATACTAATATATAAAGCTGAAGAGTTTGTTTGTTTGAACGCGCTAATCTCAGGAACTACTGGTTCGAATTGGAAAATTCTTTTTGTGTTGGATAGTCCATTTATCGAGGAAGGCTTTAGGCTATATAACATCACGCTGCGAACAATAGGAGCGAAGCATCAGTGAAAAATGTTGCAAGGACGGGGAAAATTATCCACATTTAAAATATATTCTTTTAAAAACTTCTTAATCGCGATCATAATAACAGAAATTGAGCTCGTGTCAAATAAAACCATTTAAACGAATGTATGTAACGATAACAAACGGTTTGAAACAACCGAGCCTTGGTATTCAACTCCAGTATGAGGATTAAACTATTCTAAAATGCTGAAATTTTATCACTACCAAATTATTCCCAGCTCTATAGAAAAGAGCGGGTCGCGTGAACAAAAGGAACAATGAAATGTAGTTTTAAAAATAATCCCTACTTTCAGCACAGGAAAGGTAGAGAGGAGCGTTTCGCTTTAATCTCACTGAGAAATCTCTTTTTGTTTTATTTTTTAATAAGTACAGTGGGTATTAAAATAACGTAATATGAAAGTAGATATAATGCGATTCAAATGAGAATACGACTGTCAAATAGCCATTTTATATCTCTGTTCTACTCATATGCTGTTTACACTGAGTGAGATAGAAAGAGAAAATGGCGGCTTCTCATTCCTATTGTCATTTGAATCGCATTATAGTAAAGAGAATTAAGGTACCTACTATCATCGAGCTATATCGCTTAGAACAGAAGTTTCTAACGAAATACCGCTCCAAACGGCTCAAAACAACCAATAAATGAGTGAAAAAATATTTTTAAAAAGTTCTGGCTGTAGAAGGTTGTCGGCATTTTACAATTAACCCTGTATATGTATTATTCATAATATGCAAGGATGAGTTACAAAATTGAAGTTTTTTTTTTTCGTTGACAAGATAGTCCTTGACTGCGATCTCACCTGATGGTAAGTGGCGAAGCAATCTAAAATAGTAGCGGGCTAACTTGGAACGGGTATGACAGTGTAGATTCAACCCATACTCCTTAGGGGGTTCGGTTTCTACACGCCATCGTGCCGGAACGCTAAATCGCTTGGCGGCACGTCTTTGACGGTAGGGTGGTAACTAGCCATGACCAAAGCCTCCCACCAGACAATACATAGTTCGAGCTCTTTTTGAAGAGCCTTAGCCAAAGAATTAGTTTGGCCATCCAAAGGGGCAATGCCAGCATCTTGATTTCGATGAGGTTTACGAACAATTAATATTAAATTACTTCTAAAGTTAAATCTAATATATTTAAATGTAAAACATCATCGATGTCACAGCAGCGCCTTACATCAGAATCACAATTCCGAACCGGTGCGGTGGTAGATTCTCGACTTGTCTTAAGAGCCACAAGTTGGCCTACATGAAGTAAAAAGACGTGTGGCACTCGGGGACTGCCGCGGTAAAGCTATTACAAAGCATTTTTTATCAACGCCATCTAGCGGTGAGAGGAGTCCCGTGTCAGGTTATTTTCGTTACGGAATTTCTGGATTCGGTCTCCACGCTCAAGGCCCGCGATAGAAGCTATGCAATAGCTTAATAATTTTGAGTTTGAGTTTATATAAACCAGTAAGGCAATATCGATTCCGCGAATGCCCTCTGAGAGCTGTAGGAACTTTATCGAGATCGTAAGCGTCAGTATATTGTTTTATTACCCACTTTACCCGCACAATCGTGCGGGTAAAGTGATCCAGCCAAACTGCAATAAGAAATGGAATCAAAGTGATGGTGCGGTTAAAGTGTTCCAGTCAAACGGAAATTTATGAGAATATTCGACTCTGGTATTTTTACCCACCTAAACTAGAAGGAAGGTTATGTTTTTTGAGGGGTGTGTATCTGAACATATTAATGGAAAAGGTGACTGATCTATCAACGCACAGCACAAATCATTGTGCGGATCAGCTGGGCTTATAGATAGCTATTATGACGTAGGCATACGCTAAGAAAGGATTTTAGAAAATTCATCCCCTTAAGGGGTAATATATTTGAAAAATCGAACTCAACGTGATCGAAGCCGTGGGAAAAAGCTAGTGTAATAGTAATAGTAATGTCCTCCCAAACGATAGAGATCGAGTTCTCCACAGAGTTCAGCCATCTGACATCTGATATCACAGGCATATTCTCTATTCACTCACTCTCATAGTCCGATATGACAGTTTTAAATACTCTCCAAGACTCCAAGACTAGAGTTATACACCGTCTACAGAAGTAACTGTTAGAAAATTAACATTGGGCTAGTACTGAAAATTGCTTGACTGAAATCCCCAATACATTTTTGGCGCGACTCGGGAAACAAATTCAGGACCTCGTCGTCTGCAGTCGACGTACACTTTTACCCAGCCACGTACACACGGCTAGGTTTTTACCCATCTAACAGGTTATATTCATTTCTGACGAACAGAAAGTACGAGTAATGGAGGAACCATAACTCCCCAATAATAATGTAATTTTCGTTCCACGTACAGAAGTTAGTGGGGCCGGTTGTATGTAGGGAAAATCTTACCGCTGAAAATATCCAGAACTAAATTATTACGTGAGTTGGTAACGCAATTTATGGATGTATACCTATTCAATTGCGCACATAGAAATAAGTTAGCGCTGATTAGTGAGGTACATTTGAATGGAATATTGGTTAGAAAAGTCAGAGCCTAGCAATATTTCTTACAAGTATTTTTTATTTTTATTAATATACACTTAAAGGAAATATCGTTATCGTAATAGTTTTATAAATACATATCAAAAATTCCGAGGCCGGCGGGATTCGAACCCACATCTCTCCGGGAATCGCGCCCTGAGTGTGTTAACCGTTACACTACGGCCAAATTGAATCACACGTCAACCACGAAATTACAATGGAGCTGTTAAGAAATTATTAGAAATGCCACATTGCTTGTTTGTATGTTTACAAGTTTTTGCCTGCGTATTCGTCCGCGTTAAGTTAGGTTTTTAAAAAACCTGTGGGAACAATTTGTTTTTAGGGGGTTTGTTTGTTGATTTGTCCTTCTATCACGCAACAAGCAACGAACCGACGTGATTTTTGCATGGGTATAGTTGAGGACCGAGAGAGTGGTACAGGCTACTTTTTATACCGGAAAATCAAAGAGTTCGCGCGTGGATTTTTAAAAACTAAATCCCCGCGAGCCGCGAGTATCAACTAGTAATGGATAACGTGCACTTTTTGCTCTAATTCCTTATCCCTTGCCGCTGTTCCTTGATACGCAATGAATTTTGCCTACATACCTATTATAACCACTTTCTTAAATTGCAGCAAAGTTCCACTGATCGTAATGCGCCTTTGATGGACTTAAACGAGCGCCTCGCGTGATTACAAACGAGATGCAATCTTCCTCTAAATCTCTCCTTGCTTTTAGCTCCACAAAGTTACAGTATCATTGCGTTGTTAAAGTTCACGGGATATTTTCTGGGTCTCTGAATTAATGTGTTTCTTTTTGAATGTACGACGAGTCCTTTGTAGGTCAAGTTATTTAACCGACTTCAAAAAAGGAGGAGGTTCTCAATTCAACGCATATTTTTGTTTCGGTGATGTTCTCCGTAACTCCATCAAATCTGGACCGATATCAAAATTTTTTTTTTAATTTGAAATGTCGTAACGTCAGGTTGTTGGTCCGATTTAAATAAAAAGGACGGAACTCTTCAATCTTCAATGAATAAGTTTATAGCATAAATACTAAATTTCTATTCGGCATTTTAATATTTTTTTAAGGAGCTAAACACTAAAAAGCTTAATAAAAATGCAACTTAAAATAATAATAAATAAATAGTACTATCAAATAATTTTAGTTTGTACATGTACGTCGGGCGAGCATCGCGCTGCGCGCATCGGTTTCATCGTTTCTATTTAGGCCCGCCCGACTTCAACATGCGTGTATAAAACTATTTTAATTAAAATAATTTTGTAATTTTAAGTAGCGTTTGAAGTCAGTTATTTAATTTTTTTAAGCTATTGCATAGCTTCTATCGCGGGCCTTGAGCGTGGAGACCGAATCCAGAAATTCCGTAACGAAAATAACCTGACACGGGACTCCTCTCACCGCTAGATGGCGTTGATAAAAAATGCTATGCAATAGCTTTACCGCGGCAGTCCCCGAGTGCCACAGGTCTTTTTTTTATATTATTATTAACTCTTTCTATAAAATATCACCGTAAACGACTCACTGCTGAGTGCAGGTATCAACTCCCGCATTAGACACGATGGATTGCCACGCCCGCCGTATGATAGGTGATCAATCACTAACGCAGGCGAAAATGCTCAGTCCACACCAGCGACGCAATGTCGCTTGTCTATCGGTCGTCTATCGGATATACTTTAGACAGTAGGTACGTTCAGGATCTTCACAATCTTCTAGGCAAGCGCGCTCCAATCTCGACCTCATCAGTGCTTTTCAGTATTGACTGTCGTCAAGCTATTTAGAATAAAAAACGTGTGGCACTCGGGGACTGCCGCGGTAAAGCTATTGCATAGCATTTTTTATCAACGCCATCTAGCAACTCACCGCTAGATGGCGTTGATAAAAAATGCGCCATCTAGCGGCTCACCGTAGAGAAGTCCCGTGTCAGGTTATTTTCGCTACGGAATTTCTGGATTCGGTCTCCACGCTGGCCCGCGATAGAAGCTATGCAATAGCTTAAAAAAGTCTCCTCTCAGAGAAAGTCCGCTTATTTGGAGGGCATAGGAGAATATTAGTCAACTTCAGTTTGGCTAATATTATATTTTTTTTTGAAAAAAAAAAGGCCAAAGTCCACCACGCTTGCTCAATGCAGACTTCGCACACCTTTGAGAACGTTATGGAGCTACTTGCCTAAGGCCTAACCCTTCTCTTTCTGAGAGTTATATTCACTGCCGGGTATTGTACTGTAGTTAACTATTTGTAACTCTAAAGTAAGATAGGTACATTGTTATAACTAAATTCTGTAAAGTTTTGCGTCCAACGAGGAGATTTGGCGACTTTGTTTTCAAGGTTACCCTTGATAGGACATTAGTTCGCAAAGGGCCCGGGTTAATGCAAAGGCCTTTATTTATTCAAAAGTCATTACGACACGAGGGCTTTCAACATTTTTTACTTTTCAAGCTGACGGCTAAAATTCCTTAACCTTCCTCGTTTAGTGGTGTGTGCCGTGATTTTATGTGGGATGGGTTAGGTTCGATTCTGACAGGAGCTATTTGAATAATTTTTAAATAGGCTTAGGTCTGGTGGAAGGTCAACGAGAAGTTTAGTTTTCACTTAGTATTTATGAGTTTTTGATATTCTCTGACTTGAAGGTTTTGTTAAATTCAATGCAATTTTAAGGTGGTTTGATCCGGTCAGCGGTCACATCAGCGCCAATAGATGGCGTAGATTTTGTAATTAGACTTATTTTATTTTTTTTATGAATGAAAATGTGAATATTTTTTTATAATAATATGGTTCCTGGTTGTAGCGGTATATTTGTAATATATCTAACTACGTTTCAGATGTATTTTAATTTTCAAAATACTTTCATTTGTCCTGATATAAATAAAGTATATTGAGCAGCAGTGCTGCTACCACCGCGTGATTATCAGTACAAATGAAAGTATTTTGAAAATTAAAATACATCTGAAACGTAGTTGGATATATTACAAATATACCGCTACAACCGGGAACCATATTATTATAAAAAAATATTCACTTTTTCATTCATAAAAAAAAAAATAAGTCTAATTACAAAATCTACGCCATCTATTGGCGCTGATGTGACAGCTGACCGGATCAAACCACCTTAACCTAATGAATTACTGGCTACAACATTACAACATGACAAAAACGAACGCATAAAAAATGGACCTTAAATCAGCTGTTCCGTTTGGCGGCCATGTTGGTTTGTCCCATAAACAATAGAATCGTCTTAAAACTAAATTAATGCCAAGGCTTCGCGTCACCCACTGGCTTCACTCAGAAATTCATTATGCTGCCAATATTGTTATATTTTGTATTTGTGGTACAAGCCACACACAGTAGTACTTGTGAAAAAAGTTATATTACTGGACAGCTTTTGTATGTGGCCAATAGAAAAATAGATATTTGTCCAAAAAGATAGCAAAGTTAATTTTTGTTACAAGTGCCTAGTTTGAACCCCGAGCGGGCAAAGGATTCTAAGATAAAATCCTGAGTGACGTGATCCCTCTCTACACTCAGAAAGCACAAGAAACAAAAACTTTTCTATCGTTTAGTACACACAACAATTCACCTCACTAGTTCAAAAAAAACCAATGAGCAAAATCGATTGTTGCTCACTGGTTTTAAAAGCAAAGGCGTCCTTTAGGTAGATATACTATAATGATGTAGGCACGTATAAGTATTATAAGGGCGATAAAGGCTGTCCAATTTCAATAGGCATATATTAATAGAATAGGTCAAATTGAACAAATAAACCGACACTTCACATAACAATAAGGCCTGTATGTAGAGCTCTCGAATAGACCTTCGCAAAATTAATAACGGCTGCATGTAATAAGGTACCTATTGGTCTTTTTCTTTGGTCTCGAAAGGGCACTTAAGTGTCATACAAAACCTTCATTACGTATAGTCTTCAGTGATATCAAGCTGGGTATCCACTCTACTATATAATATTACTGACTGACTGATTGACTGACTTAAATATCAATGTACAGCCTAAACCACTGGAGTTGAAATTTTGAGAGTAGGTTCCTTTTATGACGTAAGCACCCAAAAAGAAAGGGTTTTATGAAATTCCACCCCCATGGGGTTAAATTAGGGTTTAACTTTTGTATGAAAGTTCGTAATAGTTATAAGACCACAGCGCTCACCGCTGCGCCAGAGGGTTCGTCAATATAAAGTTCAAGGTTTGAAGCCTCAATAGCCCAACGGTTAAAGGTGCGGACTGAAAACTAAAAGGTTGCAGGTTCCAGCCCCACCCGTTTCACTATTGTAGTACCCACTCCTAGGTAGCTCCTAGCTTTTCGCTTATTTGCAGGGGAAAGATTCAAATTCAAATTCAAAATTAATTTATTTCATATAGGCTAACTTGTAGCTCTTATGACACGTCATAAATCTACCACCGGTTCGGAATGCAGACTCTGCTGAGAAGAGCCGCTAAGAAACTCAGTAGTTGCTCTTTTCAAAAAAAATTTTTTTTTTACAAAGCTATGCTATGTATACAGTGCTTCCACAATAAAGCTTCAAAAAATGCAGAAATGCCTACGTAGGTACACCAATCCAACGCATGTCAAGATGGGCAGCCAAAGCAGACCCATTCCCGTTGGTGGCACAAAGAAGAATATAAGTCAAGTTCAGCTTGGCTAATATTCTTTATAAAAGAAAAATAAAATGCTTGAAGACGTACTCTAGAAAATATGTACGTACCGACATAACTCGGAAAAGCCAGAGATACGTGCCTGGGATTGAACGACGGACCCCCTGAAAGGGAAGCCGAATTCTCTACCACTGGCTTTTAATATGGCTCCCAGCCTTCTCTGGTGAAATATAAACTAAAATTCATAAATTCAACAATTCCTTCCTGCAAAGTTGCTGTTTATGCTTTGTTCACAAAATGAACAATATAAATTATTTCACTTGAGGATGGCTGTTTAAATATAACTCACAAATAAATAATTCATTCAGGAGGCCTTTATTAAGGAGCAGGAGTTTATTTTAACTCCAATTGTTTAGAAATTACTTTTACTAAGTATACGTTATTTTATTAATTTTGCAAACGTATTTCGTTTGTTTCGATTTTTTTAAGGGGTGTTGTAAGTTTGACGGGTCTATTTGTTCGTGTGTCTGTGGCGTCGTAGCTCCCGAACGGATATTTAACGGATATATATTTTATTTTATTTTTATTATTTGTTGTTATAGTGGCAATCTTCGATCATTTAGCCCGGGACGTGGCAAGCGCACGCATTCCCCTCTGCCGAAGTACATGTACAAACGTACGGTTCAGTTTGTAAGTGTGACAGCTTTTGAGTTAGTGTGCGTTCATAGAGACATTAAGTATTTACAAGAGTGTGCGGAAGTGAGTAAATGTGTGCTGTATGTGTTTACCCCACCTCACCGCAGAAAGTGGCAGAATATATTCAGTACTAAATCTGCGTACACGCAAGTCCTTTCTGAATCGTTCAAGGTGGCAATAGATATACACATACTGTAAAAATTTCAAGTAGGTATCTACCTATTACTTTTATACGATGCAGCCCACTGACAGGCAGAAGGACGAACGGATGTATGGACAGAGGAGGCTTAGTACTAAGCCCCTAAAAAGTTTAAAAATCCGACTAAGAAAAATTGGATAAATATAACATCCGTCAAATATTTTTTTTTAATCGTATAAAACGTAGTCTATTTATTCTGTAGCCTATGTCACCCGAACCATAATAATGAATAGATTGACATCTTCTTTATCAAAATCCGCTACGGAGGAACTTACGTAAATAAAAGGATACATAGATAGATTGGTAAAATAATAATCAATTCTTCCGGCTCTCCCATAGTCGGGGTAACAAAATGAGATTCAATATAAGCAAAAAAACCATTGGAAGCTGAATTTCAATGGAGCAGTTATCATCCAGATAAATCATCGAGATCGAAAATTTAAAACATTTAAAGCGGATTTAAAACGGCCATCAAACATGCATTTATTTCGCCGAGTCGACTGTAATTCATCGAATTCACTTTTAAAGCAACATATAAAAAATTAAATTGACGAATCGAATTGATTTCAAATTGAGTCAATTTAGGAATTTCGTCATCGTTAGCGCTTCGACCCGGCTGTTGTGGCGCAGTACTGCCATGCCATCGTTCCAAGTTAGCCTGCTACCATATTAGACTGCATCTTCACTTACCATCAGGTGAGATCGCAGCCAAGGACATATTGTAAAAGTTACAGCTTTCCAAAGCGTATTTCCATTCAAAATTTCCAGTAACGTTTTTGCCATTAAATTAAATCTACGCGCATTGTAATTTTGTGATGTTATTTTAAAATGTAAAACAATACATTTTAAATGATGGAAATTACATTGACACGCCTGGCCGTTTATTTGTTTTAGTTTATTTTATTTCTTTAATATATAATAATAATGTCCTCCCGATGGGAGAGCTGCACGGGAGATATTATACCTAGTGCACAAGTGTGTGCGCAAACACACCTGCATACCCACTCTCTATTCCCTCACTCTCATAGCCCAATGGGGCGGAAAATCCGACACGACCGGAGAGAGATCAGGCGCAGGACGATGGCTTTACGTGCTCTCCGAGGCCGCCAGTTTTCTAATCCGGGTTAGTAGGTACCTACCTACTGAGAATTCCTTTACAGAAATACCCAATACATTTGTGATCCGACCCGGGAATCGAACCCGGGACCTCGCATCCGCAGTCGAACTTGCTAACCACTAGACCAACGAGGCAGTCAAAAAGTCTCTAATATACAATGTGTATTGAAACTCCGAAATAACACTGAAGGAGGTGAATGTGCTCATAAAACTGAATAACTTTCCCCGAGGAACCTAGGTCGAAATATGAAAAAAAAATTTTTACCCTCCATAGTAAATCAATCAGCTGATCGTCAATTTTGTATGGGAGGTCCAAATTTTTTTTCACATTTCAACCGTTCCTTGGGGAAAGTTCAGTTTTATGAACACATTCACCTCCTTCAGTATTATGTAGGAGTTTCAATACACGTTGCATATTTGGTGCACAAACACCGTACTTACTTCATTCATATTCCTATAAATTTTCCAGCGTATTAGAATGGTTGCCCCCTCGCGAAGCTGTTCCCAAAATGTGTTCTTAAATAAAATGAAAAATTTGGGCGAAACTTAAATTTTAATCTAGCCTCGAGTGTCTCTTGAATAAACAATTCATAGCCAGAACAGCGCCGCGCAAGAGCTGTCCGCGAATATAATTCTTTCTGGGGTGCATTTCCAGAGTTTTTATTTTAATTTCTGTGCACTGTGGAGTGTTGTACACAATGGAAACACGTCTGAAAGTACTAAAACGTCTTACATTTTCATCTTGCGAATAGGTACTAAGATATTTATCGACTAGTTTTGGGCAAATATTACCTACTAGCTGTTGCCCGCGACTTCGTCCGCGTTGATTTCTGTTATTATGATCGCGATTAAGTTATGTCGATAAAACTCTTTGGCAAATAATTGGCAATAAGCCATTAATTTCGAACAAATTTGATTACCATAAAAAAGGTTCTAATGAGTCAATCTTAAAAAAAAAAAAATAGTCACGAACACGCAACGGAAGCCCTCAAATATGGATAATTTTCCCCGTTTTTGCAACATTTTTCGCTGATGCTTCGCTCCTATTGATTGCAGCGTGATGTTATATAGCCTTGCTCGATAAATGGACTATCCAACACAAAAAGAATTTTTCAATTCGAACTAGTAGTTCCCGAGATTAGCGCGTTCAAACAAACAAACTCTTCAGCTTTATAATATTAGTATAGATTACAGTGAAAGAATGAAATAAGGAATGAAAAACAACAACACTCGTAGCTGTATAATAAAACATCGAACTTACAAGCGAGGTATTGTGTGATCTCCGAACTAAAAACAAAATTATTGGAAAAAAGAGAGTTCGAATTTTTCAATATTTTCAATATTTTTTAGGGTATTTTTGAAGGTACAATGAGAGTAAAAATCCCTCGTTTCGGATCTATTATGTAGCCGATATAATTGGGGCGGTTGCTGGTTCTATTTTTTTTATTTTTCTGTCGACGCTCCCTGCCTAAAGCCTCTGCAGCGACGATCACTTGAATGAGTTCGTACTAGAGAAGTATTCCAATTTCGCAATTAAAAATTCGTGCAGTGTAGATACAAATTGCAAATTATTTTTCTAACTTTTTTTTGAAAGAAGAAGTAGTAATATATCTTGTCACATGTCCCACTTCCATTTCTATGTTGGCGGGAGGCTTTGGCCGTGGCTAGTTACCACCCTACCGTCAAAGACGTATCGCCAAGCGATTTAGCGTTTCGGCGCGATGGCGTGTAGAAACCGACAAGGGGTATGGGTTGAATGTACACAGCCATATCCCTTCTAAATTAGCCCGCTACTATCTTAGACTGCATCGTCACTTACTATCAGGTGAGATCGCAGTGAAGGGCTATCTTGTCATAGAATAAAAAAATAAAAAAAATGTTTCTATGAGCGTTTGTGACCTAACGCTGTTGCTTTAAACTAACGCTGAATCCTTGATAAATTTTCTATTTAATTTCTTCCGCAGATCTCGATTTTATGCATAATTAAAAGTTTTCCGGTCTGATAGTGAGGTCTTAATTAACGGATTCCGCAAAAGTCACGATTCAATTACAAGAGAAAAGAAAGCAAGCAATATTTGAAATTAAATTACAGCTTAGACTTTTCTCTCTGGAGACTCACTTCTAAATTCTTCGGTTTATGAGTTAATGAGGTTTGTATTTATTGTATTTAAAGAGGGGACGCCTGCCGACGCCAGGCGGGTGATCAGTCCTGTGTCAGGACTATTCCACCCAATTCCCCATGTTTGGACACAGGTTACTGGTGCCCAGGCAGCCTACCCCCCTCAAACCTACCTGTACCTTTCGCAAACCTAACGATATCCTTTATAGAAATATATTTTAGGTCTTCTACACTTATTCTATCCTTACCTTGCAGTTCCCATCTTACCAATGAGTACATGGGGCACTCAGCTATGAAGTGGAAGCTGGTCTCCTCCTCACCACACTCAGGACAGGATGGGTCTTCTTTGATTCTCATAATTGTGAGATGTCTATTTAGCAAACAGTGTCCAGTTGCAATACCTACTACCAATGCTATGTTATTTCTACTTTGTGACATGAGCTGTCTTGTCCTCTTCTTATCGAATGATTTCAGGAATAATTTCGATTGCCTGTATTGAATCGAGTTGTTCCATCTTGAATTCGATTCTCTTTCTACGATTCCCTCTAACACTCTTTTGGTAATCGTGTACGGAATGGGTAGGCAAGGCTCAGGTCCGTGAAATTGGATACCTGCTCCCATTCTGGCTAGTTCGTCTGCTTTCTCATTACCGATGTTCCCTTTGTGTCCAGGAACCCAAGCTATCGTTACTTTTGTTTTTTCAGCTAGTGAGTTTAGTGCATATTTGCATTCCTTCACTAGAGCCGAAGTTGTGTCTTTTCTTTCCAGAGCTTTTATTGCAGCCTGGCTGTCACTATATATAATAACTTCTTTTTTGACATTATCTACGATATCCATCAAGCCGATAGCACACTCCATGATCGCATACGTTTCGGCCTGAAATACGCTTGTAAATTTACCCAGGCTGATTGCTTGGTTCTTATCCGGAATGGTACTGTAAAATACTCCAGCACCACTTAGCTTAGTGGATTCTCGCCTAGATCCGTCCGTGTAGCAGACTATGATATCTTCACTGGCGGATTCTATCTTCCATTCTTCTTTTGATCCTATGTGCACTCTATACTTCTTGTCGAAGATACGCTGTCTCCTAATGAGATCATTATTAGTGATTATCATAGACAGTTTATCTCCGTAGATCTTAATGAGACGTAGAGTTAATGAGGTTAGTATTTTTGTTAATTCCCTTAAGAAATACGAGTAAATTACAAGTTTCTGTATACAACGTGTATTCCCGTTAAATAAAAACGACGAACTTCATTGTCTTCTTTTTTATCCGACTACGCTTAACTATTCATTCATTCATTCGTTCGCTCGTTCATTCATTCAAACACACTTTTATGGGAAACGGAACGTAAGTGCGTGTGAAAGAGATGGACGTATGAGATAGAAAGAGCAGGGAGAGGCGGAGGTGTTAAATAAGTTGAAATATATACTGTGTTTTACTTTGAGCTAATTCCCACACTTTTATAAATTTTATAATATTAGTTGAGTGGTAGCAATGCCAGGATTTCCGCCTAGCGCGTGAAACGGGCCGTAATCAACGGTAATTTCCGGTAATCAACGGCAACCTGCGGTAATCAGGGGTAATCCGCGACACGACACTCGTGTTCCACGAGATAATTTCGCGCCCGTCTCTTAACCTTTGACGACGCCGTGAAAAGTGTCGCGGTAGGAATAAATTTCCATAAATACATGCATAATTAATCGCATGTCAAGCAAGCAGAGGATATTTTTAAAAACACGGCGGCAAACAATTTGCTGATGTTACCCATTTTGTGTTTTATTTTTGGACGAATACCAAATAACAAACTTTTATCTAGCTTTTGCCCGACTTGGTCCGTATGGAGATAGGTTTGAAAATCCCGTGGGTACGCTCCGGGATAAAACATAGCTTACGTCATTCTCTAAGTTCTGAACTCAACCAGCAACCCAAAAACTTACGTCGATCCATTACTGCGTGATTGAAGGACAAAGCAACAAATTCGACGACCTCCCTGGCGCAGTGGTAAGCGCTGTGGTCTTATAACTAGGAGGTCTCGGGTTAGATTCCCGCCGGGGACAATTTGGGAATTTATAATTTCTGAATTTTCTCTGATCTGGTTTGGTGGGAGGCTTTGGCCGTGGTTAGTTACCACCCTACCGTCAAAGACGTGCCGCCAAGCGATTAAGCGTTCCGGCACGATGGCGTGTAGAAACCGATTAGGGGTATGGCTTGAATTTATACTACTATACCCCTTCCAAGTTAACCCCACTACCATCTTAGATTGCATCGTCACTTACCATCAGGTGAAATCGCAGTCAAGGGCTCATAGAACACTTATAATATTAGTAAGGATTATCCACACATGCATAGAAGTTTTGACTTTTTTGTAGCAAATAAAAGGAAAAGAAATATGATATGAGCACTAAAAACTCTGTTGAAACCATTGAATAAATAAAATTGAATAAAAATAACGCAGCTCCAGCTCTCAAAATAGTGTTAATTTAACATTTAAACTGATGCAATTCAGAGTATAACGCAAAATAAAGCGAAATTGCGCTGAAGACTGTATTAAAAATACACCACATTTTTAAATTCTTCATAGATATGACCATTCATAGTAGATAACAATTTTTGAATTTGCACTTTAAAACTAAGAAATGCCTTTAAAAATGTAGTTTCAAATCCCATTTGTGTGTTAATAAACCTTAATAAAAGTCTAGTAAACTTTTTTTATTATACCACATCTAAAATAACCAGTCAAAGACCTACAAGCGATTTAGACTGGAATCACATCGAATTCGAATTTTTAACCCCAACCCAAAAAGGACGGGGTGTTCTAAGTTTGACGTGTCTGTGTGTGTGTGTGTATGTGTTTCTGTCTGTGGTATCGTAGCTCCCGAACGGATGAACCGATTTTGATTTTGTTTTTTTTTAGTTTGGAAGGAATCGGGAGTGTTTTTAGCTATGTTTAATGAAAATCGGTCCAAGATGGCCGCGGCCACAAAATGGAGGATTACATAATATTTAATAATATTTATTTTAACGATTATTATAGGTATTTTTTGCAACTAATCATAATCCACTTTTTATTCTGCAACAACAAAGTTTACCCGTGAGATTATAAAAAACGCAATCGTAGTCACGGGAAAAAGCTAGTCTAAAACAAAACTCAATCCTAATTAAAAAAATTCACACAGTAGGTACTTAGTATAGTGCGTTGAATGAAAAATGCCAGTTGCAAAACCAGGTTATGTGTTAAATTAGATTTCCAGCTCGGAGTTACTATTCCCGGGGGATTCGTTAGATTCGCTAAGAAGCTTTGTAAAATAAATATTTTTCTTCTATTAGGTATTATTTATGGTAACGCGGTTTGCGCTTGGCTTGCCACATTATTTTATATATTTGAAAGCCATGACCAATACGTTGTAGTTATGTATTTAATACACGAAAACTAAGAAATAAAACATAAACATAACATTTTTTAAAAGACTTGCACAAATAAACAGCTTATCGTTAACAGCTTAATTAACGTATAATTATTAAAAAAAAATTGTATCAGTCTAGATGGCGATTTTTATAGAACAAGCAATTAAAAGAGATTAAAACCCTACTGCTTTAAAGGTAATCAACTGAAAATTTACAACTTTAAATTGACATAGATCGTAAATGGTCATACAAACTGAAAAATGATCGAAGAAACCTAACATATTATTACAATCTTAACATATCTATATAATTAAAACAAATTATAACAATATTTCCTATTTCCTATTAATATTATAAATTGTGAAAGGTTGTATGTTTGTTACTCAATCACGTCGCAGCAACTGAACCGATTTGGCTGAAAGGCATAGAGATAGATTATTGTCTGGAATAGTACATCTAGGCTACTTTTAATCCCGGGAAATAAGAGAGTTCCCGCGGGAATAAACAACCCTCAATCCACGCGTGTATCAAAATCAAAAAATCAAAATTTATTTTTTTCATGTAGGCCAACTTGTAGCTCTTATGACACGTCATAAATCTACCACCGCTGCACCGGTTCGGAATGCAGATTCTGCTGAGAAGAGCCGGCAAGAAACTTAGCAGTTGCTCTTTTACAAAAAAAATTTTTTTTACAATAGGTAACAAAACTATGCTATGTATACAGTGTTTCTACAATAAAGTTTCAAAAATGCAAAACAATCCAATGCATGTTAAGACAGGCAGGCAAAAGCAGACCCATTCCCGTTGGTGGCACCCGTTCACGAGCATGACGCATGATCCAGCCGTTGCTTCGCTCAACCATATTTGATTTATCAGCTAGTATTTTCATAAATTCATAGATATTTTTAGCCTGACCCCAGGCCCTTGCCATAATATAGTTGAACATGCTAACCGCTAGTCCAATGAGGGAGTCAAAAACACAATCCGATTTTTATGGAAGTGCGACGGGCGAAAACTAGTTTCAAACAAAATGAATAAGCATTTTTATCTGGCAAAAATAATATTATCTACATTTCAGCCGGCGCAAAAAGTTTTTAGTTTTTATACGATATACGTGATGTTTGTTTTAGTTTAGTTTAGCCTGCGCCCATCCCGGCCACCTGGTTCTAATGTGTTTTGTTTTGAAATAGTGTATTTGCAAATATATGAAGCCTTTATTTGAATCGGGTTACCCGTTTACATGCGTTCGCCGTTTTTATTGGTGCTCTATTTGGTCATTTCCGGATAAAAATTGGAAGCCCTAATAGCCGGGGAAAGGTGCGAAATGAAAACTGAAAGGTCGCAAGTTCGATCCCCTACCGTTGCGCTATAGTTATATCCACTTTAATTAACTTAATAATAAACTTTAATAAGCTTTCCGCTTATTTGGAGGGGAGAGGAGAATGTAAGTCAAGTTCAACTTGGCTCGTATTGCCAATATTCATCCAACTTATAGCCAGCCAACCATATGCCTTTCCTATATAATTCCGTCTACAAAAACGCGCTCGAATATTACGTCAGAGAACATCGCGCGGCGACGCGCGGTTCCTTTGACGCGAGTGTCAACCAATCACGTTCGAGGACAAACCACGCCCACATCCAGAACAAAGATGGAATGGAGTGGCGTTAGTACTATTTTCGTATAAAATCTCATCAAAATTTTATTTGGATGGGACGTGTAAACCAGACTTTTGCATTTATATAAAATAATATAATTGCGGTTGAGCGTGTAATGAATATAAATCAAAGAATATTCACTTATTATGCATGTACGCAACGGATACACGTACAAACATATTTTTGCCATAGTTAATTGAATCACTTAAATTAAAAATATAATGTATTTATTTATTAGTTATTTATTACATAACATTAATAAAAAATATAATGTATTTATTTATTAGTTATTTATTACATAACATTGTATATTAATAACTTCCAACTTGACGTTTTATAAAAATAATCTCAATTTTTATTTTTATAACTTTTTCAGTGTTTATAATATCTATAGTAGGGATGTTGCGGATGCAGTTTTTTTTTAAAGTTGCGGATGCGGATGCGTATATCCGCAGCATCCCTAATCTGTATGTACGTAATACGTACATACAGATTAGGGACGTACGTACGACGTATACATACAAACATACATACATAGTTAAATACATACAAACAAACATAGGTACAGTACACAGTTTTCGCAACTAGCAACATCCACATCCGCATGACCATCCGCATTGATTATTGCGGATGCAGATGCGGATGTCCAACTCAATGCGGAATATCCGCAACTTACCTAATCTATAGGTACGTAATACGTACGACGTATACATACAAACATAGTTATATAGTTAAATACATACAAACACGTATACATAGTAAAATACATACATAATCATAATTCATACGCGGATAAAAAGTTTTACTTCGAAAAAAAAAACACGACTCCATTCTTTTTGTAATGCAATTGTACGACATTTTAGTAGCACATTTTTTATCATAGCAAAATTAAAAAATACCCAGCTTATGCTGTAAATTAAATAAGAAAACGATATACTTACAAGTGAAATGTTATTACATCTCTTTTTTGATGGATTTCCGAACGTTTTTTGCATGATTTGACTGCAAACGACGGCTTTTTTAACGATCAAAAATACGAGTGATACGTTGAAGCGCGTGCGGCCGACTGATAACAAAGACAAGAGACTTTTGCAAATTCTATTGTCTTTTTGAGCGCGTTTTTTTTCTTCTAAGGGCCTATCCTTATATATCGATGTAGCCAGCTCACTAATGGGCATATTATCTGCTCTTCATTGTCTTCATTTGGTGCTTATTTTTAACCGACCTTCAATGAAATGAAATACTCCACATCACGGAAAAATATAAGGTTCTTGCGGCATTTTTAAAACCTAACTACTCGCGATGGGAATAACTAGTTTTGTCAATTATTATAATTTTTTTAAAATATACAAAAAAATTGTCCAATATAAATCTGAGTCTTTGTGGATAATAAATCCTTAGAGACATTGTACAACATTATGTAATGTACCTACTCTAGGCATTGATTTTAGATTCAGTTACGTGGTTAGTATTTTGTGGCTTCCTTTTGGACACAATAAATAAATTGCAATTTAAAAAAAAAAAAAGAACTTTAGCCTTGACTTTTCTCCTTTCTTTTCTCCTCTCCCCTCCAAATAAGCGAAAAGCTTGTGCTAGGAGGGGGTAGGTACAACAATAGTGCAACGGATGGGATTCGAACCTGCGACCTTTCAGTTTTCAGTCCGCGCCTTTAACCATTGAGCTATTGAGGCTTCAAATTAAATTATTTTTAGATTCTATTCCTCGGTAGCACAAGAATAATACGAAAACTGGGTTTTCTCTAAAAGCTTCGTTGGAATCGTCTCGAAACGAACAAGTTGTATTTTCTTTTGATAAGTACACACAGTTACTGGGTTTTCACAACAATCTTACTTAATGCTTACACTATTACTTAATCGAAGCACGTAGGTACCTAATACGAATGCTACGTGACCTTTATTTCCCCCATAATACAGTCCGTGTACGCTCATAATCAACGCTAACTTTCCATGTACGTTGAAATCGTCGGGTAGCATATCTGTGTTTCGAACGCATGAAACTAACTTTGAATGTATTAGACTAATTAAGTTAGAAGGGAGTTTTGAATATTATCCATATTAATCCATACTGATGTTATATAAACGTGAAAGAAACTTAAGTAACCGCCTGAAGATAGGTTTTTAAAAAGCCCGCGGGAATTCCATATTTTTCGGGAGTAAAATGTAACCTATGTCACTTTCCAAGTCCTCAACTATACCCAGGCAAAAACTCACGTCGATCATAGGCACTCCATTGCTGCTTGATTGAAGGACAAACCAAAGAACAAACACACTCTTGCATATTAATCTTTTTTTTTTAAGAATATTAGCCATGCTGAACTTGACTAATGTGACGTTGTAACTACTATGATATTACGACGGAAGGGGGTCCGATAGTAAATCAATCAGCGAATCGTCAATTTTGTATGGGAGGTCCACATTTCTTTTTTCATATTTCGACCTATGTTCCTCGGGGAAAGTTGAACAACGTTTCACGAGCACATTGACCTATTTCAGGGTTGATACCCCCCTTCTGTTACACCTTGTATATATACTAGACTTGCAACGAATAGTATATTCGGCAGTATACCGAATACCGAATATTCGGCGAGGCCCCTGACCGAATAGCCGAATTTAGGCAAAAGTATTCGGCCGGATTTTAGCGCCAAAAACTTGTACAGACGTGATTGTTTCGCGCTCCTTTGTTTTGTTCTAATGTACCTACTCAACGCCTGAGCACCCACTGTTGCTCTGCGCGGTATATTGCAACAGAAAAAAATGCAGTTTCAACAGAAATGGATCTTTTCTTAAATATTAGTAATATACACGTCATGACAACCCGTATACATGGTGGCAAGCGAGGAAATTTGAATTTACGTGTTTGATTAAGATTGCAGCAAAATATTTATCGGCGCCAGGACGTAGTGTTTATTCAGAGCGCCTTTTCTCTGAAGTTGAGATGGTCTACGAAAAAAAAAAGAAGTAAACTACTTCCTAAAAATGCAGAAAAGTTAGTCTTTCTGCACCATAACCTTCCCCTTCTAAAGGAGATGTACTAAATTGGGCCCAACTCGGGGTTTCGCACAGTTATATAAAAATATGGAGAAAATAGATCGATAAATTACTTACATAATTGAATGGTTTTTATTTATGTACAGCTCAGGAAAATCATACAAAACATTTTTTTTAACTAAGTACGAAACCCAATGCTTTTTCTTTAGTAGAAACGGAACGTTTTCATGGATGTCAGTTTAATTAACCACAGACTAATATAGTACTAATGCAACTGTGGGTTCTGGTGTGGATCTGGCCTGGCTTTTTGGTACCTACCCAAATAGTTTATCTTTATAAAATCAGTAATCTAGAAATAAACCAAAACTTGTTGTAAAACATTTTGCATTAAAAAATATATTGGGAAATAATTTACAAGGGAAATATACTTTAAATATTTATAATAAAAAAATTGTGCATCTTGGATATTTTTTTTAGTACAAAAAAGCTAGAACCCAGATCTGAAAAAAAGACATCTTGAGAGACGGTTCGTCATTCTCATTGTGCCCCAAGAGAATGTAATCACTCCGTTTTATTGTGTCTTGCACTTTGTGAATATTATTTTGGTGTTTTAACAGTTTTCGTGGATTATTTCATATTATTTATTACTACCTACAAAAGTAAAAGAAAAACATCTTCCCGTAATACTTTTTCCATTTATTTAAAGTATTTAAACAATACTTCTTAAAAGAACTTTAAATATTCAACGTCTTTTTCACATAACCTACAAATCTAAAACGAGAAATAAAACAAAATTCCCAAGGTCTGCAGAAGTACGAGTTTTTGAGTAAATAGCAAGCATCTAAATCTTCAAAATAAAGCATGTTTCACCCTTGTTCAGTGTTGGGCCCAAGCTTGTATGGACCACAATCATCTCCTTTTGATCATGAAAATAATTCAAATGCATAGAAAAATTCTTAACTTGTTTAATACAGAAAATGATTAAATTATGTACCTGTTTTATGTACCAATGACTACTTAATAAATGATTATAAAAGATATGAGAACCTTACCCTTCTAAATTTTGATTACCACAATAAATCAAATACATAGAATCCTCCATTTTTCCAATTCAGAAGATGATTATGTACCTGGGTTATGCACCAATAATTACTTAAATGATTATAACAGAAATGAAAATATGAATATATAAATCAATCGATTTTAATTTTTCATTTTACTAATTATTTCTCTATGACAAAATATATTATTTAAGTATTCGGTATTCGGTATTCGGCCGAATATAATAAAAGCAGCCGAATAGGCCGAATACCGAATAGTAACCGAATATTCGTTGCAAGTCTAATATATACCTAAGTGTAAATTGAAAATTTAAAACACCCCCGACATGTGAAATTAAAAAAAAATGTAATTCGCCATTTTGTGGCGGCGGCCGTCTTGAATTTGAAATTTCTCATAGTGTATTCTAGTAGTCAAGCCCTTTCATTTGATACCCATATTGAGGGAGTTGTGAAAAAATTTCTAATCCGCCATCTTATGACGGCGGCCATCTTGGACCGATTTTCATCATACATAGCTAAGAACACACACGCATCACTATGCGTGATGATGTGATGTGATTAGGTATTCTGCGGGATTAGTAAAGATTTTATCGGTCAATTTAATGGTCCTCTATTTAGGTACCTACGCGCTGCGTCGGGAGCTTAAGAGAGCCATTTATACAGCGAAAATCAAACAGCCTTTTCATGTATAGTGATCCGCCGTCAGAAAAACTCCAACACTTGAACAAAACTGCATATTTCACAGACGGCCGCCCGACCGACGGTTTAAAAGGCGAACCAATCTCCATTACACTTTCATGTCCGGCGGTAGTAAATTCTATGGAAAGCACCAAACGTTTCAGCGTTTGGTGCTTTCCTCTTTTTGCATTCCCACTTTTCCCTTTGCCGCGGAAATTCTTCTGTGGACGCCTTATTGTGGAGTTTAAAAACGGTTCCTTTTGAATGATAACTAAGTATATTATCGCGCGCCTTAAAGTAGAGATAACCAATAGTAAAAAAGATGTTGTATTATTAAATAACAACAGAAATTAACAGCAATAAATATTAAAAAAAAAAAAAAAAAGTAAAGATAACCACGTTCTTTTACATAGAAATGTATTACGCTATGAAATGTCGTTGATTACGCTAATGTATTTTTAACCGACTTCCAAAAAAGGAGAAGGTTTTCAATTCTTCGGGATCTTTTTTTTTTTTATGTATGTTCCTCGATTACTTGGAGACGACTGAACCGATTTAGAAAATTCTTTTTATATTTGAAAGGTTATACTTCCCAGGTGGTCTCATCGTCATTAGCTCAGCATCTGACGTTGGGATCTTAGAAAAATCGAGGGAACTCTTTAAATTTTATAGGCACTACTGATATACTTTGTAGTGGTGTTTGAAGTCAGTTTTGTAAAAGGAACCTTTACGTTTAGTGTTTTGATTCTAAAACGAATCAAGATATCTATGTATCTAATCTAATTTAATACATATATAAACGCCATGCTGAGTGTGGTGGCTGATAAGCCTGACTGCCCCATACTGAGGCATTGGATACACACACATGTGCATGTAGCTAGTGCCTCAGTACGATGCGGTGGCAGGTATTTAAATTAAAATAATAAATTAAATTGGGCTAAAACTAACATAGGTTTAAGAATTGTGTTTTTACTAACATCTATGGGCCAATGGCCTGAAATAAATATATTTTATTTTATTTTTATTTATTTTTATAAAAGGAAAAGGCGTGTAGTCTCGTTGTCCCCGTTAACAGCGACAGCTATTTTGAATTGAATAAAATTATTGAAATCTCATCCCGTTGTGTGACTGACTGACTGATTGATCTATCAACGCACAGCGAATTATGAAAATTCAACCCCCAGGGGAATAAAATAGGGCTTTGAAAAATATTTCGTTAGCATCCCGATGTATTGACATGTCAGTCTCATTTGTTTCAGATTATGAAGGGCCGGGGCGGGCGCGGCCTCGTTCCGGCGCTATGTGGAGGGCGGGCGTGGTGCTCCTCACCCAGATAGCTGTTTGCCAATTTACCACAGGTACCTACTTCTCAATATTCATCATTCGTTGCTTAAAAAAATCAAATTCAAATTTAAAATTCAAAATTTATTTATTTCATGTAGGCTAACGTGTAGCTCTTATGACACGTCATAAATCTACCACCGGTTCGGAACGCAGATTCTGCTGAGAAGAACCGGCAAGAAACTCAGCAGTTGTTCTTTTCAAAAAATAAAATATTTTACAATAAGTAACCAAACTATGCTATGTATACAGTGCTTCCACAGTGAAGCTTCAAATCACATCAATTAGAGTCTTTCGTGTTCAAAAAATACAAAAAAAAGCAATAAAAATATAGAGGACTAGTTGATGATGCGACTTCGTTCGCGTGGATTAAGGTTTTTTGATTCCCGCGGAACGCTCTTATTTTCCGGGATAAAAAGTAGCCTATGTGTTATTCCAGGCAATAAACTATGTCTGTGCCAAATTTGAGCTAAATCGGTTCAGTCATTGTGGCGTGATTGAGTAACAAACATCCAAACATCCACACTTTCACATTTATAATATTATTATATATTATATATAATATATAATATAATAATATATAAGTAGGATTTGGCATCTCACCCGGTAATGCATGCTTTTCGTCATTTTTCTATTCCTGTTCATATTTGGAACACATATTGTACTCTGTATATACGAGTACACATGTTGTACAATTAACACAGATTACGCAAAGAAGTGTGAAGACAAAGTAGTGGCCATCTTCTTCTTCTTTGTCAACTTATAGACGTCCACTGCTGGACATAAGTCTCCTGCATGGACCTCCACAGGTCTCGGTCTTGCGCCGCCTGAATCCAGCGGCTCCCTGCGACTCGTTTGATGTCGTCGGTCCACCTGGTGGGGGGTCTGCCAACAGTGCGCTTCCCGGTGTGGGGTCGCCACTCCAGAACCTTGGGACCCCATCGACCATCAGCTCTACGATCTATGTGCCCTGCCCATTTCCACTTCAGTTTCGTGACTCGCCGAGCTATGTCGGTGACTTTGGTTCTCCTACGAACCTCCTCATTTCTGATTTGATCTCGCAAAGATACTCCGAGTATAGCTCTCTCCATCGCCCGCTGAGTGATCCTGAGCCTTCTTATGAGGACCATAGTTAGCGACCATGTTTCGTATCCATAAGTCATCACTGGCAACCCGCACTGTTCGAAGACTTTAATCTTCAGGGACTGAGGAATTTTGGACGAGAAGACATCAGCATTTTTTAAAACTTATTAAATGTTCCGTCCACAGAAAACCACACATCGTCGACAGAAGAGGACCAAACAGTGACACCGTACTACGCGCTCAGCACTGGCGTAGTACCCGCGCCTGTGATGCTGCGGCTGGGCAACTCCACCATCGACAGCACCAAGTCGTTCAAGGTGCCCCAGCTGCCCCAGCCGCCCCAGCTGCCCCAGCTTCCCCAACCGACACCAGAACCCGACACGGGCACCTTAACCGTTCAACCGCATCAAGTTAATGCAAATATCGATATGGTATGCCTGATCCTTTTGTTGATTTTTTTTTTCTTTTAATTCGATGATAAGATAGTCCTTGACTGCGTTCTTAACTGATGGTAAGTGACGATGCAGTGTAAGATGGTGGCGGGCTTACTTGGAAAAGGTATGGCAGTGTAGATTCAACCCATGCACCTAAACGGTTTCTACACGTCATCGCGCCGGAGCGCTAAATCGCTTGGTGGCACGTCTTTGACTGTAGGGTGGTAACTAGCCACGGCCAAAGCCTCCCACCTGACAAAAATTAAGTACCTACTTAAGTACTTATTTCTTTTTAATGACATATTGTGTTTATGACATTGCACACCTAATAGGTACTTATCCTACATGTACCTACCTGCGACACATCTTGTGTCGTCGGTCCACTTAGTAGGAGATCTGACAACAAGTATAACAAATACATTATAACAAATTATTGCACTCAAATTATTCATTAGGTATAACAAATTATTTAGAACTCTTTCACACTGATAAGTTAAAAATACTTCAGTGTTTTTACAAAGTACCTTAATACCCTCCATGTTAAAACTAGGTATAGTTCTTTCAATTCACGAGGGTTCGCGGCTCATGGTTGTGTGTGTGTCGTATCTGTATAAGTGTGAGCGAGAGCTTGCTCGCGCCTGACCGCTCCCACATGCTCCTGACAGGCACACACACTCACTCAATGTGCATGTACGCGACGTAACCACAAGTAAAGCGCCCGTAACTTCGTGAGATAAACGTAATATAATATCGTAGTGATTCCTGAATAATATTTGCAGGTACCACACGTCATTTCAGTTAAGAACACTTATTTCGACCATGACAGACGATATGGTCCAACGTTCGAAGATACGCCAGATGGGAACATTACTAAAATAACTGTACAGTTAGGTGACGACGCGCATCTCAACTGTCGGATTAGCCTGCTTCAAGATAAGACGGTAAGCTGAAACGTAATGAGTATAAAATAAGAGAAACGTTGCGACGAATTTTTCAAGGTAAAATAAAGTCTTTGGTACAGCATTAGCTGTACCAAAGCTGTATTAGCTGCTGCCCTAGCCATATTTCACATGTGTCGTATCTATTCTCTTTCCATGATCGCTAACGCCGCTGTAGAGCAGAGGTTCCCAAGTTTTTTTATCATGCTTCCCGACACGTTTGTAATATGGCTAGGGTAGCTGTATCACTGCCCAGTAAAATCTCTTCCATACTGAATTGCAAAGTCACTTATCATAAGCTTAGTAGGTTTAAAAAAAAAATTTCACCTCACTAGCTCAAAAAGTGCACCTTTTCTGTGAAAAACCAGTGAGCAAAAGTCGTTTTTTCTCACCTAGTGAGAAAATTTATTTTGAATTTAAAACGCCCTGGGCTTGAAGAAATCTTCAATTCAACTCAAAAAAAGTTCAGACGGGAAAAGAAGATCGTCTATATCTTAATTAGGTACTTTTTTGTAGATAATTGTTGTAAAAGTTTTAAAAGTATCAAAATGAGAGAATCTAGTATAATAATAATTTAACATAATCAGAATTAAAAAAGTTTCTTCCGGAAAAGTCGCGGGTAAAATACTTGAAAGCCGGAAAAAGAAAATTTTTATGTATCACACGATAGCAAAGTTTTGAATCCCTCACTACACTCAGGATCCTAATTTAGAATCCTTCGCATGCTCGGGATTCAAACTGCCACTCGCAACAAAAACGAACTTTGCTATCTTGTTGAACAAATAACTATTTTCTATCTTGCTAAGCTAATTGCTGCACGCGGTTAATTTGTACAGCAACCAAGTTCTTGGATAATATTATAGTTCTTACAATAGAATCAAGTTTAAAACTTGCCTTCTTAGTACCTATTCAAGGATTCTAAAGACCTCGAGTCATTAGGAAATCTAAATTATCAAGTAGGTATTACTGGGAGGACTAAATTGCAAAACTTTTCATAAGAGATGAACATTTCAGTCCTAACTAGGAGAGGATCATACTAGAATATTTCCGAGATTTGTAAATCGACTTGGAATATGAAGTTGGAATATGAATTTAAAGAATCCACAAAGACTTGGCTCTTTTAAAGTGTAATAAGCTTATTACATTAACTGACTCGCTCTGGTTTTATTTTTTTCAACATTTCTCGAAACTGCGGATTTTTTTTCATAACCATCATAGTTTCTGATTTGAGTCATGTGTTAAATACCTAATTATTATTATTATAAATGATTTGAGTCAAGTGTTAAATACTTAATTATTATTATAAATGATTTGAATCAAGTGTTAAATACCTAATTATTATTATAAATAATTTGAGTCAAGGGTTAAATATCCAATTAATTATTGTAAATTATTTGAGTTAAGTGTTTAATACATAATTTTAATTGTATGTTCATAAAAAATGTCCGGTGACGTTTTTGCCATTATAATTTATATCTAGGTGTTTTAATAAGACAGATTAAAAATTAATTATTACAAATACAAAAACTTAACGATTTCTAAAATTAAAACTATTATTATAAATGATTTAAATCAAGTGTTAAATAACCTAATTATTATAATAAATGATTTGAGTCAATGGTTACATAGTCATAAAACTTCAAACGATACTTAAAATACAGATATAACAAATGTTAGTTATAATAACAACATAATGATGAGATCTAGGTTGGACAATGTTGCCTATTTACTCTTGCTTTGAAACTATTTTCTGCTTGAGTCATTTAATTTTAACTGCCTCTTTAGTCTAGTGGTAAGCATGTTCGACTCCGGATGACGAGGTCCCGGATTCGATTCCCGGGTCGGTGCAATAAATGTACTGGATTTTCTGACAAGAAATTTTCAGAAGTAGTCCGGAGGTGGTTGACGGTGTGCCACCCCCGTGCCTACCCTACAGCTCTATAGAGCATACACATACATATCGCTCATTTGCGACAAGGGTGACATAACTCAAAATTCACCAATTTTAGTGTCGAAAATTTATACTTTTTGCTATAAAAACAACATAATGCTAAGCACAAAAAAATAAGAGCGAGAGAGATTGTGACTTAATGCTCTGTCGCTTTGTTGGCCGCTGTGTTGTTTCGAGACCGCAGCATCCACAAAACATTACTCTCTAAGAATTCTCTCATCGTCGATTTTGAATTATGTCACTCTTGTCGCAAATGAGCGATATGCGTCTCTGAAAAATTCCTTTCTTTTTCTGTGAAAAACAGCAGCAAAGATACAAAAAAAAACTGCACAAAGCTTATGAGTAGTACTTGTAAGTGAGCGTAAGAATCCGACTTACACTTGACCGGTTTTCTTTGTCTCTGCGTGATCGTCACGGCACACTGAATCACAATTCATAACAACAACGCTTATTTCACTCTTATTTCCTTCCGTTGTTTCTTTTAAAAACCCCTTTCTAAAAAATTCTTTTAATAAAAAAAATCCTTTTAAAACCCCGACTTCAAACGCCACTAACATGTACAAAATAATTTTAGTTTGTACATGTATGTTGAAGTCGAGCGGGTCTAAATAGAAATGATGAAACCAATTATCGACCCTAGCCCGACTTCAACATTATTACCTAATTTAGGAGGAGGTTATCCTCCTCCTTTTTGGAAGTCGGTTAAAAATGGAATAGAATAGCAAGGATTTATTCTACTGAAATAAACTTTTACAAAGTGCTTTCGAATCGCCAAGTGAATTTATTACTGATTCAGAACACACTATCTACTAGGAACCAGAAATTCACTTGGCAATAATATTCAACGAGATCCCGCAAGAATTTTTACAGTAATTGGTGAATTCTCCTTTTTGTCTCTCTAATAAGGTCGCAGCAGGACGGTGTCTCCATTTTAAAACAAATCTCTCCGGCAAAAAACGCTTATTGTAGTTTTATTTCCTTTCGCTTATTCTTTTATACAGTACTCCTTGTTTCTTGAACGCGTCGTTAAACTTAAAACGCTGTGCTTTCGCAATTACGTCTATTAATTTTTATCTCTTCTTTGCATAGACTTGTTATATACATCAGTGCTTCTTTGATACTTGTTTCTGGCTACATTACACATAGATTACAAAACAGATTATATTGTTCATTTCTATCACATCACATCTATAATATTATTTGAAGCCTCAATAGCCCAACGGTTAAAGGTGAGGACTGAAAACTGAAAGGTCGCAAGTTCGAACCCCACCCGGTGCACTATTGTCGTACCCACTCCTAGCACAAGCTATCGCTTATTTGGAGAAGAGAGTATGTATATAGCTATACTAGTAGGGCGCGTGGGTGCGCGGCCCGCTGCAGCGGACCGCGGTTTTTCTGCTCTTAGACTTTCAGGACCTGATCATTTTCTACCACAAAACCACTATTCTAACTTGTACACTCTTTAAGATAGACACCGACGATATTTGTATGGCCGCCATCTTAAGTCCGCCATTTTGGTATTTTTTTTTTTTCAGCTCATTGCCAATTGGATGATGTTTCGAGTGATTTTTGTTTGGGCACCCTCAACCTATCTTCAATACCCTGACCGTGCTCCTCACCCGTCTCCAAAATCCTCAATCATCAGCTCCCTCCATATTTTTCATCCAGATGAATTTTTATCCTCTATACGAAACCATCAGAAATTTCGGAAAGAAACGTATCCAAAGTTTTGCATACATTTTATGCGAAAAAAATAAATTCCGCCATCTTGATTTTTTTTCTATTCATCAAGTAGACCTTCGGGTCTTGATCATCTTTTTCCAAGAAACCATTCTTCTATCTTTTATAGTCTTCGAGATAGACACCGACGAAATTTGTATGGCCGCCATCTTGAATCCGCCATTTTGAAGGTTTTTTTCAGCTCTCTGCCAATTGGACGAAGTTTCGATAGACATTTGTTTGAACACCCCCCACCTATCTTCGATACCCTGGCCGTGCTCCTAACCCATCTCCGAAATCCTCAACCATCAGCTCTCTCCATATTTTTCTTCCGAATGAATTTTTGTCCTCTCTACGAAACCATCAGAAATTTTGAAAAGAATCAATTTAAGTCTTGCATATATTTTGTATGGAAAAAATTTAATTCCGCCATCTTGAATTTTTTTCTATTCATCAAGTAGACCTTCAGGTCCTGATCATCTTTTTCCAAGAAACCACTCTTCCATCTCTTATAGTCTCCGAGATAGACACCGGCGAAATTTGTATGGCCGCCATCTTGAATCCGCCATTTTGGAATTTTTTTTCGGCTCTCTGCCAATCGGATGAGGTTTCGAGTGACATTTGGTTGAACACCCCCCACCTATCTTCGATACCCTGGCCGGTGCTCCTCAGCCGTCTCCGAAATCCTCAATCATCAGCTCTCTCCATATTTTTCCTCCGAATGAATTTTTGTCCTCTATACGAAACCATGCGTGAAAAAATTTTTTTCCATACAAAATTTTACAGGAGAGGTGATCAATGAGTCAGTGAGTGAGTGAGTGAGTGAATCAGTGAATCAGCACGAGTAGCTATATATATATTAACTAGTAGGGCGCGTGGGTGCGCGGCTCGCTAAAGCGAACCGCGGTTTTTCTGTTCACCAAATAGATCTTCGGGATTGGTCATCTTTTTAGAAATTTGTATGGCCGCCATCTTGAATCCGCCATTTTGAATTTTTTTTCAGCTCTCTGCCAATTGAATGAGGTTTCTGGTGATTTTTGTTTGAGCACCCCCCACCTAACTTCAATCCCCTGGCCGTGCTCCTCACCCATCTCCGAAATCCTCAATCATCAGCTCCCTCCATATTTTTCATCCAAATGAATTTTTGTCCTCTATACGAAACCATCAGCGCAAAGGAACGTATCAAAGTCTTGCATACATTTTATATGAAAAAAAAATTCCGACATCTTGAATTTTTTTTATTCATCACGTAGACCATCGGGTCCTGATCATCTTTTTCCAGAAAACCACTCTTCCATCTTTTATAGTCTCCGAGAAAGACACCGACGAAATCTGTATGGCTGCCATCTTGAATTCGCCATTTGTAATTTTTTTTCAGCCCCCTGCCGATTGGATGAGGTTTTGAGTGGCTTTTGTTTGAACACTCCCCACCTATCTTTGATACCCTGGCCGTGCTCCTCACCAGTCTCCGAAATCCTCAACCATCAGCTCTCTCCATATTTTTCCACCAAATGAATTTTTGTTCTCTATATGAAACCATCAGAAATTTTGAAAAAGAATCAATTTAAGTCTTGCATATATTTTGTATGGAAAAAAAAAAATTCCGCCATCTTGAATTTTTTTTTAATACATCAAGTAGACTTTCGGGTCCTGATCACCTTTTTCCAAGAAACCACTCTTCCATCTCTTATAGTCTCCGAGATAGACACCGGCGAAATTTGTATGGCCGCCATCTTGAATCCGCCATTTTGGAATTTTTTTTCGGCTCTCTGCCAATTGGATGAGGTTTCGAGTGACATTTGGTTGAACACCCCCCACCTATCTTCGATACCCTGGCCGGTGCTCCTCAGCCGTCTCCGAAATCCTCAATCATCAGCTCTCTCCATATTTTTCCTCCGAATGAATTTTTGTCCTCTATACGAAACCATGCGTGAAAAAATTTTTTTCCATACAAAATTTTACAGGAGAGGTGATCAATGAGTCAGTGAGTGAGTGAGTGAGTGAATCAGTGAATCAGCACGAGTAGCTATATATATATTAATAAGACAAGTTCAGCTAATATTCTTTTTATTATAAAAAAAAAAGAAAAAAATGAAATGCGATATGTATTATTGTGATTAATTTAAATAAAAAATTGTTCTTCTGTTGTACTGTATCTTTAGATGTTTAGTTATTTCAAATTCTAAATTAACCTCTATCGAGTGATTCTGATCTCGGAAACTAATTATTATTATTATTAGTACCTATTCGTAAGCCACTGACTTCTAAACGTTCTGAAACGGTTTCATAATTAATTGTTATTGTATTGTGATTATTTATATCTCTTTTAGTAAGTTTAATGTACTTAAGAATTTATACACTTAACCTTAGCATAAATTATTATTTTATTATCTACTTAACTTTTAACTTTTCGAATATAAACATTATTAAACTTCATTCGGTAATTAAAAAGTTACGACGATGTCTGAATTAATTAATGTTTTTATCTCATAAAACATTATTAAAATACCTATTAAATAGCAAATTAATGTTAACGGCTCATTTACTCCGCAATTAAAGGACAAACCAATACAAGCACATTTTTGCATTTATTATTATATCATTTATTTTCATACACATTTACATTATATTATTTTTAAAAAATGCTTACAAAAATATTATATACCTATATAACATCCTCAAAAATAATATAATTACCGTTGGGTCTTACCCCCCTTGCTGCGGGGTAAGACCCAAGCAGCCAGTGGTCAGGGCCCCAGAGTGAAGAACCTCCTCACAATGCGTGCCGTCTCAAGGAGTACCGCCTTCTGTATCCTGCCCATGATCCAAGTACTAAGCGAAAGTTTCTTAAGGTATTGATCGAAACTTTTCGCTATAAGAACATTGACCGAAACGACAATCGGAACTACAATGGTTGAATTAACATCCCACATGGCAGTAATCTCGTGGGCAAGGTCTAAATATTTTGATAATTTTTCTTATTTATTATCATTGGTAAGGATTAGTGAGGATAAAATACATAAATACTATTTATTGAGATTATTCTTGTCTTCCTTCGGCCATTATTAATGTTCCCAATATAGCCTCACCCAAATTACCATCTTGGATAGTGGAAATATTTAAATTAGACCCTAAAACGTTTATTTAAATTCCCCCGTTAGCAAACTTTTACATTTCTGTTCGTAATGTTTACGATGTTTCACAGTTTTGCTTATCCACTTTATAATTATAAATTCTTTAGGCCGCCTTCTCTAAGATTGCGAAATAGAAAGGAGTTTATATTATTTCTATTAAACTTTTTATTAATTTAGCCAATTTTTGTTTAGTAATTTGGTATAAAGTATTCGCGAAATGGATATTTGACTAATATTTTTTTAATATACTTAAAACTTTTTTTAACTTTACTTACTTTATTTTTTGTTTGTGAAAATAACCATGACCGCTGGTTTAATGTTACGGATTTAACTCATAGTTGTTTAACCAGCGTTATCGACTTAAGTATTATAGTTAAATATGTATGTCGCAACCACCCGTCCGCTATACGCTACTGTTCACGTTTCTCTAGTTAATACCGATTTAATATTTTCCTAGAACGAGTTTTATATACAAAAGGAAAATATACTCAAAGCTCCATAAATCTTTAAATTGATCCCTCATTCTCGAGGGATTACTGTTGAGTGCATCCCAGCATCCCATTAATGTCTCGAAGCACACAATCCATTGGATGCATCTAGCTTAAGTACTTATATTGGAGTTAAAGCTAATTATAAATTATAATAATGATTATGCAAAATAGAACACTTTGTAATATGTCAAGGGAAAAATTCTTTCCAAAAACCCGACTTCAAAAGCCACTACAAAGTATAAAAACTTTTGCTGAAGGGAATCACCAACCAAAAATTTATTTTGTTTTTATTGATTTTTTCAAAAAGTGCTCGATCAATTTCGATAAAATTTATGCGAGACCACCTCTGAAGCATGAACTACGAAATAAAAAAGAACCATCAAAATTAATTTATAATTCGCGGAATAATCGCACAGAAAACATACAAAATAAACAGTCGAACTATTGAGAGCCTCCTATATCCTATAAAAATTGAATACTATTATGTATTGCGCGGAATAGAGTGTATTAAACGCCAAATACATCATGAATTCTAATAACTCGTAAGATATACATTTAAAAAAATGGCTGGATCTTAGTAATATGTATACAAATTTTATATATATTTATATATATTTAAAATTTTATATATATTTAAAATTTTATATATATAAAAATTTTGGCTCTCTAATATGCACCACATTGAAAATAAAGTCAAATTAGCCAATTTGCCAAAAATGAGACCAACTTAAAACTTCCCGATTTTATTTTTTCAACAAACGTAATTTCAAAAAAAATATCGAAAGCACTTTGTAAAAGTATATTTGAAAAAAAAATTTCTCTGTCTATGTATCTATTCAAAGCCCGCAATGACAGTAAAAAGCTTCAGTGTCTTTGATCCTCCCAGATAATTACTGAAATTGTTCCGATCCTCTTGTAAAATTGGCTAAAACTCCCGAAAGACCAATTACAAAAGGATTCCCTGAATTTATTCTCTGTGGTACTTGTTGAGATTAGAAAAAGATGTTGCTTCGGTACAATACGGGTTTGTTACAAACTTGAATAATTCCCAAACCAAATTTATTAGGGTGGCATAAGAAAACATGAAGCTAGAATAATATATAATATAATGCCGCCTACCAGTAGGATTATAATTTTTTTTTAAATAATAATATAAAAAAATCTTTTCAAAAAACCGACTTCAAACTCCACTACAAAGTATAAAATAATTTTAGTTTGTACATGAATGTTGAAGTCGGCGGGGTCTAAATGGGAACGAAGAAACACTGTGTGTGCAAACTAAAATTATTTTTTTCTTTGTAGTGGCGTTTGAAGTCCATTTTTTAAAAAGATTTTTTATATTATTATTTCAAGCTTTTTAGTGTAACTTTGTAGGACCAATTCACTAGATCATTATACTATAAAAAAAATAAGATGCCTAATAGAAATTTAGCATATTATGTTGGTATGTATGCTATGAACTGTGCAATGTGCATGGTTAAAAACCTTCACATACTCTGATCACGAGCGATTCGCACATTCATTGAGGAGACCCGTCTTCCATCATCGAAGATACACGTATTCATTCGATCT
The DNA here is from genome assembly GCA_933228805.2 of Hipparchia semele. Taxonomy (NCBI): domain Eukaryota; kingdom Metazoa; phylum Arthropoda; class Insecta; order Lepidoptera; family Nymphalidae; genus Hipparchia; species Hipparchia semele. Next base: position 11,593,098 of record OW121727.1, on the reverse strand, counting down.
TCTCCAAATTTTTAATGGTACCAACTTGACCATTCTTTCAAAGACGGAGTTATGGAGTAACATAGAAAAAAAACACGCGTCGAATTGAGAATCTCCCTTTTTTGAAATCGGTTTTAAATTTAATGCCGCCTACCAGGATTAAAACCGAAGTAGGCATATCTACTCATAAGACTCGTTTGTCTCTAGAACATAAACTCCGTTCGATATACGAGAGAAGTCTAATATTGGACCATGTAGTTAGTTATCCTTTAGTTGCTAACAAGCAAAAACATTTGTTGTCGTTGCTTTATTTTACTTCTTTGAACTACTACATTAAACTTTGTCTTAATAAGTTAAACACAACAACTTTACTGTCCAACTGAGAAACTTAAATTTTCTTTGTCTTTGCCAAAGAAGACAGGGGATTCACAAACATAAATATACCTACGTTGTTTTGACTTACGTTGTTTTGTTTATATCTAATATTTACTTTACCTTAAGAATAGAAGTTGCGTCTGAATTTTATTTTTATTTTTAACCGACTTCAAAAAAGGAGGAGGTTCTCAATTCGACTCGTATTTTTTATTTCATTTTTATTTTTTGGCGATACTTAGTTACTCCATAACTCTGCCAATTAATCTGGAATGCTTTCAATCATTTTTTAGGGTTCCGAAAAAAACTTCGGAACCCTTATAGGATCACTTCGTTGTCCGTCTGTCTGTCAGTGTGTCACCACCGTTTTTCTCGAAAACGGCTTATGATCCGAAGTCGAAATTTATACTGCATATAAAGTTCAATGGTCTTGTAGTGTTTTAAGAATATCAAGCTTATAGCTTAACTCAGTAAAAAGTTACAGCTTGAAAACCACGGCTTTCTCATTATTAAAACAAATTAAGACACATCTTCAAAAATCGTTTTTTTCCATACCTAATTTTTAGTTTCATAGTGAGTCCCGTTATATTTTACAAACACCAGCCTTAAAATCTTACAAATGACGGAGATTTTGATACCTCTAAACCTCATAATAGTACCCAAAACAGCCAAAAAAACAAAAAAAAAACGATATCTTACTGTGAATTACAATCATTGCAATGCTTACTTTAGTGACGCGTCACGTAGACATATTATAATGGTGCGGCCACACTATGGTAAACTTCAATATCGATCATCTCAACTATTATCGCGGTTATTTCCGCCGATATTAAACGCGACAAACTGAGTGCCCACACTTCGTCAACGTCAACGAAAATTTAATTGGCGATAACGCAATAATTCTGTATTAATTTTTTAATGATGTATTTATTAATTCTGTATTAATTAATTGGCGATAACGCAATGTGAATGCAGCAGCGTCAGCGTCCATCTTGAATCAGGACATATTATCGTCATTATCGGGCATTGAAGTTGACTATTCAAGTGTAGCCGCTCAATTTTTCGCGTTAAATATTGCCAGAAGCTGCCGCGTTAACTGTGGCAACGTTAACCCTTTAATGTGGATAGCTCCTAAAGGCTCCTAGAATAATAAAATGACTAAAGTGAGAAGACATTATATCAAAATATGTATGTAGGAGCAGGACAAGGCATTGTGTTTCTATTTGGTAGGTACCTATCCATTGACGTATAGCATAGCTCCGTCTCTATCTCCTTTAGAGAGCCATCACAGTCAAACTCAAGTGTCAAGTTTGTGTTTGGTTTTGTTTCGCGTCGTGTTATGTTATTTTGTATTTAAATCATAATTATTTAATAAAAGTTTCAATAAAGGTTTTTAATGTACGGTTTCACTCAAGGTGGATATAAACCTTCTAAAAATACATCAGTTACAACGAGATGAATCCGTTTTCGTGGTTTGGTACTACTTATATGTATATCGACTACAAAGCTGCAAAGGTATTTAACTAAGTTTATTACTGAATGGCTAATACTGTCTATATATTTTAATGTAACAAATGAAGATATTTTCGTTTAAAGATGTTTAGTAACAAGGTACATAGTTGACTCATAATTTAAATAAGTATCTATTGAAAACATAACCTACAAAACAAATACTTATATGTATTTCATTTTATTTATGATTATAAAAGTTAAATTAACTGTTTTAGATGCCAAGAAAATGCTGTGTGCCCGAATGCAAACCAAATTACGACAGTGTTATCAGCATTGAAGGAGCTAAAAGTACATTTTCTTTCCCGAAAGATGCTCATCTCTCTCAATCGTGGTTACGTGCAATTCCACGAAAAGACTGGGTACCTACCTACAAAACACTCAGCTGTATGGAGCAACCATTTTTCAACCCATGAAATCCAGACTGAAGAAATAATTATTGGAAGTGAGCAATTGAAATACCCATGTTTTGGTCGAGGGAGCAATACCTCATATTTTCAATAATCTCCCATCATAATTGTCGAAGAGTAGTCTACCTCCAAGAAGCAAGCCCGAAAAAAGGAAAGAACAAGCTAAATAATTTCATGAGGAGCAGGTGTCTAAATTTTTAGAGAGTGACATAATAAAATCATTCGAAGTATAAATTCCAAGAAAAGTTAAAAGAGTCTAAATGGTTATATCAAGTGATACCTAATAAGAGGCTATATTTCTATTTGTTAAATCTTGATATTGAAAGTGATAATGGTGACGGCAATGTGAAAGTAGTTAATAGTGTGTAGTGTGTGTGTTATAGGATGAAAATCTAAGCTTTCAGGTAGGTATATGTAAAAGGACATTTAATGCATCATGAAGATTTAAGCTGGATATTACCTAGTGAACTTAAGCTTAGCAGATGGTCACAGCTTGAAAATATACTATATTGTTATTATAACAATAGTGAACCAACAAAGTCATTTGACTATTGTCTTGATAGGTCTATTGAGTACTTGAATGAAGCAGTTAATACTGAAAATGATAATTTTGCTGCAGAGCTTGTTTTAGACCAAATGAAATTGCTAAAAAATAAGCAACGTAGATATAGTGTTGAGACGGCTATGCGTATAGTATTATTATGTCAATGTTGGTATCAGATTTTTGTAGTGCTGCCAGGGATCCCAACTAATGGGGGTTTCTCCCCAAAAGGGAGTAAACAAGTGAAATGGGATACTTATAGTATAATATACCTAAGTATATAATTAAGTAATTATATATCACTCCCTATTACCACTGTATATATTGTATCAACTATTACCGAAACACAGGCTAATATCCTATTATTCTTTTATTTCTCTCTTGTTATTACTGGTCTATCAATTTCTGTCTCGGTCGGGTCACTACATCACTAAAGGCTATGCCTGAAAATCAGCACTGCAGCCATAACACTGCACCATTATGCTGAGGCAGTAGCCTTTTCAGCTCCAACACGCACCTTTATGTTATAGATTAATGCTGAGATCTATAGAGTGTACTCTGGCTCGGCTCGAACTTGAGTTAGAGTTGAAGCGAGCCACAGAAATATGTTCTGACATAAATCTGTTTTGGCTCTGACTTGAGTCTGGGCGGAGTGGGGGTGCAGTCACTTAGTATTACTCAAACTTTGTACCTACTTTTAATTTTTGTGTGAGCTGAATAAATGTTTATTTTTATTTTTTATTTTATAAAATTGGCTGTGAACGAAATTGCCGAACGAAATCAACCAAAAAAACGAGAGTATATAATCAAAGATATATTGTTGTATAGTTCAACCACAGATTTGCATGCTGGGGATGTTTTCAATTTTTCAATTTACATTTGTATGGTATGTACTCGTATTTGTTATACTAAAAATAACAAAATTGTTTCTTTTCAAATGTAAACTTGAAAATTAATTTTTCTTGAAAGAGACTTCTCTACATTGTACCTGGAGACAAAATATGGGTGTCAGACTCAGACTATGAATATTAGATGGAACTAAGTGTAGTTATTGATTTCTCTGCTTTTACATTAATGCCCAAGTAAAGGAGTGTAATGTTTGTAAGGAGTATAATGTTGAGGATTTATGTATGCATATGAATTTCTTTATTCCACCATAACTTCTAAATGCCTGAACAGATTTGTGATATTAATTATTGTTTCTGCGAGCAGTGTATGTGATATTTTGAAACATGAAAAAGACAGGGACATAAAGAAGGAAAAGTGTAAAAATTAGAATATCCAGTTTTACATGCCAGTAATAAATAATTATTATTAATAAAAATAAATAATTAACTTGATAAACGTTTTGTTTTGTTTATGAATCCTTAGTAAATATTAAGTATGTTAATAGCCATTATAAGCTATAGGAACTCTGCATTAAAACTGCGCGCTTAAGCTGGTCATCTAGTAGATACCTACCTAATTTACATAATCCACACAAGGTTCGGAACCCTCAGAACGCGAGTATGACTCGCACTTGACCGGTTATTTTTATTTCAAAGGACATATCGTCAGGTTGAAAAGGGTTGAACCCATTTTTTGGTAAAGATATTAATATAATTAATATTTTCGACAAAGGAATACAGAACTTTTCTAAGAGCAAATCGCTCGCGATCAGAGAATGTGTAGATTAATCCTATAAAGCTACACTAAAAAGCATAAAGTAAATATTCTTTTTAAAAAATCGACTTCAAACACCACTACAAAGTAAAAAATAATAATTTTAGTTAGTACACGTACATTGAATTTAGACTAGCGTCGCGCATCGGTTTCATCCTTTCTATTTAGGCTTCACTCATTTCAGGCCCGACTTCAGCATACGTACGACTTATAATAATTATAAGTTATATTCTTTTATTAACTAATTAGTGCAATAGTACTATAAAGGAGGTGGGTTGATAAGGCCCAATTTTCGCCCCCCATACACTCGAAAAAACGGAACCAAAAATAATAAAATACTCATATAAAAGCTTATAAAAAGGAGCATCATTATCAGTTACGTTTACCATGGTTCATGGAACGCTTCATTCTAAAATATTAAATCAAAGCTTAAAAAACGACTAAAATGTATGAAAAAGCCGAAACACTTTCCTTTTTGGGTAATATTTTCTGTAACTTACTATTTTTTTTTATCACCTAAACTTTAGATTAAAATAAAGTTTATATCTTCAAGTATATAAATACATTTACAATTTGTCGGAATCTGGAACTTTTGTTTTTCGAGTGTATGAGGGGCGGAAATTGGGCCTTATCAACCCACCTCCTTTTTCCTCCAACCATAGGTTGCCAGGAAGAGATCGCTTTTTAGCGATAAGGCCGCCTATCGTACATTGTACTCTGTTTTTTTTTTTTAAGTTTTTCATTTCATGATTTCATTTCAGTTAATAATAGAGATATTAAGCAAGGATATTAACCAATTTAACACTTTTAGGTATCCTGGGTCCGTCGCAGAGGAAGAGACGAGATACCAGAGCTGCTGACAGTTGGAGCTGTGACGTATGCAGCTGACAACAGGGTGTCAGTAGCGAAGCGGTACCCCGGGAACTGGAAGCTACTGGTCAGGGAGGTGAAGCCTGATGACGAGGGAGTATACGAGTGCCAGATATCAACACATCCGCCTAGAGTTAGCAGAACTTATCTACATGTTAACAGTAAGCCTTTTTTTTATCCTTCTTCATTTCCGTCATTCACCAAGGAATTGAATGAATGAATGAATATACTTTTATTCTTCTTTTATTGTACACAGCGCTCTCTCTCCCTGTCTAATAGGAAAATTAAAAGCTCTGTATTTTCGAGACTACTAATTATTAAGACATTAAAAAAAATTAGGTATATCAAATGCCCAATAATTTTGGTCGCGTAATACTAGTAGTTAAGTATATATCGACACCTGCAAGGAAAAACATCGTAACTCACTTTTAGCGATTTTAAATTACAATCATAATGCTCAAGATTATAATTGTAATTCAAAATCGTTAGAAAGTGAGTTACGATGTTTTTCCGTACTGGTGTCGATTTATACTGGTAAGTAGGTACTAACTCAGTTAACTTTTAGCGCCCCAAGTGTGGGTGGTAGACGAGGCCGGCGGGCCCCTTCAAGAGAAGTACTACGAAGCGGAGTCAACCCTCGCGCTGGTGTGCCGAGCGCGCCACGTGGACACGCCCGCGGTGCTGACCTGGCTGCACGAGGGCAGGGCGCTGAACGCTGACACCACCAGGGGTGGCATCAGGTAACCGCTCACAGCCGAGTTTACTGACCTATCTATTAATCTAAATCACATCACATCACACTTCACACTTATATTATAACTAGCTGTTGCGCGCGACTTCGTCCGCGTCAATTTCTGTTATTATGATCGCGATTAAGAAGTTTTTAAAAGAATATATTTTAAATATGGATAATTTTCCCCGATTTTGCAATATTTTTCACTGATGCTTCGCTCCTATTGGTCGCAGCGTGATGTTATATAGCCTAAAGCCTTCCTCGATAAAAGGACTATCCATAATCCAATACAAAAAGAATTTTTCAATTCAATGTGTGTGTATGTTTGTTACTCCTTCACGCTACAGCGAATGAACCGACTTGGCTGAAATTTGGAATGGAGAATTTGGATGGCTCATACCCAGGATTAAAACATAGACTACATTTTATGAAAGATGAAAGAGAGTGAAAGAGTTTCAGCGGGAATCAAGAAACCTTAATCCGCGCAGACAAAGTCGCGGGCATCATCTAGTAGGTATGTACTCGTAATAACGAACAATGTCATACGAAGGTCATAAAAGAAAAAAAGAATAGAATAAAGTAGAATAGAATAATTTTATTCAAATAAACTTTTAGAAAATGCTTTCAAATCGTCAAATGAATCTACCACTGCTGCACTGGTTCGGAATGCCGTTCCAAACGGTAGAAGTGCATCACATTTTCAAAAATAAAATTTACTCAAAAAGTCCACCGTTGCTTCTGATCCAAAGGTGCCCCGAAGCTGTTTGCGTTTTTTAAGCAATTTTTTTTTTCATACAGAATATTAGCCAAGCTGAAGTTGACTAATATCCTCCTATCTCCTCCAAATAAGCAGAAAGCTTGTGCTAGGAGTGGGTACGACAATAGTGCAACGGGTGGGGTTCGAACCTGCGACCTTGCAGTTTTCATGTTCTCTCGCTTGAACGGTGAAGAAAAACATCCTGAGTACCCCTAAGAGTTCTCCATTGCACTTGGCTAATTATTATAGTTGCTGATTATATGTTTTTACATAATGCTTATGTGTAATTTTTGTGTTCACACTTTAATCTTTACCTGTCGCCTTTATGGTTCAATGTGTTCAAACGTTGATGGATGATCCACAACAAAGGGGCTAGAACACATTTCATATTACCCTGCAGGTACTTTGAAACGTGATACGGCAGTGTGACTCCGCTAAGCTTTTTTGTGCGTGTACAGAATATATAAGATTATAAATAAATTACGACTTGGTATGTCTTTAGTGGCGTGAGCTTAATAGAATCACAAAATACTAAAATCATAAATGCGAAAATTTGTGTGTGTGTGTTTGTTTGTTTGTTACTCCTTCACGCCACAACAAATGAGCTTTTTTCGCTGGGAAAGGTATAGCTCACACCCAGGATTAACACATAGGCTACATCTCGAAAAATTTACTTAATCTAGTTGCTTATAAGTTCAATTTTTTTATTCTGTAAAAACTATGATCCACAGCAAAGGGGCTAAAATACATTTCATATTACCCAGCAGGTACTTTGAAACGTGATGCAGTGTGACTCATGTACCTTCTTACACCACGTGAGTCAATCCCTCACAGGAGTCTCCAGAAGTCTCTTTCTCAGATAAACATTACGAATACTTTTTAGTTGCAAGTTGCAACTGTGAACATTTTTTTTTTAATTTCTGATAATAAAGCCCTTGTCTATGATCTCACGCGATGGATTTGGTCATGGATTGTAATAAAAATTGTTAATAATAACTTATATTATCTCGGCATTTGATAACTTGATACTTTAGGTTCTTATAATTGGGAGGTCTCAGGTTCGATTCCCGGCGGAGGCAATTTGGTAATCTCTGAGTTAACTCTGGTCTGGTCTGGTGGGAGGCTTTGGCCGGTGCTAGTTAGTAACTACCAAAGTCTCCCACCACTACCGTCACAGCGTTCCGGCACGATGGCGTGTAGAAACAGATTAGGGGTTTGGGTTGAATGTACGTACGTAGTATGCCCCTTCCAATTTACCCCGCTACTATCTTAGACTGCATCGTTACTTACCGTCAGGTAAGATCACAGTAAAGGACTAACTTGTCATCGAATAAAAAAAGGTATATTTTTTTGGATTACATATAAAATTAAAAGTGAAACGTTAATAAACTCACTCAGTTCCTAGCACGCTAAGTGCAAGCTTAGGTGAGCTAATCGGATTTCAAAGGGTAAACCTTTTCATATTGCTTTTCTATAGAATGTGTCCCAACTTCAATAACCTACTTTCACCTCTCAAAAGAAAGTGTATTATGAATTCATTTTAATACGAGTAAAATATGGCATACATAACTTTTACAAGGAGTTAGGTCTTTTATATAACCAACGAAAACCCTTTCTTTCTCTGGGAAAAAATGTAACCTATGTCATTCTACTGGTTTTTAATTATGAAAGAAATCACGTCGATCTATTGCTATGTTGGAACGTGATTGAAAGACAAACCAACAAGCAAACATTTGGAGACTTGAGGATTTAAAAAACCAAATCTGAAAATTTTCACGGTAAAGCTATATAGCTTAAGACAGTACTGCTTCTATATAGAAGCAGTACTGTCTTCAATTTCATGTAGTGTATATTATATATTATTATATAATATGTATTATATTATTATTTTAAATTATTTATGTTTTTTTTAGTTTATGTAATTTATTTTTTTACTTATATTATGTAGTATTATAGTATATGTAGTGATGTACATTTTAGATCTATACCACTCTATAATTTCACCTCACACATTTTCAAGGGAAGCTGGAAGAAATTTCTTTATTAGAGATAAGCTTCACCTGTGTCCACTTCTTTTAATGAATTTTTTTTGTAATAGCTTATATATACATTAATTATAAATAAATAAATAAAAGAACTTCAATTTAACGGTTAATCCATTCAAAAAGCGCACATATGCTTACGTCACGTTTCTGGTTCAATGTGTTTCAACGTTGATAGATGATCCACTTTCAAAGAAACTAGAAATGAATTTTCATACAAGTTACATAGGTACTCTAGGTATTTTAAAACTCAACATGACAGTATGAGGTCATACACAGAATTCTAAATAAGGAAATAGAAATTGATTCTGCTTACATTAATTCCAGAAAATTTATTACCACAGTAATGTAATAAATATTTATTTTTAACAAGTCATACAAAAATGCTCCACTATCAAGTGTAATTTTAATTTATTTTGTTTTATATAATATATTATTTAATCCTCAATAGCCCAACGGTTAAAGGTGCGGACTGAAAACTGAAAGGTCGCAGGTTCGAACCCCACCCGTTGCACTATTGTCGTACCCACTCCTAACACAAGTTTTGTTTATTTGGAGGGGAAAGGAGAACATTATTCAAGCTCAGCTTGGCTGGTATTCTCTTTAAAACAAAAATTATTAACATTTTTATTATTGAAGCGTGAAGGGCGATGCATTATATGAAAAAGATACCGGCCGAATTGATAAAATTCTCCTTTTTAGAAGTCGGTTAAAAATATCGAATATTCGTATCTACTAGTGATGTGACTCGCGAATGCGAATTTCAAATAATACGCGAATATTCCTTACATCACTACTACGTAGATACACTTACAAAGATAACACGTTTATGAAAAAATAAAAATTACTTTTTTACTGCAAATATTCATGGAGCTAAAATATTAAAGTAAATTCTCTTACGAGTAGCTCCACGGCTAATCCGCTTTGGAAGGGTAAAGTCTTTTATGCGGCCTTAGTAGGTGTGTTTCAGCGTCGATAAGTTATCTGCATTTCATACCTTTTAAGGAACACCGTACGGAAGAAATATTATAATGCTTTGGATGAACGCGATATTGTGAAAATGCAAAAGCTAGTTTCATATAAAACCGGGTATAATACGCAAATGTATTTCAGCCTCCTTTGCGGAGTGAACAGGATCATTTATCAACGTATGAGCACATTGATCCAGAAACACGATCTAAACAGATTTAGGCTTTCACAGCGGATTCACTGTAAAGTTGAAATTATTCTAGAGCTAAATCAACGAAATATATAAAAAGAAAAGGTAAGTGACTGACTGACTGATCTGACTGATCTATCAATGCACAGCTCGAACTACTGGACGGATCGGACTGAAATTTTGCATACAGATAGCTTTTAGAACGTAGGAAATTGCTAAGAAAGGATTTTTAAAATTTCAACTCCTTAGAGGATAAAATAGGGGTTTGAAAAGTCGAATTTAACGTGAGGGAAGCCGTGGGGAAAAGCTATAGTTTCATATAAAACCGGGTATAATACGCAAATGTATTTCAGCCTCCTTTGCGGAGTGAACAGGATCATTTATCAACGTATGAGCACATTGATCCAGAAACACGGCCTAAAGAGATTTAGGCTTTCACAGCGGGTTCACTGTAAAGTTGAAATTATTCTAGAGCTAAATCAACTAAATATATGAAAGGAAGAGATAAGTGACTGACTGACTGATCTATCAACGCACAGCTTGAACTACTGGACGGATCGGACTGAAATTTTGCATACAGATAGCTTTTAAAACGTAGGAAATTGCTAAGCAAGGATTTTTAAAAATTCAACCCCTTAGGGGATAAAATAGGGGTTTGAAAAGTTGAATTTAACGTGTGTAAAGCCGCGGGGAAAAGCTGTAGTTTCATATAAAACTGGGTATAATACGCAAATGTATTTCAGCCTCCTTTGCGGAGAGAACAGGATCATTTATCAACGTATGAGCACATTGATCCAGAAACACGGCCTAAACAGATTTAGGCTTTCACAGCGGGTTCACTGTAAAGTTGAAATTATTCTAGAGCTAAATCAACTAAATATATGAAAGGAAGAGATAAGTGACTGACTGACTGATCTATCAACGCACAGCTTGAACTACTGGACGGATCGGACTGAAATTTTGCATACAGATAGCTTTTAAAACGTAGGAAATTGCTAAGAAAGGATTTTTAAAAATTCAACTCCTTAGGGGATAAAATAGGGGTTTGAAAAGTCGAATTTAACGTGAGTAAAGCCGCGGGGAAAAGCTCTAGTTTCATATAAAACCGGGTATAATACGCAAATGTATTTCAGCCTCCTTTGCGGAGTGAACAGGATCATTTATCAACGTATGAGCACATTGATCCAGAAACACGGCCTAAAGAGATTTAGGCTTTCACAGCGGGTTCACTGTAAAGTTGAAATTATTCTAGAGCTAAATCAACTAAATATATAATAGGAAAAGGTAAGTGACTGACTGACTGATCTATCAACGCACAGCTCGAACTACTGGACGGATCGGACTGACATTTTGCATACAGATAGCTTTTAAAACGTAGGAAATTGCTAAGCAAGGATTTTTAAAAATTCAACCCCTTAGGGGATAAAATAGGGGTTTGAAAAGTCGAGTTTAACGTGAGAGAAGCCGTGGGAAAAAGCTATAGTTTCATATAAAACCGGGTATAATACGCAAATGTATTTTAGCCTCCTTTGCGGAGTGAACAGGATCATTTATCAACGTATGAGCACATTGATCCAGAAACACGGCCTAAGGAGATTTAGGCTTTCACAGCGGGTTCACTGTAAAGTTGAAATTATTCCAAAGCTAAATTATTTTCGTTTAGATTTTCCTCGCTAGAGCTTGCAAAATTATATTTACTTGTCGGGTTCCAAATAGTTATTAATGTTGCAACATAATATTACAGTAACAGTGTGCCATGCCACGGATTAATTATTTTAAACTGGCTGATGCCTGCGACTTCGCCTGCGTGGATTTAGCTTTTCAAAATCCCACAGGAACTCGTTGATTTTCCCGGAATAAAGTAGCCTACGTCGTTTTCCATGTCCTCAAATATACCCATGCGATCGTCAACCCGCGGATTCGCTCGACCTGCCTTCTATTTAAAAAAAAACGCGTCGAATTGAGAACTTCTTCTTTTTTTTTGAAGTCGGTTAAAAATCATCCCAAGTCAATCATTCTTATACAAAACTAACAACTTTTTTTCCGATTTTTCGAGTGTTTTGGTTTTTCCCTTTTTCTTTAAATTTTTAAACTACCGCTAGATTAAAGGTACGTAGTTAAGGAACTAAGCCTAAAATACCCATGCTAAAATAACGCCAATCCGTGGCTACATTGCGTCATGATTGAAGGATAAACCAACAAACAAACACACTTTAACATGTATAATAATGTGGATTAGAATAGTAGGGATAGGATGCCGCATACCACACCGTACATTATTACCTAAAATTATACGTTAGGTTCTTACGTAGTATGTAGGTCGTAGGCACGTGAAGATTCGTTTCACGTGTCGTATATTTGGATGAGCTACCTAATTACGTTGTAATTCTGGCTGGATGCTGAGCCAGCAAGATTAAACATCTGCGGTTATTAACTAATTTACGAGTGCGTAACGCGAGGCTCGTAAAGCCATTGTTTATTTATAATCTCATTCACGCCTCACAAAATGGTTGATTACTTTGTATAATATGAAATGAATTGAAATGAATACACTTTATCTTAGACCCATATTACACTATACAATTTATAGGATCCTATTTCGTACCATAGATTATTGTCATCCTAGGAAATATATAATAATATGATAACACTAGTCAACAAATTTTTGTAACAAGAAAAGTGACTTCCGATTTTGAAATACCTACCTACCCTCATTATAACACAGTATTTATTTTGTTTCGATCAGGTCTAGTTTTTGTGTTACAGCTACCTACCCAAAAATAAATTTTTACCTTTTTTATCTTATATGTTCAATTCTGGACCTTATGTGTTTTAGTAAAGTGCTTGTATTCTGTGTTTGCCGAATTAAGTGAATCTTAAATTATGGAAAGAAAGTGTAAAAATGATCCTGTCAAGTTTTGTTACATTTGTGGTGAATTTTCTTTTAAAACTCAACGGAGAAACTTGACGCCATAAGTAAAAAAATTATATCAACTTTATTTTTCAACCAGGACAAAAAAAATTAAATATGCATAGTTAGTACAATCTGATAATATTGATCTGATACTATTTTTGCCACCTTTTCATATAAAACTTAGCCTTATAAAAAACTTCGTGAAAGTAACGAATCAATTCAATAAGAATTTTAAAAAAATCCTAAAATCAGTGAAGCAAAAATTAAAGAGGGTATTTGTAGGTCCTTAAATTAGAAAATTAATAAAAGATAAAATTTTTATAGAAAAACTCTCTGAAATGGAAAAATCTCCTTGGGAATCTTTCATGAAAATGACTTCTAATTTTCTCGGAAATCATCGATCTGATGACTATAAAAGTACTGTTGAGGAGCTTTTAACCTATAAGGCTTTGAGTTGTCTCATGTCCGTAAAAATACACTTCTTGCACTCTCATTTGGACTTTTTTTCTAAAAATTTGAGCGCCGTCAGCGATGAGCATGGTGAAAAATTTCACCAGGTCATTTCTAAAATAGAAAAACGATACCAGGGCAAGTGGAACCTATGTATGTTAGCCGATTATTGTTTGACTTTACGATGAGACTTCCCTAAAGCAAAATACAAAAGAAAATCATAAGATACGTGTATTTGTGACACTACAATAGCCCATGTATGTTAATTAAGTTTATTAAAACCGTATTTTTCTAAAAATTAAAAAAAAAATATTACAACAAAACTATTCGTATTGGAAACATTTTAATATCAATTCTATCATCCTCAACCTTGCTCTAGACATAATTAGTTAACAGTTTTCTTGTTACACACAAAACGTCCATTTTTGTTGACCAGTGTAATCTATATAGAATATAATCTAAATACAAAATAGGATATATAGTATACAAGATGTATAGTGTAATATGGGCCTTATAAAAAAAAAGGTGCAGAGGTGCACATATCGTATACAAAGTAGGTAAGTAGATCTTTTTAGCTAAAAAATATACTTTGTATACTGATATTCTACGGTAAAGCTAAAAGAAAGGTTAAGATTTCAGCAGTCTAGGTATGTTTGTATGTATGTTCCACCGTAGCTCCTAAACTAAGGAGCCGATTTCGATGAATAAATGAATGAAGTGTCAATCGATACGTTATTTTAGGTTATTTTCGAAAGACTATATCCAATATTCCGTAGTCGGAGTTCAGTTTTTAAACTAAGTTCTTGTTGCAGTGTAAAAACAGAGCAAGTGCCCGGCGGTGCTGACAGCGTGCTCCGGTTAGCACGTGTCAACAGCAGCGACGCCGGAAACTACACGTGTGCCGTGCGCGGAGCACGTCCTCACACCGTGTCTGTTCATGTTCTCAATGGTAATGTGTTTATAAATATGATTTACCACCACCATTTACCACTTACCATTTACCACCTTTATTACCACTTACCATTACCACAAATGAGCTGTAGTAAAGCTGGAAATTATCCGTAGCGCATATATGTCAAGGTGTGCTAAGATCTAGAGCTCCATGGTGTAGTCTAATGCTTGTTACCTACAATAACAAATCGTTATCCCTAATCGTTCCTAAATCCCTACAGTTTAAGTGGGCACTACCCTGATAAGCGGAAAAGCCTGTGCTAGGAGTGAATACGACAATAGTGCGACGGATGGGATTCGAACCTGTGACCGTTCATTTTTCAATCCGCACCTTTAACCGTTGGGCTATTGAGGCCATTATAAATTCGTAACGTTAGTAAAGATACGTGCTGAAGTAAGCACGTGTAAGCAGTGACTTACGTAATTATACAAGAAAGCACCAGGAATATTTCAAGCTCTAGTTAGCATTAAAAAATCCAGTTAACAAGCATCATTTACTAAAAACCTGACTTACTGAAATCCTATATTATTTTAAAACCGTTTTATACTTACCTGGGCTAATAAAAGATTAGAGTGGAGGCAAAGAATTTAGAATAAGCCTACGTAACTCCACTGTAAAGAATGAGTAGCCTCGAAATTATGTCAACAACCTTGTGTTTTGAAACAAACCGGGTTTCTTCGTATTTTCATCATTGTATGTAGTGGGTGTAAAGAAACTAACATAGAGGGACTCACTATGAGTTAGTTAAATAAGAAATTGGCTGCTCTTCTATATATTGAGGTGCACTTGACTATAAATACTAGCTGATGTTCGGGACTTCCCGTGGATTTAGTGTTTTAAAAATCCCGCGGGAACCTTTTGATTTCCCGGGATAAAAAATAGCCTATGTCACTCTTAAGGTCCTCAACTATACCCATACAAAACGTCAGGTCGATCCGTAGCTTTGTTGCAGCGTGATTGAAGGACAAATCAACAAACCAATGGACCAACAAACAAACACACTTACTCATTTACAATATTAGTAAGAATTTCCGCCATGTCGATCCCGAGCACGCACTTTTCCAATTTATCTGTACGTTAAGTAAATTGAATATCATGCTTTGCTTTTTTTTTTAAATATATATGCTTTGAAGGAAAATATCGTGAGGAAACCTGCACGCCTGAGAGTTTTCCTAATGTTCTCAAAGGTTTGTGAAGTCTGCCAATTTGCTTTGGACTATGGCTTATAAACATATTCTGAGAGGAGACTTGCGCTCAGTAGTATCGTATAGTAATTTCAAGTCACGCGTGCATATTTCGAAGCAGTAATAACCCAGTGGATAGGACTGTACCTAGTTTCCTATTCGGAGGGTCACAGGTTCGTCCCCGGCATGCCCTTTTGAATTTTCGGAGATATGTGCGTTTAAGCTATTAAATATCACATGGAGGAGAACATTGTGAAGAAACTTGCACGCCTGAAAGTTCTCTATAATGTTCTTGAACGTATGAGAAGTCGTACGTAAGTAAGTGGTGGACTAAGGCCTTTCTCTCTTTCTATTTCCCCTGAGAGAAACCCTTTTTTTTATTCGATGACAAGATAGTCCTTGACTGCAATCTCACCTGACGGTAAGTGACGATGCAGTCTAAGATGGTAGCGGGCTAACTCGGAAGGGGTATGGCAGTGTACTCATATACTGATCGGTTTCTACACGCCATCGTGCCGGAACGCTAAATAAACGGCACGTCTTTGACGGTAGGGTGGTAACTAGCCACGGCCAAAGCCTCCCACCTGCACTCAGTAGTGAGCTCTTGATGTCTTGCTGATGATGATGTGCCTATTTAATTTACACAATAAATAAACGGGATAATTATAATAAAATTATTACAATGTCACCCCTTTTCTAGCCGAGTAAAAATATGTAAAGGACGTAGAGCTGCGCAGAGCCTACAGCCGTCAAATACATGTTAGCCGCAAATTTGTGAAAAATGCGAATTTTATTTCGGATTTCAACCCCGCGCTCGCTCCAACATTCGAAAGTCACGTATGCTCTTTACAAACGATATGAAGTTGTGTATCCATATTTCAACTGGCTTTCAAATCTATTTTTCGAAGAGCTTCCAAAATGAAATTCTTGAATTGACAGGTACAAATGTATGAAATACACGAAATACTTTTGTACTTTTGATTTGGGTATGCGCATTTTTCAGCATAGCCAAAGAGCAATCTAAATTGGGTATAGCATTCCTATAATATTAGGTTTTATTTTACAATTTTAGGAATAACAAATTCAAAAAAAATCAAATTTTTTATTTCATTTATTGTAGGTCAACTTGTGGCTCTTATGACCAGTCAAGACTTTACTATCGGTTTGGAAGCAGATTCTTTTGAAAAAAGCCGGCAAGAAACTCAGCGTTTCCTCGTTTCAAAACAAAAGTATTATAATAACCATGACGTATTATAGTTCTTTCAATTCACGAGGGCGCGTGGCTCATGGTTGTGTGTGTCGTATTTGTATAAGTGTGAGCGAGGGCTTGCTCGCGCCTGACCGCTCCCACCTAGGCTCCTGACCTATCCTGACAGATTCTTATAGATAACTTACTAATGTTATTAATGTACCTATTTATTAATGTAATGTTAATATCTAATCTAAAATTAAAACAATAATTTTATTATTTTACTTCAGTGCTATAAGTCTTTTAGTACTTAATTACACCTATTTGTGGTGGACAATTATGATTTAGCTTATTTTGTAAAAAATCTACTCGTATAATTTAATAGAATGCGTTCTTCGTTCTGTCTTGATACATTTGTGGTATAGCCATCAAGATTGAATTAAGAATTAGCCAAGAGTGAATTAGTAAATGTGCAATAATCTATAATTATATAAAAAGGCTTGTCCTGACTGACTGACTGACTGACTGACTGACTGACTGACTGACGATCAACGCACAGCCTAAACCACTGAAGTTAGAAACTTGAAATTTTGACAGTAGGTTCCTTTTATGACGTAGGCGAGCACTAAGAAAGGATTTTTCGAAATTCGCCCCCCAAGGGGGTAAAAAGGGGGGTTAAAGTTTGTATGAAACTCCGTCATTTTTCGAGTTATACTCATGAAATTCGGTATTTAGGCTTTAAATTGAAAACAAAAAAGTACGTGTTTCACAGTTTTTAAAAATTCTACCCCCTAAGGGGTTAAATAGGGGTTGAATGTTTGTATAATAGTCCTTCGTTCTTCAAGTTATTTTTCAAGTTACGTTTATGAAACTTAATATTTTGGCTCTTGATTAAAAATAAAGAATTACGTATTTTACATTTTTTTTAAATTCTCCCCCCAAGGGGGTAAAAAGGGGGGTTAAAGTTTGTATGAAACTCCGTCATTTTTCAAGCTATACCCATAAAATTCGGTATTTAGGCTTTAAATTGAAAACAAAAAAGTAAGTGTTTCACACTTTTAAAAAATTCTACCCCCTAAGGGGTTAAATAGGGGTTGAATGTTTGTATGATAGTCCTTCGTTCTTCAAGTTATTTTTCAAGTTATGTTTATGAAACTTGATATTTTGGCTCTTGATTAAAAATAAAGAATTACGTATTTTACATTTTTCGAAAATTCTCCCCCCAAGGGGGTAAAAAGGGGGGTTAAAGTTTGTATGAAAGTCCGTCATTTTTCAAGTTATACCCATGAAATTCGGTATTTGGGCTTTCAGTTAAAAATAAAAAAGGACGTGTTTCACGGTTTTCAAAAATTCTACTCCCAAAGGGGTTGAATGGGGGTTGAATGTTTGTATGAAAATCCATAATTTTTCAAGTTAATATCGAGCAACGGATCTACGTGATTCTTTGATGGGTATGGTTGCAGACAGTGTGTTATAGGTTACTTTTATTCGGACAAAATCAGGAGTCCGCACGGGATTTTCAAAGAACCTAATTCCACGCGGACGAAGTCGCGAGGGGACAGCTAGTTAAGTTATAAGACCGCAGCAGATTTTCGCATCTTTGTTCCCTGTTTCTAAGAAATCTCTTGACACTCTTGATTAAAAATGTACTTTACTTTATGAGAGAAATGTAAACAAAGTAGTATTTTTACGTAGGAAAAAGTTAATATTACGAGAATGAAGTGAGAAACTTTGCACCTATGATAATAAATAACAACAACGTTAAGATGCAAGGAAGGAGGTTTAATAATATATTTTTTACTGCAGAAATACTGGAGAAAATTCTTACTTCCTTACTAATACTCGTATTATTAATTATAATTATTTTATAAATTTACAAATAAATGTATATAAATAAATAATTTAAATTTTTATTTGTTCTTGCCGGTTTTTAGAAACACTGGTCAATTTAGTCATATTTATATTTTTTTTAAATTAGTCAAGCTGAAGTTGAGTTAATTTGATTTTATAAATTCTTTATTCACTTAAACATTTATACATCATACATAGGTGAAACACTTATGTGCATTATCTAGAACTGTTGATTGACTTACAGGCTAAATTATTAAGGCGCCTATTAAAGTTTATTTACAGAAAACTGTTTCATTTTTAGCATGAATTAATGACCAATGTTGTAATTGTAATTGTATTTGTATTGTATTGGACTTAGGAAACTTCATCGTGGCTTCAGCACTGTATACATAGCATAGTTTCATTAACGATTGTAAAATTTTTTTTTTTTGAAAAGAGCAACCGCAGAGTTTCTTGCTGGCTCTTCTCAGCAGGAAAGGCATGCCGAACCAGTGGTACATTCATTGACAATTCAAAAGTGCTTGTAAAAGTTTATTTGAATAAAAAATATTTCTATTTCTATTTCTATTTCTAGCCTACCCTTATATTATGTAGGTACTCGTAAGTTATAGCAGTCTCTGGTTAAGGCAATATTATTTTCACCAAAATAATAGTATCGTAAGCTGCGGTTCCATTAGACGTTATGACGTCATCTGCTATGAGCATAATGACGCTCGTACACATGACGGAGAAGGCTTTTGACTGCAATATCCGGGGAATAGTGTTGGGCGCAAAATAACCTAGTTAATTATAGACATCAACTACTATCGGGAGTTGGGAATTAGCATAGAACTACTACACTACGAGAAATTCTATAATAATATCCAGTCTATATTTAGGGTATTTCCTACGAATAAATACTAAGTAAGGAAGTCTAATTCAGAACAATCCACTCAAAAAATAGCCCTACTTCAAACCAAAACGTATGATTCAAAATACGAATCATACGAATCACTTCCGATGTTACAGGTTCTGCTTGATGATCAGTTCAAATTCAGAACAAAAGCAATGATTGGTTCACGCGCGTGCTGCTATGTTTGCTATGACAACTGAGTTATTGGTCGATGTTATTAAAAGACGTGCAAGAAAAATTACCAACTGTTGACGTGCTATTTTTGTTTTTAATCCCCGCCACTAACGGCTTAATTTTAATCTCCACCCACTTCAGCGCAATTTTTGTTGGGGTTATTTTTTTAACGCAGTTAGACTTCCTTACTTATTATTTATTCGTAGGGTATTTCATATTTTTTCTCACACTTTCAGTGTCGTATTAACCGGTTTCATCATCGTCATCTCATAAGTAACCATCAACAGCTCACTAATGAGCGCAGTGGTTTATAGGGGTTATATCCACCCACCATCACGCTAGCCTAGTGCAAATTGGTACACTTTACACACCTTTGTGAATATTATAGAGAACTTTCAGGCGTTTCAGGTTTCAAGTCGATGTTTTTCTTCACTTCCTTAATTGCTTAAATCCACATATGTGTGTAATACGTGCGTGCCATAGGCCCTGGATCGAATCTATTGCTCTATTGATCGGTATCGGTAAACCGATCAATAGAGCAATAGGTTCGATAAACCGGTTTCGGTAAACCGGTCAATAGAGCAATAGGGTCGATAAAACGGTTTCGATAAACCGATATTAAATTTCAGTAATTTTTTCTTGTGCTATAAATATTCGAATGAAGGATCAATCAGTACTTAATAAAAAAAATTGCTCCATGCACAAACCGGTTGATTTAGGTTTATTGAATATTATGACATTTCTCCTTTGAATATACCGGTAACCGATATCATTTTGGTTCGTTTAATTAACTAAGTGGTAAATTGAAAATCAATAATTAGCCAAAATATCGGATCGGCTTCGAACCTTGCTGTCTTGATTTCGATTTGTATTATTTACTATCGAGTACTGCTGGTTAGTATGAGATTTAACTCGATTGATGGTATTCGTATACTATGACATTAACGTCAAAGTAAAATTAACCTTAACTACATTGAATTAGAGCTCAATTTCGTGCATGCATTCTTATACTTTTACGTATACGGATATGCTCCAATCTAAAATCGGTTGAACTGAATTTGTGGCCTTAAATCAATACCTTTAAGGTTCATTTTACTTTGATGCTAATGTCATAGTATACGAATACCATCAATCGTGTTTTATCTCAAACTAACCCCACAGCATACGATTTGGCTAAACAAAGTAACATTTCATTTATAGCTCACAAAACATAGCCTCAGAGTAAATACTCTGCACAGTGAAGAGATACTCCTATAAAGCAATAATTTAGCCCACTAATGCCTTCCATTTGTTACAGCAGAAAGCCTGGCAGAGCTGCACGCCGCGGCAAATTCAGCTCAACCATCGTTAAGGACGATAGTAACGTTATTTGTGATAACGTTTTTCGTTACGCAACCGTTATTGTCAACCGCGATTACGTTCGCGCGTCTAGCTCGTAGCACTAGGGCCCAAGGTCAATCGAAGAAACACTGTAATTGTAACGTTATGTTGTTACCTACGTGATAACGTGTAAATATTTGAAAGAGATATTATTAAATAATATTATTATCATATAATTATAGTTACATGGAAATAAAATTTCATTATATAATACGGTAGTGTTTTTTTATTTTAAAAATCAACCTACATCATACCCCAAGTGGGTGTTTCTTACAAATACTTTATCTTAAGGTGTTCTCTAAATAGTGGTGAAACGATTTTTTTTTAACAGAGTAAGAGACGACAAGTGTTCATGGGCGGCGGTAATCACTTAACATTAGGTGACCCACCTGCTCGTCTGCTCGCTATTAAAAAAAAAAAAGATGGGAACCCTTTTGTGACGAGTAGAAAGAAAACATTTACAAACCTAATTATACGTTCCGAATGCATCTACAAAGCTCAGAAAATGCGCCAGTCAAAGCTTTGAAAGCCGTGAATGTATTCGGGGTGGCTGTATTATGACGTCATTGACTCCGGCTAAACTGCACAAAAACTCGGCCAGGGTTAATGTCGTTCGCTTGAACGGCTCCCAAATCGCGAATTGTACTGCGCAGTGCTCTTGGCTACAAAATAAACTTTTATGTATCGCCCCTCGAGATAGATTGTCCAACGCTTTTTTTAAATATAAAACTATAGCTGATGGCCGTAATTTTGTCCGCGTGGAATTTGTTGTCTAATTTGTTTTTCTTTTCCCGGGGGATCGTGTATTTCGGGATAAGTAACCGGAATACAAGCTTTTTGACTTTCATCAAGATCGGTGTAGCGGTTAGGGCGTGGAAAAGACACAGTCCTGGGAAGTATTTCTCAGTACAATTTAGTGTACCTAATGAACTAGTTGCGTGAATCTTCACCCTAGCTTCAGTTAGCAATCAATCCGAACCGAAATGGCGTCAATCTATGGTTGTTTGACTTAACTGTTGCGTGGGTACAGTCTATCTAGCGTAGATAAGTACTAGTCTAATCTAGACCTGATAACTCAAAGATTAAAGATTTTTTTTAATATGTAGACTAGCGCTTGACTGCAATCTCACCTGATGGTAAATGAAGATGGATGGAGCGCGCTTGCCTAGAATATGCCTATTCACTCTTGATTTAAAGGTAAACTGTAACCTAAATTGTAGTTATTTAGTAGCTGAAAAATCAGTTCTTAGACTTATAATTAAAACGATATCAAATATCGTTTATTCTGCATGAAAATTCGCAAGAAATATCGTTTTGAAACAATGAAGCAGCATTTTCAGGTTCCGTTCAGGAAAGTTTTATTCCGAGTCATTATTTCATACTCGTAGAAATTATATAAATTGAGAACAATGCCCCGGAACTACGTAAACAATGAGCGGAGCGGCGAAGCGATCCGTTTATGTTGCTGTGATTTGGTTCAATTTAGAGGAGGAAGCGGATTTTGGATTTTGCGGTCTGCTAAAATGCACCTTAGCACATACTAGTACTACTGAAAGGGCATAAATCAAGACGTACAGGAGGAATAATTCGGCATTCTACAATTTGATGGCTAAGCACTGATGTTTTACTGAAAAGTAAAAAATTGCAAAAGAAATATTTGGAAGAAAAGATGTGTTTCATAATTGGTGGCTTTAAGGCTGAAATCTATAGACCCTACTCTCACTCCGCTCAGACTCAAGACAGAATTAAAACGAGACAGATTTATGTCAGAGCATATTTGTGTCTCATTTTACCCTCTATGTTGAGTCTGAGCTGAATCAGAGCACGCTCTATAGATCTCAGCATAAGATTTTAAGGCGTGTTGATAAAATGTCATTGAATTTGATTGAATAAAACAGTCTTGTGTACTCACAAGAATGTTTTATTCAATCAAATTCACTACTGTGCACCTCTGTTGAATAGCGTGGTGACAGGTAATTTTCTCATCTCAGGCGATCATCTCTAACTTTTCGGCGTTTTAAGCAAATAAACATCAATTCCTGCAACGGTGAAGGAAAACCTGTGTGCTTAATAAATGTAAAATCTGCGCACTTGGTCAGCGTGGTGGTGAGCTAAGCCCGTCTAATTCTGAGAAAAGCCTCGTAGAAAAGTGATGGACCGGTAATATGGAAAAGACTCGTGGTCACTAGTCAGTGATGGACCGGCGATATATTGATGATGACGAAAAGTAGGAGTCGCGATTAATTACAGGAATTTTTATTTACTCGCTTTCTCTTACACCTTAGACCACTGTCAAGGGCGGGCACACTTTGTTAAATACAGAGCATATTTTAAGCATAATGTACACAACATGTAACTCACTCTGAGCATAACTTATGAGCTGAAACGTCTTAATGATTTCGCGACTCATAGGGAAAGCGATAAATGGCGGCGGAACACGCGATATTAGCATAAGCCAGAAGATATTAAGTAGTTACAAATGCGATAAAGGCGGTCGTATCCCACGACATAATACAAAGATGCAAGAAGCAGTAAATGTTGAGCATTGCGCCGCCAGACCATAGCAACGTAACTGAAAAGCGTAGCCGTTAAACTTATTTGTAACTGTTCTACTTAATAATGGGGTTATTCAAGGGGCGGACCAATAAATTCCTGAAAAGCCGGCAACGCATTGGTGGTGCCCCTGGTACTATAAGTGTTCATGGGCGGCGGTAATCACTTTACATCAGGTGACCCGCCAGCTCGTTTGCCCGCTATTCATATAAAAAAAAAAACCAGTAGGTATAGTGCATAATATAATTAAAACTGATGGTTATAGAAATAGAAATAGAAATAGAAATAGAAATATTTTTTATTCAAATAAACTTTTACAAGCACTTTTGAAT
Source organism: Hipparchia semele (assembly GCA_933228805.2). Lineage (NCBI taxonomy): Eukaryota > Metazoa > Arthropoda > Insecta > Lepidoptera > Nymphalidae > Hipparchia > Hipparchia semele. The sequence continues at coordinate 11,569,193 of OW121727.1, read as the reverse complement.
CGTCAATGAATCTACCACTGGTTCGGAATGCCTTTCCTGCCGAGAAGAGCCAGCAAGAAACTCGGCGGTTGCTCTTTTCAAAAAAAATCAAAATTTTACAATTGAATTTATTGAAACTATGCTATGTATTCAGTGCTTCCACGATGAATTTTCCTGAGTACAATACAAGTAAAAATAAATACAATACAAATACAAATAAATACAATTCAATACATGTTAACACAGGCAGGCAAAAGCAGACCCATTCCCGTTGGTGGCACCCGTTCACGAGCATGACGCATGATCCAGCCATTGCTTCGCTCAACCATATTTGAGGGAACGTAACAACCCGCACCACACGACACCACCACAGAAACTTTAAAGTTTTAAGTTGTAAGGTTGTAATTAGGGTCCCAAGGTGCTGCAGTGGTGATCTCGCGCCAGAAAGCGCAGTGTTGAGCCCCCACTAGGTGGACAAATGATATCAGACGAGTCGCAAGGAGTTCCCGGGTACAGATGGCGCAAGGCCGAGACATGCCACGTCGCTGCCATATACCTAGTGCGGTCTTTAGTTCTTGCAACTCACGAAGGTACGTGGCTCATGATTGTGTGTGTGTCGTATCCGTATAAGTGTGAGCGAGAGCTTGCTCGCGCCTGACTACTCCCACCTAGGCTAATCAAAGGCACGCACACGTACGCAACGTGCATGTACACGACGTAACCACTAGTAAAGCGCCCGTAACTTCGTGAGATAAACGTACTATACCTTTAGGAGTCCTAATACACCTTTAAAAGTCCTAGTCCTAACGCAGGTTGTTTCCGAAATCTCGTTGCAAACATTTGAGGACACTTCAAGCAAACAGCAAAGGAGTTAAGCCCGAGGAATGTAACTCTTTAAGGAATGCACTGTAAACAGAACCTTGTTAGAAACGATTTATGTATGTACATAAATAATTTCTAATTAAAGCGTAAAACCTTGAGGTTATAACGGTAAGGATTAAAATTGAATGACAAAGAGAATTCATAGTAGTTGTGTTATTACAATTAGAAACGGAGAGTTACGTTGGTTTTTTTAAATTTCATGACAAGATAGTCCTTGACTGCGATCTCACCTGATGGTAAGTGACGATGCAGTCTAAGATGGTAGCGGGCTAACTTGGAAGGGGTATGGCAGTGTACATTCAACCCATACCCATTATCGGTTTCTACACGCCATCGTGCCGGAACGCTATATCGCTTGGCGGCACGTCTTTGACGGTAGGGTGGTAACTAGCCACGGACAAGCCTCCCACCAGAAAAAGCACTTGCCGTACTATGGTTGCCGCTTTAGACGCATTTTATACGCGATGAAAGCTTGTGGTACTTTCAAGAAAACATATTTCAAGAATACATACATACCGACCGTTCCGTAGAACAATGTCTCATCTGCTAAATTCAAAAATTGAAATTTGAGCCTTAAAATTCATGTGACTTTTAAGGCTCAAGTCTCAAGTTATGAATTTCGTAGATGAGACTTTGTTCTACGGAACGGTCGATACATACATACATGCATACATCGGGTCGGGTAAAAAAGTGTATAGTGTCAGTGTTTCCATAACTCGCTCCGCATCGCATCGTGTCGTGTCTGTATATTCAAAGTGTCATTTGCCCCCCTCCCCTAGATACAAATTCGCGTCGCCACCGAGATAAAGCACGTGATTCAATTTATCAAACTCGTCAAACTGTTGCAAAGTTGACACAAGGGATAATTTTATGTGGAACGTGTCAGCTATCGAATATTGATTCACCTAACCTACATAATAATATTTCTCTACCTCCATTTAAACTATCAATTTAACTTCAACGAATCACTTCATTTATCATAGCATAGCTCTCTATATCGTCCTCTGAGTAACCTTTCACAGGAGGCAAGTCCATTTTATTTTTAAACATTTTCCGTCTACAGCAGTGATTCCCAAAGTGGTCCAGGTGGACTCCCAAAAGTCCACGGGAGTCTCGACGGGGGTCTACGTTGGCGTGAAAAAAAATGGGTGTTCACAAGTTATAAGTGGTGGTCCACGAAAATTTATCTGGTTTCGATAGTAAAGAACAAAAATGTTAGCTTAGCTGGAAATAGATCACTCGATCAGATCGACCTATACGCAGAATAGAGTTACTTCTGCAAAATCCCTACTTTACAGGAGAGCGATTTGAAGTTTGTCTTGCCTGTAACTTTTTTCGTTATTTTTCTAGAGAATTGATTCTCATAGTATACTTTTGGAACATTATTATGCATTGATTACTATCAATAAACTCAATGCAAAACCCATAATTTGGAATTTAGGAGGTTCTATATGCATATGTGACGATTTTTTGCGGATGTCTCCATGTTCTATATGTATATGTAACCTTATACTTGGGAAATAACATTAATTACAAAGAGCGAAAAGACATTGTTAGCCTTTCTATAGAACGCATTATTGAGCTGTCTTGTGTTGAGCTGGACCGATACATTATAGTTTGTGTGTACCGACCGCCCTCAGGCGACTTTGTTCTTTTTGAGGAGGTTATGGAGGATGCCCTAAGGCGGCTATGTAGGTCATCAAAAAAAATAGTGGTCTGTGGAGACTTTAATATTGATATTTTGCTTCACACTCTTTTTACTGGTAGGCTGCTTAACTTATTTAAAAGCTTTAATCTAGAGAATATTTTTATTGAACCTACAAGAATAACTGCAAACTCAGCTACTTGTATTGACAACATTTTTTGTGATTGTAACATTATCGAAAAATCTATTATCACTTATCTCAGATCTGATCATTGCGGTCAAATGATATCTATTCCAGGCAGTGAACAGAATTTAACAAAAGTAATAAAATACAGGCCAGTTACCACTAAAAAAGTAAAGCATTTTAAACAAAACATCTCAGCTGGATTGCCGACGCTTGACCTTGCACAGGATGATCCGGATGAAATTTATACAAAGTTTTTTGATTTGTTAAGCTCACAATATAACTCTATCTTTAAGGTGATGGAGAAAAGACTGTTTAAAGATCTTAAGTTTAGTGACTGGGCAACTGCCGGCATCTATAAAAGTAGAAATAAGCTGTTTGACTTGTATGCAGAAAAAAAATATAATTATTCCCCCGCGTTTATTGAATATGTAAGAAATTATTCTAAATTGTTTAAAAATGTGTGCATACAAGCAAAGTCACTTCACATAAAACAAAAAATTGTCAATTCTGATAATAAAATTAAAACAACATGGGGCATCATTGGCGATGAAATGAATAACCATAAGGTGCATAATAATAATAAATTTGAGCTTAAAATTGATAATCATGTAATTAAATCCGATATAGAAGTTGTAAATACATTTGAGAACTTTTTCAAAAATATTCCAATTACCACAACCAGTTCTCTAAATTCCTCGCCGGCAGAAGCCTATCGTCTTCTAAGAAGCAATGTCTCTGAGTGCAATAAGTTATTTAGGTTTGAACACGTTACCCCATATGACATAGTCAAAACATTTAAATCTTTACAAAATAAGAAAACAGCAGATCTATGGGGGATATCAGTTGAAGTAATTCATAATGTAATTGATATTATTGCGCCGTATCTTGCTTTAATTTTTAATAAATCAGTAGATTCTGGATCTTTTCCAGATCTTATGAAATGTAGTAAGCTAATACCGCTTTTTAAATCGGGCAGCAAAAGTGACCCGAATAACTACAGGCCAATTTCAATTTTGCCAACTCTCAGCAAGATATTCGAAAAAATAATGCTCCACCAACTGCTTTTACACTTTAATTTAAATAAACTCCTACACACTGAGCAGTATGGTTTTACAAAGGGTCGATCAACAACCGATGCAGCCGCAAGGCTATTACAACACATATTCGATGCGTGGGAGAACTCACAGAATGCCATTGGTATTTTCTGTGATTTGTCAAAGGCATTCGACTGCGTTGATCACGAGACTCTTTTGCTTAAACTGAGCCACTATGGCATTAAAGATTTTGCACTTAGTCTCATTGCGTCTTATCTCAGCAACCGAGTACAAAGAGTATGTGTCAATGATGTAAAATCATCCGGATCAGCCTCAGTAATGGGTGTACCCCAGGGTTCTATTCTAGGTCCATTCATGTTTTTGGTCTACATAAATGATTTACCACATTTTGTCCAAAATACTTGCGATATTGTACTATTTGCTGATGATACGTCTTTAATTTTTAAAGTCGATAGGATGAAAGACAATTTTGACGATGTAAATAATGCATTATCTCAAGTTTCTGAATGGTTTACGGCAAATAATCTCCTTTTAAATGCTAAAAAAACAAAGTGTGTTGAGTTTTTATTACCTAACACGAGAACTGTCAGTAAAAATTTAAAGATAAATAATGAACCTTTGAAAACTGAGGACTCCACAGTGTTTTTGGGGTTAACCCTGGATTCAAAGCTACAATGGGGCACCCATATAGCAACGCTTGCTGGCAAACTTAGCTCTGCTGCTTACGCTGTTAGGAAGATTCGACAGTTGACTGACATAGAAACTGCAAAAATTGTTTATTTTGCATATTTCCATAGTATTATGTCATACGGAATCTTAGTATGGGGTAAGGCAGCCGATATTGGAAAAATTTTTGTTTTGCAGAAGAGGGCAATCCGCGCAATCTATAATTTGAGGCCGCGGGATTCCCTTCGAGAAAGATTTAAAGAGATAGGCATTCTTACAGTAGCTTCACAATATATTTATAACAACATAATATTTGTCAGACAAAACATTTTGAGTTACAAAAAAAAGAGTGATTTGTCCGATAGACCAAGTAGAAATCCAAATAGGCTCATGTTTCCTGGGCTGCGCCTCAAGAGGGTCCAAAAGACATTTGTGAGAATGGGCGTGACGTTTTACAATAAAATTCCACAGTCAATCTTAGACTTGCCTCTACACAAGTTTAAGAAATCAATTAAATCTGCTCTCATGAAAAAAGCATATTATACAATTGAAGACTATGTAAATGATAAAAAAGCGTGGATATAATAATAATAATAATAATAATAATGCATTTATTCGCTGTAAACATGGGTTACAATATAGATCTCAATGTCAACATCCATCCAAACATGTTTTGCCATATTGGCGTGCAAATATTAAATTAATATTAGTAAATGTCGAAACAATTAAAATCAATATAATTAAGGTTAGTTGTAATTTATAATAAGTAGTAAATGTCAAAACGTTAAAATCAATATAATTAAGGTTAGTTTTAATATAATATGGACTATGGTCAAGTTGTAAAATGTCAAATTAATCAAATTTCATTTTAAAATAGTCTCTAACTTCATAAATATTTTCGTTTAACAATTTATTTCTTAAATAATTTTTGAATTTATTAGTGGTAAAAACCTTAACATGATCTGGCAAATAATTATAAATTTCGATAGCCATGCAATACATATTTCTTCTACAGACCTTTAATTTTTGGGGTGGTATTTCGAACTGTATCATCTTATTTCTTCTTATAATTCGCTCCAGTGATTCATAAGACAGTAATAACTATCCTGTGTTCAATAAAAATTGTAAATTTTTTTATTTTTTTTGAAAAGAGCAACCGCCGAGTTTCTTACTGGCTCTTCTCGGCAGGAAAGGCATTCCGAACCAGTGGTAGATTCATTGACGATTCAAAAGTGCTTGTAAAAGTTTATTTGAATAAAAAATATTTCTATTTCTATTTCTATTTCAAAAGTGTTCGTACCATGTCTGTATATAACTTTTTTTTATGGAAATACTAATCTTCAAACGGTCTTATTTGCTGTAAAGGATGAAATATAAATACAAAATAAACAGTGTTTCTTATTTCATAATAACACATTTATTAGTAAAAAAAATTCAACATAATTTGACTAATTTTTTTAATTACTAAGCATGTACCTACTATAAAATTGTCTTACAAAAAAATGTAAAAATTAATAATAAAATAACTGAAAGTACTTGTATTTTATATAGGTAATACTAGCTTCTGCCTGCAACTTTGCTCACATTAAGTTCGATTTTTCAATCCCCTATTTTACCTCCTTAGGGGTTGAATTTTCAAAAATTCTTTCTTAACGGATGCCTACGTCATAATAGCTATCTGTATGTCTTTCAGCCCGATCCATCCAGTGTTTTGAGCAATGTGATGATGATGAGTCAGTCAGTCAATTAGTCACCTTATCCTTTTATATATTTAGGAAATTAAATTTAGGAACTATTATGTAAATATGTAAGTAGAATGTATTAATAATCCTACTATAGAAACCTCAAAATGAAACTAATAAATAATTAACATAAAACATAAACATAAATAACGTAATAGGAACTATTATTTAGCATTAATAATAATCCTATTATAGAAAACTCGAATAAAACCAACGAAATAAAATTGCTACAAGGACAATATAATATAAGTTCTTTCAGGAGTTTTAAAAATAGTACAACCGAATATTGGCAAACAAAAAGATTTAAAAACATTTTCTCTATTTTCCACAATTTTTCTGTGCGATTTATTATTGGCAATCAATAAGAAATCAATCATATCTAAGTTCTTTTTCGACTGAGCGTTATCCCACTAGGTGGGGTCCGCTTTCCGGCATGCTTTTGCCCACTTTGCCCGGTCTTGTGCATCCAATTTTCTTAATTTATTGGCTCTCATATCGGCGCCTACGAGGTCCAGCCAGCACTTTCTTGGACGGTCGCGAGATTTAGCTCCAGGGACGGCGATGTTAAGACATCTATTACCGACGTAGCTTTGTAGTTTCCGTGCTACATGACCATACCATCTTAGACGGGCTTCTTGCAGCTTATCTCCGATGTCACGGACACTGAGCCTGCCGCGGATGTGATCGTTGCGTTGCCGATCGCAACGTGTAACATATCTAAGTTATTTATGTCCATATTATTAATATTTTAATTGAATAGATATTTTAAATCACGAAGAAAATAATATTGTGGTGGCAGAGATCCACTGGGTACCGCGCAAAATGAAAATTTTAAATCAATCAAAATAATGAATTTGTAAAGAAGATGCGGCACATCATCATCTCTAGAGTCGTTAGGCGCACTGTAAGAGTTAGTTGTAGATGGTGATTGCGTCCAGTGATCGTCATAGTGGTTAGAATAAAAGGCATCACGACAATTTATGCGTATTTAACGGAGAAGGCATGGGAGTCGGTACACATTTTGGTGATGATATTCAAGACAAATTCCCAAAGCTAACAGCAGGGGACCGAGTTAAAAGGGTTAGGTCTAGTTGTTGCAATTGCAGGCGACGGTAGACATTATTTATTATCTTTTATAGAATTTTCAGCAACATGGTGCAGCCTTATGGCTAGTTTTGTCAGTAGCAAAAACTGGTATTTATCATTATATGCCGGCTGCAGTATAGATAATCGACTGTCTCTTACAGTTCCATCTGATATATCAATCTTCCCATATATCAGGGACCTCTTGCCTAATTTTTTCAACTCCCTGTGGTAGTGCTGTTATTGTACAAGATCCACTATTGACACTGCCATTTTCTGAAAACAAAAATTAACATCATTAAAACGTTAAAGCAATTAACTACAGAAAACAGGTCTAAATAGTTTTATGTAGTTTTTTTATAAATACTTAACATAAAAAAAATTATTAATTTTAGACTTTTATGGTAGTTTTCAGTTGAAAAAGGATATATATCTCAATGTCAAACCAAGAATAAAAGAACATTTACACATATACCTCATAATTTCAAAATAATTTCCCTCGAACAGGTTCACTAATGATTAACAAAAAACGTTAAACAAATGATCATTTCACAAAAAACGTTTAAAAAGCTAATCAAATCACAAACGTCGTATTCCACAAACTAATCATTTTACAAAAGATCATTTTACAAATATTCTATTCGCAAATGTTTTATTTTGCAAATGTGCTGGATGTTAAAATATCATTTTAAAACTTATTATTTTACCAAATAATTCTTTTTCCAAATTCGCAATTTTACAAAATAGTAGATGGTAAATTATTTATTATTTGATAAACAGAACTAATAACAAATCAATACGAAAAGCGATAGGAAAAAGTTTATTATTATTTACCTGTCGCAGTCGGATTGTATAATCCGCCGTATTACATTACGGCTAGCTGTTATCAAAAACAGGGCCGTTTTGAAATGCAATGGGCTACGCCAGAAGACTCGCTCCGTCGCCCCTTCATTCAGCTTCGCCTACTCGACCTTCGTTTCGCTACGGATGTCGCCGGCTCGCTTCGCTCGCCACCTCCCCCCTTCGCTCCACTCGGCCTCGTAGGCTCGCTTCATTCAGGACCTCCTTCGCGAGCTTCTGGCTTCGCGCTTCATAAAAACACTCTAGGGGTAGGGCAGACAAGACTACGTGGAGTCGGGGTTGGCCATTTCGGTTTTGGCGTAGCCCATTTAATTTATAGCGAAGCGCAGCTCCCGCCACAGCCTTGAACAGTTCATTTTATCAAAAAAAAAATATGCTACATGTTGTTTTACTACTTAACACAATTAAGAAATCAATTGTTTGTCAAATATTATTTTATGAAATCACAATTTGTCTAGTAATTTGTTTTGTCAAGCGAATTATTTGTGAAACCAGAAGTTTTATAATGATCAATAAATGATTCATAATTTTGCTAAACGTTGTTTGTGGAATGACACTTTGTTATTTGTTTTTTGTGAATTAATCGGTCACCCTAATCTTCACATTTGTGGGAATATATACATTATATATAGTAGAAATGTAGCAGCAGGGTGTCCACCGAAATCAATAAAATTTTGAAAGTGGTCTACGAGGAAAAAAGTTTGGAGACCTCTGGTCTACAGCGTGCGCCGTGCACAAACACAGGTGAACAATTACAATTCTCCGAACGACATTTGGATCACAAACTGCTGTCTATCCGATTTATTCTTTTGAAGATTTTATTCGTTTTACAAAGAAGCTACAAATTAATTATACCTCCGTAAGCCCGGTGTCCTTTTACCAACAAATCTCTCAATTTGAGGTAACGTGAAAGGGTCGTGTCCGAAAGGTTATATTACGGGTTTCGTGTTGTTTTCACAGACTACAGAAATAGGTCGATAGAAAAATAAAAAGGTGCTAATAGGCCGACTAGTGCGAAATTAGTTATTTTTCGGAATGCGCTTGCGATGAGTTTTTAAACTCTACATTTATACAGTAAACTAATTTAAACTTTGGGCTCTAACACACTGGGACTCCATGGCGACGTCGACGGCTACATCCAAATAATTCGTATTGAAATGAATGACAGTTAACTCACTTGGCTACGGTCTGGATACGTCGCTAATTTGAAAGCGAGGAAGAGAGAAATGAGAAAGTATATTTGTTTGTTGGTTTATTGGTTTGTTGATTTATTTATCCTTCAATCACGCAGCAACGGAGCAACCGATTGACGTGATTTTTTGCATGGGTATAGTTGAGGACCTGGAGAGTGACAAAAGTTTTTTTTATCCCGGAAAATCAAAAAGTTCCCACGGGATTTTAAAAAATGCACGCGAATGCAGGTGCGGGCATCAGCTAGAATTATTAACAAAATTTTTCTTCATTTTTTATGTAACGAAGCTCTATCTATCTTTTCCCATTAGTCTTTCGACTAAGCTTACGAGAATGTCGCATTAATGGACGAAAAAAGTCTACGTAATTTCGAGACCCCTTTTTTGATGAATTTCGCAGAGATTTTAATACCCTTATGTTTACAGCATACCTTATAAATTGCTTTTATTTTTGATTAAATTTTTTACAATAAAATCCCTCCATCAAGGAAAAAATTGAGGTAGACTTTTGTACAGTTTATTAACGTAAAATTGTATTAGGAAATTCAACAATACCATGTTTATTATGACTGGTAGATTTAGTAATATTACTATATCTACCAGTAACAGTACCAAATCGCACTCAGCACATCGCACCGCACACACACTCGCCGCCATTTTCTTTTTCTCTCTACAGGCTTCTTTCAGAGGCTTCCAAACGTCACCTCTCAACTTACGTTCCGTTCCCACATGTAATAATAGCAAGTTGCTTACTATTAGTAAATAGCGCTAAAATATTACTCCCAAACAGGTTTAGGCTTACGTAGTTTTACAATAACGTGACAAAATTCGCGACAAAGCCCGCCCTAGCTACAAAGCCGGCACAAAAGCGTATGAGTGAAGTTTACTTTAGCACATTCCTTTCACATGCACGCGCTGTGGAAACATAAGGACACATATTTTGTATGTGCCGGTAACTTCTGTTCGCGCGTTTGCTTGAGTCGCTAAAAGCAAAAAGTAGTTCGAACGATGGTCAGTTTTTGGCCGATTAATCGGTTGATGCCAGAACCTAGCTCAGCACAACCGAAGCTGAAGGTTTAATAATCCTAAGAAATTCCGTTCAAGATTGGCTCAAAGTGAATAAAATAATTATTCTTTAACTTCACCATTATGACTCGATGAGCTAACTCTCCTTTTTGACCAACTTTCAAAAAAGGAGGAGGTTCTCTTCGTTGGAATCTTTTTTTCATTCTTTTATTGCTTATGTATGTTCCCCGATTACTCGAAGACGTCTGGACCGATTTGGAAAATTCTTTTGTTTGTTCGAAAGGGTATACTCCCCAGATGGTTCCATTGTCATCAGATCAGGATTTGATGATGGGATCCTGGAGAAATCGAGCGACCTCTTAAAATTTTATACACGCCACCACAAAGTATAATAATACTAAGTATTAGGTATTATACTTTGTGGTGGCGTTTGAATTCTTAGGATTAAATTATTTCTGTTTTGATCAAGGCAGCAATGAATAGGGCCAGAAGAAGGAGTACCTTACTCTACAAAATATATGTACATATTTAGAAATAAACCTAAGGCTAAGTACAAAATATTATACCGTGTGTTTCCCAAATATGGAACGTTTGGCTTACCTCACGTGAATACTCAGGTCTATTGAAGTAGCACAATATCGTACTTAAATCCCACTCCGCGACATTATATGAAAGCCATTACATACCGAGCCCTTGAGATATGCCACTATGTGATTGCTTACAACTATTTTTAGGCCAGTGGCCTCCTTTGATTAGCGGAAAGCTTTAGTAATGGCTTAGTTGCACAAGAAGCCGAGTTTCTCAAATGCGAGGGAAATTATCGGCACTCATATCCGAGCATTGCTTGACTGATACGAATTTACACAGCAAGGATACGCCAGTGGCCTCTTTTGATTAGCGGAAAGCTTTAGTACCTAATGGTTCAGTGCACAAGAAGTCGAGTTTAAAAGATTTTATGAAAAAAAAAATGTGAACCTCCCATACGAAATTGACGATCCGCTGATTGATTTACTATGGGAAGTCCACATTTTTTTATCATATTTCGACCTATGTTTCTTGGGGAAAGTTGTTTAGTTTCATGAGCACATTTTGTAGCTCACAGGAACGACAGGGTTTTTGTTACATATTGTATATACTGAAGGTGAGAAATTGGCGCTTGAAAATTTCCACCTGTTCACTGAAACCGTACCCCGTACGCCGTAGGCAGCAAATTGAATTGTAGCGCGATTACGACCGCAATTTGAACGATCTCGAAAAACACGCAAAACAGAGGGGTCGCTTACTGCTCCCCAAGTTAACTTTTTTATTAAGTTTCGAAATATAATATGAGATATTTTGACACCCAGTACGTAGGTATATTTTTTTCCTTTTTTCGTTTCATTATATTGTGGGAGTATTTTGTTTGTTTATTGTTGCTAGGTCTATACTAACTTTGGTTTCAGAATGTAAATGATATTTTCATTTTGCACCCATACCTATACAAAATAAATAACTTTCTCTTATAATAGATATAGTGTCATATCTAAATATACAAAAGGGAAAGATGATTGACAGACTGACTGATCTATCAATGCACAGCTCAAAATCACTGGACGGAACGGGTTTTTTTGGCACACAGATAGCTATTATGTAGACATCTGCTAACGAGGGATTTTTGAAAATTCAAGCCCTAAGGGCCTACCTTTAGTATTATGTTGGAGTTGTCAATAAAAATCCAACCTAATCCAAAAGTTTATATTGTTCCAAATAGAAATAAATGTAAGAATTCAGAACTGATTTAGTACGAAGTTACGGGCGCTTTACTTGTGGTTACGTCGTGTACATGCACATTGCGTATGTGCACGTGCCTGGCAGGAGCCTAGGTGGGAGCGGTCAGGCGCGAGCAAGCTCTCGCTCACACTTATACAGATACGACACACACAACCATGAATCATGTACCCTCGTGAATTGAAAGAACTATATCACACTTTTATAGTCAACGGGATTTTAGAAATTCCATACAAAGAACAGTACATAGTACATGGAAACAAAGTATCATCATCGTGCAAAGGAAACAAAATAAAAATGTCAAATGAAAAGGAAATATTATTATCACATGCAAGATGAACGCTACATCTCTGCCCTTTATAGTATTTGACAAAAAACAGGAAAAATAATCCTAAACAGCGAGACAGTAAGCTATCTACAAGATCTTCGTTGAGGGTAGAAAGGCTATTGAGAACATTAATATATATATAGCTACTGGGGCTGATTCACTGACTCACTCACTGACTCATTGATCACCTCTCCTGTAAAATTTTGTATGGAAATTTTTTTTTTCACTGACGGTTTCGTATAGAGGACAAAAATTCATTCGGAGGAAAAATATGGAGAGAGCTGATGATTGAGGATTTCGGAGACGGGTGAGGAGCACCGGCCAGGGTATCGAAGTTAGGTGGGGGGTGTTCAACCAAATGTCACTCGAAACCTCATCCAATTGGCAGAGAGCCGAAAAAAACTCCAAAATGGCGGATTCAAGATGGCGGCCATACAAATTTCGTCGGTGTCTATCTCGGAAACTATAAAGGATGGAAGAGTGGTTTCTTGGAAAAGGATGATCAGGACTCGAAGGTCTACTTGATGAATAGAAAAAAAATTCAAGATGGCGGAATTTATTTTTTTCCATACAAAATATATGCAAGACTTTAATTGGTTCCTTTTCAAAATTTCTGATGGTTTCGTAGAGAGGACAAAAATTCATTCGGAGGAAAAATATGGAGAGAACTGATGGTTGAGGATTTCGGAGACGGGTGAGGAGCACGGCCAGGATATCGAAGATAGGTGGGGAGTGTTCAAACAAATGTCACTCGAAACTTCATCCAATTGGCAGAGAGCTGAAAAAAAACTCCAAAATGGCGGATTCAAGATGGCGGCCATACAAATTTCGTCGGTGTCTATCTCGAAGACTATAAAAGATGGAAGAGTAGTTTCTTGGAAAAAGATGATCAGGACCCGATGGTCTACGTGATGAATAGAAAAAATTCAAGATGGCGGATTTTTTTTTTCATATAAACTGTATGCAAGACTTTGATACGTTCCTTTCCGCTGATGGTTTCGTATAGAGGACAAAATTTCATTTGGATGAAAAATATGGAGGGAGCTGATGATTGAGGATTTCGGAGACGGGTGAGGAGCACGGTCAGGGTATTGAAGATAGGTTGAGGGTGCCCAAACAAAAATCACTCGAAACATCATCCAATTGGCAATGAGCTGAAAAAAAATACCAAAATGGCGGATTCAAGATGGCGGCCATACAAATGTCGTCGGTGTCTATCTCGGAGACTATAAAAGATGGAAGAGTGGTTTCTTGGTAAAAGATGATCAAGACCCGAAGATCTACTTAGTGAACAGAAAACACGCGGTTCGCTTTAGCGAGCCGCGCACCCACGCGCCCTACTAGTTATTATTACTATATATATAGCTACTCGTGCTGATTCACTGACTGACTGACTCATTGATCACCTCTCCTGTAAAATTTTGTATGAAAAAAATTTTTTTCACTCACGGTTTCGTATAGAGGACAAAAATTCATTCGGAACAAAAATATGGAGAGAGCTGATGATTGAGGATTTCGGAGACGGGTGAGGAGCACCGGCCAGGGTATCGGAGATAGGTGGGGGGTGTTCAACCAAATGTCACTCGAAACCTCATCCAATTGGCAGAGAGCCGAAAAAAAACTTCAAAATGGCGGATTCAAGATGGCGGCCATACAAATTTCGTCGGTGTCTATCTCGGAAACTATAAAATATGGAAGAGTGGTTTCTTGGAAAAGGGTGATTAGGACTCGAAGGTCTACTTGATGAATAGAAAAAAAATTCAAGATGGCGGATTTTTTATTTTTTCATACAAAATATATGAAGACTTTGAAAGGGTTCCTTTTCAAAATTTCTGACGGTTTCGTATAGAGGACAAAAATTCATTCGGAGAAAAAACATGGAGACAGCTGATGGTTGAGGATTTCGGAGACAGGTGAGGAGCACGGCCAGGGTATCGAAGATAAGGAGGGGGTGTTCAAACAAAAGTCACTCGAAACCTCATCCAATTGGCAGAGAGCCGAAAAAAACCTCCAAAATGGCGGATTCAAGATGGCGACCATACAAATTTCGTCGGTGCCTATCTCGGAGACTCTAAGAGATGGAAGAGTGGTTTCTTCGAAAAAGATGATCAGGACCCAAAGATCTACTTGATGAATAGAAAAAAGTTAAAGATGGCGGATTTTTATTTTTTCATACAAAATATATGCAAGACTTTGATAGGGTTCCTTTTCAAATGGTTTCGTATCGAGGACATAAATTCATTTGGAGGAAAAATATGGAGAGAGCTGATGATTGAGGATTTCGGAGACAGGTGAGGAGCACTGCCAGGATATTGAAGATAAGTGGGGGGGTGCTCAAACGAAAGCCACTCGAAACCTCATCCAATTGGCAGAGAGCCGAAAAAACCTGCAAATTGGCGGATTCAAGATGTCGGCCATACAAATTTCGTCGGTGTCTATCTGACAAAGTTTTTTGGTAGAAAATGATCAAGCACTGAAAGAGCAAGAAAAACCGCGGTCCGCTGCTGCGGGCCGCGCACCCACGCACCCTACTAGTTAATATATATATAGCTACTCGTGCTGATTCACTCACTCACTCATTGATCACCTCTCCTGTAAAATTTTGTATGGAAAAAATTTTTTTCACTCACGGTTTCGTATAGAGGACAAAAATTCATTCGGAGGAAAAATATGGAGAGAGCTGATGATTGAGGATTTCGGAGACGGATGAGAAGCACCGGCCAGGGTATCGAAGATAGGTGGGGGGTGTTCAACCAAATGTCACTCGAAACCTCATCCAATTAGCAAAAAGCCGAAAAAAAACTCCAAAATGGCGGATTCAAGATGGCGGCCATACAAATTTCGTCGGTGTCTATCTCGGAGACTATAAGAGATGGAAGAGTGGTTTCTTGGAAAAAGATGATCAAGGCCCGAAGGTCTACTTGATGAATAGAAAAAAAATTCAAGATGGTGGAATTTGTTTTTTTCCATACAAAATTTAAGCACGACTTTATACGGCTCCTTTTCAAAATTTCTATTGGTTTTGTATAGAGGACAAAAATTCATTGGGAGGAAAAATATAGAGAGAGCTGATGGTTGAGGATTTCGGAGACGGGTGAGGAGCACGGGCAGAATATCGAAGATAAGTGGGGGGTCTTCAAACAAAAGTCACTCGAAACGTCATCCAATTGGCAGAGAGCCGAAAAAACCTCCAAAATGGCGGATTCAAGATGGCGGCCATACAAATATCGTCGGTGCCTATCTCGGAGACCTTAAGAAATGGAAGAGTGGTTTTTTGAAAAAAGATGATCAGGACCCGATGGTCTACGTGATGAATAGAAAAAAATTCAAGATGGCGGATTTTTTTTTCATACAAAATATATGACGAATTGGGAACTATGCAAGACTTTCATATGGTTCCTTTTCAAAATTTCTGATAGTTCTGAGGAAAAATATGGAGAGAGCTGATGATTGAGGATATCGGAGACGGATGAGGAGCACCGGCCAGGGTATTGAAGATAGGTGGGGGGCGTTGAAACAAATGTCACTCGAAACCTCATCCAATTGGCAGAAAGCCGAAAAAAACTTCCAAAATGGTGGATCCAAGATGGCGGCCATACAAATTTTTTAAAAAGATGATCAAGACCCAAAGGTCTACTTGGTTAACAGAAAAACCGCGGTTCGCTTTAGCGAGCCGCGCACCCACGCGCCCTACTAGTCAATTATATTGTTATTGTCCAGTGAACGACGTTGTTCATAATTACATATTTATAATATAATATGTGCCACCTGTGGTTCAAGGAATATTTATTAACTTCTTCAACAAATATTTTCTCAAACGTATTAAGATTCCATTTCAGATGACATTTATATAAATATCATCTGAAATGAAACATCTCATATGTTAGCCAGACATATTTTCTGGTGAGTGACATACGCTACTTTTTATCTCGGAAAATCAGAGATCCGGTGGGATTTTAAAAACTAAATCCACGCGGACGAAGTCAAGGGCATCAGTTAGTTATATAATATATGGTGGCACAAACAAGGTTAGAGATGCATTCGTATAGTTCTTTCAATTCACGAGGACACGTGGCTCATGGTTGTATGTGTGTCGTATCTGTATAAGTGTGAGCGAGAGCTTGTTCGCACGCTCCCACCTAGGCTTTTTACAGGCACGCGCACTTAAGCAATGTGCATGTACACGATATATCCACAAGTAAAATGCCCTTAACTTCGTGAGATAAACGTATACTATAACATACAGTGACATCGCCCAGAATGGGTCTTCTTTGTCTTATCTGTCTGCTTTGTCCTATCTACAACTATGCACTTATCTTGAGGAATGGAGCACCGAAAATGACGTACCTACGACGTTAATATCATAGCGGTTTTTATTTGGAGACACAAAAAGGTGTTATATCAAATGTTGGGGGAAAGAGATTTATATTACAGTTGAAAAGGAATTTGTATTCGCATTATAAAGCAAGAGGAAAGATTTCATTAATTACAGACATGAAAGGCACTGGTTTCATAAAGGTCTCAATTTAATCAAAGATCTCAACGTATTGAGTTCAATTACATTAAATGAGTTTCGTAACCGTTCACTTGTTAGATTCAGAAGTCCTATGTTATGAAGAAAATAATGGAGAAGTTCGCTAATTACTCTTTTAATTAAATGATAAGCAAACTAAAATACAACTGAGGCCAAGTGAGAATTGGGAAACTTCACAAGTTTTCAGAATTTATGTTTCCTCACAGCTTATCAGCAAGTATTTTTATTTTTTCATATAAAAAGAATATTAGCCAAGCTGAAAAGCCAAGCTAAAGGTTTTCTGCAATTTGTTTACTTTATAAGACAGCTAAGGAAAAATTGATTAGGTATACTTAGTAAGAAATAGGCCTGCTATCTTCGATCACAGAAAAAAAATTCTGTGATCGAAGCCTGCGATAGGCTGTGTTGCTGATGTCTTGGTGTATAATATTCTATCTAAAAGAAATAAAACCAGTCAAGTATCTAATATGTTCTGATTTCTGAACTGTACGATCGCTGAACTAAAGCACTGCTTTGTTCAGATTTGTAAACGGGAAGTGGGCGCAATAAATTGGATTGTCGTGCGCTCATCCCCATACAACGACAGTTAAGCTCGCAGGCGACCCGTCATCTGTTGGTCCAGGAGCCAGTGGCACTGAGGCTGAAGTCTATAGAGCGCACTCTCCCTCAGTTCAGACTCAAGGCAGAGTTAAAACGAAACAGATATTGTGAGTGCATTTGTGTCTGGTTTTAACCTCTGTCTTGAGTCTGAGCTGAGTCAGAGCACGCTCTGTAAATCTCAGCATGACATGACATGCCATGCGGAATCGAATATTTTTCACGTGAATTGATATAATTAAAAATTATTCCAACAAAAAATGTGCGTGATGACTTGAGAACCTCTTCCTTTTCTTTCATCGATTGAAAATAATCTAGGTATCCGTTAATTGAACAGCCGAAAAATTGATGAAAAATATATTAAGTAAAATGTCAATTTGCAGTGTATAAAAATTTCGTACTTTTTCAGAAAAATATTACGAAAATGCATAAGATGATGGAGAAATTTTATTCCCTATCACACACATTTCAAGGTACGAGAGAACGGTCAGGCAAAACAAGTTGTTTGCGTAATATTTTTTGAAAGAGTTAGTACGCTATCGAATACACTGTACTAACTAATCAATATCCGCGATGAAGGTAAAACAATTTTACATTTTTATAACAATATAATTATATATATTTTTTCATTTTTCCGGCTTATTAAATTAACGCATACCAAACTTATTTTTAACTATCAATTCACATAAAAAAAATTTGGTTATGCTACGAAGTGGCTTTCAGAATCACTGGCTCCCACGCTAGTATTTTATGCTCGGAAAACAGAATAAATCGTAATCGCTGTACAAGGCTAGCTGTCAGAATATGTCGCACAAGAAAGACTTGAGATATAATCCTGAGTGGGCACTTTGACTTTTCTATTAAAGTTACTACTCGTAGTATGTGCGTTTTACGATAAAACAGACACTGTACAGGCACAGAAGATTGACTCCGCAAAATCTATGGAATAAATAGCGACTCTTGCTAGCACAGAATAAAGCACAATTCAGGTCGCATAGCGCTAAATTACCTTCCAGTTATTCACCTAGAAATTGCCTCCCTTTGTATCGCGTAACTCTTTTCCCTTACTACGTTACAATCCTTAGGTTATCAAAAATAAAATAATACGTTATTCTTTTATTTCAGAACATATCCAGTCCTTATAACAACAGTATATTGTATACGTTAACTAGCTTTTGACCGCTGCTTCACGTATGTTAGGTTCGATTTTTCCCCTAATTTACCCCCTTCGGGGTTGAATTTTCTACAATATACCTACGTATTTTTCTTAGCGGGTGACTATGACATAATAACCATCAGTATGCCAAATAGCTCGATCCGTCCAGTGATTTGAGCTTTGAGCAGTCAGTCACCTTTTGTTTATAGGTGTTTAGATAGATGTCGTAGTGGTAGTGTTTATTGAGGGGTAGATATGGGTTTATTGAAAAAGTAGCATGCACCCTTCCATGTTAGATAAAATGAAGAAAATCTCCAGTACGAGTTATAAAAACTTAAGGGTAGGCTTTTTATAATTTGTACAATGTCTACCCTTAAGGTTTTTATAACTCGTACGGGAGATTTTTCCATTTTATATCATCTGCTTACCCTGTTGTACATCCTGTGCACGCTACTTGAATATTAGCCAACTTGAAGTTGACTAATATCCTCCTATCCCCTCCAAATAAGCGGAAAGCTTGTACATATTAGGATTGGGTACAACAATAGTGCAACAGGTGGGATTCGAATCTGCGACCTTCAGTTTTCAGTCCGCACTGCTGCCCGCTTACATCTTAGGCCAAATCATGAATCACCGCACGAGCAATCATTGAGTAAAAACAAAAGGAATACGCAGTTTTCTTAAGTCTGTACACATCTTCAGCGATATCGGCTAGTGCTTTATCGTAGCTGCTATAAATTAAGACAATAAAAGTAGATTTATAAGCCGGTATCCTTAAAATCCTTCCAGTCACGTATTCTCTTGGCTTCCTATTTTCTTGATTCCGACAGCCACTAAGTTGAGTAGCTACGTACATCGCACCACACTCCCCTCGACGGTTAAAAGAACAAACGAAAAGATTTACAACGTACGACGAATCCAGAAAGTCGTAGGCTGGCTGTTTTTTTTTTAAACTATTGCATAGCTTCTATCGCGGGCCTTGAGTGTGGAGACCGAATCCAGAAATTCCGTAACGAAAATAACCTGACACGGGACTCCTCTCACCGCTAGATGGCGTTGATAAAAAATGCTATGCAATAGCTTTACCGCGGCAGTCCCCGAGTGCCACACGTCTTTTTTTAATATTTTTAGCGAGCCAGCGAGCAAAATGTTCATGGGCAGCAGTAATTACATTTTTTTTTAATCCGAAATAGGCTTGCGCTTGACAACAATCAATACTGGATAGCACTGATGAGGTCTAGGTTGGAGCGCGCTTGCCTAGAAAATGCCTATTCACTCTTAACTCAAGTTACTCAAATTATAAGTGGCAGGAAATACGGTGGAAGAGTGTTCCACACCTTAGCGGTTCTTATCAGAAACGTTGAATTGAAGTGTTTCGTTCGAGTAGGTTGGATTTCTACCACATAAGGATGCCAACGCTCACGACTTCTCGCGGTTCTGTGGTGAAAACGTGAAGGAAGAACTAGGTTGAGAAGTTCCGGAGCTCACTCTCCAAAGTATATAGACCGATAGGCTACATTGCGTCGGTGCTGTAGACTGAGCATTTCCACCTGCGTAACGTCAAGTAACCCGCATGCTTGTTTTCTCGCTATTTATAGAAACATATCGCTAGAAAAAAAAAGACGTGTGGCACTCGGGGACTGCCGCGATAAAGCTATTGCATAGCATTTTTTATCAACGCCATCTAGCGGTGAGAGGAGTCCCGTGTCCGGTTATTTTCGTTACGGAATTTCTGGAATCGGTCTCCACGCTGAAGGCCCGCGATAGAAGCTATGCAATAGCTTAATAAAAAAATTTAAACGTGACTAGTTACCTAGCTATCGTAACAGCCATGCAAGTGATTCAGCATTCCGGTACGATGCGGTGGGATAAACTGATAGAGGTATGCTTTTAATGTTCATTGTACATTGTCACACCTCTTTCAAGTTAGCCCACCTTATACTGATAGCCTTAGAGAGATAGCAGTCAAAGTCTATCTTGTGTCCTCTACACCTTTTGGATCCCAATAGCCCAACGCTTAAAGATGAGGACTGAAAACGGAAATATCGCAATATCGGACCCCACCCGTTGTGCTATTGTCGTACCCACTCCTAATAAGTACAAGTTTTATGTTTATTTGATGAGGTGAAGAGGATATTATTTCAGCTTAGCTATTTTTTTTTAGAAAGTACATTTTCATGTTTGATATATTCGTTCTGCCTACCGCAGTCGTGTCGTAACCATTAAAGGCATTTTCATAACAGCACCCACGAGCATCGCGCTAAACAAGCTAGGTATCTCAGAATATCTTCTCTCGGTACTCATTCGCGCGTTCTTGCGCCATTTCAAACTCTATAATCTACGTTTCAGGGCGTATTTCAGCATAAAGTCTGGTTTACGTCGTATTCCTAGTAAAGGTAGTTCGTAAATACCTTAGATCTTGTAGATATCTTATGTTTCATACACTTCGCGTTGGATGTCTTCTGTTGTTGTTTTTGGTGTGATTTTGTGACTTCTTTATTTTGAAAAATTATTTCTTTTTGCATAATAAAATGTTTAGATACGTAGGTACTTACGTATCTTATTGCAACGACATTTTGTAAAATTGTGAAGCATATTGCATAATTTTCCTTGCAATTTCATGTCACTTAACTTACTTAAGTCAATATTCACTCTACAGTCAGTCTATATTCATTCTCGCTAAGCTTTTAAACCGCAGCGTTAGAATACCCCCTGGGAAGACGGATGATATAGGTAAACCGAGCCGCTGGATACAAGTGACACAAGATTATGTTCTGTGGTGATCCTTGCAAGAGATCTATGTCCAGCACTGGACTTCCACTGTTTGATTAAATGACAATGAAACTTGTAAAACTTGTTTTTTTTTTTTAAGAATATTAGCCAAGCTGAAGTTGAATAATATTTTCCTATCCCCTCCAAATAAGCATAAAGCTTGTGCTAGGAGTGGATACGATAATAGTGCAACGGGTGGGATTTGAACCTGCCACTTTTTAGTTTTGAGTTCGCACCCCTAACCGTTGGGCTATTGAGGCTAACTGAATACAATTAAGCGACTGTCATAGAGAGCTTCGAGATACTTAGGCTGAAATCTATAGAGCACACTAGCGACCTAGTACAAAAAAATTCATACAAGACATTTCACCGCGGTTAATTATCTCATCCGGTGACAGAAGGGCTGGCTTATTTTTTGCGCAATCAAGCTAGAGCGGCGAAATGCAGCCATTATTCTTGGCAATATCCACGCGGGCGTGATTTTTGTATAAAAATAAATAGATGCTATAAATCTTACAGCTAGTCTAAGAAATAAAATTTATTGCAACATTGTTAAACAAAAAAAAAAAGACGTGTGGCACTCGGGGACTGCCGCGGTAAAGCTAATGCTAATAAAAATCAATTGCTAAAAGAACAGCTAATCAAAAAATCTAAATATCAAAATTGGTAATTTTGTATAGATAGTGGGAGCAAAGTCGCGGGAATAAGCTAGTATTGTTTATTTTTTAAGCTATTGCATAGCCTCTATAGCGGGCCAGCGTGGAGACCGAATCCAGAATCAGCACAAATCAAATAACTTCATTTTGAAATCACTGTAGTTCAGTACGCGTACAGACGAATGGCATACCATATGGCATATACCTTTTTTTTTTTTTTTTTTTCAAAAAGAATATTAGCCAAGCTGAAGTTCACTAATATCTCCCTATCCCCTTCAAATAAGCGGAAAGCTTGTGCTAGGAGTGGGTACGACAATAGTGCAACGGATGGGGTTTGAACCTGCGACCTTTCAGTTTTTCAGTCCGCACCTTAAACCGTTGGGCTATTGAAGCTTTGAAAAAGTTTCAGTAGCCAAACGGTTAAAGCGGACTGAAACTGGAAGGTCGACCATTCGATTCCCACCCGTTGCACTATTATCTCACCCATGCTTTACACTAGCTTTCCGCTTATTTGGAAGGGAGAGGAGATAAGAGAGGCTAATATTGTTTAAAAAAAAAAGAAAAATCGGCTAACACCTATCTGCATACGAGAATATCGTACCCATGAGCAGAGTTCATGTTATTATTGCCAAGGGATTAAATCGTATTGGAATTGCGATTGTAATCTATGCAACTGTCCAGCCATTGGTACGTACCTGCCAAGACCTATACGACCAAAACAGTTAAGGTGCGCAGCCAAATTGGGATTTAGCCTAAGTCTCAAATTTATATGCTATAAACTTAGCTATCCAATCAACTCAAGCCTCAAAGCTTAAAGCTACCTGCCACCTCAATTAACGAGTAAGGAGTCTTGAAGGTGTATGTCGATGAGTAACTAACTCCTTCTTTTACGGATCTTCTCATTTCTGATTTCAGATTAGCTGCGCTATTGTGACATCGATGAGGTTTTAAGTTTATATTAGTTTTAATTTTAAAAGTAATTGGTCATTATTATAATTAATCTAAAAAAAACACAATTAAAAGAATAATCAGTGAATATATTTGTGTGGAGAAGCGAGAAAGAAACGTTACACGAAATTACGAAATTACAAGTCACGAGTCGAAAGAAAAGAAATTTCCCTGAAGAAAATCTTAAACGTTGTTACTATAATTAAATAAGAGGATATTGTTTCGACCCTTTATTAGATGAGGGTTTAATAAACTCCCCAGTTGTTATTTTATGAAATGGCCTTTTTTGGGCTTTTCTCTGAAATAAGAATTTAATATTTTATTCAAATAGCTCATTTCAATTTCGTAGGAATCGTTTGTCCTGACTAATGATATCGGTTTTTTTATGCATTGACAAGATCTGTTTACTGCGATCTCATCTGATGGTAAGTATGTACAATGCAGTCTAAGTTGGTATAGATCTTTCTATTCACGAGGGTACGCGGCTTATGGTTGTGTGTGTGTCGTATCTGTATAAGCGCAATGTGAATGTACACGACGAAACTACAAGTAACGCGCCCGTAACTTCGTGAAATAAACGTACTATAGCGAGTTATCTTGGAAGAAGTATGACAGGGGTATCCCCATCGTACCGAACGTCGTTGACGATAGGGTGGTAGCTAGCCAGGCCCAAAGCCTCCCATCTGACCAGAGACAATTCAAAAGTAATAAATTCCAAGCTGACCTGACAGGGTCATTCCCACTATTATAGTACAATGAGAGACCCCATTTTTATAAGACTCACCACTGCGCTAGGAAGGTTAACAAAATCAATTCTACTTCAACATAATATGACGGTATTTTTTAACCAACTTCCAAAAAAAAGGAGGAGGTTCTCGACTTTCTCAATTCATCAGAATATTTTTTTTATGTATGTTCCTCGATTTCCTCGATTACTCGAAGACGCCTGGACAGATTTGGTAAATTATTATTTTTTTCCCAGGTGGTCCCATTGTCATTAGGCTAGGATCTGATGATGAGATCCTAGAGAAATTGAGGGAACTCTTCAAATTTTATAGGCACAATTGATGTACTTAGTAGTGACGTTTGAATTTGGTTTTGTTAAAAGAATTTTTACGTTTAATGTTAAATAAGCGACCTGAAAATAATTTCAATCAGACCTGTACAAGGCGCTTAATTAGAAAAGAAAGAAAAATAGCCATTATTTATTATTCACAAAGAAACCATACTAAACTGTTTCGTAAAATAAAATTATCTGGCTATTTCAATAATAAAAGGATATAAAATATAAACCATGTAACTTAATTAAGCGAGTAATAAAACGCGATATGGCCTTTGTTGTAAACCCTTTTGTATTAAAAAGTTGATTAGGAACATTCAATAGGCTACCTTATTATATTGCGGGTATTTAACGTTCTACTTGAAAGCGTTTTATTGTGAACTTATTTACTGATCCCCAGCGCAAAAAGAGTTTTACGTGTGTATCTATCTACATATTATTATGTCTGTCTGTTCCCTTGTAGTACCCTAACGAATGGACCGATTTTGATGCGGTTTTCTGCGTGTTTCAGCCAAATCGGTTTATTCGTACACACACACACACACACACACACACTCACACACACACACACACACACACACACACACACACACACACACACACACACACACACACACACACACACACACACACACACACACACACACACACACACACACAGAGGGAGAGAGAGACGGACACACCACGGATACAAACTTTCGCCGTTATAACATTAGCGTGATATTAGAAGGTAAGTAGCCTAACCCTTTTTCAAAGCTTCAATAGAGCCCTCATTATTTTATAAGAGGGCGAATACCTACTAAAATACAATAAATTGAAGGGTCCAATTTAGTCCATAAGTAATTGGTTACACATTGGTTGCCTGGAACAGATCGATGCTCAGCAATCAGGTCGCCTATTGTACTCTATTTTGATTACTTTTTACCTAAGCCAAAAGAAAGGGTTACGTAGGTACAAGATTTTATTAGTTTATGTATGTATATGACTATTTACAGACGCTCCGGATAAACTACTGAGCAGATTTTGTTGAATGAGGTGTCAACCTTATGTCAATCGATTGATTATATTATGGTCCGGTTGACATAGGCTATATAAAAAAAATATACGCGACGAATTGAGAACCTCCTTTTTTCATCGGTTAGTTTATTATATTCGTGTAAAATCAACAAAAGACAATGTTAATATCTATGACTCTCTTTTCGTCATCTGTCCCAGAGACAAGCGGGACACTCGCCAACTGTCACTTGTCATAAGTGACAGTTTTTTGATATTTAGAAGATGACATTCGTAAGAGCTTACACAAGCCTAAACCGAAAAATAAAGATATTCAATTGACTTTAATTGAATTATTTCGTAGCCCGTGGGCAAGCAGCATAATTGGCTGGCTGTGCCATTCTTTACATGTCCCACGATGCAAATGCTAGCTAGTTAAATTAATCGCTTTAAGCTCTGATTAATTCCACACGTAATTTGAAGCATGGCAAATGTTCTAAATTGTACCACAGATAAATGACGGGCACAGCGGGTAAGTACCTTTTTAGGACAGAAACGTACTTGTAACACGCCGATTTGCATGCAGATTTGTTTTTTACAGCAGTAGATCAAGTTTTAATTATCTGAAGAAAAAAGTTATATCATAATTCCAAGAGACGATACTGACTAGAAACAGAATAATGAAAGTTCGACAAAAAAAAATCGCGAAGTTAGGTCTAATTTTGAACAAATTTGCATTTATTTTTAATGTGTTGCGAATTACAAAGCCAAAGTTTTTATGTAAAATTCCTATACATATTATCAAGGGACGGACCAGCCATTAAAAATCAAAAAAAAAAAATCAAAATCAAAATTTATTTATTTCATGTAGGCCAACTTGTAGCTCTTATGAAACGTCAAAAATCTACCACCGGTTCGGAATGCAGATTCTGCTGAGAAGAGCCGGCAAGAAACTCAGCAGTTGCTCTTTTCAAAAAAAATTTTTTACAATTGTTAAAAAGAACTAGGCTATGCACACAATGTTTCCACACAGAAGCTTCAAAAATGCACACCTACCGCAACCAAACACATGTTAACATGGGTAGACACAAAGCAGACCCATTCCCGTTGGCGGCACCCGTTCACGAGCATGACGCATGATCCAGCCATTGCCTCGCTCAACCATATTTGAGGGAACGTAACAACCCGCACCACACGACACCACCACAGAAATGTTCAAGTGAGCATGACATACTTAGGCTACCCATGTTAAGGCATCGAATCAAATACCAATATCAAGTGTAAGGTTACGTTGTTATTTGTAAAATTAAAATATAATTTTAAGGGTATTTGATGTAAACAAGACTGCACTGTAGTCATCGATTCCGTAAAATTCAATAAATAGTTGCTAATATGGGTATTTTTAAAAATGGAACGGGGGCGGTACGCTCGGGGAATTGAATAGGGAAAAAAAAGAAAAGCGGAAAAAAAAAGAGGAAAAACAAAAGGTTGTGATGGCGGATGAAATAAACGGGAGTGTAATTGTGAAGCTGGTGTTTTTATTTCCTGATTGAGAATTGAGTTTACATCTCAGAAGTGGGATACCTACGTAAGTGAACGCATCCCGTTTGTTGAATTTAATATTAGTTAGATTTTCAATAAAGCGAACTGGGTTAACTTCAAAAGTTTAACATGTGTTTTTAAAGAACATTTTATTATGTAATTCATATATTCATTTGGTGTTTGGGGTAGATACTAAAAAGTATGTCAGATAAAGTAGGGAAAAGATCTAATTAGTGGGTTGATACTGAATTATTATATTGGCTGTTGTCTGTGAACTACAGGCATTATAAGAGGTAGGTCAGATGATGATTACGCAATATACCTACCTAACCAAAATTTCCGAGTTCTTAGGAGTATGGTGATGTATGATTTAATATTTTCACCTTTGCTTTGTGGTTAAAGAAAAGAAGGTAGTTAAAAGAATGTTTACACGTAATTATTTTTATCCTTTCGTTATTATTTAATGATCATGATTATTTATATCTTATACATATTACATATTTTAAAAATAAAATATAAATAGGTTATTTTTTTTAGTTCAGATAAACTTTAACGAACTATTATTACAAATACATAACTATTTCTAAATTAAAAGCATTAACAATAATTATTTCTAAAATTAAAACTAATTTAAACCTAAAACCTCATCGATATCACCGCAGCGCGGCATAGTACCCAAGATGCTGGCAGCATTGCCCCTTTGATTGAATACATAAATTATACATAACTTAAATCATATTTTTCTTTACGAGGTCCTGAATATGAATGAGGAGAACGAAAATCGCTGCTTAGAGACACCGTCTCGCAGCCGTAAGCGAAGTCGGGCTGAAGCGGGCCACAGCCGGTCTCGCTCCCGCAGTCGTAGTCGTTTTGAGCGGAGCCGGGAGCTCGATACAGATCGGGATCGTATCCAGAGGTTGGAGCGGGAGCTACGACGAGAACGGAAAATTTTACGGCGACGTGAGAGAAGCTCGAGGCGGACATCAACCGAGAGGGGGCGTGCAGCTACACGGCAGCCGAGTGTTGGAGAGTCGGAGAGGCGGCGTGCAGCTACACGGCAGCCGAGTGTTGGAGAGTCGGAGAGGCGGCGTGCAGCTACACGGCAGCCGAGTGTTGGAGAGTCGGAGAGGCGGCGTGCAGCTACACGGCAGCCGAGTGTTGGAGAGTCGGAGAGGCGGCGTGCAGCTACACGGCAGCCGAGTGTTGGAGAGTCGGAGAGGCGGCGTGCAGCTACACGGCAGTCGAGTGTTGGAGAGTCGGAGAGGCGCAGGGACGATGATGAGCGACGAAGAGGAATCGACCATAGTTCTTCTACATCACACATCAGGTCACGTAGTCTATCTTTTTCTTCTAATGATGTTTTAAAATTAATACAGTCCATAAAACACGGCCTTCAATCTCAACCATTACCGCAAACTACGCAGACTAATAAAAATATAGACAATAAGAATATTCTTCCAAATTTTGATCCTTCTGTCAAAAATCAGCGAATAGATATCTGGCTTAAGAAGGTTAATGAATGCGCCGCGGTTTATGGTTGGGACGATAAGACTACCATTCATTTTTCACTACAAAAGCTTCAAGGATTGGCTAAGACGTGGTTTGAGAGTTTAGATTCGATTTTATATACATGGCAAGAGTGGCAAGATAAGTTAAAAAACGCGTTTCCTTATGAACAAAACTATGGCCAATGCTTGGAGGACATGTTAAAGCGTAAAAGCAGATTTAATGAACCCATAGAAACATATTATTATGAAAAATTAGCATTGATAAATTTATGTGATATTTCTGGAAAACGCGCTGTCGATTGCATTATCCATGGGATTAGTGATAAGACTATGAAGACTAGCGCCTTAGCATTGCGTTGTTCTCATCCAGAACAACTTTTACAGTTTTTAATGAGCAATAGGGACACGATGAGTATTCAACAACCTTTTCACTTGAAAAATAGGAATTATGCGGGCACTACTAGTAACAGCAGTTCCGCAGCAAACCCTAGAAGGAACACAAGTCAAGGCGTTTACTGTTTTAACTGCAGGGAACTAGGGCATCTATATTTCAATTGCTCAAAACCATTAATTAAGTGCAGTAAATGTAACAGGATAGGGCATAAATCCGACAATTGTTTTAGTAAACAAGGGGACGTTACTACCAATCCGAATACGGTTCATAAAACGATGTGTATATCTAGCTCCAACCCAAATGCAAAGTTTACTAAACAGGTGTATATTAATGGCAAAGTTTTTGAATCATTTGTAGATTTTGGAAGCGAGATAACGCTAATAAAAGAATCCATAGCTCTGAAAATAGGAAACGGTCATGACAACATACCCACAGTTATGAAGGGTTTTGGTAACGAATTAGTACAATCGCCTGGGAGCATAGCTCTCGATCTAGAGATTGATGGGGTTAGTGCTAGGGTACAATGTAAAGTGGTGGACGATCAGTTATTGGATAAGTCATTACTAATCGGCCAATCTTAGGTATACTGAACAGACACATATTCTAGTGTACAAGGACTCAAATAGCCTACAGTTTATAAATGTAGGTTCCGAACTACCACAGGCAGATTTATTTTTAGAACATGATCGAATCTTTAAGGGTAAAATAATTGGCGATATCCAGCTATTCGGAACCGCGAGTATTAAGGTCTGTACTAGTTCAATATATGATGGTGACGTGTTAGTGACGAGTAAAATTGTGGGTAAACCAAACAATCAATACTTAGTTTATGGAGGCGTTTACCCAGTTAAACGTGGGTTGATGTACGTTACTATTACGCCAGGTGTTGTACCGTGTTTACTACAAGAGAATGCTATCATTTGTCGAGTTGAAGAGGTTAAGGTTGTGAGTAGACTAACCAAAATAGCCCCGGAAATAATGTCCAATGGAGGACCTAGGGATCTAGATGACCAAACTATTGATGAGAATCAAATTCAAATCGGTCAAAAAGTGCTCGAAGAAGATAAACGCAGGTTAATTGATCTGTTATATCGATACAAGCATTGTTTTGCGTCGAATTTATCTGAGTTAGGCTGTAGTGACGTTACTGAAATGAGTATTGAACTAAGTAGTCAGAAACCCGTAGTTTATCGACCATATAGACTTTCACACTCGGAGAGAGAGAAGGTGCGGTGTATGGTAAACGAAATGTTGGAGGCCGGGATAATTAGAGAGTCCACGTCAGACTACGCCAGCCCCATAATTCTAGTGCGCAAGAAAGATGGTAACACTAGGATGTGTATCGACTACAGAATGCTTAACTCTGTGACTCTAAAGGAAAGATATCCTATGCCAATTATAGAGGACGAGATTGCCAGGCTATCGGGTCAAGCGTGGTTTATCACTTTAGATCTCATGTCTGGTTATTACCAAGTCCCAATTGCCGAGAATAGCAAACGATACACTGCATTTGTCACCCCAGATGGTCAATATGAATTTAATCGTATGCCATTTGGGTTGGCAAATGCGCCTGCTGTATTTCAACGTATGATGAACAGCGTTCTTGGCTCAGCGCGTTATGATAAGGCTACCGTTTATATTGATGACGTGTTAATATATGGGGAAACCTCGAATCAATGCTTGGAAAGATTGGAGCATATAATGAAATTGATTGAAAGCGCTAATTTAACACTTAATCTGTCCAAGTGCAGTTTTCTGCAAAACAAGATCAACTATCTTGGGTACGAAGTAAGCGCTGCAGGTGTCAAGCCGGGTGCAGTAAAAATACAGAGTGTTATGAATTTTCCACGTCCAGAAAATGTTCATGGTGTACGACAATTCCTGGGATTAGTAAGTTTTTTCAGGAGGTTTGTCAAGGGCTTTGCGTTCATTGCGCAACCCCTGAACAAACTGCTGAAAAAGAATGTTGTCTGGGAATGGTCAGAAGCACAAGAAGAAGCTTTTTCAGCCCTAAAAAGAAGTCTCGTAGATAGACCGGTTTTGGCTATCTATAATCCGAATGCAGAACTAGAGCTCCATACGGATGCTAGCAAGATAGGAGTAGGTGGTATCTTATTACAACGCGTTGAAGGAAGTGACAGTTTTCAACCCGTAGCATACTACAGCAGACAAACTTCTCCTGAAGAAAAGATGTTTCACTCATATGAACTTGAAACGTTGGCTGTTATATGTTCACTGAAGAAATTCAGGGTATATTTACTGGGAAAAACATTTAAAATAGTGACTGATTGTAGTGCGTTGCGTTCTACGTTCCTAAAAAGAGATTTGATCCCGCGTATCGCACGCTGGTGGCTATTGTTACAGGAATTTGATTGTAGCATTGAATATAGGTCAGGCACCAAAATGGCCCATGTCGACGCATTATCCCGTAATCCTGTTCCGACAGATAGCAATCAGGCAGATGAACAAATACCAACGGTACTGACGATTAGTGACGAAGATTGGCTATTGACACTTCAATTAGGAGACGCAGAATTAGGTAGAATTCGAGATATCCTTTCTAATAACATAAATGAAAAAGAACTCCAATATATCAAAGACAGTTTTTTTATACGTGACAACAAACTTTTCAGATATATAGATGATGAGAAGAAGGAGGCGCGTTGGGTGGTGCCAAAAGGCGCTCGTTGGCAATTATGCAGAATGAATCATGATGAAATGGGGCATTTAGGTTATGAAAAAACTTTAGAGAGAATTAAGCGAAATTACTGGTTTTCAAAAATGACTCGTTTCGTGAGAAAATATGTAGGGGCGTGCATTGAATGCGCTTACGCAAAAAAAAGTGCAAATACACGAGAGGGACTGTTACATCCTATCCCAAAAACTGACATTCCATTTCACACCCTGCACATTGATCACGTCGGTCCTTTCGTAAAATCTAAGCGTGGACACACACATATTTTGGTGGTAGTAGATTCTTTCACAAAATTCATATTTATCAAGTCTGTAAGAAATACGAAAGCTCAGAACGTTATAAACGTGTTAGAGGAGATATTTTACACTTTTCGCAACCCTGATAGGATAATTAGTGACCGTGGCAGCTCTTTTACGTCACATTTATTCAAAAAATTTTGTCTTAACAAAGGCATCAAACATATTTTGAATGCTGTAGCCAGCCCACGTGCAAATGGCCAAGTAGAACGGTATAACCGCACTATTCTGAACTCATTAACAGCGCAGAACTTGAAGGATAACGAAAAGGAATGGGATAAAAAACTGGGTGCAATTCAATGGGGATTGAATAATACGATACAAAAGACTATTGGCCGAACACCTTCGGAAGTAATGTTCGGCATGAAAATGAATAGTGAATTAAACCCGGCTCTGAACGAAATTACGATATTACCTAGTGAAACACCTGATCTCATTTCAATTCGTAACGAAGTTAAGGACACGATAGACAAGGAACAAGAAAAACAAAAACAATATTACGATAGGAATAGAAAACCCGCGCGGATATATAAAAAGGGGGAACTGGTAAAAATATTGAAGTCTGTTTTCAACAATGAAGGCAAAAGTACAAAACTTATGCCTAATTATGAGGGCCCTTTTAGAATCACGAAAGTATTGGGAAATGATCGTTATAGGGTAGCTCCAATTCCCGGATTTGAGGGAACAAAGAATAAACGCAAAACTACTGTTGCTGCTGATCGAGTACAGCCGTGGATACATATGGCGTCACTCGAGCTAGATGATGAATCTGATTCCCGAGACGATGCAACCGACAGTGAATGATGTTTTTCCTTGATTTAAATCATTTTCTTTGGTAAAACCTAATTATTAATATATAAATGTAATAAATATAGTATTATAATATAACAGAAAAAATGATGATTTACTTGTAAAGATGATATTATAATAATTATATGTTAGAAGCATAAATAACTTATTGATTTCTTTTTATTAGTATATAATGAAATTATTGATATGCTTAATGTATTTATTAAACATAAATAAGAGTAATTTGAATTGTTAATGCTATAGTGTGATTCTATCTTTGCAGGTCAGGAGCGAGAATTGATTGGTTCGCACCTTGACCACAAGAATTGTGACATGTAGAGC
Organism: Hipparchia semele; assembly: GCA_933228805.2. Classification (NCBI taxonomy): domain Eukaryota; kingdom Metazoa; phylum Arthropoda; class Insecta; order Lepidoptera; family Nymphalidae; genus Hipparchia; species Hipparchia semele. The sequence continues at coordinate 11,536,500 of OW121727.1, read as the reverse complement.
AATAAGTCCTTGAGAATTGATTGGTTCAAGGCAGTATCATTAAAGAGAATAGAGACTACAACTAAGAATTGATTGGTTTAGTTGTAGTATTATTCAAATAACTAGGTAGTACAACCAAGGATTGATTGGTGGTTGTAATATAGGGAAGTTCTTGAGAATTGATTGGTTGTGGTAATAAAGTAAGCGAAAGTAAGCGCTGCAACTGAAAATTGAATAGCTAAATTATTGTAATATTCATTTTTGAGATTATTATAGTGGTTCAATATTGTAAAATAAATTTTGTTAAATTGTACTGTTATTGATTTACGCGACAATGTAGTCCGATTGTAGAGTGTAGTTAATTTAAAATAAGGGATATGTACTTTTGGATTTAATAGTTGGTTGAAGTATTAGTGGATGTGGTTGTACATTTCGTTTTATACAAAACGTACATCTAAGGCCGAATGTAAGGTTATCACTTGATTCGTGTATGGGGGCATACACGGTGTCAGGACGGTCGAATGTAAGGTTACGTTGTTATTTGTAAAATTAAAATATAATTTTAAGGGTATTTGATGTAAACAAGACTGCACTGTAGTCATCGATTCCGTAAAATTCAATAAATAGTTGCTAATATGGGTATTTTTAAAAATGGAACGGGGGCGGTACGCTCGGGGAATTGAATAGGGAAAAAAAAGAAAAGCGGAAAAAAAAAGAGGAAAAACAAAAGGTTGTGATGGCGGATGAAATAAACGGGAGTGTAATTGTGAAGCTGGTGTTTTTATTTCCTGATTGAGAATTGAGTTTACACAAGACACTCATTTTAAGACATAACTGAGACACAAATAAAGTGGAAACACTGTAGAACAGAATACAATAGAATCATGCCACACAGGATAGTTATTAGTATTACTGTCTCATGAATCACTGGAGCGAATTATATTCACTTTAAAAACACAAAAAAAATTAATATCTTACGAATTATTAAAATACATGATGTATTCTTCACTCTTACACGCTAGCATCTATCGCGTTTCACACGAGGTTTCGGTTGTTTTATTTCATTTATCGAAGGGATTTTTTTCTGGCATTCTGCGCACTGTTACGCTTTGGTGGTAGGGCCCAAGATTTACGCACAGTTAACATAAATCTGTAAAGTAACACTAGACCTACAGTTTCCCACAACTCACGCATTCACCCGGCCGTTGACGTAACGTGAGTGAATAGCACGCTCGAATAAATAAACTGTACTATGTGTATGTTTACGATTTGAATGTCAAAAGGTGTTTACTACGTAAGTTCTTAATATGAACTTACTTAAAAAAGACTTGTATTAAATACTTCAGGCATCCAACTTTAACGCAGAATCGCAACAGTCGACGCGGTGACTAGCAATTTTTAGTATATTTCTTTCAATTCATGAGGGCACATGGCTAATGGTTGTGTGTGTGTCGCATCTGTATAAGTGTGAGCGAGAGCTTGCTCTCGCCGGACCGCTCCCACCTAGACTCCTTATAGGCACGCCCACTTACACAATGTGCATTAGGGAATGCAAATTTCGCGAGATTGGGGCTCAAGCGAGATCTCGCGAGATTGTAAATAACAATACTGCGAGATCTCGCCAATTTCGAGATCTCGCGAGATTGGCAGTTTTGTATGGTTTTTTTTGCAAATAATCACAATTTTTGAATAATTTAGAAAAAAAATAATAAAAATTATAAGTATTAAAAGATAACATTTATTTTCACGAATTTTTTCAATAGACTTTTATGAATCAAATTGTCTATAATTTTTTAATAAACTTCTAAGTAGTAGACTTTGACGTACGTATCAATCAAATCACTGTGGAAGCACTGTACTGCCCTTGTAATTGAAAACAAAGTAGGTAAGTTAAATAGAAGTTACCTTTAAGTTACTGTGTTTTCAATTACGCTGGCAGTGTATATATAGCACAGTTTGGTTACCTATTGTAAAAAAAAATTATTTTTTATTTTTTGAAAAGCAACTGCTGAGTTTCTTGCCGGTTCTTCTCAGCAGAATCTGCATTCCGAAGCGGTGGTAGATTTATGACGTGTCATAAGAGCTACAAGTTGGCCTACATGAAATAAATAAATTTTGAATTTGAAATAACAAATGAAAAAAAAAACAACCAGCCTTCTCTTCTAATATCAGGTCGCAACTCCGTCAGTGTCAGTCCGCACTTCGAATAAGACTTTTTTATGCTCGAGTGCAATCTCGTTAATCTCGCGAGATCTCGCCGTTTTTTCGGCCGAGATCAATCTCGCCGTTTTTTCGGCCGAGATCAATCTCGCTAAAAAAGACCGAGATCTCGCGAAAACGAGATCTCGCGAGATCGAGATTGCATTCCCTAATGTGCATGTACACGACGTAACCACAAGTATAGCTCACGCGCCCTCGTGAATTACAAGAACTATAAGTCTTTAAAGGTAGACTAAGCAGTATCGTCACGTTACGCGTACGACGAGCTCTCAGAAAATCAGAACTTTGTTAGAAACTTCCGTTCTAAGCGCTATAGTTCGGTGAATTCATGTAATAGTTTGAGAGCTAAATCCATTTTCTAGTGAAATAGTATGGACGTCAATACTAATTCACTGCGGGTGCCTCCTAGACGAACATCTTAACAACTTACTTAGCAGAGCAAGTACCTAATACTACTTAAGCAAAACTAGCTTATGCCCGCGACATCATCCGCGTGGAGTCAGCTATTTTTTTACCACGGGAACCTTCTTTTTCGGGATTAAAGGTAGCCTATGCCATGAATGCGTGATTGAAGGACAAACCAACAAAAAACCATTCTACGACATATAATATAAGTGAGGATGTTAGAAAAGCCTAATTAACAAAAGAATAGTTTGTGAATTTATATTTAATTTCCTTAAAGATTTTGAAAATTTCCCTACTAAATAAAACTTGCATTCTCATTAAACAAATATAATAAAATGGCCTTCCAGTACAAAAACTTGGTTAGTCGCCTCTAGTATATCTGATACTTATACTTGTACAATGTACTTGTATAAAGTATACTAGTAAACGTATGTAATGTACTTATACAATGTATAGGGTAAAGATGCCGAATATGAGATACCATTTACATATTCGGCCATAAAAAATAAATTATTGCACTAATGACTATGAAAATCATTTATATTCGATAAGTATTTAATGAAGTTTATCCTTGAAAGACCGTTTAGTGCTAGGTATAATAGATTTTTTGTTATATCAGATAATATTAGAAAAGTCAGAAATTACGTCTCAGGGAAATGGTCTCCTATTAAGAGATACCAAGGGTTCTTAATATGAGATAGTATAGATTTAGAGGAAAAGGAAAGAAATCAATGCAAAAAAACTTTTTATTGGCGATATTTATTAATCTACAACATCGTACTACTAAATAAAAAGGTTTTAGTAACAACTTAATAATATATTATCATGTGCTTGTGCCAAGTGCTTGATGTTCTTCAGATGTAGATGTAACCCATAAAATCGTTGGTCCAACTTTACAATATTTTTCTATTTTTGCTTCTAAATAGTCAGAAAAAGCTGGAGGTCTTCCCATGAACCTTGACAAATACTTCTGCATTAGCATCTTTTTTGACATAACGTTCTAGGATACTCTTAGGAACATCGAAAGTTTTGATGCTATTAGGTAACATATTTGTTTGCTTCGCACTGCACTTACGGCCCGTATTATAGCATCGTGGTCCTAGGACTTCCTTGATCGACGGCATCTAGAAAAAGAGGTTTTTAAATAGTCGTATTTCTATACATCCTAATATGAGATATCTCATTTAAGGAGCCCCCACGTGTCTCATATTAGGAAACCACCCAAATTTAAAAACTAGGCTGCCTATTATTTCTTGACGAAGAAAATACAACTAAACTGCAAATGCATTGTAAAATTAATCATATAACTGATACAATGACTGTAAATTTAAATCATTTAGTGTGACTATAAAGCTGTAACATACCTCGTTAATATTTGGTGTCAAAAATCGGGTTTTGTGGTTTCGTAAAAATCCGCACGTACACAACCTGACTTCGCCTCGAACTGGGAAGCACCAACACATGTTTCAGTCTGTTGCCACGCGGCTTCTGGTGACAGTATCGCCAAATAGCTGCGGCGATTAGTTTCGCCAAAACCTAACAATCTCATATTTGGCAACCATCTCATATTCGGCATCCTTACCCTAAGTGTTTAGTGTTCTTCTACAGCGTACTTATGCACCCAATCATACATGCAAGACGACTGATTTCCCACGGAATACTAAAAGGAACTAATTTAACATATTTTGAAATTCAACGTAAAACTTTTCTCCTAGTTCATAAGAAAAAGGTGTATAAAGGAGATGTTGGGGACCGTAGGACGCGCTGAAGCGTCTGCTCTTTTGACGTGTTCAATAGGTATCTCAATTTAGTTCGTGAGCTGCAAGATCGCGTGCTGGAATGTCGTTACATTACTCGAGTACTGGGCGCATTAGTAGCGGATGAGCAAACAAGAAAAGTTAAAAGTATTAAACCTTTTCAAGCTATTGCATAGCTTCTATCGCGGGCCAGCGTGGAGACCGAATCCAGAAATTCCGTAACAAAAATAACACGACACGGGACTCCTCTACGGTGAGCCGCTAGATGGCGTATTTTTTATCAACGCCATCTAGCGGTGAGCCGCTTTACCGCGGCAGTCCCCGAGTGCCACACGCCTTTTTTTTCTCAAACATGCTTGGAAATGTGAGCATTATTTTGAAAATCTTCGTCGAGATAAATCGAAATTGCTGTATGTTCTGGCCAAATAGCGGCCGGCAAAATCCATTGCTGGCCTGATTTAGCGGCCAAATAAATTAGACTAGCTGTTGCCTGCGACTTCGTCCGCGTCAATTTCTGTTATTATGATCGCGATTAAGAAGTTTTTAAAAGAATATATTTTAAAGTACTTCTGCGTAAATGATATTTTTAGTTTTATTTTCCTGTGACAGAAGAACTCATTCTTTCATACATATTTTAACCGATTACGCAGCCCTCAGCGAAGCCCTCAAATATGGATAATTTTCCCCGTTTTTGCAACATTTTTCACTGATGCTTCGCTCTTATTAGTTGCAGCGTGATCTTATATAGCTTAAAGCCTTCCTCGATAAATGGACTATCCAACACAAAAAGAATTTTTCAATTCGAACCAGTAGTTCCTGAGATTAGCGCGTTCAAACAAACAAACTCTTCAGCTTTATAATATTAGTATAGATAGTAAGTTTACATAGAAATCAGCCCTAAGAGTTAATTACCTTTAAATATCGCTTAGATTTTGTTCCGGTGCCTATGCACCTTCAAAGCTACGCATGCACAAGGGCTAAAAGGAAAATCGCCACAACTCACGCGTCCGCTTTGTTTGTGGCATGGTGCCAAGAACAGTTGATCTTCAAAACGTTATGGCTAACTTTAAAGCAACTTTGCGTTGACGGAGGTTTATTGCGAATTGCTTTTGCTCCTGTCTCATGCATACGGATGTTCGAATGCTTCTTTAAAAACCTAGAGTTCTTATCTAAATATATAAAAGACAAAGGTGACTGACTAACTGACTGATCTATCAATGCACAGCTCTAACTATTGAACCGACCGCGCTGAAATTTGGCATCCAGGTAGCTATTAGGACGTAGGCATCTGCTCAGAAAGAATTTTTGAAAATTTCAACCCCAAAAGGGTTAAATAGGGGATGAAAATTTGTATAAAAGTCCGTCATTTTTCAAGTTATAGCCATGAAACTTTGTATTTAGGCTTTCGAAAAAAAAATGGAAGTACATGTTTGACAGATTTTGAAAAATCTTACAGTTTTGCATATAGTATAGTAGTAGTATAGTATAGTAGTAGTATAGTATAGTAGTAGTAGTAGCTCGAAGACGGTAAAATAGGGGTTTAAAATCGAACCTAACGCGAGCGAAACCGCGGGTAAAAGCTAGTTTGATAATATAAACGTAAGAATTCTTTTTACAAAACTGACTTCAAACGCCACTATACGTATAAAGTATATAAAGTGTGCCTATAAAATTTGAAGAGTTCCCTCGATCCTTCCAGGATCCCATCATCAGATCACGACCTGCTGACAATGGGACCACCTGGGAAGCATTCCCTTTCAAACAAAAAAAGAATTTTCCAAATCCTTGCAGATCCTTGAGTAATCGGAGATAATACAAAAAAAAAAAAAAAATCCGCCGAATTGAGAATTTATATTTTATTTTTCTCTTTTTAGATCCTTCTATCGTCGGTTCAATTTTTTGTGAAACGTAATTATCCATCGTCGGGTGACAGTTTTTAAACTTTTACCCTTCTTTAAGTGATCATAGATTATTCATTCATTATTTCATTCATTCTTATTGCTGTTTGCTATTTTACCATTTGGAAAACCAATCAGTCAAAACGAGAGGCGAACTAAAATAGGATGTCTGGAATGACGAGCGTTTCGCAATCAAGCTGTATGGCGCAGCGATGTAGGGAAGAGGGAATCGAGAATGTCAGGGACTCACTGACTCGCTATTTCATTTTAACTCGTATATTTTATCGACTAGGTATACATCGACGGGTGAAAGGCTAATTGATCTAAGCGACATTTTGTAAAACTTACAGGAAGACCTCGGAGGAAAAAAAATTTTGGGGCTTAATTTAATACTTCAAGAGGAAGACTGATCAAAGTTTTTTTTTTTTTTGGAAAAAAAAAATCATAAAAATACAACTATTAGACACATAGGTACATAAATAAATAAAAGACTATCCAATAGTTGTTTTTGATTTTTATATTTAATACATAAATAAATAAAAGACTATATCCAATAGTTGTTTTTTTATGATTTTTTTCAAAAAAAAAAACTTTGAGCAGTCTTCCTGCAAGTTTTACAAAATGTCGCTTAGATCGATTAGCCTTTCACCCGTCGATATCTAGTTCGTATTTACATTATTTGGGACTGGACGAAACAAAAATAGGGAAAACCTGAAAAATCGAAATAATCAAAATTAACTATTTTGTACGGGAATGGGATACTTTAAAAAAATGGCGAAAACGAAACCACTTGTAATATATGTTATTTATTAATGATAAAATAAACTGTAAACAACGCTAAATTGTTACTTGAGTATCAAATCAAATACTAGGCTTTTAAAACAACCTAGACACAATTTAAATTGAAAGTTAAACATTATTACTTACTAGAAGAGATAATTAAAAGTTAATTTAATTAAAATGTTTCGCAAATAAAGTCATTAGTAGATTTATGAAACTTTATCGCTATAAGCACTTTAAAGGCACTTTAAGGGCTGTCTCCCAAACGAGTAATCTGTGCGAATGTCGTTTGCAGCATCTGACCTCTGCAAACGTCATTGGTAATTTTCGATGTGCTTGATGCGGCTGAATCTTGTTGCTAACAGTATTCGTGTGCCTCTTGCGCAAAAATCTATCTCTATATATTCGAGTTCACTGTACTTCTGCCATAAAGCGAATCTGCCGTAAAGCGAATCTCCCGTAAAGCGAATCTGTCGAAAAGCGAATCTGTTATAAAGCGAACAAGCGGATTCATTTGACGATTCGAAGGCACTTTGTAAAAGTTTATTTGAATAAAAAATTATTCTATTCTGTTCTACTTCTATTCTATTCTATGACTCTTTAAAGCTTTTGTAACTCGCCTTTTGGTAAACGATTCCCTCGGGGCAATACCATATCCTTACTTGAAATCCAGTCCACTACAGTAGCCCACTAGTAGCCGCTAAGGTGTGGAACCCTTACGGCATCCATGTTTCCTGACACGTGAATAGGCATTTTCTAGGCAAGCGTGCTCTAACCATAGGTAAAATAAATATCTAACCTAGAGCTCATTTTTCAGTCATAGATTTTCGTCAGGCGTAAGCCTATCCTTACTTCCTTACTAATATTATAAATGAGAAAAGTTTATTGGTTTGTTCTTCAATCACGCTGCAACATAGCTACGGATTGATGTGATTTTTTGCGTGGGTATAGTTGAGAACCTGGAGAGTGACATAAGTTACTTTTATTTCGGAAAATCAAAGAGTTCCCGAGGGATGTTTAAAAACTAAATGCGGACACGCGGACGAAGTCGCAGGCATCAGCTAGTCTCGTAATAAAAAATATATCGCCAGTAGGAAGTGGCTGAATGTGAGCCAAACGCTAGCGTCTAACACTACTTCATTTAAAGTTATATTAAAGCATAAAGTTATATAAAGTTATAAATTTTTCGCTGACTCGTTAAGTCAGCGGTTGATTAGTAACTAAATTGCGCTCGCTTAAATTCAATTCATGTTTCAATTTGAAAGCACTTTGTAAAAGTTTATTTGAATAAAAAATGATTCTATGCTATTCTATTCATTCAATTTAAATATCGGAAAAAGAGGTTATATAATTTTATATAAAAAAAACTAACTTTTGCCTGCGGTTTCGTTCACGTTAAGTTCAATTTTTCATACCCCTATTTTACCCCTTTAGGGGTTGAATTTTCAAAAAACCTTCCTTAGCCGTTGCCTACGTCATAATAGCTATCTGTATACCAAACAGCCCAATCCGTCCAGTGGTTTGAGCTGTGCGTTGATAGATCAGTCAGTCAGTTACTGAGTCAGTCAGTCATCTATGCCTTTTATTGAACGAGCGAAGCGAAGTTCTCTGAGTCAACTAGGGCGCTTGCCTACTATAGTGCGGTCGCGGAATAGGAAGAATTTCGTACATTAACCTGTTACTACCTGTCTCTGTCACTCCCGCATTAAAATAATGCATCACGCTCGCACAGATGCAATGACCGCCGTCCTCGGGGATTGTAAACCTTTTTACGTGCGAACCTAAGGCTTGTTTTTGTTTGCCTGTGAATTGAATTTAGGTAGTCTAGATCATAGTATAGACAAAACTGTAGATTCTTTCGTTATAACTGTGACAGGCGAGACGTCGTCGGAAAGTAGTTACTCCGATACAGAGAAATCGGATTTTGATTTTTGAATTTTAATTTTTTTATTTCTATGTAATAAGTTAATATAACTCGATTATTATAACTGTTTAAAAATAAATAATTTATTTAATAAGTTACTAATTTTTTTCTCCTTCAAATATTTTATATAAACCGCACTTAATAGAAAAAAGTTTGTGATCACTGTCAGTAGGCAAAGAGGTCATTGTACGAAATTCTTTCTGTTCGGCGACTGGACTATAGACAGAGAAGTGTGTTCGTCTAAATGTCTGTCAGAGCCCTATAACTTCTGAATTACTGAACGTAATTACTTCAAATTTAAATATAATATGTAAACTGATGACCTTCAGCCGAACATTGTATAAAAAAATATAAAAAGCTTTATTTCAGGGGGGCTCTCATAGAAGCGTATTTGAAGTAAAATCTTGTTTGTTGCTCTACATATACTTGCGATATATCTTTTTAAAGACGACTTTGAACAGAGTACAAAAATATATATTTTTTAATTTTTCCCTAAAAATTGACCAAATGGGGGGGTTTCAAAGTGGAGATTTTAATTTGAGCCATATGTCAAGAATTACTGAATATTAGAACGTGAAACTTGGTTGAAAATTCAGTTATATCCTGTACTTGAACAACAAATACTAAAATTAGATAAATGTTATAAAGAAACGAAATTATTTAATTTTAATGCGCCATCTATTAGCATTATTGTGAAGCTAATAGCTTCACTATAATGCTTCACTATAATGCTTCACTATAGATGGCGCTGTGTCAGTAAAACAGTTTTATGTCAACTATTTTTTTTTTATTGCGTCTAATGTTAAAAGTTAATTATTACAATATATAATTAAAACTTTTGGGAATTATGGGATATCGCGAGGTCTCAGTTCGGGGCAAACCACTAGTATATTTAGAAAGAAGATGGACGATAGTTTTAAGAATTTTGGAAGCGAAACATAAATGCATAATGAACTAGTTTTTGGTATAGTTCTTTCACTTCATGAGGGCACGTGAGATTTACTTGTGGTGACGTCGTGTACATGCACATTGCGTAAGTGTGCGTGCCTGTCAGGAGCATATGTGGAAGCGGTCAGACGCGAGCGAGCTCTCGCTCACACTTATACAGATACGAAACGCACACAACCATGAGCAACGCGCTTTCGTGAATTGAAAGAACTATAAATGTAGTCACTGACTGACTGACTGAGATATCAACGCACAGCCTAAACTACTGAAGTTAGAAACTTGAAATTTTTACAGTTGGTTCCTTTTATGACGTAGGCACACACTAAGAAAGGATTATTGGAAATTCCACCCCTAAGGGGTTTAAATAGGGAATGGAAGTTTATATGAAACTCCGTCATTTTTCAAGCTGTTTCCATCAAAGTTGGTTTTGAGCTTTCAGTTAAAAATAAAAAAGTACGTGTGTCACAGTTTTTGAAAATTCCACCCCAAAATCTAATTCCACGCGGACGAAGTCGCGGGGGCAAAAGCTAGTTGTGTATACGCCCTTATAATGGATCATGTCGCAGACACAGTTCGGTATTCGTTGTTGTGATAAGCTTCAATGTCGAGCCCCCACTTAATTAAACTTTAGATTTATTGCCAACAAAAGTTATGATATCTCAAACGTTTATTTAAGTCGTTTTTTGCATTTGAGTAAAACTCTTGAACGATACTACTATTTTTTATTTTATTGAATGACAGTCCTTGACTGCGATCTCACCTGGTTAGTGACGATGCAGTCTAATATGGTAGGGGTATGGCAGTGTACATTCAACCCATTCCCCTAATCTGTTTCTACACTTCATCGTACCGGAACGCTAAATCGCTTGGCGGATTGACTATCCTACACGGTATACGGGGTGTAAGGAAAACTGAAACCAGGGATTCAGTACATGATTCTGAGTATTTGATGCTACATACTTATAGGGAAATACGGACAAACATAGACAGCTAAAATCATAACCCTTTCTTTTGGCTTTGCTGTAATCGGTTAAAAAATAAATATACACGCCAGGAATAATGTAAAGTCAGACCTGAAGTTATAATATACAAGGTACAAAATCTCTTCACGATTTCCGTCCGAGCGTAAGCCATGTATCTTAATAAAGCTAGAATGTTACAAGAAAAAGGTAAAGAAAGCCCCAATTTAACACGTGCCTACAACTTAACCAACGTCTTTGCTTGACGAGGGTAGGAAATAAAGAGCTTTACACGGACATTCTATACAGTAGATTTCATGCTATACTTGGCTATACATTTATGGGTAAACTTGGCCCTTCTGATGGTCTGCGGGAAGCGGGGCGGGTGATGCGGTCGGCTATATAGGATGCGACGTAATTACCGCCTAAGTTCAAATACATCCTATGATATTTTCATTAAAAATTAGTTTTGATTTTTCGATTTTTCTACTGTCCTCTTGAATTTTCCCTTTTATTTTGGACGTGAAACGTCTTTGAAATCACACACGAACCCAATGTCATTATTTAGAGTATATTATAGTCATCTCGCTGCTAAGACCTTGAGTTTGCATCGAAGCCAGACGGGGAGGTGGGGGAGGGGCACTGCGTAGAATAACCGAAACTCGCAGATATAGACGTTTCACGTTAAAACCAACGGGCGTGTGCAACGACTCAGCTCCACCTATTTTTTATTTTTAAACCCGATTAGGGCGAATAAAACAAATCAATCAACTACCAGTCGGTGTGTAGTTCAAAAGCAGTCCATCTGTGTAGATAGTTCTATGAGCTATTTGACCTTCTTACTTCTACAACCGCACCGCACGCCACTGAACGCAATTTCACCCTCACCACCTGTGTGCCTGGAGCACTTCGACCATCCGTTGCTCCAGATCTTTTTTTCCACGTAGTATCAAATTGTGAAATCATCTCACTTCGACGATGTCCCCACTTAATTACAATATGGGGTTATTCAAGGGGCAGAGCAACAAATTCCTGAAAAGCCGGCATTGGTGGTGCCTCTGGTGCTACAAGTGTTCATGGGTGACAGTAATCACTTAACATCAGGTGCCGGACCTGCGCGTTTGCCCGCTATTCATATAAAAAAGACACTACGGGCAATTAGGACGATGCCTTACGCGTACTTAATGCTGAGAAAATCTGTCCGGTAATGCACGTTCATAAGACAAAGTACTGAGCAATTCCGCGCTCTATTGTTTAGTGTAAAAGCCTGTTGAGCCGAGACGAGAGCCGAGCGGGGCTTCATATTGTCAACAGCGCCACAATGGCCGCTGCTTTGTGTTCTTTGCGGTCTTTCTCTCCCAATAATGCGTTTATACTTACGATTGTGTTAGGATTTTAACTTTTATTTACGCTGTTATTCACCAACTCATTCATTGAAGAACATATAAAGTAATTTCAATTACTTTTATTCCTTAGTTTTAAAAAAAAAAGAACTTAAGCCAAGCTGAAGTTAACTAATATCCTCCTATCCCCTCCGATTACGCGGAAAGCTTGTGCTAGGAGTGGGTACGACAATAATGCAACGGGTGGGATTCGAACCTGCGACCTTTCAGTTTTCATCCGATGGATGGAAATCCGACACGACCGGAGAGAAATCAGGCGCAGGACCGACAGCTTTACGTGCTCTCCTAGGCACGGGACTGCCTCACCGCCAACTTCCTAACTCCGGGCTAGTACTGAGAATTTCTTGATAAAAAAACCCAATACATTTTATGGCCCGACTCGGGAATCGAACCCACCTCCACTCTCCTCGTCAACTGCAGTAGAACTTGCTAACCGCTAGACCAACGAGACGATTTGATTTTTAATTTATTATACTAAGAGGTATACAATGTCTATATACGCGTATATCTTGAAACTTTCCGGACTGTTACGCGACGATCTACTTTATTAAAGAGGGAGAACAGTGATTAATCATAAAATTTTTCCAATGAATCTTCCCGACGACGTACGCAGGTGTACAACACATTTCTACCGCGATGCGCGGGCAACGCACGGGTGCAAAAGTCAATTTTGAAATTGGTTATTTTCTTCTAAATATTATATAAGAAATAGGTGACTGATTGACTGACTCACCTATCAATCAACGCACAGGTCAAACCACAGGACCGATCAGGCTGAAATTTGGCATACAGGTAGCTATTATGACGTAGGCATCCGCTAAGAAAGTATTTTTGAAAAATTAATTCCTAAGGGGATAAAATAGGGGTTTGAAAAATCGAATCTAACGTGAGTGAAGCCGTGGGCAAAAGCTAATTTATAATATCGCATTTGACATTGAGGTCTCCTTTTTCTTTTTGAAAAAAAAACCTAAGTCTTCGTATTCAGCCATCTGCGGCACCAGTTTGAGTATGATATGCGAGAGTTCACCTACCTACTACAATAATAATTATTGTATATCCAGAGTCCACCAGAAGAACTCTACTAACTGAACTCTACTAGAACTGGGGTCTCGAGAACCACATGTTCTAGACCATGTGATTTTTAATTAGCAACAGTAAAATGTAAATTACTAAAAATAATTCTAAAGTAAATTATTATCATACCATTAAACGAATAAAGTAGCCTCTGGTTATTTAAAACCGAACATAAAGGGTTACTAAAAGTGCTTTATCCTCTATTAGCATACAAAAGAGGATATTTCAATTCAATAACTTTCGCTGGCTTTTATCCATTAAGTTATAATATGGTGACTCAACCCGATCTGGAGACGTTATCCCACGCATTTACAAATTTTTTTTTTTTTTTTTTTTTTCATTTAATAAGAAGCCGACGCTATTCTTGTAAGATTATTTTATAGGACATCATAATTATAATAATTTTTCGATAACACCATATCTCATAGAAAGGCCAACTCAACATGCTTAACAATCCTACTATAAATCCGAGAGTTTGGATGTATGGATGGATTGATGGATGGACGGATGTTTGTTACTCATGTTACAAGCACCGGTCTCCACTAATAATATATTACATAAATAAGATACCTATTCTAGAATTATTTAAATATCAGTTACTTATTTGTTGATTTTACGTATGCATGAATTACATTTTTATAATTAAATAATCTTGAATCAATGTTATGAGTCGCGGTTTCCGCTAATATTCGTCATATAATTGAGATACTCATTCGATATTAATATTATATAAAGATTGCATGATTATTAGTTAAATTTAGATATATATTTATTTACATTTTTATATTTAATTAATTGTAAACCAATGTTCGATTGTTTGTAATAAGTTGTTGTTTAACTGTGTTAGTATCATGACTGATGATTCATTGTTTGTATAAAAAGGCGGGTGCAAAGAGAATGAGGGCTAGTAATAATTTGTATTTCAGTCGCGGATAATAAGTAAATAGTGTTGGAAATAGTGTCAAACAAAGTTTTTCTTCATCGTCTACATCCTGACTCCTGTCGTCGTCTCGCTGTCCATCCCGCGACTTATTTCATCTCAGAAGTGGGATGTTGATGGACCAAAATGCTCGGGCCATAACTTAATGGACTCGGAAAAAGAAAATGAAGTTATGCTGATAGCTCGACCGATGAAGATGTACCCGGAAAAAAAAATGACGTTTTTTTCCACGTTGAGAAGAATTATATTATGGCTTCCTATCGTCTCTTGAGAACTTTAAGAAGATCGATGCGAGAATAACGGAACAAAAGTCGAAGCCCTATTTTAACTGCCGCAAGACCGGGAACGAAGCTCGGGACTGCCGCCTCACACGCTGTCAAGTCTGCAACCGCTTTGGCTACGTTTCTGCTGCCTGCTGGTATGCCGCCGGCGCTGCCGGGGGTACGGTTTCCCGAGAGGGACACTTATCGGAAGCTCAACGCAGCGTTACCCAGGTATGTCACGTAACTTTTGCCACTTTAAATATTTTGTCAGATTTGTATAAAAAACATATCACTATTAACGGAGCAGAAGTACTCGCTTATATTGACACTGAAAGTAAAGTTAATATTATTACGCTAAAAAAAGCTGAATACTTAAAACTAAAGGTTTTACCCTCAAATGTATTAATGACCGGTTTTATATTTTAACAGTGACGCTGAAATAACTAATACAGATTTGAAAGCCTTGAACATGATAGTAGGCCAACCCATCATAAATCATCCTTTGACACTTGTTGCTAATTCAAAAATAGTAAAGTTAAATTGCGAATAATGAACAGTATTTACAGTCTACCCACGATTTAACAAATATTCAGTTTTCATACACGTTCAATTAAGTTTATGACTTTAAAAATATAATATCTAGCAAATTAAACTAGATCTGTGTGGCTGCCATATTGCTTGTTTAAAAATAAAATATCTAGTAATCTGAACTAGATCTGTGTGCCTGACATATTGCTTGAAAAAAATAATATCTAGTAATTCGAACTAGATCTGTGTGATATTAAAATATAAAATCTAGTAAACTAAGCTAGATCTGTGTGCCTGACATACCTATTGCTTGGTTCAAAATAAAATATCTAGTAATCCGAACTAGATCTGTGTGATGTTAAAATATAAAATCTAGTAAACTAAGCTACATCTGTGTGCCTGAAATATTACTTGGTTCAAAATAAAATATCTAGTAATCTGAACTAGATCTGTGTGACCTTAAATTATAATATCTAGCAAACTTAGCTAGATCTGTGTGCTGGATGTACCTACCAATTGCTCATTTAAAAAAAATAAAGTATTGTTACTTATTGCTAAACTTAGGTCTGTAAACCTGTAAATATAAAAGATAAACCCATTACTGTTGTGTGGCAACTACAAAAAAATAAAATCCAAATTAATGTTTGGATCTGTGTGAATACAAATAAACAAATAAAATAAAAAATAATTTATGCTTAATAAATTAAGGTATCTATTTACCTATTTTAAATAAACAACGATGCATTATAATGCATTTGAGGATACCTGCAATACCTGTAATATGTATAATCTGTCTTTCTTTATATAAAAGAACTAGTAGGGCGCGTGGGTGCGCGGCTCGCTAAAGCGAACCGCGGTTTTTCTGTTCACCAAATAGATCTTCGGGATTGGTCATCTTTTTAGAAATTTGTATGGCCGCCATCTTGAATCCGCCATTTTGAATTTTTTTTCAGCTCTCTGCCAATTGAATGAGGTTTCTGGTGATTTTTGTTTGAGCACCCCCCACCTAACTTCAATCCCCTGGCCGTGCTCCTCACCCATCTCCGAAATCCTCAATCATCAGCTCCCTCCATATTTTTCATCCAAATGAATTTTTGTCCTCTATACGAAACCATCAGCGCAAAGGAACGTATCAAAGTCTTGCATACATTTTATATGAAAAAAAAAAATCCGACATCTTGAATTTTTTTTATTCATCACGTAGACCCGATGGTCTGATCATCTTTTTCCAGAAAACCACTCTTCCATCTTTTATAGTCTCCGAGAAAGACACCGACGAAATCTGTATGGCTGCCATCTTGAATTCGCCATTTTGAATTTTTTTTCAGCCCCCTGCCGATTGGATGAGGTTTTGAGTGGCTTTTGTTTGAACACTCCCCACCTATCTTCGATACCCTGGCCGTGCTCCTCACCAGTCTCCGAAATCCTCAACCATCAGCTCTCTCCATATTTTTCCACCAAATAAATTTTTGTCCTCTATATGAAACCATCAGAAATTTGAAAAGGAAGCGTATTTAAGAGCCTACAGTATGCCAGCGTGCCACGTTTGATCGTCCATATCAATAAAAATATTGAATCAATAATATTGAAAGAAATATATAGTAAAGTTGACGATATAGACTGAATGTTGTATTAAGTGAAAACACGATTACTAAAAATTTTCTCGATAGAAAAAATTCACAAATTTCCCTCTGAATTTTACAAATAAAACGCAGTAGTCAATGAATACTTTACCTATACTAATAAAACTTAAAATATATACTCAACTTAGTACAATAAGGGTCCTATACTATGTATTATTTAAAATTAAGTAAT
This sequence comes from Hipparchia semele, assembly GCA_933228805.2. Classification (NCBI taxonomy): domain Eukaryota; kingdom Metazoa; phylum Arthropoda; class Insecta; order Lepidoptera; family Nymphalidae; genus Hipparchia; species Hipparchia semele. The sequence goes on along the minus strand of OW121727.1, from coordinate 11,519,607 downwards.
TTTTTCGTTATTAGAAATGAAATTCTGAAAAATATTGCGTGTGGGGCTGTGGGCCGACGGGCGACTCGTGTCCACCGCATGAATTCATTCACGCTCCGGCATTCGAACGGGGAACCCGCGTCGCTTGTTCTCCGCATACCTACCAGAATACGTATATTATCTAAGAAATTATAAGTGTAGTGAAATAGGAAATAAGCGGAATAAGAAAAATAAGACGAAATTGGAGAATAGAAAATGCTAAAAACATGAATTGCTTACTACAATAATAACTTTATTGGCTCTTGTCTGTGGAATAGGTACATAGTTTCATACACCTACCATCACTAAATATTAAGGTAGTTTTCCCAGTTAGTAGCCACAGTCACATTATTTTAGTAGTATAAACAAAAGACTAGTTATAGCCTATTTTGTTACAGAATGCAAATACATAGCTTCCTAAAGGTCTTCCTTAGGCTTCCTAAGTCTAAGACTAAGTCTAAGACTAAGTCTAAGTCTAAGACTAAGTCTAAGACTAAGTCTAGGTCTAAGACTAAGTCTAAGACTAGGTCTAAGACTAAGTCTAAGACTAGGTCTAAGACTAAGTCTAAGACTAAGTCTAAGACTAGGTCTAAGACTAAGTCTAAGACTAAGTCTAAGACTAAGTCTAAGACTAGGTCTAAAACTAGGTCTAAGACTAAGTCTAAGACTAAGTCTAAGATTAAGTCTAAGACTAAGACTAAGACTAAGTCTAAGACTAATTCTAAGACTATGGTCTAAGACTAAGTCTTAGACTAAGTATAACTCTGTCTAACACTAAGACTTAGACTTAGCCTTAGACTTAGACTTAGTGTGAGACTTAGACTTAGACTTAATCTTATACTTAGTCTTAAGTTTAAGTTCAAATCTAAGTCTTACTCTAACACTAAGACTAAGTCTAAGTCTAACACTAAGATTAAGTCTAAGTCTAAGACTTAGTCTTAGCTTAGACTTATACTTAGACTTAAAAAGACTTAGTTTTAGTCTTAGACTTAGTCTTAGACTTAGTCTTAGACTTAGTCTTAGACTTAGTCTTAGACTTAGTCTTAGTCTAAGACTAAGTCTAAGGCTAAGTCTTAGGCTAAGTCTAAGTCTATGACTAAGTCTTTTTAAGTCTAAGTATAAGTCTAAGCTAAGACTAAGTCTTAGACTTAGACTTAATCTTAGTGTTAGACTTAGACTTAGTCTTAGTGTTAGAGTAAGACTTAGATTTGAACTTAAACTTAAGACTAAGTATAAGATTAAGTCTAAGTCTAAGTCTCACACTAAGTCTAAGTCTAAGGCTAAGTCTAAGTCTTAGTGTTAGACAGAGTTATACTTAGTCTAAGACTTAGTCTTAGACCATAGTCTTAGAATTAGTCTTAGACTTAGTCTCAGACTTAGTCTTAGTCTTAGTCTTAGACTTAATCTTAGACTTAGTCTTAGACTTAGTCTTAGACCTAGTTTTAGACCTAGTCTTAGACCTAGTCTTAGACTTAGTCTTAGACTTAGTCTTAGACCTAGTCTTAGACTTAGTCTTAGACTTAGTCTTAGACCTAGTCTTAGACTTAGTCTTAGACCTAGTCTTAGACTTAGTCTTAGACCTAGACTTAGTCTTTGCTTATACTTAGACTTAGTCTTTGACTTAAACTTAGACTTAGTCTTAGTGTTCGACTTAGTCTAAGTCTAATTCTAAGTCTTAGTTATTAATAATATATAATAATATTACTTTCATTTTATTTCCATACCTATGTACTATGCACTAGAGGTTCGTTAAATGTATCATATACCCTATCGTACGGCGCGTGACCCCTGCCGCGTGATGAACTCGTGCGAGTGAGATAGCTGCAACTACGCGGTGCGGGCGGCTCCACGCTGAGCAGTGAGGCGGGGGCAAAATTTGGATTCCAGCTGGCATACTGTAAGCTCTTAAGTTTTGCATATATTTTGTATGGGAAAAAATAAATTCCGCCATCTTGAATTTTTTTTCTGTTCATCAAGTGGAACTTCGGCTCCTGATCATCTTTTGCCAAAAAATCACTCTTCCATCTCTTATAGTCTCCGAGATAGACACCGACGAAATTTGTATGGCCGCCGTCTTGAATCCGCCATTTTGAAGTTTTTTTTTTGCTCTCTGCCAATTGGATGAGGTTCGAGTGACATTTGGTCGAACACCCCCCACCTATCTTCGATAACCTGGCCGGTGCTCCTCACCCGTCTCCGAAATCCTCAATCATCAGCTCTCTCCATATTTTTCCTCCGAATGAATTTTTGTCCTCTATACGAAACCGTGAGTGAAAAAATTTTTTTTCATACAAAATTTTACAGGAGAGGTGATCAATGAGTCAGTCAGTGAGTGAGTCAGTCAGTGAATCAGCACGAGTAGCTATATATATAGTAACGTTTACTTCTCTTTTTTCCCTGTCTTCACAGATGCAGAGGAATTTTAACGACCAGCCAGATCGCCGTGATGGGACACGGCCAATGCAGGATGGCCGAATGTTACAAGCACCGGTCTCCACTAATAATATATTACATAAATAAGATACCTATTCTAGAATTATTTAAATATCAGTTACTTATTTGTTGATTTTACGTATGCATTAATTACATTTTTATAATTAAATAATATTGAATCAATATTATGAGTCGCGGTTTCCGCTAATATTCGTCATATAATTGAGATACTCATTCGATATTAATATTATATAAAGATTGCATGATTATTAGTTAAATTTAGATATATATTTATTTACATTTTTATATTTAATTAATTGTAAACCAATGTTCGATTGTTTGTAATAAGTTGTTGTTTAACTGTGTTAGTATCATGACTGATGATTCATTGTTTGTATAAAAAGGCGGGTGCAAAGAGAATGAGGGCTAGTAATAATTTGTATTTCGGTCGCGGATAATAAGTAAATAGTGTTGGAAATAGTGTCAAACAAAGTTTTTCTTCATCGTCTACATCCTGACTCCTGTCGTCGTCTCGCTGTCCATCCCGCGACTTATTTCACTCAATCACACAGCATCGACTAAACCGATTTGGATGAAATTTAGTACAGAGATAAATTCTGTCTGGAATAACACATAGATTTTTTATCCCGCAAAATAAGAGCTCCCATGGGAATTAAAAAATCCTCAATCTACGCGAACGAAGTTGTGGGCATCAGCTACTGGTAGACAATAAATAAGTTTTTTTGTTTCCTTATTACTACTATACGATCATTTGTGTCAATTAACACTAGTTAATACATAATAATTATTTCTTTGTTTACTTATTACTACCAAAAACGTCATTTTTTTAAATACCGATAGATTTCAGATACAACGAATAATAAGTTCACATTTAAAATATTCCAAAAATTCTATCATTTATTTTTTCCTTTTTTCTTTTTGGAAAAACTGAGTGTTCGATTCTCTTTATGTAAGAAAGTATGATTTTTTTTTATTCGATGGCTTAGTTCCTCAGACCGTTTGCCCACTAAAAATAACACACGGTACGGAGCGATTACGTCGGTCTACGCTTTCACCCATTTACTGGATATGCGCGAGTGCTCTACAGAAAATGTCAAGTGTCCAAAAGGGTACGGGTTCAATACGGACCATCATCGGATGGGTCCATTGTGTTTGATAAATTTTATTCGTCCATTTTATGCTTCGTTGATATTGAACAATTCCTTTGTTTTGTTTGGTCAAAAAATTTCGGGTCTATCCTGCTGTATGACAGGGGATTATTTCAATAAGTTAGGTAAATACAAGTCACAGTAAAATGGGAGGAACCAAATAACTTTTTTTTAGAGCGCATGTTAGTAAATGTTCAGGTCCAGATTTGATTTTTACAGCAGTAGATCAAGTTTTAATATCGGAAAAAAACGGGATAAAATGTCATAATATTTCCATTGGACGATACTAAGTAGACACATAAAATATTGAAGTTTGTTTGACAAAAAAAAAACGTGAAGTCAGGTCTAATTTTTAACCAATTTGCATTTATTTTTAATGTGTTACAGAGCTAAAATTTTTTATATAATATTACTAAGAAACGATACAGCCATTTAAAAATCTTACGAGTTATTGGAATGCATGATCTATTTGGCGCTTACTACACTCCTACACGCTAGCGTCTGTCGCGTTTCACACGAGGGTTCAGGTATGTTTTATTTCATCTATCGCGGGGATTTCTTTTGATATTCTGCACACTGTTACAGAAACCTTGCAGGTGCCGAAAAGCTTTTATAAATAAAATAGCGACTTCTTTGAGTATATGATTTTAGAATCAATATTAACTTTACAGCTATGGCTGGTTCTCTATAATACACATCGATCCTAGAAAGCGAATTTGCTGTATCTTATACTAGCTGAATCCCGCGACTTCGTCCGCGTGGATTTAATTTTTAAAATCGCTTGGGAACTCTTTGATGTTGCGAGATAAAAAGTTGTTTGTTGATCGACGGGTTTATTTTGCATGGGTATAATTGACGACCCGGAGAGTGACATATGGGCTACTTTTATTCCCGAAAAGTTCCCATGGTTAATTCCACGCAGACCCAGACAAAAGCTAGTTTGAAAATAATTATCTAATATAATACTTTGATTTATTCTCAAAGCCAGATGAATGGCCCTTATTTCAATTAAAATTAAATTATAAATAACAAAGGTTAAAAGGTAAATAATTATCTTGAAATGATCTCTTAATCGTGGCAGTCCAATTAAAGTTCTACTAAGAATTCAGTAGCGAAAATCGGAGTTCCAATTTCATGGGAATTTAAGAAAATTAAGCGCAAAAGGAAAACAGTCCTACTAAGGATGATGGAGGGGAAAAATTTACTTTTTAAACGAAATACAAGCAGCGTATTGTTAGCTGGCTGTTTTTTTTTCTTTAATAGATGTCAAGGTAACATTGACTACCATTTCACCTGATAGAATGCCTGCAGAGTATGTTGACATTAGTACATCATAATACTTTACAAGTAGTTTTAAAGGAAATGTAATCATCGTGTTCTTAGCTGGGTGTTTTTCTTTAATAGTGGTGAGCGCTGCGGTCTTATAACTGGGAGGTCTCGGGTTCTAATCCCGGCGGGGGAAAAGGAATTTATAATTTCTAAATTGTCTCTGGTTTGGTCTGACGGGAGGCTTTGGTCGTGGCTTGTTACCACCCTACCGTTGAAAACGTGCCGCCAAGCGATTAACCGTTCCTGCACGATGGCGAGTACGAGTAGAAACCGATTAGGGGTATGGGTTGAATCTACACCGCCGTTCCTTCCAAGTTAACCCGCTATCATCTCCGACTATATCGTCACTTACCATCAGGTCAGAGCGTAGTCAAGGACTATCTAGTCATTGAATTAAAAAGACTTAGAGCCGGGACAATTTTTTTTTTTTTTTTTTAATTTTAAGACCCGGGACAATGGCGAACTAGACCGCATTCACGCCGGAGTGAGACCAAGACGGACAGCTTTGATAAACGACGCGCAATTGTGTACCAGTGTCGCGCTATTGTGGCGTCCTCCATCCATCATTGCTAACACCCCCTTGTCGATCGTCGAGGACCCCTCATTCAATCCTCGCAGACAAATTTTCTATACCTAATGACGGCCCCGAAATAATGGACGTAGTAACACTGTCACGAGGATTGGAATGTGTCGAATTTTGCGAGACGTCGATGCTTCAGATCTTCATGAGCAAGTGTGTCGTATGCGTTTCCCTGAATCTAATATCTTCGTTCGCGCAAAAGTAAAATCGTGGTCCCACTGTTGCCCGAACCATGGCACCTATACCGCGTTCATTGGTATTTTTCAACGCGCTCTTGGACAAGAATGCTCAATGGGATCCATTCAATGACGGCTGGACTACCCCGGTTTTGGAACTACTCAGGTCTATAGAGAGCATTGAATAAAAATGTTTTATACATGGAAGAGATCGCTCCTTAGCGATAAGGCCGCCATTTGTGCTATCATTTATTTTAAGTTAATTTATGTTACTGTATATATTATGTTTCTGTATTTATGTGGTGTACAATAAAGTGTATTCATATCATTTCATTTCATACATTATTCTTTAATGGTTCTTTCTTCTTTTTTGTGTTTCATCTAGTTAGTGTAAGTAGCACTTACGCCGTTCTAATCTATACAAATAAATAAATACTACACCCTAGAGCTCCCTCGCACTATTCCATCTGGCTACGGCAGATATCAAACGACATATTCTGTGTTAGTCTGGTGTTGCGTGTTGGTCGTACGTGATCTCTACTTGTTTTATCTCCCTGTGTTTTTCCCCCCTGTGGCGGGAGAGATATTACGTTACGTGATAAGTAATATTATTTCAATATCGTTACTAGCGCCTTTATGTTTTTTTGTACAACATGTTGCACCATACCCACCGATGGTTGCTTGGTAGAGATTGCTCTATTAGCAATAAGGCCACCTTTGCGAGATGCGTAGTTTTAAGTTGTATTCATTTTTTTTGTGTGCAATTTAATTTTTATTTCTCTCGTTCTATCTATCGTTTTGAGATATCTTGGAGAGTTGAGATGTCATACATTGACTTCTTTATCTTACTTAATTTACTTAATTTGTTTGACATGCCAATTTTGACATAAATACCGATAGCTTAAAGCAGTAGATTTAAGCATTCTGCCTTCGTAATTGAAAACACAGTAACTTAAAGGTAACTTCTATTTAACTTACTGTGTTTTCAATTACGAGGGCAGCATTGGTGTTATAGGCCCCCTGACCTATATAGTCATTTCCTCCTGTCTGTGTGTTCCCGAGAATAAAATATACGAAGTCTTTGTTTATTTAGGTAATTATGTTCCCTCTTTACTTAGTCTTGAGAGCACAGAGGGGGCTCAACATTAGGGTGCGCTTCCACGGAGGCGAAGATTAACGATGCGAGGTCTGGCAGCAACGACCCTGGTGCAGTGGCGAGCGCTGTGGACTTGTAACTGAGAGATTTCGGGTTCGATTTGGGAATTTATAATTTCTAAATTGTCTCTGGTCTGGTTTGGTTGGAAGCTTTGGCCGTGGCTAGTTACCACCCTACCGTCAAAGACGTGCCGCCAAGACTGCTTGGCGTTCCGGCACGATGGTGTGTAGAAACCGATCAGGGGTATGAGTACACTGCTATACCCCTTCCAAGTTAGCCCGCTACCATCTTAGACTACATCGTCACTTATAATCAGGTGAGATTGCAGTCAAGGACTATGTCATCGAATAAAAAAAATGAGTGAGAATAATCTTACTGTACGAAAAGTGACCAAGAAATAACAGCGTCATAATAATAATGAACTTTATTCATTAAAATATGATCTCTTCTCACGTGATTTCAAAAGTAAGCCGATATTTAATAAGTATTATGCCATGACAAGTCTAAATAGGGCACTGATGGTACGATATACCACCGTATGATACAATTTTGGTCTGGCTATTGTTTTTACAAAAAAAAAAAATAGCAATAAGGCGTTTACTTATGTAATTTTTTTCCAGTTTTTGCAACGCGTCATGTTAAACTGCGTATTTTTTCCCTTTTCATTGTTTTGTGGTAAATTCTAATGGAACAGAGTTGCTAAGTCACAGCTCCTCCTCCGCTTCAGTGGAAACACACCTTTACAAAATTTCAGTTATTCACAAGGACCTTTTCATTTTATAAGATAGCCTTTTATAATAGAAAATTTCCAATTAATTTGTTTCTCAAGATTGGTATTTCTCAAATTAATTCAAGTTCTGAGAGATTCAAACACAGATAATATTATGTAGGGTAGGTATATTATAAATTTATGGACTACCTCGTTGGTCCAGTGGTTAGCTTACTCCACTGTGGATGACGAGGTCCCGAGTTCAATTCCTAGTTTGGGCCATTTTTTGTCAATACATTTTCAGGTCCGGAGTTAGGAAGTTAGCGGTATAGCACCTCCATGCTTCGGAGAGCACGTAAAGCCGTAGATCAAGTTGATCTCTCTCCGGTCGTGTCACTATGAGAGCGAGGGAATAGACAGTGCCCCTGTGTTTGCGCACACACTCGAGCACTATAATATTTCCCACGCAATTGACTAATCTATGCGGAGCTTGGCTGACGTGACCGGATTCTGTCGGGAAGACATAATTATTGTATATAAAAATTAGTTTATTTTTTGGACTACTCGCCCTTTAGATACTATGTGTTCATGTAGCATTAATCCGATTGCGTTAATATTAGTATTTAATTCGATGTCTTAGCATGGGTAGCCTAAGTATGTCATGCTCACTTAAACATTTCTGTGGTGGTGTCGTGTGGTGCGGGTTGTTACGTTCCCTCAAATATGGTTGAGCGAAGCAATGGCTGGATCATGCGTCGTGCTCGTGAACGGGTGCCACCAACGGAAATGGGTCTGTTTTGTGTCTACTCATGTTAACATGTGTTAGGTTGTGGTAGGTGTGCATTTTTGAAACTTCTTTGTGGAAACATTGTGTGCATAGCCTAGTTTTGTTAACAATTGTAAAAAAATTTTTTTGAAAAGAGCAACTGCTGAGTTTCTTGCCGGCTCTTCTCAGCAGAATCTGCATTCCGAACCGGTGGTAGATTTATGACGTGTCATAAGAGCTACAAGTTGGCCTACATGAATTAAATAAATTTTGATTTTGATTTTTTGATTTTGCGTTGACTTTCCTTTTGCTCTGAATTCTATGAATAACAATGAATTCGCAGGCATTAGCTAGTAGTAGAAAAAAAAAATTTTTAAAGGAAATCTAGTTTTCATAAAACAATGGTAACTTGAATACTCTGTGGACAACAAATTGATCGTATAATGGTTCCGTTTTTTTTTTTCATTTCGGAACCCTATAAACGGGGAAAACCCCACATCACTATATTATTTTTTGTAGTCAAAAGTCAAAACTAAATCTATCCGCATGTTGTTTTTCAAACTAAAACAATTACTACACATTAATCAATTTCTTTGGATGTAATGTTTTTCTGGAAAATCATGATTTTGATTAAGTCAGAAAAATTTGAGCTCCATTTTTGTTTTAATTAAAAGTTATAATGGACAGTGTATACAAAAGAATCTCTGTTTCAGAAATAATAATTACAAAACATCTTTTGCAGATTTTAGTTGTGGTTTGCTTTATAATTTGCTTTTAGGTCCAATTTCGCCAACACAAATTAAATCTTATCCGAGCTTAATTTTGATATTTTGACAGTTTTTGTATTAAAAAAATCTTCCATAATCAACGTACATAATTATTTAATGGCCAAAGTATCAAAACGCTGAGGCTTATTTTTCATTGTTGGCCAGAGTGTGCGTAAATCTTTAGATGCAGATTTGATTTTTTACAGAAGTAGGTAGATTAAGTTTTAACTATCCTAAAAAACAGGCAAAAATTACATTATATTTCCAAGGGACAATACTGAGTAAAAACATATAATAATGAAATTTTTTCGACAAAAAAATCGCAAATTTAGTTTTAATTTTTTACCAATTTGCATTTATTTTCAGTGTGGTACATTACTGAGCCAAACATTTTATATAAAATTCCTATACGTATTACTAAGAGAAAATACAGCCATTTAAAAAAAAGTATTTCTCTTGAATTACTAGAATAAATGATGTATTTTGCGCTTATTACACTCCTATTCGGCGCAATACGCTAGCATGTGTCGCGCTTCATACGAGGTTTCAGGCATTATTTCATCGCTTAGTCACGATCGTGTGGGTGAAATCTGATTTTTTTCTGGCATTGTGCGCAGTCTTAAGACGTTCATGTAAAGGCATTTCAAGTCGGTTTTGTAAAAAGAATTTTTACATTTTATATTATTTCACATCACACCATCCTTTGAACAAACCATATCTGTAATATGATATTATGAATATTATGATATCTTTTGCCTACACAAAAGATAGTGAATAAATACATTTTCAATGTATTCGTAGCATCGATTTCGTAGGCATTCTATTAACACATTCATTGATATTACGAGGGAATGTTGTATTAAGATGTGGGAACAATTAAAACGCAATTAATTATACACGTGTAACTATTATTTTACGAGTAATTATAGCTTACATTATATCTAGTATACATTACTTGGGTAATAATATATAATTAATAATTATATATTATTAGATTATAGGTATATCGCATACCTAATAAAAAGTCAAATGAAGTCTCTTTTCGATATACGAAGAAAAATCTTTCTGAATCATTTTTTAGTAAAGTGAATTTTATTTTAGGCACATCTATGATTTTAGGTCATAATATTTAACATGTTTATGACATAAACTAAAATTGCTTCTAACTTTAGTCACAAAAGTTTCAGAAATACTTTTTTCCGTCTAGAAAAAAGAGACCTCTTTTGAGTTCCTGACGTTTGAATTAGGTTTGCGATATGTAAATGTAAATTTACAGGTATACATAAAAAGACAAAGAAAAAAGAATGTAAGTACAAAGAGGTTGTTTAAGCTTATCGTTCCATAGAGAAACGTTCCGTTCGTTAATAGTAAAGCTAGATTGAACAAACGGTTCCAGATTGCGAATTGGAATAATGCATAGCGGGGTATGTAAATGCGACGGATGTCGTCGTTTGAACGTAAAGGATTCAGATACGAACGACTGTGATTCTTGTCACCCGTCGGTTTCGACAAAACCTTACCTCTATTAGAGGCTTATATCATTTTTTACCTACTTCAAAAAGGAAAAATATACTTGCCCAATGCCCATGACTTAATTAAATTATTTAGTAAAGCCAAATATCACTTATCTATATATATAAAATTCAAAGTCCTGACTGACTGACTGACTGACTGACTGAGATATCAACGCACAGCCTAAACTACTGAAGTTAGAAACTTGAAATTTTTACAGTTGGTTCCTTTTATGACGTAGGCGCACACTAAGGAAGGATTATTGGAAATTCCACCCCTAAGGGGTTTAAATAGGGGATGGAAGTTTATATGAAACTCCGTCATTTTTCAAGCTGTTTCCATCAAAGTTGGTATTTGAGCTTTCAGTTAAAAATAAAGAAGTACGTGTGTCACAGTTTTTGAAAATTCCACCCCAAAATCTAATTCCACGCGGACGAAGTCACGGGGGCAAAAGCTGGTTATTTATAATGTATCTGACTAAAATATGTATGTACTTAACAGTCTTGGGAATAAATGGCTATTTAATTTTAATTTTTAATTTAATTTAAATATCACTTGCTTTAACGGTGAGGGAATTCAAATTCAAAATTATTTATTTCATGTAGGCCAACTTGTGGCTCTTTTGACAAGTCAAGGATCTACCACCGGTTCGGAATGCTGATTCTGCTGTCAAAAATGCGTTTTTAATAACATACCAGATTTAAGACTACAAATGGGAATCTACAATACTCCTACGAAAGCCAGTAGGAAGTTGGGCATTTCCCAAAACGTCATCCGAAAAAAGCGCATTATCTTTGATCAACCACGTACAGCAGACGAAAGGGAACACCGACTTTCATTCCCGAGTCGTGAACAAAACACACTCTCATTGCGCCCTACTTCTGAGGTCAACACGTGTGATGCAGAACCTATTTCAGTCTGGATTATACCTATCGCAATGAAAATACAACTCTAATCCAATGGCCATTAAGTTCACAATAAGTTTGGCATGCTGTAGTCAAGTTTACAACTACCCCCAAAGGGAAATAAACTCTAAAGTAGCCAGTTTAAAGCCTATAATGGGTTTTGTGATTTAGGAAGAAAAATTAGTGCTGCAAAGCGGCGACCATGAACGCCTCGTATGTAAATATTAGCTTGATTATTACAGTTTTTGTTTATAAAAGCTGATTTTTCTTTCTTTTTTATTATTTGGTGAATTTTCCGGTGTTTATAAAACGGTTGGCTGTTTATGAGGGCTTATTTGGGTTATAACTATTCAGTAAATTCCTTATAAATTCCTCAGGAAGCTTCAAGACAACATCTAGTCGTCTATAATTAATCGCTCAATGCTTGAAGATTAAAATCTTGGAATAGTGCGTGATGCTAGTAATTAAATAAGAGTCTGGTCGCTAATTATTTATTATAACAATGTCTGGTGGGAGGCTTTGGCCGTGGCTAGTTACCATCCTACCGTCAAAGACGTGCCGCCAAGCGATTTGGCGTTCCAGCACGATGGCGTGTAGAAACCGATTAGGAGTATGGGTTGAATGTACACTGTCATACCCATTCCAAGTTAGCCCGCTACCATCTTAAATTGCATCGTCACTTACCATCAGGTGAGATCACAGTCAAGGACTGTCTTGTCACCGAAAAAAAAAAGTTCAGCGTCATCACTCAACAGACAGCAGGGTGGAAAGAGGTAAGTACATAATATGTTCGGAGTATCTTTTTTTTATATGAATAGCGGGCAAACTAGCTGGCGAGTCACCTGATGTAAAGTGATTACCGCCGCCCATGAACATTTGTATTACCAGAGGCACCACCAATGCGTTGCCGGCTTTTCAGGAACTTATTGGTTCGCCCCTTGAATAACCCCATATTGTAATTAAGTGGGAACCCTGTCGAAGGGAGATGATTCCACAATTTGGTCCCCAACCGGACCAACGGGAATGGGTCTGCTTTGGCTGCCCATCTTGACATGCGTTGGATTGGTGTACCTACGTAGGCATTTTTGCATTTTTTGAGCTTTATTGTGGAAGCACTGTATAGCTTTATAAAAAAAAAAAAATTTTTTTTTTGAAAAGAGCAACTGCTGAGTTTCTTACCGGCTCTTCTCAGCAGAGTCTGCATTCCGAACCGGTGGTAGATTTATGACGTGTCATAAGAGCTACAAGTTAGCCTACATGAAATAAATTAATTATGAATTTTGAATTTTGGTAGTACGTGGAAAAAAAGTATCTCTGCGAGATTAAATCAGAAGAAAGAAGATCTGTAGGAGAACCAAGCTGGTAATAACCCAAAAAATTAGAAGTAGAGAATAGCCTTGTATTCTCTGTTCTGTTGCTAAATAATTTGTGGACAGATTACAAATAAATTGAATATATAGGAACCATGCATAAATCTAATAAAAGCCATCGTGAATTTTTTAGTATAATTTTTAAGCTAAAAACGTAAAAGGTTTTTTGTTTGGGCCGTTATTTATTGTTCGTTTTTGCCAAATCGCTTTGATTGATGAGCGCCGAATTTCGAAATGAATTTTTGTTTATTTTTAAATGGTTTTATTAAATAAATCTGTCAATTGCCATCGTGGCGGAAAAGTCTGTCACACCTATTTAAAAAAACGAAAAATAGGTGCGACAAACTTTTTTGCGACGCGGCGACCGCGACGACGGTGGCAGTTCGAACACCAAATTTTTTTCAAAATATATAGCAATAAAATAGTCTACTTACAATTAATTTCCGTGTAAGTGCTATTATTATTGCTTATTAATAATATAAAAAATACTGTTGCCAGGATAAATCCTAGCACACCAAGTTTATATTGTATCTATGACTATCCACTATCTAAGCTATCAGTTGAAATAAAAAAATTGAAAATTCGTGTAAGTGCAATTTTATTACTGTCACCGTGCGCCAGGACCATAAAAACTCGTCAAAGTTATTATAAATAATCCTTTATTATGTGTTAAAGTTTGTATGTGTGTGTTTGTGAGTATGTGTGTGTGTGTATGTTTATTACTCCTTCACGCCAAAACGGATGAACCGGTTGGGCTGTTTGGAATAAAGGTAGCTCATATTCGAAATTAACAAATAAGCTACATTTTATCCCGGAAAATTATAGAATTCTCTTAATCCACGCGTTCGAAGACGCGGGCATCAGCTAGTTATTAGCCAAACGAATTATACGAGTATGGGTAAGATAAATAGGTAAGTACATACTGGTAAATGTAAATATTTAAACTAATATTATTTCATAAATCAGCGAACAAACATTCTCTGGCAATCCATCAGTTATAATTAAAAAGGATTAATATTATATAGGTCAGAGTGAAAGCCCAGTCGATTGGAAATGTTTTCAATATGAAGGCTATATTATGAAAGTGAAAAATCACACGTAAAAATTGATTACCGTAACCGATGAAAACTAAAAACCGCAAGGTTTTTGAACAACAACATTTTTGTTGTAAAATAATGTGTCAATAAAATTTTATATGATAAAATATCTAAATATATAAAAGGCAAAGGTGACTGACTGACTGACTGACTGACTGATCTATCAACGCACAGCTCTAACCACTAGACCGATCGAGCTGAAATTTGGCATACAGGTAGCTATTAGGACCTTAGCATCCGCTAAGAAAGAATTTTTGAAAATTTCATCCCCAAGAGGGTTAAATAGGGGGTGAAAGTTTGTATGAAAGTCCGTCATTTTTCAAGTTATATCCATGAAACTTTGTATTTAGGCTTTCGAATAAAAATAAAAAAATACGTATTTTACAGATTTTAAAAATCCACCCCCAATGGCATCAAATAGGGGATGAAAGTTTGTATGAATGTTTTTCAGATGACGTAGTCATCCGCTAAGAAAGGATTTTTCAAAATTCAACCCCGAAAGAGGTAAAATAGGGGTTTAAAAGTCGAACTTAACGTGAGCGAAGCCGCGGGTTAAAGCTAGTTGTATATAAATACGAGTGTGGTAGGTAACATACTCGTATTAATTATTATGCCCGTTGATATCATATATATTTTTTTTTAATTCCTTGTTTTCTCCGAAGCACGGGGGTGACTCACCGCCAACTTTCTAACTCCGGGACTGAGAATTTCTTGACAGAAAACCCCAATACATTTTATGGCCCAACCCGGGAATCGAACCCGGGAACTCGTCATCTGCAGTCGAACTTGCTAACCACTAGACCAACAAGGCAGTTACCGAATATAATATAATATGATGAGCAGCGTGTGATAGTAATGGCTCTATTGTTACGCGATTGCCTGATAATGTAATCGATCGCTCACGGGGGAACAAACTTTCCCTTGCCTCCGACAATCGTGCTTCGGGGAATTTATGATACCTACTAACTACTAAGTATAAGGAACGTCGTCGGAAGTCGACTTAGGTTTATGAGTATAACATACTATTAGACACAGACGGATTTACCAGGGCCCCAAGTCTGCTATTTTACATGTCATTGTCATTGAACCGCAATACAATTACAATTCAATTATCACTAGTCCAAAATTTCGTAGTCTACTAAATTCACAATGGTCGTTCGATTTCTTATAATTGGATTGTAATTCAACGATACCTCGGTATTGCCATTAGCTTAAAAAGCGTTTGCCGAAATGAGTTTCAAAAAAAAATACATATTAAAAACGTTTATTTAAGCTAGATTCAAAGCTAGATGTGTCAGTGGCAAACCATCGGAAAACAATTGTGACGCCATTGAATTAGTAGACTACCAAAATTGCTAAAAGTAGCAATTGGGATGTCATTGATAAACAATTGAACTACAATTGCAATAGCAGACTTGGTCTCCAGCAGTCTGAGTAGGCTGGAGCCTAGGGCGGCAGATTTTAGGGGCAGCAAATTTGGGCCAAAAATTTTTATAAAACAGATAATTTTTATGTTGGTATTTGGATATGTAGTTGAATATCCTATATATGTACCCTGGGATGCACGGGCGTGGCAGACCAACGCAAGAACCATCTCTGGGATCCCAAGACTCGCTTCAAGAAATCCTTGGCAACTTGCGTGGCTTGTTAGGCTTGCTAGGCAGGAGAGAGTTGGGATGGTTGGAGTGAAGAACATTGGAACGATTGGTGCACCACACACAACCGACCCTGACTGGTTTACGTGTGGAAACCAGCCCAGCAAGAAGAAGTATATCAGTTCGCAAAAGCCTTGCATAACCAATAACCAATAGATCGGATGAGAACTTTTCTTGCTTCAAACGGATGAAAAATTATCTACATCGGTAGGAGCGGTAAAATTTAAACAGCCTACTGGCGACAAATGTACAAAATTAACTATTCAAAAGCACTTTGTAGAAGTTTATTTGAATAAAAACTTTTCTATTCTTTTTTATGTTATAATCGCTGCATTTTTTGCTGTTTGTTTTACTTCAAAACAGCGGACCTGTGCTAACAGTAGAATTTGCTGCGTACCGGTACATTGCAAAGATTGCAAAGCCACTAACTGGTTTAATTTAGTTAGAAACACCTAACTTTCTTCAAACATTTCACCGAGAGAGCGGGGACAATGGGTAACTTTTGCTTAGCTGACTGTTACTTAGTTGAATCAGCGCTTTGATTTTTGTTCCCTATTCTCACACGTTCAACACACTCCTTCTCTTGAAATAAAAGTAAAAATCAACTAAGTACCTAACAGGCTAGCGAAGTAGTGACTGACTAAAGCTTTCCGCTTATTTGGAGGACATAGGAGGATATTAGTCAACTTCAGGTTGCCTAATATTCTTTAAAAAAAATAAAAGTGTGATGGTTTTGTGTCAGGAAAACATTATTATTTAAATCACACCCACTTTCCAAAGCTCAGTCGGGAAGCTTAATGAGAGCTTAGCACGGTCGAGTCATGCAAACTTTGTTAATATTCACGGTTTAACACAACTGGAACTTCGATTATGTTCGACTTCGTCTCAGGGTTGGAATAGAAAGCACGAAGTTAATAAGCGGTGTTTGTAAAGTAAAGAATCAAGAACACCTACATTTTGTATTATAAACACGAGAGTTTGCGGGAGTACCTAGTCTTACGACGCTCGTTATAATAATATGATACCAGGCAGAAAGTTCTAATCATATTTTTCTATCATCTATTTTCACATACATTTACATTACCTATATTATTTTTAAAAATGTTTACAAAAATACATTATATAAGTAGGTATTTATACATTATCAAAAATCACACTATCACATCACACTAATATTATAAAGGCGAAAGTTTGTATGTGTATGTGTGTGTGTGTATGTTTGTTACTCCTTTACGCCACAACGCATGAACCGATTTGGCTGAAATTTGGAATGGAGATAGCTCATTCCCAGGATTAAAACATAGGCTACTTTTAATCCTGGAAAATTAAAGAGTTCCCGCGAGTCAAAAAACCTTTATCCACGCGGACGAAGTCGCGGGCATCATCTAGTAATAAAATGAATGGGTCCCACTTGCTGCGGGGTAGCACCCAAGCAGCCAGTGCTCAGGGCTCCAGAGTGAGATAAATCCTGACCATGCCATGTTTAACAAATAAAGAAAACGTCTGTAGTTCTCATAGAAGTCCATACAAGAGACCTATGTCCAACAGTGGACGTCTCTCGGTTGATAAAAAGATGCGAATAAAGTGAATTGAATTTTGTTGAATTGAGACAGAATCGTTTATCATTGACCGACTTCTTTAAATAAAAGTTTTCCGATTTGTCCTACAGTCCAAAAAGAATCAAAACCTATTGAATGTGGAAAATCTCTCACACTCAATGGTCTTTGATTTCTGTGAAACTATTAAGGTTTCTCAGAAAATTCCCGTATATAACTTCGGACTTCACCAGTGAATAAATGCGAAAAATGATTTTCAATGAAATGCTTTAATGAAACTTGAATTACTACAGTGAGATATTATTTTCAAGGTATCTTTTTTCTTTTAGGATGTTGAAAGGAAAAAGTATTCAGGCTGAGATCTGTAGAGCGCGCCGATTACTTCAAAGGCTTAAAAAACAGAGTTTCGAGCAAAAAAACGTGGGAGTTGATTTTTCAAGAAATCTAAGCTTCAATGTAGTAGGTTTACGTACGTTTTTTTAAGGCTTTCACGCCAATTAAAATACTTTAAATACACTGCTATGAGCGTTGTTGTGAGCGAGCTGTGCTTTGATGTTTTCAATTAAGTATTTCAATCATAGGTCATTGCGATCGTTTCACTGATGAAATCATTTTTAGAGAATCGACAAGCTGGTGAATGAGCGATATACCTGGTGTAGAAACGGACGCCACTGTCCACCTTCGACAGCCTGAGCTTGTGGACTGTATGAATTTAGAATTTAGATGTTCCGAAGGATCAGGGGGCGAATGAAGGGATAGCGGGAACTCCGTGCACTAACCTTGTAAAGTCCCCGGGACTGGAGCCAGGTGCACCTCCACTATCGGCCACTCCGGAATACGTGGCGTCAGCTGGGCAGCGAAGTCGTTCACACACACTATTTTTGTTGGTTGGTAAAAAACACGAGGACGGGCGTCACAATAGGTGCATGCGCCTCGCGGAGACGAAAAGTTCGAACTGAGTTAGGTGTCATGGCGTCGCAATTTTGACACCACAAACGTCATTTTAGTGCACGAAGAGAAATGGAGGGTAGATGGGAATTATTTTGACATATAATCCAAATAACGAACCAAAAAGGTGGCGTCACCAATACCAATCAAAAAAAAGAATAAGTACTGTAAAAATTCTGGCAATATAATTATTATTTATTTATTTATTTATTACCAGAGAACAAAACCATAAAACATAAACATTTAAAGGACGTGCACAAGAAATCTCTTCCTTAGAGATAAACTGACCAAGATTTCTTCTAGAAGCCCTCAAATATGACAACAGTGAGAACATACAGAGGTAGGTACTTTAAGGTTAGTTAATAATCTATTTAAAGTATTTAAAAAACAAAACTATTTTTTAAGCTATTACATAGCTTCTATCGCGGGCCTTGAGCGTGGAGACCGAATCCAGAAATTCCGTAACGAAAATAACCTGACACGGGACTCCTCTCACCGCTAGATGGCGTTGATAAAAAATGCTATGCAATAGCTTTACCGCGGCAGTCCCCGAGTGCCACACGTCTTTTTTTTTATAACTAATACCGATACACAAAATACATATTATAATAATTCAGGATATAATTAATATTATTATTAAATCTAGAGTAAATCTGAATTCAAGACACAATTTCGTAGTATATTGTACTAGACATAATTTAGTCTCTCCAAAAGATGTCGTTTATCATCCTAAAAGTATGTTGGTCTATTGTTCGAGAGTAATGGAGGAAGTTCTCAAGTGATAAGTGGTTAGTACTTTATTGGATCAAATAATTTATTATGACGACAATACCTTTACTCCATTGTAACAGGTGTAAGGGATTTTATGCGAAATATTCTGTGGAGGTTATGACTTATGACTCCTTCAGGTTGTTTGTCATTTTCTTCATAATTACCAAACTAACATAATGAGGTAACATTCGCATTAACATAATAGTTCTTTTATTCGATGTCATATCTTATCATCTTTTTTATACGACTGCCTGAAAAAAAGAGTATATTGTTTTCAGGGTTCATGTATGTGTGTATGTATGCGAGTTTCTGTATTCCACCATAACTTCTATACGCCTGAACCGATTTTGATGAATGAGGTGTTAGAATCCTTAGCTTATTCCGGATGACATAGGCTACTAATTATTCGAATTTATTCGACAACAAGATAGTCCTTGACCGCAATCTCACCTGATGGTAAGTGACGAGGCAATCTAAGATGGTAACGGGCTGACTTGGAAGGGGTATGGCAGTGTACATTCAACACATACCCCTGATGAAATTTTTCATGTGAATTTATAGTTAAAAATTAGACGAACAAAATAAGCTTGTTGTGTATTAATGTAAAAAGCCGAAAAAATGTAAAAAAAATTTTTAAAGGTGACGATTTTTGGGAAAATAAAAGTTAAATACCTACGTTATAGCTAATATCCTTAGCCGGTTTTTTTACAAAAAGTCAATGTTGCAGTTAATTCGATGTTTGCAACTTGCAGTGAACTTTTAACATTAATAATATCTAAACTTCTAAAACTGTTCGAGGGAAGCTGTTTCGTGAAGTTCGCAGCTCAACAGACTACTAAGACGTATGGGCGTTACATTTATCAAGAAGCTTTCACTTAGTTTGGCACCAGCTGCGCTTCAAGAGTTCTAAATTTTACAAAATACGACTAATATTGGAAAAAAACTTTGTTTTTTGTTCGATGAAAAATTTCAGCGATGTTACATGGCGCTTCGAGAGTCGAGACGCTATAAAAATTCTGGGCCAATTTCATCTACGTAAAATAAGTCCGGGCGTAAAACTAACAAAACGCCTAGATTCTCCCGGTAGGAACAATTTGGGTATTTATAATTTCTGAATTGTCTCTGGTCTGGTCTGGTGGGAGGCTTTGAGCGTGGCTAGTTACCTCTCTACCGTCAAAGACGTTCCGCCAAGCTATTTAGCGTTCCGGCACAATGGCGTGTAGAAACTGATTAGGGATATGGGTTGAATCTACAGTGCCATACCCCTTCCAAGTTAGCTCGCTACCATCTTAAGACTGCATCGTCATTTACCATCAGGTGAGATCGCAGTCATGGACTTTCTTGTCATGGAATAAAAAAAAAAAGTATCACAGACTTTTCACCCTGAAAACATAAAGGGTTCCCGCGGGATTTTTAAAATACCTAACTCCATGTGGATGAAGACGCTGCCAAAAGCTAATTCTAATAAATAATACACATCTTATTCGCCTAGCGATATAATGAGGGTAAATACTTAATTTTGTGGCACTCTACTTTGAAGACAAACTAGACAACTTCATGGTTATTTCTAAAATATTGTTCCACCGTAAGTGTCACCTGCGCCAGAAACGACTAGGCGATACTTTATCAAGGAATGCCAATATTTTCGACTAGCTTTTACCCACGGTTTTGCTCATATTAAGTTTGTTTTTTTCAAACCTCTATTTTACCCGCTTAGGGATTGAATTTTCAAAAATAATTTCTTAGCGCATGCCTGTGTCATAATGGCTATCTGTGTGCTAAACTGTATGTGTGTGGTTTGAGCTGTGCGTAATAGATCAGTCAACCAGTCACCTTTCATATAATTTAGAAGAAGATGTGCAATACATAAAAGTGCATGTACTACGTGCATACCATACACCATACTGGCATGGTCTTTGGCACAATGTTGAGCGCTATGGTCTTTTAAGTATAAGGTCCCGGGGTCGATTCCTGACAGGGACAATTAAGGAATTTCTTATTTGTATCTGGATTGGTCTGGTAGCTTCAGGCGTTCCATTATTGCCGAACCTACTCCTAACGTAAGCTTTCGCTTATCCGGGGAGGAGAGGGGAGTATTAGTTAAGTTGAGCATGGCTACAAAAAAAAAAAATTACGATTCAGAGAGATTCAGAATTCAGTAACTAATAGAGTAGAAAATATGATATTTATCCAAACAATTACCAAAAAACCTTCCAGGCGTTGATTAAAATCTAAAACACTGTAAACAATATTCTCTTTGTTAAACGGCTAAATAAATACTTATTATCATAAAAGCCAATTTATTGGAGCCGGACTGAAATGAAAAACACCGCAGCTTAGAGAGGCTATTTATTAAACTGGAGCGAAAAGTGTAATGACGTCATTCATTACTCCCACAGCTCGGGAGTGGAGTTTAGGGCGGGATTAGTTTATCTATAAGAGGTATGTATCTATACAATATCTACAAAAGGAGTAAAAAAATACAAAAGGAGTAAAGGAGTAAGTCAAGTAGACATATTTTTTATTGAAAGTAGTATTGACTTTGCAATTTGGTTATATCCTCCAAGCTTTACAAAAATCCGTCAAACCAGAAAAAATCAATATGGCAAAATGCGGTGTTCGCGCTGTACACCGAAGATCCTCCAGATCCAAAATACCCACCATGAATACTGGGACAGCGGAATCGAGCGGAATCATATTTTGAAATAGTGACCTTAGTTCCAATTTTGTCCTCCTGAACAGATAAGTTGGTTGGTTGGTTGGTTGGCACTATACGAAATTTAGACAGATCCATACAGAAAACGCGATCACCTTTCGCGTAGTATATTTAACTCAAATTAGACAAATTATCACTTTATGAATCTTTTGGAAATCGTCGGCAGTGAAGCGAAATATCTGAGGCTGAAATACCGTAAAATCAAATCTTTGGCTTAAGGAGGTTTCCTGTTATAATTCGCTATAAATTACCGGTTAAACTGCTGTATTCTCAAATGTCTTATTCGGTTTAAATTAAGACGGATTACGGTATTTAGGTACGCTGATAGAATTTGGAATTAAGTCACTGTGATCGCCTGTTCTCGTCAAAGGCTTTTTAGGACGGTTGAGAAAATTTGATAAGTATTCGTATTTTTGGGGTGAAACTTCTTTATCAACTTTGGGGCTTCTCAAACTTGGTTTGGTCATTTTTAATGTAGCATGGGAAGCCACTAATGCCTATATTGCAAGGTGACCTAAAGTAGGCAGCAGAGATCGACCATACAAAATGTACCTACTTAAACTATGGCGCTGCGCACACAGAGCAACTTCAATTGCCGAAACGGTCGTTTGGTAAAGAATATTAGCCAAGCTGAACTTGACCTATATTCTCCTCTTCCCTGCAAAGAAGCGAAAAGCTTGTGTTAGGAGTGGGTACGACAATAGTGCAACGGGTGGAGCTCGAACCTGTGACCTTACTGTTTTCAGTCCGCACCTTTAACCGTTGGGCTATTGAAGCTTCTAATACCTACACATGTCTTTTTGTATCTTCAAATAAATATTTACTTGCTAGCATGGAGAATATGACAAAGATACAAAGTAGCTCTGAAATACTACAGGAAATATGCTAGCCGAGCATAAAGTCAGACATGTCAGGAACTACGTCCCCATGTCCAGTAATGATATAGATTCGATCCGGAAACACTATATATAAGACTCGATTCTTGCAATAAATTCGCTGGCCGAGTCAGCAAATTGAAATTTTATCTCTGTCCTTGGGGGGATAAAACGTTGAAAGGATTTCTTATGGTGAGCTTTCCGCTGCGGTTCCATAGATTTTCTTTTCCTGGTTATTCGGACTCCAAGTTTTGATTTATTTCATTTTGGTACACACTTCCTGTTACAAAGATTCGGGAAGAACCCAAAATATCCCGATATAGAAGTCTCATAACATATGGCTCTATGCCTCGCCTGTAAGTAAGATGCTGAGGAATCAATCTGCTTTCGGAACCAGTAGTAGAGCTGTGAATTTTTTATCTTTATTTATTTTATAGGGCTTTTATATAATAAGTATATGACAACCCCATCGTATTTTTATCATATAAATATATGCCTTCAAATCTAAAATCAACAAAAATTATGATTACTTAATATTTATCTATTACTCACATTGTTTACTCACCTTCAGGGTTAAGACCTTGCTAAAAGGACTTAATTATCACCAAATTAAAAAAAGCATCTTTCTGGTTAATGGAAGGGTCACGACCAGCAGTGCAGCAGAAATAAGGCGCTATAAAAGCGGTTAAATTAAACTTAATTCCTTTACAAGTGGCAAAAACCCGTCTATTAAACAAAGAACTGTGAAAGGTCGATAATGAAAAGAGGTTATATTAACACTTAGCAGAGTTTCTTACACTTTCAAAGCCGTCAGCTTTTCTAAGTTAATTACACTTTGAAGACAGGAGCGGAAAGAACGCAAAGAACGCGGGCGTTAAATGATGAATAGTTAAATAACTTAACTTGACTTTTAACTAAGTTTCACTTTTTTAATTATGAGTAGGTATAATGCATTAGAATGGTGAGGAGTGATTTTTTTTATTCGATGACAAGATAGCCCTTGACTGCGATCTCACCTGATGGTAAGTGACGATGCAGTCTAAGATGGTAGCGGGCTAACTTGGAAGGGGTATAGCAGTGTAAATTCAACCCATACCCCTTATCGGTTTCTACACGTCATCGTGCCGGAACGTTAAATCGCTTGGCGGCACGTCTTTGACGGTAGGGTGGTAACTAGCCACGGCCAAAGCCTCCCACCAGACAAATGAGGAATATTCAAACTAGATGATGTTCGTGCCTTCGTCCGCTAGGATTAAAGTTTTTATTTTAAGGCTGTGGGAGACTCTGATATCACATCTGAATATATAAAAGGAAAAGGTGACTGACTGACTCATTGACTAGACTGGACTGATCAGGATTTTTGAAAATTCAACCCCTAAGAGGATAATATAGGGATTATTATCGAACTTAACGTGAGCGAAGCCGCAGGCAAAAGCTAGTGGCATATAATAATTCTTTTGAAAATAACGAATTGGGATATTGTTGATGGTTGTTGGGGTCCCAAGGTGCCGGAGTGGCGACCCCGCACCGGGAAGCGCAGTGTTGGCAGACCCTCCACTAAGCGGAGCGACGACATCAAATGAGTCTCACGTAGCCGCTGGATTTCGGCGGTGCAAGACCGAGGCCTGTGGAAGTCCATGCAAGAGACTTGTCCTTGTCCAGCAGTGGACATCTATCGGTTGATGAGGTAGAAGAAGTATCACGGAAATGCCTGCATCCAATTAAAGTTTCCACCCCGTACAATGTTCTTACACGCAGCGGGTTCCTCATTTTCATTAGCTTACCAATTAATTACCTTTATTCAGCATCAAAGAAAACACCCCGGAGAAATGAGGCTCACATTCGTTTCTATTTTAATAAAAAGAGCGTTATATTACCTTCCTTTTGCAGTTTAATTAGTTTTTACCAGGTTTTCAAGCTTAAGTGTTCAGTTCAAATTAATTTGCACAGATTTAATTTTTTTTTTAAAGAATACTATCCAAGCTGAAGTTGACTTATATCCTCCTTTAAAAAATAAATAAAAAAGTAAAAAAGGTGTGAGTGGTTTGCTAATTTTTGACCAGCGTTGATGATTATAAAAATTTGAAGAAGTTAAGAAGTTTAGGGGGGGTAAGGGAGCGCACTTCCATCTAGCGCTCCAACTGTCAACCTCACCTGCCCGTGGTGCCTCCTGCTGGTCTACTAACGAGGCTCTGACGACCGACAAATGGCGGTATAACCATTTCGTACTGGCTAGACTGAACAAATGACACAGGCCGGTGTCGGGCAGCAGCGACACCGTTGCGATCAGTCTAGCCCTGCGATGACCAACACGCCTGCCCAGCGCGGTCATTACGGGCAAAACCTTGTATAGTGGACAACACAAGGCCAAGGCCCCTAGTTCCCGGCGGCCCCGTCATTCCCGACCCTGGCAGCGGTCGTGGTAATGGCGGGGCAGGGGGTGCTGCAGACCCCCCACTAGGTGGACAGACGACATCAAACGAGTCGCAGGGAGCCGCTGGATTCAGGCGGCGCAAGACCGAGGCTTGTGGAGGTCCATGCAGGAGACTTATGTCCAGCAGTGGACGTCCATTAGTTGATGAAGAAGAAGAAGAAGTTTTAAAAAAAATCTGATTGAGTCATAGATGAATAATTATTAATTTTCGGGGCATTTTTTTAATACCTAGAGTTGATATTGTGCAGTCCCCGTATCACGTCCATAATTAATCAAAGGTTCCACTTAAGGGTATGATTTTCCTCCCTTGGAACCTCTTTAATTTTATAAGACATACAGTTAAAGAGTTTCGGAGCGTATTCAACTTTAAACAGAAAATTGGATTAAACTCTTCTTTCGTTTCCTTGGGGAATTTATTTTAATTAACTTTCAGGAGTGACTCTTCGCCATTAATTGGATGACGTTTAATTATTATGTTTTTCGGCTTTAACGAGTTTTTTTTAATCTAGCTCGTCAAAAATTTTATTTTCTCTTCCTTTTGTGAGATTTATTTTTATCTACAACTGTTATTTAGATACGCGGTGATCGTCTTGTATAAATTAATCGAGCAATTAGCAAGTTCGACTGCAGATGACGAGGTCCCGAAAATAAGCGGAAAACTTGTGCTAGGAGTGGGTACGACAATAGTGCAACGGGTGGGGCTCGAACCTGCGACCTTTCAGTTTTCAGCCCGCACCTTTAATGGTTGGGCTACTGAGGCTTCGAATCTAAACCGAATTTGATAATATTTTTTTTATTATAAACTGTGTAGGTACCTGTGTACCTACTATTAGAAATATTTTGTCCAATTTTGTGAAGATCTACTAAATGTTATCGGAGATAGAGTACATAACTTGTCGCGGATAGTAGCAAGTCACTCTAAATTTTTTCCACGCGGACGAAGTCGCGGGAATCAGCTAGTTATTAATACAATTACATAAAATGAAGACGCCCATTATAAACGTTTTCGTTACATCAAACAAGTATTACAATAATACAACGGCAGGCTTTGTTCCGAGGAGATCAAAGATCTGCTATCATTATCATCTTTTGTACGAAATCAACAATTCGTAAACGTCGCAAACACAGGAATATCGAAATACGAAATGTGGTGACTTGATGAATTTACGCGCTACTAAATATTGGAATCGCAAGCAGGTGAATTAAAATTACTGATTCCTGGAATATTTCAAAACAATAGCAAATTGAAACTAGCCTACAAAGACGTGCCGCGATTTAGCGTTTCGGTACGATGGCGAGATGACTGATTAGGGGTATGAGTTGAATATACACTGCCATACTCCTTCCAAGTTAGTCCGCTATCATCTTAGACTGCATCGTCACCTACCTATCAGGTGAGATCATCACGACACAATAAATGATCCGATATGACTGAAATTTGAAATGGAGATACGCAGGATGGAGTCATATTACGCAGGATTAACACATAAGCCTTAATCTGCGTTGATTAATAAACCTTAATCAACGCAGATGAAGTCGCGAGCATCTACTAGTTTATAATATTAATATTAATAATACAAATTAAATAGTTCAGTAGTTACATGACAGCAATTGTAAACCGCTCACAGTCGTAAAACACAAAGATAAGTTGGATCGTCCCCGCGAACTCTGAAGAATAGTATATTACGCCCAAGTTCCCACGTCCTGATCTTGTTACCAGCGGGGAAAGACAAATCCGTGAATAATAAAAGGATTTTCCAAACGTAATATATGACTCTTTATGCGAAAAGAATGGATATTTACTTTTGTAGACTCTCACGGAAGTCTATGGGGGCAATAAATCAGAATCTGTAAAAAATATCGCTTGGCACGATTCGGTAATTTCATTTGACATATTAGGTATAAAAGTTTATTTGAATTAAAAAGTTCTTTTTTTTTTCTTTACTATAGATGATGCCCGCGACTTCGTCCGCGTGGATTAGGGTTTTTTATTTTCCGCGGGAACTCTTTAATTTTCAGGGATAAAATGTAGCCTATGTGTTAACCCTGGGTGGTATGAGCTATCTCCATTCCAATCAGCCAAATCGGTTCATTAGTTGTCGCGTGAAGGAGTAACAAACATCCATCTATGCATTCATCCCCCCACACACACGCACACGCACACGCACACGCACACGCACACGCACACGCACACGCACACGCACACGCACACGCACACGCACACGCAGACGCACACACACGCACGCACGCACGCACGCACGCACGCACGCACGCACGCACGCACGCACGCACGCACCCACGCACATACTATGATATGTTAATAAAAATGCTGTTGTAGACCAAACCAAATTAATACCAAATAGCTATGTAAATAAAAAATAAAAATTATTCCTAAGTGTGTGGGCAAACACAGGTGCATTCTCTTATTCCCTCACTCTCATATTCCGATGGGAGGAATCTGACACGACCGTAGAAAAATCAGGCATAGAACCGATGGCTTTACGTGCTCAAAAGCACAAGGATACCACTCTTTTTTTTTTTGGGAATTTCTTGACAGAAAACCCCAATACGGTTTTTGGTCCGACCCGGAAATCGATTCCGAGACCTCGTTATCCGCATACTAACCACTGACCAAAGAGGCACTGGAATCTGAAATACAAAGTAAACAATTTCTAACGCGCAAATTAGAGAGGTTTCTCTGATATAGAAATTAGCTACTTATAAAATAAAATGGAAACAAAATGGCGCCTGAGAAAGGATCTTTTACGTTTCGCCGATAGAGCGTGAAACGGAGCACATGCGGGCCGATTCTATTCAATTTAATTCACTCAAAGAAATTATATAAAACTAGCTTTTTCGCGCGACGTTGTCCGCGTTGAATCGAGTTTTTTAAAATCCGGCAGGTTTTATTTTTGAGGTCAATACGTTACTCGTGTGAAAAAACTACTATACCCATGCAAAAAACATCAGCTGCTGCGTGATTGATGGACAAACCAACAGACACACATTCGCATTTATAATATTAGTAAAGACCTGAATCAGGATGAAAGGTTTTTGCCTTTTGTCGAAATCGACTGTCGTAATAATCCGAGACGTTTAACATCTATACTATTATAATAAAGAGAGAGCGCGAATTTTGTGAGTTTGTATGTATGTCCGGAGCAAACTTGGAACCACCGCACCTATTACAATAATTCTTTTACCATTTCAAAGGTACATTATTCCAGATGGTTATAGGCTATATATTATGCCCATAAATGTATTATGGCTAGATATTATGTGCAAATTTGTTAAAGAAGTCGGAAAATTTTTTGACTCTTAAACGTTTTCAAGGCGTGCGCTGGGTCATATACTGTTATTGGATGAAAATGATGTACGGGTGAATTGTTCCTCTTAAAGAGTTCTAAAAAAAAGTCCGCGATAGCATATGTCTATATTCTAAGGATAACTTACAGTAACCATTTCTATCTTTCAAATTTTGATTAAAAATAATGAATTATTTTCGAAGCTTCTTTAACCGATGTGATGTCAATCTATATCTAAATAAATATGTTTATTATCGTAAGTATTTAATTTAGAACATATTTGCCCTTTACACTATACAATTTAAATAAATATCTTAGGAGTTATCGGAAAATTAATATTTCCGCGCGACAAAATAATAAAATGGTGCCGGCTGACGCGGCGGGGCACGGTGGCGGGTATCGGTGCGGGATATTCGTGTGGTTCCTGTGGTGATCTTATTGACAATCGTCTCCTATAAGAAGCTCACAAGAACAAATATTTAATTTTCAACCCGGACGAAGTCGGCGCGGGCTTCTAGTTTATAATATTAGTATACCTACCTACTAGCTTTCGCCCGCGGCTTTGTCCGCTCTTAAGTACGATTAACAAGAGTACAGAGCTTAGGTTAAGGAAACAGATTAGAGGTATGTGTTAAGTGAACGCTGCCGTACACCTCTTCTAAGTTAGACCGCTACCATCTTAGACTACATCGTCACAAACCATCAAGTGAGATCGCAGTCAAGGACCAACTTGTCATCGAATAAAAGAAAGAAGAAGAATAAGGCAGAATAATGAACCTTGGCAAGGTCATCAAGGTCAGCAGGAAGGGATACCAAAATTACCGAAAAGCATTAATCTGTAATTAAGGGTATCGTGTTTGACTAACGTTGCGTTGAAGTATTTTCCGGACAAGGGAAATGATTAATTGGATTAAGTTCTTACTTTAAATAACTGATATTAATTTAAAATTTAACACACAATTAATTATTATGCATCGAATATTAAATGTGATGCTCTATATTATAATCTATACTTATAATAAAACTGTAACGGGACAAATTCTGTACATTAAATATATTTTGAAACTGAACTGAACTGAACTGAACGAATTTGAATGAAATTTGGTATAGTGGTAGAGAATACTCCGGGTCAATATATAAGATGCTTTTTATCCTGATAAACAATAAGGTTTATCCGGGATAGGGGATGAAAGTTTTTTGAAGAATTTTGTCCAATTTTGGTAAAGATCTACTAAATATTATCGGTGATAGAGGACATAACTTCGCGCGTAGCAAGTCACTTTAAACACACACACGGACACGCACGCAAACACGCACTCACACACACACACGCACACACACACACGGGTTAATGAAACTAAGATTCATAGCTCCCACAACAGCTATATTATAGCGAATATAGCAGAAAACTTCGTGTGAATTCTCGAAGGAAATTATGAAAAACGTTCTCTAGACAGCTCATCAGATTATGGCTGTGGGTGAATCAAACTTGTTGTTGAACGCCAACTCGGATTAGTTGGAAAGTTTAATCGACTGCTTCCGCGCATTCCCACCTGGCCAATTACTGATCCCTCCACTTGTAGGTCGCGGTTTTTTTAACTCACCTTCTTACTGTCTTATTCTTACTCTAAATATATAAAAGGAAAAGGTGGCTGACTGACTTTTAGTTACTAATGTTGTGATCCTTAATATAAATAATAATTAATTATTAAAAATACTTAATATAAAATTATTGTTAGATTGTTAGGTTCATGTTTAACATTGATATTTTTATTTATTGAAGGTAGTTTGATAAAATTGATATTCGAACGACACGAAGCCGAATTTGCAGGCATCTTATGTGGAAATTCTAAAGGAAATTCTGAGGTTAAATCAGAACCGAAAATTATCGGAATTATTATGAAAAAGCTCAAATATTTTCAGAAGTATTTTAACAACAATGGACTGAAGATCAAAAGGTGTTTTGGCGATGTGAAGTTGGTAACTTTTGCATTGTTCCCAAACGTGTTTTTGGAAACAAGAGATTTTGCGGTTTTGTTTTGGGCGAAGGTACCTACTTTACCCGTAATAGTTTCGAGTAAATTCAATATTTCAAAAGGTCGAATTATGGGTTTCGTTCGTTTATACGTATCAGATAGAATAGAATAGAAATATTTTTCATTCAAATAAACTTTTACAAGTGCTTTTGAATCGTCGATGAATCTACCACTGGTTCGGAATGCCTTTCCTGCCGAGAAGAGCCAGCAATAAACTCCGCGGTTGCTCTTTTCAAAATTTTTTTTTAGAATAGGTAACAAAACTATGCTATGTATGCAGTGTTTCCACAATGAAGTTTCAAAAATACTATATCTTACTAATATTATAAATACGAAAGTTTGTAAGCGTGGATGGATGGATTTGGCTGAAATTTGGAATGGAGATAGATTATACCCTGGGTTAACACATAGGCCACATTTTATCCCGTAAAATTAAAGGGTTTCCGCGGGAATCAAAAAACCTTAGTAGACGAAGTCGCGGGCATCATCTAGTGCTATATATGATAACTGCCGATTCCCGGATCGGGCTACAGAATGTATTTATTTTATCTGTCACGAAATTCTCAGTACTAGACCGGAGTTAGGAAGCCTTGTGCCTCGGTGAGCACTGAACACGTAAAGCCGTCGCTCCTGTACCTGATCTCTCTCCGGTCGTATGGGATTTCCGATCCATCGGACTATGAGAGTGAGGGAATGGAGAGTGCACCTATGTTTGCACACACATCTGTGCAATATAATATCATAAATTCCTTGAAAATTAGGCACCCTAAATCAAGCCAAGTACACAAAATTGTTATTTAACATTGTTGAAACTTACATTTGAGATAGGTACTAGGCTCTCATAAATTATGAACATCCAATCATGTATCTAAAGCATACGCTGTAACTTAATCCCTCTCCACCCTCCGCTTTAAGAATGACAGGGTCGTTCCGTTTACCGTGTTTTATTTATTTATATGATAGAGCAGAGGGTTTTGTAGAGCACAAACATACGATGCCTATGGTTATTTTATATTCTGTCGTGATTGAATCCCTGTTTATGATACCAAGCTCCCATAAATTATGTAGATCCAGGTTTGTCTCACAATACGCCGCATCTTTAACACATACAGTATATATCCTTACCACAGACTAAAGAGCAAAGCAGAGTCCTCGCGAATAAAAATGAAGCCAGAAGCTCGATAAGAGTGCAAAAAATAATATGATATATCAGACGTAGAACTTTGTAGGTTTGAGTGTATGCTCACATAAATTTTGATGATTCCAGTGAAATTTTTAAATATCTTCTTATACAGTTGCTCACAAGATCATTTTCGCAAAAAAAGCCGTTGGTAATTTTCTGCTTAACGACGCTCAATTTTGAATTTGAATTTTCCTCCTAAAAATACTCCACCCACAACTCAAAAAACTATTATGGGTTTATTTCACTAACGTAAAGTAAGTCTTATCCGAACCTTTTGATATTTTGACAGAGTTTCAATACAGAAACTGTAAAAACGCCCAATTTAATAATTTGTCATTCGACATTGATAAAATCGGAAGTCGCAATCGATTTCTTTTAAATCATCTTGTTTATGCTTGCGCTTGACTTGACTTCTTCTTTTTGGCTCTTCCTGTCTATTTATTTCTTTAGTCTACTATTTTCCGGCGTACCTATATTCAGAGTCTACCCACTTCGTATACAATTTTATAGGGGCTTCGTTATACTGCATATTGGCTAAGTAAACCTTCTCTTACCTAATGGATTTCCTTTGTTTCGTTTAGACTAAAGTACGGTAAAGTATAGTCTGGTTCGTTTAGTTAGTTATATTGTTGAGTAGGTGAAGTAGTTTTGTTCAGATTTACGAGTATGTAGATATTTTCTGAATTTTATTTTGTATGCTCGTTTTCAGAATTTGCAGCCTAAGAAAATATATAATTTCGATAAAAGCTGTAACACTCCATCGAGAGAGATAAAGCTATACATCAGAAAGAGAATAGTAAGACTGTAATCTGCTTACTTACGGTACTTTCCCAATTACCTACTCGATACTTTTATCTCATCACTAGATTTCACACGTCACACAGCAGACTATAGTCTACACTATTCTCTTCCTGATGTATAGCGTTATCTCTCTCGATGAATGGTACAGCTTTCTGGAGCTTTCCTAGGTATTGAACCAAGAGTATCGATACCTGAGTAGTACTTACTACTTACTACTACTTTACTCGAATACTTTTTTCGAATTCCTAAGTATTGGATAGTAAATACAATACTAGACATATCACCTGTCATCGCTGTCATTAATTACTTGTTCTGTGAAGCTGTGTAGCTACTACTTGTGAACACTGTTCTCTGGTATTGTAATCTTACTAAGCATCATGCAAACTTGACGACAAACACGATCATATTATATGGCCTGTCTAAATCACTATGCCTGTATAACTCTTCGATTTAGTTGTCCAACTTGAAATTGTAAGTCTGCGGGTACTCTTACTTGTAGTAAATACGAGAGCGCGCTTTTGTAACGCTGGCATGATTGGGTTGATGTTTATGGTACGCGGGCAGCATAAATTATGTAGATCTGACTTTGTGCCACATGTCGCCACATTGTCTCGCACATGCTCCCAGAGGGTAGGCGTGTGTTTTCCTACGCGTACTATATAATTATATATATTTCCAAAGATCTAAAGTCCTAATCACAATATTTAGACAAAATATTAACCAAGTTAAGTAGGTACTTTGTAAAGATTTTATTCTGCGCCGCTCTTGTAGTCTCCAGAATGTCGTCCTTGGTTGCCTATCATCTTTGAGAAGCCTATCATAGTATAGAACTAACCAAACAAACTTTCACAAACAAACACACTTTCGCATTTATATTGTATTAGTAGGATTCCATAAAAGGTATAAAACGGTGCACTGGAAATGCAACGCGTTGCGGCCTACGAATAAATTATTATTTACTAGCTGATGCCCGCGACTTCGTCCGCGTGGATTGAGGTTTTTGTTTCCGCTTGAACTCCCTTATTTTCCGGCATAAAAAGTAGCCTATGTCCTATTCCAGACTATAATCTATCTCTGTGCCGAATTTCAGCCATTCGGTTCAATCGTTGCGACGCGATTGAGTAACAAACATCCACACTTTCGCATTTTAATATTATATATATAATATATATATATATATATATACTAGATACTAGATACTAGACTAGACTAGACTAGACACTAGACTAGACTAGATATACTAGACTAGACTAGACTAGATAGACTAGATACTAGACTAGACTAGACTAGATACTAGACGATGCCCGCGACTTCGTCCACGTGGATTAAGGTTTTTTTAATTCCCGGAGGAAATCTTTCATTTTCCGGAATAAAATATAGCCTATGTTTTAATCCCGGGTATGAGCTATCTCCATTTCAAATTTCAGCCAAATCGGTTCATTCGTTGTGGCGTGAAGGAGTAACACACACACACAAGCACACACACACCCATACAAACTTTCGCCTTTATAATATTAGTAGGACTACAAGTCAATTAGGATTAGGATATTAGGATTCGTATGTTGCTGCATCGTCGCGGTGTTTCTGCGGCGTCCTACAGAGAAAAATCACTTGCGACAGCGTCTCAGCCATGTAGCCCATTACGTTGCGGCGCCGCAACGCACCGTGTGGCATCGCTCTAAGGTAGGGGTAAGTGTTATCACGTTCACACATGACGCGTTCGCGACAACATGTAGCGTCGTTAGGCCTAATTGCTCAGATAAAAGCACTCGCTTACAGGGGGCTCTTTCCGTGCTTGTAAATGTTTAACATTCGTGTCTTACATTTTAAGTTTGAAATCTTCATAAGTTATTTTTATAGCCCCGTAGGCGCAGAACTTTAGAGCGGTCTTTAGATGCGGTCTTTTAGGCTGATGGTCGATGGGGTCCCAAGGTGCTGGAGTGGCGACCCTGCACAGGGAAGCGCAGTGTTGGCAGACTCCTCACGAGGTGGACCGACGTCAAACGTGGCGCAGGGAGCCGCTGGATTGAGGCCGCGCGAGACCGAGGCTTGTGGAAGTTCATGCAAGAGACATGGACAGTGTTCGTTAATACAAGGTTAATACCTTTCATAAGACGCTTCTATAGCAAATGCTTTTCATTCCCAGGCAGTTTTATTTATTTGGATACATGTATAGATTAGATTATGTTCGTATAAAGGTCGGTCGTAGCTAAATAAAATATATGTTACTATTCATTCGTATTCAGGATTTTAAAGTATGAATAAAATTGTAGAGATGTAGAGCTAAAAGTTTTTAGAAGCCATTAGCATGGCCGTAATAAGAGTGTTTATTTTTCATTAGTCTACAGATTACTCTAATTAGGTTCGCCCTCCATCTCTCGCCCCTGAAGGCAAAATAAGATATTCTGCTTTCATTTCCAATGTATTTTCGAATGAAAGACTTTACAAAACGATCGCTACAAAAATATAATCGTAGTTAAATGTATAAGCATATTATACATGGGGTATAAATTATTTATTACTATATATATAGCTCCTCGTGCTGATTCACTGATTGACTCACTCACTCACTCATTGATCACCTCTCCTGTAAAATTTTGTATGGAAAAATTTTTTTTCACTCACAGTTTCGTATAGAGGACAAAAATTCATTCGGAACAAAAATATGGAGAGAGCTGATGATTGAGGATTTCGGAGACGGGTGAGGAGCACCGGCCAGGGTATCGAAGATAGGTAGGTGTTCAACCAAATGTCACTCGAAACCTAATCTAATTGGCAAAAAGCCGAAAAAAAAATCCAAAATGGCGGATTCAAGATGGCGGCCATACAAATTTCGTCGGTGTTTATCTCGGAGACTGTAAGAGATAGAAGCGTGGTTTCTTTACTAGTTATTATATATGAAGCAATAGGATAGCACTAACAGCCTATATTGGTTAGGTTAGGTCAGGAAGAAAAACATCGTAAGGACGATCTACCTGGCGCACCGCGCAGTGTTGAGCGTTTTGGTCTCATAACTGGGAGGTCTCGGGTTCGATTCCCGGCGGGGGCAATTTGGAAATTTATAATTACTGAATTATCTCTGGTCTGGTCTGGTGGGAGGCTTTGGCCGTGGCTAGTTACCACCCTACGATTCCGGCACGATGGCGTGTAGAAACAGATTAGGGGTATAGGTTGAATGTACACTGCCATGCCTCTTCTAAATTAGCTCGCTAGCATTTTATATACTGCATCGTCATTTGTCACTTATCATTAGGTGAGATGGCAGTCAAGGACTATCTTGTCATCGAATAAAAAAAGGGGGAAGCTGCACGCCTGAGATTTCTTCATAATGCTTTCAAAGTGGTGTCAGCGTGGAGAATAATGGCCTAAGCCCTACTTATTCTAATAGACCCGTGCCTAGCCCCCTGATTCTGTAACTCAGTGCCTATCGACGACGATAGGTTATCCATTGAAGGTTTGAAGAGAAATGTCATTTACTATTTCATAGTAAACCTTCAATGGATAAAAAATATATGTCAGTGGCTTTCATTTTTTGATACGCAATGAGTTACAGAATCAGGGGGCAGTACTGTAGTGGCCTTGCGATAGTTTGAGATGATTAGATGACGTATTAAAACCCACTACAGGTCACAATCCCGTCAAATGTCAATCAATTTCCCCGCTAATGCAGCCCGGGCGTCATTTGCTTGCGGCTTTACAAATTGCCCAACCAATGTTGCAGAATGGGCCGCCGAATAAATCAACTGGTTCAAACAAATTACTTATCGCGCTGCCATTTCGCGTGGCCCGACAACATGTAAAACATAAATGTATGTCATAGTCATACTAGTTGATGCCCGCGACTTCGTTCGCGTGGATTGAGGTTTTTTAATTCCCGCGGGAACTCTCTACTTTCCGGGATAAAATGTATTCCAGTCTATAATCTAACTCTGTGCCTTTCAGCCAAATCGTTTCAGTCGTTGCGGCGTGATTGAGTAACAAGTATACATCCAATCTTTCGCATTTATAATTTTAGTAGGAAGTAGGAGGATAGTAGAAAGGATTGAAATCATTGCCTACCTTTAAAACGCATACATTACCTATAGCATGAACCAAACACACGTTTTTGTCTGTCTACAATTTTACTTATTCATATTTCTCCTTCACCTTTATCGATCGATAGATGTCCACTGCTGGACATAGGTCTCTCGCAGAGGCTTTCACATACCTCGGTCTTGCTGTATTAGATATCTGGACTGAAATCAAACACCATCTTAGACTGCATCGTCATATACCATCAGGTGAGATCGCAGTCAAGGACTATCTTGTCATTAAATTTAAAAAAATGATAATAATAATGTCCTCCCAACCGAATCCGGCCACGGCGGCCAATCTCCACAGAGATCAGCCATCTGCGCCGGTGATATTATAGTGCACAAGTGTATGCGCAAACACAGGTGCACTCTCTATTCCCTCACTCTCATAGCCCGATGCGATGGAAAATCCGACAAGACCGGAAAGACATCAGGCGCAGGACCGACGGCTTTACGTGCTCTCCGAGGCACGGGGGTGACTCACCACCAACTTCCTAACTCCGGGCTACTAATGAAAATTTCTTAACAGAAAACCCAATACAGTGTTGGCCCGACCCAGGAATCAAACCCGGGACCTCGTTATCTGTAGTCGAACTTGACCATTAGACCAACGAGGCAGTTAAAAATAAATAAATAAAATCTTTTGCAGCAGCGTTCAAATCATAAAACGTGACCATTCATTGTTCAATCTGATCCTTAAATTAGTTTGGGAGTTGAGTGACTACTTGGATACTTGGAGTACTTATGCAATTAACTTTTCGCCGAGTCAGACAATTACTCGGCGCTGTCGACAGTGAATTGAAAGATTCCGGGCTTAATTTTCTGCACCTTTTCCCTCAATTTCTGTAGAAGAAAGGCCTCTTGTGGCTATTATAGCTGAAGCATTAATGCGTTGTTAAACGTTTTAATATGAGACCTGCAGTTTGAACACACTTTTTCACGTGTGTGAAGTTTGCATGCATTTAATGATATGCATGCATTAGTTCATTCATTCATCTCAATACAACACATGCGGATTACCAGACTGCACACACTTATATAAATTTTTTTTAAAGAATATTAGTCAAGCTGAACTTGACTTATATTCTCGTCTCCCCTCCAAGTAAGCGAAAAGCTTGTGCTAGGAATGGGTACGACAATAGTGCAAGGGTTGGGGCTGGAACTTGCGACCTTTCAGTTTTCATTCCGCACCTTTAACCGTTGGGCTATTGAGACTTAGAAATAATCGAAAGGAAAGTGCCACCCAAATCAATAACACCTGTGAAAGATAAGACCCTTTAAGCCTCAATAGCCCAACGGTTAAAGGTGCGGACTGAAAACTGAAAGGTCACAGGTTCGAATCCCACCCGTTGAACTATTGTCGTACCCAATCCTAGCACAAGCATTCCGCTTATTTGGTGGGGATAGGAGGATTACCTATTAGTCAACTTCAGCTTGCCTAATATTGTTTAAAAAAAATAAAAAATAGGAAATGAGCTGATGATCTTCAAATCCTGAACAGATCTTCATAAATTATAGCTTAGAACCATCTCGAGCTCAGCTTACAAACAAAACAAAGTCGCATCAAAATCAGTCCATTCGTTGGGGAGTCGGGGAACAGACAGAGAGAGACACAGATACACACATACACACATCAAAGTTATAACACCCCTCTTCTTTCGTTGGAGGTTAAATGTCGGGGATGTTTCTATCTACGTACTTATTCCTACACGTTCCATTCAGTTGATTGGATTTAGGAAACAATAGATTTGAGGTATCTTATGCGTAAAATATAAAGACAAAGGTTTCTTTGAAACCAGAGCTTTTGTGGAAGGCCTATTGTTTCCATCTTATCTCTTTGTAACGCACACAAGAAACTAAACCTGGTTTCAAAATTTACTACGTAATACCTACACGTACCTGGTACTATTTAACTTTATTCCACGCATGAATGTAATCCAAGAGCCCGTAGAGGTTTTTGAAGAAGTGCTTGAAATAAGAAATTGGTATGATGCATTTTGTAACTACGTGGGAAGTTAATATTTCTTTAAAGACCATCTGACAATTAGTTAGAAGATATAAGAGGGTGGTTAGAGCTGAGTTGCGTAAAATTAAAAGATGCATTACAATAGAGATGACTCAAAGAAGTCAAATGATAATGATGGTGATGATTATGGCAAATCAAGTAAGTAGTGTCTTTAGAAAAAACTTTCAAAGTAAAAATAAAAAAATTAACAATTAAAAAAAATAAGATTTTAAAAAATCAAAAATAAAAATTGCACAGCGCCTTATCACCACCAAGTTTCCCTTAAGGATACTTGAAATAAACCGGACTCGTAACTCTAAAATGCAAACTACAAAAAACAGTACAGCATTCGGTCAAAATCTGTTTCGCTCGAAATTCGGAAAATGAAATTTTATGAATGGAATGAAACTGGCATGTTATATTTACCATGAAATTTGATTAATTTGCTAAAATTTGAGTTGAAAACTGATATGAATTCGCTAAAACCATGCACTCAGTAAAATGAAAATACCAACACAGACTAATTTAGCCATTGAATACTCAAAAATGTACAACGAAAAACAAATAAATATAAATGACAGAATATAATGGTAAAAGCGAGTTTATTAAATTGTTTACTTTTTAACTTGAAAAATGAGTAAATTAAATTTTTATTTAAATTTTTGTTTTCGTAAGAACTATGTACTTAACGAGTAAAGATAAAAAAATATGGCAATGAACTTTAGTTTAAAAACAGACCACAAAGTTCTTTGCCGATTTCACCTGTAAAAACGTTCGAGTAGACCGAAGTTTTAAAACTTAATCTCTCACAAATTCTAAAATATTTTAATACTTGAACACTTTCCAAGACAAAGTTGCGAGACAAACTTGTGGCTCAGCCGATGTATCTGCTCGGTAAATGAAAACTCGTTTAATATTTCGGCTAAGACTAGGACAGAAATGACGTAGAAAGAAATCAAGGCTGTTGCTAAAAACCGCTCGGAATGGCGTAATAATGTCCACCCGACCGAATCCGGCCACAACGGTCAATCTCCACAGAGATTAGCCATCTGCGCAGGAGATATTATAGTGCTCAAGTGTTTAAACAAACACAGGTCTATTCCCTTACTCTTATCGCCTGATGGGACGGAAATACGACACGTCAGGAACGAGATGAGGCGCAGGACCGACAGCTTTACGTGCTCTCCGAGGCACGGGGGTGACTCAATACCAACTTCCTAACTCCGAGTTAGTACTGACAATTCCTGGACTGAAAAACCATTATATGGCCCGACCCGGGAATCGAACCTGAGACCTCCTCATCTGCAGTCGAATTTGCTTACCACTAGACCAACGAGGCATAGAAACCAATGGCGTAATACTGTAAAGTTGTAAATGCCCGACTAGGACATAGGACTAAAAACATAGAGTTCTATTGCACAAGGGTTAGTAAAAAAAGTAATTGTGGAATCATCTCCCTTCGACAGTGTTCCCACTTAATTAAAATATGGGGTTATTCAAGGGGCGAACCATAAATTCCTGAAAAGCCGGCAACGCATTGATGGTGCCTCTGGTACTACAAGTGTTCATGGGCAGCGGTAATCACTTTACATCTGGTGACCCGCCAGCTCGTTTGCTCGCTAATCATATAAAAAAAAAATTAAAATAGGAACTCATTATTAAGAGCGCGTATAATGGTAAATCTTCAGAAAAGTTTCGCATTTTAAAGCGCGAATAAAACCGAAAGCATTACTGATTCTCAACAATTTCGTAGCTTTCTCATTAGGAAAAATAATGTTATAGGTTGCCGCTACCTTCTTTTGAATTAATAATCATTATGTACCCACTTATTACGAAGTAAGAAAGTTCTTTTCTTTGTTCATTATTATTCTAACCAGGAAGTAATCGCGAAGGTAAAGTTTCACATGGTGAGATTGCAATCTAACTTTTGCAGCACTAAGGATTTTATAAAAACTTGTTGCATTGCGGACCAACTTTGGTAAGTAGGTACCTAGGTCTTAAATCGTGTACTTACAAACAAAATTTAAAAAAAAATCCAAACTGAGCAAAGGTTAAAATAAATATTGCGAACCTTAAAATATAATCTTGATTCGAATCTAGGCCATGAGATTAGCTGCTGTAACATCGGTAAATCGTATTTTTTTACATAAAACCTTCTTCTATGACATTAAGAAGCACTTTTTTTTTGTATAAACATATACAGTTTGTTCTACGGGTATTCGTGGCTATGGCTAAGTATAATATGGCTAAGTCAGCTAATGTCATGAATCCAGCACTTCCTTTTTTTCTACCACTACCTCTTCATCTTTATCTATCTCGGGACCCCAGTCACCTTTTCCTTTTATTTATTTAGATGTAATACGTATGCTTTATTACTTTTTATTTCTTTTATACTAGTGGACGCCCGCGACTTCGTCCGCATTCCTATACAATGCCCGATAATATCAGCTATCTACCAGTGAAAGTCCCGTCCAAATCGGTCCAGCCGTTCCCGAGATTAACAACAACAAACAGATAGAAATGTCATAATTTAAAATAGATGGCGCTGGCTGTAGATTGGCTCGCGATATTACGTGATTGACGGACGTTGCATAAGACGCTGCTACACAAAATCGCTTTTCGTTCCAGACACTTCAATTTTATCTATTTGTATAGATGAAAAATAAAAATATAGGGACAGTTGTTAAGAAGAATAAAATTAAAAGAAAACAGTAAGTAGTAAAGTGCAAAGTACTTCCTTATCAGTATTAGACCTACACAAAGCTATTAGTTTCTATCTCATTGCAGGAGTTCCCGGAACAATCGACATCAAATTGAATCGCCTCTCCGCCGCACTCCAGTCTTACATTTCATTTAGCACTTGGCCGCTCCAATTTTCTCATAATATGAGCATGTGTGTGTACTGAACAAGGAAAAATAAAATTCTATTCTATTAGCGCTGTATTCAATGATTGTTGCACTACTTATCCTACTTTCTACTAATCCTACTAATATCACACTATCACCAATCATATCATATTATCACAGCACATTTAATATTATAAATATGACAGTTGTGTGTGTGTGTGTGTGTGTGTGTGTGTGCGTGTGTGTGTGTATATTTGTAACCCTTTCACGCAACAAAGAATGAGCAGATTTGGCTGTTTGGAATGGAAATAACTCATACCCAGGATTGACGCATATAGGCTACATTTTATCCTGAAAAGTTAAAGATATTCCGCGGGAATAAAAAACCTTAATCCATGCTTCGCGAATTCCATGTTTGGACGAAGTCACAAACTTTCGCCTTTATAATATTAGTGTGATTGGTGTGATGTGATAGTGTGATGAATTATGAATTGTCCTACCTTCTTATAAGGCCCTTTCTATAAGGCTTCTTATAAGCCATAGTTAGCTTAGCGACTATGTCTCGAATCCATCCAAAGACAACACGCACCGTTCAAAGACTATTCTTCAGGCACTGAGGAATTTTGGACGAGAAGACATGTCGAAGCTTCCCGGATGCTGCCCAGGTAACTACAACTCTACTCTGAATAGTAGATATTGAATGTTAACCGCTGATGGCTCATAGTGACTCACAAAGTGTGCGTTAATGTGAACCCGCGCTTATTCTATATCTTCAATATCCTAAGTGCTCTAGATAAAGCATCAAGTGTCCAAGTGTAGGGGGTTCAATCAAGTATTGTCTGCTGAAAGGATACCTTGTCTTGTATACTATCGTCTTTTACAGACTCTTGATGTATTACCTACAATCAGTGCTTTGTATTTTTGAAGATCGGTAATATGAGATTCGGCTAAATGGATAGTGGATACAGAAACTTATTTTTAACCACCCCCTTGTCTTCGGTATCGATATCACAATCGGTATTCTTTACCATTTTGTCTGGTGGGAGGCTTTGGCCGTGGCTAGTTACCACCCTACCGTCAAAGACGAGCCGCTAAGCAATTCAGCGTTCTGGCACGATGGCATGTAGAAACCGATTAGGGATATAGGTTGAATATACACTGCCATACCCGTTCCAAGTTAGCCCGCTACCATCTTAGACTGTATTGTCACTTACCCTCGCAGTCAAGGAATATCTTGCCATCGAATAAAATAAAAAATAAAATATTATGTAGGTACTATTCTTAACTCGATTTATCGTTCGCATCTCTCCTCGCCTCTCGTCATGTTAATGATACGCTTGTCTCGCTCTATCCTTAATCATAATTTTTTGTTATTTACTCGAATAATAAGTTTAGTATTATTGGGTTTCCAATTCTAAATTAGTTGTTCAAAAAGTTATATCGCGTTGATAGCGCCCCGTTCGTACGTTGCCAATACCCATGGCCGCACTACTAATGCACGGTCGACTGTGCGTGTCAGATCCAATCGATGCCTGCTACTTCAAAGACTTCATAGCTCCATCTAGCCGGGGGGTCTCCGGGGGGTGCTCTACATTCCATCAGCCGAGACGTGGTGTCCACTTGAGGATCTTACGGTCACCGGTCCTTCGGAGTAAATGTGTTCGGCCCACTGCCACTTCAATGTGCTAGCCTTGGGAACTACGTCGTACGTACTTTAGTTGGGGAATTAGATAGATAGATAGTTAGATAGATAGATAAAAACTTTATAGCACACAAGAAAGAACCAAAATTGAATATATCTTAAAACTACGCATGCAAAGGTGGCCTTATTACTGACAAAGCAATGTCTACCAAGAGTACCAGGCAACCATCGGTGACAGGAGTAAAATTAGGTCTGATTTGTGATGGTAGGTGAATTACTTCGTTTTGGATTTACTTTTATGTAACAATCGTTTTGTTATGGTTATTAGGTATACTTCAGGTGGCATACATTTTTACAAACAAAATCAATAAACAGATATTTCACGTTTTATCCTTATTTTAATGAGGGTGTCATGTTCTTTATTATTGAAGAAATATGAAGGGTTCTGTACCAAAAAACGGCGAAAAAAAAACGTTTCTGGTAATCCACTTTAATTTTAACTAGCTTTTGCTCCCGCGACTTCGTCCGCGTGGAATTAGGTTTTGGGGTGGAATTTTCAAAAACTGTGACACACGTACTTCCTTATTTTTAACTGAAAGCTCTAAATACCAACTTTGATAGAAACAGCTTGAAAATTGACGGAGTTTCATATAAACTTCCATCCCCTATTTAAACCCCTTAGGGGTGGAATTTCCAATAATCCTTTCTTACTGTGCGCCTACGTCATAAAAGGAACCAACTGTAAAAATTTCAAGTTTCTAACTTCAGTAGTTTGGGCTGTGCGTTGATATCTCAGTCAGTCAATCAGTCAGTCAGGACTTTGAATTTTATATATTTAGATTTATTTTTATTTTTATTATTTATTGTTATAGCGGCAATAAAAATACACATTCTCTGAACATTTCGACTTTCTACCTATTACGGATCATGAGATACAGCCCGCTGACAGACAGACAGACGGAGGGACAGCAGAGTAACTCTACGAAACCCTAAAAAAAGAGAATTCTAACATTTTTCCTTCAAATTAATTTGAGCGGGCTTGTATTAGGAGTGGATACCTGGAGGAAATCAAGCTCAAACCTGGAGTTTTGTTAGTCAAACTTGCAGATAAAATGTTCGAACATCCGCCTGTTCGATGTTTCATGCCTACCAGCAAAGTATCGGTTGAATAATTGATAGCCTTTTCGCCGACCCCAATTACAGCTTCAAAGTGGACCGTAATGGGACAATTTGCCGATTCCGTACAAAAGAGATCATTTCGGGAAGTAGGTAGGTATTTATTAAGTACTTAAAGGCAGATAATATTATTTGTGAGGTCCTGTTTCATTTTAATAAACGAATTCGTTATTTCTCTCCGTTTTTAGGGCTAAGGGTTCTGTTACTAAGCCTCCATTGTCCGTCCGTCAGTCCGTCTCTCAGCGCGTTGAATCTCATGAACTGTAATAGGTAGATTCTTGAAATTTACACAGAATGTGTATTTCTATTACCCCTATAACATCAAATAATAATAAAAAGACGTGTGGCACTCGGAGACTGCCGCGATAAAGCTATTGCATAGCATTTTTTATCAACGCCATCTAGCGGCTCACCGTAGAGGAGTCCCG
Organism: Hipparchia semele; assembly: GCA_933228805.2. Classification (NCBI taxonomy): domain Eukaryota; kingdom Metazoa; phylum Arthropoda; class Insecta; order Lepidoptera; family Nymphalidae; genus Hipparchia; species Hipparchia semele. The sequence continues at coordinate 11,475,169 of OW121727.1, read as the reverse complement.
TGTCAGGTTATTTTCGTTACGGAATTTCTGGATTCGGTCTCCACGCTGGCCCGCGATAGAAGCTATGCAATAGCTTAAAAAAAAATTTATTCAATGACAAGCTAGTCCTTGACTGCGTTCTCACCTGATGGTAAGTGACGATGCAGTCTAAAATGGTAGCGGGCTGACTTGGAACGGGTATGACAGTGTACTTAAACCCATACCCGGAATTCGGTTTCTACGCCCATCGTGCCGGAATGCGAAATCGCTTGGCGGCACGTCTGACAGTAAGGTGGTAAGTAACCACGGCCAATGCCTCCCACCAGAAGCCTCCACATAAAAAGCTTTTGTTTTTGCTCGATCTTAATAATAGCTGGTGAATCTTGAACGGAACCTTTCGTGTGCGAATCCAATTCGCACTTAGCCGGTTTTTTATCTAATATTATAAGTTTTAACCTACAGTTAGGCTTTTGTTACATTTTTACCCGAGGGTTCAATTCAATTAATTTATTTGGGAATAATACTTTAGATAGAAAGGATAAAGAAGGTTATTACAAACGAATGACTCGTTTTAGCCCAATAATTTTGTAAGAAAAGATATTTAGAGCAAAACATTTACTCGTAAATGTTTTGTGCAAAATTTTCTTTTCGAAAATGAGTATCTTTTTGAATAGAAAAACAGGTTTGAGACTTGGTAATAATTTTTTGTAAGCATTAAAAAGACATCAAGTTTACATTAACATGACGATTATTATTATAACGTTGTTTATAAAAAAGTATGAAAGGAGCCTGAGAATACAAAAATTGTTCGAATTCAGGTTCGAATCCAATCCGTTGCATTATTGTCGTACCCACTCCTAGCACAAGCTTTCCGTTTATTTGGAGGGGATAGGAGGATACTAGCCAACTTTAGCTTGGCTAATATTCTGTTAAAAAAAACAAAAAAATATGTAAACTCAAAAAAAACGCTAAAACCCTACCTAAAGCCGTCTCCAACCGCCCCTATAACGGCCCCTGTCCTCACATCTAACCTATTTAACCACAACACGTCAGACAAACCACCATCTGAACGTGAGGGTAACTATCAAACATATCTAAGTATTATTTAATTAATTACACTAATCTAAACAATCAATATTTATTCGATTAGGGCGCGATTGCTATCACAATCCCTTAGTCAAATACAACGACCTAGACGCGGGAGCATTCAATAGCCGTATGAGTCTCTGGAAGAGACTGAATTAATAACGTCCAAAGCGCTGTACTAACGGCGAGGCGCCGCGGCGCCTACGTCGTCAACAAAGTCAAACTACCTACTACTAGTTTTATCTAGCTACCTTCAATACATTAAAGTTGTATATCTTTACTATTTCAATATTTCGCCAACAAGTATGATAGAGAATCGAAATTGAATCGAAGCTGAATTGAAGCTATTATGCACAAAATCAACAATGAAGGTATATTGATTTAGTCTATGATACTTCCATGATATTGATCGACCACTTATGCAGAGTTTCTGTACACAGTTTTGTTAACAAAATTCGGAAATATCATTCTCTCTAGGAGCGGAAAATTAATTGCCTGTTTACTGGCTATCTCCAATTACCGAATCAACCTAACAGGAAAATTGCTCGTCCTCATAACAAAAGAGAACAAAAGGGAATATATTTTCGGCTAATATAATACAGCTTGTTATAAAGAAATCCTGGGGTAATCGTGATTTTAATTATAACAGGGAAGCACTTCGACTCCTTATATTCAATAAAAGTGTATTCATTAACTTCGACTCCTTATATTCAAACATTAGCTTTTGCTCCCGCAACTTTTTCCGCGTGCAATTAGGCTTTGAGGTGGAATTTTCAAAAATATGTACCTACTCCTTTAATGTTAATCGAAAAACAAAATACTAAGTTTCATGGATATCACGCGAAAATGACAGAATTTCATATAAATATTCATCTCCTATTTATCCCCTTTGGGGATGGAATTTTTGAAAACTGTGAAGCGGGTATTTCGCTTTTTTTAATAGAATGCCCAAGTTTTTTGGATTTAACTTGAAAAATGACGGACTTTCGTAAAAGTTTCAGTCCCTATTTATCCTCTCTTGGGGTACAAAAATCCTTTCTTATATTTCAGTATAAATAGATCAGTCAGTCAGTCAGGACAAGCCTTTTTATAAGTACAGATTATTACAAACTAGATTTTACCCCCACTTTTGTCCGCGTAGAGTTAGATTTATAAATATCCCGCGAAAGCAGTTAGTTTTTCCGGGATAAAAAATAGGTAACCTATGTCACTCTACAGGTAGATATACAGATGCAAAAACCACCTGGATTCATTGAACCAACAAATAAACGCACTTTCGCATTTATAAAATATTAGTGAAGATTAACTAATGCAGGACCGATTTGAATAATGTACCCCTGGGCTCTAACTACAGTAAAATTGAACAATAACAGAGGAATAATGCAAACGTTGACCCGAAACTGTACAAAACCAGTCATGTGAGAATTTAATTTGCACGAGCCGAAATAAAAACAAATATCGCGTTCATTCGAACGGTAGGGCAGATATTTAATGTTAAAATTCATTATTAGGTAGGTATATAGGTGCCTAATACATGTGCAGGCATCTTGCTGCACATGTTCAATACCGAAATTAAAACTTTTAGTGGGGGGGGGGGGGTTTCTTCGGACAGTCCTAGAGGCAATTTTTTTTTATTATCATCATACAAACATATCCTCTTTCACACAATCCATCCATCTCTATTTTGGTCTTCCTCTACTCTTTTACCCTTCTACATGCATGTTTGACATTCTTCCACTAATGTAGTTTTCTTCCCTCCTCATTACATGCCCATACCACGCGAGCCTATTACTCCTCATCTTTTCGATTACTGACGCTACTTTCAAACTTCCTCTTATATACTCATTCTTTATCTTATTCATTCTTGTCACACCACACATCCATCTCATCCTTTTAGTAGACGCTACAAACTTTAAATAAAAAAAAAGACGTGTGGCACTCGGGGACTGCCGCGGTAAAGCTATTGCATAGCATTTTTTATCAACGCCATCTAGCGGCTCACCGCTAGATGGCGTTGATAAAAAACGCGCCATCTAGCGACTCACCGTAGAGGAGTCCCGTGTCAGGTTATTTTCGTTACGGAATTTCTGGATTCGGTCTCCACGCTGGCCCGCGATAGAAGCTATTTTCCGCATTTTGACAACAGTCCAATATCAAATTTCATGAGTGAATCCCGGGAGCAAAAGTTGGTGCAAATATTTCCCAGGTAGGTAAGTAACTAAGTACTCCGTACCGACATTATTCGCTCGGATGCATTTGAATCCGGCCGAGTGCGGGACAGGCTCCGACATAAATACCGCGGATATTTGCTCGTGTGATTGCGCAAACATCGGCGGGACGACAAAACGCACAAATGGAGATTGAAGCTCATAGCCGTGTTTTAAAGCCTTCCAATCCGACAAGTTTGCATAAGATCTCGCATATTAGAGGCTGTCGACGTTTATGCCACGTTTGGATTTTCATGGAATATTTTAACAGCATAATTATTTATTTGCTATTAACTAGATGATGCCCGCGCCTTCGTCCGCGTGGATTAAGGTTTTTGATCGCGCGGGAACTCTTTAATTACCCGGGATAAAAAGTAGCCTATGTGTTATTCCAGGTTATAATCAGTCAAATCGGTTTAGTCGCGTCGTTGTGGCGTGACTAAGTAACAAACATAAACTTCCGCATTTATATTATTAATAATAGAATTAGTAATCTAAATATATACAAGGAAAAGGTAAGGACTGTACATATACAAAGTTCAGATTTGGAGTATTTATCTACTGGTTTTTCTTCAAAAGGAATAAATTATACTACCCACAAAAAGTAGAGGTATCTTTTTCACGGCAACATAGCGACAAACAGAATGGTAGCTATGTTTGTTCACAGTACGTTTATTTCTTTTTATTTAAATTTTTGATTGGGTTTTTAGTTTAGGAAATTTTAGTTTCTCTTTTTTATTTTCAACTAGGTAGCTGATGCCTGCGATTGCGTTCACGTGGATTTAGTTTTCAAATCCCGCGGGAAATTTTTGATATTCCGGGATAAAAAGTAGCCTATAACACTCTCCAGTAGGGCTAACATGCGCACCACGAGAAAATTTTGTCTACACTTTACTCGTGAATCTCTGTAGAGATTCACATAGAGATTACGAGTAAACGTGTAGACAAAATTTTCTCGTGGTGCGCATGTTAGCCCTACAGGTTTGCAACCGCTGAATAGGTATATTATAGGTATATTCCCATGTATAAAATCACATCGGTTCATAGCTGCGTGATTGAAGGATAAACCAATAATAACACACATCACACTATAAAGGCTAAAGTTTGTATGTGTGTGTGTGTATGTTTGTTACTCCTTCATGCCACAATGAATGAACCGATTTGATTTGTATTGATAGATTAGTCAGTAAGACCTTTGACCTGACCTTTTCCTCTTATATATTTAGGTAATAAGCTGAAAATAAAATACTAACCTACATAATACATACCGTCTGAAATAAACCATTAATATTTATTTTAAAAAAAGCTGGAAATTCTAATTCTTGCATACAATATGTAACCCGACTTGGCGGTATCGCGTTTTGACTCAAATAAAGTTGTAGTATTTTTTACCCCGAAGTTAACAATTCAACACACTTTTATTTTTTATTTTTTGCACATTGCTCGTTTTTGAACCTATTTCAATATTTGTTTTTAGTCCAAAAAGCACACAGTCTGGTGTTCTACTCTAACTGTTTACGCAGTGCTCGCCTGAAAAAAGCTAAAGCTCTCAGATATCTGGATTTACGAGGATTATCTAAGGCTGAGCTGCGCATAAGACTTTTACTTAATTCAAATATGAATTATATTTGTATTGTTTATTGAATTTGTATCCCAATTCGAGTTTCCAATTCAATGGAGTTCATCCATGGTTGATAAATTACCCTTACTTTTTAAATATTTTCAAAACAGCATTTTTTGATGATAAAAAACATTCATCAAAACTTTACTTTAACTAGATTACAATAACACATAATATATATATATAACACATAATATCAACGTAAAAATTCTTTTTATAAAACCGACTTCAAACGCCGCTACATAACAATACGTACCTATATCAATTGTGCCTAAAAAATTTGAAGAGTTTAGATTTCTCCAGGATCCCATCATCCGATTCTAACCTTATGACAATGGGACCACCTGGAAAGTATACTCGTTTCAACAAAAGAAAAATTTTCCAAATCGGCCCAGGCTTCTTCGAGTAGGTAATCGGCAAACATACATAAAAAAAAAGATTCCCACGAATTGATAACCTCCTCCTTTTATTGAATGTCGGTTAAAACTCAAAGCTAGCGAATTACAGAAAATCATTTCCACAAATAACCACGAAGAGTCAATACCAAGTCATTATGTATTTTAAAAAGGATTTACGCTCTCCAGGATAGAGCAGTTAGGAAAAAGGTTAAAGCGAGATAGCAATAGCAACGAATATCATTACAAAGCTTCCTTGGACCGACCGACGTAATGACGCGACCACACGCAAATGCCGTCATTTGCCTAACAGATTAGATAGCAGAGGCAAAGTTTATTTACTTTGTTTTTGGTTTTTCTTTACATAGTTCGAACTGGGGAAGGACCGATGGTCGTTGGGATCCCAAGATGAACTCGCACTGGAAAACGGAAGGAAAACAGTGCAGACCCCCACCAGATAGACCAGATGAACTTTGGCTCACTTACTGAAAGCGCTAACTTACCATGAACAAGTAGGTATCTAATCTGAAAGCTAAATTTCAAAGTAACAAATTTTAAGTTTATTTATTATAAATAAACTTAAAATCGTTTAGAGCGTCTACTCATGTATACGTCATTTTCTCGTCAAAATATTTTGACCCTATGGGTTGGGAGAGGTTCAAGTTTTGGCAAGTCAGCACCCTAAAAATAATGACAGGAGCTGTCAATTCGAAAGCTAGGTATATGGCATGTCTCCGAGGAACGAGCGTTTTTTTTTCCTACCATAAAGCACCATTATGTAATGGTGGCTTTATTTAATAAAGGAATGAGCGTAACAAGCATTTTCTTTTTCTTCTTGGTCACACCCTTAATTGCTGAAGGTCGTGTCCATATGAAAGTGCCGTCGTAGCGTTGGTTGCTACAGCCTTCCACTCTGTTCGGTCCTCAGCCTTTCTAATTGTGGTTGTAAGTGGAAGGCCAGTAAGTGATTCGACCTGGTCTGACCAGCGGCTTGGTGATCGGCCACGTGGTTTTTTCCCCTCCACCTTACCTAGAACTATAAGTTTTTCCAGGTTACTAGGAAGCTTCGACCATTTAGCAGGGACGTGGCAAGCGCACGCATTCCCCTCTGCCGAAGTACATGTACAAACGTACGGTTCAGCTTGTAAGTGTGACAGCTTTTGAGCTAGTGTGTGTTCATAGAGACATTAAGTATTTACAAGAGTGTGCGGAAGTGAGTAAATGTGTGCTGTACGTGATTACCCTACCTCACCGCAGAAAGTGGCAGAATATATTCAGTACTAAATCTGCGTAAAGGCGCGTCCCGGCTAAATGTTCGAAGCTAGGAAGGCGTCGGGCAATATGACCAAAAGAGCTAAGTTAAAAAAACAAATATACTAACAAGCATAATAAACTCAAAATCATATAGCACTCCTCATATTTACGTAATTTTCTCGTCAAAATATTTGGCGAAGAGATTCCAATGTTTGCTCAACAAAAACCTTTTTGCGAGCTATACCTTTGAACGCCCGCAGTTAGTCTGTGGCATAGGGGTCAAAAGAATAATATCGTTAAGCGGAGTGGTTGTTGGCGGCACGGGATAGCCCGGCGTGAAACGAGTGCAGATAACTGTAGGATTAGTATAAGATTTAATTCGATTAATCGTATTCGTATTCGATGAAAATAACGTCAAAATAAAACAAACCTTAACTGTATTTGTATAAAGTCACGAATTCAGTGCCATCGTTTTTAATTTGGAGCGTATTCGTATTTATTTTATTTTATTAGGTTTACTTACAAACAGTTACACACTTATACTAGCTAAGTGTAGTGATTCATGGACAAATAACAAAAACATTCACAAAGACAAAAGAAGAAGAAAAAACAAAACAAAAGTGTTATCTTAGAAAAAAAACTATGTAAAATATAGAGTGACAAATAAGTAGTGACTTAGTATTCGTAAACAAATAAGAATGCGTACACGAATTTGGGCTCTGAGACAATGTTTTTATAGTTCAATTTACTTAGACGTTATTGTCATCGAACAAGAATACGATTAATCGAACTAAATCTTATACTAACCCTACTGGAGATGGGTTTAGCGCGCTTTGCCGTTTGTATCGGAGCTATTTACTCTTTTAGCTTCACAGAAAATGTATTACATCATCAAATGCTTATAGGCACCTGCAACTTTTTTCTCTTTCTATTACGTAACTCTTATCCTCCGCACTCTCTAAATTCAGGCTCGCCGAAGAGGTACGCCATGTACTTGTCCTTGACTGATAATGTCATAAGAAGTAGGATTCTAATTAGAGCCAAACTTCGTTTTTACGGAACGTAATAGCGAGAATAAAGAACTATCTATCCTTTACCATCAGAATTCTAGAAGAAGTCCAAATATGGTTGAGCGAAGCAATGGCTGGATCATGCGTCATGCTCGTGAACGAGTGCCACCAACGGGAATGGGTCTGCTTTGACTGCCCGTCTTGACATGCGTTGGATTTGGTGTTCCTACGTATGCATTTTTGCATTTTTGATGCTTTATTGTGGAAGCACTGTATGCATAGCATAGCTTTGCAAAAAAAATTTTTTTTGAAAAGAGCAACTGCTGAGTTTCTTGCCGGCTCTTCTCAGCAGAATCTGCATTCCGAACCGGTGGTAGATTTATGACGTGTCATAAGAGCTACAAGTTAGCCTACATGAAATAAATAAATTTTGAATTTGAATTTTGAATTTAGGACACATTCATATACACACACTGAACCGCTTTCAAATTAGTCGAAAGCCTACATTCAAGTTAGTCGCCGTGTAGACAAAACTAACATTTACTTAATATCCGAATGTGACGTAGAGCTGAGCGAAGTAGCGACTTTCTGATATAGATTAGTGTCACCATCTCATCCATTACAGTGGGACTCATTAGGACAACTCCTCAATTGCCCAACTGTGAAAGACGCTGACTGAAAACTGAAAGGTTATCGGTTCTATCCCTATCTGTTGTACTAAATTCAAATTCAAATTTTATTTATTTCATGTAGGCTAACTTGTAGCTCTTATGACACGTCATAAATCTACCACCGGTTCGAAATGCAGATTCTGCTGAAAAGAGCCGGCAAGAAACTCAGCAGTTGCTCTTTTCAAAAAAAATTTTTTTTTTACAAAGCTATGCTATGTATACAGTGCTTCCACAATAAAGCTTCAAAAATACAAAAATGCATAGGTACACCAATCCAACGCATGTCAAGATGGGCAGTCAAAGCAGACCCATTCCCGTTGGTGGCACCCGTTCACGAGTATGACGCATGATCCAGCCATTGCTTCGCTCAACCATATTTGAAGCATTTTGAACTATTGTTTGAAGCCCATACCATCTGCTTATAGTCTTCAGACTGATTGCAGATTTAAGGGACAAAAAAAACTATTGTTGTACCTACTTCTAACACAAGCCTTCCATTTAGTTGTAGGGAAAAGAGGTATATCTGTTTAGCAGGATTAATATTCGTTTAAAAAAAACCTTAGCTCATTCCACAATTCGCTCGTCTAATGCACAGTAACGTTCCCTTACTTTTCAATATTAAATTTTTTGACGACCTTCTGTGCCAAGTTGTGAGAGTCTTTCTACAATGAGAGGTCTCGGGTTCGATTCTCAGCGGAGACAGTTTTCATTTATATTTTGTTAAGCTGTCTCGTCACTTACTATTAAGTAAGAATAAAAATAATGACAATTTCAACGAGCAATTCAATAAAAAATTTAAGGGGGGAAAAAAAGACGTGTGGCACTCGGGGACTGCCGGGGTAAAGCTATTGCATAGCATTTTTTATCAACGCCATCTAGCGGTGAGAGGAGTCCCGTGTCAGGTTATTTTCGTTACGGAATTTCTGGATTCGGTCTCCACGCTCAAAGCCCGCGATAGAAGCTATGCAATAGCTTAAAAATAAGGTAGTTTCGCTTTTGCTTCACATGAAATATAATGGACAAGTCATGCAGGATCTTCAACGGTTTTCATTATCGGTTTCGCGTAGAAATAATATGCTACGAAGTTGCTACGGCTAAGTACGGGAGGCATGGATTTAAACCGTTTTTCAAAGGATTGTAGTCAAAAGTCCCGGGAGTTCTTATATTAATGGTGACCCTCGCACCAGCGAACTGCAGAAATTGAAGTTTTAACAAGGCTTGAAGATCGTAGCTTTGAAGTACACCGCTGCATAATATTTATGCTGAGTACGTGTTTAGAATATTTTCAAAGCCTCAGAAGTAAGGGTGGAATTCGAAATAAAATGGTGGAATAAAACTTTTGATTAACCTGTGGTGAACGAGTGATATGTACCCAATACCCATCCGTATTAATAGGTTGATCTTTCTCCAGATTGGTGTTATTAAATTCGTGCCCGTTTTCAACAACCATACCTTTATTTTTAACGTGTGGAAATGCCTTTACGCATCCCGCCCATTTGTGCAAACGAGCGGGTATGTGGGACTCGTTGGTACTGCCGAAATACCCACTAAAACCCCCGCCTATAAATCATCCCCTAAGTAGGAGTCTTTTCACGTAGGTCGCCTTTAAATACAATCAAAACACTTTTAGATGTTTCATAAATCATTTATAGGTTCGTGAAACCGAAATTGACAGAAAGCTTCACCTAATTAGCTTAGGTAGCCCGTAAAAATTAGGGAACGTTGGTGAAAACTGGCGTAAATCTTCAGTCTATGCATAAATAAAAAGATTTTTCCTGGCTGACTAATTTAATAACGCACAGCCTAAACCACTGGAGTTAGAAGTTTGGTCAGTAGGTTTATTTTATGAATAACATAATAGTAATATTAATGGCAATTAATATAAAAAAATCGCATCAAAATCAGTCAATTCGTTAAGGAGCTACGAGTGAACAGACAGATACTCACACAGACACTTCAAACTTATAACAATCTTATTTTTCCTTCGAGGGTTAAAAATGAATGTCTATACTAATTGGGCTTGAGCAATAAAGCCTTAATTGCCATTTAAGTTTATATAATTATAATTAGCACATCTTCCAACTTAAGTGACTAGTACAGAACTCTCTACTCTCAGTAGGGTGGTAAGTTAATTAATTTTACTTACCACCCTACTGGCAGAGCAGACTTCAGCGAATTGAGAAATTAATAAAAACCGTCTATTAGTCAAGGAGCGCTTATAGCCTAGTGGATTAGACTAGTCTCCTTTAAAAAAAAATTGACTATAATTCTCCTCTCCCCTCTAAAACCGAAAGATCCGTTGCACTATAGTCGTACCCACTCCTAGCGCAAGCTTTTCGCTTATTAGGAGGGGAGAGGAGAATATAATATCGCTCATTTGCGACAAGAGTGACATAATTCAAAATTCACCAGTGTCGAAAATTTATACTTTTTGCTATAAAACCAACATTACGCTAAGCACAAAAAAATAAGAGCGAGATAGATTGTGACTCAATGCTCTGTCGCTTTGTTGGCCGCTGTGTTGTGTCGAGACCGCAGCATCCACAAAACATTACTTTCTAACGAGAGAATTCGCTCATCGTCGATTTTGAATTATGTCACCCTTGTCGCAAATGAGCGATATGTCAAGTTCAGCTTGACTAATATTCTTTAAAAAAAAAGAGCGGAAAGCTTGTAATGGATAGAAGCAAGTGTTACTTTGCGGAATTCATGAAGATACTAAAAGGAAAATTCATATTTTGCTGTAATCCGCCGAACAACCTCGTTTCTCGTCCAAAATTCCTCACGGCCTGAAGACTAAAGTCTTCGAACAGAGCGTGTTGCCAGTGATGACTTATGGATCCGAAACATGGTCGCTAACTATAGGCCTCATAAGAAGGCTCAGGATCTCTCTGCGGGCGATGGAGAGAACTATGCTTGGAGTATCCCTGCGAGATCAAATCAGAAATGAGGAGATCCGTAGAACTAAAGGAACCGACAATGCTCAGTCAGTGACCAAACTGAAGTGGAAATGGGTTGATCCGCTTCTCCAGCTGATGTGTGATTGGATAAACCAACAAACCAAGAAACAAACACTTTCGCATTTATAATATTAAAAAGTAACGAGTAAGATGTGAAGTGATGATGACGAGTTGAGATGAATGAAATGAACGAAATCGCTCTTAATCAAAACCCTGTTCTTGTGAATGAGTGATTTGTAAATGTTTCGTGAGTTTCCGAACGATCGCCCTCCATCCCGGCTCATTTGAGATTCTGGACGATTTGCCGGATCGTTAAAGTGATTAGTGCTGAGTTCGGGAACAAAGTGCGAAGGAATTACGGGCGCTCCCGGCATGTGACCTGGATAGCTGCTGTGACGTCAGAGATCAGTGATAGTCTAGTAATTTTTGACGACTTCCTGGCGCAGTGGTCTTATAACTGGGAGGTCTCGGGTTCGATTCCCGGCGGAGACAATTTGGCAATTTATAATTTCTTAATTGTCTCTGGTCAGGGAGGCGATACAGACCTGTTCGATAACATACCGTGTCGATGCGGTTAGATATCGATCTCGTATAAAAAAAAATTGTCGTGTGATTCAGAGCGTTTGGTTTGAGGATACGATTCGGTATCGACTACGTTATCGACATGGACAAGATACATTCGATTACAAGATCATTTACGAATTGAAATTATGTTGTACGGTAACAAACCGAATCGATCGATAAATAAGTTATCGGAAGGGTCTGAATCGGGGGGCTGGTCTGGCTTTGGCCGTGGCTAGTTACCGCTCCACAGTCAAGTCAAGAGATATCCCTTCTACCCCTGTATTAACATTTAAATTGGTCAAGCCGTTTTTGAGTTTATGACTGTTAATTGTTAGTTAAGTTTAGCTGTTTAGTTTATTTTTTTTTACACTTTTTTTCCGTTTTTCTTGTTCTTTTTCCCAAATTGCAATTAGGTGCATTAGGTTTTAATTTTGTGTAGGTATAACAGCGCCAGCTCGCCATCAAACAGGCTGCTTGTCGAGATAATATTAATTTGTGCATCTAAATCTACACTACTATTATCGTTATGTCACAATAATCAAAGGTAAAAATATATAAAAAATCTTATGTCGACCCGTGCGAAGCCGGGACGGACCGATAGTGTAAATTTAAAAAAAAAAGTTTTGATCAGACAACTACTTGATCTTGATTTGATCAGACTAACGAACAGCAATTGATTTGATTTTTATACATAGATTCATTTTGTAAAGATTAAGTATAGTTTCTGAACGTGTCATAGGTTCCAGTAACTTAAAAGGTACACGACCTATAAACGCTTCATTAAATATGATCATTATTCAACGGCCTTTGAAATGAACATCCATTACCGCTATCGTCAACATTATATGGGTCCATAAAGGTATGTGTGTAAGATATGATGATTATCCCTTAATGGCCATCACGTTAATGTATTTAGCTATCACGTGTTATATCAATAGGGCTGTGTTTATCTAAATTCAGGGATGATAATTTATTATCCTACTAGCTGGTGCCCGCGACTTCGTCCGCGTGGATTTAAGTTTTAAAATCCCGCGGGAGTACTTTGGTTTTCCGGGATAAAAAGTAGCCTATGTCACTCTCCAGGTCTATAATTCAACTATATACCTACCCTTGCAAAAAATCACGTCGATCCGTAGCTCTGTTGCAGCGTTATTGAAGGACAAACCAACAAACCAACAAACAAACATACTTTCGCATTTATATATTATAGTAAGAATAATATAATGTGGTACGAACGAAGTTGCGGGCATCAATCAGTATTATTATAAACAAGCGAAGTGAGTTTGTTTGTTGATTTGTCCTTTAATCACGCAGCAACGGATTGTCGTTTTTTTTTTTGCATGAGTATTAGTGGAGTACCTATTTATAAAAACTAAATTCACACAGTTGAAGTCGCAGGCATCAACTAGTTGTGATACATTATCCAAATGGGCAGACGACTTAAAATAAATCGCAGGGAGCCAGAGGCTCAGAGAGAGGAGAGGGAGGGAAGGAGTTGGGATTCACACGGCGCAAGACCGAGACATGTGGAGTCCCTACACTGTATAGCATGGACGTCTACCGATTGACGAGGATGCAAATCGAGGACGAAAAACTAAACTTAAATATAGAAAGGACGTGTACAACGTCCTTTCTATATTCAAGTTTAGTTTTTAAGTTTATTATGTACAGAATAAATAAATAAATAAAATAAACTAACAATTTTTAAAGCCGGTTTGTGAACTAATTTAAAGTAAGTAATCCTCAGGGACTCAAGTGTCTTGAAGGTTGTCAAAAGATTCCCCTCACGACGCAAGACGTAAAAGTCCGCCAAAAAACGTCGCTATTACGACAAGTGTGATATGTCATTAAAAGGAGACTCACTTGAGTCTCCATCAAGCTCGAAAGCACTCAAGCTTTGAGCTCAAGCTTTTTTAAACTCAACACATCTCGCATAGAGTAAAGGACATTGCATTTAAAATTTGCGGGTGTTTAGGTAGGTTATAATGCTCTGAAAATAGACAAGAGACATTATTCTTCACAAGTGTGGAAACATCGATAAAGATTCTGTTCCCTCACTTTCATAGTCCAACATCGACGGCCTCTACGTAAATCATCGGAACTGAAAAATAACGATTTTTTTCATCAGCTTAATTGGCTTCTATTGTGCTATATTTTACGTCCCGCTAATGAAATATAGTGAAATCTTATTTAAGGGAGCCTTAAAATAAGATTCGATTATTTAATTTTTGTTTATTATTAATTACTAGCTGATTCCCGCGACTTCACCCGCGTGGAAAAAGTTTAGAGTGACTTGCTACTATCCGCGAGAAGTTATGTCCTCTATCTCCGATAATATTTAGTGGATCTTCACCAAAATTGTTACCGTGATACGGAACCCTTTTTGTGCGAGTCCGACTCACACTTGGCCGGTTTTATTTAACACAAAGAAATGTGAGTAACATCACAGTGTGAGGGCTGTAAAAATAAAATTTATTCTTTTAGGTATTCCTTACATTCGTGTGTAACATTTCAGCTCTTCCCCAAGTATTTTAACGTGCACTAAAAATAAGTAATATGAAATAGCTAGCGCGCCTCGCTAATGAATTTGGGTAACAACGTGCTGCGTTCGTTACTGGAATAAAAGGCTCTTAGGACTTTTTTATACGACTGTCTGAAAAAAGAAGTAAATTGTAAAAAAAAAAAACAGGCAAAAATAACGTCATATTTCCAAGGAATGATACTAAGTAGAATCATAAAATAATGAAATTTTTTCAACAAAAAAAAAAATCGCGAAGTTAGGTCTAATTTTTAACCAATTTGCACTTATTTTCAATGTGTTGCATATTATAGAGCCAAAATCTATAATTATATAAAAAGGCTTGTCCTGACTGACTGACTGACTGACTGACTGACTGACGATCAACGCACAGCCTAAACCACTGAAGTTAGAAACTTGAAATTTTGACAGTAGGTTCCTTTTATGACGTAGGCGAGCACTAAGAAAGGATTTTTCGAAATTCGCCCCCCAAGGGGGTAAAAAGGGGGGTTAAAGTTTGTATGAAACTCCGTCATTTTTCGAGTTATACTCATGAAATTCGGTATTTAGGCTTTAAATTGAAAACAAAAAAGTACGTGTTTCACAGTTTTTAAAAATTCTACCCCCTAAGGGGTTAAATAGGGGTTGAATGTTTGTATAATAGTCCTTCGTTCTTCAAGTTATTTTTCAAGTTACGTTTATGAAACTTGATATTTTGGCTCTTGATTAAAAATAAAGAATTACGTATTTTACATTTTTTTTAAATTCTCCCCCCAAGGGGGTAATCTTCTTATATATAAAAATGAATCGCTTAATGTGTTGGTAAGCGCATCACGCGTGAACGGCTGGACCGATTTCGCTAATTCTTTTTTTATTGTGTTTGTTATTGTTAGGAGAAGGTTCTTAATATAATAAAAGAAAATTTAAGAAATATTAACCACCATATTAAATTATTTCTAATGTAACCGCTTTTACAATTCAAACTTTTTTGATGTAACCTTATGGCGTTTGACATAACATTGACAGAATGCGTGCTGCCAATTTCGTCAAAGAGGATGTAAAAAAACTTAAGACAGGACAACGTCTGTCGGGTCCGCTAGTTTTTATATAAAATTCCTATACATATTACCAAGAGACGGACGAAAAAATTAATATCCATTTAATATATTTGGTGCTTACTACACTCCTACACGCTAGCATATCATAGAGGTTTCAGGTATGTTTTATTTCATCTATCACTTACCATCAGGTGAGATCATAGCCAACTATCTTGTCATCCATTAAAAAAAAACAAATGATAAAAATTAATTTCTTACATACGAGTACAAAGTCACGAATGAAACCACTTTGTGAAAATTAAAATTATAAACAGCCATAATATTATTTCAGGTGATTTAAGCCTTTTGTTTCGATTTAACGATTCGAAACGTGGTTGTTAAAACAAAATCAAATGAGACGGAACAAAACGAGCTCTCGTTTATGGTTTTCGATTAAATTAACGATAACATTACCGCCTTCCTTTCAACGTCCTTCCAACGGTCACAAATAACTGTATTACTTAGCCGATTGAAGTAGGTAGGTACCGGCATGTCCAATCTAGCCGATTCTGTAAAAGCTGCATATATCCGGGATAGTAAGGTTAATAAGTTTTATCCGGGATTCTTCTTTTTTTATATGAATAGCGGGCAAACGAGCTGGCGGGTCACCTGATGTAAAGGGATTACCGCCGCCCATGAACACTTGTAGTACCAGAGGCACCATCGATGCGTTGCCGGCATTTCAGGAACTTATTGGTGAGCCCCTTGAATAACCCCATATTGTAATTAAGTGGGAACACTGTCGAAGGGAGAAGATTCCTCAATTTGGTAGTACGTTCTTGCTGGGCTGGTTTCCACACGTAAACCAGACATGGTATGTTGTGTGTGAATTGTGATACACCAATCCAATGTTCTTCACTCCAACCATCCCAGCTGCACACATGCCGCACCATGCATCTGTACGATTACAGAGTGGAAGGGGATCGCCTCATCGAATTAAAACCCTACCAAGTACAAAAAAAAGATAATTAAACCGCTCTCTAGTGAGTACGATTGGTACAGATTGTAAAATTCCAAACTTTCCCAATTAGACTCATTCCCGCGGTCGTCGAGAAATATACTGAAAAATATTCTAAAAAAAGTTGTTCCCGAGAACCAAATTGTTCAGCGTCGGCTGCCCTCAATTAGTTTAGCTTTGTTTCTCTTCGTAAGCCTGCAGGGCAGAAATAAAAGGCCTTGTGTACTGCGCTCCTTAGAAACAAAGATATTTCTCTCGTATAATATTGCTTGTATCCGATCCGCGGCCGTGGTCAAAATTATATTAAAATCTGTACCTACATAATATGATGACTCCATCACACCAAGAAACCGGACATGCATGTGTGTGTGTGTGTGTGTGTTTTTGTGTGTATGTGTGGCATCGTAGCGACGAACGACGACGGGAGTTTTAAGTTTGACGTGTCTGTGTGTGTATGTGTGTTTTTTTGTTAGAAAGGTGAAGTAGTCGGGAGTGTTCTTAGCTATGTTTGATGAAAATCGATCAAAGATGGCCGCCGCCATAAAATGGCGGATTACATATTTTTATTTTAACGATTACTGACTAGCGCTACCATCTTAGACTGCATCGTCACTTACCATCAGGTGAGATCGCAGTCAAGGTCATCCAATAAAAAAAAAACTATACCTTTAGTAGCTAGTAGCTACTATTAGGTATTCTGTGCCTATTACTTATGACACGGAAAGTTGTTGAACAATTAATTGTTCAGGTGCAAACTTCCAACTAGTTGGGTTTGTTTGCGACCTTTTTCCCACCAACATAAAAGAAGTTCTTAGAACTTCTTACCAAGGGATCAACTAAGAAGTTTTGAAGCAGTTTTTTTTATATAAATACTAGCTGTCGCCGGCGACTTCGTCCGCGTAGAATTTCTGATTTCCTGTATTACATCCGCGCGAAAGCTACTAGCAAACTCTGAATCTATTCGAAACTAGTATGGTGTAATATTATGCTAGTACTAAAAAAAAGTTAAACTTATGTACTAAGTAGGTACTATTAGGAATGAAATGGAAACAAGGAATCAAACAATAATAGTACATTATTCATGTTCGTTCCTTGTGGACCAATTCAGTATGTGGTTCTGTCGCTTGACTCGGAACTATTGTACTAATAGTCTAGAAGCCCGAACTAGCACAGTCTTTTAAATGTACTAGTACTGAGCGCTCATTTTAGTGACCGAGCAAGAACAAGCCAGCTCAGATATGTTAATACCTGAGCTATGTCAGAGAATAGTTAAAGAAGATTGCTAACGTCATATTTAAAAAAAAAACTCACGTTAGCCTTAGTCATAGGAATTTATTAGTTGATGCCCGCGACTTTGTTTGCGTGGATTAAGGTTTTTAATTCCCGTGACAATTCTCTTATTTTCCGGGATATAAAGTAGCCTATGAGTTATTCCAGATATGTATATATCTCTGTGCTAAATTTCAGCCAAATCGGTTCAGTCGTTGGGGCGGAATTGAGTAATAAACATCCGTCCATCCGTACATCCATATATGTATACAAACTTGCATTTATAATATTAACAGGATTTTTTATGTCTCTCAGATGTTACGCCATCTACCAGCGTTCAGTACAACTACGGGAATAACACTTAAAACACTAACAATGTGATATTTTTTATTGAATTTGAGAAATTTTTTTATTTTGATCGCAGAAATAAACAAATATAACGAATCAGAAAAATATAATAATATATTTTGTCAATTCCACCTATAAAATATAATTTGCAATCCTAGTTACGCCATCTAGTAACATTTTTAGCGTTATAATTTTGATGTATAAAAAGAATTAGCAATCCATTCCTTCTCAATAATCTCTGGCTATGTACATACAAAATGATTAATGAAATGGGTTAGAAACACCAAGTCATTCTGACTCTTCCTAATTTAGACTTAGCTTACCCGCTTCCTTTCGCTATACAAATCTATACGTCTGTAAAGTCTATAATATATTAAACGTCGTATATGTCTAGCCAGAGAGATATCGTATGATATTACTAGAGTAGGGAAGATTTAATTGCCATCTACTAATAGGTGTAATTTTCTAACTACACCGAAATGCACAAACACCCAAATGCTTTTTTTTTATTGGATGATAAGATAGTCCTTGACTGCGATCTCACCTGATGGTATGTGACGATGTAGTCTAAGATGGTAGCGGGCTAACTTGGAAGGGGTATGGCAGTGTACATTCAACCCATACACCCCTAATCAGTTTCTACACGCCATCGTGCCGGAACGCTAAATCGCTTGGCGGCAATGGCCTCTGATTGGCTGAATTTATGGCGTGCTTACTAGTTCAATGCATTTTAACCAATAGCGGGAGGGTGCCAGCCAATGAGAGGTCATTGCAATCGTTACACTGATGCAATTATTTTTAGAGAACCGACACACTGGTTCAAAAGACACAATGGCACTACCAAATTAGCGGGAGCGGGATTGTCTTGTTAAAAATGATTGCAAAGCACACTGTGACCATCGCAATCACTTCTGATTGGCTAGTTATTCTCGGTAATGCAGCAAGAACGTCCATTCATCCATCCTTTCATTCATTCTTCCATTCATTCAAAAACGCCATAAGTTCAGCCAATCATAGGTGATTGTGACGCACCTCACTTACACTGTAGCAATCATTTTTAACCATTCCCACAGCAGGTACAAGGTCTGTTGCTCCATGGGTATTCATCTCGACACTCAATGCTCAGAACATAATGTTCCGTGAAGTTAATACGGAGCTTAGAGCGCTAGAGTAGTTCCAACTTTGTTAATATTTGATGTTTAAAATAACAACTCCCGTGTGCAGAGACTGAAGTGAGAAGTTAGCTCGTTTTCTAATGAGATCGCAGCAGAACAACAACAGTGATGTATGGTCGCGGACAGAAAATGTTTATCAGTTTTCAAAGTAGATTCTATATCACATTGCGTGCAGTAAGGTCTATAACGCCATAGAATATCGAAAGCATATCGCCTGTCAGGCACAGACGTGTGCATGTAATTATGAATCTTAAGGTGGTAAACATTTTCTGTCCGCTACCGTACCTATAGATAGATACAGGTTGTAAGGTACCCAGCCTAACGAGAACTTTGTGAATAGGTTACACTTAATGAATCTCGGAAATTATGGGTTACATATCGCTCATTTGCGACAAGGGAGACATAATTCAAAATCGACGATGAGAGAATTCTCTCTTTAGATGTTTTGTGGATGCCACGGTCTCGAAACAACACAGCGGCCAACAAAGCGACAGAGCATTAAGTCACAATCTCTCTCGCTCTTATTTTTTTGTGCTTAGCGTAATGTTGTTTTTATAGCAAAAAGTATAAATTTTCGACACTAAAATCGGTGAATTTTGAATTATGTCACCCTTGTCGCAAATGAGCGATATGTACTTATTGTAATTTTTGAGCACGCAATGTATCGCGAACATGGAACGCCGATATCTACACGCAGTACTCATAGGTGTATACCGGCACGATGGCGTGTAGAAACCGATTAAGGGTAGGATAGATCGAATGTACACTGTCATACCCCTTCCAAGTTAGCCCGCATCTTGCATCTTAGGCTGCATCGTCACTTACCATTACGTGAGATCGCAGTCAAGGTAGTAGAAAAAATCGAGTATAAATAAAACTAGCTGTTGCCCGCGACTTCATTCCTTTGGGACCTACTCGTTTCGGCATGAAATAAACTGAAAAACTTCCACAAATAGTCTTCGAGATGAAAGTTAGCTTAAGTTTCATTCGTGTTATTCTAGATATAAAGTTAAGACGAAATCCGAAAACAAAAATAATGTGTGACACAACAACACGTTCGCACTTCGCACCATTTAAAAGTTAGATTGATATTTGGAAAGTTGCGACGCTCTCCCATTTTACGAGTGACGAAAAAAATGTAATTTGAACATGTACCTATAGCAATAAAAGACATGTGAGACACGTTTATTAAGACTCTTGTCTTATTAAAGTCTGGAATAATAAAACATGCCTTCTACATACATTACTGTATGTACCTGCATATATCACTATGATCTCTGATACATCGATGTCTGCCTCTTTTTTTTTATTCGATGACAAGATAGCCCTTGACTGCGATCTCACCTGATGGTAAGTGACGATGCAGTCTAAGATGGTAGCGGGCTAACTTGGGAGGGGTATAGCAGTGTAAATTCAACCCATACCCCTAATCGGTTTCTACACGCCATCGTGCCGGAACGCTAAATCGCTTGGCGGCACGTTTTTGACGGTAGGGTGGTAATTAGCCACGGCCAAAGCCTCCCACCAGACCAGGCCAGAGGCAATTTAGAAATAATAAATTCCTAAATTGCCCCCGCCGGGAATCGAACCCGAGACCTCCCAGTTATAAGACCACAGCGCTCACCACTGCGCCAGGGAGGTCGTCTGCTACTTTAAATGCGGTAACTTTGACCTCTCTCTTGCCTATGCGATGGCTTTGACATCTCTGAGATCTAAATACAATGGATTTCATCTCTTTGTTAACTACATAAGAGGTAGCTAGGTTCAATGCCTGTGGTCCCACCGATTTCAGCTAGTGACAAGTAGGTAAGTATACTTAAACGTAAAAAATCTTTTTAAAAACCGACTTCAAACGCCACTACAAAGTATACCAATTGTGCCTATAAAATTTGAAGAGATCCCTCGATTTCTCCAGGAGCTCATCATCAGATCCTGACCTGATGACAATAGGACCACCTGGCAAGTATACCATTTCAAACAAAAAAAAGAATTTTCCAAGTCGGTCCAGACGTCTTCGAGTAATCGGGGAACATCAAAAAAAAAAGATTCCGACGAATTCTCCTCCTTTTTTGGAAGTCGGTTAATAAAAGAGTTTCCACGAGAATTTTACAAAACCTTCACCCACGTGAAAGAAGTTTCAAGTATCGGGTAGTATAAGCTATTTTAAAATCGAAAGTAAGTATATATCTATCTATCTTTTGTCATTTTTACTCCTGCATCCAAACTACCTTTGGATGGACATTACCTTCTTTTGCCTCGGAAATTCAAAAAGTCCCCACGAGACTACTAAACAACATTAATTAAGGCAATAGCTAAAAGATAAAAGATACATAACAATAATAATGTCCTCCCGACCGAATCCGGCCGCGGCGGCCAAACTCCACAGAGATTAGCCGTCTGCGCGCGAGATATTATAGTACAGAAGTGTGCGCGCAAACACAGGTGCACTCTCTATTCCCTTACTCTCATAGTCCAATGGGACGGAAATCCGACACTACTGGAGAGAGATCAGGCGCAGGACCGACAGCTTTACGTGCTCTCCGAGGCACGGGGGTCACTCAATGTCAACTCTTAACTCCGGGCTAGTACCGAGAATTTCTTGACAGAAAACCCAATACATTTTTATGGCCCGACCCGGAAATTGAATCTGGGACTTCGTCATCTGCAGTCGAACTTGCTGACCGCTAGACTAACGAGGCATAACAATAAAGTACTTACTGTTACTCAGACCATGATCAATATTGATGTGCTAGCTACAACCTGGGGCCCAAGTCTGCTATTGCAATTGTAGTTCAATTGTCTGTCAATGACATCCCAATTGCTACTTTTAGCAATTTTGGTAGTCTACTAATTCAATGGCGTCACAATTGTTTTCCGATGGTTTGCCAATGACACATCTAGCTTTGAATCTAGCTTAAATAAACGTTTTTAATATGTAGTTTTTTCTGAAACTCATTTCTGCAAACGCTTTTTAAGCTAATGGCAATACCGAGGTATCATTGAATTACAATCCAATTATAAGAAATCGAACGACCATTGTGAATTTAGTAGACTACGAAATTTTGGAGCAATGATAATTGAATTGTAATTGTATTGCGGCTCAATGACAATGACATGTAAAATAGCAGACTTGGGGCCCTGGTTAACAGAAAGGTAGATTCACGTGGGGCCGGCAGAAGCTAGTATTTTATGAGTGGCATGAATCTTTATGACGTCATTGGGCTAGGTGCCAAATTAACGTTGTAAAACTTCCCACAGACTCCGTTGTAGCTCCCTACTTAATAACTACTAGGTAAGTAAGTACCTAGGTAAGTTTACAGGGAGGCTCATGAAATATTTATGCACGCCTAAACGCTCACAAACTCTGGTTCCGCGTATGAATCGGAAAGTTTTCCCAACACTGGCCAAAGTTCTGCGGGAAATTCTAATGTGAACGTTAGTTCTGGTATAGCAGAGAGTAGAGTTTTTTTAAGCTATTGCATAGCTTCTATCGCGGGCCAGCGTGGAGACAGAATTCAGTAATTCCGTAACGAAAATAACCCAACACGGGACTCCTCTACGGTGAGCCGCTAGATGGCGCATTTTTTATCAACGCCATCTAGCGGTCAGCCGCTAGATGGCGTTGATAAAAAATGATATGCAATAGCTTTACCGCGGCAGTCCCCGAGTGCCACACGTCTTTTTTTTCTCTATGGTTATAGTACGTTTATCTCACGAAGTTACGGGCGCTTTACTTGTGGTTACGTCGTGTACATGCACATTGCGTAAGTGTGCGTGCCTGTCAGGAGCCTTGGATATTGGAGCTTGAATCCTGGAGACCTTTATTGTAGACCAGCATTTGGCCGCGACTTCGCTTTCGTTAAGTTCAATTTTTCAAACGCCTATTTTACTCCCTTGGGGTAAGAATTTTCAAAAATCCTTTCTTGCAGATGCCTATGTCAAATAGCTACCTGTATGCCAAACTTCAGCCCGATCCGTCCAGTGCTTGTTCAGTGATTTGAGCTGTGCGTTGATGGATCAGTCAGTCAGTCAGTCACCTTTTCCTTTTATAAATTACTAGATGATGCCCGCGACTTCGTCTGCGTGAACTAAAGTTTTTTGATTCCCGCGGAAAGCCTTTAATTTTTCGAGATAAAACGTGGCCTATGGCCTATGTGTTAATTCAAGGTATAATCTGTCACCATTCCAAATTTCAGCCAAATCCGTCCGTAGTTTTTGCGTGAAAGAGTAACAAACATACACAATCACACACACTCGTACACATACAAACTTTCGCCTTTATAATATTATTAGTTATTGTGATGTGATATGATAAGCAAGTATTACCAAAGTGATATTTACATAGCAATGAGTTTACAGGCAAACACTCTGAAACCTAAAACTTAAATAACATCATGCGATTCAAATTTCCACCACGTACTCAATTACTCGGCCGCCGCCGGTTTACGCTTTCAAATGAACGTAAAAAGGCCTGAAATATATTACAAGTGCCCGTCATAAAACTCCATAATTTAATAAAAAATAAAAACCTATAAAAACCAATAGTTCTTGCAATTCACGAGGGCGCGTGAGCTTTACTTGTGGTACCTAACGTTGTGTACATGCAAATTGCGTGAGTGTGCGTGCCTGTCAGGAGCCTAGGTGAGAACGGTCAGGCGCGAGCAAGCTCTCGTTCACATTTATACCTACACAAACAACACGCACACAACCATGAGCCACGCGCCCTCGTTAGTTGAAAGAACTTTTTTCATACATTTGAGAAAATATAGTTCGTTTAGTTATTCGATGGCAGCACGATGGCGGGTAGAAACCGATTAGGGGTAAGGGTTGAATGTACACTACCATACCCCTTCCAAGTTAGCCCGCTACCATCTTAGACTGCAACGTCACTTGCCATCAGGTGAGATCGCAGCCAAGGACTATCTTGTGTTGTTGTTGTTGTCTTGTAGCTTGTATATAGTCTTAGGCCATTCATGCTCAACACAGATTTCCGCTCTCTGATTTTTTGGAAAGAATATATACATATTAGCCAAGTTGAATACTAATATTTTCTCTAGGTAAATAAGTGGAAAGCTTTTGCTGCGAACCATGGATGTTTCAGTTTCCGTACGCACCTTTATTAAGTTTATTAATTAATCACGATCTCCACAGGGACCTTAAGATAGAGTTCGTAAACCAAATCATACAAAATTACGCTGAAGCTCATCAACATCGACTTCGTCATCATGTGAATCTGGAGGCTGTGAAGCTTCTCGATAACACGAACATTAAAAGGAGACTCAAAAGGACAAAACCGTTCGAGTTAGTGTTCAAAAGTGCATAAGTGCAGTGTCAGTGTATTAGTGCTTGTGTTACTTAACTAGGTCACAAGAACAAAGTGAACTCATAGTGAACTCGTTAGAAAAAACTAAGGACAGTTATTGGACTGTAAATTAGATATAGAAATTAATAATAAGTAGAAGTTTAAGTTAGAATAATATTACTTATTAGCCTACAGGCTAGATGGTAGTTTAAAATAAAGCCATCATCACATTATGATGCGCTTTATAGTAGGAAAAAAAAACCTTTATTAAGTCTCACAACTCCAATGGCCATCGGTCCTCCAAAAATTGTAGCTAACTCACTGCCAAAACGTGCTAGCTTCGAAAGCTACATAGGTTATTTTACTTCTTTGGCGAAATCAAATCAAATCAAAATTTATTTATTTCATGTAGGCCATATTGTGGCTCTTATGACACGTCATAAATCTACCACCGGTTCGGAATGCAGATTCTGCTGAGAAGATCCGGCAAGAAACTCAGCAGTTGCTCTTTTCAAAAAAATTTACAATGGTTAACAAAACTATGCTATGCACACTACGTTCCCTCAAATATGGTTGAGCGAAGCAATGGCTGGATCATGCGTCATGCTCGTGAACGGGTGCCACCAACGGGAATGGGTCTGCTTTTGCCTGCCTGTGTTAACATGTATTGAATTGTATTTATTTGTATTTGTATTGTATTTATTTTTACTTGTATTGTACTCAGGAAAATTCATCGTGGAAGCACTGAATACATAGCATAGTTTCAATAACAATTGTAAAAATTTTATTTTTTTGAAAAGAGCAACCGCCGAGTTTCTTGCTGGCTCTTCTCGGCAGGAAAGGCATTCCGAACCAGTGGTAGATTCATTGACGATTCAAAAGTGCTTGTAAAAGTTTATTTGAATAAAAAATATTTCTATTCTATTCTATTCTACACAGTGTTTCCACAAAGAAGTTTCAAAAATGCACACCTACCACAACCTAACACACGTTAAGATGGGCAGACACAAAGCAGACCTATTCCCGTTGGTGGCACCCGTTCACGAGTACGAGAAATACTTCTTTTCGGACTTTATCATTCAAAAAACTCTTCACTCGGCTTAGAATGTCTCGCGTAGGTGTTCCTATTTCCTGAAGAAATAACAGCCCTAAAAGGTAAGACTTAACGTGATGAAAAAAATATTAAGGCTGCTCGTAAAAAGTGTCGAACTTCAGCCCAATCCCCTCGCATTATGTATTAAAGAGTCGTAAAAACATTGCACGGTAGTGGGGTATTCACCGTTCTGGGCAAAATTGGGGTAACGATAATCAAACATTCATTTCGAATCAAAAGTTTTTCGAATTACGTATAAAAGCTTACAAATTAATGGTTCATTGATAGGAACCCCTCGAATTAATTAATAATATCAAGTGATTGTGTTTGAATCATTTTGTTATTAAGTGTCAATTTATACACATAATTAATCTGTGGTGACAATTGTATAATCGCCATTTTGATATTTTGGCTGATTTTCAATACAGAAACTTTCAGAACGTCCAACGTTTTCTTGATTAAACGTGCAATAACGTAATTTTAGTAGGTCTTCAATTTTGCATATTTTTCTTAAAAAGAAAAAAGAAATTCATACAAAAGATTGCATATTTTCATATGAAAGTTCATATAAGTAAATGAATGCGAAAGTGTGTCTGTTTGTTGGTTTGTCCTTCAATCATGCAGCAACGGAGCATCGGATCAGCGATGATTTTCTGCATCTGGTAGGTACTGATGGATGCAGAGTGATATAACCTACAGTCAACCCGAAAAAAAAGGGATAAAGTCACAAGCAAAAGCTAGTTGAGAATTCTACTAATAGCCTACTAATATATGCTATAAATGCGAAAGTCTGTCTGTTTGCCTGTTGGGAGGCTTTGGCCGTGGCTAGTTACCACCCTACCGTCAAAGACGTGCCGCCAAGCGATTTAGCGTTCCGGCACGATGGCGTGTAGAAACCGATTAGGGGGTGGGGGTATCATACCCCTTCCAAATTAACCCGCTACCATCTTAGACTGTATCGTCACTTACCATCAGGTGAGATCGCAGACAAGTACTATCTTGTCATTGAATAAAAATAAAGTTGTAAGGATGGATGGATGGATGAATGTTTGTTAGTCCAGAGTTCCCGCGGGAATTAAAAAACCTTAATCCACGCGGACAAAGCCGCTGGCATCATCTTTTCATATACTTCCCATCAAAAAAATCGAAATACCTCACAATGCCTTTAAGTTCGGAAGTGTTTCGATATTTTTGACGAGAAGTATAATTATAATCTCCACAAATTTCAAATTCAAATTCAAAATTTATTTATTTCATGTAGGCTAACTTGTAGCTCTTATGACACGTCATAAATCTACCACCGGTTCGGAATGCCGATTCTGCTGAGAAGAGGCGGTAAAAAAACTCAGCAGTTGCTCTTTTCAAAAAAATTTTTTTTACAAAGCTATGCTATGTACATACAGTGCTTCCGCAATAAAACTTCAAAAATGCAAAAATGCATACGTAGGTACACCAATCCAACGCATGTCAAGATGGGCAGTCAAAGCAGACCCATTCCCGTTGGTGGCACCCGTTCACGAGCACGACGCATGATCCAGCCATTGCTTCGCTCAACCATATTTGAGGGAACGTAACAACCCGCACCACACGACACCAGTACAGTAAGAAGTAGCCACTCAGCATAGGAAACATAGCGCGTTGCACAGAACTTCAATTCCGTTTATTTTGGGTTCGCTCTAATCTGCTTCAATGTTGTATTAACTAAATCAACAATTTCTGATTTCTCGGCGAACTTCTTGAGATAAATCTCCCTTGAGACGTTCCGGACACGAGTGTTATAACTTATAACACACAGTGTTGTCTTACAAACGTTGTCATTTCGGTCTTGAACTTCTTATTTGACGATATTTACTAGTCGTTTCGAGGTACGTCTTCCACATATTGGGCATATAGAATGTAGATAAAAGTAGATGCATAAGTAGTCTTACTTTTAACGATGCCAATTGTTAAAAGTAAAAGTTTTGCCTTGAAGGTAAAGCAAGAGTGAATTTTTAATAGTGAGTTTGTCCTTCAATCATGTAGCAACGAAAGGGATCTATGTAATTTACTTAGTTAAGGACCTGGAGAGTGAAGGCAGCCTAGCCATTTATCCAAGAAAATCAAAGAGTTCCTGCATAGCTAGCATGGGCAGGAGATAAAAATTTTATCCCCCGATTTTATCCACTGACAGGGGATAAAATTATCTATTCCCGATGCTACATGCATGGCGACAGAGAAGAAGGCGATGTATATTCCTATAAGTATATCCACTGAGTGTTATTTCCATCGCTGTGCCCATGTTCAACGGGTGGATAAAACAAAACGAGGGGATAGGTAAACATTTTATCCTTTTCCCGGCGATAAAATTTCTTCTGCCTATGCTAGCCTTGCTGGAGAATTTTTGAATTCAAATAGAATAGAAATATTTTTATTGGCATTATTAACAAAAAATGTAGGTATAAAATATAACAAAAATTAAAAAAAAAACAACTACGCTAGTTGCACAATGAAATTCAACTTCTTGCAAAATTAAGCAAATCGCGGACGAAGTCGCGGGCATCAGCTAGTGTAGATATAATAACTACTCACTACTAATGATGTCTATTTACTATGGGCTTAAAGTAATATAAGAGTGAATATCTCATGCCCAAAACGAAAACTTAATTACAATTCGCAGGTAAGTGTTTTTGTAACAAATTAGCCCCGCCCTTGTGTATCCTCTAACCCAATTAAGAACAGCCTGCGACTTGAGAGTTGCCCTGCTAATTCATTTAATATATTCTAATCCCAAATTGTAATTGAAAGCGCTTAATGGTTTATGTTTCTTACCGCATTAATTAATATTATAAATCCCACAAGAAATATTATTTCAAACTCTTTAGTAAAAGCTTTTTATATTTTATTTTGGTGTTCATCTTATTTTAGTAAGAATTGATAGGAAAGACGACTTGTTTTTCATCTTTTAATCACAAGACACACACATACACATACACGTACGAACGCACACACGCATGCACACACACACACACTCACGCACGCACTCACTCACGCACGCACGCACGCAAGCACGCACGATGTCTGATCTGGTCTGGTGGGAGGCTTTGGCCGTGGTTTGCTACCACCCTACTGTCAAAGACCAAGATTGTGCCACCGGTGGGGTATGACCCTGAAATCTTTCAGTTTAGCGTTCCGGCACGATGACCTGTAGAAACCGATTCGGGATAGGGGTTGAATGTACACTGCCATATCCCTTCCAAGTTAGTCTGCTACCATCTTAGACTGCATCATCCCTTACCATCAGGTGAGATCGCAGTCAAGGACTACCTTGTTATCGAATAAAAAAAACCTTAGATGGTAATATCTATAAAAGCAAGGTTTAAGTAGGTATGTGTTAGCTGCAAGTAATTTTTCGTGTCAACCTTGTTGGCTTGGTCAGACGAAGACTAATGGCGTCCCTGTGCCGTGTGGTGTGACGTCGACAGCCCATGCCGGGGCGCATGACTAATATACCTACCTCGTAGCGCAGCTCAGTAATAAGAAATCACACTAATATTATAAAGGCGAAAGTTAGTTTGTGTTTTTGTGTGTGTGTGTGTGTGTGTGTGTGTACGTGAGTGCGTGCGTGCGTGCGTGCGTGCGGGCGGGCGGGCGAGCGTGCGTGCGTGCGTGCGTGCGTGCGTGTGTGTATGAAAACCCCAATACATTTTGGAGCCCGACTCGGGAATCGAACCCGGGACCTCGTCATCCGCAGCCGAACTTGCTAACCACTAGACCATCGAGGCAGTTTACATCGTGCAGCACTGTAATACATCTTCTTCTGACTTCTGTACTTTCCATCCTTCGCATTTTTGTATGATGTTGAGAACATAGGCAACATTTTTTAGGGGATTTTATCCCGCAAAAACAGGGGAATCCCGCGGGATTATTAAAGACTTAGCTCCACTCGGACGAAGTCGCGGACAAAAGCTAATACCTAAATAATTATTTCTCAAATGTGTCCTATAGATTTATCACACAACTTGACTCTAAATTACGAGCTTTCTAACCTACAAAGACATTGTCCTACACCTCGTAAAGGGTCGGTACAATTTATGTGACGTCTAAATGGAAACATAGATTGAATTCTTCCACCTAGGCTACTGGGCTCCTACTAATAACTGGTGGAAATAGTGGAACCCTTTTCCCAGTACAACTTTTAAAAGCCTCAATATAAAGTATTAAGTCCAGATATGGCGGCATTGCTGAGCAATCCGTGCACTAAACCAACTATACTTGCTTGGTAGGTACCTACTTACTTGAATATTGCTGGATTTTATTTCAATAAAAAATATATTTCTATTCTATTCTATTCTAAAAAAAAAATTCTATTCTATTCTATTTATTTATTTTTTTGACCGATTTATTTTCTGTTTTTACAAATGTTATTCTTAAAAAGTTCGTGTTACATTTTCGATTGTAATTTTTTTTATCATTTAATATACATATTATATCAAAGAAATAATAGGTATATTATTTCTTTTACTTATTTCAAAAACTTATTTAATTAATGAATATCCACATTTCGACAACAGTCAAACATCCAATTGGCGAGGGTTTTGGAGAAACATTGGATTAAAAAATATGGAAAAATATTTCCAAGCGAAAAATGTCGCCGAAAGAACTTTTACCATAAAACGCGGCACAAGCTGTTTTTGATAACGTTTGAAAAATGTACCAAAATTTCATAAGTCTTCCTCGAAATCCACCTCGACTACTCGAAAGCAAAAAAGGGATAATTTTCAAACAAGAAACCCCTATGGGGACTTTGAAAAATATATTGCAAAAACACCTCTGGTGCTGTGGTCTATACTCTATACCTACCAGTTTAGTACGAGTTTATAAGGTTTACGAAAACGGAATTCGATAACGGATTCGATACTAAGCCCGCAAGTTAAATAGCGAAAGTTATTATAAAATAATACAATCAATGTAACGTAAAACTCAGATCTCTAGACCTTTGTGTAGGAGGGAACATACGTGCAGCGGGGTTGTTTAAAAAATAAATAATAATAATAGAGTGTGACGTTTACAATTACCGCTGATTGACCGACACTCTCTCGTTATTAGGTAATGTTATGTATTTAAGCAGCAACAACGCCATAAATTGAGCCAATTACCACAATTAAAACTATAGCAATGATTTATGCAGGTTTTCAAAATCGAGCAACTGTAACAGGGTAATCTTAGAAGCTAGGCTATCAAAACATTTTAAAATTATTTATTTCATATATATGCCAACTTGTGGCTCCTATGACAAGTCAAGACTCTACCACCTATTCGAAAAGCAAATTTTGCTGAGAAGAGCCGGCAGAAACTCAGCAGTTGCTCTTTTCAAAACAAAAAATTTTACAATAATATGTACCTTATCTATCTTGTAGACAGCTGAAGCTAAGTTAATTGTTTCCAAGCAACTTTTTCATTAAAAATTACACTATCTGTATCATAATTCATAACCTCTAGTTATTAAAATATGATATTCTAGTAAAAAGATTTTGTAGGTGATAGATTCCTTATCTTGGCAGTATGATCGAGACAACAAAGTTATCGAAATGTAAAACTCACACTACGGTTACTATAATCTTTTTATGAAAATTCAACTTACGGCTTTTACTTCCCGTGGAAAGTGGTCGGGATGTGCTCTGAGGGAATTTATTGACGCGATACGCCGTTTGAATGTTGAGAGAGTTTTTTGCTCTCACTATTTAGGCCCTCGAACAAATAGGCCCGTACTTTAGTGATCAAAAAATTTGGCAACATTTACTCTTTTAACAATTCAAGCTAGCGGAGAAAACGCGATGGGAAATTCATTCAATAGTCTACTCAATATATACAGTAACATAAAAAATTGAATTGGAAAAAGTTTCCCTGAATTTGTTTTCATGATAAAAAAACCGTTACTGGTGCATCGGTCCAAAATCTAAAGTTCCCGTAATTTTAGCTGAGTCTTACGTGAAAGGATTGGGAGCCCACTATTAAAAAACTCCAACCTTTCCTGGAAAAGGGTCACGACCCTCAAAAAGGCTTAGTAACTGCTACCCATAGACATTCATTAATGAGTCAAAAGCTAATTATCATTACATATTTTAATAAGCTCTCATTTATATGAACCTAAGTAGGAAGCAGGTACCTGGAACTTTCTAAAATCTGAGAATATTCTCAAGTAACTCCCAGTGCGGCAGTTAGTATAATATTCTGCTAAAAACATCGCATATTGTACCTAATTAAGTAATAAGTACGTCGTTTTCTTCAAGAGTTTGCACTCACCAAGTTTAATCATCTATGCAATTAAATGAAATTATGATAAACAAAAGAAAAATATGGCAAAATGTTACCCTAATTAAGTTTGGACTAAGAGGCACGTTCCGTAGGAAAATAGAGATTTCTCAAGCATAAAGGAGCTGAGATTAATTTGGCACGTTGTTTTTAATTGGAAAATAGAGATGCAGGATGCTTTTGATGCACGATAAATAAGTGAAATCATTTTTCCAACTCTGTAGGGTTAGTATAAGATTGAATTCGATTGATCGTATTCGTATTCGATGACATTAGCGTTAAAGTAAAATGAACCTTAATTGAAGTGACTTAAAGTCACAAATTCAGTACTCCCGATTTTAATTTGCAGCGTATCCGTATACGAAGGCGTATAAGAATGCATGCACGAAATTGAGCTCTAAGTCAATCTTGTTATGACATAATTGTTATTAAATATCACGAGTACGTACCACGGTAATTATTTTAGTTGGGATTCGATATTTCGATCCAATTGCAACACTTTTTACACAACTGCAATTGCAATTAATAACAATTATGTCAGTAAACCACGAATCAAGTCTAAAATCTTTAATCTTGTTATGGTTTATTTTACTGTGACGCTAACGTCATAGTTTACGAATACGATCAATCGAATTAAATCTTATACTAATCCTATTGAAGTTTTATTAAACTTCACCAGTTTTTAATTCATTCTCGGATATTTCGTTCAAAACTAGTAACGGATATTTCAATTACTTCTACTGAGCTGATTCTTATGCTAAGATCTATAGACCGTGCTCTGCTGGAGCTCGGACTTAAGATAGAGTTAAAACGAGACACGAATATGGGAAATATATATATGGGGAAACCCACTGTTTTTCTGGGATTCATGTATGTATGTATGTATGATTGTTCACGCATTTCTCCGAAACTATTAATCGGATTGTGATCATTCTTTTTTTACACCATAATATTGTATTATTGCAATCATAAGGTTGAAATTCACACTATTAAAATTTATTAAGACTATTCTTTTTCAAAAATCTGTTTCCATAATTTAAACCTTAAAAACTCCCTTGTACACTACCAATGAAAAAACTGATAATAAAGAAACTATGTATATGTATAAATAGCATAGTTTTGTAAAAATAAAGTAAAAATTTTTTGAAAAGAGCAACCGCCGAATTTATTGCTGGCTCTTCTCGGCAGGAAGGGCATTCCGAACCAGTGGTAGATTCATCGACGATTCAAAAGCACTTGTAAAAGTTTATTTGAATAAAAAATATTTCTATTCTATTCTATTCTACTGTAGTTTACACTTCGTACACTTACTAAATGGTGTTCTTAAAGCGTAATATCGGACAGCCGAAGGGTGAAAGTGAGTGTGATATACGTTTAACGCTAGAGTGAATTAGATCGGAGCGCCAGTGTGTGAGAGGTCTTTTTTTCTAAATTGAGTTTTGTATGGTCGGTGACATACATTTATTAAGAGGGACGTGTGGCCTAGTTGCGACATAGGCTGCTATAATGTAGTATAACATACTGCGTCAGTAGCATGTGAGCATAGCATACCAATCCTTTCTACCAAGTTTCTACTCGACTTTAATTTTTTTCTTTTTCACAATATGACGTCTGGTGGTCGCCATATTGAATTTTAATTGGATATTTTACTGTTGTCGAAATGTGAATATTCATTAATTACAATCGAAACAGAAAATAAATCGGTCAAAAAACAAATAACTAAATAAGTTAAAAGGCGTTTGTTTTACTGCGATTGTATTCTTTTCTAAAACGATATTTTGTATGGGCAGTGTATGGAGCTACTGAATTTGTGACGCCACATGTCAGTAGTGCTCTCTCTGTCTAACAGGATACTTTAAAGCTCTATATTTTCAAGACTTGTTAAGATGTTAAAAAAACAAAAATGACATTATGTTTTAATATTAAAAAACTTTATTTTAAGTATATAAAAAAATATTGAAATACCCAATTACTGTCATGTCTTTCGTGACCCTCCCAAGATTAACACAAATCGATTGATGTAAGAATCATCAAAATCGGCTCAAGCGTTTGGTTTCCAGAGCGCCACAAACATACATACATACATAGACTGATAAACACTTACTCTCCTTTGCGTGCAGTCGGGTAAAAAAAGACGTGTGTCACTCGGGGACTGCCGCGGTAAAGCTATTGCATAGCATTTTTTATCAACGCCATCTAGCGGCTCACCGTAGAGGAGTCCCGTGTCAGGTTATTTTCGTTACGGAATTTCTGGAGTCGGTCTCCACGTTCAAGGCCCGCGATAGAAGCTATGCAATAGCTTAATAAAACGAGTGGTAGGCATTCTCTAGGGATATGATAGTAATAAAATAACCCATTTTAGCTAGAATTCAACACCGTGTAAAAAATATCCGCGTACAAAAGATCTTAGTACATTGGAGGGTAAACATCGCGGGGTCAAAGAACTGAGATTTCCCCGCGTAGAACGCAAACGATATGGTTGTAATCAACAGTAAGACATTTCACGAGTCCCTTCGGTGTTTTATTAAATTTCATGGAAAGAGGCTGTTTTTATTTATTTAAAGTTTATTACATTACAACAAAAATGATGCGAGATCAGATTAGAACAGATTAGTGGTGTCGTGTGGTGCGGGTTGTTACGTTCCCTCAAATATGGTTGAGCGAAGCAACGGCTAGATCATGCGTCGTGCTCGTGAACGGGTGCCACCAACGGAAATGGGTCTGCTTTGTGTCTACCCATCTTAACATGTGTTAGGTTGTGGTAGGTGTGCATTTTTGAAACTTCTTTGGGGAAACACTGTGTGCATAGCATAGTTTTGTTAACCATTGTAAAAAAAATTTTTTGAAAAGAGTTTCTTGCCGGCTCTTCTCAGCAGAATCTGCATTCCGAACCGGTGGTAGATTTATGACGTGTCATAAGAGCTACAAGTTGGCCTATATGAAATAAATAAATTTTGATTTTTTTTTGAAAGCGCCCGTAACTTCTTGAGATAAACGTACTATAACAAAAATTGTCAACTATGTGACGGGGTTGCTGAAATTGGAACTTAAATCATTCAAACATAATAATTGTTACAAACGCACTAAAAAAGACAATTTCAAGCTTTGTGACGACACTTTAATGATTAAAATCTTTCAGAGAAAGAAAGTATTTTTAAAAACTTTTCTTTTAAAGGAATCGTAAGAATGAAAGACAATACTTTCCCGACATTTTTACATAATGAATGTCCGTGATTAAAATGATCCTAGTAAATGTAGTAGATACTTTGTTCTTCGCTTCTAACAATACCTTGGCGGCTAAGTGCAATCTTAAACTCTTTGTTAATAAGAATTAAGTTCAAAATCTCTCAGCACATCGTCGTATGCCGTACAATGTTTCTGAACACTTGCATGAATTAATTTATACAGAACTTTCTAGAATTAAATTTGGTTTAGGTACCAATTTTGACTTAATTTATGTGACGGACTTAAGTTACCACATATTTCACTTTAACCGACAAGTAGTAAGATAAAATAGTTTAAAAACTCAAACCCGACTTCGAAAAATTGGATTTACCATTCGCTATAAAAAAAATGATTTTCTTCGTATAAAATGTAGTCTATGTCTAGCGTTGCCAGACGTCCCGTATTTCCCGGGACATCCCGTATTTTTCGCATAATTTAAAATGTCCCGGCGGGACAGGCTATGTCCCGTATTTGAACTGTACTTCGTTTTTCATTATGAAATCGATTCAAGTATTCACACACGCAACATTCGTAAAAAAGCGAGTTGATGACCGTTTATACCTACCTTCATAACTGTATTGATTTTTGGAGATATGTTAAAACGAATAAAAATATGTTTTAACTGACTCGATCCTCGGAAACATATAAAAAAAAAATGACACTAAACAATTTTGTTTTGTATTTGTCC
This sequence comes from Hipparchia semele, assembly GCA_933228805.2. Taxonomy (NCBI): domain Eukaryota; kingdom Metazoa; phylum Arthropoda; class Insecta; order Lepidoptera; family Nymphalidae; genus Hipparchia; species Hipparchia semele. The sequence continues at coordinate 11,439,458 of OW121727.1, read as the reverse complement.
CGGGTAAAAAACTGAAATCCCGTATTTTTTACCCATTTAACCATTTGTCCCTTATAGGCTGAAAAAAAATCTGGCAATCCTATCTATGTCATTCTATCATTTTCATCATACTATTTTTTATTATTTAGAGTTGCGATCCTATTCAATAAGAAAGAATCATTAAAATTGACGAAGATATCGCATATTTTGCAAACACATAAAAAATACAGACCAATCGGAACCTCCTCTTATTTTTGAAATAGGTTAGACTAGGCTCCGACATTTTTCTCGGAAACTGCTTGAACGGTAGAAAATTGAATTGTAGGCGTAATTACCCCTCAGCTTTATGTAAGAAAAAGGACAAAGAGCACAAATATTGTTTACTCTTTTGCTCCAATATAAATTAAGTAGCGGTAACCTTGTTGTTTTAATACATTTTCCTGGTAAGGAAAATTGGATAAATATTATTAAAATGAAACCGAAAGAAAATAATCTAAAAGGAAGCTTTTTATACAAATATAGAATTTGTATTAAAAGCTTCCGGTTATGCTATCGGTACCTACATCGATGCTCGCAACGGATCGTGGTTATTGTACAAGTACCTACCTACCATATATACCATACCTTTAAACTACTGGGCTGATTTTAATGCGAATTTAGCATTAAACACTTCGCTCATTTAATGCACCACTGTCTACATCGCTTATTTGAAAGATGAAGAAAAAAGAAGAAAGAAGACTCTCAAATAGTTGACTGCTGCAGACGTAACTGCACCAGCACTGAAAGCGCACTTATGCACTTAGAGCAAAATATCTTTTCGAAATAGAGCAAAGCAGCAATTTATATATTTTTTGTTTCAACATTTACCGAAAAAAAAAAAACGTCGGCTTGCTTATTTTTTGGCAATTTAACCCAACACTATTCGGGGGAAAATTACACTTTGTACGAATTCGTGCCAAAATATCCACAGCGTGTATGACAGCTTAAAATATTAAAGCCAACGATAACAGCGCAGATATTCCAAATTGATATTGCGCGCGCATTCGTGATTTAAAAAAAACCGGCCAAGTGCGAGTCATACTCGCGCACCGAATGGTTCCGTACCTTGTAAGGATTACTATGGGTCTGACTTGAGGCGCGATGCGGGGAAGCACGACGGGAGGCAGCGGCCAACTTAAAGTGAACGTCTAGTACTTGTACCGGGAAAACTTATTAGACCCTTTCACTAAAGCCCGCCAGGTAATGAATACATTTGTAGGTCACCTTATCAGTTATCACATTAGCTACATCGTAAAGGTGAATGTTATCTTGTGTCATTCACTCATGACGCCATTCAACCCGACCCGACACGTTTTACCGCCATTAGGCTTAATTGCCTGGATATTTGACCGCCTCCATTTATATGTGAAATGAAAACATTTACTTATAGTGCCCGCATCTACGTAGTTTCACGAAAATGAAAGACCAACGGATAGCTATTATGATGAATGAATGAATGAATGAATGAAGATACTTTTATTGTACACCACACATATCATAAGAACAGACACAAAGAGCTTAATAAATAGCATACAATATGATGTAAGTATTCGCTAAGGATTTTTGAAAATGTAACCCCTAAGGGGGTAAAATGGAGGTTTGAAAAATCGGTCTTAATATGAGCGAAGCCGCGGACAAAAGCTAGTCCTATTTAATATTATAAATGCGAAAGTTTGTGTGTTTGTTACTTAATCACGTCGCAACGACTGAACCGAGATGGCTGAAAATTGGCAGAGAGATAGACTATAGTCTGGAATAGGCCATAGGCTTTTTATCCCGGGAAATAAGAGAGTTCCCGTGAGAATAAAAAAACCTCAATCCACGCGAGCGAAGCCGCGGGTATCAGCTAGTTTTTTTATATGTATATATGAACCAGCCAGACCATTTTTTGTTTTTTTTTTTTCGCACAGGTTTAAAAACAAACAAAAAAATAGAGGAACCCCAAAAGAAAAGCTGCGAAAAACGAAAAAATCAAAATTGCTAATTTTACTTTTAATAGTTAGCGGAAGCGAAGCCACGGGTTAGAGATTCGGAATAAACAGCTAGATTCAGTGCAGTATTCAGCGATATATCAATCAATGTAGATGTCACAATACCACTCAAGATAAGATAAATTGTTGATCCGTTCAGTTGATACAATTGTTTGGCTGATCAGTGATGGCTGTCGACTGGCAGCCAAAGCCGATAAGTCGGGGATTTGATTTAACATTGCTATTGTTGTTTTGGGGCGGTTTCTCGGATTTATTCAGGTACCTACTAGTCGATGCACGCGACTTCGTTCGCGTGGATTAAGGTTTTTTAATTACCGCGGGAACTTTCCTATTTACCGAGATAAAAAGCCTACGATTCCCGCGACTTCGTTCGCGTGGATTAATTTTTTTTAATTTCCGCGGTAACTTTCTTATTTTCCGGATTAAAAAGGCCTATGTATTATTCCAGACTATGATCTATCTCTGTGCTCAGCCAAATTGCTTCAGTAGTAGCGGCGTGATTGAGTGTCAAACATCCATCCATCCATCTATTCATCCATCCATCCAAACTTTCGAATTTATAATATTACGAGGATTAATTTACTATACAGTAATGCTAGGTTCGCGTGGATTTAGTTCTGTTTTAAATCCCGTGAGAACTCCGAAATTTTCCGACATTTTTCCGAGTAAAAAAGTAACTACGTCACTCTCCAGTTCCTCAACTATAACTATGCAAAAAATCACTGTAATCCGATGCTCCTTTGCTGCGTAAATGAAGAGTTGGTCTTTCAATCCATACCAACAACTAGTATGATTTTGCATGGATACGTAAATACGTATCAACTAAATAGTTGACCGAGAGTTACATAGGCTACGTTTTATCCCAGAAAAAAGGGAGTTTCGCGGGATTTTCGTAAATCAAACATCACGCGAACGAAGACTCAGGCAAAAGCTACTAATTGAATAAATAAATATCAGCGCTGTATGCTCTTGTGCATGTACAAAGCATATAGCATTTTGCTGAGTTGAGACCTTTTTTCCGGGTTGTGCCAAACATGACTTAGGTGTTCCGGCGCTTCTTCTGCTTGACGCCTTTTGTCTTTAATGCTCAAGTGGTGGAGACGCCGGGATAACCTAATCTAGGTATTCCTATTGGGTGATGTGTGGCACAATTCATAAAATAAACGTTTCTTTCTTTCTTTATTTCTTTCTTTCGTAAGACGATAAGAAGTCCCTCATTGAACTGAACGAGAAACAATGAATGGAAATGATTACATTTCCCGGAAACAAGCGCTCTTAGAGAAATATTCCCTTCACGATGGAACAGCTCAAATTGAACAAACGATTCCAGATTGTGAATTGGAATAATGCATAGATAAAGAGCGGAACGTTACCGTTCCGAACGAAAGCTTCCCGCTCCCCGAATATAGCAAAAATAACAACGTGGGTAACTTGCGACAGAAAAGATATTTTATTAAGCCAAAAGCTGTCATGTCGTTCGTGGAATGCGCTTTTTTTACAACTGGAGATTTTTCGAAAGAAATTTTAGATTACAGGTCAGTGCACACCGAGACGCCACGCGACGCCACGATGCTCGTACTTTTAACAAACATACACAACACACATACACACACACATACACACACTTACACACACACGCACACACACGCGCACACACGCACACACACATACACACACACACATATAGTGCAAATCCGCGTAACTAGCATTACCTTAACATCTATTTTTATTCAATATTCAACCTTAAAAATATTCAATATATTCAATCAAAATAAAATATTCAACCTTAAAATCTATTTTTACACGTTTGTGGTCATCGTTGTGGTAGCGACTAAATTAATCACTTTAAAAGATATCTATTTTTATCAATACATAGAACAAAAATGAATTAATACTCTCTGTGTAAAAATTAGCCCAATAGCCGTAGAAATAAGAAAATAAAGTTTTAAACTTCCCCTGTAAAACTGTGGCTAGTGTAGATCCGCGGTTTTTACCAATGGTACATACGCGGTTTTGCACTATCCCCGACGATATGTATAAACTTTCGCCTTTATAATATTAGTGTACGCTGCCACAGACAAATAAATATACAAATCTCATACAAATATAACATTAATTACCCGTGACACCGCCCGGAAAGTGTGGTGTCACGATTTACGATTGCAAGAATAGCGACACATTAAATTAATTATTAATTTTGCCACATTCATTAATATGATAAAAGCAAACGAGGCTCACGTCGTCGTCGCGGCGAACTTTTCCCAATTATATCGTGGATATTTTGAATGGAATCATCAGCATTGTGTCCATGGGGCACATTGAATGAATGAATGAATGACATTGTTTTGGTTATTGTCTTCTTATTGCTCCTAATTGCGTATTCAGGTTTTCCAAATTGAATCTTTTTATTCCACTGTCCCAACAAAAGAATAAAAGATTATGATGCTTTGTAGGTATAAAGGTGTGATTTCTATAAAAAAAAGACGCGTGGTACTCGGGGACTGCCGCGGTAAAGCTATTGCATAGCATTTTTTATCAACGCCATCTAGCGGCGAGAGGAGTCCCGTGTCATGTTATTTTCGTTACGGAATTTCTGGATTCGGTCTCCACGCTCAAGGCCCGCGATAGAAGCTATGCAATAGCTTAATAAAATATTACAAAACTAGAATATGATGCGTACTCCGTACGCGTGGATACAGGTTTTTAATTCCCGCGGGAATTCTCGTATTTTACAGGCCTATGTGTTATTCTAGACTATAATCTATTTCTGTGCCAAAATGTCAGCCAAAACGGTTCAGTCGTTGTGGCGTGATTGAGTAACAAACATACATCCAAACTTTCGCATTTATAATATTAATAATAGGATTATTTTAATTTTCTTCTTCAACGCCTTTAAAATCGTAGCGTGGTATGCTTGTGGTATGTGACTGGCTGAATGAAAAACGCATAACCTAAAATCTAAATCAATAGACCTGGATATTTTACATTTCGATGAAATATTCCTATCCTAGAAAAATAACCTAGATGCACGTGTGAGCAATCCACACAGGCATTGTGTGGATTGCTTGTGTGTGTAATTGTGTATATTTGTTACATATACACAATTACACACACATACAAACTTTCGCCTTTATAACATGAGTAATTAGAAAGCGCACAGTAGGTACATACTTCTGTTTATTTTATGAATAAATTAAGTAAAAATACTTATCCAACGGAGCTCTAATTAACAAGGACCCTAACAACAAGAGCTTTACTACTATACTTGTACTTATTAATAATTCAGTCCATAGCTCGGGAATTGATGAACTGCTGCTTAATTTACTCGTAGAATAATCCCCTGGAGCCAATTAACATTTGCTCCCGAAATTCGCGAAGTCAGCCAATTATCGCATAGAATGTCCGCACAATGGTTGCTGGGGATAATTGAATTATCCCCAGCCACTCATTGCAATTTCTTCACTATGTTATTTTAATAATACACTACGTTCGCTTTTAGAACATCACGCCAAGATTCATTAACTAGAATTGCCAATGCTGCGCGAAAATAACATTTTCATTTTATGTTCATGTTATTTTTAGCCCCAGACAAAAAGTGAGCGACGTGTGTGTATGTGTTTATATATCTGTGTATTTGTGTGTCTGTCTGTCCCGTCGTAGCTCCCCAACGAATTGGCCTATATCGAGATTATTGTTAGCTATATGTACCTAATTTAAGAAGCTCTATTCTGGCGTTTAAAGATCCCTTTCCTGCTTAATTAAACAATCTTACAATCTTCGAACAGGTGTTGATTTGAAAGGTGTTTTGGTGTTGGAAAAGGCTAAGTAAGTAAGATAAGTAATAACTAGCCACGGCCAAAGCCTACCACCCGATCAGACTAGAGACAATTCAGAAATTATAAATTCCCAAATTGCCCCGCCGGGAATTGAACCCGAGACCTAAAGAGATTTTAAGATCAAAGCGATCACCACTGTAACAGGGTGTTCGTCAAATTGTTAATTTGAAATCACAAAGCTACATAAATATACACTATACAGCCTGCGTATAACCCGTCCTCGTCAAGTTGGCCGCTACCTCACCCCGCTCTTCCCCGCACCGCACTTCAAGTCAGACCCGCTTAGTACAGATAGCAACATACCACTCGCGATTGTCACTACCAATTTTTTTTAAGTCTTATTATTGTTTTTGTTAACTTTAAATTAGTCATTTTTGTTTGGTTACTATTTTTAGCGTATCGTCTACTACGATGAGTAAAAAAAGGAAAAGACGTATGCGTCTTTTCCTTTTTTACTCATCGTGGACTATTAATTGCTTTTATAAATGACTTCTTTTCAAGCAGAAAAAATAAGCAATTAATAATTACGCCTTTAGACTTTCAATATGTCGGATAGAGTCAGGCGTTACTTTGCGGAAGTTCATGATAAACAAAAAATGTTAGAGTTATTTTGCTGTAATCCGCCTACAGAAAAAAAATCTGTATGGTCAAACATGCAGTTATAAGCTAAGCACCGCTTACCTCCCCAACCAAGCAATAAAGCAAAGTTCCCAAGCAAGCAATGCCACCACCACTCACATGCACCACCACACAAGACTTTAATACTACTCTCGACGCACGTTTCGCCCCGACACCGGAGCATCCTCAGGAGATATCGACTTTACAATGCTGTATTGTCTAGTGACGTGTGTGTGAAATGTGCGGTATATACTATTTTTATCCCCACTACTGTTGCCCCGCCCACTACCCCCCGAACTCCCCTCGGACCCCCCCGGATTCGCCCCTTCGAATAAACGGAGTAACGGTGAATTTGAAACATTGACTTGTTCGTTTAGTAATTCAAACTTATTATTTTTATTATGTTTGATTATTTCTAATTGTTCTAACATGCTCAGTCGAAAGCCTTTATCGCAGGTGTGTAGGATTTTATATGTATGGTTGGATGATAATTTGTGCCCACTGTAAAAAATAAAAATAAAAAAAAAAAAATAAATAAATAAATAAATAAATAAATACAAATCCAGTCTAACTTATTTAGGTCCAGTGTCCGAGCGTATTGCTAAGACACTTAAAGCACATGATATACATGTTGCATTTAGGACAAACAATACACTTAAAAATATTTGCAACGGTAAAGACAAATTAAACAATAAACAAAAATCCGGTATTTATAAACTCGAATGCTCAGACTGCAAAGCCACGTATATTGGTCAAACAGGTCGAAAATTTGAAACACGCTACAAAGAACATATAGCCGCGGTTAGGAACAAACAACCACAAAAATCACACTTTGCTAAACATCTCCTAGACAGTGGGCACAAATTATCATCCAACCATACATATAAAATCCTACACACCTGCCATAAAGGCTTTCGACTGAGCATGTTAGAACAATTAGAAATAATCAAACATAATAAAAATAATAAGTTTGAATTACTAAACGAACAAGTCAATGTTTCAAATTCACCGTTACTCCGTTTATTCGAAGGGCCGAATCCGGGGGGGTCCGAGGGGAGTTCGGGGGGTAGTGGGCGGGGCAACAGTAGTGGGGATAAAAATAGTATATAATACCGCACATTTCACACACACGTCACTAGACAATACAGCATTGTAAAGTCGATATCTCCTGAGGATGCTCCGGTGTCGGGGCGAAACGTGCGTCGAGAGTAGTATTAAAGTCTTGTGTGGTGGTGCATGTGAGTGGTGGTGGCATTGCTTGCTTGGGAACTTTGCTTTATTGCTTGGTTGGGGAGGTAAGCGGTGCTTAGCTTATAACTGCATGTTTGACCATACAGATTTTTTTCTGTAGGCGGATTACAGCAAAATAACTCTAACATTTTTTGTTTCAAAATGTCATTGCCAGAGAAGAAAACTTTCGTCATAGTTGTGGTGACAGTAAAAAATACAATTATTATTTTCATGTCAACGGTACGATATGACGTCATTTTGTAACTATCGACGACGGCCAACGTGACGTGGACGTGTAGTATGTGGTTAAAACAAAGCGGGTTTACACAGCAAAACAAATACATATTGTAATAGGTAGGTTATTTTAATTGAAACCGCGCGATTCGATTCAAGGTCCCAAAAGTTTCTCGAAACTATGTCGAATGAATTTCAGAAATTGCCAAATAGTGATCTATTATACGAAAGCGGGGCTACTACCATTGGTTCTCATTGTAATATCGCTTACATATTTATTTTACTTATTGGATTAAGTAACTATGTTTTCCGTATTTATGCCACTTAATTATTATACACAAAATTACTATCATATAAAATTACTGTGTACAACATTGTATTAAATTAAAATTGTAGTCAAAAATTCTACTTCTGGTTGTCCCTGGGAAAAAGGTGACCATCAAGGTCGCAGTATTGCCGCGTTGTATGGCGATGGATCAGGCCTTTAGACCAGGTAAGCCCCAGAACCGCAGAGCATGGATCGCAGCCCATTTCTCTTAACCGACGACCAACGCGACGTCACCCATCAACCCCTTCTTAGCCCCCCCCCCCCACTCCATCAGCCAATCGTCTCTAATGGCAAAGCTGAGGGATAAAAGGTACCTAACTATTCATGCAGCACTTATTTTGACTTTTTACTGAAAACTTTTTAATTATATTATTCTTTAAATGCCTGATTTATTGTTATATTTAGTTTATATTTTTTTAATCCGATTTCAAACCCCACTGAAAAGTATATCAACTGTGAATATAAAATATGAAGAATTTCGCGAATTTCTCCAGGATCCCATCATCAGATCCTGATCTGATGGCCATGAGACCACCTGGGAAATATAGCCTTTCAAACTTAAAAAAAGAAAGTAAATCTGTCCAGGCATCTTTGAACAATCGGGGAATATACATAAAATAAAGATTCTAACTAATTTATAACCTTCTCCTTTTTTGAAATCGGTTAACGATCCTATTTTAGTAGTATGTATTAAATGATCTAATTTAATTTTTCGAGAGCAAATAGTAGAGGTTCGGTCCAACCGCCAATACCCAAGTAAAGTTTGTACGTTAATAAAACTTGACGCAAGCCAGCGACGCGAGCACAATGTTATAGCGTTGTGCTCTTTGCAATTTGCTAATTCATCGTCGTTGTTTTAAATTATTTTTTGTTTTAGGAAAAGAAATATTAGCCATGGTGGGGGGCAGAGGCGGCTCTAGCCCATGTAGCGCCCGTATGCAATCAATATCTTGGCGCCCTCTAGTAGACGCGCGGCCAAAATGGAATGCTTACAATACAAGAATACCGTTTGACTTACAGTTATATTTTCACCAGTGAAAGGAAATTCAGGTGCAAAAAATGGTGCAATTTTAAATGATGTCGGGAAGCAAGCAAGCGCGGCTCGGCGCGGCGCCCCCTAAAACCCTGCGCCCGTATGCGTTGCACACCCTGCACCACAGGTAAAGCCGGCACTGTTGGGGGGTTTAAAAAAAACGTCACAGATGAAGGTTTTTAATTTCATAACTGTTTAATTATTCAAGATCAACCGAAACAGTAGGTATTAAATAGGTATAATCATTAAGTTACCATTGATTCAATGTTTTATGAAAATACTTCGAGTAAATCAACATTTTTTCAAAACATCGGATCGATTCGATGCATCGATGTAGGTATATCGAATATCCCTAGCTAAGGCTAATATGGCTAATATGACTAATATCATATTAAACGTTGTAAATTCTAACTATGGACTTTTTCGACCGTTGCTGAGTATTGTTCGAATACAGATAGAGTACCTACCTATAGGAACAGGGCAAAAGTGTCTAAATATCTAAAACCTCCAACATTTATTTTATTTAAATTTTTTATGTACATATAAAAATTTACAAGACAACATATATTAGAAGAAGTAGACATAGAACATTTGTTCGGTTGTGGAGCTTGAGGTGCTGAATTCGATTCCTGGAAGCAGGAAATTAGCTGTTAGTTACGTGCTCTCCGACGCCCGTGCCTCGGAGAGCACGTAACTAACAGCTAATAAGTAATACTATGTGTATGGTGCCAATCTTACGGTAGTAAGTAATATGTATAAATGTTTATGATGCCAAAACAATCGTTGGCGCTGTAAACTTGTTCTATTGCGTCGATTTATTATAAGCCCAGTTTCACATGGAGTGCCATGTAAAACTTATAATTAACAAGGCATACAATAGGCGATTGCGGGAACGGAGCGCATTAAGCTCCGGCGAACTCGTTTCATGACGATACGCGATTTCGATGCGAACTGATGGGATCTATTTGTCATCAAACATTATAAATGTAGGCCCAACCATTGGTTACCTTTTTTTAAGCTATTGCATAGCTTCTATCGCGGGCCTTGAGCGTGGAGATCGAATCCAGAAATTCCGTAACGAAAATAACCTGACACGGGACTCCTCTCACCGCTAGATGGCGTTGATAAAAAATGCTATGCAATAGTTTTACCGCGGCACAAAAGACAAAGTCCCCGAGTGCCACATGTCTTTTTTTTAATTTTTAGCGAGCAAACAAGCAGGCGGGTCACCTGATGTTAAGTGATTACCACCACCCATGAAAATTCATTTATCAGTTTCAAATTCAAAGAAGCTGAAGTAAAATTTTAAAAATGCTTGGAAATTAATTACTCTTGTCAACATCTCAACTGATAGACGTCAACTGCTGGAGATATGTATCTTGACTGGAACATAGATGATAATCTTGTGCTGCCTATCCAACGAGCGATTTGGCTGAGATCGTCTACCCACCTACTAGGGTTCTACCAACGCAGCTAGGTATCCCTCCCAGTGCGGGGTCGTCATTCGGGTATCTAAAGATCCAATAGCCTATCGATTAAGACGCGTGCATATATTCATTGTGCTGCCTATCCAACGAGCAATTTGGCTGAGATCGTCTATCCACCTACTAGGGTTCTACCAACGCAGCTATCCCTACCAGAGTGGGGTCGTCATTCGAGTATCTAAAGACCCAAGAGTCTATCGATCGAGACGACGATATTCATTAATTGTTCTTAAAGTTCTAAAACTAGTGGTTCGCCCCGAACTGAGACCTCGCGATATCCCATAATTCCCAAAAGTTTTAATTATATATTGTAATAATTAACTTTTAACATTAGACGCAATAAAAAAAATAATAGTTGACATAAAACTGTTTTACTGACACAGCGCCATCTATAGTGAAGCATTATAGTGAAGCATTATAGTGAAGCTATTAGCTTCACAATAATGCTAATAGATGGCGCATTAAAATTAAATAATTTCGTTTCTTTATAACATTTATCTAATTTTAGTATTTGTTGTTCAAGTACAGGATATAACTGAATTTTCAACCAAGTTTCACGTTCTAATATTCAGTAATTCTTGACATATGGCTCAAATTAAAATCTCCACTTTGAAACCCCCCCATTTGGTCAATTTTTAGGGAAAAATTAAAAAAAATATATTTTTGTACTCTGTTCAAAGTCGTCTTTAAAAAGATATATCGCAAGTCTATGTAGAGCAACAAACAAGATTTTACTTCAAATACGCTTCTATGAGAGCCCCCCTGAAATAAAGCTTTTTATATTTTTTTATACAATGTTCGGCTGAACGCCATCAGTTTACATATTATATTTAAATTTGAAGTAATTACGTTCAGTAATTCAGAAGTTATAGGGCTCTGACAGACATTTAGACGAACACACTTCTCTGTCTAGTAGGCAAGCGCCCTAGTTGACTCAGAGAACTTCGCTTCGCTCGTTCAATAATTACAAATCCCATTGTAAGTTTAACGTAGTGATTATAATATTATACTCAGTGATTGTGGCATAGTAATAATCAAAACAATAGGTATACCTAATCACCTTTTATTTTTTTAGTTGTCTTAAAATGTAAACAAATCTCAAAAACGCGTAATCGATGAACTTAACCGAGCCCTTTTCAGTTAGTGGTCAGTGCAGTAAGAACGTGTTTACGCCTTTCTGCGAGACGCTACTTGTTTACATTTCAAGATAACTAAGCAGAAATACTTAAATAGGCTAAGTTTGTTGTGAGCTTCTCCTCAAGACTACTTCGCATTTGATCCATTTAGTTTAGTTTCGCAATTAAAAGGTGATGAACCCTCAAACACACACATAATTGCCAATCACTAAACCCGCCGATAGTCGGATGTTTGTCGAATGAAAAATATCTCAAATAGACTTGTAGTAGGGGTTCAATTCAGTCGTTCAATACAATAAAATGTAATCGTATTTTTTTATTATCATGACACTGGTTTTCATGTCATTCTATCGATTTCTGCCAAAAATACCTACCAAATATTAGGTAGGTAAGTACCTAAAAACCTACTAGATGATGATATTATGAAATGATGAAAGGTCGCAGGTTCGAGCCCCTCCCCCGTTGCGTCATTGTCGTACCCACTCCTAACACAAGCTTTATGCTCATTTGGAGGGGAGAGGAGAATATTAGTCAAATTCAGCTTGACTTTTTAACAAAAGAAAAATACTCGCATTAGTATGATTGTTGTAGTGTCCAGAAGTTTTGATTTATGTTTCATTTTAAAACTGCATTATTTTAATTTTACTTTCGCAAAGATATGTCTAGACCCTGTCTAGACATTTCGTTAGATTTGAAACAGAATCCATCACGACAGCTGTCTGAAGTCTGAACACGATACAATGCAATGAAAAAGTATCAAATCACAAGTAAGGGCAATACCACACTGCGTTGCGGCGTCGCTGCGTTAATATAGCCGCGTAAGCCTCAACAGCCCAACGGTTAAGAGTGTGGACTGAAAACTGAAAGGTCGACGGTTCGATCCCAACCCGTTGCATTTGTCATACCCATTCCTAGTATAAACTTTTCTCTTATTTGGAGGGGAGAATTATTGTCATACCCAGTCCTAACAAGAACTTTTCAGTTATTGTGAGAGAGGAGAACATTATTTAAGTTAGCATGGCTAATATTTGTGTGGAAAATAAAATAAAAAAATTAACTCAGATCATCACTAAAATCATTTCAGATGTCTACACTTACACTTCTCTTTTCTGTAACCACTGTTTAACTGACGAAATCCAGGGGCCCAAGTCTGCTATTGCAATTGTAGTTCAATTGTCCATCAATGACATCCTAATTGCTACTTTTAGCAATTTTGGTAGTCTACTAATTCAATGGCGTCACAATTGTTTTCCGATGGTTTGCCACTGATACTTTTAAGTCGGTTAAAAACATAAATTGAAAGCGTATAACGTTTTTGATAACGATAAACTCGTTTCGGCGAACGCTTTTTTAGCTAACGGCAATACCGAGGATCATTGAATTACAATCGAATTACAATAACATCGAACGACCATTGTGAATTTAGTAACTACGAAATTTTGGACCAATGATAATTGAATTGTAATGGCATTGCGGTTCACTGACAATGACATGTAAAATAGCAGACTCGGGGCCCAGATTGAATGTGTATTGTTGTAGCGCAATCCATCAATCTGAGATCGCGATGACAGCTCCTTGATCGCGATATAAATTGACTGTGTAAGGGCTGCCTAAGAACTGAATAAGAAAAGAAGGCACTAGGAAGCAAGCTAGACAGCGAGATAAGTCGCTACCAGACCATAAATCTTTAACCTGAACCAGACGTTATTATAAATTCAGCGGACGCTGGGTCCTAACCCACATAATTTATTCCGTCCCACGTAAAGATATTCTGAGCTATACCCATTTTCCATAATCTGACCAATTTTTATTTTCAGCTCCGACCTCGGCCACCCTTACCTTTATAACAGGACCATTTGCATATCAGACGTTTTAAAACCCATTTATGGAAGTTAAACTGGGCCACCAGAAATAGGCAATATTAGTGAGGGTGCCTTTTAATTAAAAGCTTTTAACTTGCGTATGTATGTAACTATGTAAAATATGATATAAAAGCTTGTCGCGAGATAATTACCTGTGTAGATAAACAAGTAAATTAAATAACTTGATCAGATTGATTTTAATTTTTTAAATTTTTAAACTAAGTTAAAACGACTTAAATCTCGCGACAAGCTTTTATATCGTATAAATTGTGTAATGACGATACAAGTTGATAGGAAAGGTTTTAAAAGAAAAGTTTATTCTTTTTAGCGCATTTAAATAAAAGCTTGTTTTTAAAAGTTTTTTTCTTTTAATTTATTGGTCTTTACCTTTTAACCTAGAACATCAAAATTAAACAAAATCTGTTTAGAATCAGATCGGAAGTAAAACGATTGCATTGCATTGTAACGATCGCAATTACCGGCCAAGTGCGAGTTGGACGACACAAAGGGTTCCGTACCATTTAACAGCAATCAAGAAAAAATCACGTTTCTTGTATGAGGAGCTCCTTTATATTTTATTTTTTCTTATAACGACAATAGATATACACATTCTGTGAAAATTTCAAGTATCTACCTATTAAGGTTCATGAGATACAGACCGCTGAAAGACGGACAGACGGACGGACGGACACCGAAGGCTTCGTAATGGGGTCCCGTTGGCACCCTTCGGATACGGAACCCTGAAAAGGTGTAGAGGTAGTGTCTGAAATAAAAGAAACTATTTTATTGTGCAATAAAATGAATTTATTATTATTTAATAGTTAACTTACATGCATCCTACAATAATTAAGTAGTTAAAGCAATTATGCTCTTCAAATTAACTTAAAAATTAAATCACTTAAATCTAACTTAAATTTAAAATAAAAGAATTCGCCCACTATAAGAATTTGTGTTATTATTTTAATTAATTTTGTATAAAAACAATATAGTTAAAGTGATTTAGTAAACTAGTGTTAATTGCTTAAATTAATAATATACTTAGGTAATAAAGCAAATTATTAAGATCAAAGTAAGTATTAGTTTACTTAAAACATCGTTAACATTACGTTACCTACGAAAAACTTAAGTTCATTATTAACTAAATACCTAAATGAATCATGAATTATAATGTTACTACACTTTAAGGTCATTAATATAAGAAACACTATAACCATTTTAATATTAATATTTAGTGTTAAAAATTTGAACTCTGGACCAGAGAATAAAGGGCGGTTCAATGAATCTTAAAACTAAAAAATCAATTTTGATAAACTCATTGTCTTTACAATAAAGAGCAAATAACGAAGCTCTCTTAGTGCTTTAAGAACTACTTTAATATTAAATAACTGTATTTCTAAATTGGCTACATGAACATTAGCCTAAAAACTTCAAATAAAACTTGTGATGCTCTTACCCCTAAGTTGCTTTTAAGTATTCAGGGCCTAGACAGTAAATGAATAAAAGATGATGATTAATATCAAAAAAGAAACTTATATTTTTGACGATCTCCCTGGCGCAGTGGTGAGCGCTGTGGTCTTATAACTGGGAGATCTCGGGTTCGATTCCCGGCGGCAATTTAGAAATTTACAATTTCTAAATTGTCTCTGGTCTGGTCTGGTAGGAGGCTTTGGCCGTGGCTAGTTACCACCCTAACGTCAAAAACGTGCCGCCAAGCAATTTAGCGTTCCGGCACGATGGCGCGTAGAAACCACTTAGGGGTATGGGTTGAATTTACACTGCTATACCCCTTCCAAGTTAGCCCGCTACCATCTTAGACTGCATCGTCACTTACCATCAGGTAATATCGCAGTCAAGGGCTTATATTGTCAACGAATAAAAAAAAAATTTATAAAACTACTTGTAAAAGTATTCTTTATGTTTATTAAATAAAACTATTTACTTTATGTATATTAAAATTATTACAGTCACTTAAATGCTTAAATATATCTAAAGAATGTATGCATTAGTTAATTATATTCGTTAAGCACGTCTACAGATACTTATAAAGTGTGTAAGTATAAATACAAAATTATATAAATAGGATAGATTTTCTGGAGTTATTTATGAATTCATACCTGTATTAGCTGTATATAATTATGAGAATATTTTCTAAAAAAATACAGATTTGTTAATTTGATTTATTTATTTGACTGTCTAACTTAAATGAAACTTAGTGTTAACTTAGTTTGCAATGATAAACTCGATCAAATACTTATTAAATTATTTACAAGCGAAGTAAGTATAAGCTAGGATATAAGTTTTAAAAAATTTCATTTTTCTTAAAAAGTTCATTTTAATTCTTGTATTTCACATCCAAAACTTATATTATTTATAATATAAGTTTATAATTATATTATTTAATGAAACTAGCTGATTCCCGTGACTTCATCCGTGTGGAAAAAGTTTAGCGTGACTTGTTACTATATCCGCGAGAAGTTATGTCCTCTACAATCACAATTTATAATAAAGAAAGAATTATCAAATTCGGTTAAGATTTGACTAAGTGATGGAGCAAAATCAACAAAAACTTTCATCCCCTATCCCGGACAGAACTTATTGTTTATCAGGATAAAAGGTATCCTTAATATTGACCCGGAGTATCAGCTACCACTATACCAAATTTCATTCAAATCCGTTCAGTAGTTTTCGTGTGATGTGCGCACACACAGACAAAAAATTCATATTTTAAGGGTAAAGGCTACGAATAAATAATTAGTAAGGAAGTCTAACTGCGTTAAAAAAATGACCCCAACAAAAATTGTGCTGAAGTGGGTGGAGATTAAAATTGAGCCGTTAGAGGCGGGGATTATAAACAAAAATAGCACGTCAACAGTTGGTCATTTTTCTTGAACGTCAAATTTTCATGACATCGTCCAATGACTCAGCTGTCATAGCAAACTTAGCAGCACGCGCGCGAACCAATCCTTGCTTTGGTTCTGAATTTGAACCAAGCATGTCAATCTGTAACCTCGGAAGTGATTCGTATGATTCGTATTTTGAATCATACGGCGTTTTGGTTTGAAGTACGGCCATTTTTTGAGTGGATTTTGTTCTGATTTAGACTTCCTTACTTATTATTTATTCGTAGGGTAAAGGGGAATAAATTGATATTCAACACGGCGATTCACTTTATTGTACAACGTCGTACAAAAGGTGGACTTAATACTTCAAAGCACTTTTTCCCAGTCTAACTTTAGACGTGAGGCACACCGTATAGGCGTGAAAGAATAAAAGTATGTTAATCATATTAAAAATAAATATTAATATTTTAAAAACATGCCTATCCTACTAATATTATAAATGCGAAAATTTGGATCTATAGATGGATGTTTGTTACTCAATCACGCCGCAACGACTGAACCGATTTCAGTCGTTGCGTCGTTGAAAGGCTTATAGTCTGTTATAACACATAAGATACTTTTTATCCCGGAAAATAAGAGAGTTCTAATTAAAATTAAGTCCCGATTAAAAATCCTCAATCCAGGCGAACGAATTCGCGGGTATCAGCTAGTTATAAAAGATAATTATAATACATATTATTATTTTGGGTCCAGAGTAATTAACTTTACAACTAATAAAGTATTAATTTATGAGCTCTGTTTTTAGAATATGTTAATCCTAAGAGGGCTATAGTTTGCACCATTAGTTAGATCCCTTTACATAAATCCTTATATCGTCTATTAACATTTTGAAATAGTCTGCTGGGAAAAACTATTTATGTTAAAATTATAAAACAAACTCATTTAAAGTTATTTATGTTGGCTTTATTCTAACAGACTATGCACGCTTGACTTGCAAGCTCTTATCTCAATTATGTAATTACTAGCTGTTGCCCGCGACTTCGTCCGCGTGGATTTAGCCGGATTAATAAATAGCTTTCGGTTCGGTTCTTTTTCGGTTCTCATCGGGTGACCGCCCTCGACAACCGACTTATCGCATCGCATAGTTCGCCCGCGCTATTTTTTCTTTTAGCTCGGCTTCTAAGAGTCGTACCGAGATATTGAGTAGCCTATAACCTTCCTCAAGAATTGGGCTATCAGATACAAAAAGAATTTCTCAAATCCGACTGATAGTTCCAGAGATTAGCGCGTTCAAACAAACAAACTCTTGCACTTTATTATATTAGTATAGATTTTTTTTGTGGTGAGGACTATATTACGCATACGCAATAGAACAAAAAGGCGATAAGTTAATCTTCATCAAATATTTAACAAAAATAACTTACATTCTGGATTCGAACACAGGTCTTATAAGCTGTGAAGAAAATATAATCGCACGGGAAACAAAAAAAAAATTCTTCAGTGACAAAGTCGCAGCACATATATATTATTAATAATAATAATATATTATCTTAAAATATATAGTAAATTCGTAAATAATAAATATCCCTTAATTATGTTACTATTTCATATATTTACTAAATATGTAAAAACTTTAAATCATAATTTCATAGACCACACTAACTTTTCGGTAAATGTTTTATTTTTAATTTTAAATCGATATTAACACAATCCTACTGTACATAAGTTTAATTATAGTTTGGTTTAATACTTTAACATTTTAATGGTATGTATATAAAGTTTACATAAAGTAACTGTTTTTAAATACACATTACTATTAAAGTCAGACCATTAAATAATATTGAAAACTTTATTTAAAAATAAACGACAAAATTCAATCAAATTACAAATACCCTATAATGTATTGTGAAGCAAATAAACATCACTTATTACTTTTGCATCTATAATATATGTAACTTTATCAATCACATACCTACTAAGTATTTTTAATAGTTATAGTATATATAGTAAATAATTTTTTTGGCAAAAGTGTTAACTTTATACTAACTTAAATTAAGTAACTACAAAAGTAGTCAGTATTTTTAAACGTTACAACTTAAATATATATTTATACAATATAAAACAAACTTATAAAGTCTAAGATAGATTTTAGTAAAAATCTTTTAGGAACTTACAATAATTAATGAATGCTAATTATAAAATAAATTATATTAATATATACGAAACCCAGGTATTGTATGTTAATAAAAATGAGAAAATATAAAATGAAAAAGAAAATTATTACCTTCAACAGGATCTTTGTAAATGCAACTATTGCTGGCTAGAAAAAATATAATGTTCATTAAATTCATCAATACTAAGTTATATTTGTATTGTGTATTGCCAATATACAATACAAATATAACTTGTAAAGAAATACTTCATTGTTATTTAGAAAAACGTACTATTTAAAAAATAGCAGTCCCAATGTGGGTTTTTGGAATAATTCATTAACTTTAATAAATATTTGGCCCTAAATATAAAAAGGGATGAGTCATAACCATATTAAAACAACATTTTTTCACTGCATACATCAAAAGGAGAAAGAAGTCGTATTCACTAGTCTAATACCTCTTTTAACTGAATGTTGTTATAATTCGCTGATTTGCAACAAGAGTGACATAATTCAAAATCGAGGATGAGAGAATTCTCTCGTTAGAGAGTAATGTTTTGTGGATGCTACGGTCTCGAAACAAAACAGCGGCCAACAAAGCGACAGAACATTAAGTCACAATCTCTCTCGCTCTCATTTTTTGTGCTTAGCGTAATGTTCTTTTTATAGAAAAAAGTATAAATGTTCGACACTAAAATTGGTGAATTTTGAGTTATGTCGCCCTTGTCGCAAATGAGCGATATATTGTTTTGTATATTCTCATTTGAAATGCTACGTTGCGAAGTGGCACCGAGGTCAAACCTCTGAGTTTTTTCGATGTGCGTTATATAAAAGTGTAAAAAATTTGTAAATGGTAATTAAATAAATATGTAATATAAAAATTTATTCAATCCTTATTTTTGACACAAAAATACAGAGTGTAAAGTCATTCTAACTAGAACTGAAACCAGAGATTCAGTAAGTGAGTGAGTCGCTCAGAGTTGGAATTTTTCATTGGTCATACTGTTAAATAGTATGACTTAAATAGTCAGGACCCATTCAAAATCTAGATCGGTTTAAATTTTCCCAATAATGGACTCGTTTTTTCCTTTTCAGTGTTTATTTACGCAGTCGGGTTTTTGATTTTTTAAATTTAATATTTTATTTATGCTGTATTAAATTGCATTTCATAACCCATCCCATTTTTGTTGGCGCTACTGATATATACCTACTTAAAAACATAAGTATTAAACGAATAGTTTAAAAAAATTACTTACTACGTCTTCAATGTTGTCCGCATTTCATCCCATGACTTGACGGTAATTCTCTGTGCTGAGAGTTAAGGACCGTTCACTTCAAAGTGGCCGTCCTCGACAATTACAAAATGACGTCATACTGATACCGTTGGCAAAAAAAAATGTATTTTTAAGGTTGGGTACCTTTAAATCAAGAGCAAATAGGCATCTCCTAGGTAAGCGCGCTCCATCTTAGGCTGCATCTTCATTTACCATCAGGTGAGATTGTAGTGAAGCGCTAGTTTTGTTTTTTTTTGTTTGTTCCTAGTCGTAATTAGTTGTAAAAACGGAAGCCGGAATGGCATATCAAAATTTTGCGGTGCGTTTTTTTTTAATACATTATAGGCACACGCTTGACCACTACCACACCTGATGGAAAGTGATGATGAGGTCTAAGGTGTAACGCGTTTGCCTAGAAGATGCCTATTCACTCTTGTTTTAAAGATACCCAAATTGTACGGGTTAGGAAACACAGATCCTGGAAGAGCATTCCAGACCCTAGCCGTGCGAATCAGGAATGAAGACTTAAAGCGCTTGGTGCACACAGGTGGGATATCAACGACGCAGGGATGGAAGCTCACTATGTCTATGTCTTTTATTTTTATGAACGGCGAGGCAAAACGCTTAGTGGAACTTTACGTTTTTTGCTGGTAATTCAAAATGCTTTTTTTATTTACTTTACGGCCTTTAAGCATCGAACACCCCTCTTTTTCGTAACGGGTTAAAAAAGGATACGTAAACACCGGTTAACATCGGCGGGGCTCGCAAATCTCACGTTGGCACATCCGGGGGTGGTCAGCTCGAGGAACACCACGTGGCCTAATTCAGTCAGCTTCTGACCCAGGTTCACGAAGTTGGTGGTCGGTGGTAACTGGGGAAGCGAGGATTACTCTCACATCAAACTATTAGAGGAGAGAGCTGGGTAAAAACCCCAAAAAAAAAATCTCAGCCAAATCGATTCATTCGTTGTGACGCACGCACGCACCCACGCAAGCACGCACGCATGCACCCACGCACTCTCCTACGCACGTACGCACGCACGCACGTACACACGCACGCACCCACGCACGCACGCACCCACGCACGTACACACGCACGCACGCACCCACGCACGCACACACGCACGCAACCACGCACGCACAAATGCACGCACACACGCACACGCATATGCACATACAAACAACTTGCATTTATAATATTAGTATGGTAAGAAACAAAACTTTGTGTTCACAACCCAAACTTAGTAACATTATCACTATGTAGTTAAACATAGCATAGCATATTTTTTTAAGATAAACCAACAAACAAATACACTTTCGCATTTATGATATTAGTAAAAATATAGTATAATATGATATAAACTATAGTTAAAAAGTTTAAAAAACTGATACTATTGATTAATATGGTATAACCTTAAAATATAATTAACTCACATTAGTTATTCGAACTGTCACAGGATCGGGTCCGTTAAACATTCTCACGTTACACCAAAATGGTAGATTCGGTCTTAACGGACTATTTGGTGTTGGCATTGGTCCGCGGGGACCTACAGCGGGCCCCCGGGGACCCATAGCGGGCCCCCGCGGTCCATTGGCGTCGAACCACGGCCCGGGGCCTGGAAAACGGTTGGGGCCAACCATAGGCCCTCTCGGTCCGACCATTGGGCCCATTGGACCCGGCATTGGACTTCTAAACCTAGGCCCAGTCATCGTACCGTTGACGTTTTTGGCAGGATCATTTCCAGATTCGAGCCCGGGTACTGGTGGACAACCCGGGAACATATTCCCCGGATTGACCATAGGGAACCCTGGTCTTTGAACCGGACCCATCGGCATCGGTACGGGCCCTCTCGGACCCATCGCAGGGGGTACCGGACCTCTTATCGGACCTTGCATCTGTTGCATCGGATTCGGTACAGGCATACTCGGGCTAGACATTGCCACGGGTTTTGGAGGAATCTTGCTTATTGGTGGATTTTTAATCTGTGGTCGGATCACTGGGATGGTATTCCCCGGCTTCTGTCCAACCGGACCGAAATTACTCTTTAGAGAATTATCCTTGTCTATGGGCGATTCGTTTCTTTCGCTGTCCGTATCGTTTTGACTATTTCGACTACTGGGAATGGTTACTGAACGCACAAACTTGGCTACCTCTTCGTCTATTGTGATGCCGATTTTTTTCAAAAAGCTCGATTGGAAAAGGCATGCGTCTAAATTGGACATTTTTCCTTTGAGGAACCTCTTATATTCGCCGCCTAGATCTGGCAAAGGTTTCCCGTATTTGCCCAGCCCTGGTCCAACATCGACCAACCCTTTGGGTAGCAACGTTTTGTTTTCAATCACGTTCATTTTCACTATGAGATTCGTTCCGTAAAATTGCTGGCCGTTCAGCATTGATATTGCCTGAAAAATAAGAAGAGGCATATATTAAAATGCTGGCGAAGCAATGGCTGGAACATGCGTCATGCTCGTGAACGGGTGCCACCAACGGGAATAGGTCTGCTTTTGCCTGCCTGTTTTAACATGTATTGGATTGTATTTATTTGTATTTGTATTGTATTTATTTTTACTTGTATTGTACTCAGGAAAATTCATCGTGGAAGCACTGTATACATAGCATAGTCTCATTAACTATTGTAAAATTTTTTTTTTTTTAAAGAGCAACCGCCGAGTTTCTTGCTGGCTCTTCTCGGCAGGAAAGGCATTCTGAACCAGTGGTAGATTCATTGACGATTCAAAAGTGCTTGTAAAAGTTTATTTGAATAAAAAATATTTCTATTCTATTCTATTAACTTGTCACATAACCACATTACATAGAATATCAACAAAATCGAGGGCCTATTTCTATTAAAGCCTCAATAAAAGGTTAAAGGTACGGACTGAAAACTAAAAGGTTGCAGTTTCGATCCCCACCCGTTGCACTATTGTCGTACCCACTCCTAACACAAGCTTTTCGCTTATTTGGAGGGGAGAGGAGAATATTAGTCAAGTTCATCTGGGCTAATATTCTTTTTAAAAAAAGTCTACAAATAAACTTTAACTGACAAAATAACGACTTTCTGGAAATTTTGTATGGTCAAAATTCATCAGTCAAAGTTAACATAAAAAAAACCTTAAGGTCCTAGCCGATTTACACGACTCCGCTCCCACCCATCCAAAGTATGAGCATTCAAATATGGACTTAATATCGTGCTCTGGAGGTGCACTTTACAGTAACAACACCGCGGTACGGTAACGGTACCGCACGCTGTTTTCTATTTTGTGTTGTTACTGTAAAGTGCACCTCCAGAGCACGATATTAAGTCCATATTTGAATGCTCATACTTTGGTTGGGTGGGAGCGGAGTCGTGTAAATCGGCTACGACCTTTATTCCACGCGGATGAAGTCGCGGGCATCATCTAGTTTTTAATAATACTAACATAAAAAGATTGAAATTAATTAAATAAATAAAAAAAAATACCTGTACTGCTTCAAGTGGATGGCTGTACATAACGTTCGCATACTTAGCGCTGTTCATACAAACTGAGCAAATCAAAACTTTACCCGCCAGCTCCAAAACTTCCTTCAACTCTGATTTGTCGCATCTAAACTATAAAAAAAGCCAATACTTAATAAGTTACAAAAAACACTATCCTATAAGTATAATAAAGACATGCACCGTTGGATATAGACGGCGCAAAACCGAGGCATGTGAACGTCTTTTCTAGAGACTTTGTCCAGCTGTGGACATCTATCGGTTGAAAAGAAGAAAGTAGCCCAGATCACTTGTACAATTTTTCAAGTCCCAAGTTTTTTTTTCGATGAAAGATAGTCCTTGTCTGCGACCCACACCTGATGGTAAGTGACGGTGCAGTCTAAGATGGTAGTGGACTAACTAGTCCTTTTCGCTTGGCCGCAGTTTGACAACAAACTTAATAGAAGTAATGTAAGACATAAACTTCAGTTTAATACATTTTTATAGTTAAAATACTTACATTAGTAGCAAGAAAAGGTTAGAGTTATTTTGCTATAATCCGCCAACAGAAAAAATCTGTATGGTCAAACATGCAGTTAAAAGCTAAGCACCGCTTACCTTCCCGACCAAGCAAGAAAGCCAAGTTCCCAAGCAAACAATGCCACCACCACTCACATGCACCACCACACCAGACTTTTATACTACTCTCGAAGAGATATCGACTTTACAATGCTGTATTGCTACAATACAGCATTGTAAAGTCGACTTTACAATATATCGACTTTACAATATATCGACTTTACAATGCTGTATTGCTGCAATACAGCATTGTATAGCAATATCTCCTGAGGATGCTCCGGTGTCGGGGCGAAATGTGCGTCGAGAGTAGTATAAAAGTCTTATGTGGTGGTGCATGTGAGTGGTGGCGGCATTGCTTGCTTGGGAACTTGGCTTTTTTGCTTGGTCGGGAAGGTAAGCGGTGCTTAGCTTTTAACTGCATGTTTGACCATACAGATTATTTCTATTGGCGGATTATAGCAAAATAACTCTAACCTTTTCTTGCTAATCATGAACTTCGGAAAAGTAACGCCTGACTCTATCCAATACTTACATTAGTAACAGTAACCCAGCTAGTTAGTGGTGGTTTGATGCCCAACGAATCAAGGTAATCTTCTCTTATATAATAATCATTGGAGCCTATCGAACTTGGATCTTGACTAGCATTGGAAGGACCAGCAGATGCTTCTTCTAGTTTTGGCTCACTGTTTGCAAAATTGAATCAAAATAAATACTCTATACTATATTCTACTAGCTTTTGCCCCCGCGACTTCGTCCGCGTGGAATTAGATTTTGGGATGGAGTTTTCAAAAACTGTGACACACGTACTTTTTTATTTTTAACTGAAAGCTCAAATACCAACTTTGATGGAAACAGCGTGAAAAATGACGGAGTTTCATATAAACTTCCATCCCCTATTTAAACCCCTTAGGGGTGGAATTTCCAATAATCCTTTCTTAGTGTGCGCCTACGTCATATAAGGAACCAACTGTAAAAATTTCAAGTTTCTAACTTCAGTAGTTTAGGCTGTGCGTTGATATCTCAGTCAGTCAGTCAGTCAGTCAGTCAGTCAGGACTTTGAATTTTATATATGTAGATTTTTCCTTAACTGCCTTGTTGGTCTAGTGGTTAGCAAGTTCAACTCGATGACGAAGTCCCGGGATCGATTCCCGGATCGGGCCAAAAATGTATTGGGATTTCTGTTAGGAAATTTTCAGTACTAGCCCGAAGTTAGGAAGTCAGTGGTGAGTCACCCCCATGCCTCGGAGAGCACGTTAAGCCGTCGGTCCTGCACTTGATTTCTTTCCGGTCGTGTCAGATTTTCCGTCTCATCGGACTATAAGAGTGAGGGAATAGAGAATGCATATGTGTTTGCGCACCCATTTATGCACTATATCTCCAGCACAGATGGCTAGGCTAATCTTTGTGGAGATTGGCCGCCGTGGCCGGATTCGGTCGGGAGGACCTTATTATTATTTATAAGGTATCTCGCAGAAAGGCGTAAGCGACGCACAGCACATTGGACGATTTTATTGCACTGCACATTGGACGATTTTATCGCACTGACAATGAAACCCTCCTACAAGCGAAAAACTAAACGTAAGCGCTCAGCTATGGCTACTTTCGTCAGTTACGCGTTTCTCCAAAATGTTTCAAGACAGCTAAGGCTTTTTTTATGAACTGAACTTTCTCTTACATCATCTGAACCAATCAGAATACATTATAGCATTTAAAGGACCACACATACTCGCAAGTTAAATATGAAATAACTAGCTTTTGCCAGCAACTTAGCATGGTTTTTAAAAACAATTATCGTAGTACGTAGGTACTTGTATATTGTCATAAAATCAAGTCTAAATTCTGTAGTTTTTTTGGGATAAAAAATAGCCTGTTCCACTCTCCAATTCCTCAACTATACCCATTCAAAAAATAACGTCGATCCGTTGCTCCGTTTCTATTTGATTGAAGAACAAACCAACAAGCACACTTTCGCATTTATAATAAATTAATCATTATTTCAAAAATCATTAATCATTAATTCGCATTTTTTATTAAATTAGTAAGGATTTACAAATTTTTTACTTACATTTGTTCTGCGTCACTCTCAGGTTCGTCAATTATACTATCTGTAAAATATAAAATAAACATACCCTTCAGTTCTTTTACTTAAAAACCTGTAAATTACATTTCATATTGATCTAAGATCTTAAGCACATCTTCACCAATAAATCATGGCAGTGAAACCACTTCAAAAAACACAGCAAATAGCATGCCAAAATGACATGATAGATAACAAAATTTTTGAAACATCCCATCAATTAAAAAATTTATGAATTTGACTGGCATCTAAGTACAACACCGAAATTGTGTGGAAAAGGCATGTAATTAAACGAGCTTCTATTTAATACCATTATTGGCTTCTAAATTACTAAGTCAGCTTCAACTAGTGAGCCTCTAAAAAATATAATTTTAGCATCTATATTTATAACTTAGCTTCAAACCGTGAACTCCTAAAATACTTAAATATTAGCATCAAATAATACACCAAATCTTCAACCACATTTTTAATTTTTTTTTTGTGAGAAAAATGAAATAAAAAAATGTTTCTAACTAAATAAAAAAACGTTTTTTTTTTGATAAAATTAAATTAAAAAAATGATTGTTTTTAAATTTAACTCAAGATAAATACTACACATAACATTATAACATTTTTGAAAAAAAAAAAAAACAAATTTTTTTTCAACTTTTTTTTTAGTTTTAGGTAGTTTTACGATCCCAACGGAACCTAAGTGCCCGGCCTTCGGCCGGGCACCTGAATATTCATGTATAACCCTAACCTAACCTAACTTTAGTTTAAAGAAAAAATTATACAAAAATAATTGCAATATTAACACACTAAGAACAGAACAACAAAAAAAACAAATGCATGTTTTGAATGGCGCTCTCTGATTGGTGCAAATAGCCATAACCAACGAGATCGTGCAAATTGCCAGTCGCATCCGTCTCACTCGCACCAACGAAATCGTGCAAATGGCCAGTCGTATCCATCTCACTCGCACCAAATCGTGCAGTGGCAGTGGACAATAATAAAAATAGTGGCTCTTTATTTGATGCTTTCTTTGGAATATTTTGTGGCCATTGTGAAGAAGCCGAGTTAGTATATTAGAAGCTTCATCATTTTCCCGTTGCTGAGTTATTAAATTAGAAGCTAGGTTTTGATGCCAAAAAATAAATTTTGTTGGTCGACTTATTATATTCCTGTGGAAAATACATAGACTCATAGTGAAATCTCTGTATTCTTGCTAGTCATATAAAAGGGATGTCATATTATGTTTATAGGGAGCAAATGAGCAGGTAGGACACCAGCCCTGGTAGCATGGGCGGGAGAAATTTTATCCCCGGGAAAAGGATAAAACGTTTATCCCCTCGCTTAGCTTTATCCACCCGTCGAGCATGGGCGCAGCGGTGGAAATAACACTCAGTGGATATACTTATAGAAATATACATCGCCTTCTCCTCTGTCGCCATGCTTTAGCATAGGGAAAAGATAATTTTATCCACTGTCAGTGGATAAAATTAGAAAAGATAATTTTATCCACTGTCAGTGGATAAAATTATCTTTTATCCCCCAATTTTATCCAGGCAGTGGATAAAATTGGGGGATAAAACTTTTATCTCCTGCCCATGCGACCAGTGCTGATGTTATTACTGCCGCCCATAAATATTTGTAGCACCTGAGGCACCACAGATGTGCCGCCGGCTATAAAGACGAGTCATATTGGGAGTTTATGGTTTTGCCGATGAGGTGTGTTAAAGACCTAATTATTATTTCAGACCATTACCCATTAGTTGAACACTTAATTTTCCTTGAGCTTCCTTTTCCTTTAACTTTGCCAATACTTGATGCAACTGTTTCTTTGTTTTAAATCTAAGACGTATTTGAAAATGCTCTTCTGTATTCTCCTCTCTACTGTCATTAATACTTGATATGTGAACTCCACACTAAAAAAATATAACAAAAGTCTAAGTCCATCAAACTTTTAAGTAGACGCATTACTCACAGAGACTTTTTCATTATTGTTATATTACAACAAATTAACTTTGTTTCTAATCAACATTGCAACAAAGAATAAAAGAGAAAAAAAAATTTTTCATTCATTTTTGTCACAGCTCATCAACTCAACAATATTGCCATGCAATATCTTACTAGAAGCTGAAAACAAACTGTTCATTACTGAAAAAAATATATAATAAAAGTGAAAAAATAACTCACTTCATCTTTGACAAAATTTATAACTTCCTTTGAAGACCAATCTCCTGGCGAATTTGCCACCAACAATGTGTATACCTGTTCCTCATCCGTCCCTTGACAATTATTTGCCACAGCAACATCGTTTTGAGATTCTGAATACCTCCTGCGTTTCACACTTTCATTTGAGTTCTGGGAGTCTTCACTCTCCATATTGATGTCAGACCTCCCTTCAACTTTTCGCTTCTGATTTTGTTGTATGTGTTCTAACTTTTTTTCAAATATAGAGTTTATTTTTTTGAGTTTTAAGTAAATTGTCTCTTTCACAGCATCAGGATTTTCTTTTTCCTCCACTGGCTCGATTTTCACATGTGTGGAATCCAAATCCGGCACGGAAACACTGTCATTATTAATTTCATTTGAATCCATAATACAAAGACTTGGAATGATCACTTCTTTTACAACTGAAACTGTAATAAAACATATTTTTCAGTCACGCAAAAAACATGTTTGATGAGTTAGACTATTTGCACTACAACTACAGCAACTCTGCTAAAGCACTACCGGCATAATTAGTTATTTATTACAAAAAATTACATACTTATTTTGCCTACAATTTTCTTCAGGAAAATGTTGAATTATTGACAAATAAAATTGACAATTCAATTTGTGATGTTTGCCAATGCCAGTGTTGTTCCTGACAACTTTAGAGTTGCCGTATTCTAACTCAAAAATTGCCGTATTTTTAGGGAAAATTAAGAAAATTGCCGTATTGTACAAAATATAATTATTCAGAAGGTTAAAATTAAAAAAAAAAAAAAACATGAAATACATGTTGTTTACGAATATTGCACTAATTTTCAA
Organism: Hipparchia semele; assembly: GCA_933228805.2. NCBI lineage: Eukaryota > Metazoa > Arthropoda > Insecta > Lepidoptera > Nymphalidae > Hipparchia > Hipparchia semele. Next base: position 11,410,297 of record OW121727.1, on the reverse strand, counting down.
TTAAAACCTAAAAAATATTCGTAAATTAGGTTTCACTGATAGATCGTACCAGAGACCACGAACACTAGGTACTGGGTTGTACATAAAGCAAATCAAAGCATTAATGATTAAATGACAGAACCACAATAGTTTACCTATTATAATATTACTATATATATAGCTACTCGTGCTGATTCACTGACTGACTGACTGACTCATTGATCACCTCTCCTGTAAAATTTTGTATGGAAAAAATTTTTTTCATTCACGGTTTGGTATAGAGGGCAAAAATTCATTCGGAACAAAAATATGGAGAGAGCTGATGATTGAGGATTTCGGAGACGGGTGAGGAGCACCGGCCAGGGTATCGAAGATAGGTGGGGGGTGTTCGACCAAATGTCACTCGAAACCTCATCCAATTGGCAAAGAGCCGAAAAAAAACTCCAAAATGGCGGATCCAAGATGGCGGCCATACAAATTTCGTCAGTGTCTATCTCGGAGACTATAGGAGATGGAAGAGTGGTTTCTTGGAAAAAAGTGATCAGGACCCGAAGGTCTACTTGATGAATAGACAAAAAATTCAAGATGGCGGAATTTATTTTTTTCCATACAAAATATATTCAAGACTAATACGGTTCCTTTTCAAAATTTTTGATGGTTACGTGTAGAAGACAAAAATTTATTTGAAGGAAAAATATGAAGAGAGCTGATGGTTGAGGATTTCGGAGATGGGTGAGGAGCACGGCCAGGGTATCGAAGATAGGTGGGGAGTGTTCAAACAAAAGTCGCTCCAAACCTCATCCAATTGGCAGAGAGCTGAAAAAAAATACCAAAATGGCGGATTCAAGATGGCGACCATACAAATTTCGTCGGTATCTATCTCAGAGAGTATAAAAGATGGAAGAGTGGTTTCTTGGAAAAAGGTGATCAGGACCGGATGATTAGAAAAAAATTCAAGATAGCGGTATTTATTTTTTTCATACTAAATATATGAAAGGCTTTGGGTACGGTTCCTTTTCAAAATTTCTGACGGTTTCGTATAGAAGACGTAAATTCATTTGAAGGAAAAATATGGAGAGGGCTGATGATTGAGGATTTCCGAGACGGGCGAGGAGCACGGTCAGGGTATTCAAGATAGGTTGAGGGTGCCCAAACAAAAATCACTAGAAACCTCATCCAGTTGGCAATGAGCTGAAAAAAAAACCATCAAAATGGCGGATTCAAGATGGCGGCCACACAAATTTCATCGATGTCTATCTTAAAGAGTGTACAAGTTGGAATAGTGGTTTTGTGGTAGAAAATGATCAGGCCCTGAAAGTCTAAGAGCAGAAAAACCGCGGTCCGCTGCAGCGGGCCGCGCACCACGCACCCTACTAGTTTATTATATAGTGCACAGTAACAATTATTCCGGGGATTCCCCATATATCCTAGAACATACCCGAGTAAAGTTGAAGAATCTACTAAAATGAAGAACTAAAGATTTTAGACATTAATTTTTCAGGGATAAGGTTGAATCTATTTGAATACTGTTAACGTTTGACGTTTCTGATCATGGCGCTTCTACTTTATCTGTGGCGAAAGTACTCGTTGATCTATGGTATCTTTTCTGGTCTGTGATCACAATGTGATCACTATGGTTCACTAGTTGGTGCGTTCCATTATACGAAATATTTTTTTGTTTACTTTACTCAATTGCCGTATATTTCAATACGGTAATCAAGTAGCTGCCGTATACCGTATTTTTGCTGCCCAAGAGACCTGAATGCCGTATATTACGGCAATTGCCGTATCAAGAACAACACTGGCCAATGCCAAAACCGTAGGCCCAAGAGAATATAATCCGTAGACAGATATAATCACTCGGCCCTGGCCAAAACCAAAGAGAGTAGAAACAAGAGTAGGGAAGTAACGTCGTGGATGATGGAATTAGGATGTACTTAATTGTAAATGTGTAACATTGTTCCATTTTTAACCAACTTCCAAAAAGGAGGTTATCAATTGGGTCGGTACCTTTTTTTTTGTGTGTAAAACGTAGGTGTAAAACCTTGTGAGCACTCGTGAATATCTTTTGCAGCAGAATCATTATTTGACGTCGCCATACTAAACGATAGGCTTAATGTATGCACGGTAGGTAAATGTTAAATAAAAATACATTAAAGTCTCTGAGGCCTTAACTCTTAATTATCGATATCGATAAAAATCTGTCCAGCACGTTTCTTTTTAATTGAAGTTGAACGAAAATGTCAGATTCTATCGTTGCCTATTCGCCTATTCCACAAACATATAAGAGTAAAGGCCTATTCGTTTCTTTCACAGACGTAAAATAATTTAAAATTACCACAGAGCACTGATAAACTGATAAGTTACAGCAATGCTGCCAACATGAGCAGTTAAAACTAGTAAAAGAGGAGTTGTTCTGTGAGTAAAAGTGGTATAAAAAAACAACAAAAACTAAAAAAATTTTAGTAGTAAATGAATAAAATATAATAACGTCGGAAAAACCCGCAAAACAGTAAAAATGTCTAAGAGTGACTTGCTTTATGTGAGGAATATGAGTTTAGTAAGTATATTTTTCTTACATTTAGTTTTAATCCAGTCCTCTTTTGCTGCCGATATTTACCTCAACTAAAGGACTACAAACAAGTCAGGATTGTTGCATAGAAAATTATTTAAAATTTAATATCAGCAACTGTCATGGTAGGTATAACTATAAGAGATAATAAATTTTGGGTTTAACATGCTTTAATTTATTTCTGGTATTTTTCAGTCAGAATCAGAAGAAGAAGAAGAAGAAAATGAAAATGAACAAGATATCTGGGATGACCGCAAGCTAAACGACGCGTATGACAAAGCTCTGAATATAGCCAATGCTGAGGTTGCTAAACGGCTTGCTATGTCCACCAACACACAGCCTAAAGATGGTATTGGCCTTTTGTCCCTTTATTTTGGTTTACGACAACAATTTTGGTGGTTGCATCAAAGTTCAGTCTGGTCTTGTATAAACATATTTTTACATAGATTGTGCTGAAGCCAGCACACAAATGCAGAGTGAGCAATTTGTGTGAAACTATCTCTAGTAATATAATTTTTTTTTTTTTTTTTTTTTTATTCTATGACAAGATGGCCCTTGACTACGATGGTAAGTGACGATGCAGTCTAAGATGGTAGCGGGCTAACTTGGAAGGGGTATAGCAGTGTAAATTCAACCCATACCCCTTGTCGGTTTCTACACGCCATCGTGCCGGAACGCTAAATCGCTTGGCGGCACGTCTTTGACGGTAGGGTGGTAACTAGCCACGGCCAAAGCCTTCCACCAGACCAGACCAGAGACAATTTAGAAATAATAAATTACTAAATTGCCCCCGCCAGGAATCGAACCCGAGACCTCCCAGTTATAAGACCACAGTGCTCACCACTGCGCCAGGGAGGTCATCAAAAATTGCAAAAGTAAGTTTGTTTCTCCATACTGAAGCATCAGATCTAAGTGATTTTTGTATGGGTATAATTTTTAGAGAACCTAATAGTAAGTATAAGCTACTTTTCATCCCAGAAAAACAAAGTTTCCAAACAATTTTTGAAAAACCTAACAACATAGACAAAAACTGGCAAAAGCTTGTTAAACATAATGTTCTAAACAGTAAGTCAACACACTGTATACAGCATAGGCTTCATTTTTGGTCAGGATTAAATAAAAATATTGGTAAAAATATATGGTAAGGATATGTGGTAATTATATGGGGACCTTCATTGGTAAGCCGCAAACCAAGTCCTGCTGAACTCCAGCTTAAGGTGTAATTTCTAGGTTCCAAATCTAAAAAGCCTGCACAAAATTCTCCATTAAAAAGTCAGAAGAAAGACAAGACAAAATGGAGGGCAGGCATGCACTGTCGTGCAGTGTATGAAGAGGATGGGATAGAGTATGAAGCATTGCTCATGCGAATTATCAATGACAGAGAGTGTGTTGTGCGGTTCTTAGGTAAGTAAACTTCCCGATGATCCCTAAAAAGGGAACTCAAGCACAAATATGTGCCACTTAACAAGTGATTGATTTCCATCAATGTTTAAGAGATACTTAAATTCTTGGATACTGCTTGTGTTAAATTATAATGCCATATTATCTCATGATGGCCCACCAATCTCAAAAACCACATGATGGAATGGAACCTGGTGAATCAAAGATCATTTGCATTGTATTTCCTGAGAACTAACTAAGTTTCTAAGTGCAATAGTTTTTTAGTAATATTTTGTCTAATGGGCCACTCTGAGAGTGTTTTTCTCTTATTATTCAGCTTGATTATGTGCTGCCCTCATAATTGAAAACACAATAAGTTAAATTAAAAGTAACTTGTAGTTACTGTGTTTTCAATTACGAGAGCAGCATGTTAGAGAAATGTTTAACAAAACAAGCCAATTTAAATCACAGTTAAAATCCCATTACTAGTTTATAGTATACTGACTCTTATATCTCATCTGCTCATAGTCTGCTGACTGATCGCACAATTAACACAGAAAAAAAAGTTTATAGTGTAACTATTTTTTACCCAAGTAGAGCAAATCCAAAAGAAAAGATTTTAGCAGTCTATGGGACTATTTACGAATGTTCCTCTATAGAGAATAAACTACTGCGCCGATTTTGATGAGGTGCCAATCGATTTTTTATGATAGTCCAGGTGACATATTCTACATTTTATACAAACAAAATCAACATGTTGTTACATCCAATTTCCAATACTTGGGCTACAGATTTTACTAAACTATTATCCTTATTTACTTTAAGGCTACGAAAACTCAGAGATAGTACCCGTAAACTCTCTCAAACCATCCCTCGGTAAGAGAGAGAGAAACAAACAGATAGAAGAGGCTTTAGGGGATAACTTGGAGGACGGCTTCAGTGTTCACTCTCATACAGCAGAGGAAATGGAATGCAGTGACAGGCAGCAGAGTCCAGGGAGCTTGGGTATGTTTTTATCATCATTCTTATAATCTTCAACCATTTAGCCAGGACTTGGCAAGCGCTCGCATTCACCTCTGCCGAAGTACAACGTACGGTTCAGCTTGTAAGTATTACAGCTTTTGAGTTAGTGTGCGTTCATAGAGACATTAAGTATTTACAAGAGTGTGCGGAAGTGAGTAAATGTGTGCTGTATGTGATCCTCACCTCCCGCAGAAATATATTCAGTACTAAATCTGCATAAAGGCAAATCCTTTCTTAACCGTTCAAGTGTATAATCCTCCATTCAAATAGAATTAATAATTTATTTACCAAAATGAAATCAATCACTAATGTTAAGCCGCAATAGCCCAATGGTTAAAATTGTGGACTGAAAACTGAAAGGTCGCAGGTTCGTGCCCTACCTGTTGTACTATTGTCGTACCCACTCCTAGCACAAGCTTTTCGCTTATTTGGAAGGGAGAGGAGAATATAAGGTAAGTTCAGCTTGGCTAATAATCTTTATTAAATAAAAAAAAGAAAGAAAAAAAATGTGTTCTTTTCGTAGTCAGTTCGGGAAGTTGAGTCAAAACATGTTGCTCAGAGAGATGAAAGTTGAATGGGGTAAAGTTGACGATAATCCAATCACCACACTTATCCCACGCAGTGAAAGCGAAGTTGGAAACAATGAGTTGTCCCTAGAGTCAAGTCCAAGTGGTTTCTGATGGGATTTTTAAAACTTATGAAAACTCACCGGCAAAAATTTCCAAAATTTGCCTCAAAAAGCTAGTCGTTTTTCAATACACAGACACCACAAAAACAAAAGGAATTTATAATTATTTTCACATTTTCAGAATCTTCTAAAAAAAAGAAGTCAAAGAAGAACAAATCAAAGCCATCAAATGGATTCAAGCTTCCAGACCTGACATCAATGCCTATGCCCAGTATTGCCCATCTCAAAAATGTGAGTACCCTCTTTAAATATTGACCCCGTTTTTATACACAGTATCAGTTAAACTTAAAGGGAAAATTGTAGATAAATATGTAATAATTGTTACAAAAGTGTAAGATTAGATTATAAAATACAAATTATGTCTTGTAGGACAAACCCAAAGGTTTGTCCTTTAAAGTGTCGACATGATTTTTTTAAAGGTATAGATGAGGACTTGGAGAGTGCAAAAACTACGTATTTTGAAACTACTCCATAGTGAAATGAGATCTCCAAAATTAAAGTAAAAAAAAAGTCTCAAAGGTGTGTGAAGTCCGCCAAACCTTTTAGTGAAACTACTCCATAGTGAATGAGCTCTCCAAAATTAAAGTAAAAAAAGTCTCAAAGGTGTGTGAAGTCAGCCAATTTGCTTTGAGCCAACGTGGTTGACTGACAAACTTCTCTCAGAAGCTTAAAAAAAAGACATTAGCCAAGCTGAAGTTGAGTAATATCCTCTCATCCTGCAACCTTTCAGTTTTCAGTACCGTACCTTTTACCTTTGGGCTATTGAGGCCTTCGATCACAGAAAAATAAGGGGATTCAGCACTTCATACTTCAACTATTATTCAAATGCATCATTGTTTCTTGACACTGAAATAACTGCTTCACGTCAATGTTCGATGACAGACTAGCTAGCGAAATGATCTGCACTCATATTTAGTGGTTACACAAATCGGACTAACATGCAATATCCACTTATTTTTCTGTGTTCAAAGATTGAGTCTTATAATTATATACGAATATTGTCATTATATACGGAGAAAATATTTTCAGATAGGGGCAATGGACATGCCCATCCCGCCCCCGCCGCCCCTGAGCCTGCCGCGCCACGAGACTGACTCGGAGGAGCAAGCCGTGTCCTCCATGCTGCTGAGCTGGTACATGAGCGGCTACTACACTGGACTCTACCAGGGAATTAAACGGTAACTGAGAAAATTGTTTTTTTTTTTTTCTACTATAAAGTGCACCATAATGTGATGGTGACTTTATTTTATACTACCATCTAGCCTGTGGGCTAATAAGTAATATTATTCTAACTTAAACTTCTACTTATTATTAATTTCTATATCTAATTTATAGTCCAATAACTGTCCTTAGTTTTTTCTAACGAGTTCACTATGAGTTCACTTTGAGTTCACTATGAGTTCACTATGTTCTTGTGACCTAGTTAAGTAACACAAGCACTATTACACTGACTCCGCACTTATGCACTTTTGAACACTAACTCGAACGGTTTTGTCCTTTTGAGTCTCCTTTTAATGTTCGTGCTATCGAGAAGCTTCACAGCCTGAGAAAATAGTGAAAATAGTCAAATCGTGTGGTGCGGGTTGTTACGTTCCCTCAAATATGGTTGAGCGAAGCAACGGCTGGATCATGCGTCATGCTCGTGAACGGGCGCCACCAACGGGAATTATAGATAGATAGATAGATAATGTCTTTTATTTATTCACAAAACAATTACAGAAGTTCGCTTACCAAGTAAGTCAATCTAAAAGATTCAAAAAATATAAGTTGCCATGGAAAAATAAGGCACCCCACTCAGCACAAAGCCACAGCAAGCTGCAGCGCTGGTTTTCAGGGGGAACCCAAGTGTCCACAGACGTGATTCCGTAACCTAATTAAATTTTTTATTATATTAATTGATTAAGATCTGTACACAATACATTTGATTATTTTATATGCCATCCTCAGGAAACTTTGCGTTTATGTTGAGGATGGCGAGTTCGCATTACTACACATCATCAACAATCATACACATTATACTAAAATTAAAAAAAAAAAAATTTAAATATAAGAACAACATAAGAAAAAGAGAAAAATATGAAAAAACAAAAAAGAACAAAGATCTATCCAACAGCGGTTGATTGCAAACCCTTTTTCAATAAAAAAATAAACTACATAAAATAAACCATAACTACAGCTATGGGTCTGCTTTGTCTGCCCGTCTTGACATACTTGGATTATGTACCTACGTATGCATTTTTGAAGCTTCATTGTGGAAGCACTGTATACATAGCATAGTTTTATTACCTATTGTAAATTTTTTTTTTTTTTGAAAAGAGCAACTGCTGAGTTTCTTGCCTTCTCTTCTCAGCAGAATCTGCATTCCGAACCGGTGGTAGATTTATGACGTGTCATAAGAGCTACAAGTTGGCCAACATGAAATAAATAAATTTTGAATTTGAGTTTTCGGGGGGACATCCCCCGAACGGATCCGGCCACGGCGGCCAATCTTACAGAAACTAGCCATCGGGTGATGTTCACGATGGTCCACTCTCTATTCCCTCACTCTTATAATCCAGTAGGACAGAAACCTGTCACGAGAGATCAGGCACAGGACCGACTACTTAACGTGCTCCGCGAGGCACGGAGGTGATACAGCGTTAACTTCCTAACTCCCATCGGGTGATGTTCCCTACACTCTCTATTCCCTCACTCTCATAATCCAATGGGACAACTCTGATGCGACTGGAGAGATCAAGCGCAGGACGGACTACTTAACGTGCTCCACAAAGTACGGGAGTGATACATTGCTAACTTCCTAACTCCAGAGTAGTAATTTAAATGTTAATTTATTTATTTGTTGAATTACTAGATGCCGCCCGCGACTTCGTCCGCGTGGATTAAAAAACCTTAGTTTTTTAATTCCCGCGGGAACTGTTTATTAATTTTTCACATCTAAACTTCATAATTTTTCTCTTTTCAGTGCTCGAGAAGGAAGAAGGCATTAATATACCAAAATACAGAATAATGTGATGAAATTAATAATGATACCTAAATAATGAAATAAATAAAAAATGTTTGTTTTTTTACAATAAAATTTTATTTTTAAATCACTTAAAATAAACTAAGGAATAAAAATAGAAAATGCTGTATTACTGTTTAAAAAATAAATTAAAGTAAAATTATGCCTCCAATTACAATAATTTGTTCTATATACAAAATATACATTTTGATAGTATGAATTGTTTTTTTTATTGATTTCTATCGATATAGTTCTTTCAACTCACGAGAGCGCGTGGCTCATGGTTGTGTGCGTATCGTATCTGTACAAGTGTGAGCGAGAGCTTGCTCGCGCCGGACCGCTCCCACCTAGGCTCCTGACAGGCACACACACTTACGCAATGTGCATGTACACGACGTAACCACAAGTAAAGCTCACGAGCCCTCGTGAATTGCAAGAACTGTACTAACTTATCAATTTGAGACCTAAACTGAATTGTTTAAGAATTAAATAATATTTCCACAAAATCTGGAGTGAGAGCCATACATCTGAAATTTGAATCATATTTGAATTTAATGTACATTTTTTGTCATATTGGTGCTTATTCCGTGTCACACATTCACCTAACTAGTCTAAACCTAATGCTTCCTTTTACATAGAAAACGTGAAAAGAACATCACTAATTATGACTATTGGGTAAACAAGTTGTCATTACTTCATTACATATAAGTACATATTGTAGCGTTCAATATAAGATTTTTCTGTTTTAAAATTGGTTTTTAATTAAAAACCAACGTTGATAGAGGCAATCTCTCACAAGCTGATGCAAAAAGTAACCCTAATTTCTACATTTACGCAGGTCGACCAATAAGTTTATCTAGAGTTAGTTTATAACAATATACTACGCACTTGCACTTGAGTTAACAATTCAGTTTAGGTGCCAAATCTTAAAATTCAAAAGATCTTTTATAGGTGGGTTGGATTATAAAAGATAATATTTTTTTCTCAATATCGCTTATAAATTAACAAACTCATATCCTGTAGGTAAGCGACTATGATATTTTGTTTTTTGTTTTCATACATAAAGAACATGTCTTTCTTCAAGTTAATTTAATATTATCAGAGTCATTCAATTTATTCGCAAAGATTGAGTAACCATTGTATATCCTTACAATACATTGACAATGTATTGAAAAGGATATTATGATTAATTTCTCAATAATTCCTAATTTTGAGACTATTCATAGTTTGTTTAAAATAAAATTCCAATTTTTATAAAGCTTATTTTGATGTAGGTATACAATCTGTAAAGCAAATTCTCGAAACTAATGGCTCAGTTATACAAGGAGAATTTCTCGAATGCGAGCGAAGATTTCGGCACTCGTATTCGAGAATTACTTATTACTTTTTAAAAAAACCGCACATAACTCGGAAAAGTCAGAATTACATGCGTGACATCGAAAAGGAGACCTAAATCACCGCTTTCACTATAAGGGTTCACACAAGGAAAGTTTCTCGAATGCGAGCGAAAACGTGACACAAATATGCTGTTACATAAATGTCTCGCTTTAACTCTGTCTTGAGTCTGAGCTTAGTGAGAGTGCGGTCTATAGATTTCAGGCTAAGGGCTCAGTTACACATGGACAGTTTCTCGAATGCGAGCGAATTTTTCGGCACTCACATTCGAGCATTGATTAACTGATACGAGTTTTTGTCATAATGTATAATAATGTAATGTATAATGGTGGGCGAAAATTGTATGGAAAGCTTTAGGATAATTGCAAACTATTTCTTGCTGCTCGCATTCGAGAAACTTTTGTGTGTAACTGATGCTTTAGACAAGATCTTGAAATGAAAGGGATCTATAAAATTGCTCCCTGTTTTGGCTCAGACTTGAGACTTATAATGAGACACAATTATGTGCTAACAGAATAGTTTATATTCTTTCGGGTGCTAACATAACTGTATCGTTTTAACTCTTTCTTGAATCTAAGCCGAGTGAGAGTTCGCAAGAAAGGAGAGCAGTATACAATCATTTTGAGATTACTCAGCATGATGTACTACTCTCCTTTTCTGCAAGCATTATTGCGAAAGAGAAAGAACTATATCACGAACTATGAATTTAGTTATGAGATTTTACAACAGAATAAGTATCATTTTCTTCAAAATCAACAATTATTTTTTTCGAATAACTTGCCCATGAAATCTATAAATTAGCAAAAATTACTTATAATCATTTTCCGAATATCGGCGAATAACAAATTAAGTACGTAAATAAATATTTGTGGAGCATTATTATATTAATAAATAATTCTTCTGTAACATTTTGCTACTGCCTTAATAAAATTATTTGTTTATTGCAGACAACTACACTTATTTCTACTTAAATAATAGATCATGGCAAAGAATAACTTACAAACAAGCCAGTATAATACAATCGACCGCCCACGACTTTGTAGAACGTCGTCTCTGTCACATCATTTCATGAATCATTCGAGGCCTCAAATCATTTTGTAAAAGTAAATATAGTCAGGGGGAGTAAGTGAAACATACTTTTCTGTTTTTTCTACAAAATGACCTCTAAATCAATAAAAAAAATGTCAATTTAAATAACGATCAATGCAAAGTACTCTTCCTTAAATGGGCTTTCTATGACATGATCTTTAGGTCCTCTATTAGTGCAAATAACGATAAAATTACTAAGTAAAAGTAGACCATGGTTTCGTTTCACTTACCCTCAAAATTGGGTAAGTGAAACAATGATCAGTACGCTGCTAATATAAGGTCTACAGAACTATTTCAAGGACTAAAATGACACCTTTAATTGCTTCAATCGAATACGAGTCTCAGTGCATGGCTACGTGGTCTAGTTTCTTAAATAAAAGGAAAAAACTGAAAATGGGGTAAGAGAAACATAGTCAAGCAGTCAGGGGTAGTAAACCAAAACAAAAATTGGTACGTTATAAATTTTTATTAGTTAGCTAACACCATGTTTACAATATTTTTAGGTCTTCTTCTATTCTTGCTTTCTTAGTGGATGCCTGCGTCATAATAGCTATCTGTAGGCAAAATTTCAACCCGATCCGTACAGTAGTTTGAGCTGTGCGTTGATAGATCAGTCAGCCAGTGTCAGTCACCTTTTCCTTATATATATTTAATAGATTAACTTTTTTATAACTAGCAGCTCCCTCAAATTTTATCAAAATAATTATGGGAATAAAATTAAATATACTAAGTCTTACTGTCAATAAAAACATAAATTTATTCTATACAACGAATATAATATTATGTACAGATGATTCTATATGTGTGATAAGTTTCATCAAAATCAGTCGAGTAGTTTTTGATTGACGCTCGAACAAACAGAATGACTGGTGTGTCAGACACAAGACGGCCTATAATCAAATATTAGTTTTTTTTTTAAATAAGACTAGCTTTTGCCCCCGCGACTTCGTCCGCGTGGAATTAGATTTTGGGGTGGAATTTTCAAAAACTGTGAAACACGTACTTTTTTATTTTTAACTGAAAGCTCAAATACCAACTTTGATGGAAACAGCTTGAAAAATGACGGAGTTTCATATAAACTTCCATCCCCTATTTAAACCCCTTAGGGGTGGAATTCCCAAAAATCCTTTCTTAGTGTGCGCTTACGTCATAAAAGGAACCAACTGTAAAAAATTCAAATTTCTAACTTCAGTAGTTTAGGCTGTGCTTTGATATCTCAGTCAGTCAATCAGTCAGTCAGTCTTTGAATTTTATATATATAGATTATTTTAAAAAAGGTTGGTAATCTCTGACATGGGGTAAGTGAAACATATGTTTCTCTTACCCCGCTCATCTCTGTTTCACTTTCCCACTCGAAACTTTTAGTGACTAGAATCTTTACCATGTCTTAAATTAATAATCTAAACGTTTTAGACAAAAAATACAATTGGAATATTAAATCTATACCTTATTCAAGGTACTTACAGCAAAAAACTTTTGAAAACTCTATAAAATCACTTTAAAACAAGCAATAAATATAACCGCGTCTAACTCGTGTTTTGAGTTTTGAAAAATGTCAAATTTCTTTCCTAAATATTACCTTGTAGAATTATCGCAGCAACATCTATGTTAAAAAATTGATACCATTTCGTCAATACTCTTTTATCGACTGAGAGCAAATATCGATAAACTGCATAGTTTGTTAGATATGGCTTTGTGTTTCTCTTACCCCACCGTTTCTCTTACTCCCCCTGACCTTAAAAACTTTTCTATTCTACGCGTGCGACATAGACAACGCTTTATGAAGCCGAAGCCAAAGATAATATTATGAGCATTTATGTAAGTTATACATTAATAGAAAATAATTAATTAGAAACAATATTTACATTACCATTACCTACCACAATTTACATAAATAACAAAATTCATCTGAGGGTGGAGTCACATCTGTATGACTCTCCCTCTAATGCTTACAATGTGCACGCTTCTTCTAATCGCTAAAACGCGCGGTTTAGCAATCAAAAGTTTAGCGTTAGTTACATTAGATTAATAAATTATGTATAAACACATTTTTTAGAACATATTTTCTTGCCTCATATTTACATTTATTTAACTGGAAGGTACAAATTAGTTTAACTTCAACTACTAAATTCAATAACTAATTAGAACTCCATAATATTTCTGGTGAAACTTGACAATGAGTACAAAGTTATATTATGGAATTCAATTATTTACTTTCAATTTGAGGCTACCTTTGTTGATCTTTATACCTATCTAAAAACCGCGAGTATTTTTAAAGAGTACTAAGGCATTTGGAACATGTCCGCCGCGAAACAGTATGAACGAAAGCACTGAAAGTCTGGCGTGACTTGTCTATTGTATGACATTCAATAGGGAAGGGAATCTACATGTTCTGTGACTGAGTCCCTCCCGTACAATTTTAATGCCGTACTCATACATCCAGTGCATTTCCGTACTTTTAATATACTTTATCAATTGCCGAAATCGATTAAAAATTTAGATACTTTCGTAGCAATTTCGCTTTTGTCATACAAAGTACGAAGTACCTACCTAGAAATTCAACGTTTTCGCTTTATTTATCTCGCGCTTATTTAAAAAGCTAGTCGCAAACCGCAAGAGCCTCATGTATCGATAAAATACGAGTTTCGTTAGCAGAAACTTTAATCGTCTCTTGCGCCTTTTGCGTGCGCTCAACTTTATAAAAAAAAAATTTAATATGGCTGATGCAAGATAATAGCATTGAATCCCTCAGCACGCTCAGTGCCTTCGGCTGACCTTGGTCAGACAAGGGTACTGAGTTCGTGCGTATCGTGCGTGCTGAGGTCGATCGTTGCGGCCGGCACGCCCGGTGTGGCTGCACCTTCGCCAGGCGGCGTGCTCGTTGGGGGCCTGCAAATAAAGACAAATAAGTAAGTACTTATTTATAAAAGTTCTAAGTTTCTAAGCCTATTTAACGCTGCTGCCGGCTGTTTGCGAGGACTTTGTGATACGTCCTTAATACTTGTAGATACGTAGTTATCTAGCTTCTGCGCCTCGTCAACGTTACAACCGGCTGGTGGCATAGTCTATGTGTGATTCGTTCTCAATGCCTTTAAACCTGTCAACGTTAAATATAATCCTGAAGTTATAACTTCTCGCCGTGCTGTAGCCACAGTTTAATAAGTCCACGAATTCCCCCAATATGTCCGCGGATTCATCCAATATGTCCACGGATTGGTCCAATATATCCACGGATTCATCCAATATATCCACGGATTCATCTAATATGTCCACGGATTGATCTGATATCGAATATATCCAAGACTTACCTACCAACTTCTTATAAGTACATTTGTAAGCTTCAGTCTGTCACTCTATATTTATCCGCGTCAATCCTTTTATTTTTGATATTACGAAACATGACCGTAATCAGGTCTCATACACTCATAACCAGTTGTATTTACCTACCTACTTAGATAAACTGCCGCCGATCGAAACCGCATAATCAATTTTTTATTAGCTTTTTTAATTAACTACGTAGGTAGCACCTAAGTATGTATCAACTTCGAGCAGCCGCATATTATTTCCCCGCTGTGGGATTATCTAATAAGAGTAAATTTAAAACACCCCCGACAAGCAAATCTTTGGCCGGACTATGTATTATATATCCTGTTACTCAGTTTGCTGTTCAATTAGATCTTCCTGTTAGATCCTCGACCATAGACAATCTAACACCTATACTCATTGATACCATTAGATATGAGCCCAAAAACACATCTGCTGTAAGCTACTGAGGAGTTGAGTAATAAAAATTATTATTGCAATATTTAGTGTGACGACTGTAATCACCTATTATTGGCTGGTACTCTCTCCACAGGTCAAAATCCATTGGTGCAGCAAAATCTCCATAAATTCAATCAATGAAAGATGATTAGGATCGTAACACTAACAATCATTTTTAGACAAATCTGCAACAGGTTTCCTCACAAGTTTTCCTCCACCGATAAAACAAGTATGATATTGCTTGAAACCGCACATAACTCGAAAAAGTCAGAATTACATGCGTGACATCGAAAAGGAGCCTATCACCGTTTTCACTATTACCGAAACTCTCCTTGTGTCTATAGAGCGTGCTCTGACTCAGCTCAGACTTAGGATAGAGTTTAAAGCGTGACACAAATATGCTGTTACATAAATATGTCTCGTTTTAACTATGTCTTGAGTTTGAGCTGAATGAGAGTGCGGTCTATAGATTTCAGCCTAAGTTACACAAGTAAAGTTTCTCGAATGCGAGCGTCGGCACTCATATTCGAGCATTGTTTAACTGATACGAGTTTTGGTCATAATGTATAATAATGTAATGTATAATCGCGGGCGGAAATTGTACGGAAAGTTTTCGCATAGGATAACTAAAACTAAGTATTTCTTGCCGCTCACATTCGAGAAACTTTTCTTCAGTAACTGACGCCTAAGGCTAATGGTAACTGGTAAGTAACTTGAATCATGCGTTGTGCTCGTGAACGGGTGCCACCAACGGGAATGGGTCTACTTTGTCTTCCCATGTTGACATGTGTTGGATTATATGCATTGCATTTTTGAAGCTTCAGTGGAAGCACTGTATACATAGCTTAGTTTGGTTACTTATTGTATAATTATTTTATTTTTTGAAGAGAGCAACTGCTGAGTTTCTTGCCGGCTCTTCTCAGCAGAGTCTGCATTCCGAACCGGTGGTAGATTTATGACGTGTCAAGTGCTAGAAGGTAGCCTACATGAAATAAATAAAATTTGAATTTGGCTCACCTTATAATGTAGGGGCCCGCTTGCTGCAGCAACGTGATGGGATGCGTGTACGGAGCGGTCATGCTATGGAAACTCAGGTTGCCGGTGTTGTTCAGGTGACCATTGCCCATGATGACACCGTTGGACGTGTTCATGTTGGTCGTATTCAAGTTGTTGGTCGTACTCAAGTCGGGACTGCGGAACGCTTTGACCAAACTCGTCTTCTCCTTCTGCCACACGAATACGTTGTGGACCATGGCACAGCCGCAGAAGATTATTCCGACGCCAATGAAGACTGACGTCACGATGGCAGGTGTTGAGTGGAACTGGATGAATGTGTACAGGATTATACCTGGAAGGGGAAAGATTTCATTTTAAGGTAGGTACTGGCAGATCACAAAATCAAGACACAAGAAAAGTTTTTTTTTTTTATTCGATGACAAGATAGCCCTTGACTGCGATCTCACCTGATGGTAAATGACGATGCAGTCTAAAATGGTAGTGGGCTAACTTGTAAGGGGTATAACAGTGTAAATTCAACCCATACCCCTAATCGGTTTTAACACGCCATCGTGCCGGAACACTAAATCGCTTGGCGGCACGTCTTTGACGGTAGGGTGGTAACTAGCCACGGCCAAAGCCTCCCACCAGACAAAACGTTACGTTCGGATCGACGTAAAGAGTAGTATATTCCTTGGGATCGACATACACTGGCCCTCTCGGTAGAGAGTAGTTAGTATATAATTATATTTTGACACTTTTGGCGGCTTATGTATCAGTGAAATAGAGGGAACGTGTCACGAAAAAAATTCTAAATTTTTTTTTTAAAGAATATTAGCCAAGCTGAACTTGAGTTATATTCTCGTCTCCCCTCCAAATAAGTGGAAAGCTTGTGTTAGGAGTGGGCACGACATTAGTGCAACGGGTGGTACTCGAACCTGCGACCTTTCAGTTTTCAGTCCGCACCTTAACCGTTGGGTTATTGAGGCTTAATATTACAGTGTTTAATTTCATTTTGGTAAATAAATTATTATGCTATTTGAATGGAGGATTATATGTTCAACAAGTGGTTTAAATTTTGTAATTCTGTGGTACTTAACTAAGTATGAATTTTCAATAAGGAAAAAAAATTGCTACATATAAGTAAATAAATATACTTACATTTTTTTAAATTTATTAATCAAAACCACTCACCCGTTAAAAACACTGGAATTGAGATAAAAAAGCCTCCAACGGCGCAGACCCTGGTGATGGCCGACTTTTGCAAATATTTGTTTGATCTGGAAGTTAAAAAAACATTTCATCAAACACTTCTATCTAAGTATCAAGTCAAACTCAAGTCGATGCGTTGTTCCATTACTGCGTCATTGAAGGACAAACCAACATACAAACACACTTTCGATTTATAATATTAATAGATGATTTAAATCTTATCTAAATATATAAAAGGCAAAGGTGACTGACTGACTGACTGACTGACTGACTGACTGATCTATCAACGCACAGCTCTAACCACTGGACCGATCGAGCTGAAATTTGGTATACAGGTAGCTGTTAGGACGTAGACATCCGCTAAGAAAGGATTTTGGAAAATTTCAACCCCAAGAGGGTTAAATAGGGGGTTAAAAAATCGAACCTAACGTGAGCGAAGCCGCGGGTTAAAGCTAGTTAATATTATAAATCGAAAGTGTGTCCGTATGTTACAGTATAGCTCGCTTATTATCTGTGCGAGTGCATTATGCTTTTATTTCCAATATGGTTATTACATTATAAGCATTACTGTTACATAAATTAGTTCACGAGTAGATAACAGTTGCGTGTGACCGTTTTTCTCGCCATGTGCACTTGTCAACGGTTCCACAAATTGCATACGGACTATGAAAAATACGTTTGATATGCTTCGCTGAGTCCTCGACTAGTGGTAAAAGAATAAAGATCTGTATAAACGAAATAACATAAATAATTTTGACTTATTTATTTATTTAGTACAAGCGGTGCGATTTTGGGTTATTTGAAGAGAACCCTGGACTGTACCATGCACTATATCATGCAAAAAATCACGTCGATCCATTGCATTGTTGTGGCGTGATTGTAGGACAAACCAACAGACAAACAGTCTATCGCATTTATAATATTAGTAAGGATTTTGGTAATAGGTACCTAATGGTTTTTTTTTTGGATCAATTCTGGAGAGTGGGTCAAGATTTTCAGTCACGAGGAATAGATCGAGAAGGAGAGTTGTATCCCTAGATTTATTGGGTTTTTTAACGAGTTTGGATGAAAGGTGAGTAGTTAACCGTATAAAAACAGATCTCGTTACCAAAACCTGAGATCAATGCAAATCTACAATACATTTACCTAATCAAGTAGATGCAATAAACATGTCCGTTAGATAGCTACTCAGCTCCACGATTAGGTTATCACATAAACACAGATTAGTATAGATACTACGTATCACAATCACACTATGATATAGGTATCATCTGATCACATAACTCTTATCAGCTAGTGTTGCCAGATTGCCGTCTGGTGTTCTCCTCAAATCTTCCCAGAAATACACCCAACATACAGGTTTTGAAGAAGAAAAACTCCCACAAATTTAAATTTTTTTACTATTAATGAACAAGTAAAAAAAAAATATTAAAAAACTACATTTTTATACGATTTCTGCAATAGCATCCATTACTGGATCAGCAC
Source organism: Hipparchia semele (assembly GCA_933228805.2). NCBI lineage: Eukaryota > Metazoa > Arthropoda > Insecta > Lepidoptera > Nymphalidae > Hipparchia > Hipparchia semele. Next base: position 11,391,715 of record OW121727.1, on the reverse strand, counting down.
TTTTAAACGCTTCATCAATTAAATTTCTGCATACATAATACATATCTACCCCTTATCCTCATTATCGGCTTTTCCCAAAATTAAAGTTTTGGTAATCAAAATCCCCGAATTCCCTCCAAACCTAGACTTTCTCTCCAGCTATCCCCCCCTCCCTCTAAATGCCCCCCCCCCCCCAATTCTCCTCTCATCGCTTAAAAAATCCCCAATATTGGGGGGATTACCCCATCTGACATCACTGTTATCAGTGTCAGATTTCGCCCCTCTTAGCGGCATCCATGTTTTTGTATTTAGTCATACCTACAACCTTCTGTATTTTAGTTCTGTGATCTGTCAGCTGACAAGACCGGTTCCGCGGTATACACACAACCTACAACAAATTCCAGCTAACAAGTAAGTATGTAACCCCCAACGCTTAGAAACTTACAACTTGCCTCGTTCTTTGCCGTCCTAAAGCTTTATGAAGTCGCGTCGTTAACTAACATTTGGCCAAATACGATTTTTTAATGTTATTTTTTTCTATTTCAATTTTAATTTTTTTATTGTGAATTTGGGTAATATACAGGTGTTACAAATAAAGTAAATGGACAACCAAACTCTGCTTAAATACAGCATGCAACATTAAAAATTAGCTTAAAATCTATTACATTACATTTATCTTAATTACATTACAGAAGGTGCTCCCACACAACGGTTCTAGGTATAACGATATAGGATGTTGCAACATTTTGTTTTTTTAACAAATTGTTACAAGAGTTATAAATTGTTTGTGACGTTACACAACTTCATGTAACAAAATGTTATTCAACTAACAAACTATAACTTATGTTGTATAACATCATCCGACCGAGAGCGGGACGTTAGCTTCCTCGAAAGGCAGATTGTTATAGAATTTTATAGGATGTTAAATAAGTTGAATCAGTGTGGGAGTGTTTATAACATATAACATTCTTAACATGTTGTAACAAAATGTTGCACAATGTTATGAAATGTTAATTTGTTACACAATGTTTTAAAACGTTACATAACTGCTGTGTGGGAGCACCTATAGATAATTAGCTAATGCCCGCGACTTCGTCCGCATGGATTTAGTTCTCGCGGGAACTGTTTGATTTTCCGGGATAAAAAGTAGCTCACTCTCCAGGTCCTCAACTATACCTATGCAAAAAATCACGTCGATCCGTAGTTCTGTTGCAGCGTTATTGAAGAACAAACAAACACACTTTCGCATTTATAATATTAGTAAGGATAGTAAGGATTTTCTATCGATCCATCGAAGCAGTATTCTCCTTACTGCTGTAGTTTTTGATATAGCAATATGAAAAACGTCGCTTAAATTAGGCGTCATTTCTTTATAAATTCCAGCTTTTTGGATCATAGCAACTATATAACAACATTTTAGCTTTAGGACGGCAGTACGGTGGAAATTTTTTTTTTATATTAAAGGAAATATCCAAGCGCCTAGACTCTATGTAAGTAGGTACAAAATACACGGCGAAATAATCGTGAGCATTCCATTCTCGTGGGATTTTATTTTCGGTGAACGTTATAGCGGGCGAAATGGCGGCAAAGGGGCTCGGCGCCGATGCATGCGCTTGCATATAAAGTTATAAATTGTTAGTGACGTTACACAACTTCATGTAACAAAATGTTATTCAACTAATTATTATAACATGATATAACAAACTATAACTTTTGTTGTATAACATCAACCGAACGACAGCGGGACATTAGTTTCCTCAAAAGGCAGACCCAGTGGTAGAGACTTGAGGTGTCATAAGAACTACAAGTCGGTCTCGTTGGTCTGCACGAAATAAATAATTTTAAATTTCGATTGTTAACAAAGGAAGTATCCAAGCGACTAGACTCTATGTAGGTAGGTACAAAATACACGGCAAAATAATCGTGAGCATTCCATTCTCGTGGGATTTTATTTTCGGTGAATGTTATAGCGGGCGAAATGGCGGCAAAAGGGGCTCGGCGCCGATGCATGCGCTTGCACATAAAGTTATAAATTGTTAGTGACGTTACACAACTTCATGTAACAAAATGTTATTCAACTAATTATTATAACATGATATAACAAACTATAGATTTTGTTGTATAACATCATCCGAGCGACAGCGGGACATTAGCTTCCTCGAAAGGCAGACCCAGTGGTAGAGACTTGAGGTGTCATAAGAACTACAAGTTGGTCTCGTTGGTCTGCACGAAATAAATAATTTTGAGTTTCGATTGTTAACAAAGGAAGTATCCAAGCGACTAGACTCTATGTAGGTAGGTACAAAATACACGGCAAAATAATCGTGAGCATTCCATTCTCGTGGGATTTTATTTTCGGTGAATGTTATAGCGGGCGAAATGGCGGCAAAGGGGCTCGGCGCCGATGCATGCGCTTGCGCTTATTGCATACTTAACTAGGTAGGGTCATGTGTTCAACAATGAAACACAAAAAATTCAAAGTCTCATGCACCTTTTGTTTTTACAGATAGAAGTCTAATTTTTTACAGGTGTGTAGGTAATTTTATTCGGCATCGGATTTCATTTACAATTTTTTTAATTAATATGTAATCAATCGACAAACAATTATAAACTAAAAAATGGGAAATGTTTCATTGTGTCCACAGTGGTGGTACACAATGAAACACCACAAATTCAACAATGAAACATTAATAGTATTGTCTCGACTTTTGTGTAATTTATGGAGTAGGTGAATAAAAAAAAATGCTTGAGTTAATAATCACAAAAGGATTTATTTTTAATTAACTTTAATCAGGTTAGCAGTACTATTACTGGTATTATAAAAAATTTAATGTTAATAAGATTAATTTGTGAATTTGTAGCCACAAAAATTATTAATTTGCCTGGAAAGTACATGATATTATGTATGTACAATTATACGGTACACAATAAAACACAATGATACACATTGAAATAGTGTTTCATTGTGTTACTGTGCAACTGTTTCATTGTGAACTACCTAAGGTTTTTTTTACTAATCTCAATTTTTTACCCACTAAATTGTAACACTTTAAGATATAATTTATTGCACATTAATCTACGAAATGTGTGTAATGCTAATTAATCACGAAATTTATGAAATTTTCAACCATACTTTAGTAAAAAATCTATAAAGAATGCTAAAAATACTTACTTTTTGTCGAAAAAAACCAAAAGTGCTCCGCAAACACATCTTCTCGCACGCGACGTCGATGCAAATTGGGCTAGGGCGGGGGGTTCACGAGAGTGTCCTAACGCAATATAATGCACGAAATGGCAACGCAGAATTTTAGAAATATCACAGTGTTTTATTGTGTACCACTGTTTCATTGTTGGACATCTGACCCTACTTATGCACGGAAATAATCCGGCAAACTTGATCGAGTTAATGTCCCTTATAAGAGTAATTAGCTTTTAGTTCCCTTACTAATAGATATTACGAATTGATTCCCGCGACTTCGTTCGCGCGGATTAAGGATTTTTATTCCCGCGGGAACTCTCTTATCTCTCCGGATTTAAATTAATCTTATGAAACTAATTTCATGCCACTAATTTCGCAGAGTAAATTCGGCTTTAAATAAGTTACATTGCACCTGCCCAAAATTCGGAAACTTGACGAAATTCCTCACCACACTGCGAGTTCTTAACCAACTACCTAACTGTTAAATTTTACGAGGCCATAAATCATTTACGAGATATCGAGATACCAACAATGTCTTGACATGATAGCTCTTGCCCATGACTCCATTTGCATTACTCTTGGGGATTAAAAAAATAATTTAGGATTAAACGCACTTCTTAAGTATAGTCTGATCGATATCTAATCTTAATATACATATAAAAGGCAAAAGCGACTGACTGACTGATCTATCTAGTGTTTTCAAGAACCTTTAGGGAAATAAGTGACATTGGATAAGGGATTGTATTTAAGGGCTACTTACGTGAAGAGACTCCTACTTAGGGGATGTTTTAGGTAGGTATAGTTGGTAGTGTCGTATCACACTTGTTTGTATTGATGCCAGTTATTATTGATAACAGTTATTGATTAATATCGGTCTATTTTGAAAACAATAGTAAATGTTCAAACCCCTTTTTAACCGACTTCCAAAAAGGAGGAGGTTATCAATTCGGCCGGTATCTTTTTTTTTTACTTTATTAATTTCACAAATTGCAATAAGCATGATAGGTACATTACAGTATTGAGAAATACATAGGTATAGCAAAATACAGTATTTCTCAATAATTTAATGTGGTCTCATCTCTTAACACTATATTTTCTGCTGTAGGTGTGAAATGTGAATCCTCGATTTTTATTTGTAGTCTTTCTTGTACGGAATAAGTCAAGTGACGATAATTACTTATTTACACGCAAATATCGACGCCAAAATGCTCACACGCATATTGTTACCGCTATTTAGCCAGTCAATACGACCTTAATATTTTCATACAAAAATAAACATTTAAACATAGAATCAAAATAAAAATGAAACACCATTGTTATAACTTGCGTACGTTAAATTAGGGTTGTGAACACAAAAGTTTTGTTTCGTATCACACTAATATTATAAAGGCGAAAGTATGTATGTGTGTGTGTGTGTGTGTGTGTTTGTGTATGCGTGCGTGCGTGCTACGTGCTAGTAGGTAATAACTTGAAATTAATATAGGAAAGTTATTGATTTTTTCATTTATCCTAAAGTTTATTATTTATTTATTTCAATTTAATAAGAGCAAACATTGCCTAATGAAAAATAAATACTTATTCTCACTGATTATTATTAAATAAGTTAGTTCTAAGTGTGATAATAATTTCAAATTATTGATTAAACTATAAAAAGTACTTCAAAGTTTATGACGTCACGGTTCACTATTTTTTACAAGCTCCGTACCTACTATGCGCATGATAAAGAGTTCCTGGTTTGACTAGTTGGTTGGCAATCTTATCTGGAGCTACAATTGCCCACATTGCATTGTACAATTGTTGTATTGTACCCACCTCAGATTTCTCCTAATCTTTTAGCCCTTAAATAGCTTTTTCGGGTCTACTTAATTGATTGATTTATTTCCCAAGTCAATCAAAGGAATTCCAAAAAGTTGACAACCCTAACCGTATAGGTTGTTGTAGTAATTTTCGAAGGAATTCTACCTGCAATATTCACAAGGCTATGGTGATGTTGTAATTTTACAAAGGTATTAAGATACAAAGTACTTTTACTCAATTAAAAGCATACCTTTGGACTCTATCTTAATAGGCGGAGAGGTCAATATACAACGAAAATTAAATTAAACTAAAGGGCTAACTTTGGAAATTGGAAAGTATTAATCAATAGGCGTCCATGTTACTTTCACAATAAGGTTTCGAATGCTTTGTTAAATTTAAACATTTTGATAAAAAGTTTTATAATAGAGACCCTAAAGAAAGGCGAGTTTAACTACTGAACAAGTTGTATCAAGGACAAGCAGGGAACCGAGATTTTGAAAATTAATGTTGTAGCTGTTGGTATTGTTGTGTAAAAATACATGCTTCTAGTGCGTCGCGACTAGCGTTGCCAGACGTCCCGTATTTCCCGGGACATCCCGTATTTTAGACATAGTTTAAAATATCCCGGCGCGGCGGAACTGACTGTCCCGTATTTGAAAAGTACTTCGTTTTTCATTATGAAATCGATCCAAGTATTCACACACGCAAAATTCATAAAAAAGCGAGTTGATGACCGTTTATAATTACGATTGTACATAATTGTATTGATTTTTGCAGATATGTTAAAACGAATAAAAATATGTTTAAACTGGCTCGATCCTCGGAAAAATATCAAAAAAAAAAATGACACTTAATAATTTTGTTTTTATTTGTCCCGGGTAAAAAACTGAAATCCCGTATTTTTTTTCCTATTTAACCATTAATTGTCCCTTATAGGCTAAAAAAAATCTGGCAACCCTAGTCGCGACTCGCGAGTCGCGACCCATCGAAACAAAATCAAAATATTCTAGGTTTTTGAATCGATAAAGGTTGAAGACCGTGGCTTTTTACATGGGTTACACGTGGGTTACACAAATATAATAAACAATCCTCAATAGTCCAACGGTTAAAGGTAAGGACTGAAAACTGAAATGTCACAGGTTCGAGCCCCACCCGTTGCATTTGTTATTTGGAGGGGAGAAAAGAAACTAAGTGGTAATAGCCCAGTGGTTAAGACTGACGCCTTCTTCATTACCTATTGTGGTGTTAGACACAAACGTAGTTTAGCACAGAGTAAGGAATCTCTCCTTATTCCTTTTGTGGTGTTAGGCATAAATGGAACACGAACATTATAGGGATTAAAACATCATTTTGATTTTAGATATCCGAATCCAGAAATTCCGTAACGAAAATAACCTGACACGGGACTCCTCTCACCGCTAGATGGTGTTGATAAAAAATGTTATGCAATAGCTTTACCGCGGGAGTCCCCGAGTACCACACGTCTTTTTTTAATAATGTTTCGCACATAAACATGGCATAGCACCTATTGTTTCGCAATACTTGATAGATACACCTACAGGTTTTCTATTTTTCACCTACTCGAATAAGCTGTCTAATGGACCATCCTCTATATTATTTATGACATTAGACATATCAAAGTAGGTCTCATATCGTTTGTAGGTCTTCGCTATCTATGGTAGTCGGCGATTAACCTATTTAACTACGAGAAAGTAAAAATAAAAACGGCTTAATTCTATTATGTAGGTAGGTACCTCGTAGCCCTTTACCCGACTTTCCGATATATATATGTAGCCAGTGCCGGCTTTACCTATGGTGCAGGGTGTGCAAAGTACACGGGCGCAGGGTTTTAGGGGACGCCGCACCGAGCCGCGCTTGCTTTCTTCCCGACATCATTTAAAATTGCACCATTTTTTGCACCAGAATTTCCTTTGACTGGTCAAAATATAACTGTAAGTCAAACGGTATTCTTGTATCGTAAGTATTCCATTTTGGCCGCGCGTCTACTAGAGGGCGCCAAGATATTGATTGCACACGGGCGCTACATGGGCTAGAGCCACCTCTGTATGCAGCTAGCTATGTCATCTACCACAAACTATACAAACTATCGCCGACCCAAAGCCGAGGTACCACCAATGCTTTGCCGGCTTTTCAGGAATTTATTGGTCCGCCCCTTGAATAACCCCATATTGTAAATAAGTGGGAACACCGTCGAAGGAAGATGATTCCACAATTTGCTAGTACGTGGAAATAAAAATAACCGGTCAAGTGCGAGTCATACTCGCGCACTGAGGGTTCCGAAACTCTTGACCATTGTATTAATTAGGATTAATTAGGTACCTACTAGATGACAACTTAAGTGCGCAGTGTTATTGCAGTTCCTATAGACGCCTTCCGGTCTCATCATCAGACCCTGCATATCATCTAGGACTAGAGTACTGTCAAGATGAATCAAACAAGCCCAAACTCAATGGGGTTGTGTAGTTTTCTCACAGTTCCCACTATCCATCTTTCATCCCATTATTTGTTTCTTTGAGTTACTTCCATAAGACAATGTATAACCTGTAAAACTAAGTCTAAGCTGTCTTTAAAGCATTCGAGATAGTCAATCAAAAGGTTCTCTATGTTTGATAGAATTTTCTTTGTGACCCTTTTCATGTCTAAACAAGCAAGTAATAGTATTGTATGTTCTAATAAATGTGGGAATAGCTCAAAGTAAAAACACTAAATATATATTAACTTCTTTTATTTAAACTACTTTTAGCACTCCTTAGCATGTCTTAACTCCATATGCCATCTTGCCAATCTTTTTTATCTCCATATCTTCCCACCCTCTCTATCGCATACATCCATCCCTGTCATACACTTACATTCCGTTTCCCACATTCTGTCATCCTGCACAGACATACCTTCTCCATTTATACATCTTTACCATATTCATACTTCCTCGCATACCTTCTCAACACTAATACACCTAAGTTAAACAATACAGTTTTCATACATACTTAATACATCTTAAGTTAACCAATACAGAATGACATCTTATAACGAATCTAAACACTAGTAAGTATACATGGTCACAAATTATTATAATATTTCTTTTACAAAATAAAATAAAATTTGACTGATCTTGAATTTAAATAATGATAAAGTAATTGTATTTGAAAAAATGTTATTAAGTAATGAACAATGTTGATCATCAAACTTCTTTTTATTTAAATAAAATTACTTGAGTTATGATTCAATAATAACCGGTAAAACACCAGTTTTTCTCTGGTGTTTCACCGGTATAGTATAGAATGAGACCTTTATTATATAAATCTTTGATTAACATACTTTATGCGAGTAAATAAAACTAGTTGTTTTACTAGCTACCTACACATGAAAGGTTTTTTTCTTTGATTGTATACTCTCGTTTTTTTGGTTGATTTCATTCGGCAATTTCGTTCCTACCTACCTCTTAAAATATAAAGCCCCTAAATAATCCCATTTCACTTGTTTACTCCCTTAATTTGGGGAGAAACCCCCATAAGTTGCGATCCCTGGCAGCACTACAAAAATCCGATAACAACATTAACATACTATACACATAGCCGTCTCATAGAGATGTCTCAACACTACATCTACGTTGCTTATTTTTTAGCAATTTCATTTGGTCTAGAACAAGCTCTGCAGCAAAATTACCATTTTCAAGATTAACTGCTTCATTCAAGTACTCAATAGACCTATCAAGACTATTGTCTTGTCAAATGACTTTGTTGGTTCACAACTATTGTTATAATAACAAGATAGTATATTTTCAAGCTGTGACCATCTGCTAAGCTTAAGTTCACTAGGTAATATCCAGCTCAAATCTTCATGATGCATTAAATGTCCTTTTACATATACCTGAATGCTTAGATTTTCATCCACCAACACACTATTAACACACTATTACATTGCTGTCACCATTATCACTTTCAATATCAAGATTTAACAAATAGAAATATAGCCTCTTATTAGGTATCATTTGATACAACCATTTAGTCTCTTAAATTTTCTTGGAATTTATACACTAAGTCTGCGAATGATGTTATTATGTCACTCTAAAAATTTATCAATTGCTGTTCTGTCCATCACGTCCAATGATTATTTCTTCTTGAAAAATGGTTGCTACGCTTGAGAGATATGAGCATCTTTCGGGAAAGAAAATGTACTGTTAGCTCCTTCAATGCTGATAACACTGTCGTAATTTGATTTGCATTCGGGCACACAGCATTTTCTTGGCATCTAAAACAGTTAAAATAACTTTTATTATCATAAACAAAATGAAATATAAGTATTTGTTTTGTAGGTTATGTTTTCAAACCTAGATACTTATTACTTACTTATTTAAATTATGAGTCTGGCACTTAATTGTAAGTTACTATGTACCTTGTTACTAAACATCTTTAAACGAAAATATCTTCATTTGTTACACCAAAATATATTGACAGTATTAGCCAGTTAGTAATAAACATAGCTTTTTACCTTTGCAATTTTGTTTGCACTTTGCAGTCGATATACATTATACATATAGGTAGGTACGAAACATGGATTTATCTCGTCGTAACTGATGTATTTTTAGGTTTCTATGCACCTTGACTGAAACCGTACATTAAATTTATTGTAACTTTTATTAAATAATTATGATTTATATATACAAAACAAAATAACACGGACGCACTACCTTGCGAGGTTGCCAGACTTCTACAGTCTTGAGTCTATATATACATCCTTCTCTATGCTTCTACTTCATGGCTCTCTAGATAGAGACAGCTCTACATGTCAATGGATAGGTACCAAATAGAAACACAATGCGTTGTCCTGCTCCTACATACATATTTTGACATAATGTCTTCTCACTTTAGTCGTTTTAGCTTTATGAGCTAGCCACATTAGAGGGTTAACGTTGCCGCTATTAACACGGCAGCTTCCCCCAATATTTAATGCGAAAAATTGAGCGGAAACACTTGAACGGTCAACGTCAATGCCCGATAATGACGATAAAATGTCTTGATTCAAGATGGACGCTGACGCTGCTGCATTCACATTGCGTTATCGCCAATGAATTAATACAGGATTAATAAATACATCATTAAAAAATTAATACAGAATTATTGCGTTATCGCCAATTAAATTTGCGTTGACGTTGACGAAGTGTGAGCACTCAGTTTGTCGCGTTTAATATTGTCGGAAATAACCACGATAATAGTTGAGATGATCGACATTGACGTTTACCATAGTGTGGCCGCACCATTATAATCTGTCTACGTGACGCGTCACTAAAGAAGCGTAGCAATAGTTGTAATTCACAGTAAGATATCCGTTTTTTTTGGTTTTTTTGGCTGTTTTAGGTACTATTATAAGGTTTAGAGGTATCAAAATATCCGTAATTTGTAAGATTTTAAGGCTGGTGTTTGTAAAATATAACGGGACTTACTATGAAACTAAGAATTCGGTATGGAAAAAAACGATTTTTGAAGATGTGCCTTAATTTGTTTTAATAATAAGAAAACCGTGGTTTTCAAGCTGTAACTTTTTACTGAGTTAAGCTATAAGCTTGATATTCTTAAAACACTACGAGACCATTGAACTTTATATTCAGTATAAATTTCGACTTCGGATCATAAGCCGTTTTCGAGAAAAACGGTGGTGACACACTGACAGACAGACGGACAACGAAGTGATCCTATAAGGGTTCCGAAGTTTTTTTCGGAACCCTAAAAAGATCTGGAGCAACGGGTACATTGACTGCTAAACTTTTAATCCTTCCTTTTGACTTTCCCATAGTTAAAGAAAAATAGATTTCAAGTGTGTGTGTGTTGATTTAGTATTATGCGTGTTGACCTCTGCAGAATTCTAGCACGCCTCCAATCCACCCACGGCAACCGGCAACCAGTTTGTGGGGTCAAAGTTCGGATACCTATCCGTGACTAATCGGTGATATCTTTTACTAGTAGTAGTAGTCAATTAATTTAGATTTATGAATAGTCGAGTTTACTGTCTACCGAGGATTCAGCTCAGCTCCAGGTCGCTGCCAGCTCTTAGATTACCGGTAGATTTTGTTTAGCGAGTGAAATGCTTACTAAGTTATGACTAAGTAGGTACCTAAGTAATCTGGAAGTTTGCTGAGTTACTTGTCTGATTCTTTCAGCAAAGTCTGCTTTCCGATCGGTGTTAGTCTGAACTTTTCATAGGAGACAAATTGTAGTAATTGAAATAAAAATGTAATTTCGAATTTGGAATTTCGGTCGACTCGACGAGACTCTAGAGTTTCAACAAACAACAAACAAAGTAAAAAGAAATCTGTCAAGACTTAAAGAAAACACCACTGTAAACCTTGTATCCTGATTCCTGCTAGGGACGTAGTGGTCTCTTTTTCTTTATCCCGGAAAAAAAAAGTTGCCACTTCTTAAGTTGCGATAACTCATGTGCAGTTGACGTTAAAATTCATTGACTTTGCACTATATTATGTCCAATATTTCAGTTCTCACTTTCTCAGTCACTTATTAATTCGTCAGCTCAAGTTTTCAGTTTTCAATCCGGCAATTTAAAAAAACTGCAAGTTAATAAATAGGTACATATTTATCGTTCTAGCTGCAACTGTGTAGCCGCCATTAGAGACGTAACGGTATATAGGTATTTATAGCAACTGCATTGAAACTCAGACATTCATCCGGCATTGACTTCCTTTACTAAAATTATTGAATTATGAGCAATAACAATATTTTATTTCTATAAGATGTAAAGCAGTTAACCCACTTATGTGTACAGAATAGAGATATAATAGGTATAAGTATCTCTATTAACTTTGTTCTACGCTCGTCATTCTCGTTCTCAACCTTTGACGTCCACAGCTGGACATAACGCTCATTTGCGACAGGAGTGACATAATTCAAAATCAACGATGAGAGAATTCTCTCGTTAGAGAGTAATGTTTTGTGGATGCTGCGGTCTCGAAACAACACAGCAGCCAACAAAGCGACAGAGCATTAAGTCACAATCTCTCTCGCTCCTATTTTTTTGTGCTTAGCGTAATGTTGTTTTTAGAGCAAAAAGTATACATTTTCGACACTAAAATTGGTGAATTTTGAGTTATGTCACCCTTGTCGCAAATGAGCGATAAGTCTTTTTAAGGTATTCCATGCGCCCCAGCCTTGCACCGCTTGTATCCAGTGGTTCCTTGCAACTCGTCTTTCACTCTTTCTCTCTCTGTCTCTGACTGAATTCAACCACGGCAGCCAATATCCATACTAACTTGGAAGCAATTTGGCAGTGTATAGTATTAAACCCTAATCGGTTTTTACACGCCATCGTACCGGAATGTTAAAGTTGCCAAAGACAAACCAGACCAGAAACAATAAATTCCCAAATTGCCCCGTCGGGAATCGAACTCGAAAATTGGTAATAACTAATAAGTATTATATTTTAAATGTATTTAAACCGAAGTTACATGAATTTTTAGTCAGGGCACTATAATTTTAAAGGTGCGGTATGTATACCTACTGTATTCCCGTTCATACCCGTTAGTCATATTTCTTATGACATCGGAGACGCAGGAATTCCGCCCTGAAGCCTTTTAAAACAGCGTTAGATTACTGTCGACCGCGCATTTCCGCGGCCGGACTGCGGAGTGTGCGCGAAGACCTTTAAGGACGGGATTTCGCAAAGAGTAGGTATAAAAACGCACTTCTACACATGCACCGTTCACACGCACACACAGGCGCGGGCAAGCTGCGTTAAAAATGAGTGAATTAACTTGTTTTGATACTTCGATATAAATTTTTTATGTTTTATTTTTTTATTTTTTATTTTCGTCCGGACTTGCTGTAAACTAAGTTAGACTTACATTTAGTCTTAGTCTTAGACTTCGATTTAGACTTTTTTAAGCCACTGGGAAATGCATTAGACTAAGACTAAGTCTCTTTAAGTCTAAGCCTAAGTCTAACACTAAGACTAAGACTAAGACTTAGACTTAGTCTTAGTCTAAGACTTAGTCTTAGTGTTAGACTTAGGCTTAGATTTGAACTCAGACTTAGTCTAAGTCTAAGTTTAATTCTTAATCTAAGTCTAAGTTGAGCAAACCAAATTGATAATATATTGAAAAGAAGAAACTAAGTACTAGGTACCTATGGTACCTTCAATATAATAGCATTATTTTAATATTTGATAGAATTTCGAAATTTCTTGCAAAGTTACATTCCCCGAATGTAGTACTGACCTGCATGTATACCTCGAAAACTTCTATTGGAACTCCTAGATCTTTAGAGTTAGTTGTATTGAGTTTGGGCTCGTTTTGTAAGTTATGATGAGATCTTACCACTGGACTTGTTAGAGTGACCTGATGGTATACTTCGAAGACTACTACTGGATCTTCTAGACGGCTACAGCTAGTTATATCGAGTTTGGGCTCGTTTTGTAAGTAATGATGAGATCTTACCACTGGACTTGTTGGAGTGACTTGGTGGTATACCTCGAAGACTTCTATTGGAACTCCTAGATCTTTACAGCTAGTTATATCGAGTTTGGGCTCGTTTTGTAAGTTATGATGAGATCTTACCACTGGACTTGTTGGAGTGACCTGATGGTATACTTCAAAGACTACTACTGGATCTTCTAGACGGCTACAGCTAGTTATATCGAGTTTGGGCTCGTTTTGTAAGTAATGATGAGATATTACCACTGGACTTGTTGGAGTGACTTGGTGGTATACCTCGAAGACTTCTATTGGAACTCCTAGATCTTTACAGCTAGTTATATCGAATTTGGGCTCGTTTTGTAAATAATGATGAGATCTTACCACTGGACTTGTTGGAGTGACTTAGTGGTATACCTCGAAGACTTCTATTGGAACTCCTAGATCTTTACAGCTAGTTATATCGAGTTTGGGCTCGTTTTGTAAGTTATGATGAGATCTTACCACTGGACTTGTTGGAGTGATCTGATGGTATACTTCAAAGACTACTACTGGATCTTCTAGACGGCTACAGCTAGTTATATCGAGTTTGGGCTCGTTTTGTAAGTAATGATGAGATCTTACCACTGGACTTGTTGGAGTGACCTGATGGTATATTTCGAAGACTACTACTGGATCTTCTAGACGGCTACAGCTAGTTATATCGAGTTTGGGCTCGTTTTGTAAGTAATGATGAGATCTTACCACTGGACTTGTTGGAGTGACCTGATGGTATACTTCGAAGACTACTACTGGATCTTCTAGACAGCTACAGCTAGTTATATCGAGTTTGGGCTCGTTTTGTAGGTAATGATGAGATCTTACCACTGGACTTGTTGGAGTGACCTGATGGTATACTTCGAAGACTATACTACTGGATCTTCTAGACAGCTACAGCTAGTTATATCGAGTTTGGGCTCGTTTTGTAAGTAATGATGAGATCTTACCACTGGACTTGTTGGAGTGACCTGATGGTATATTTCGAAGACTACTACTGGATCTTCTAGACGGCTACAGCTAGTTATATCGAGTTTGGGCTCGTTTTGTAAGTTATGATGAGATCTTAGCACTGGACTTGTTGGAGTGACCTGATGGTATACTTCAAAGACTACTACTGGATCTTCTAGACGGCTACAGCTAGTTATATCGAGTTTGGGCTCGTTTTGTAAGTTATGATGAGATCTTACCACTGGACTTGTTGGAGTGACCTGATGGTATACTTCAAAGACTACTACTGGATCTTCTAGACGGCTACAGCTAGTTATATCGAGTTTGGGCTCGTTTTGTAAGTAATGATGAGATCTTACCACTGGACTTGTTGGAGTGACCTGATGGTATACCTCGAAGACTTCTATTGGAACTCCTAGATCTAATCATCATAACTTACAAAACGAGCCCAAACTCAATACAACTAACTCTAAAGATCTAGGAGTTCCAAAAGAACTCTTCGAGGTATACCATCAGGTCACTCCAACAAGTCCAGTGGTAAGATCTCATCATAACTTACAAAACGAGCCCAAACTCGATATAACTAGCTGTAAAGATCTAGGAGTTCCAATAGAAGTCTTCGAGGTATACCACCAAGTCACTCCAACAAGTCCAGTGGTAAGATCTCATCGTTACTTACAAAACGAGCCCAAACTCGATATAACTAGCTGTAGCCGTCTAGAAGATCCAGTAGTAGTCTTCGAAGTATACCATCAGGTCACTCCAACAAGTTCAGTGGTAAGATCTCATCATAACTTACAAAACGAGCCCAAACTCGATATAACTAACTCTAAAGATTTAGGAGTTCCAATAGAAGTCTTCGAGGTATACCACCAAGTCACTCCAACAAGTCCAGTGGTAAGATATCATCATTACTTACAAAACGAGCCCAAACTCGATATAACTAGCTGTAAAGATCTAGGAGTTCCAATAGAAGTCTTCGAGGTATACCACCAAGTCACTCCAACAAGTCCAGTGGTAATATCTCATCATTACTTACAAAACGAGCCCAAACTCGATATAACTAGCTGTAGCCGTCTAGAAGATCCAGTAGTAGTCTTCGAAGTATACCATCAGGTCACTCCAACAAGTTCAGTGGTAAGATCTCATCATAACTTACAAAACGAGCCCAAACTCGATATAACTAACTCTAAAGATTTAGGAGTTCCAATAGAAGTCTTCGAGGTATACCACCAAGTCACTCCAACAAGTCCAGTGGTAAGATATCATCATTACTTACAAAACGAGCCCAAACTCGATATAACTAGCTGTAAAGATCTAGGAGTTCCAATAGAAGTCTTCGAGGTATACCACCAAGTCACTCCAACAAGTCCAGTGGTAAGATCTCATCGTTACTTACAAAACGAGCCCAAATTCGATATAACTAGCTGTAGCCGTCTAGAAGATCCAGTAGTAGTCTTCGAAGTATACCATCAGGTCACTCCAACAAGTCCAGTGGTAAGATATCATCATTACTTACAAAACGAGCCCAAACTCGATATAACTAGCTGTAAAGATCTAGGAGTTCCAATAGAAGTCTTCGAGGTATACCACCAAGTCACTCCAACAAGTCCAGTGGTAAGATCTCATCGTTACTTACAAAACGAGCCCAAATTCGATATAACTAGCTGTAGCCGTCTAGAAGATCCAGTAGTAGTCTTCGAAGTATACCATCAGGTCACTCCAACAAGTCCAGTGGTAAGATATCATCATTACTTACAAAACGAGCCCAAACTCGATATAACTAGCTGTAAAGATCTAGGAGTTCCAATAGAAGTCTTCGAGGTATACCACCAAGTCACTCCAACAAGTCCAGTGGTAAGATCTCATCGTTACTTACAAAACGAGCCCAAATTCGATATAACTAGCTGTAGCCGTCTAGAAGATCCAGTAGTAGTCTTCGAAGTATACCATCAGGTCACTCCAACAAGTCCAGTGGTAAGATATCATCATTACTTACAAAACGAGCCCAAACTCGATATAACTAGCTGTAAAGATCTAGGAGTTCCAATAGAAGTCTTCGAGGTATACCACCAAGTCACTCCAACAAGTCCAGTGGTAAGATCTCATCGTTACTTACAAAACGAGCCCAAACTCGATATAACTAGCTGTAGCCGTCTAGAAGATCCAGTAGTAGTCTTCGAAGTATACCATCAGGTCACTCCAACAAGTCCAGTGGTAAGATCTCATCATAACTTACAAAACGAGCCCAAATTCGATATAACTAGCTGTAAAGATCTAGGAGTTCCAATAGAAGTCTTCGAGGTATACCACCAAGTCACTCCAACAAGTCCAGTGGTAATATCTCATCATTACTTACAAAACGAGCCCAAACTCGATATAACTAGCTGTAGCCGTCTAGAAGATCCAGTAGTAGTCTTCGAAGTATACCATCAGGTCACTCCAACAAGTTCAGTGGTAAGATCTCATCATAACTTACAAAACGAGCCCAAACTCGATATAACTAACTCTAAAGATTTAGGAGTTCCAATAGAAGTCTTCGAGGTATACCACCAAGTCACTCCAACAAGTCCAGTGGTAAGATATCATCATTACTTACAATACGAGCCCAAACTCGATATAACTAGCTGTAAAGATCTAGGAGTTCCAATAGAAGTCTTCGAGGTATACCACCAAGTCACTCCAACAAGTCCAGTGGTAAGATCTCATCGTTACTTACAAAACGAGCCCAAATTCGATATAACTAGCTGTAGCCGTCTAGAAGATCCAGTAGTAGTCTTCGAAGTATACCATCAGGTCACTCCAACAAGTCCAGTGGTCAGATCTCATCCTAACTTACAAAACGAGCCCAAACTCGATATAACTAGCTGTAGCCGTCTAGAAGATCCAGTAGTAGTCTTCGAAGTATACCATCAGGTCACTCCCACAAGTCCAGCGGTAAGATCTCATCATTACTTACAAAACGAGCCCAAACTCGATATAACTAGCTGTAGCCGTCTAGAAGATCCAGTAGTAGTCTTCGAAGTATACCATCAGGTCACTCCAACAAGTCCAGTGGTAAGATCTCATTATAACTTACAAAACGAGCCCAAACTCGATATAACTAGCTGTAGCCGTCTAGAAGATCCAGTAGTAGTCTTCGAAGTATACCATCAGGTCACTCCAACTAGTCCAGTTGTAAGATCTCATCATTACTTACAAAACGAGCCCAAACTCGATATAACTAGCTGTAACCGTCTAGAAGATCCAGTAGTAGTCTTCGAAGTATACCATCAGGTCACTCCCATAAGTCCAGTGGTAAGATCTCATCATAACTTACAAAACGAGCCCAAACTCGATATAACTAGCTGTAGCCATCTAGAAGATCCAGTAGTAGTCTTCGAAGTATACCATCAGATCACTCCAACAAGTTCAGTGGTAAGATCTCATCATAACTTACAAAACGAGCCCAAACTCGATATAACTAACTCTAAAGATCTAGGAGTTCCAATAGAAGTCTTCGAGGTATACCACCAAGTAGGGGTGTGCGCCGAAGCTTCAATCGTCGGCGGCGGGCGCCGGTCAAAAATCGGCGGCGGCGGCGTGATTTCGGCGTGACTTCGGCGTGAAGAATTGAAATAAAACTGCATAATTTGATTTGAGATTTATTTCTATTAGAGAAACAGTCTTGTTTTTACCAATATCTCTAGCATAAACATTGGTATAAAATTGCACAATCAACAAATATCAGCAAAATAGCAGTAAGTAAGTAATTGTTACTAACGCCAAAAATAAAAACAAACAAAAATAAACGGCGGTAATTATGATCAACAAATATAAAATTTTTGTTAAAATTTCCACAATCAGAAAAATAAAAGTAATTATAAGTAGGTAATGGCTGTTTTACAACAGCAGTAATTATCATTGAAAAATATAAGTTTGGCACCAAAATTAACAGTAAACCAAGATCAGCATAATAAAAATAAAATTAATTAACGGCTGCCTTGCAACGGCTGTAATTATCATGCACAAATATAATTTTGTCCACTCGTGATGGACTTAAACGAGACCTTTTTGCCGTTACTGTCAAACCGGCAATAGAAAACACTCTCTCGCTGGGCGTGCTTGTAGCAGGCACTGATAAAATAGCCTTCGCTAATTTGTACAGTAACGGAAATGCTGCTTGTCTTTCTTGCCAATATTTAATAACATTGCCGTCTTTCAAATCACTGGCATCACAAGATACCAAATACTTCAGGCATTCTTTCTCAATAAAATCTTGTCCATCATCATTAAACGTAACTGCATGTTTTTCAACAAGTTTGACCAGAAAATTGTCTTGGTCACCTTTATTTGACGTACTAGAGCGGCTGAATTGCGCCTCAAGTTCACACGCTGGCACTACTTCTTTGATGCAGTTGACCAAAAAGTCCACTCTTGTCGTATTGTTACTTTCCATAAAATTATCTATTTCTTGTAATTTTGTAAATCTGCAATCTAGCAAAGCAGCTGCTACAATAATTTTGGTGATTGGGAATCTGTGATTGAGCATTTCCGCCATATTTCTTTTCATATGCAACATTACTAACTTTTCATCGTCATTCAAAGCTTCACATGCATCTTTTATTTCTGATCTGAACACTAAGGCGAAATTGATTGAGCAATTTGTCTGTGTACATAAAACTTCCGTAATTGGTTTAAATTTTGTCAAAAACTTAGTCAGATCTTCAATGAGTTCCCATTCCTTATCATCAAATTTAAGTTCCGACATGTTATATTTTGCAAGCATGGCGTTCACTGGTTTTCGGTTGCACTTACTACTTAAACTTTGTAGCATCGCTAAAGTACTGTGCCAACGAGTGGGTGTTGCTGATTTAATCGATGGCACAGATAATGATGCTGATGATGTAGTGGCTCTAGAGAAATAAACCTCAGTCCCCTCGTCTGACGGTACGTCTGACTCTGGTACAGGATCAAATGGAAAGTTCTCGTCATCTTCAAGGTGGTCATGAACATCATCAATTTCGGTCAAAATCCGGCGCTGTTCCTTGTCAGCTTCTTCTTCAATTTCAGGCAATCTATATCTCAGTGTTTTGACAACTTTCTTGCATTTTACCACGAGATTTTGTACTTGGGGAGTTTTTTTGATACCGTCTACTGTTACAAGATTATGCAAACCGTGTCCCAGACATAAGTGGCTTTGAATTCCTTGCAAATTTTGAGATATGCGCTTTACATTTGCTCCAGAATCAGTAACAAGATACAAAGACTTTCCTTCGAGGCCAAAGGAAGATATAATACCTTGAGTGAATGCACTTAAAGCTTCTCCAGTCTTTTTGCCTTCAAATAATCTTGTAGCCAAAGTATAATTTTGCATTTCATTGGCATCATCTGCTATATATTGCAGAGTATACGTTATGTAGCTGCAACGTCGGTAAAGATCTTGCCAAAGATCTGTTGTAAGAGCTTCATGGGTTCCAATTTTTGCCAGGATATCTTGCTTCATGTGTGCTAGCATGCAGTCGTATATATCACTTAACGCCTCTCTAGAAACGGTGGTTCGAGAAGGTAAATCTTCTATTTTGTATATGACATTATATTTCATCAGGAAGTCTTTGAACCCCTCATTACTAACAGTATCGAATGCTGTGAGGGATCGACAGAGCCACAAACATAAATCCCTTGCAAGCATCCACTTATTTTGGCTTTTTGAAGATGATGGAGCAGATGTCGTCGGACGTGATACTTTGAAAAATGTTGTTAAACTTTTGGATGTCGCAGCAGCAGGGTTTTTTTCTTCCAATAATGAATGGTCGTCTTTCAAATGGCGTATCAAATTTCCTGTACTCGCTTTAGAACTGTAGGACTTAATTTTGACACTGAAAAAAAAAATAGAACAACAACTTATATGTAGTACGTACTTAATATTATTGAAAATATTGAAATTCGAAAATAATTCGATATTTTTACTCACCATCCAAACGGACTGTCAGGGACCTGATTTTTCGCATTTTCTAGACAGCTCGAGCAAAAAACTTGTTCAGTAAACACATATTTTCTTTTGCCTTCGTTTTCAAGTATTAATTGTCCGAAGTATTTCCACGAAAAACTGTTTTTTGATTTAGAAAATAGTGGATTTACAGTAAAATGTTTTATTTTTACTTTGTTTATATCAATTTTATCGCTATTTTCTTCCATAACTGATAAGCAATTGTAACGTACTTAAAAACGCGTCTATTACGTAACACAAAGAGCAAGTAAATGAACGAAGCGGGTGGAACGGGTGGGGTGTGCGGCGAGTGCGATCTCAAAAGGCGGCATGAATCAAAGGCGCGGTGCGGTACTCGTATCAAAGTAGCGCGGTGTCTGCGCAGCGTATCTATGTGAGGGAGTTCCCCGCTCGGTCTCCTTCGGAACTGAACATAGATACATAGGTACGTAGTTTACGTAGTATAATATTCGATAATAATAATAAGTCGCGCCGATTTTACGCCGACGGGCGATCGGGCGGCGGCGGCGTCAAAAGAATGTCGGCGGCGGCGGCGGGTCGGCGCGGCGCACACGTCTACCACCAAGTCACTCCAACAAGTCCAGTGGTAAGATATCATCATTACTTACAAAACGAGCCCAAACTCGATATAACTAGCTGTAAAGATCTAGGAGTTCCAATAGAAGTCTTCGAGGTATACCACCAAGTCACTCCAACAAGTCCAGTGGTAAGATCTCATCATTACTTACAAAACGAGCCCAAACTCGATATAACTAGCTGTAGCCGTCTAGAAGATCCAGTAGTAGTCTTCGAAGTATACCATCAGGTCACTCTAACAAGTCCAGTGGTAAGATCTCATCATAACTTACAAAACGAGCCCAAACTCGATACAACTAACTCTCAAGATCTAGGAGTTCCAATAGAAGTTTTCGAGGTATACATGCAGGTCAGTACTACATTCGGGGAATATAACTTTACAAGAAATTTCGAAATTCTATCAAATAATAAAATAATGCTATTATATTGAAGGTACCATAGGTACCTAGTACTTAGTTTCTTACCTTTCTTTTCAAAATATATAAAGTATCAATTTGGTTTGCTATGAACTATTTCGTGTTCGTACAGCGATGTTTTTCGATACCAGCATCTGCTTGCAACCAGCGCAGCTTCCACTCAGAAAGGCGGTCAAACGCCGACTGATTGATATTTGAATTTTGAATTTTGAAATGGAATCAAACCAGTGACCGAGTAAAATCAAAATAAGCCTTATTGCACATTATTTTAAGATTCGGTTTAAACCAAAATTTGTGAAAAAATTACACGCGATGCTATATTTTTTTTTTTATACTATTTGTACTATTTTTTATATTTTTCTCTCCAAGATTTTGAGTTGAACATATCTGCTAACAGATAGTATTTTTTAATTACATAAAACCGGTATATTATATACAAGAAATGTACCTAAAGTCGCCCCAAAATCGTGAATTTTGTGTGAAGAGGTGACGGGAAATAATTTTTATAGTACTAAAAATTGAGATTTTGAACAAAATCAACTCCCAAGATTTGGAGATTAAGGACCAATCTATGTGTAGCAATTTTTATTTCCATCTTATTTGGTTTAACTTAGTCACAATATGTACCGAAAGTCACCCGATATGCGGAAACGCACTCTTAACTCTACTTATTCTTGAATGAAATTCTTTAACTTAACAACATTAGGTACCTACCTACTCATATTACATCAGTCTATATCAGTGTACGTAATAACAATGTACTCAACTGGAATATGAATCAAGCAAGCTTGCACTTACTAGTTACTGTCTCTACTCTGAGCTAGCGCAGTAAAATGTTTCTTATCTTCCGTAGATATCTTCTTATTTATATTTTGGTAGATTTAAAATTGATATAAGCACAGATAAGTGGATATAAGTAATTGATTTATTTATAACTAGCTAATGCCGCGGCACTACTTCGTTCGCGTGGATGGAGCTTTTTAATTTCCGCGGTAACTGTCTTATTTTCCGGGATAAAAAAATAGGTAGCCTGCTGTGTGTTATTCCAGACTATAATCTATCTCTGTGACAAACAGCCAAAATGTTTCGCTTTTATTTTTACACATCCTAACTTTTGCATTTATAGTATTAGTAGGATTTGTTTTAAAAAAGTAAAAGTAAAAGTATTGGATTGTTTTGCATTTTTGAATCTTCATTGTGGAAATACTGTATACATAACATAGTTTTAATTTTTTTAAAAGAGCAACTGCTGAGTTTCTTACCGGCTCTTCTCAGCAGAATCTGCATTCCGAACCGGTGGTAAATTTATGACGTGTCATAAGAGCTACAAGTTAGCCTACATGAAATAAATAAATTTTAAATTTTGAATTTTGAACAAAAAAATTACGGCATTCGACCGGTATCAAACCGTCGACCTTACAGTTTTCAGTCCGGCTGTTGAAAGAAAACAATGTTGTGAACTTTGATATCGTGAGGTTACCCTGGAGTCTGGAGTCAGAGCGTAACGATTATACAATGCAACCCCGACACGGTCTGACTGGGACACCTCATGTGCAGAACTTCAGATTAGGTTTCCGAAGTAGGTTTAACGGTACAATTACTTAATAGGTTCTAGGTAGTACCAGCGAAATGAAAAGTATAGAATAGAATAGAATAGAAATATTTTTTATTCAAATAAACTTTTACAAGCACTTTTGAATCGTCAATGAATCTACCACTGGTTCGGAATGCCTTTCCTGCCGAGAAGAGCCAGCAAGAAACTCGGCGGTTGCTCTTTTCAAAAAAATAAAAATTTTACAATTGTTATTGAAACTATGCTATGTATTCAGTGCTTCCACGATGAATTTTCCCGAGTACAATACAAGTAAAAATAAATACAATACAAATACAAATAAATACAATTCAATACATGTCAAAACAGGCAGGCAAAAGCAGACCCATTCCCGTTGGTGGCACCCGTTCACGAGCATGACGCATGACCCAGCCATTGCTTCGCTCAACCATATTTGAGGGAACGTAACAACCCGCATCACACGACACCACCACAGAAATGTTTAAAGAGAGCATGACTACTCAGGCTACCCATGTTGAGGCATCGAATTGAGTATCAATATTAGACCATTCATTTTGAGACATGACCGAGACACAAACAAAGTGGAATAGTATAGATATGCTATCAGAGATTAGAACTTAGAAATATGGTTGAGCGAAGCAACGGCTGGATCATGCGTCATGCTCGTGAACGGGTGCCACCAACGGGAATGGTTCTACTTTATGTAGATTGTAACATGCAAATGTAGGTCTTATGCATTTTTGAAACTTCATTGTGGAAGCACTGTGTACATAGCATAGTTTTGTTACCTATTGTAAAAAAAAAATTCGAAAAGAGCAACCGACGAGTTTATTGCTGGCTCTTCTCAGCAGGAACGGCATTCCGAACCAGTGGTAGATTCATCGACGATTCAAAAGCAGTTAAATAAGTTTATTTGAATAAAAAATATTTCTATTTCTATTTCTATAGAAGTATATAGAATAGGTACATTGCCAATACGTCTTATTAGAACAAATGCTTCTAACTATAACTGCCTACTAACTATTATTTTTAAATTATTACTAAGTAATTGAATAAATTAATTTTGAAATAAAGAGACATTTCATTAAGTAGGTAGTTTCTTAGATATAAAAATTGTTTTATTACTTTCTCAGAGACTTGGGCGACCACTTCACTTTATCAAAACAACTCGATGGTAATGTTTTGAGCATTCAACTCCCACTTTTTGTAATGAATGGACTCATTAACAATGTGTGTCGATGAACTTAGCATTTACCACGTGGGCTATCTTACTAATCATTATTTTAAACTGTAATGTAAAATGTGTTCATACAGGTAATAGGGTAATTGTGATTACTGATTAGTTAACATTTTTTGTGGAAAATACCTACTACCTAGATAGTATTAGTAAAAATTTAAGTACATACCTATCAAACTCGTTCATAAATCGCCAATTTTGTGTGAAGAGGTTTTTTTATTCGATGAAAAGATAGTCCTTGACTGCGATCTCACCTTATGGTAAGTGATGATGCAGTCTAAGATGGTAGCCGCTAACTTGGAAGGGGTATGGCAGTGTATATTCAACACATACCTACCCCTAATCGGTTTCTATACGCCATCGTGCCGGAATGCTAAATCGCTTATTGGAACGACGTTGACAATAGAGTACCTAGTTACTAGCTAAGACCAAAGCTTCCCACCAGACCAGACTAGTAGAGACAAATTAGAAATTATAAATTCCCAAATTGTCCCGCCGGCAATCGAACGCGAGACCTCACTCGATCAAAATAAAAATTGTATGTGCTATCATTTTCTTTTAATTAAATTGCAAGGGCCGATTTCACCAACGCGTTGCAACGTAAAATTAAGTCAATCACACTTACTAAGTTTTGAAATGGGGCAGCCGTGCAGGTAAGTATAAGCATAGATAACGTTAGAGTTCCTTCGTCCAACCAATAGCTAGAGTTCAAAACGGGTTATAGTAAAAAGCAAAGAGTGGAGCCTTGGACAAGGCCGCGGACGAAAATTCCAAGCGTTTCCGGCGGACACCTCTCAATATAATTGTTTCCAAGAAGAATTTCACCGAAATGGGGCTACTAATTTCTATCATTTCGAATATTTGCTTTATTATGTGCCTATGCATTCTTTCTTTGATTAAGCTATTATACTGAGATCTACTATTATGCTCCGACTAACACATCATCAGATTTGAACATGTTTGCAAGGAAGATGGACTCGCCAATGCTTGAACACATGATTCAAGTGTTGGTGAGGGCCGTGAATTTTAAAACATCATAATTTATGATATTTTAAATTTATTTTTTTTGTGTATAGGTAGGTACTCTAGTTAAGTTACTAACATTAGTTATAAGTACAAGATTGACTAGTACTAACAAAATGAGCCTCAGTTGCTACGAATAAAGGAATTATTATTGTTATTAAAACAGAGTTAAAATAGAGACAAATAATATGCTCTGACATAAATCTGTCTCGTTTTAACTCTGTCTTGAGTCTGAGCAGAGTGAGAGTGCAGTCTATAGATTTGAGCCTTACAGGTCGTGTTTTTGCTAGGTAGGTATAATTTTATGATGATAAAAAATTGATTAAAATACCCGCGACATGTGAATCTATGGCCAGATTATATGCGATATACGTGACATCCTGATACAAAGTTTTCTGCTTCATCATCAGGTCCACTTCTTCGATCCTCGATCATCATCTATTTAACCATTCTAATGAGCCCAAACACACCATATCTGCTGTAAGTAGCTGAGGAGTTGGGATCCCACAGTACTTGACTATGCCTTAGAAACAATCCAAAGTAACTGTACACCAAGTTTCAAATAAATCGGACTATTGTAGTAAAACTTTGTAAGACCCTTTAATCGAGTAGGAATGACCTGATGATCTTTAACCGCCTGAGTAATCTTCAAGGATAGCTAAGATCCATCTAGATCACGTTAGCTTTCAAACGGAAAACACCGCATCAATATCGGTCCATTCGTTAGGAAGCTACGACGGAATAGACAGACACACAGATACATAGATACACAAACTTATAACACTCCTCTTTTTTCCCTCAGGGGTTAATAACAATGTTGTAAAATAATAAAAAGGTCTAAAAATAGTGTCATATTGTTTAGAATGTTCTGACTTTCGATCGGAAACGGATATCATTTCGACCTAGTTTATATACTTTGGTAGGTATTTACCTGAGGTATTTACCTACCTATGTAAATGGACTACCGTTTATCGGCTTACAATAATATTTTCCTCCCATAGTTTGTATTGTTTCACTCTAATTACCTACTTGTATGTTTAATGTTTGCATGGGAACATGTGTTACTGACAAGTGTGTATCTTGAATTAAATCTTTATTTAACTTTACCGTTAAAATACATATTATACGGCAAAGATCTATTGTTTAAAAGTCTAATACTGAGATCTATAAAGCGTGCTCTGGCTTAGCTCAGACTTAAGATAGAGTTAAAACGAGACACAAATATGCTCTCACATAAATCTGTCTCGCTTTAACGCCGTCTTCAGTCTGAGCAAAGTGAGCAAACCAACGACAAAATTTGTATTTATTTAATAGTTTTTTGGTAATAAAGTTATTTTATTTTTTATTATTTTTCTAGTTTACGGTCAATAGATTTCAGCCAAGGAGTTCTGTTTAGATTTACGTGATAATGATTTTTCCCATTGCACAGATTTAAATAATGCGTAAAGTTTGTTAAGTCGTAGTCATTACTAGGTTAGTGACTTTCTCAATAACAAAGCTGCATGGAATCAATCGGCTTGGCATCCAGCTACCCTCAAAATAGTGTAATAAGTTATTATATTGTAATATTAGGTAGCTAAACATTAATATTGTAATATTTTGTTATGAAAAGAGCAACTGCTGAGTTTCTTGCCGGCTCTTCTCAGCAGAATCTGCATTCCGAACCAGTGGTAGAGTCATGACGTGTCATAAGAGCTACAAGTTGGCATACATGAAATAAATAATTTTGCATTTGAATTTGATGCATCAGAGAATGCTACTTCAATCAACATCGGGTGAGATATAGGTAGTCAAGAGATGCGCAATGTTCTATATGTTTAGTATAAGATTTAATTGGTTACCTATATCTTAATGGATTTAATTCGATTGATGGTTTTCGTATTCGATGAAATTAGCGTCAAAGTAAAATGAACCTTAATTGTATTGATTTAGACAGCCTAATGGTAACTCTATAAAGTTGAACTCATAACGTCAAAGGCGGCTAAACTGCAATCTGCATTATCTTCTTCCCAAACATCCGCCGACACAGTTTCACGTATAACGTTTACATTATCAGCGAGAATGTTTACGCGCGCCTGAGATCGCGAGATAAGGAAGTTTTGAGAAATTTAATAAATATTATATTACGTTACGAAAACGACCATAGCACTGGTGGCCTCATTTCATAATATTAACAATATCGCTCATTTGCGACAAGGGTGACTGAATTCAAAATCGACTATGAGATGAATTCTCTCGTTAGAGAATAATGTTTTGTGGATGCTACGGTCTCGGAACAACACAGCGGCCAACAAAGCGACAGAGCAAGTCACAATCTCTCTCGCTCTTATTTTTTTGTGCTTAGCGTAATGTTGGTTTTATAGCAAAAAGTATAAATTTTCGACACTAAAATTGGTTAATTTTGAATTATGTCACCCTTGTCGCAAATGAGCGATATAGGTCTGATTATATCTCAAATAAAAATGACTGTCAGAGAATGCTTTTATTAAATAGGGTAACACCCAAAGGTTCGACCCTAATCGAGACCCTATTACCTTCGCCTGTCCGTACGTCCGTCTGTCACCAGGCTGTATCTCTTGAACCGTAATAGGCAGATAGGTACTTGAAATTTTCAAAGAATGTGTATTTCCATTGTAGCTTATCAACAAATACTAAAAAAAATTAAGAGGCTCTATAGTCTCCATATAATAAACTTTTGTTTTTGCTCGACCGTAATAGCTGGTGTTAAATCTTGTCAATGGTACGGGAACCTTTATGTGCAAGTCTTACTTGCACTTCACCGGTTGATTTTTTAGTTCGGATAACTGAAATAAAATTGTCTTCCGTTTCTAAATCGACTGTTCCGTAGAATAAAGTCTCATCTGCTACATTCACAACTTGAAATTTGAGCCTTAAAAGCCACATCTGCAAGGCTCAAATCTCAAGTTATGAATTTAGCAGATAAGACTTTGTTTTACGGAATTTAGCAGATGAGACTTTGTTCTACGGAACAGTCGAACTAATAATGTCTTCCCAATGACATTTATGTCTTCCCGACTTCGGGCCACGGCGGCCAATCTCCAAAGAGATTAGCCATCTGCACGGTAAATATTATAGTGCAAAAGGCTGTGCGCAAACACGGGTGCACTCTCCATTCCCTTACTCTGTCGTGTCCGGAGAGAGATCAGACACAGATCCGACGTGCTCTCCGAAGTCCGGCAGGGTTATTACGTATCTCGCGACAGGTTCGCGACAGGCGTAAATTGCGCAATCGTTGCTGTCAAACGTCACTTCTGCTGTCAAACGTCACTTCTCAAACGTCAAATTTCAGTAGTGACAGCAGTAGCAACACGACAGCAATCACTACGCGATCGGTTGCAAAATGTCACTAAAATTCGTATTACGCAAGCCAATCGCGCGCCTGTCGCAAAATGTACTTTTCTTCTTTAGAGATGCTTGATGGAGAAGAAAGGAAGTCAAATACTTCGAGAGGGTTTTACCACAGACCACAACACAGAACAAATAAAAAATATAACAATTCAACCGCTGACGACGATAAAAACTGTGTATTTTGTTTACATCTATTGCCGTCCTATCGCGAGTGGCACTAGTATCGACACGTGAGCAATAGACGTGCGATTGGCTTCCGTAATACGATTTTTAGTGACATTTTGTGACCGATCGCTGTCGCGTTGCTATTGCTGTTGCTGTTGCAAATTTTTACGTAATCAGGGTGGGAGCTGACACACCGCTAATTTTCTAACTTCAGGCTAGCCAACTTACTGATTATTTCTGAACAGAAAACTCTAATATATTTTTGGCCCAATCCAGGAATTGAACCCGAGACCTCATGATCTACAGTCGAACATGCTAACCACTAAGTCAACGAGGCAGTTCTAAATATAATTCACACAGACAAACAATAGATAAGCAAGAAATGTCTCGCTCTTAAATCACTTAAAAATGCACCCGATGCAGTGACTTTACGCTATGTCCATACAAAATGCTGAATTACATTCAAATATTCGAGTCACGTTTACAAATTGTGTAGTGTAAAGCCGACTGTACACTGTGCGCTAATGGAATTAATGTGTTGTAATAAATAAACTAGTAGGTAAGGTACAATCATTGTATTTGTGCGGTCCTGCTAGGCGCCATCTTAGAAATATTTTACGACGTTTGACGTTTTTATCTATTATCTATGTTACAATCAAAATAAATTCCTTTAACCTATAACTTATGTCTAAATGTAAACTTGGTACGGAAATCGCGTATAGGAGGAGGAAGATTGTTCCAATACCGGGTAGCGACATATTTGAAACTGCCTCTGAAGGCAGCAGAGCAATGATGTGGGACGCCTAGAGGTTTTCGCGTGCACCTAAATTGTTCCCTGCCTTCGCATAGTCTTTTTAGTTTCTCATACATGGGTTTTCCATCTTTAAAATGTCCGAAGACTAAACTAGCAAGATGTATCTATGTTACCTATATTACATGCTATGTTACAGTCTAAAGTCAAAAACTACTTTCTTCTTCTATTCGAGAGCAGACCTGTGCAGAGTAGACGGCCAGCGATGGGTTTAGACTTTAGATGAATGAATGAATGAATTTACACTGAGGACTAGTTCGTGGCAAAACTTTTGATCTTTTAGGCTTAACTTCTCTTCAAGTAGTATGAATATGAGATCACACTTTAAATTAATTTTAACAACTAAAAAGAAATAATATATTCTATTAAAACGCAGAACTTCTTAATAATTAATCTCACACTGAAAAATTTTTTCAAATTACATTTTTTTTTGTGTACGGTAACAATTTTAATATGAAGTACATTGAATCGTTATAAGGCCAGTCACCTTGCCCGGTCTTTATGTAAGAAGTAATGAATTACGTCACGTAGGTTTTTGTCTATGCATTGCATATCTGAATGCAGGTGCACGGCGTCTTCCATGGCATAAACTTTATGAATAAAGAGTTGGTGGAAATGTTTTAGGAATGGGAGAGAAGATACTTGGTTAAAAAAGTTAAAACTATATCGAATTATACTTAAACACATCCCTACTAAGATATTTTAAACGACATAGGTTTACCGGATTTTAATTTCGAAAAATTAGTTGATGCCCGCGACTTCGTACGCGTGGATTGAGGTTTTTGATTTCCGCGGGAACTCTCTTATTATTGTGATAAAAATGCATATATGTTATTCCAGGCTATAATCTACCTCTTTCACAAATCTCAGCCAAATCGTTTTAGTCGTAGCGGCGTGATTGAGTAGCAAACATCCAACCATCCATACATCCATACATACATACATCCAAACTTTCGTATTTATAATATTCACAAGTATTTACAAGTCATTGTCGTCCACCAATTATAACCGTCCACGGTTGGATATACCCAACATTATTGTTTTTTTTGAACTAGGTTTGTAATAAATAAGAACTATGTATCCTACTATATTAATATTAATAAACTATTAATAGTTTCACACTGCGACTCGACATGTTGTAAATGCTGTAATGTTAGTAACCCTGGTTCTTAAAGGATCGCCAGTGAAAATCGCCTGATTGACCTGTGTATGTTAAGTACACACGTCTTTGCCGTTTACAAGTTAAATACTTACGAGAAAAAATCAGAAGTGCAGTGGCAGGTCAAATAAGGTGAACGCAACTAGCTGGCAGGTTAAATTAAGCTTACGAATGTTATTGGGAGTTTGGACTTTTTCGCCATATTCAGTCTTGAGTTTTGTTAGTAGTCACTTAGCTATATGTGTAAGTAGATCCTGAAAATTTACCATTAGCTCTCCGGCAATAAACTTTATTAATTCTTGTTGAACAAGTTCTACGTACTTAAGGTACAACTTGTCTGAGTTTTCCAATTAAAAACGAGTTGATGGCGACTTTTTCGTTCAAATGCAGCGAAATAGTTCAGATTTTCCCACGCTAATGATGTTGTGAAGGTAAATTAGGAAAAACAGTAACTGGCTAGCTTTTTTTAGCTTTAGTTTAGCTAGTTATAGGTATGTTAATACTTACGTAATTCACAGCTGAAATTATGTTTTTCCATTTTTTTCCATAGCTACTAGAAAATATCAAGAGAAATAATTCGATGTCTGCTGCCGTAGCAGACATCGAATTATAACGCTTAGAAAGGAAGTTTCTAACAAAAATCCGCTCCAAACGTAGGCTCAAATCAAGTAATAAATCTGTGTGTCATGTAATTATCTTCTCTACTGCTACTGATAATTAGATTTTTGATGGTTAATGTGATGAATAATAATACGCTTTTACACACACAGCACAGTAGGTCATTCTTCTAAATATAGTAGGTATATTATATGTACCTGAAAGGCTGTTTATATTTAAATAGCATAGACAGTTTTTATATCGCAGGCATTCGTTAAGAAAGGGTTTTTGAAAATTCAACCCCTAAGAGGGTAAAATAGGGGTTTGCAAAAATCGTGAGCGAAGCCGCGGACAAAAGTTAGTTTTTTAATAATTTTTTGGGACCTCGTCGTACTAAATAACGCGATAATACTGCGTAGTCGGCCTTTAATGCTGAGATCTATAAAACGTGCTCTGACTCAGCTCAGACTCAAGATAGAGGTGAAAACGAGACACAAATATGCTCTGACGTAAATCTATCTCGTTTTAACTCTGTCTTGAGTCTGAGCTGAGTGAGAGTGCGTTCTATATATTTCAGTCCAAAAGCTTAGTAATAAAAATTCTTTTAAAAAAACCGACTTCAAACGCCACTACAAAGTATAAAAATAATTTTATTTTGTACACGTTTGTTGAAGTCGAGCGGGTTAAACAGAAACGATGAACCTGATACGCGATGCTCACCCGATTTCAATAAGCGTGTCTCTTATATGTCACCATAAGATATGCGTCGCGCATCGATTTCATCGTTTCTAGTTAAGCCCGCCCGACTAACGTAATTACTCCGGGTAATCGGTGGACATACATAGAAAAAAAAACCGGCCGAATTGATAACCTCCTCCTTTTTAGAAGTCGGTTAAAAATGACTTAAGTATCAGTTATCACCCGACTATTGCGCTTCTTGCGCTATAGTTCGTCGGCAGCAGAGCTATTTTCGTAGATGGGTCGTCTAGATGCGTCGATAGTTACGTTATCACGTCGGCTCGTTTACTCGTTTTCGTTACCTTGTGAACAAGTGATTGTCGGAATCCAGTGGGCTCCGACTCAGATCAACAGGTAGATACTGGTAGAAAACCGGTCGTCTTCCGCGAACGCCTGCGTACGTATGACCTTATAAACTTGTTGTCATTATAGAAGGCAGGCAATGATTATCAAGAAATATTATAAGTCTCTCCGCCGCCGGGTTTGTCTGTTTGGGCGCATCGCATGAAAATCAGCGTCTCAAATTGTATGCTTGTGTGCATGTTTTCACTTACAGAAAATACACACAATGACTGAAACGATTTTTTTTCGAGTTTGTTTGGGCGCATTAAACTCAGATTTTTTTTCATTAAACTATTATAATATACTCACTAAAATTACAATCTAGCCTAATAATCTGACTAATGAGCCATTTTATTTTAACCTAAACTTATAAAATATCTTATATACCTACTAAGAAGTAGGTAGTCCACTGACATATTATCTTAGTCTTTCTTTATCAATTGAAGGAATATTGAATGGATTTTCATACGTATGAAAATTAGCGACCCACGTTGTAACTATGCTTGTGTGCATGTTTGCACACGGTGAGCTTACAGTTTAGACTAGGGAATGCAATCTCGATCTCGCGAGATCTCGTTTTCGCGAGATCTCGGTCTTTTTTAGCGAGATTGATCTCGGCCGAAAAAAGGGCGAGATCTCGCGAGATTAACGAGATTGCACTCGAGCATAAAAAAAGTCTTATTCGAAGAGCGGACTGACACTGACGGAGTTGCGACCTGTCGGTTTCGTTCGATGCGCGAATTAATTTTTAAATTACTAAAAGATTTGCGTTTGATATTAGAAGAGAAGACTGGTGGTTTGAATTTGAAATAACAAATGAAAAAAACAACCGTTTTTTTCATTTGTTATTTCAAATTCAAAATTTATTTATTTCATATAGGCCAACTTGTAGCTCTTATAAATCTACCACCGCACCGGTTCGGAATGCAGATTCTGCTGAGAAGAACCGGCAAGAAACTCAGCAGTTGCTTTTCAAAAAATAAAAAATAAATTTTTTTACAATAGGTAACCAAACTGTGCTATGTATACACTGCCCTCGTAATTGAAAACACAGTAACTTAAAGATAACTTCTATTTAACTTACTTTGTTTTCAATTACGAGGGCAGTACAGTGCTTCCACAGTGATTTGATTAAAACGTACGTCAAAGTTTACTACTTAGAAGTTTATTAAAAAATTATAGACAATTTGATTCATAAAAGTCTATTGAAAAAATTCGTGAAAATAAATGTTATCTTATAATACTTACTTATAATTTTTATTATTTTTTTTCTAATTTAACAAAACTGCCAATCTCGCGAGATCTCGAAATTGGCGAGATCTCGCAGTATTGTTATTTACAATCTCGCGAGATCTCGCTTGAGCCCCAATCTCGCGAGATTTGCATTCCCTAGTTTAGACACAATGAATGAAACTTTTTTTTTTTAAATTCCTTACCCATTTGGACCCAAATACAAACCAGTAGCAAAATTTAAAAAAAAACTTTATTGACGTAGTTATTGGAGGCCAATAATAGTACATTATTGCAAAGGCAGGGAAGTAGGCAATTGCAGGTCGAGTATGAGTTTGAAGGCCGAGCCGTAGGCGAGGACTTCACTAAATACGAGACAGGCAATTGCCATTTCCCGCCGAGGCATATATAGTGCTTTTCTCAAAAGAATGCAGGGAAATAAAACACTTTTTATATTATACATCCAAATCCATCCGCCATTTTGGTTTAAATCTGGTGGAGTAGGTACAATCAATCTCCATTTCACTCTCTGAACCGTTGGAACTCATTTTGATTATTATTAAATTTATATTTATTAAGTAGGTATGTAAATAACAAATCAAGACGAATTTTCAGCTTTACCGCCAATTTTTTTTTTATTATCTGTGCCGACAGGCAAACGCATTTATGGCTATACAGCCACGTAAACGCAATTGGTACTAAGCAAAGAGACTATGGTATGCCAAGAATGACAAAAGAGATCCGATCAAGGAGTATTTAGTAACCCCAGCACGCCATTTCATACTGTTGTATGAAACGGCATTACATTACAAAGCTCCTGCAATATTTAAAAAAAAAAAACGCTCCGCGAAACAACTGTTTCGCGGAGCGTTGTAATGTTCCAAATTCAAAAAACGCTCTTGCAATGGATTTGATTTTCTTTGTCCGACAATTCGATACTTCGCGTGTTCTTTTTTCGAAAATAATGACAATATTTCCATGCATGTTTGAGAAAAACATTTTACTGCAAAAAACCAAAAAAAAACTTTTTCCTTCATATAAAAAAAACGCCGTCCTCAAATGGGGACAATGGGCTTATGTGTGTTATTTTTCAAAGCACACTTTTTCGATGCACAATGTTTTGATGCATCTTTTACATTGCCAAAGTGCTTTCGAGTGGCATTCGGCGCATCGGAGCTGGCTTGGCAGCTTCTGAGGGAAGTGTCCAGCACCATCAAGGCTCATACTTGGTACTCCTTCCATTAGGAAGACGTCGTAAACCTTCTTCCTACAGGGCTATAGCCCTCAAATAAAATCGGGCGATACTTCGCCGAAACTGGAGCTGGTCCAGTTTGTCTTTCACGGCCAGGATATGGAAACGCCAAGCATTAGCTATTTTTTCCCTCGTATAGTGCGAATGACTGGTCTGTTTGATCGACTCCACCCATACCTCTATTGTAGTTCTGAAAGACAAAAGGAATGTCTACATCTACCTTCCTTCCTTCTGCAGAGCTCCTTCTCTTCACCTTACCTAGAGGGTAAACAAAGTCGTAGTTTGTACCCATGGTACAAACACTGTTGTCAAGCCATCGAACGAACAAAATTTGATGGACTGTATCAAATCGGTAGTCAAATTCTGCTCGGTTTTTCGTCTTCATGTCCTTGACAGATACTAGTGGGCATTTCTTCGTCCTATTTTCCCTCACAGTTCCTACCACTCGCACGATATCCAGCTTTACGCAGTTCTCGCAGCAATGCGTGACTCGTGAAAAAATTGTCATAATATACGATATGAACTATCCTCTTCATTCAAAATCCTATTTATGGCTTCTTCGAGACCAAGGAAGTCATTTGCAAAGTAAAACGATCGCTTTGTCATTGTTCACGCCGAAACTAAACCTGCGAATAATAATAAAAAAATAATAGCAATCAGCCCATTGGACCCATTTGGGGACACCATACTAAAATGTCTCTCTTTTTGATCAAAACATAGTAAATACCCAATAAAATAGCATTATTTACTAGTGAGAAGTATAGGCAAGTGAAAAATGCTAAAAAAACAGTAAATACCAATGTAAATTGATAAAAAAAAATACTTACCTTTGGGTTATCAACTAGCAGCTCAATGGTGTTAAATAAACAATAATTTCAACCACTTTATTCAGTAAATGACAACATTATAATTTTTATTACATAGAATGAGTCTTTGGCACTAAGAATGTGCATCAAAACAAGAGTTAATTAAAAAAAAATAAAAATATATGGGTAATTAAAGAAACGTCCCCAAATGGGGACAGCGGGCGTAAATGGGTTAAAGGAAGACAAATTCCTTTGACATGATCACGTCT
This sequence comes from Hipparchia semele, assembly GCA_933228805.2. Lineage (NCBI taxonomy): Eukaryota > Metazoa > Arthropoda > Insecta > Lepidoptera > Nymphalidae > Hipparchia > Hipparchia semele. The sequence goes on along the minus strand of OW121727.1, from coordinate 11,355,764 downwards.
CTTCTTTTTATTGCCGTTGTTTGTTGTTTTTTATATTTTAAGAAGAAAAGAAAAAATAATCTATGATTATTTTTTATTCCGGAAAACTAAATAGTTCCCGTGGGAACCTTAATCCGCAAGATGAAGTCGCAGGAATAATCTAGTCCTTCATAAGTATATACGCTTGAAAAAAATTACCCTCGTTGGGATAAAAACGCAGTTAGATACGTAGATACCTAATAGAGCAACCTCACTTAAACTGTTCTTGGGTTCCCTTCGCCAGTTTGCAATGCGGACATAGCTTATATAACAGACGTACATACAGCTATACGTACTTAACAGTGCGCAGAATGCCAGAAAAAAATCACCGCGATAGATGAAATAAAATATATTTACCCGAAACCTCGTGTGAAACGCGACAGATGCGAGTGTAGTAAGCGCCAAATACTTCATGTATTGTAAACTCGTAAGATACTTATTATTATTTTTTTAATGGCTGTATCGTCTCCTATAGTGTATATATATAAAGGATATAGTATATAGGAATTTTTTATAAAAATTTTGGCTCTGAAATATGCAACACAGAAAATGAAATGCTAATTGGTTAAAAATTAGACCTATCTTCGCGATTTTTTTTGTCGAACATATTTCATTATTTTGTGTTTCTACTCAGTATCGTCCCTTAGAAATATGATGTAGTTTTTGCATGTTTTTTTTCGGATAGTTAAAACTTGATCTACTGCTATAAAAATCAAATCTGCATCTGAAGATTTACCATTACACGCGCTCTTAATCAGTTTGAACGAGAAAGTACATCTCGTCACTCGTATTCCTTTATCATGTCTTCTTAGATCTTATCGAGTATTGCAAAGCTAACTGGAAGTGTTAAGTGATTTTAGCAGTTTATGTATGTTTGTATTTACGCAATTTCCACCATAGCACCTAAACCGAGCGCCTTAGCCGATGATAGATTAGGGGTCAATAGATTAGTTAACGGATGGTCTGGTTGACATAGCTACATTTTATCCTAACCTATCCAATTTTCTGTTTTTTTTTTTTTGTTCGAAGTATGTACCTATGTAGTAGAAAATTATGTACCTACCTAAAAATACCTACGCAATAGATGGAAAGTTAAGTCGAGCTTTTACAAACATGCCTAACTTCGTAATCAATTTTCATACCTATTGATTAAACAACGAAAATGCGTCTTGTCCTTCAAAACATTAAGGCGTTGTGGGATATTCGAAAGAAGAAATACTAAATAGGTACAATCAATTTGGATTTAGTACTAACTATAATATTTGTATAGATTACAATAATAAATTGAATAAAATAAATAAATAAATAGTATGTATGTACCTACCTATTATTAACGATAGTGCGACCATTGCAACTTATTAATTTATTTTAAAACGAAAAGGCCGCGAGGGTCTCCAAAAAGAATCAAAAAATTAGGAGCATCCCCTTGTTTCCATAAAAAATAAATTATTTATTTACCTACTAACTTTGTTCAAATTAACGAATTTCGATTGTTTCGATTGATCGATTGTTTGCCTAGATATGCGCTACATAGTGCGCAGTGCTTTTAACTTCGTGCGAGTGCGTTTTTGTGCGCCGATAACGAATTATGATATCAAAAGGCGTGCAAATTATCAACCGTCGAGCGTTGTTCATTTTTTACCGTGCCATTCAGATGTAACCGCCACTAGGGACCGTTAGCACCTGCCTAGTGTGCCCACACTGCCACACACACAACACAACATCAGCTATTATATGTATTGATTCAACAATGTTGTGAAAATATGGAGGATCAACTAAATCGAAACCGGTAATTTCGAATTTGAAATTCATATTCATCTTCAATTCCGCTATGGTTGTGAACAGGTAATAAATTATGAGGGTATTCATAATGGTTAGCCCAAGAAACTCTACTTACAGTTAGGAATAACGTGTCGAGAGGAACATAACCTGTATAGTAACATAATGTGCGCGGGGCCGAAAATAATGTCGTCGAAATCAAAACAACTCAATGCACATTGAGCTCAAATAAGTGAAATAAGCTCGATTCCACGAGCCAGTGTCATTTTATTGTATCCTAACATACTGGAACGCAATCAGCATTCAGCGAAACCGGTTCTTTGGTATTCTTAACGGATAATAGTCCCAGAGCCCAGACTCGGGGCCGGATTGATTGATGTGCAAACAGTTTCAACTCACCGGCCGTTAGGTGCTGAGGGAGAGTGCACTAGCTTCACAGCGAACAAGAACTGGATAGCACAAACTAGTAAGCAACAGAGGTTCAACGATAGCGTCAACGCACACAGAGCTAACGTCACTTCGTACACCACAGCGAATTCCTCGGGCGAGCTAGTCGCCGGCGCGGAAATCTTCAGGAGGAACAACAGGGCGAGCAACGCCAGGAGCAAACTGACGAGGCACAGCAACGCCAAGGAGGTGAGGGCCTCTTCTGTGGCCGCCCGCGTACTCCGACTCCTCGAAGCGGCCGGTCGGGTGATTGGAACGCCTGTAACGTTCCCATTGGCGAGTTTCGGCGGTGACACGACTGGTATTGGGGTCACGACAGGGATAGGAGCCGCGGTCGCGGGCGGCTGGGCCCCTGGGCTGACGCTCGCGGACGTTCCTCCGACGGAATGCTTGGAAGAGTCTAGGGTGGAGACGTTGAGCGGTAGGTGGTGGTGCGGCCGCCGCGGCATGTTCTGGTAGCGGTGGTCGGCATCGTTCGCCGCCGGCGGCCGCTGAGCATGCTTCAACATCACGCAGCTTTCAAGCCGAGGGCCGCCATCGCGCCGAGAGGACCGGCATTCGGCCCGGTTGCGGTTTATTACACGCGTCACGCGACTCGAGCGTGCGGCGAACGCGATTCAACTGAGCTCAGGTCCCCCCTCGCTACCTGCCCACGTTATTATGTCAATCAAACCGGTGCAGGGTGCATACTGCCTTCGACCATCCGGCCCCAGGTCCTCAGAACCTTCCCTGACAATGAATAATAGTTCAAAACACAATTGTCTTAATTTTAAATCAACTATGTACCTATCATCTAATTGTCAAGACAATTAGATGATACATAGTTGATTTAAAATAAAGTCTGTTTATATATGGCGCGTGCCTGAATGAGTGTTGTTTGAAGATTGCTTGTAAACTTTGTACAGATTAAAGTATAAACTCATTAAAAGTATTCTAATAACAGCCCTCTAGCATAATAAATACCGAATAGGTGCCCTATAATATAGGTTTTTGAATCTCTCTGAATCTGAAAGAAATTAAATCAACAGCTGATGTCCATATAAATTGCCTACCAACAGATGATACCGTAACATAAAGTTACTCCCTAAAAAAAGAGAAAATTCATTTCAGAAGATCTACATGAGATCACTTGACAACGATATGACATTTGGTCTTTGATTCCTTACTAAGAACTCCCCTTAGAACTCTTAGAACGACCCGGAACTCATCAAGAATTTGTTAGTCATTCTTCACTAGAAGAAATGGTTCTAATGGTCACAGCCAAAGGACGCCATTATTATAAGTTATTTTTGACAATTTGATGACCTGGGCTGGGTGATATCATCCGGTTGACCAATCTTTTACTTCATCATTCAATTTATAAAATTGTCTAAATCATTATACATATAAAGTAACACGTTGAATTTGACTTAATAAAGAAGGTCAAGGTAAGTTTTTCAATTCCAAATATTCCAAAAGGCCAACACTAAATTTATTATGGAGATAAAATCAATTTCGTAGGCTTTTATGAGATTTTTCGCTGCGTTGTGTAACATAATCACTAATCAGTTTTGATTCCCATTCATTTGCATAGAATTCTCATTAAAAAAAATATCCAATATTTGAATCTAGACAATACAGGATTGCAAAATCGACATCTCCTGAGGATGTTCCGGTGATGTCGGGGCGAAACGTGCGTCGAGAGTAGTATAAGTCTTGTGTGGTGGTGCATGTGAGTGGTGGTGGCATTGCTTGCTTGGGGACTTTGCTTTCTTGCTTGGTCGGGAAGGTAAGCGGTGCTTAGCTTGTAACTGCATCTCTGACCATACAGATTTTTTCTGTTGGCGGATTATAGCAAAATAATTCTAACTTTTTCTTGCTTATGTGACACTCATATTTTCATGATGTATTTCATGGAATGCTTATATAATTATCATAGCAGAATCTACTTTCTGAACCGGTAGTAGAGTCTTGACTTACCACCATAAAAGCCACGAGTTAGCCAACATTAAATAAATATTATATTCCGGATAATAATAAATATTCCGGGATAAATAGTAGCATATGTCACTCTCCAGGTCCCCAACTATACCCATGTACAAAATCACGTTGATCTATAGATCTGTCGCAACGTGATTGAAGAACAAACCAACAAAACAACAAATAAACACACTTTCGCATTTATAATATTAGTAAGGATTAGTAAGGATAGTAAGGATACTAATACGATAAGATGTCCACCATATGCCCTAAGTGGAAGTAAGTAATCTTACACCAATATTTGTCCATCCATGTGTAGCCTTATCCAGGCTGGACGCGCGTGGAGTCACGGGCACCTGTCTAGCAGATGTTTTGATATAAAACGATACAAAAAGTACGGTATTATAAATAAGAAAATTTTCTCTGTGTAAAAAAAAACCCTTCTTTCAAATTAATTTTTATTTATTTACTTACAACAGAAATTATCGCATATTTGCTGGAACAATAAATCTCGAACAAACAAACATACAAACATTCAAATTTTCCCTCTTTATAATAGGTATTAGTTTAGAAAAGTAGTGATTTAACTCGTGGTATTATTAAGATCGAGCAAAAACAAGATTTTTTAAAGGCCTTTAATTTTTAATTCTTTTTTTTTATTATATGTACCTACTTCTTAAAGCAATAAAATTTTCAAAAACTAAAAAATGACCCCATTTGAGAAACATTTTTTTTCAAATCAGGAATTTAAGGAATCAGCAAAAATATAAAGATCGCCACAGAACACTATCTTGTGCCGCTTGTATCTAGCTGTATCTTCCAACACTGTGTTGCAGGTTGCGAGATCCGTTAGTTAGTAATTAATTATGATCTATCCTTACCTACTGTGTTCATTGGATTAACTTTTGGCTAACCTTGCACGTTGCAATGATGTCATAAACCTCAAAGTTGTATCATCACAATATTGTAAGTGCCTATCTATAATTATTTAAACAGTTTAAGAGCTAACCAAGTATCTACTTGACGAGTCAGTTATAGTCATGATTTATTAAGTGCCCTTACCTCGGGTACCACCTATCATTCCTGTTTGCAATAAATCTAAAAACTAATAAACCATCATTGAAAGGACGACGTCCGCGATGTCAGTGTAAGGTTGCATCTTCGCTACTGTGACAATCATTTACGCTAACTGTCTAAAATAATTTAAACGTAAAAATTCTTTCTACAAAACCGACTTCAAACGCCACTACAAAGTATATCAATTATATAAAGTTTGAAGAGTTCTCTCGATTTCTCCAGGATCCCATCATCAGATCCTGACCTGATAACAATGGGACTGAGAGCCTGAGACGCAAGAAGTATGAACAGAAGGATATAGTGGCTTAAGTCAATTGTTTGGAAAGAGCAGAAGATCATTATTGTATAGAGCAGCAGTCTTGAAAGTTGAAATTTCTCTTATGATTAGAAACCTTCGTAACGAGACTGCAAGCTAGGGAGATGTCTAGCTGACTTGAAATTGATTGCTACAGTGACGATCGCAAATCGCAATCACCTCTGATTGCCCGAAACTCTATTGCTATTGGCTAAAAGCATTGTTAAAAGTAATCATTGCTGAAGTCACAATTGTGGTGATTGGCTGAATTTATGGCATTCCTTCTGCAACAATGCGTTTTAGCCAATTGAGTGAGGCTCGGCCAACCAGAGGTGGTTGCGACCGTTACACTGTAGCAATAATTTTTAGACAACCCCGTGACTGACTTTTTCGTAACTTGCTGTCTCCTTATGAAGGTTGCTGCTAAGCATAGGGTAATGCGAACTTGCTCTAAATTAATATTTTTTGGTCTTTTCAAACCATGGAACTAAGTTTTTAAGCCACAATATCCCTCTGTGACCAGACGTCTTCTTCACGCAGAAAAAACAGGATTTTTCCTCGAAAAAAGTAATTCATGGTGTACCTAAGGTGCTCTTGCGCGTCACAGGAGCGGGCTGGCGCGCTGTCAAAGAATGCAGCTTTTCTAGTTCACGCCGCAAACGACAGCATACTGAGACTATCTACTTGTAGAGAGTAATTAATAAGTAATTACTATTTACTAAGACGAGATAAAACCTTATCATCATCATCATTATCATCATCATCAACTTATGGACGTCCACTGCTGGACATAAGTCTCTTGCATGGACCTCCACAGACCTCGGTCTTGTGCCGCCTGAATCCAGCGACTCCCTGCGACTCGTTTGATGTCGTCGGTCCACCGGGTGGGGGGTCTACCAACACTGCGCTTCCCGGTGCGGGGTCGCCACTCCAGCACCTTGGGACCCCAACGACCATCAGCTCTTCGAACTATGTGCCCCGCCCATTTCCACTTCAGTTTCGCGACTCGCTGAGCTATGTCGGTGACTTTGGTTCTCCTACGGATCTCCTCATTTCTGATTTGATCTCGCAGGGATACTCCGAGCATAGCTCTCTCCATCGCCCGCTGAGTGATCCTGAGCCTTCTTATGAGGCCCATAGTTAGCGACCATGTTTCGGATCCATACGTCATCACTGGCAACACGCACTGTTCGAAGACTTTAGTCTTCAGGCACTGAGGAATTTTGGACGAGAAGACATCTCTGAGCTTCCCGAATGCTGCCCAGCCGAGTTGGATTCGGCGGTTGATCTCTTTCTCGAAATTGGACCTACCTAGCTGGACTGTGTGTCCCAGGTATATATACTCGTCTACAATTTCGAGTGCAGTGTTCTCAACAATTACTGGGTGGAGCGAAGCATGAGCATTAGACATGATCTTCGTCTTGCTCATGTTCATTTTAAGGCCCACCTGTTGAGAAACCCTGCTGAGGTCATTGAGCATTGTATTGAGGTCTCCGAGAGTCTCTGCCATAATGACTATGTCGTCGGCAAATCGAAACCAAAACCTTATGTGCACTGTTAAAAATAGGAAGGTAGTTAAGTAGTTCGATGAAAAAGCGTGGATGAACCTAGCTCCAGCACTTTAATAACTGTAACAACATAATATTTTCAATAACAACCGCTGAGTTTGGTAAATCTTCAGATGCAGATTTAATTTTTACAGCAATAGATCAAGTTTTAATTATCCGAAAAAAAAACAGGCAAAAATTGCATCATATTTCTAAGGGACGATACTGAGTACATGTTCGACAAAAAAGAAATTTTATGAAAATCCTTTAAGTACCTACATATTACTAAGAGACGATACAGCCATTTTCTTTTAAATAAATATCTTACGACTTATTAGAATACATAAAATATTTGGCGCTTAGGTACTACACTCCTACATGCTAGCATCTGTCGCGTTTCACACGAGGTTTCGGATATGTTTTTCTTCATCTATCGCGGGGATTTTTTTCTGGCATTCTGTGCACTGTTAAAATCGGGGCTTAGAATAAGAATGATTTAGGCCATTGTCCACCTCGCTGGCCAAGTCAGGATTTGTAAACTTCGCCCACCTTTTAGATCTTTATGGCAAACTCTTTCAGGTTTGCAAGTTCTTCACAATGTTTTCCTTCACTGTTTAAAGCAAATGATATTTAGGTAATTGCTGTAGTTTCATTTCTTGCAACATATCCTTCCTACCTAAGTTCTATAGTTACTATTATAGAATTATTGTACTGTTCCCGCCAAAACGCTGCTGTGTGCAAAATACCACATAGCCATTTCCTTTAATAGGCCGGTCAAACTTGTTTGTCAAATTTTATGTTTTGTTACGGTTTTTTTTGAACAAGGTCATGAAACACCAGCGCACACGATCAAACACCGTTTAAACTCCGTCCGTTTCCGTTTGCCAAACACGTAGTTTGTTTGACAAATGCGTCAAACACGGCAGACTATAAAACAATTTGATAAACGCGTAAAATTTGACAAACATGTTTGACCGTTTACGGACCCCTTTACGGTTTTGTTTGAACAAGGTCATCAAACACCAGCGCACACGATCAAACTACGTCTGAGAAACATGCAGTTTGTTTGACAAACGCGTCAAACACGACCGCAGACTATCAAATAATCTGACAAACACGTAAAATTTGACAAACATGTTTGATCGTTTACGGGCCCCTTCGCATTCTGTTCCCTCGCACACCTTTCCCCATCCCGCTGGAGCACCCTGCGACCCGCGCCCGCGCATGCAAGGGACATCAGACCACACTCAGTTAAAATCCCACCTCGGCCGTGAGATCTGTACCACTTATTTTCGCGGGATTTTCAAAATCACGCCACGCGACCTTGGAATCACGCCTACGCTATATTTTTTTTTTGAAAAGTGCATTTTTGGGTTCGGTGAGTGCTCCTTCCTCTCTCTTAACTCTCTCCACGCATTCTCTTCTTGCGCATACATGTACACTGGTTTAACCTCGAGTTGATCTTGAGATTTGAATTTTTACGCTGTGCTCAATTGTGACACTCTGTTAGCGTAAATAATAACAAATAACTTTTTTTCTATTCGATGACAAGATAGTCCTTGACTGCGATCTCACCTTATGGTAAGTGACGATACAGTTTCTACACGCCATCGTACCGCAACGCTAAATCAATTGGCGGTACGACTTTGACGGTAGTGTGGTAACTAGCTACGGCCAAAGCTTCCCACCAAACCAGACCAGTGACAATTTAGAAATTATAAATTCCCAAATTACCTCGCCGGGAATCGAACTCGAGACCTTCCAGTTATAAGACAACATTACTCACCACTGCGCTAGGCAGGTCATCAAAAACAAAAGATCCATGCAGCCACTTCTAATCTATGCACCGTTTTATAGAAAGTAGACTGCCTATTAGGTAAATAATTACATAACAAGAGTATCAATGCCCACATACGTATGATAAATGATAATAGGTACCTATTTTACGTATTGGGTCTGTATAACGTAAGGTCACAACTACAGATAAGCTCTATAGTTGCTTGTGTGGCTGAGTCTACTTCAGTTGATTTCACTTGGCTCGACATGGTCGCGTGAGTATCAATTATTATTAAACCTATTTATACTTATGAAATTATAGATATTCTTCTGCTAGGTAGCTAGTTCAGGTAACTAGGGACTTAATGCAATAATAAATGTGTTTATTTAAAGTTTCGTGAATAAATAAACTCAGCATTACTTACCGTAGTACCGAGTGATATTTTCTTTTGTAGTTTAGTCACTCGTTCACCTTGAACTTCGTTAAAATTATATAACGTCATCAGTGATCAGGGGCCCAAGTCTGCTATTGCAATTGTAGTTACATTGCCTATCAATGACATCCCAGTTGCTACTTTTAGCAATTTTGGTAGTCTACTAATTCAATGGCGTCACAATTGTTTTCCGATGGTTTGCCACTGACACATCTAGCTTTGAATCTTGCTTAATTAAACGATTTTTTCATGTAGTTTTTTTTGAAACTCATTTCGGCAAACGCTTTTTAAGCTAATGGCAATACCGAGGTATGATTGAATTACAATCCAATTATAAGAAATCAAACGACCATTGTGAATTTAGTAGACTACGAAATTTTGGACCAATGATAATTGTATTGTAATTGTATTGCGGATCAATGACAATGACATGTAAAATAGCAGACTTGGGGCCCTGACTGATAATAGTTGTGTCAATTGAATGTTCTGCCTAATTTTGGGTAAAATTCCATTTACAGACCGGCAATGGATGTAATAGTAATCGGATGCGGTGCATCAGGTATTGCAGCCTTACGACGTCTATACGACGCTGGCTTGAATGTTCTGGGTTTGGAGGCCGCTGATAGAATTGGCGGTAGAATATGCACTGTGGAGTATGGCGACTGCTATCTTGATTTAGGAGCTGCATGGTGAGTTTTTTTTAGATAGCCTCATAGAAAGCAGTATAGTGGATAAGACATGGAACCTTTTTTCGGGGGGCCCCGATTCGAGCCCAGGTTTTTCGGAGTTAAGTGCATTTTAAGCGATTAAATATCACTTGTTTTATCGTAAATAAACCGGCAGAGTTCCTTTTTACCCAACTGCGGCACGCAAAGGAGGGTAATGTGTTTTTATAATATTCTCAAAGGTATGTGAAGTTTGTCAACCCGCACTTCGCCAGCGTACTAATGGATTATGGATAAAAAATTTTCTTTACTATAATTTTCTTTTTTACCCCTCATTGTATAAAAAGAATACTAAGGGGTGAGGGGTAAGAAAAATATAACTTTTTTTTATTATTTTTTTTTTCTATTTTTTACTATTTTATCGCTTTCTTCTTCATATGTAAATTCTATAGGTGAAAACTTGTAATTAACTTTCATTCTTCTGTATTTATTGACTACTTAATTTCTTATAATAAGCTGTAAGTTTTCTTTTAAAATAAAATAAATAAAATAAAATAAATTTTGCTATGTTTACAGGTGCCATGGCGAGAAGGAAAATATAGTATTTGATATGGCCAATCCACAAGGTCTTCTAGCGAGGCCCAAACCAGATCATAAATACTTTCTGTTATCTAATGGAGAATTAGTATCAACAGAGATAGGCGAAAAACTTCTCCAGATCGTGGACGAGGAAGTAGGAAAAGCTGATAAAAATAATTCTAGATCTATTTCTGAATGTGTTCGTAATGCGTAAGTAGTTCTACCTACTTATTTCTTATATTCACCATTTCACAATCACAAATATTATATTTTTTTTTTTTTTTTATTCTATGACAAGATAGCCCTTGACTGCGATCTCACCTGATGGTAAGTGACGATGCAGTCTAAGATGGTAGCGGGCTAACTTGGAAGGGGTATAGCAGTGTAAATTCAACCCATACCCCTAATCGGTTTCTACACGCCATCGTGCCGGAACGCTAAATCGCTTGGCGGCACGTTTTTGACGGTAGGGTGGTAACTAGCCACGGCCAAAGCCTCCCACCAGACCAGACCAGAGACAATTTAGAAATAATAAATCACTAAATTGCCCCCGCCGGGAATCGAACCCGAGACCTCCCAGTTATAAGACCACAGCGCTCACCACTGCGCCAGGGAGGTCGTCAAATATATTTTTGAAGTCATAATTTTCATAAGATTCCAACCTACTCAAGTTTCATGGAAAATAATCCTACTAATATTATAGGTAAATGCGAAAGTTTGTGAGGATGGATGAATGTTTGTTAGTCTTTCACGCAAAATCTACTGGATGGATTTTGATGAAACTTCACAGTGTAGCTTATACTTCCATCAGAATAGGACATAGGTTATATTTTGTTCTGGAAAATTAAAGAATTCCCGCGGACGAAATCGCGGGCATCAGTCATTTTCATAAAGCATAAAATAATAATTATATATCCTTGTTTAATTATTTAAGGGCCGAAACAAATCCAACGCTCCAAAAGGATCCAAAATTAGTTCAATCTCTTATTGAATGGTACGAAAGAAACAATCATTTAGGAGGTCAGAGCGATCCAAAAACGAGTAAATCACTGAAAGGACTAGAAGAATGGTGGATTTGTGATGGAGAACCATTTCTCAATTGGAAAGGAAAAGGTTATAAAACCGTCTTGGATATGTTAATGGTAAGATAGATGAAGAACTTTAAGTTTTTCAAAATTCATTTTTCCGTAAAAGTGAAGGAATCAATTCAAATTAAAATTCCAGAATAAATACCCCGATGCATCAAAAGAGCTGCCAATACAAATTCACCTGAATAAGGAAGTGGAGAATATAAAATGGTGCGCGAGTAAACCAGACTTACAGTGCGGCAATCCTCTGGTTCAGATAAAGTGCAAAGATGGCAGCATGTACACAGCTAAAAGCGTCATTATAACTGTTTCTGTTGGAGTTCTGAAAGAGAGGTAAGTACTTTTTATACGGGCCACCAACAGGAATGGGTCTACTTTATGGCTGCCCGTCTTAACATGCAAATGTAGGTCTTATGCATTTTTGAAACTTCATTGTGGAAGCACTGTGTACATAGCATAGTTTTGTTACCTATTGTAAAAAAAAAAATTTTTTGAAAAGAGCAACCGCTGAGTTTATTGCTGGCTCTTCTCGGCAGGAACGGCATTCCGAACCAGTGGTAGATTCATAGACGATTCAAAAGCATTTGTAAAAGTTTATTTGAATAAAAAAAAATCTATTTCTATTTAAGACATTTCGGTGATTTTCAGTTTAATTTTTCCTGGAAACGAATTTACATAACCATTATTACCTTTCAGACATAGCCAGTTGTTCAGCCCACCATTACCAGCTGAGAAAGTGAACTCAATTAACCACCTCAATGTATGTGTTCTCGATAAAATTTACGTTGAGTTTACCCAACCTTGGTGGCCCAGGTTCCCCTCAAATTTTACTATTCTATGGAGGGATGAAGACAAAGCAAAGTTCACAAAGGAAGAACGATGGATTACGGAAATTTTTGGATTGAACACTGTGGAATATCACCCTAATTTGCTTATCGCGTGGATATATGGAGAAGGGGCGGTTGAAATGGAGAAAGTTAGTGAGGAACAGGTCAAAGCCGGCATTGAGAAGTTGATACAAGTTTTATTTAGTAAAGAATTCCCATTGAGCCCGGTGAAATCTATTTTGAGGTAGGTAACTACTTAATTTTAAATTATTTGTTGTTCATTTGATATCCAGCGTATCTTACTTAACTATGCCTTAAAAATTGAAACTGCGCAACTGTCAAATAATAGTGGGAAGAGCAAGCAATCCATAGCAAGCACAGTAACTTACGAGTTACCTACTCACGACAGTCGGATTTCCCTTTTTAGCTTATGCTCAGTCATGTTTTTTTTATATTTAGAGGGTGTAACTTACCCTCAAACGTCAGGATTCTCCGATGTGGCGGTCGGAAACCTTTTTAGCGCATCGTCTTTTTTTTCACAATTTTATTTCATTTAATATTGGTGAAAATTCAGTGAGAAAGAACAGAACACATGCAATTTTTCAACTATGATTCTTTATATTAAATCACTCGGCACTAGCCGTAGTCGCAGGAATGGCTATAAATGTTAGAATCCTCTTGTACATCCGGTCCTCTCTGATCGGGGGCCCCTTCCGGCTGGGGGCCCGTGGCATTTTGCCGTCTTACCACCCTATTGTTACGCCACTGATCAGAAGGTATTTTTTCAGAACAAAATGGGCAACAAACCGTTTTGTCAGAGGAACGTATGCCTATCGCAGTGTTTATACAGAAGAAAACGCCGCTGGTGCTGTAGCGTTAAGCGAGCCTTTGTACCACGGAGATGGTTTCCCCGTGGTATGCTTCGCGGGCGAGGCTACCTCCCACCATCGGCACAGCGAAGTCCAGGGCGCGATTGAGGCGGGCTTCAGAGAAGCAGATAGATTAATTTCCAGCCTTAAAGAAGGAACAAAATGAGGCTTTGACTTTCTATATGATAAAATTTATTGTTTTTCATATTATATATATTGGTATACCTAATAAAAACATTACTTAATGGAATTTATGCAGTTTTTGTATTTCATTCTGAACATTCTCTACGTAGCTTGAAAAAATCTAATTCGGGGAAGGGGGAGAGTGGGATTTAACAATTTACTATTCTATTGACAAAATAGAATTATAGAATATTTATGCAGTCTGGTTGTCCATAGCACGTCTAAAAAACGAGGGTCTCCCGTCTCTTCGAACTTTATTAATAGGTAGGGTAGGTGGGTAGTTGGTTCAAAAATACAAAATGGACGTTGAATTTACGAAGGAATTTACATATTTTTCGTTAACATCAACGGTTACGGCTGGCGACAACAGCAGAGTGCCATGATAAAAGTTAACAAAATTAATATTTATGATTTGATTTATGGAGAAATAAAGGTAGCTGTTACAATACAACTTGCAACAAAAAAACAAGCACAAAAATTAAAAAGATCTTATAAAAAGACGCTATTACATTCAGTCTAAAATAACAAATTTTGTTTTAACAACTAGTTGTAATTGTGATTAAAAATGAATAAATACTAGACTCATATCGATCCTTGTCTTATTTACGCTACATTTTGAACTTAACCTTTGAACAATAGATTTAGTGGCGCATCCGTTTTTTATCGATATCGATAAAACCTAAATATCGATAAGACGTATCTATCGATAAATGACATCCTTAGCTTTGACAATTCCTTCTTCTTTACATTGGTTGGTAGTATTGTTTTTCTTTTAGGAAGTTGGCTAAAATAAGGGATCAAGCCACAGACAAAGCTCGAAAAATTTTTGTTTGAAGTTCCGCCCTCCGTTAGGAGTATTAGTGTTCTGTGGTTCCGCCTCTTAAAACGGAGTGATTACATTCTCTTGGGTTTAAATGAGTGCTATTTCCAGCGTTGCCAGAAGGTTACTTTTGTAACCTTTTAGGTGATTTTTAACTCCGTCCGGTTACTTCTAGGTTACACTATTCAAAAGGTAACTTTTAGGTGATTTTTCGGATCTTGTAGAATTAATTCTTAATATTTTGTACAAAACCAGCGTGAAACGGAACACAAATTGAAACAACGCAAAACTTACAGTATAAACCACAAACATATAAGAGTAAGCAGACCTAACATAAGAAAAAATTGGCGTTCCAATTACGCCTACATACAAATCTCACGCACACATTGACAGTAAACAGAGCCGGACTTCGAAAAGCGAGGTTCAGCGAGGTTGAAGGGACTGGAGAGTATTTAATATCTGTAATTTGAAATAATATGGAAACTACGGAAAGTTGCCATCAAATTGTAGGTTAAACCCTTATTTTACATTCTGTAAACTTAATTCTATAAATTAATTCTTAATTATGAAAATGGATTCTAATGTGCTAAGTTTCGCGGTTTTGTAATCAAACAAGTAATAATGTTACAAAATAATATTTAATAAAATCAAAACAAAACATGATTTACAAAATCTACCCAAAAGATATATCTATTAGATAAATAAAACAAAATCAAAAAGCAACTTTTTCTCTAATATCTTTTAGAAATACAAACATTGACAATACGATAACATCAACAGTAGTTTAATTAACTCTTACATTCTATTCAGCCTGTATCACTCATTTCAATAACCTTATTAGAATAGTATTACACATTTTAAACTTATAAAAATAACAAAATAAACCATATGTCTCAGTCTTTTCAATAACGTAATAAGGAATAGTATTACTCTATACTCTTTATTAATAGTATTACTAGGCTGTAAATTTTGCAAGTCCATCAAAACTTGATCTCCAGCAGCTTTTCTTTCTACTGGACCTTTTACTGATGATGTAGACATATGCTGAAAACAAGAGTAATAAATTATCAGTTGTCTAGTATTAACAATTTAATAGGTAATACAAATAGGTACACAGCTATATATATATATGGGTATAGCTGTCAATATTTACGTTTAAATGGCAAGATGTTTTGGGTTGGTACCTAAATATAAGAACAACTAGAAACTTACTTGTAATGATGAATCAAAAATCATTGGGATTGCATTAGAAGTAAGGACGGTACGAAAACCACTGCAATCCACTAAATGTGCTTCAAAATGTTCAGAACATAGCGCACTCGATGTTTTGTGCTGCCAATTTTTTTTATTCGTCTGCATCAACCAGGCATTTTTTATATTTTCATCCTTTGGAAAGCTAAAAAATGATTTAATTTTATAATTTATCCTTACTTTTATAGAAATAGAAATAGAAATATTTTATTTCAAATAAACTTTCACAAGCACTTTTGAATCGTCAATGAATCTACCACTGGTTCGGAATGCCTTTCCCGCCGAGAAGAGCCAGCAAGAAACTCGGCGGTCGCTCTTTTCAAAAAAAAGTAAAAATTTTACAATATTTAATGAAACTATGCTATGTATTGCTTCCACGATTAATTTTCCTAAGTCCAATACAATACAAATAAAAATTAATACAATCCAATACATCTTAAAACAGGCAGGCAAAAACAGACTAATTATTTAATCAAAATATACCCACTAAACAAAACTTGCGCCTGAATACGGCCCTGTCAAATTGTACAAGTATATGAAACGACAAACAAGATCCTGATATTAATTAATTGATAAATATTGCAACAGGAATATACTAGAACCAAAATTACTATAACTGTCTACGAGTTTTGCGTATATAATAATTAGGGACTGCTTCTAAAATGCCGAGTAAGCATATAACCAAATTACGAGTCTATAGCACATCAAAACTTACCGATGAAAAGTAATTGCAGGTGTTTTCCTATACGGAGAATTGCCACACAGAGGTGCACAACACTTCACCATTTTATTTCAGAATTTTTGATTCTTTAGACTCGATTTTAAAGCAAATTTAAAAGAATAAACAACTCGCAGGTTATGTTGTTGTTTTTGACAAATTGACATATTCCACCATACTTCTCTTATTTGTAGCTTACGAATTGCCTCAAGCTCAATTATGTCTATGAGTGCGTAAGTGTTGCAACAACAGAAGTAAAAGAGATAGAATCATATATTTTTTGTTGGAGAGAAGCAAGCGAAGATATTATTTATTCGTTTAGATGTAGTTGTGAAAATTATGTTAGGTCTGCTTACTCTTATATGTTTGTGGTATAAACCAAAGTATAAACCCTGGTCTATGGTGACTAATACCTAATCTGTGCCTATTATAGGTAGGTACTCTCTCTGTGGTTTGGCAACTTCGTGTACCTAATGCGGGCTCCAGACTCCTGTGTGATTCACGGCGTGAATTCACGCCGTAACTTTGCCGCGAAGTCATCGCGAAAAACATGTTCCTCCACATTCGCTAACCTTCACAGTTTAGTTCGCGCGCTTGTCGAGAAACCCTTTGACGCGCGCGCAAATACCGACACTGAACGGGGAACAAGGCGTGAACAGGCGCGAAGCCCGTGAAAGGGCGCGAAAGCCATCCACATTCGCGGTTCGCGGCTTTCACGAGTGTTCACGGCGCGAATGTGGAGCCCGCTTAATGGGCAATGTTCACGTCCACAAATTAATATAATATTAGTTCACGTCGTTCTCTTTCACACTCGTTTCGTCTGGACCAATTTCAGGTGTTTTGAATAAGTAGCTGGCAAAATGCAACTTAAAATGGAAAATACAACTACATTATCATTTATATTTGTGAAAGTTATTACAACTTTTAATACATTTCTACTAGAAAAAAATTAGAGGTTATTTTTAACACTAAAAGGTTACTTTTTTAATTATTTTAGGTAACTTTTGACATGACTGTGCTGGCAACACTGGCTATTTCTGTTTATCAAAGAGAATGTAATCACTCCGTTTTATTTTTATGTGTTTATTCAATATTCTGTCTTCTGTGTGTTTAAATTAATATTACTAATACAAATGTTCACAGTTCTATTATACTAACGTAAAAATAAGCGGTTTATTTCATATATTACCATGTAAAATTCAATTGAAACATCAGCATGGAAGATTCATTGGAAATCGTTGGAAACCCAATCGTACCTGCCCCAAAAATAAAACTACAGCGTTGCATGGAATGGCTGCAAAACCAGAATGAGTTGAAGAAGACTTCAAGCGGACTTGGTGCTCATAATCAGTTCATTATAGATACGAAAGCTACTCGTAATAAGTTCCTACTGTCTGGTGCAGATGCGGCGGTGCCAGATGGGGTTGACGAACGTCCTATTGAACCGAAGGCTGTGGTAAGTACCTAAACTGTAAAGGAAGGTTTTTTACTGATACCCTGACCTTCTAATGTCACAGTTGCCAGAAAACAGCTCACTGGAGCGTGTCGTTTAGACAGTCGTTCAATTCAATCTAGCGTTGGCAGCAACATCAACCTCTCATCGACTCAGTACCTACTAAGCGCAGGTCTCAGATGAGGTAAAGGCAGACTGTACACTACACACCTTAAGGACTTCACACACGACAGCTATAATGTATATTAATGTACATTACATCCAGGGATGTGTAGCTTTACATTATTTAAACCTATCACACATAGAGCAGGTAATCTTTCCCTTTATTCCATTGCTATACGTCTCAAATTGATATGTATCGAAATCTTAAGATACGAAGATGTAAAAATATACATTATAGCTGTCGTGTGTGGTCTCCTGACGATTTATATGGAAAGATGTAATGAGATGTATCGTGCTATAATATACGTCTTTAGATTATAGCTGCTGTGTGTGAAGTCCTTTAAGGTTTATTATAGAGAACTCTCAGACATGCAGATTTCCTCACAATGTTTTCCTTCACAATTGAAGTGTTGGTAATCTAGAAAAATACCATGCCTGTGCTGTTTCTATGCTGAATAATGGTAGATTGATAACAATACTATTTCATACCATCAGAATAACCAATCTTAGTGCCATAACAAATCAATTGTATATTCCACAGCCAGAAAATCAATATCTGTTGCATTAAAAGATAGTATACATACAACATTCTGAACTCAACTTGTACACTAGGCGAACAGTTTTTTTTTATTTGACAAAATAGCCCTAGACTGCTACGTCACCTGACAGTGAGTGACAATGCTATCTAAAATAGAAGAAGGTGTATGGCAATCCACTGAAAATTTCAACTGTTTACCTATTACAATTCATGAGATTCACAGCAAAGACTTAGTATACTTAGTTCTTGCAATTCACAAGGGTGCATGGCTCATGGTTGTTGTGTGTTTCGTATCTGTTTAAGTGTGAGCGAGAGTTTGCTCACGCCTGACTGCTCCCACTTAGGCTAATGACAGGTATGCACACTTACACAATGTGCATGTACACAACGTAACCACAAGTAAAGCTCACGTGCCCTTGTGAATTGCAAGAACTATAATAGGGTCCTGTTGGCACCTTTTGGGTTCAAAACCCTAAAATATGCACGCTGTTACACAATGTATACAAGTTTGATACTATTTTAGCTAATAAACCTTTTCCCAGCCTTTAAGATTCCTGCGTGAACGGAACCTGGACATGCAGTGTGAATGGCAATCATGCCAGAGTTATTTCTCTGATTATGAACTGTTTCAAAAACATGTTGCCGACCACGCTTCTGAGCTGCATGTCATTGATATTAGGGGAAATGGTGAGTTAACAATAAGTAAAAAAGTCAATGCTTTTTTTTTTTTTATTCGATGACAAGATAGCCCTTGACTGCGATCTCACCTGATGGTAAGTGACGATGCAGTCTAAGATGGTAGCTGGCTAACTTGGAAGGGGTATAGCAGTGTAAATTCAACCCATACCCCTAATCGGTTTCTACACACCATCGTGCCGGAACGCTAAATCACTTGGCGGCACGTTTTTGACGGTAGGGTGGTAACTAGCCACAGCCAAAGCCTCCCACCAGACCAGACCAGAGACAATTTAGAAATAATAAATTACTAAATTGCCCCCGCCGGGAATCGAACCCGAGACCTCCCAGTTATAAGACCACAGCGCTCACCACTGCGCCAGGGAGGTCGTCATGCTGGGTACAGACATAGCAAGACAGAGGCATGTCGTTTATACAAGAGATCTATTTTCAGCTGTAGATGTCTATCAGTTGATGAAATACCTAAATAAAAGGGAAAGGTGACTGACCGATCTATCAATGCACAGCTCAAACCATTGAACGGATTGAGCTGAAATTAGGCATACAGATAGTTATTATGACATAGGCATATGCTAACGATTTTTGAAAATGCATTCCCTAAGGGGAAAAATGGGTATGATAATTCGAACTGAATGTAAGCCAAACAAGTGGGCAAAAGCTAGTTGTCAAATAAAATTACAATTTTCCAATTAATTTAAATTCTTTGAATTACAATAGCATTGCAAATGCTGCTTCATTCTGATGTGTCGTTTGTAATGTGGTTCGTATGTAATAATTTTTAGGTTGTTTTTTGCGAACATTTATAAGCTATTACATAGCTTCTATCGCGGGCCTTCAGCGTGGAGACCGAATCCAGAAATTCCGTAACGAAAATAACCTGACACCCCACGGACACAGACTCCTCTCACCGCTAGATGGCGTTGATAAAAAATGCTATGCAATAGCTTTACCGCGGCAGTCCCCGAGTGCCACACGTCTATTTTTTATTGGAACGAAGTGCCTTATCGCGCGTTGTGAAAGGGGGCTAGACGGAAAAAATTCTTACGAAAAGTTGTCACGACACTTTTTGCTATCGGCGTCGCATGTTTCTCTGTCTGTCTCTCTCTCTCTCTTATAGAAAGCAAGCCAGATATTTTCATTTCTATTTCGCATTGAACTTCGTTCCATCCAGGTGTCCCTTGACACCTCTCAAGTTTTTTTTTTTCAGTGGATTATGTTTGTCTATGGGATGTATGCGGCCACAGCACCTCAGATTACTCGGAAATGATACGCCATATAAACTACCACGCGTACCATGCACGCCTATTGGCTATAGGCTTCAACGGCAGGACTACGTTGAAACTTGAGCAATGTAAAAAGGATTCCAATAAGAGAAACCATTTGCCGCCATTGAAGCATAAGCACTGTTGTATGTGGGTGGGATGTTCTCAGAGCTATAATTCGATACAGGTGAGGACTCTCCAAGTAAGCTGGTTGTGATACCCTATTATATTATTTAAATTTTTGATTACATGTTTGTAATATTAAAAATTTCAATTACCCGCAATTAAGTAGTTCCTTGTGAGGAAAAAAGGTCAAAAGGCTAATTTCATATGTCAAACATTGGTCAAACTTGAAATTATGTCATAGAAGATGATTATGGCTAAACTCACATGCTGTCCTTACATCCGGAACTGTTGCGACAGACATGTTCCAGTCCCAGTGCCAGTGAAAAGGATAAAGCTTAAAAAAAAAATATTCCTGATATTTTGATATATGTTTTTATTTTTATGTACGTTTGACTTGACTGTATATTTATTTATTTTTATTTCATTTGACTGGCATTTTTATATTTATTTTTTGATTATATTACTATGGATGATCATATCTGAAATAAATCGCTCATTTGCGACAAGAGTGACATAATTCAAAATCGACGATGAGAGAATTCTCTCGTTAGAAAGTAATGTTTTGTGGATGCTGCGGTCTCAAAACAACAGAGCGGCCAACAAAGCGACAGAGCAGTCACAATCTCTCTTGGTCTTATTTTTTTGTGCTTAGCATAATGTTTTTTTTATAGCAAAAAATACTAGTGGTTCGCCCCGAACTGAGACCTCGCGATATCCCATAATTCCCAAAAGTTTTAATTATATATTGTAATAATTAACTTTTAACATTAGACGCAATAAAAAAAATAATAGTTGACATAAAACTGTTTTACTGACACAGCGCCATCTATAGTGAAGCATTATAGTGAAGCATTATAGTGAAGCTATTAGCTTCACAATAATGCTAATAGATGGCGCATTAAAATTAAATAATTTCGTTTCTTTATAACATTTATCTAATTTTAGTATTTGTTGTTCAAGTACAGGATATAACTGAATTTTCAACCAAGTTTCACGTTCTAATATTCAGTAATTCTTGACATATGGCTCAAATTAAAATCTCCACTTTGAAACCCCCCCATTTGGTCAATTTTTAGGGAAAAATTAAAAAAAAAATATTTTTGTACTCTGTTCAAAGTCATCTTTAAAAAGATATATCGCAAGTCTATGTAGAGCAACAAACAAGATTTTACTTCAAATACGCTTCTATGAGAGCCCCCCTGAAATAAAGCTTTTTATATTTTTTTATACAATGTTCGGCTGAAGGCCATCAGTTTACATATTATATTTAAATTTGAAGTAATTACGTTCAGTAATTCAGAAGTTATAGGGCTCTGACAGACATTTAGACGAACACACTTCTCTGTCTAGTAGGCAAGCGCCCTAGTTGACTCAGAGAACTTCGCTTCGCTCGTTCAATAAATGTTCGACACTAAAATTGGTCAATTTTGAGTTATGTCACCCTTGTCGCAAATGAGCGAAATGAATTTTGAATTTGAATTTGTCGTACGTTCAAGGCGTTCTTCGACCACGTGAAAGGGCACGTAGCGTGCTCGGACAAGCACCTGTGCTCGTGGGCCGGCTGCGGCGCCGTGTTCCCGCGCCGGCCGCTGCTCACCATGCACGTGCGCTCGCACACGCAGGAGCGGGTCATCGCCTGCTACCACTGCGGGCAGCACTTCGCCTGCAACAGGAAGCTGAGCGATCATCTCATGAGACAGGTTGGTACATCACTATAAAAGTCGCCCGCTCGAACTGCGAGACGCGCGCCGAACCAGCCACGATCCGACGCTCGGACGTTAGGCCCGCGTCACTCGTATTCCCAACTGACCACTCGCGATACAAGTAGTTGTAGCATTTTATCATAACTTGTAGCCCATTCGCAATATTGTAGTTAGTTATTATGCCATTGTAGTTATATTTCGTTTGTAGTTCTTGTCCTTCTGAATATTCTGTCCTTTTCTTCTCTTTTCTTTACCTAACCCCCCATAAGGGTATTTTACTCCTACTAATAAATAATCTAAAAATAAAATAGTTTAAGTAATTACAAATCGGGAAGTGTTAGTTTCGGTACACAAAATCCTAAAATAAATTTTATATTTCATTTCAAAGTTTTCACTTTTTTTTATCTGTGCTACAAATATGCGAAATGGCACCCGCCATAACACTACGTCATAATGTCTGTAAATAAAGAATCTTTCATTTAGCACCTCGTCAGTTAATGTTATTAGCTATTAGGTAGTAGAAATGCATTTTTTGAAACTTCATTATGGAAACACGGTATACATAGCATAGTTTTGTTACCTATTGTAAAAATTTTTTTTGAAAAGAGCAACCGCCGAGTTTATTGCTCTTCTCGGCAGGAAGGGCATTCCGAACCAGTGGTAGATTCATCGACGATTCAAAAGCACTTGTAAAAGTTTATTTCAATAAAAAATATTTCTATTCTAAAAATATTTCTATTCTAAAAAATATTTCTATTCTAAAAAATATTTCTATTCTATTCTATAAATATTTTTTTCAGAATGTCGATCCAGAGACAGGAATACCGTGCAGTATGTGCGGCATACTCTGTGCCTCGGAATACCTCAAGCGTGAACACGAACGCCAGCATATCTCCGCATATGCATGCGCCATGTGCGATATGTCTGCCCCGTCCCCGGCGGCGCTCGCATATCACATGCGCTACAGACATCTGTCTTCCAGTGGCACGAGAACCCACGCGTGTCCACACTGCTCATATAAGTGAGTTCTTTAATGCTTATGTTGGCCTGGTACGACGAAAAAACATTTTACATAGCGCTCATTTGCGACAAGAGTGACATAATTCAAAATCGACGATGAGTGAATTCTCTCGTTAGAGAGTAATGTTTTGTGGTTGCTGCGGTCTCGAAACTACACAGCGGCCAACAAAGCGACAGAGCATTAAGTCACAATCTCTCTCGCTCTTATTTTTTTGTGCTTAGCGTAATGTTTTTATAGCAAAAAGTTATACATTTTCGACACTAAAATTGGTGGATTTTGAGTTATGTCACCCTTGTCGCAAATGAGCGATATATTATTGTCTGTTGTTCACAAAAGCCAATGTTAGAATCGCTTTTACTTAAGCTCATCAGACCTGATCAAATCTGACCTTTAGCTTGTACAATTTGAGAATAGTTTTTTGTTCAACAAGATAGCAAAGTTCATTTTTGTTGCGAGTGTCTAGTTTGAATCCCGAGCGGGCGAAGGTTTCTTAGTTAGAATCCTGAGGGTAGTGAGGGATTCAAAGGCACAAGAAACAAAAACTTTGCTATCGTGTGATACATACAACTTTTCACCTCACTACTAGTAGTAGTAGTTAGTTTTTAAGATTATAATGTACAGAATAAATAAATAAATAGTTGAAAAAGGGCTCCTTTGCTGTCGAAAACCAGTGAGCAAAAGTCGTTTTTGCTCACACAGTGAGAAAAAATGTTGTCTCAAGAAAAGTTCAACACTTTTTCTCACTGAGTGAGCAAAAACAACTTTTGCTCACTTGTTTTAGACAGCAAAGACATCCTTTTTGAGCTAGTGAGGTGAAAAGAATATTGTCACTACATCACAAACTGAAAAGAATTCATGCTCATCGATCATGAATGTTCACCAGAGATACATTTCTAAAAAAAATCTTTGACTTTTAGGACATATTGTAAATATTAAATATTTTACAGGGCTGTGACGAAAAGTGATCTCCGTAAACATATTCCAATTCATCTTCGCAAAAAGAAGAGAAAGAAAAATAAAAACGACGTGCAGGTAATTTCCGACGATGACAGTTCAGACGAAGAAGTAAAGAAGAAAAAGAAGGTTGTCAAAAAGAAGTATGCTTGTCACATGTGTCCAGAGAAGGAAGTCAAAGTATTTTCTAGAGGAACGCGGTTGACCACGCACTTGGTCAAAGTACATGGAGCTCAGTGGCCGTTTGGTCATAGTCGATTTAGGTGAGACTGGGTTTTTTTAACCAATAATGGCAAAGCCAAAAGGAAGGTTAAGATTTAAGCTGTCTATGTTTGATGTATGTTTCTATTTACATATAGTACACATATGATTTTGATGACTGAGGAGTTAATCAATTTGTTATTATGATCCGGGTGAAATAGACTACATTTTTATACTTACAATTACAAAAACAAAATGAGGGTAGTTACATCCAATTATCCGTAGTTGGGTTTCAGTTTTAAACCTTTTAATCCTATATTATCGCTCTTCGGTAGAGCTAATATGCACGCCATGAGAAAGTTTTGTCTACACTTTCGCATTTTGGATGCATGCCTGTGATTTTTAAATGCCTCTAGAGTCATTGATATTTTATCTGTTAATTATTATTTACTTCAATAATTGTCAACTTGCAGATATCAAATAAGCGAAGATGGTATGTACAGATTGACTACAACCAGGTTTGAATATGAAGATATTTCGAAAAAAATTGTAGATGGCTACAGTGGTCCTAAAGAGTCTTTGAACAATACGTTGGAATTCGACGTTAAACCAATCGCGGAAGCTACCAAAACCACTCCGAAAAGATTCGAAATATCACTCAAAAATAATAGTTTGCAGGAAGATGTACAAAAAATTGAGGATTTAAAAAATGATAAAAAAGAAGATAAACAAAATGAAGTGGAAATTATGATGTGCGACGTCGACGACGATGGCAACATTATTAACACGAAAACTATACAATCGTGTCAACTATTAATATAATTTTAGTATTATTTTATTGATTAATATTTAATTAATAAATCAAATATAATTAGGTAGTTCATATTTTATATTTTTATATTAAGTATTCTATAAAGAGATATGTAAATATAAGAGAGGTAGAGTATTCCTAAAAAATAAGGGCGTATTCTTCGTCGCTAACTTAACATTATTAAATTAATAGTGAGCCTAAAAGAGGAGTACCTACAAAGTTTTATAAAACCAAGATCAACATAATCCTATTATTGTCCTATCCTGTTATCCTATTATTAATATTATAAATGCGAAAGTTTGTGTGTTTGTTAATCACGTCGCAACGACTGAACCGATTTGGCTGGGCACACTCACTCCGGGCACAGAGATAGATTATAGTCTGGAAGTGGAATAGAACATAGGCTACTTTTTATCCCGGGAAATAAGAGAGTTTCTGCGGGAAATAAAAAACCTAAACCCAAGCGAACAAAGTCGCGGTTATCATCTAGTGTACTATAAACTAGAGAACGTAACTGGCTCGCCGTTTCACTCGTTTCACTCTATTCACCTACAACTAAAAAACATCGATGACAGTAAAACAGACAAAATTTGTAGCGTGTATCTCAAATCCACTTTTACAAATTCAGATAGGTGCATCTCTTTCACGCATAAATTGTCATCTTCATGAGTAGGTTCTCTTCTATTCTACCACAGATAGTACCTACCTTGATTCTATAATCCTTATAATACGGTAACAATTCAAGCTGCATCAATCATTGCTGCTCAACTCAATTGCAGTGAAGGTGATTGGCTGAATTTATCGCTTTCATTCTGGTACAATACATTTTAGCCAATAGTGATTGAGTATCGAACAATCAAAGGCGATTGCAATTGTCACACTGTAGCAATCATTTTTAGCATTTTTAGTTGAATTTTAGAGAATCGCGGATGCTCTTGCTTGATCGTTGATCGACCGTCGTTGATAATGATGGATTGACAAATGTCAAATTGATTCCATTCATTAAATATATAAAAACGTGCGTGCGAGGCGGCGAGCGCGTAAAGTGCGGCGTATTTGCGACTCGAGAGTCCCCACGTTGCAATAAGTGCTTCCTTTAATTAATTAGACCTCCGCGTGTAGATCATTGCTTCGTTCTCATCAAGACCGCGGTGAACGAACGGAGGTCTTTTCACTCCGGTGCTGATGAAATCAACTGTTAGTCTCGAAGAAGTAGTGAACAAATTAGATCAGTTCTCACCCCTAACAACCAGAATGCCTAACATCAAAGTGTTCAGCGGCAGCTCGCATCCTGACCTGGCCCAAAAGATAGTGGACCGTCTCGGAATCGATCTCGGGAAAGTCGTAACGAAGAAATTTAGCAATATGGAAACGTGTGTCGAGATCGGCGAATCCGTCCGCGGGGAGGATGTTTACATCGTGCAAAGTGGCAGTGGAGAAATAAATGATAACTTAATGGAGCTTCTCATTATGATCAACGCTTGCAAGATCGCCTCCGCGTCACGTGTCACCGCGGTCATTCCCTGTTTCCCGTACGCGAGACAAGACAAAAAAGACAAGAGCCGAGCGCCTATCACTGCCAAACTTGTCGCTAACATCCTCTCAGTGTCTGGTGCAGACCATATCATCACTATGGACCTTCACGCGTCACAAATCCAAGGTTTCTTCGATATTCCCGTTGATAACCTTTTCGCTGAGCCTGCAGTGCTAAAGTGGATCAAAGAAAATATTCCAGATTGGAAAACTAGCATTGTCGTATCCCCTGACGCAGGAGGCGCTAAAAGGGTAACTTCGATTGCTGACAGATTGAATGTTGAGTTTGCTCTTATCCATAAAGAAAGGAAAAAGGCTAATGAAGTTGCTTCTATGGTGTTAGTTGGTGATGTCAAAGACCGTACTGCAATACTAGTTGATGACATGGCTGATACATGCGGAACTATTTGTCATGCTGCAGAAAAACTCATTGAGGCTGGTGCAGTCAAAGTGTATGCGATACTGACTCACGGAATATTCTCTGGACCAGCTATTTCGAGGATCAACAACGCTTGCTTAGAAGCTGTAGTAGTAACTAATACAATACCTCAGGAAAGGCATATGCAGGATTGCCCCAAAATCCAGTGCATTGATGTGTCAATGATGTTGGCAGAAGCTGTAAGGCGTACCCATAATGGCGAGTCTGTTTCGTACCTCTTCTCCAATGTTCCGTACTAGTTTTTATTATTAGTTTATAGGTCTCCAACTGAGTATATCTGCTTTTGTCAATTGAAAAAAAAAAAAAACAGTAGTGGCACCCAAAGCAAATTGATGGCTATCAATGAATGTACAGGTACATTGTAATTTGAAACCAGTGACATACTTTTCAGTGTTTTCCTTTTGTACATCTACTTGTTCGTTGGAAACCTGTTAATTTAGATTTAGCTGTAATTTTAGTAATAATCTCATTTAGTTAAGCTCCTTAATTTGTTACAATAAACAAAATATTTTTGCCTATGAATTTTTATATAAAAAAATATATAACACATAATATGATGCATTTTGATACAAAATTTCATGACATGCAGATGTTATATGTATAGAATAGATCAAACCCATGAGATGTGAAGTTATTTTTATTAAATAGAATGTAGCATTGAACCAACAAATAAAATAATTTTAAATTGATGTTATGATTGTTTTTTGTATGTGTCAAAACATCAAAATTATTTGTTGGTTCAATTTTACTTGGCAATGGCGAAATTGGTCTTAAGTGTAACTGTTATATACATGCATTTATACAAATATTAGCCCAGTTTGATTTCCTACAATATTCATTGTAATACAATAAAATTGTGATATGAAACATGAATTGTATTTTTTGCTATGTAACAACTTTTAGTGAAAAAGTCCATAAACTATTATCAACTTTTAAAAGACATGTTTTTGTTTATTTTCTTGAATAAACTATTATTAATACATTAATATTAGTTAAGGTTATTAGAAAAATGTCTTTTTAATTTGCATTACATCTTGAAAATATATATGTGGCCTTACGTTAAATAATATAATTTTATTTGCAATGCAAATTGTTAAATTTTTCTTTGTCTTCAATTTGATGTTTAACTAATGTATAGCTAATTGTTTAAAATTAACAAAATAAATAGTATATTTCTATTGGCAGAAAAGTTATGTAGTGCCACAACATGTTAGGTAAATTATAATGTGAGAATTTTTTCTAAATTTACTTTAAAAACATACAACTTAGGTATGTAAATTTGGTCCTTACACTAAACTAAGACATTAATAAAAGAAATAAGCAAGCCTTTTATTTTTCATTTTTATTTCAAACATTTATATAAGTAGGTAGATAGACTTAAGTTCTTTATTGTATGTAAGTACTTATTTGGATTTCTGAACATAATATTATATTTTTTTAAACAGCTGTGGTACTATGAAAAAGTTCAAAATTTGAATTTACGACTTGATTATTTAAGTTGTTTGTGGTATTACATCATTTTATGAGATAGCTTCAGCAAGTTAAGATTTGACCTGAGGTCAATTGACGCTGGTGTTTGTTAGTGGGCGCGTCTTTGGATAGCAATAAAATGAAAACAATTTACTTCAAACAGAGATAAAGCCATTGAACACCAACATATCTACTTGTTTACTTACGTATTCTCTGTAATATAATTTGCTAATTGCTTTCGTTTTCCTTTTGTACCTACCTAGTAGTACATATAAAGTTCTAAAGGTAGGTACATACAGATTAGAATTTATACTGCTATACCTCTTCCAAGTTAACCCGCTACCATCTTAGACTGCATCGTCACTTACCATCATGTGAGATCGCAGTCAAGGGCTATCTTGTCATTGAATAAAAAAAAAAAGATACAATGATCATGATAATTGTCTCGCCTAATTTCGACCATGGCGGCCTGTCTCAACGGAGTCGAGTCAACTACGCTGGTGATATTATAGTGCACTAGAGAGTGCACTATTATATCTTAACAGTTAGGAAACAACCTCTCGTGTATGAGAGCCGACACTTTACGTCTAGAGGGGCGCATGGTTGTAATATGGTCAAGGTTTCAACAACGACAGCTTTCTTGGCTCGATCTAAAGCCTTATAAGTTCATGACCCCGTCGAGTTAGCTTGGTAATAGGTAAGTACAAGACCAACAGGGTTGTTAGAGATTTTTGGACGAAATTACCGCAGTGTTGGCAGACCCCCACTAGGTGGATACAAGCGGCGCAAGACCTGTGGAAGTGCATGCAAGAGACCAGCAGTGGATTTCTATTGGTTGATAAGAAAGTGCCTAACGTGTACATATGCGGCCTTCTCAGTATGAGACCGTAGGTTCGAGTCCCGATTAAGCGATTAATGATGCAATTGAGTATGAGTAGGTAGGTATGATAGTAGGTACCTATTGTTGAGTTATCATCGGTGTTTTTTCAAAATCATCAGAACGCTATTTATTAGTTAACTATTGCCTATCATTTCACAGGTGAAATCTCGGTCAAGCACAAATCAGCTACCTATTGACAACAAAATGAATTACCTACCTACTTGATGATAAAAAAAATGCCTCTGCTGCATACTTTAGTCAAGCGATAACTTGAAAAAAAAAATGTAAAAAAATTCCCGATTCTTCAGAGAATATTGTGTCTGCCTATTTGTTTATAGCTACCCAATGGGACTCATGGTCACTATACATAGACCCTACTTTTTTTTAAATAGAATATTTTATATTTAATATTTTCTAATCTGAGAATCTACTCTAGTTTTCGATTGAAGCATAGTTTTTAGTATCGTAAATAAACACTAATTTCGGCTATCAATCAAGCAGTCGTCTGTTGTCTTGCTATCGCGATTAAAAATAGTCGCCTCGCGTAGTGACATGCATCGCGATTCGCTACCGTTATATGCTTCTGTATTCTATACCTACCTGTTTTATCTCTCTCTAGATCATTATAAAACTAGCCCGCGGCTTCGTTCGCTTTTTTCCGTGGGGCTAACATAACTTAGATTGTGGGATAAAAAGTAACTTATACTATACACACCGCTATTCCATGGATCTTAAGTGGGTAGTTACTTATTTTTTTCGTTGTATCGTAGTGCTAGTGCAAGGTCAATAGAACTTAGCTGTAACTTATTTATGTATTTTGTATTGTTATCTATAATTAATAATCATATCTAAAGTTCAAATTCACACCATTGAAATCTATAGACTTCTTTTTCAAAAGCGTTATACCTACCTACATAGTTCGATGTTCAGTTTGTTTTCGTAATTTGAAACTTATGATTGCAACAATGTGGTAAGTGACAATGTCGGTTTTATTGACCTGCCACATGCTACTACAACCATACCTAAACATAAGTAAGTATTCCTTACTAGGACACCTATAACGTAAAAACTGTTCCTAGTTAATTATTGAATAGGTAGGTAGATACGTCCTAAGATCGCAAACATTGGTAAATAATTAATTTGTGATCGATTAAATTATTTAAGTTGTAAGTAACTACCTACAGTTTAGTTTTAAAAAACTGCGGGAATAAGTACGTATCTAACTAGTAGGCAGTGCCAGACTACAATGTTAGACTGGGTATTTAGGCAGTGCTTTCTTGTTTATACGGAGTCAGAAATGCCGTTAACAGCAGCTATATTAAATGAATAGAAATAAACAACCTCTGACGGTTTATTTTGTAATATTACGTTTACACCTTGACCTCACCCTATCTTAGTACAATGAAAACAAAATCATAAAATAATAAGCTACCTACGTCACACACTCAGAATACATAACTCATAACTATAGATAGTAAATATTATACCCAACTACCTACCAAATAAAATATCGAATGTTGTATTCAAGTGCATGCATAAAAATTTTAGGAAGGTAGGTACATCCTAGAGACCTAATTTACCAAGGTGGGTAGGTAGGCAAGTTAATTAAAGATTTATCTAAACTTCAACAGCGTAAAGGAGGAGTCATAGGCGTTTGTTAGTATTTGAAAGTTAATTCAGAATAGGTTACCTACATACAAATAACTCATAATCTACCTAAGCACTTAGTTATCAAATAACCGTGACGTATTTATTAAAACAAACCAAAGTAACAAACAGGTACATATGGACATACTTAGCACATTTACATCGATAATACATTGGCAAAAATTTACCTATAAGTAGGTATAAATGCAGACTAACTGTGCCCCGCCCATTTCTGCTTCAGTTTCGCGAGTCACTGAGCTATGTCGGTGACTTTTGTTCTATAGATCTCATTTCTGATATGATCTCGCAGGGATACTCATCGGACCATAGCTCTCTCCATCGTCGCCCGTTGAGTGATCTTCAATCAAGAGCAACCATGTCTCGGATCCATAAGTCATCATTGGCAACATTCGCTGATTTTGATAGTATTTGTACTAGTCTCCAGGCACTGAGGAATTTTGGACGAGAAGACATCTCGAAGCTTTCAGAGTTGGATTCGGCAGTTGAATCTCTCGAAATTGGACACCCTATTGAGACATACAAATTCGAAGCTTTCCGAGTTGGATTCGACAGTTGATCTCTTTCTAGAAATTGGACACCATATTGAGATATACAAATTCGAACATTTCGAAGCTTTCCGAGTTGGATTCGACAGTTGATCTCTTTCTCGAAATTGGACTACCGCATTGGGACATACAAATTAAACGCAGTTTAGCTTAGTTTAGAGTTTTATTACAAGCTAGTGAGCGTGTGTGTGGTGCGCCTGCGCGGCCGCCTTCCTCATCTGCACGAGCACGTTGCTCATCTCCTCACGCTTCCTCTTGGCGCGGATGTGGGTGCCGAGGCGACGCTTCAGGAACTTCAGCGCACGCTTGTCTTTGGACACCTGAAACAACATGGACAAAAATATTGTATATAGATAGTCCATTTTATAGAAAGTTTTTTGACATTTGCATGCCTCTCTTTTTTTATCACATACTGAAAAAGTAAAGCAGCCTACTATTACTTTAACTACTCAACTAATAATAATATTCTGTTCTTATTATTATAATAATAAGAACAGAGTTTGGACTTTTGACTTTTACATGATTTAGATTATTTGGACTTGCATCTCTATAAATAGATTGTTTTTTATTATTATTGATGTTCCGATTCTCAGGCACACTGAGACTAAGCAGAGAAGCCCTAAGCAAACCTAAATCTAATTCTAGTTAGCTATTTTGAAATATTTCAAAAAAATCTATATTAAAAAAATGCAGAATGGTAACTTTAAAATAAGTAGTCTCCCACTTCTGCATTACCTTATACCACTCTACAATCACCAGTATATTTTGAAAGACATTGGCAGTATTGAATGCCAAACAAAGAAATTAATTTAAATTTCCAAAAAATTAAATTCTGTCACTTATAGATCAGGCCTCAAAACCTCACAGTATAAATTTTATACACTAAGCCCTGAAAGAGATAATTAGTTAACTTCAGCTTATACGAGCAGCTTTATTATTCATGAAATAATAGACATGTTCTATGAATTCAATGTGTAAGAGCCGATCTACACCAGGCTGGCAGCAACACGGCGAGCACTTAGTGTGAAATAATTTTAAACTTTGTCTACATAATTGCTAAAGACCAGTATCGAGTTACGTGTGACCTTTTTAAGAGATTCTGGTGTAGATCAGCCCTAATAATTGCTGCCAGATACTGTAAAGTTAATTTAGAAAAGGGAAACTACAAACCTTGAGCAATTCCATTGCCCTCTTCTCATAAGGTGCATGGCCTACTACTTCACGGACCAGATCACGTACAAACTTTGAGTGTTTGGTTTGTAACTGTAATGGAAAATATCAATTAGAATATTTAATTTTAAGCCCCTGGTCAAATTTAATACAATATGTTCGTGTTGTTATGACCAATAAATTCCTGAAAAGCCGGCAACGCATTGGTGGTGTCTCTGGTACTACAAGTGTTCATGGGCAGCGATAATCAGTTAACATCAGGTGACCCGCCTGCTCATTTGCCTGCTAATCATATAAAAAATTTTTTTTGGTGATGGCAGGCAATCTTAACAGACTCAAGTAAAGAGTCAACTATGCAGATGATAATACAAGGTTATATTATCATCAGGAGGCTTCTGAGGGACAAACCCTAACTTTATTTGTATAAACAAGTATTGTAAACAGGTGTATCTCTGTAGGTGGGAAAACATCAATCACAATATTAGGCCCATGATCGACGGTTATACATGATGTCTGAGACACAGAGGCGTATCACTGGCCATTTCTTACTACAAACAAAATCTTAAAAACATTTTTTGTCCAAGCTTGGAATTTCATAATCAGCCAAATAAACTAGCCACTACAGAGTAAGATACATGAATATAGAATGAATTAGACTTAAAACCACTAAGCCACAAATACAGTAAAATGAATTGCTTGAATTGTAACCACATTTTCTTTATTATTGTCTGTTGATAAATGAATTTGCACATCTATTTCTCTGTGCTGTATACTTAAACTAGTTTTATTATTATTACAGGCTTATAAAGTCGTTTTCAAGGCACTTTTTAACTATTTTACAAAGGATTTCCTCCTTTTAAAACATGTAAACTTAACCTCAAAAGTAAACAAATACTTACACCCTTTAGCCTAGCTGGTCTGATTCTGATAGCTTTGTCTGTAATACCCTTTTTACCAGCGGATATCTTTGTTGTTTTGTGGCCTTTTCGCAGGCCCACTGCGATCTCAAACCGGGGAGCCATACTGAAAAGCACAAATTAGCAACTACTTTAGATAAAATATTGGGATGTATAACTCTTTCACAGGAAAATAGCACTAAGATTCTCACAAATTAATGAAAATGTTTTAGGATTTTAAAGATAAATTCAAGTAATAATATTTTTTTGCTTACTTTCCGGATTGACGAATTTGTCGGGAAAGAATATGTCAAATTCAAATGACAAAACTTTAACATTGACAATGACAACTCGTTGAGTTTTGTTATCTACCTAATTATATTATTGTCTTCGAGCACTGGTGCACTACACCCGATCTGAATCCGACGAGGAACTAGGTAGCTAGGTACCTACCTATTTTCTAATTCCACGTTTCCACGATTGTCCAATTGTCAGCACCACAAACATATAAGTATATGTTTGTGTACAGAACACATTTGAAGTTTGAACCACAGATTTGAACACAATAAATTGTCAGAGTGACAGATGTGATGTGATTTGCGACTTTTTGAGGTTAGAATTCTTTTTCGATTTCGCACCATTTATTTTTGTTGAATTTGAAAAAGAAAGTGTTTGTCTATATTTTCTTTTTCAATTACATTTAATTTTAATTTTTATCGTAATTTATTGTGTGAAATGCCTGATTGCAGTTTAGTATAACCTCATAAAATATTGTATTTTTTTAAATAAAATGGAAGTTGGTGCTGTAAAACAAGCGTTCAATAATGAGGTAATGATCTTTATAAATATATAAAATTGATGTGTCTGTCTGTGATTTCAGAATTACGGACTCTTATTAAGTTTATGAACTTAATAAGAGTCCGTAATGCGTTATGCTTCTGTATAGCTTCTGTATTATTATTCGAATGATAACACAACCCAAACACACGTTTTATGATGTATTATAAATTTTAAATGGCTAAATCGGTTTTGATGAGATTTTCACAGGCATATGGTAGAGGATGATGCTAGTAGTAGTAGGTAGTAGTTTACGTTTTTTTCTTGGCAAAATTGTTGCCTTCTGGAGACAGAAATATCTTTCTCTTTACTTTATGGGCGATCA
Organism: Hipparchia semele; assembly: GCA_933228805.2. Classification (NCBI taxonomy): domain Eukaryota; kingdom Metazoa; phylum Arthropoda; class Insecta; order Lepidoptera; family Nymphalidae; genus Hipparchia; species Hipparchia semele. Next base: position 11,320,742 of record OW121727.1, on the reverse strand, counting down.
GAGTTCCTACAGGATTTTTGGAAATTCTTTTAACATTTTTTTTGTTTCTCTTTTTTAAAAGTTCATACTTAATTTGCTTTTGCAAGTTTGATTAAACATGATTGAGTGACCCAACACAGGCAAAGCTCATGGCAAATGTTAGTTATACATTGTCTTTTTTATATTTACAGATAATACTACTCAAAAAGAATTTAAATCAAGCTAAAATACAAACTATACACAAGCTGACAAGAAAAGCAAAGACATTTATGGAAAAGAAAGTACCGGAGCCAAACAAGGAAAAACTCAAAAGAAAAGCTGAGTCAGCAGTTAAAGAAGTTTTGATTATAAAGGTAAAATTTTTATAATTATTTCCTTTATTTTTGCCTTTATATGTCAGATTTTTTGTGAGACTAAAGATAACACTATAAGTCTATGTTTATCTGAAAATACCAGCTATATGTTTAAAAAAATAAAAAATTGTCAAGATCAGTTCAGGGGCTTTATTAAAAAGATAGCGCAAGCACAAGATTCAAAGAATGAAGTCATAACTCTTCCACTGGTTTGGAAAACAGATTCTGTAGAGAAGAGCTAGATAACTCAGTAGTTGCTCTTTTTAAAATGCAATTAAAAGTTGTTGTTGGCCTTAATTGGTTTTGGATGATTGACCAATGTCAAGAGATGTCTAACAATAAATATGGCAGGCGGATTTTACTTCGTCCCATGTTGTGATCCTAAAAACTGCCACAAGTTATTTTTAACACCAACGGGAATGGGTCTGCTTTGTCTTCCCATGTTGACATGTGTTGGATTATATGTATTGAAATACATACATACATAGCTTAGTTTGGTTACTTATTGTAAAATTATTTTATTTTTTTGAAAAGAGCAACTGCTGAGTTTCTTGCTGGTTCTTCTCAGCAGAAGAACCAGCATTCTGAACTGGTGGTAGATTTATGATGTGTCATGAGTGTTACAAGGTAGCCTAAATGAAATAAATAAATTTTGAATTTGAATTTGAATTTAATGCATATATTTTTTCCATTACAGAAAATCAAAGCAAGAGACATAGCAAGGTTTATTGTTACACATACTGGGAAACTTAATGATTTTCTAAACAAGCCAATTGTGGATAATGACAAAGCATGTGCAAGGTTACTTCTTCACAAAGCTTTACAAGAAAAATATAAACACATAAGAGAAAAGTTCTCAGAGATATCAATAAAGGATTTGTTTATGTCAAGGCAAGAAAGAAGAAAAATAAAGAAAGAGGCAAGAGAAAAACAAAAGAATAAAAAGAAAGAGAAAGAGAAAAATAAGAAAAATAAATCAGATGCTATTTATGTTGAAGGAGAATGGGATGTTGAGATTAACAATGACACAAGTGCTGGAGATGACACATTAGCATCTAATGATGATCTAAGATTAAAAATTGATAAATCTGATGATGAAAGTAACAATTCTGGTAATGAAATGAATAAATCTTATGACAATAATGACAAGTCTGATGATCATGGTGATCAAATCGAAATTGGTGATGAGTCAGAAGCTGAGCAGTCATCACAAAGTGATGAATCAAATGAAAAAGTAACAAATGGTGTTAAGAGTAAATCTTTAGTTTCGAAAACAAATGTTAGTGATATGGAAAGTAGTACTGACGGATCAGAAGAAGAAGAAGAAGAAGAATCAAAGAAATTAGTTACTCCGAAACGAAAAATTTTAGCTAAAAAGGTCCAAAATTTATATTCTAATACAGATGAAGACGATTGCCAAAGTAATGTGGAGTTAACGAAAAGGAAAACTGATAAGAAAGAAGAATTATCAAAGGTAATACAAGGCTTAAATTCAAATAGAGCAATCAATAAAAAAGATAATGCAACATTAATTAGTACAAACAAGAAGCTTGATAAAAAAACAAATATTAACAAAAATAAGAACCTCAAAAGCAAACTTGAAAATAGGAACTTCCATAAAGAAAGTGATGAAATACCAAATGCAGTTACTAAAATCGTCGATCCCTTTTTCATTACCTCCACAGGTGAGAATTACATGTCCCTTGTCGAACCTAGACCACCAGATGAAGTTAAAGAAGTCCACAGACAAGGTAATAGACAATATAGAAGAGCTGTCATGTTTGGACATGCGCCAAGAGCAAAACCAAAAAGGAACTTTCAACCCAGGGATACAATCTTTAAAAAGCAGATTAACTCAGAAATGGATAATAGCAAATTTAAAACCAATTTCGATAAAAAAGAAGGTTTTCATAGAAAAACAGATAGGAGTAATAATTTTAAAGATGATACAGCTGTGCCTGAAAAATTACATCCTTCTTGGGAGGCAAAGAAAAAGCAGTCTGGAATTAAACCATTCCAGGGTAAAAAAATTGTGTTTGATGAGAGTTGATGAATGTGAATTAAATTATTTTAATCAAAAAGCTTGTTTTAATTTTGATCTTTATAGCAGATCTGCTTTGAAACTAGAGAACAGTTTATAACTTATGGCTCCACATATCTCCATAGCACAATCGCGATAGCATTGGAGCTAGAGGGCGATGGCGGAAGTTTTTTGATGGCCCGGGAGACGACGGAGGTAGATGCCTCCTTATTTTCATTCATGTTCCTTGAGTTTGACAGCATGATTTCTTGATTTTCCTCAGACTCAGGGTTTCCGTGCTGTTCTTCTTAGGGTTACCACTTTAGCGGAATTTAGCGGTGATTGGGTGATGGCGAAGTAAAAGTCGCTAGTAAACAGTTTGAATATAAGAATTAAGAAATTACAATCTAAGCTTCTGTCAAGTCCGTCTTCTGCGCTGGAATTCCAAAAACTCATTTTTTTATTGTACCTACCAAACGGCCAATTGCGTGTTAGGCCACGCTCAGTGTAGGGTTCCGTAGTTGCCTGTCATAATATACTTGGAAAGGGTTTTTTTTTATTCGATGACAAGATAGTCCTTGATGGAAAGTGACGATGCAGTCTAAGATGGTAGCGGGTTAACTCGAAAGGGGTATGATAGAAAGGTGTACATATTATGTAATTTTTCGTAGTTTTTTGTTTACATTTTAAAATAACATTACAAAATAAAATACTAAGTAATACTTACTTGTTATAAATTAATAGCAAAATCTCAAACTGCAACTTGCCGTTTGTAACTACACCGTGCCGTAGTTTTAATACCTACTATGAAATTAGGTACCTCTACTTTTAAAAGTTAGTCGACTATTAGGTACTCCTTAACTTGTATAACCTACTTGCATGTGATAGCTTTCCTTTTAACTTCGTTATAATATATTAGTACCTACTAGTAAGTATCGTGAATACCAAACTTGGCGGAACCTGATAGTTTTCATGTAATTTTTTTATAAATGGCTATTCTACAAATTGTGTTTATTATATGGTTTATTATACTTACCTACCTACATACATACAACATAGACTGCAATACAAATGTGTGTTTACGGGGCGTATAATTTGCGCGGTTAACACCAACCAACGGCCATCTGTCAGCGGCGTCAGCGACCCAATATGAACGACATAAATCGCCAGCCCACCGTAGATTTGCAAATGTTTGCATTATTAACACACTAACTGCCAAGCAGAATTAGTTAAGATTAGCATAAACACAGCATAAAGGCTTATCTGTCTATACCAGGCAGGTGTATTATAATATTATTTTTGTAGTTTGGTAGGTAGGTAAGTACCTACTTAGAACTAGTCTGCGTATGAGGTTTTTAAAAATCCCGTGGAATTATAATGTCATTGGTGACTGGAAACACTTCCCCATGAAAAATTCTGGCGAAATCGTTTCAGCAATTTTCACACAGAAGGGATTTACTTATATCCTCTATCATTTATTTCTATACACATTTACCCCATTTACTTATTATTAGAATACCTACTAATAGCGGATGCGTTCGACTTCATTAGTATGAATTTAAGTTTCAAAAACTCTTGGGAACTCCTTGATTTCCAGGATAGGTACTTAGGTGTATAAGATGTATCACCTACTCTATTCCAAACGTTTAGTGGCTTGAAGAAAATTCTATTTCACCATCGTTAATTAAACTTTAACCCACTAATAAAGAAGTTGGTTTCGATAGATTCCCAATACAAAAATTGTTAAAATTTCCAATTTATTTGTCGGAACCTCGGGTTCATATTACCTATTAGGTAGGTCAACAATGAAGTAATTAACGTTGATATTATGTACTTACCTACCTAGATCAAGCGTCGTGTAGTGAACTCGGTAATTAATAGCGGGTGACCGCATGTACGAGAAATTACGAATTCCGCTTGCGCTTAATTATTACCTCTATACGAGGTACCTAATATATACTTACCTATAACACATTCGGGTCACAGGTAACTTTGTAGATTATAATTATTTTGTGATCTACAGTCCCTGGCCAAATTATTAGACGCACTGTAGTTTTTTAATAATTTAATGTTTTTTTACGAGTTTATATGCAGAACTTTTATATTTATGCATGATATAATGTATTATTATTTAGGAGATTTGTTAAATACTCCCTATTTGTATTTATTTTTAACGTATGCTATTACAATCTTAACTAATTGACACACGAACGTAAACAAATACAAACCTGATTCAGTCGTGTTCGCGCGTGCGTCAGTTGCGGACGTGTTTGTGTGGCTTTATGCCTGTTTTTATTTGATTTGCAGTTTTATGCAACGCAGTTAATTGTTTATTTTTTGTGCATTGTATAGAGATTAACTTGGAACACTTTCATCATGGGTAAAAAAGGTGATCTTTCACCACGTAAAAAAGCTGAAGTAAAGGCCCTCGTGAACGCTAAAATATTTTCAAACCGTGAAATATCACGAAGACTGGAAGTTTCTGAAGCCAGTGTACGACGCATAAAGAAGAAAATTGAGTCAGGAGATGAGTTGAGCCCGAAACGAAAGAAAAGATGCGGCAGAAAGCCTATTTTCACTCCAAGATCAGAAAGATGTTTAAAGAAAATTTGTCTGGAAAACAGATTTGCTACCACAAAACTCATAAAATCGCATCTCCAAGATGCTAATGTGAATGCTTCCGAGCGCACTATTCGAAGAAAATTAACAGAATTAGATTTTAAGGCCTGCCGTCCCGCTAGGAAGCCCAAGTTAACAGCTGCAATGAAAGCAAAGCGTCTGAAGTGGGCCAAACAGTGGCGTGATAAAGATGTGGACTTCTGGAGATCGGTAAGTCGTTATAATTTCATCACAAGGGATACATTTAATATCATTTTCTATGATATAAAGAAAGACCAGCACAGATATTTATATATTTTTTTCTATTTTTCACAGGTCTGCTTCAGTGATGAAAGTACATTTGAAATTTTGCAGAATAAAGCTCTGTTTGTGCGTCGTCGTCGTGGAGAAAAGTTTCATCCTGATTGTGTCGTTCAGACTGTTAAGCACCCTACAAAAGTGATGATTTGGTCAGTCATCAGCGGCAAGGGTACTGGACGTCTGTACGTGGTAAAAGGCATAATGAGGCAAGACCAGTACAAAGAAGTTTTACAAAATCGATTGATTCCGCAGCTGAGAGAATGGTTTCCAAATGGGGAACCATTCATTTTTATGCAAGATGGAGCTCCCTGCCACACAGCACGGTCTGTTAAAACTTTTTTGAAGGAACAAAGTATCCCTCTGTTGGATTGGCCGGGTAATAGCCCTGATATGAACCCAATTGAAAAGGTGTGGGAGCTGATGAAAAGAGAAGTGGCTAAAGATGTCATTACAAACAAAACGCAACTCTTAGAAAAAATCATTCATGTGTGGAATCATCATCCTCAAATGCAGGAGACAGTACAGTCTTGCATTGATAGCATGCCACGCAGAATTGAAGCTCTTATAGCGGCTAAAGGTGGCTCAACAAAATATTAACATTTAATTACACTATTTCTATTTTTTTTCAAGTGTTAATAAATACATATTTTTTCTATAATAATGATGTTTTATTTATGTTAAATAATAGATAAATAAGTGGAAAATAGAAAAATATACATTGTATCTAGTAATAACAATAAAACTGTATAAGTATCAACTGATAACTAACATTTTACATAAAATCTTATAGTGCGTCTAATAATTTGGCCAGGGACTGTATTCGATTTTTTTTACCTGAAATCTTTATCAACTCGTTTTTTCCCTTTCTTTGCCTATGTACTTAACCAAATCGGTTCAACAGTTAAGAGGTAAGTTTTTTTATACATTATAGGCACACGTTTGACCACTATCACACCTGATGGAAAGTGATGATGTGGTCTAAGGTGTAACGCGTTTGCCTAGAAGATGCCTATTCATTCTTGTTCTAAAGATACTCCTAGATATCACATCACATCACACTAATATTATAAAGGCGAAAGTTTGTATGTGTGTGTGTGTATGTTTGTTACTCTTTTACGCCACAACGCGTGAACCGATTTGGCTGAAATTTGGAATGGAGATAGTTCATTCCCAGGTTTAAAACATAGGCTACTATTTATCTCGGAAAATTACAGAGTTCCCGCGGGAATCAAAAAACCTTTATCCATGCGGACGAAGTCGCGGGCTTCATCTAGTATCCTATAAAACACCTACAAGCCGGCAACTTTTCGGTAGGTAGTATATAACATTTAGACGGAATTCTTTTCGCACTTAAAATATTATTAGTACGGATACGCCACTGATCTACATACTACGTGTCAAGTAAGGTACCGGTGGCAATTAAGGCCCACCTAAAAAAATATTGCTTTAAATCTGAGTATAATGCGTATAGGATGTCAAAAACATATTGTTTACATAGCTTGTACATGTTGCTATAGTAAATGTTGTAAAACAATTAAGAAAAGCATATTTTTTAATAAGAAAATACACTTTTTAAAAACCCTTCTCAGGGGCCTTATTATACTACGGTAGTATATTAAAGCCCATATAACAATTTGCTTTATTTTTACAGTAAATCGTTCTAAATTTACCTAGAAATAAGTTAAAATAAAAGTAAATTGTTGTTTTTTACTTATTTAATCATTATAAATCAATCATAATCATGTAAGTTCAGCTACAGCTCGTTGCGTCAGCTGCCCTCGTTCTATTGCTGCCAAAGCGGCCTGTAAATTGTCTTCTGTCCACTGAGCTCTCTTTGGAGGCATTTTAATCAAAATCTGTAACAATGTTACACATATAAATAGTATAGGCCCAAGTACCCTTATAATGGGCCTTATTAACCTCATGCCACGTTTTTACAAAATAACCTAATAAACCTAAAAAATCTTTCTCTGGCTAGGAAAAACCATATCCACTGTATTGTACAAGACATAATTACGATAGTATATACAGCGTTATTAGTCAACTATTGAATTAAAAGTAAAATACTTACAGTTCTTTTGGTATGTAAAATTATAAAATTGCACAGTAGCCAGTCACTTCATCAACGCATCGCATCTCACTGGCACGATGGTGGCGCTAACGACTGCGGACCAATACGGAAACATTCACAATGACATTGTGCACGCGTGCGTAAACGGTGAAGTGTCATAAAAATGTTTTTCCCCGAAATTTGAAATGTGGGCCTTATTACCCCCTGGGCCTTATTTACCTCAGGTACCTTATAATGTAGAGCCTAGTATTGTATTACCGCAATAACAATTGATATATGACTGCGGCCATTAGTCAGCGCCCAATTCAAGTGTTGAAGCAGGTGTACGAGTTGCATACATCTGCAATGCGAGCGGCATTCGCAATTTAGCCGCGGCGATATATCGCGCGCGGTATTCCACATCGCACCCCGGTGCCGCGTTCTTGGATACGCGATAACTATGTCTGGACGTGCATTGTTATAGGAGACCGTAAATCAAAATTATTTAAGTGGTATAATAGGGGGACCAAATTCTGTAGACGCTGTTATGATAAACGTCTTTACTCTAGAGCTCAGCAGGTCGATACATTTATAATACTTATCACATCACACTATGACATCACATCACACTTCACACTATCACATCACACTATATAATATTATAAAGCCGAAAGTTTGTATGTGTGTGTGTGTGTGTGTGTGTATGTTTGTTACTCTTTCACGCAAAAACTACTGGACCGACTTTGCTGAAATTTAAAATGGAGATAGATTATACCTTGGATTAAAACATAGGCTACTTTTTATCCCGGAAAATCAAAGAGTTCCCGCGGGATTTTAAAAACTAAATTCACGCGGACGAAGTCGCGGGCATCATCTAGTACAGTATACTAGCTGCTGCCCATGACTTCGACCGCGTAGATCTAGTTTTTAATAATGCCACGTGTATCTTTGATTGTCCAGAATGAAAAGTTGCCTTCGCCCTTCGGTTCGGCTCTCGTTGGTTGACCGCCCGTTCAGTAATTCGTTTTCGCTTAGCGTATTTTCTTACTTTCCCTCTTTTTGCTCGGCTTCTATGGGTCGTACCGTGATGTTAAATTGCCTATTACCTTCCTCAAGGATTAGGTTAACAAATGCAAAAAGAATTTTTCAAATCCGACGGGTAGTTCCAGAGATTAGCGCGTTCAAACAAACAAACACTTTCGCTTTATTATATTAAGTATTTTACTCTTTTTTGAAAAGTATTATCTAACTGAGAATATACTACTAGATTTACTAAAATTTTATCCAATCCATAAGTACCAATAAAATGCTGTTAAATTTTGCATTTTCGCGCGTAAATACTAGACAACGTGTGATGACGTCAGCTAGCTAATAAGTTCGTTCACTCAAATTGTTGGCGCCCTTTGTAAAGGCGACACAAAGCGGCCTCCGGTTCTTTATTTGTATTGAAAATCTGCCAAAATATCTTTACGCTCGGATAAAGCTTATTTTACGTTGATAAAATCGGTCCTTAAAAGGTAAGCAAATGGCAAACCGCGTTACGCATTTAGTTTTTCACTTGTAAAACTTTTAGGACGGTTTCATTCTCAGTGCGTTAAGAACGTCCTATGCATTGTGCTTAGTATACGTCGTTTAAGCATTTCTGCGAGAAACCACCAGTTGAGATAGCTAAGGAAAAACAGTGGGTATCTAGATCTAGACGCACAGATACTGTCGCGTATTCTCTTTGTTTTAGTCCTCACCATGATACAGAGCAACAAAAAGTTAACAAAAACGTCAGACTTAGTCAAAACTGAAAATCCCCTAAAGGGTCAACGCAAGAGCGGGGGCACAAAAACAATTTACAAGTTTTTGTGACTTTAAAAGCCCTCCTCTCGCTGAATACATGAATATTAAAGAAATCTGCCCGCTTTATATCTCTCTTACTATGCTTGGACGAAGTTTTATCACTTTTACAGTGCTGGACAAAAGAATACCTAAAGTTCATTTTAATAAAACCTTACTTGCTAACTAGTATAACAAACGTAGGCTAGTGTCATGGCCTAAAAAACTTTCTACGGTAAGAAAAAATTCTACGAGAGTTCTTAACGACTTTTGAATGTCCTATAGAGATTTTCAAGTAGGCAAATCAAAGAGTTCCCGCGGGAATTAACCCTTAATCCACGCAAACGAAGACGCGGGCATCATCTAGTAAACTATAAACTAGAGTAATCGAAGTTTTTAATCGTTTTAAGCAATTATAAAATGCAATATAGGTCTATCTAGTTGCGTATCCAATGATGATCGATGTTTTTACCAGTAAAAACAAATCGACTATCTGCGTAGATAGGTACGTCCTAAATTGGATTACAGACCAAAACTTGGTCAGTAAAGTTTTCAATTCGCATTTTGCTTTGTTATCGAATGGATAAATGTGCACAGACTACAGACAAGGCTATTAAAACTCACTTTACAGTCGCATGACAGTCCTTGACTGCGATCTCACCTGATGGCAAGTGACGATGTAGTCTAAGATGGTAGTGGACCAACTTGGAAGGGGTATGGTAATGTAAATTCAACTCATACTCCTAATCTGTTTCTACACGCGATCGTGCCGGAACGCTAAATCGCTTAGCGGAGAATATCAGCCAAGCTGAACTTGACTAATGTTCTCCTCTCCCCTCCAAATAAGTGAAAACTTGTGTTAGGAGTGGGTACGATAATAATGCAACGGGTGGGGATCGAACTTGCAACCTTTAAATTTTCAGTCCGCACCTGTAACCGTTGGGCTATTAGGCTTTGACGGTAGGGTGGTAACTAGCCACGGCCAAAGCCTCCCACCAGACCAGACGAGAGACAATTCAGAAATTATGAATTCCCAAATTACCCCCGCTGGGAATCGGATCCGAAACCTCCCAGTTTTAAGACCAGGGAGGTCGTCGGAAGCACCTCCTGTCTTCTGCCTGCGCTGCACGTCATGCGTTTGCATTTCAGTCTGGATTTATTTTTAAAATCCCCGTCCACTCGGTCACGTAGCACGGAATGGGATCACGTTCTAAACGAATAATTATGATCAGAAGCGCGCGAACGCGACGGAATCATTTAAATATGTCACTTTTTATCCGATTTTGAAAATTAAAAATAATACGTGCGACGCTTCAGCTATAAGGGGTTTAAGTTGCAGCAGACATAAGACAAAAATTTTAAAGTTATTAGGTACCTAGTTGCGAGTCTGCGAGTTGCGAAACTGAAGTGGAAATCGGCGGGGCACATAGTTCGAAGATCTATGTCTAGAAGTGGACTTAGGTTGACGAAGAAGATGTTTCAGTTTTTCTAAAACTTATTTAATATTTAAAAATATTACAAATTATATTATTTACTTATTTATAATGTCCTATTGCACAAGCGCCGAGTAACTTTGTAGCTTAGATTAATTGTAGTTTTAATCGAAGAATTTGACGTCCTGACAGTTTATGTAATGAAAAGCTGTCAAAATGTCAAGTGTATCGTTGGTTAAAGTTTACTTGGCGGTTAAGAAATAGGTCCTTAATCTAAAAGTAGACTAAAAATTATTATAGGTATCTTTTAAAAGAGCAACCGCCGAGTTTCTTTCTGGTTGTTCTCGGTTGGGACGGCATTGCGAACCAGTGGTAGATTCATGAATTTATTTGAATAAAAAATTATTCTATTCTATTCTAATCTAAAATCACAGAAAATAATTTGTTAACTATGTGCCTTCGTTGCCTCGACTTGAGTAGGTACTATTATGTATTCTGTGGCTTGAGAAAATACAGATCTTCACAAATTATTTTTTCACCTAGATCCCATCAGCTTTCAAACAGAGAAAACCGCATCAAAATCGGTCTATTCGTAAGGGAGCTACGGAGAACAGACAGACACACAGATACACACGTCAAACTTATAACACCCCTATTTTTTTATCGGGGGGTCAAAAAGCTGCACCATCACATGGGATGCAAACTAACACTCAAAGCTCAGTCTTAAATTCACAACTACCAGTGAAATCCTTAATCTCATAGCCTAGTCTTGGTATCAACTCCCGTGCTTGGTTCCCCTGTATTCCTTTCTCTTTCACTTTCCTCTGTTCGCCCCTGTCTGTCCTGATCTTGTGCTTCCTTCAAGGAGTCTGGTAGCTTTTGGTTGTTTGTTTCTGGTAACGTAAGCACTAGGAATCCAGAAAGTGCAGACATTATGCCGAACAGTAGAGTTGGTAGGAATTCGTAGTATCGTGACTGAAACAAATTGAGAGTAATCTTTAGGCTTTAAAAGTTTGAACAGTCGTGATCAAATCAGAAATGAGGAGATTCCTCCAACCTGCTATACCGAGTAACGAAGTTAAGGTAAGAGATGGGCAAGCAATAGGTGCAATGCTATATAAATTGGCGTTGGAGTTCCATAGTCTCAATTGGTTGAAAAACTGCGACCTTACACCGGAAAGCATTGCGTTGGCAGACCCCTCACCAAGTGAGCCTGATGCATGTATAGATAGTAGGTATCTATTCTCTCACTTTTTATAGCAATCCGACACGATTTGAGACAGATCAAGCTCCTATTCACGGATTTACGTGGGTTGTAGGCAAGGGGATTTAACCCAGCTACCTTCTAAATCTGTTCTAAAATAAAAGCCAATATTTTCTTGAAATCCAGTGCCTCATAATCAGTAGCTGAATAAGCTAGCTCCTAGAACAACGAGGCATGAATCAGCCACTTAAAAATAAACAAAATAACGATGATATTTGCTTTTGTCCAAAAAACTTACCAACAATGGAGTTTGGGGGGCGACCGCTGAGCCTATTCTCCCAATAGTGGAACAAATCGCCAACAAAGTAGTTCTATAATTGGTTGGGAAAACCTCCGCAGCGAAAATGTACAGCGAATTGTACGCCAGAGTAATAAAGAATTTTCCTCCAAGGTAAAATGCTGTCGACCAGTTGCCACCTGAAAAGGTGAAAATTATTATGATGTTTAAAGTTTCAATTTGGGCAGCTTTACTAAACCATTCACCTCTACCAATTGGCTTTAAAACGGCTGTAAGACGGCATCATACCGAGAACTAAACAGCTCGGCATGTCCTTGTTTTTAAGGTGGTAACTAACCGTGATGAAAGACCTCACAATACAAAAGGGTGCAAATTTTCAAGTAAAACTGTGCATGAATCTGTTTTTTGGATAGCTGGGAAAGGGACAGGATTTATAATTCATAGGCTACATTTTATCCCGGAAAATTAAAGAGTTCCTGCGGGAATTAATAAACCTTAATCCACGCGGACCAAGTCGCGGGCATCGTCTAGTAATTAATATAAAATTACCTGGTACAAATCCGTAGTTGATAAGAATAATTCCAGTCAGAATATACGCTATCGCGATGACCCTTTTCCTTCCAAATCGGTCCAAGCAAATCAATTTGCAGACATTCGCTGGCGCTTCAATTACTATCACCACGATGTAGTTCATATAACTGTTCCCAGACAATTCGATGGCATTGATGGACAGCCCGTAGTATACCAGAGTGGACGTGGTCCAGAGGAATGAGCAAGTGAAGAGTCTCTTCCATATCATCGGAGACATAAGCAATTGTTTGAAAGTAGACCGACTGGTTGCTACCACCTCACATTTCCTCGCATCGCGTTGCTTCATTGCATGTTTTTCCACTTGATCATAATGATCCTTAGGGACTGTCACATTATTGAATTTCTCACACTTAGAGAGAACATTTAAACCCTCTTCGTATCTCCCTTTGCTGAAGAGCCATCGGAAGCTTTCGGTGAGAGACCATAAGTAGAAGAAAACTAATATGGCTGGGATGTAGATGACTAGAAGGAGGTATCGCCAACTCTGAAGCCACCAGGATAGAAGGGTGACAGTGACGCCACCGAGGATGAACATGGTGTTGAAGAGCAGGCTGACGAACACTCTGCCCTTCGGACCGACCAGTTCCAGAGCTGTAAAAGAGAAAAATAATGCATTAGGTTGGTAAAAATATGAATAATAATAAAAGCAGTTTTCTTGATTTAATTTTGAAATGGCCAATCTCAATCAATATTGGATAGTACTGAAATTACTTTTGAAGGAGGTTCTACGAATTAAAATATTATTATTCATACATTTGGTCTTAGAAATCTAGGTACATACTAAGATATTGTATATGTATAAAAAGAGGAAATGAAGCGCGTAATGGCAGATATTTGTCGTAATTTGTCATATCATTTGACTATGAAGTACTCTACTCTAATAATAGTGTAAAACTCTTCGTCGTTCGGCACAAATTTTTCGCTTGTTTTGTGAGTATAACTCATCCCTAGTAGAAATCATGGGGTACATAGAAATTTTCTTAGCATTATATAGAAATTAACTCAGCGTCTTTATCACGATATAAAGAGCTAAGCGACGATGTAGTTATACTTAGTTAATAATATCCTCTCTCTAATCTGTGATCCTTTCGGAAATTTACTCCTGGAACTGTAAGTAAATCCCTAACGGATACAATGGAATAAAAATTCTTTTCAAAAAACCGACTAGTGACAGAGAGCGTCGCATGTGGGTTTCGCCCGACATCAATTTTATTTTATTTTTTTGTAGTTGCGTTTGCGTTGAAGTCGTTGTTTTTATAGGCTAACTACTTGAAAGTCATTTATTAAATATTTTATTGATATCATATTTTTTTTCATGTTTAAGAATCAGTAGGTATACCAGATATTCTTCACTCCATATAGCTTTTTTGTACGTCAAGCAAATCTTGCACGTTCATTGCCTAGGCATAGTTGAAGCAAGAAAGTCAAACAATGATCTCCGGAAACGTGCGTTGCAGCAAAAAAGTGTAATTAATCATAAATAATTAATTACCCGATGTAAAGGAGGTGATGTCTCAAAATTATAAGGGGTTAAGATTTTTTACGTGACAAGGTTTGCTTATTTTTTTTTCACAGTTTATAAAAAATGAATCAATAAGAAACTAACTTTAATAAAACAATAATGAGATAAAAATAATGATAAACTAATTCCAGGTGAACACAGCATGCGTTTAAGGTGTTCACTATTTTTTTATGAATCCTCTATTATGCGAAAACGAATTTGTTCGTTGGTTTGTCCTTCAATCACGTAGCAACGGAACAACGGCATGATGTGATAGATAGTTATTATGACGTAGGCATCCGTTAAGGATTTTTGAAAATTCAATCCCTAAGGGGGGAAAAGGGGGGTTTGAAGAAACGAACTTAAACGGACAAAACCTATTTTAAAACATTATACTTACATTATTATAAATTCCGTAACCTAAATAAGAAATTAAAGGAAAGAGAAACGATAGAAACGATATTTTAAATTCACCCCGCTTTGAATCAAGACAATAAGAGAATAAATCAAGTAGGTACCTATTTAGAAATTAGAATATCCAATTATTTAATAACTAGACGATTATTTAAATTTTAATCTAAATATTACATGCAATATAAGCCTCAACAGCCCAACGGTTAAAGGTGCGGACTGAAAACTGAAAGGTCGCAGGTTCGCATCCCACCCGTTGCACTATTGTCGTAGGTACCCACTTCTAGCACAAGCTTTCTACTTATGTGGCGGGGATAGGAGGATATTACTAATATCCTATTAGTCATATTAGTCAACTTCAGCTTGGCTAATATTATTTAAGAAAAAAAAAACCTTACGTAGTAGGTACATATTTTCATATTTTGTTTTATATTATAAAATCCGAAAGTCCGTTTGTTTGTTGGTTTGTCCTTCAATCACGTCGCGATAGAGCTACGGATAGGTGTGATTTTTTGTATGGGTATAGTTCACGACTTTCCTTTTTCCAGGAAAATTCAGATTCCACGGGATTTTTAATAACTAATTCTACGCGGAAGAAGTCGCGGGCATCAGCTAGTGTTTATTAGATGCCAAATTGCCTGTTCTAACAAATGAGGTTCTAATGCAGACATTGTATAGATATTAATAGGTATAGTACGTTTATCTCACGAAGTTACGGGCGCTTTACTTGTGGTTACGTCGTGTACATGCACATTGCGTAAGTGTGCGTGCCTCTCAGTCGAGCCTAGGTGGGAGCGTGCGAGCAAGCTCTCGCTCACACTTATACAGATACGACACACACACAACCATGAGCCACGTGCCTTGAAAGAACTATTGTCAAAATACCTATACATAGGTACCTAAGCAATGTTTTTTTTCGTAGCGATGTGCTAGAAAGGTCTGAAATAAAGAACGCCCATTGCATATTTTGCAAATGCATCATTAAAGTTTACCATGAATATTTGACAGATAGTGATTGCAAAATGTTAATGTTTTAAATTAACATATTAATAATTACCTAGCAGCACGAACTGGGCTGAATCTTAGTAGGTTTACAAAGTTAATTAATTCTACATATTATTTATTTAATGGTTTAGTTCTGGCCCGCGATTTCGTCTGCCTACACCTAGATGTTTACAAATCCCGCGGGAACCTAGCCGCTCTATTTTTCCGGGGTAAAACCTGATAGAGGATAGAGTGATATATTTATGCCACTTTCCAAGTCCTCAACTATATTATTATAGTCCTTGTAATTCACGAGGGCACGTGGCTCATGGTTGTGTGTGTGTCGTATCTATTTAAGTGGAAGCGAGAGCTTGCTCGCGCCTGACCGCTCCCACCTAGGCTCCTGGCAGGCCCACACACTTACGCAATGTGCATGTATACAACGTAACCACATAAAGCTCACGTGCTCTCGTGCTACACTTGCAAAAACTCACATCAATCAGTTGCCCCGTCGCTGCGTGATTGACGGACAAACCAACAAACAAACACACTTTGGCACTTAAAATAACATTCTAGAATTACTTACTAATATAAGGTAATTGTTAAGCATCCAAATAAACAGTTAGTTAGGTATATCCAAACTATATTCTGACAAGGTTGGTACTGCTGCTTGTTTATTTACAGAAATAGTTTGGAAAGCAATTTTTCTCAATGAGTCTAACTACGACAGCATGACTATTTGAAGCTGTTTCTTGTAAAGATACTGCAACCATTCGACTGGAACTTACTTTACTTTACTTTACAAATAACCAGATTTATCAATTACCTTTTATTGTACTATTTTTTTAGTATTCATCCAATTTTAGCTTCGATAGAAAGTTATTTGATTGAAAAAATTGTACCTATCTATTGTCTAATAATATTATGTAGGTGTAGATTTTAATGAAAAAATTAAAAATTATTTATTTCATGTAGGCCAACTTGTAGCTCTTATGACACGTCATGACTCTACCACCGTTTCGGAATGCAGATTCTACTGAGAAGCCGGCAAAAAACTCAGCAGTTGCTCTTTTCATTACAAAATATTGCTATATTCGGTTCGATTCCCGGCGGTTGCAATTTGGGAATTTCTAATTTCTAAATTGTCTTTGGTCTGGTCTGGTGGAAGGCTTTGGCCGTGGCTAGTTACCACTCTACCGGCAAAGAGGTGTCGGCACGTAATTTAGCAGGCGCATTTTATCGTAAATCCAGATTGTTAATTGAACTACAAATTCAAACAAATAAATAAATAATCATTAAGTTGCGGAAGGTATTTGTTCAATGTCTTTTATTTCTATTTACGTAGGTGCATTGACGTAAACAACGCATAGGATACCAGAATGTCGTCCTAGAAACTCGACAAAGCCTTCCTCCGGGTTCCTAATGAACTATTGATTACAATCATTGATAATTATCAACATTGATTCATAAGTCATTCATAAGCATAAAGTGATCATAATCTAGCTATAAATAAATACTGATCGCACATTATATGCGCACGCGCCGCAAGACACTATGAACTATGCACGTTTGGTATCTGTTTTTCGAGCACGATAATTAGTAAATGTAACTTGAGCCTAGTTGAGTAACTTTACAATAGTTCTAAAAAAATTATAATAATGTACCAAAGCGTCTAGGTGTTGTACCTCTATGTACACCACATAGACGCTTTGGTACTTTATAAACTTTCAACATTAGTTTAAGCCATTGACGTAAGAGCGCGGTTGCAATATTAAGCTGCCCTAATTAAACATTAACTTTGTTTAACGTTAACTAATGTAGCCAAGACTGTCACTCCTGTACTGGCTTTTATAACCGCAGGAAAAAGTGCTTTCTAGACCCTCCTTGAAACGTTTATTGCTGACGTTATTCATCTCATATTCTCTGAAGGTACTGTTCTCAAAATGCGGTGCGTAAAAATGCGTGAGCGTTCGTAATGTGTGAACAGCATAAGGAAGTAAGCACCTGCCGAAGTATAGCTATATAGTAGTAATAGAACGTAAGTTCAGAATATGTACCTGACTTGATTGACCTTAATGTTTTATGCTACTCGTAAATCGTAGGCTGTGTGAGTATCTACTTGGATCTTAGAACATTGATCAGAAAAAATAGTTTATACAGTATTTTTAGAAACGTATTTCTGTTACTTTACCGAAGCGCTTGAGTAACTCTGTAAGAACAACAAAAATGTGGCCGAGAGTAACACATTTTCTAACTCGTCAAACTTTTTTGAAATAGAAATAGAAATATTTTTTATTCAAATAAACTTTTACAAGTACTTTTGAATCGTCAATGAATCTATCACTGGTTCGGAATGCCGTTCCTGAAGAGCATTCCGAGAAGAGCCAGCAATAAACTCGGCGGTTGCTCTTTTCAAAAAAAAATTTTTTTTACAATGGATAACAAAACTATGCTATGTATACTTAAATATATGTTATAGTTAAATTTACTTTAACTAAAAACGACTTCAACTTTAAGGTTAATAAAAAAAATAAACTTTAAGGTTACTGATGCTATAATAGTCGGAGGTGATAGACCCATTAATGGCGATCTGATTTATTCCTACAGGAACCTATCGCAAACTAAATCCCGTTATGCAAATGTCTCGCATAATAAGCTAGCTCATGGAATAGTCTTTACTATTACATATTATAAATGTGAAAGTGTTTTTCTTCGTTGATTTCTCCTTCAATCACACAAAGGCGGAGCACCGAATCGGAGTGATTTTTGCATGAGTACAGTTGAGAACTTAGAGAGATAGGCTACCTTCTAAATCGGTACAACGCGGATGACGTCGCGGGCAAAAGTTAGTTCAAAACTAATGCTCGAATTACTGCAATGACTCCATTTGCGACTCTTTCAAAGATTAAGGTCAAGCGTCATCTCTAATTATGACCTCGTATGCTAGATACTCTACTATTCTACTTCTCAAAGTTTAGACTAAAGCGTTATAAGAAAAATAAAAACATTACTCAAAACAAAACAGGCAATGTTAACTCCATCCAAAGCCGGCTCCAGAAACTCGAGCACAATGAAATAGAGCGTTATAACAAACAAAAAACTTGATTCCTCCATGGTTATAAGGAAAATATAAACTGTATCCAATACAAAACAGGCAGTGCTAACTCTATCCAGAGCCGGCTCCAGAAACTCGAGCACAAAAAAAATTTCGTAGTTCAACAAAAATGCTCGAATCACACTCCGCAGACTCCATTTGTTACTCTTACGAAGATTGAAGTCAAGCGTCTTAATACTTACGACCTTTATTTTTCTACTTTCCAAAGTTAAAATTAGAGCGTTATAAAGAAAACATAAAGTTTACCTAAAACCAAACAGGCAGTGTAAACTGAAAACTCCTCCACCCAGAGCCGGCTCCAGAAACTCGAGCACGATGAACATTTCGTAGTTCAACGAAATTGCTTGAATTACACTCCGCAGACTCCATTTGTTACACTTACGAAGATTCAAGTCAAGCGTCTGCATACTTACGGCCTTTATTCTTCTACTATACTATTCTACTTCTCAAAGTTAAGAGCGTTAGCCAGGCAATACACGTCCGATTTTGTTTCCGATTGTCTGATCAGGCTACCGGATCGTATTTACTCGATACACATCCGATTTTTCCGTCAGGCTTTTTCTGAACTCAGTCGTTCCCGAGCTATCATCCCGAGTGCTTGCGTTTGGAGCAAAGCAGAAGAAAAGAAGATGGATGACGAGTTAATAGAAATAGAAATATTTTTTATTCAAATAAACTTTTACAAGTACTTTTGAATCGTCAATGAATCTACCACTGTGCACTGGTTCGGAATGCCGTTCCTGCCGAGAAGAGCCAGCAATAAACACGGCGGTCGCTCTTTTCAAAAAAAATTTTTTTTACAATAGGTAACAAAACTATGCTATGTGGTGGGTTTTATTTCACCCGAAACCCAGGGTTGTAAGTCCCGGGTTAGTTTGCGAGCTAATGGACTGTATATTTTTGGTTATTTTTACTTCGATAGTTTCTATCTCTGGGCAAACCTTCACCATCAATCGGCGGGAACGAAATTAAGTAATCCACTTACCCTTTTGATGTCGTCGGTCTGCCTTGCCGAAGGTGGAATCAGCCGTGTCTCGTCGTATGCATATGCCTGGTTTCGATATGGTAGAATCGTGTGGGGGGACAGCACTCGATAGCGAGCGGGCGTGGCACCCGAGGCGGTCTTCGAACAGCAACTGTCCGCCGCTTGCGATGACGGACGCGAACGAACAACGAAAAGAGGGTGGATCGATAAAATCGAACCCACAGAATTGACGGTGACCCGCAGTTTGCCCAGATTGTCTAAAACTATCGAAACAAAACATTTCTGAACACTATGTATACAGTGTTTCCACAATAAAGTTTCAAAAATGCAAAACAATCCAATGCATGTTAAGACAGGCAGGCAAAAGCAGACTCATTCCCGTTGGTGGCACCCGTTCACGAGCATGACGCAGGATCCAGCCATTGCTTCACTCAACCATATTTGAGGGTACGTAACAACCCGCACCACACGACACCACCACAGAAATTTTAAAGAGACGAAAGAGAAAGAAGAAAAAACGTCGCTATTTTGGATTCATCCAATCAATTTGACAAGACTTACTGAGAGTCATTTCTATTTAAAACATCCAAAATAATTCATAATACTTAATAATAATTTTATTATTATGAATTATTTTATTTTATTATTATTTTTTTATTTTTTTTTCATAATTTTCGCCCATTATTCGAACCACAACGATGCGTCCACACAGTGTTAACGCTAGATTTTTTGGGCCCTAAAAAATCCTAATAAGCAAAATTCCGCCCTAAATTTAGGGCTAAAAGCCCTAAGTTGGGAACCCTGACTGGCAAAATCGGAAGGAGTAACCGGATGTCTATTTTGTCTCATACTAGAAGTATGTAGACCGCGCCTTCAGACAATCGGACCGACAGTAAAATCGGAAACGCCTCGCGCCCGTTTCCGACTCGGACGTCCGATCCGGTGGCCGGATCGGACGTGTATTGACTGTTCATACAAAGTAATGGCTTCAGTGCCTTCCGGTAGCCTGATCAGGCTACCGGATCAGACTATCGGATGAAAAAACCTGACGTGTATTTCCAGGCTTATAAAGAAAATATAAACTTTACCCAAAACAAAGCAGGCAGTGTAAACTCCTCCACCCAGAGCCGGCTCCAGAAACTCGAGCACGATGAACATTTCGTAGTTCAACGAAAATGCTCGAATCACTCCGAAGACTCCATTCGCAACACTCGCGAAGACTAGAGCCAGGCGCCGTCCGTATCTGTCAGAGATGAGACCGGTCAAGGGTATGGAGATGAAGAACCCGGCATTGTGGACTGTTCCGACGAGGGAGCGCTTCCAGTCTTGACAGCCAAGGTTGAACTGGAAAAGAATATTGAATAGAAATAGGCGTTTCTTCTTCTCTGTGACGCTCTTGACAGAGCAGTCAGGCGTCAGAACGTCATCGATAGCGTTAAAGGATCCCATTAAGGTTGTTGAAAACTAACACTAAATAGTGTCACCAAACTGGGCTTCCGTTTCTCTAAAATTATTAAGGGATTTCATCTATTATAGTCTACATCAATTGGATAGTTTTGGTTCAATCAATCCATGTAATAATACTGGTAGGTATACCTAAACCTGTCTTTAGATTAGCGCTTTTCATTTTTTATGAAAAAATAATAATTTAACGCGCACTTTACGAGCTAGTTTTCTTTATGCGACTTCAGGATGCGTTAATCATGTTGTCGCTATTAATTTTATAATAAAAACTAGATTTTAATTCAGATAAATGCAATGTACGGTCCGTTCATTACCATTGTAATCATCATCATGCATTGTATTAAATCGGTGTATTATGAGTATTGTCGCTTTAAGATTTTATTATTCCTGTAATCTATGGTTGAAATGAAACTTGAAGCTGTGGCTGCAGTGCGAGAAAATGCACATACCTACTAAGTAAAAGGGGATTTTCCAAGCAATATAGATATATAACATTTTATAACATGACCACTGCCCAGGTTTTGCCTGCAACTTCGTTCGTGTGGATTTGGCTTCTTAAAATCCGAATCGATTGAAGGACAAACCAACAAACTGAACAACGACAAACAAAAACAAACAGAAAAATAGTTAATAAAACCGCTCGTAAACACAACCTCTACGTACAATAATACATCCTATCCTACGAATCCTATTAATCCTACGTCCTATTTCCTATCCTATTAATACGAGTGTTATAAATGCGAAAGTTTGTGAGGATGGATGGATTTGAATAACCGACCTTTTGGACCCTGACCAATTTGAATAACCTATGTTTTGGTTTTATTCGCCTTAATACAGGGGTACTTTGAAAACGAAAATAGGGTTTTCCCAATTTCCCCAAAAGAACAGTTGAAAAATTGAAAAATCAAAATTGGTAATTTTGTATTGAAATTACCACCTCCGATGGCGGGAGCAAAGCCGCGGGTAAAAACTAGTTAATACAATCATATGTATTATTTGCATTGTTTGGAGCAATAATTAAGAACAAGTTCCAATTTGGCCGTTTCACGAACGCCAAACACGTGCAATTTTAAACGCATTCTGCATCACTTAAATCATTCTCGTATCTAGATAATCACTTTTTACGCTATTTAGTCAACTCGATAACGTTACATACTTACTATGTCTTTCTAGCTCGATAACGTAAAGCAATAGCGAAATAATATTTGTAGTTAATATAATATGAGAGAATACATTAATACAATTTTTGAGCTTCAATAGCTTCCAAGTTAGCCCGCTACCATCTTAGACTGCATTATCACTTACCATCAGGTGAGGATTATCTTGATATTTCCCACATTAACATTTCAGTAAAGTTTTTGCTAAACTGATTTGTAGATATTAGGTACAGATTGTAGTAGATATTACAATGTTAGACTTAGCAACACAATAATAATTATGGGCTTATGCGGTGCAATAATAATCACCAGATTAATTAATATTTACGTATTCATAAGCATAATATGTAATGCAGTAGGTATATATATTATATATGCTCAGCGAATGTATATGCTGCATTCCGCGTCTAATACATATAACATTTCGAACTTGGTGCGAATCGATTACGTCTTAGCAACTACGTCTAATGGATAGAAGCGTCGGAAGACTTAGGAAATACTGAGTCAAACCTTGAAGCTTTAAGAATGAACAAACATAATGGTATTTGCGAGGTATCTATTGTGTCTCGACCTAGCCTAGATGTGTCTAGATATCACAGCACCCCATCCAATAGCCACATTTCCTCGATAGCCCAACGGTTAAAGGTGCGGACTGAAAACTGAAAGTTGCACTATTGACGTACCCATTCCTAGCACAAGCTTTTCGCTTAATTGGAGCGGTGAGGAGAATATAAGTCAAGTTCAGCTTGGCTAGTAGCGGGCTAACTTGAAAGGAGTATTGGCAGTGTACATTCAACCCATACCCCTAATCGGTTTCTACACGCCATCGTGTCGGAACGCTAAATCGCTTGGCGGCACGTCTTTGACGGTAGGGTAGTAACTAGCCACGGCCAAAACCTCCCACCAGCAGGGCGATTCAGACCTGTTCGATAACATACCGTGTCGATAAGGTATTAGATATCGATCTCTTTTTGTCGTGTGGATTCAGAGCGAGCGAAATACATATATGTTAACAAACCGAATCGATCGACAAATAAGTTATCGGAAGGGTCTGAATCGGGGGGCTGATATGTGATGCGAAAGTGTGTTGGTTTGTTCGATTGTTCTTTTTTCCTTCAATCAAACTTCAACAGAGCTACGGATCGACGTGATTTTTTGCATGGGAATAGTTGAGGACCTGAAGAGTGACACAGGCTACTATTTATCCCGGAAAATCATAGAGTTCGCACGGGATTAGGCAACCTTAATCCACTCGGACGAAGTCGCGGGCATCAGCTTGTAAAAGTAAATTCCTTCAGACATTCATTCATTCATATTAAATGAGAACAAATAAGTTCAAGCATTTATGTCGCAACGCTAGTTTAACCTCTGTAATGGCGTAAATATAGTAATTTTATGCATTTAATTCTACGCTTCGATGTTTAACATCTTTAGCGGTTGGTTAAATGCTAAAAGGTAACAATTCAACACATTAAACATATAAAAATATTATAAATGCGAAAGTTTTTTTGTTTGTTGGTTTGTCCTTCAATCACGCAGCAATGAAGCAACGCATCGACGCGATCGAACCTGGAGAGCGACATAATAGGATACTTTGACTCCGAATAATCAAAGAGTTCCCGAGGGATTTTTGAAATCTTATTCCACGCGAACAAAATAGCGTTCTAGGAGTCTACGAGTAATCGGGGAACAAACAAAAAAAAGATTGTCACGAATTGAAAACCTCCTCCTTTTTTGAAAGTCGGTTAAAAAGTTATCTGTGATTACGGATGGGACGACATTTTTTAGGGGTTTAACCTCAAAGCCTCTTAAAGGGTGACATTCAGGAAATACAGAATTTACTAATAATATTAGCATATGCATATATAATAATAAATTAGCATATAGTTTGAGAAGTAAATATAACACTGAAAACCACGACAAGGTTATTATCATATAATTCTTAGCATGTCAGGGTTATGTAATGGTACTAAGCATTAAAGTAAGTATACAAATCGTATATGGACATGACAAATTGTATGATACAATAGGGATGTTGAAAACTGGTCAAATTAGAAACTATTTACTATTTATCAAACGTCTAGTATAGCATAGCTTGTATGAAATGGTGAAGTGTGACGTCTGTATAAGTCTTTTGTCTTTTTCTTATATGTCTATCTCTGTGCCGAATTCCGTCAAGATGGTGCGGGTACCTGTGAAATATATGAGCCAGACAGACAGTTACTTTCGCATCTTTGTTAACAAATCTTTCCTATTAATATTAATCATCACGCAGCAACGTAGCATCGTGGGTATGGACATAAATTTTTGTATGAGTGTCACCTTATGTTAAGTGATTACCACCACCCATGAACATTTGTAGCACCTGAGGCACCACCAATGCGTTGCCGGCTTTTCAGGAAGTTGTTGGACCTGGAGAGTGACCTACTTTAATAGCCATTTTTGTCTTAGAACAAAAGGGTTCCTGCGTAATTTTTAAAAACCTAACCTAACTAACCCATTAATTAAAGTATTACAAATATGGATTGGTAACGTACCTCTTTGACAATAGAATGCTCCTCAAAGTAGATATACGAATCACACTTGATCTCCGTAGAAGTGTCGAAGAAGTGGGGGGCACACGTGTCGTTACTGGAGAAGGCATAGTCGGTACTGGAGAAGTTGAGGAAGGGCGCGTACCGCAGACATTTGGCAGGCGTACCGTCTTCTTGGTACGGAGCTGTGAAGTTCGCGTCTTGGTCTACGCATTCTGGTACCGCGCACCTGAGAATGGAACACAATATTCAAAAAAGCTGAAGTGGAATTGGGTGGGGGACATAGTTCGAAGAACTGATGGTCGTTGGGGTCCCAAGGTGCTGGAATGGCGACACCGCACCGAGAAGCGCAGATAAGTCGCAGAGAGAATGTAATAATATTAGGAAGTTTGTTTAAAGATTAACAATAATAATGATTCATTTCAAAGTTTTTTTTACTTACTTTCTAGTTAATATTAAATTGTTAAGCTAATGGGACTGAAATATGTATTACAGTTAGTTATAAAACCTGCTATTTACGAGTATTTTCAGTTAATGCATGGTTTAGTTATTTATTTAAAAAAATATTAAGTATGTAATATGTTTTCAAAGTATGTACTTGAATTAAGGATTTTTACAGAAAAACTTTGTCAGGCTTGGATATAAAAAGGTTAGATAATTACTATATATATAGCTACTCGTGCTGATTCACTGATTGACTGACTGACTCACTGACTCATTGATCACCTCTCCTGTAAAATTTTGTATGGAAAAATTTTTTTTCACTGACGGTTTCGTATAGAGGACAAAAATTCATTCGGAACAAAAATATGGAGAGAGCTGATGATTGAGGATTTCGGAGACGGGTGAGGAGCACCGGCCAGGGTATCGAAGATAGGTGGGGGGTGTTCAACCAAATGTCACTCGAAACCTCATCCAATTGGCAGAGAGCCGAAAAAAAACTCCAAAATGGCGGATTCAAGATGGCGGCCATACAAATTTTGTTTGTGTCTATCTCGGAGAGTATAAGAGATGGAAGAGTGGTTTCTTGGCAAAAGATGATCAGGAGCCAAAGGTCCACTTGGTGAACAGAAAAAAAATTCAAGATGGCGGAATTTATTTTTTTCCATACAAAATATATGCAAGACTTTAATACGGTTCCTTTTCAAAATTTCTGATGGTTTCGTAGAGAGGACAAAAATTCATTTGGAGGAAAAATATGGAGAGAGCTGATGGTTGAGGATTTCGGAGACGGGTGAGGAGTACGGCCAGGGTATCGAAGATAAGTGGGGAGTGTTCAAACAAAAGTCACTCGAAACCTCATCCAATTGGCAGGTAGCTGAAAAAAATCTCCAAAATGGCGGATTCAAGATGGCGGCCATACAAATTTCGTCGGTGTCTATCTCGGAGACTATAAAAGATGGAAGAGTGATTTCTTGGAAAAAGGTGATCAAGACCCGGTAGTTAACGTGATGAATAGAAAAAAATTCAAGATGGCGAATATTTTTTTTTTCATATAAAATGTATGCAAGACTTTGATACGTTCCTTTCCGCTGATGGTTTCGAATAGAGGACAAAAATTCATTTGGATGAAAAATATGGAGGGAGCTGATGATTGAGGATTTCGGAGACGGGTGAGGAGCACGGCCAGGATATCGAAGATAAGTGGTGGGTATTTGAACAAAAGTCACTCAAAACCTAATCCAATTGGCAGAGAGTCGAAAAAAAATCCAAAATGGCGGATTCAAGATGGCGGCCATACAAATTTCGTCGATGTCTATCTCGGAGACTATGAATGATGGAAGAGTGGTTTCTCGGAAAAAGATAATCAGAACCCGATGGTCTACGTGATGAATAGAGAAAAATTCAAGATGGCGGATTTTTTTTTCATATAAAATGTGTGCAAGACTTTGATATGTTCCTTTCCGCTGATGGTTTCGTATAGAGGACAAAAATTCATTTGGATGAAAAATATGGAAGGAGCCGATGATTGAGGATTTCGGAGACGGGTGAGGAGCACGGTCAGTGTATTCAAGATAGGTTGAGGGTGCCCAAACAAAATCACTCGAAACCTCATCCAATTGGCAGGGAGCTGAAAAAAATTCAAAATGGCCGATTCAAGATGGCGGCCATACAAATTTCGACGGTGTCTATCTCAGAGAGTATAAAAGATAGAAGAGTGGTTTTTTAGAAAAAGATAATCAAGACCCGAAGGTCTACTTGGTGGCCAGAAAAACCGCGGTTCGCTTTAGCGAGCCGCGCACCCACGCGCCCTACTAGTTATATTATATTATTGGAAGAAATTTTTCCAAATTAGCTCTAATGTTCCTATAGTTATAGCCTATAATAGTTATCAAGAGTACTTTATCATAATGCATATTTTAACGCATTTTCACGTTCTTATCGCAAGAAAAATAATTTCTATACTTAAAAAGTTTCTTCACTGGATAAGTAAAACATAAACGTGACTTTCTATTAGTTGATAAGCGAAATTAAACCATATTAGATTATGATTTTCATCACTTATAATATTAACAAATTTTATAACAATTAGGGTGGTTCCTGGGACGGTTAGCGAAAGTTACGATAAATATATTACCTAATTATTTATTGTTTTCGAAATCAGTGTTTAAAGCTGCGGATTTTTAACCATCTTATTAGAACAAATAGATAATTTTGTACCATTAAATAATATAGCATAATCGCAAAGCTACAAATAATATTTCACAGCATATAATTATATTAGTTCTCGTTTTATATGCGTTTTGCTAAGTCTTAATAGCTCTACGATGTAATCCTGAGGGTTACAAAAGTTAATATTTTTGAGGTTCGAACATATTATTAGAATTTTACGAATTACGAATGACATAAATTATGTATTTACATTCAAACTTAGGATTAAGAAAAGTCTTGAAATGGGATGTTGCCTTGGTTAGAAATAAATTATTTCTCATCGATTATATTATTAGGGTCTTCCTAAATGAGTAAAATATACATCTGCTGTCAGTTTTAAGTGTGATAACCATATCATATGTTAATGACCTCACAATTCACTATTTCATATAAGCTCCCGGACCCAACAATGTGCGCGTTTTGACGCATGATAAAGAGTTCTATTATTTTCCTATAAATTTTCCCATATCAGTTCCCTCGTTATAGTACCTACTTGTACTACGCTTGCTTTATATCGATTAAAATAAACCTTACCTATATCTGAGATCCATAGCTTCGAAGTTATACACAGATGAATACATCCCAGCCAGCAACACAGGAAATAAGATTAGCAAATAATTCAAAATATTGAACTTCCCGAACGGCCCGAGAATTTGCAAAATATCGTCCACTGTCACCTCACTTTCTTTATTTTTTTCTGGATCCATTTCTTTTTTTTAAATAATATCGATGTATATGGTGTATCGATGTATACGGTGTATCGATGTATATCGATATGTACGGTTTTAGCACATTACTATTTTTAATTAAAATGACTCGTATTTTTTAATTTTATTCGAAAATCGAATATGGATTTGAATTAAGAACGCGACGTGATTGCAGGCTCGCCCGCCAAGGGTATAGTGCGCGAGAGCAGTTGGATGTAACATTTTTATTGTAAAACAATTTTTTACATTGCATTCGCTTATCGTAGGTACTTACTGACCAAGGCATAATTTCTTTGGTCATAAACCTTTGTAACTGTTAGCTAGTAGGTCAATCAGCAGTTTAAAGTAGGTAACTTTGATTATGGTTCGTGACCTTCCGTGATTTTTTGTTTTCGGTAGATGTTTCGGTGTTAACCGCAATATTTTATTTAATCTTACAGATTACTTAAACGAGCAAGCAAGCCTATTTTTTTATTTAATAGCCTCACAATCTCACCTCATGGTAAGTGATGATGCACTCTAATGATATGGTAGCGAGTCAAATGGATAGTTGTTTGGCAGTTTTTAGGGTTCCGAAGAAAACAACTGAACCCTTAATATATGATCGCTCCGGTGTTGGGCTATCAAGGCCCTTTTTCTCAGAAACGGCTTGAGGTACTAAGTTGAAATTTACTGAATACAAAGGTACTTTTTTTAAGAGATCTTCTACATACCTACTACTTATTTCTAAATGTTTTTGCAAAATACAAAATTAACCGGTTTTTTTGATTTGTGGGCATTATTTTTAAACATCTGACGTGCAAATATAGTTTAATAGAATTATAATATAAGTAATAATGGCATCATTTCGATCGTGTAATATTACATTAGTAACTACCTACGTAGTTTTCTTTTGCAATCGTACCATTTTCTTGATTTCTTCACGAATTACAACGATTTTCTTCACCGAATCACGTAAAATCTATTTTATTATTTATGTATAGGTACTTACTGAATGTAAAACCTTTTGAAAGTCAAACAATAGAATATCATAATTTTTATTTGTGTAAAAAAGAGATTTACTTAATATCGAATCTAAAACCACGAAGGATTATACTCGTAATTTTAATTCAAAATAATTACGTAGTATTAACCACACGCCTATTATGAAAGATTAAAATTATATTAAAATCGGAAACCTTCAAGCGTTGGTGAACTTCTTTAATAAAAAACAAGTATAAAATATTATGAAAAAGATAGGAAAGTCAGCAGTACTCAGTAGGCATGATGGTAAGTCTGTATTTTATAGAATCTATATACCTAATATGGAATATTTACAAAATGTTTATTTTGTTAGATGACATAAAATAATACAAAACTCAATTATAAATTAAAATTAAAACCTATCTAACTAATAACTAATATCAAAAATAAAAGCTAAATATAAACCATATTGTCTAAACCACTGGAACAAGGAAATAAATGTGCCCAGAACGCTGACTGCGTTACCTCGCTGAATGGCAAAACTTATATGATGTTTATATGTTTCAAAAACAAAAAACCGTACCAAAATCGGTCCATTCGCAAGGGATGGACATGTCAAACCTATAACGCCCCTCCTTTTCCATTGGGGGTTAACAAAAATAACCTCGGCCCGAACGAATGTGAATAAAGTATTAGTGCAGTTTTATTTCAGCCCCACTTTGCCTATTTGGACTCATACGATACTTGGGACTTGTAGATAGCGATCCCTCGGAGTCAAAAAGTTTCAATCCCACAAAGAGCTTTCTTTGGTTATACGACTGTAGGGATGTGACGTTGAGTTATGTCGAGCTTTCTGAAATCCTACTATATAATATTATAAACGCGAAAGTTTGTAAGTATGGATGGATGGATGGATGTTTGTTACTCTTTCACGTAAAAACTACAGAACCGATTTGGCTGAAATTTGGCATAGACATAGATTATAGTGTGGAATAACACATAGGCTACTTTTTATCCCGGAAAATAAAAGATTTCCCGCGGGAATTACAAAACCTTATCCACGCGAACGAAATTGCGGGTATTCAAATAAATTCAAAAATTCAAAATTGCATTTTCTCGTCTCTAGGAATTAGTATTTTTAGTTTAAGTCACCATTTTTGTTTTTCATATCATATGCTTACTTATACTTTTTATATTAATTTTATACTTAGTCTTAAGTTCTCTGTAAGTTACCAAATTGTTCTTTGAGAATAGATTCTCGACAAATTCCGTTTATCGATACACATGCTCCGGACTTCACTGGCCTCTTAGCCGGAAGTGCAATATCGGATACGTGGTTCACGACAATACGACAAATACACAAATCCTCATACAAAGAGTAGTTGTGATAAAATTTAAATGTGTGCAAATCCTATTTTCAAGTTAGTCCGTTGAACAGATTGCGAACGCAAGCAACTATTTATTTAGGTAGAGTACACAATTACATATATCCGCATAGTGTGGTGCGGGTTGTTACGTTCCCTCAAATATGGTTGAGCGAAGCAATGGCTGGATCATGCGTCATGGTCGTGAACGGGCGCCACCAGCGGGAATGGGTCTGCTTTGACTGCCCGTCTTGACATGCGTTGGATTGGTGTACCTACGTATGCATTTTCGCACTTTTGAAGCTTTATTGTGGAAGCACTGTATACATAGCATAGCTTTGTAAAAGAAATATTTTTTTGAAAAGAGCAACTGCTGAGTTTCTTGCCGGCTCTTCTCAGTTGAATCTGCATTCCGAACCGGTGGTAGATTTATGACATGTCATAAGAGCTACAAGTTAGCCTACATGAAATAAATAAATTTTGAATTTTGAATAGTAGCCCAACGGTTATAGGTGCGGACTGTTGTCGTACCCACTCCTAACACAAGCTTTCCACTTATTTGGAGGGGATAGAGGGATATTCAGATCGGTAATTCATCACTGGTAACACGTACTGTTCGAAGAATTTAGTCTTCAGGCACTGAGGAATCTTGGACGAGAAGACATCTCGAAGTTTCCCGAACGCTGCCAAGCCGATTTTGTTTGAGAGTGTTGGAAAAAAAAAATATACTGCTCAGTGGTCCTACTCTACCAGCAAACTCTGCTGTCTATGGTATCTATGGTAAGTAGGCTACCCCTAGTCAGTTTCTATACGCTATCTTACCGGAACTTTACGCGTCATTGCCTGCATTACCTTTTATTGCAACTACATTACAAAATGTAATAACATTACATCTATACGTAAATAAAGAGGACGATTTGATTAATATTTGAATTGTTGTGGTGACAATATAATTTGCTATGATGGGTTATATTTTGCTAGATTACCCATCTCGATTTTATTATGATTGTTGTGGTTTTACAATAACTAAGAATAAACACCTATTGTGAAATACCTACTTAGATATAAATCAATCATTATTATATCTAAGCTTTTAACACTGCGCACAATGCCAGAAGAAATCCCCGCGATAGATGAAATAAAACATACCCGAAACCTCGTGTGAAACGCGATAGTTGCTAGCGTGTAGGAGTGTAGTAAGCGCCAAATACACAAAATTTTTTTTTAAACGGCTGGTCCGTCTCTTGGTGATACGGTAGTATAAGAATTTTATATCAAAATTTTGGCTCTATAACATGCAACACATTGAAAATAAATGAAAATTGGTTAAAAATTAGACCTTACTTCGCGATTTTTTTTGTTGAACTTTCATTATTTATGTTTCTACTCAGTATCATTCCTTGGAAATATGATGTAATGTCTATTTTTTTCGGATAGTTAAAACTTGATCTACTGCTGTAAAATTCAAATCCGCATTTGAAGATTTACCATCACACGCGCTCTTGAGCAGTTTCAAATGAAATGCAATTTCGGTGTTTATGATTGCATTGATAATTACTGTTATTATAAGAAGTCTGGTTATTATTAGAAGATGTCTGGTGTGAGCTAGTTACCACCCTACCGTCAAAGACGTGCCGCCAAGCGATTTAGCGTTCCGGCACGATGGCGTGTAGAAACCGATTAGGGTTATGAGTACACTGCCATACCCCTTCCAAGTTAGCCCACTACCATCTTAGACTGCATCGTCACTTATGAGTGAGATCGCAGTCAAAGACTATCTTGTCATCGATATTTTTTTTATAAAAAGAAAAGTTTCTGCATCGCACTGAAAGTCAGTGACTTGGGTCTTTTTTCATCAGGTTTATATTAAGCCTTTTGTTGCTTGCCTCGTTTGATTCGAAGAAATAATAAATTTAGCTTGAGTTAAAGGCGCTTAACAGTATTTTTTATCATAGCACTTTTCAAAGAATCTCTCCCTATAGGTATTTAATATTAATATTAATATTTATTGCAACTGCCGTGGCTTGTAAATTCCTTAGCTCATCAGATAGGTACTTGTTATGAGCTAAGAAAGCATTCACTTGAATTATTTTGACGACCTCCCTGGTGCAAACAGAGCGCTGTGGTCTTATAACTGGGAGGTCTCGGGTTCGATTCCCGGCGGGGGCAATTTGGGAATTTATAATTTCTGAATTGTCTCTGGTCTGGTCTGGTGGGAGGATTTGGCCGTGGCTAGTTACCACCCTACCATCAAAAACGTGCCGCCAAGCGATTTAGCGTTCCGGCACGATGGCGTATAGAAACCGATTAGAGGGTATGGGTTGAATCTACACTGCCATACTCGTTCCAAGTTAGTCCGCTATCATCTTAGACTGCATCATCACTTACCATCAGGTGAGATCGCAGTCAAGGACTATCATGTCATCGAATAAAAAAAATGTATTTCTAGAGTTCCTTAGCTTAAATGCAATGACACAGGCATAAAATGTCATAGAATCATTTAATTTCTTAGTAGATAGTAACGGTTTACTATTTGCTGACAAAATGTATATTAATGTAAACTTTACTAACTAGGGCTCTCAATCAGAAAAATCTTAAAAAAAATTATATTAAAGAAAAGAACTTCTTCGTACTTAATCCGGTCACAAGGGAGCAAAACAGACTGTTTCGCATAATAGGTTGACAAAAATCCAAATCTCGTGAATTTAAAGCTCTACTGAGGGCAGTTAGGCCGTGAGCACACTGTGAAATTAGATACGTGTTTAATGTTCAACACGGCGCCGCACTTTCGCTCTTCACAACATTTGCATAGAGCAGCCGACGGACAGAATCATGTTTAATTTTTGAATCTTTTCTAAGCAAGCGCGCTCTAATGTTGATCTCATTGCTTTCCATTCATGATTGTTGCAAGAGCAAGCTAATCCTTACTATCGTTGCTAATCCTTATAAATATCCTTATCCTTACTATCCGTACTAATATTGTAAATGCGAAAGTGTGTTTGTTTGTTGGTTTTCCTTTAGTCACGCAGCAACGAAGCAATTCAGGAACTCTTATTTTTCGGGATAAAGTGCCTATGTGTTATTCCAGACTATAATCTATCTCTGCGTCAAATTTCAGCCAAATCGGTTCAGACGTTGTGGCGTGATTGAGTAACAAACAGTCATCCATCAATACATACAAACTTTCACATATTTTATAATATTAAGTAGGATTTAACTGCCTCGTTGGTCTAGTGGTTAGCAAGTTCGACTAAGGATGACGAGGTCCCGGGTTCGATTCCCGGGTCGGGCCAAAAATGTATTGGGATTTCTATTAAGAAATTTTCAGTACTAGCCCGGAGTTAGGAAATCGGTGATGAGTCACCCCCATGCCTCGGAGAGCACGTAAAGCCGTCGGTACTGCGCCTGATCTCTTTCCGGTCGTGTCAGATTTTTCGCCCCATCGGACTATGAGAGTGAGGTGAATAGAGAGTGCCCCGGTGTTGGCGCACACTCTTGTGCACTATAATATCTCCCGCGCAGATGACTAATCTCTGTGGAGATTGACCGCCGTGGCCGGATTCGGTCGGGAGGACATTATTGTTATTATTAGTAGGATTTAATGTCATTAATGCTTCTGGGTGGCAGCTGGTCTGTACCGTGTTCAGAATTTATTCACCGCTGGGGGCTAACCATTAAGCGAAATACTCGTTTTCTTATGAACATATCACCAACTTCATTAATATCATATTATGGTTCATGCTATGCGTAAATATTATATAGCAAAATATAGTATGTTGCTTTATACCAACTTTACCCACATACAAAATAATTTCTTTTTAAAAATAAGCTTGTATTAAAAACCTTAAATTATTAAAAAATTAGCTATATATCGTCCGATTGGAATTAGGTGTTTTAAAACCCGGCCAAGTGCGAGTCGGACCCTCAAACGAAGGGTTCCGTAATCCGTACCATCAAGAATTAACACCAGCTATTATTATTAAGACCGAACAAAGTCAACAGTTTGTTGTATGGATACCCTTTTTGATTTTTACTTTTTTTTAATTATTTGTTATTATACCGTTTGGGCATGGAGCTCTAATTAAATCGGCCAAGTGTGAGTCGGTTCAGAACACAGTGTCCCTACCATTACAAAATAGTACCAGCTATTATTGTATGTAGCTAAAATGGAATAAAAAAAAATGTTTTTGTCAAAGAACACAGCGGACAAGTTGGCGGACGAAGTTTCCAAGTAGCAGGATCCAACTCAAACAAATTGCAATAGTTTCCCGACATTGGAGATTCACTTGGTTTCTTTTTACAGCAAACTTCGCTTTAAGTGAGTGCAGAGTGTACGGTGGTCTTATATAGCGTATGTATGTATAAGATATTTTTTTTATAAAAGAATATTAGCTGAACTTGACTTGTATTCTCCTTTCCCCTCCAAATAAGTGAAAAGCTTGTGTTAGGGCTGGGCCGGAAGACCAATGTTAGTGAAATGTAAATATTTTATAATGTTCTGTAATTAAATTCAGTCTCTTTTTCATTGTGTAATTTAACAAAACCTAAGCTCAAAATATGCAAGTAGGTACCTACCATACATAGCACAATTTTTAAGCTATTGCAAAGCTTCTATCGCGGGCCTTGAGCGTGGAGACCGAATCCAGAAATTCCGTAACGAAAATAACCTGACACGGGACTCCTCTACGGTGAGCCGCTAGATGGCGTTGATAAAAAATGCTATGCAATAGCTTTACCGCGGCAGTCCCCGAGTGCCACACGTCTTTTTTTTTGTATTTTTGTTACATTTAATTTTAATTTGGTATATTTAATTGTAAAGTATGTAAATGGAGACTAATGCCTTCATTATTGGGATGGGAAACCTTTTGCCAAAGTGGCGCTAACTAGTAGCGTAAATTTTTGTGAAAACCCTCATTCCATCGTGTTTTGAACATTTCAGACTCAAGAAGTTCAGTAGGTACTAAGGTTGTTAGTGCAAGCGATATCAATTCACCATCGCGATAAATTCGCTATCAGGCAAATCTGTTTCTAATGACATCTTAGGCATCTTATACCGCTTTGGGAAACTCCGCTCTGCCACGATGTTCCTTGGCTTAAACTAGATTTGTTGGAGGAAGAAAATAAGCTATAGGATGCATTATTGAAGCTAAGGAATTGTATAGTTACATACTTTAAGTTTTTCCCCTATTTTTTGAAAATTTATTTACATAAATCTTAATTAATATTATAAATATGAAAGTGTGATTGTTTGTTGATTTGTCTTTCAATTACGCAGCAACGGAGGAACAGAATTGCCGGAATTAAATACGGATTATCGACGCTTTACTGTGTTTACGAGTACCTACCTACCCACTATGTAGTAAGTAGTATTATATAATATTAGTAGTAGGAATATTATACCTAAGTAGCAAAATGTTGTTTTTTCTCTTTCTTTTTTAAACTTAAAAAATACTTGTAGCATGATATAATGGTGGATTTGGGCGTAGTTATAGGAGCGTTTATTTCTATAACGATCGTATAATCCACTTATAGTCAACTTGTGCTTGTGAAATGCTATTATAAGTAAAAGAGTGTAATACAATGCCTTTATAGGAGCTTTATTAGTATTGATAGATTTATAGTGGTTTTATAGTACTACTTTGCTAGTAGGGTATTTACGGTACCTACCACACGATACAAAACATGCATTTACAAATAGATATCTAGTCTTTTACCAAAATAACCCTTCTAGTTACCTAAACTCCGTCGGGTTTATTGGAAAAAGTGAAAAGTTTTTTTTTGTATTATCATCTTCCAAAAAGACATGATACAACGGTGTTGAATATCTTAAAATTGCTGCTTTCAATCACACAAAGAGCCGTTACAGTTTGCTTGGGGTTAGTGGTGGCAAGAAAATATATCGATAAAAAAATATCAAACTACTATAAAAACTAATTACTTTTACAATAGTTGCATTTATAAATATAAATAGTCTTATTGCTAGAGCTTGTCGTTTACCCGAAGCTATAAATATTGTTGTAGTTAATAATTACGCTAGATGAAAAAGGTAGTGCCAAAGTAGCACAAATAAAGCCAAAACCTAAAAGAAGGAGAAAATGGAGAGAATTTTGTTTTAAATTAATATAGGAACTCAACAGAATCTCCTTTCCGAACCGGTAGTCTTATTATAGAATCTATTAGAGTTTTCACTTGTCATGAGAGTCCTCAAGTTGGCCTACATGAAATAAATCTGTTACTGTGTGGAAATACACGATTTATTTATGTAATATTTAATAAAATAAAATAATTTTGAAATTTGAACTGATTTACCAATTTACTGATTTAACAATTTCGTCTGTCAATTTTTTAACGATAGTAAACGATAGTTTGGCATTGCATCACTAAGGGACGATCTAGAGAAGTGCAATATTTCGGCCGCGACCCGAGTGTTGTCTGAACAAAGGGGTCGAGCGCTGCTTAGTTGCATCCGAGGAAATCTCTGAAATGTACACCTGCAATTGTATACTTACTTCTGTACCCCTAGCACGAGTTTTAGTAGCCTTCGAAACTCGATGTTACCATATCGAAAAATTTTGTTAACAATAAGAGCGTGCTTTCGTAGAAAGAAGAAGCGGAGCGAGACAGAGAGCTGGACCCGAACACTTAATCACTCCGCAGACGACGAGGCCAGAGAAGAAGACACCAATATACCTTCATCCTCCCGGAGCTCAATAGGATGGCGGGATGATCGGTGGGTAACGCTGGAATGCCACAGTAAAATGCGAGCAGCGATCCTGTGGCTTTCTAAATAAGCGGGGACGAGCCCGTTGGGTTTTAGTGGGTATTTTGGCGGTTACAACGAGTCCCACATACCCGCTCGTCTTCACAAATGGGCGGGATGCGTAAAGGCATTTCCCAACGTAAAAAGAAGGTAAGAGAGTTTGAAACCTAACCTCTTTTTGAACACGCCAACGACAAAATACGATACACGACCACAAATGAAGAAACATTAACTTCTTACCCTGACATTATAATATCGAAACTCACGGAAATCATCAACATAGTTTTCGAGATGTGTGAAATTGTACTGAGGGTGGTACTGATATAACGAGAGTTGTTTATGATAATAGCTAGGTATAGCGTTATAAGAGCTAGGAACATCAGGAGAATTAGGCAGTGAGAGGAAAATTACGTTACCTCATAGCTTTATATTATACAAGGTCCAGACAGCTAGCATCCGGGTATTATTCACCGAATGATAATGTTTAGAATTTCAGGTAACAATTTTGGTACAAGTTTGCTTCGTCTAGCACACACAACCTTGGAGTTTTCTTCTCCTCGTTGTCTTAAACGATAGTAGTCCAAAACTGGATAAGAATCTTTTTTTTTTTCTCTTTATTTAAACTGACACTTAGGCTGAGATCTATACTGTACTCTCACTCAGCTCCGCTTCAAGACAGAGTTAAAACGAGATAGATTTATGTCAGACCATATCTATGTCTCGTTTTAACCTCTATCTTGAGTCTGAGCTGAGTCAGAGCATGCTCTATAGATCTCAACATTAGTGACTATGTAGCTCTGTTAGTTCTAACTTGGATAAGAATCTCTTGTAAAAAAACACAAAACTCGATTTTACGGCGTTCAACAGCTGCAAGCGACTCGCTCTATTTTTTCCATCCACCTATTCATAATTTGGGGTCTTCCAACGCAACGTTTCCTATGCGAGGTCACCATGCGAGGTCACTATTTAAGCACCTTATGTAACCAAAGTGTCCCTTCGTCCTCGCAATACTATGAGCTGCCTCGGTCATTCGGATTCTCCTATGCTGCCCTCGTAATTGAAAACACAGTAACTTAAAGGTAACTTCTATTTAACTTACTGTGTTTTCAATTACGAGGGCAGTATGGATCTCTCTCATTTTTAACCGACTCCCAAAAAAGGACGAGGTTCTCAATTCATAAGGATCTTTTTTTAACCGACTTCCAAAAAGGAGGAGGTTATCAATTCGGCCGGTATCTTTTTTTTTTTTTTTCTTTTGATGTATGTTCCCTGATTACTCGAAGACGCCTGGACCGATGTGGAAAATTCTTTTTTTGTTTAAAAGGGTATACTTCCCAGGCCCACCCATTATCATCAGGTCAGGATCTGATTATGGGATCCTGGAGAAGTCGAGGGAACTCTTCAAATTTTATGGGCACAATTAATATACCTATTATAGTGGCGCTTGAAGTCGGTTATGTAAAAAGAATTCTTAGGTTTATATTATGCTGAATTGCATACCAGTATGTAACTTAATGTTCCCATACGATATTGTATACGATGCGTACCTACCTACCTTCATGAAACTGATATCGACTTTATAAAAAACCGCATTAAATTATAGGTAAATTTTTTCAGATAAAAGACAAACAAACAAATCTCTTTTTTTAATAGACAGACAATTAGAATATCTGGAGCAATCTCTCATTAAAATAAAAATTGTAAACACATAATTCTTTTCTTCATTTCGTCTCAAATACACTACTAGTACTGCTAGTACCTACTAACAGACAACAAAAATCAAACCTCGCTTTGCAGAAATATGAGCACGGTGAATATGTGAATATTCAACTCCTGTGAAATGAATACATCATACTCTTTCATACTGCGAAATGTGTGGTCGTTTTCACACTCCAAGGGACACTGTTGGCAAAAAAACCGCCACCCTCTCGTGGGGAGAAGCCACGTATAACGTTCTCCTACGCCAAAGTGTGAGACCACTGAATTCACAAATGGACGCACATTTGCAACAAAGATTCAACCCACATACAACTTATTTTTTTAAAATTAACTTTATTCCTTTACATTATGTATGTATTTAATTTGACAAAGTTTTGTGGGTTGAAACGTCTAATGTGCATCCAAATACGAATGATGCAAATTGAATAAAAGTTAATAGGTATGTTAATAGTTACAACGTTTGAAACGTTTCATGATTTATGTAATGTTATGTGCACCTGCATGGTGAATATATAGCAACGAATAATACATATTCTGACAAAGTATTTGTTGCATTGCAGTTTCCCCTATAGTTAAAAAAGCTCTTTCAGCTCTGCTTTTTCAGGAAGAAATCTGCTAAAAATCCCTGAACTCTTAAGGAAGAGATCAATATAATTTATATGATTTCTGCATCCTTGGCTAATTTTAGCGTATATTGGGAGGATTATGTCTTCTCGTTAGCGTATTACTTTATTACGGTTTAAAATGAGACTGAGAAAGGGATATTATTTTTCAGGTTTTAAAAAAATGGTTGAAAAAACACGAATAGTACGTTGTGTGCACTTTTGCGATTACTGCAGGAGAAATTAAAGTTTGTGTTCAAATAGTCATTTTTTGTGCCAGGCCTGACTAAGTACATTATTTAGTAAACCCTAACCCACTAAACAGATTGATTGCCATAACGACTTTTAACTAAAATATATTTTATTTACTCTCCTATACCTTACACCTATAAATTACCCAATTCAACTCAACTCAGCAAATAAATAAGTTCAAAAATATAAAAGTTTAAAAACTGAAACTCAACTGAAACTGAAAGCTTCAAAGAACGAATATCTACTTCAATTTTTGTTGTAAATCGGTCTAAGAGGGTCTATTTATCGTGAAATTGGGTAAAGTGTTTATTTTACGTGTAAAAGATTCTTCAAGTGAACACGAGGAAAACCTATTCGGCTCCAAAAGCACACGGAACATGCTCTTACAAACTTGTGTTAGAGTTTTAATGGGAAATTGAGTTTTTCGGGTTTTTCTAGTCGGAAAACCGCTGCCTGGGCTCAATGTAGTTCTAAGAAACGAGTAAAGTAGGTAGTGGTTCTAAGCAAAGAGGTTTTCCGCAATACCCCTACAAAGCTAGCCGGCCATCTTAGATTACATCATCACTTACCATCAGGTGAGATCGCAGTCAAGGATTGTCTTGTGATGGAATAAAACAAGTGTAAATTTTAAAATTTAAAACATCTCAGACTTGTGAATTAAAAAAAAAATGTAATTCGCTATTTTGTGGTGGCGGCCATCTTGGAATTTCAAATCCATTTATTTAATTATTTGAAATTATTCTATAATATACTAATCAAGCTCTTTCATTTGATACCGATATTGAGGGAGTTGTGAAAAAATATGTGATCCGCCATTTTGTGGCGGCGGCCATCTTGGACCGATTTTCATCAAACATAGCTAAGAACACTCCCAACTAATTCACCTTTCAGATACACACACACACATAGAAACGTCAAACTTATAACACCTTGTCTTCTTGTGTCGGGGGTTAAAAAAAGGTAGGTACCCTGTGTCTGATATACCTACAGACTGATTTTAATAATAATATTATAGTAGGCTACGTTATACCTTTGAATAATTAAGAATATT
Organism: Hipparchia semele; assembly: GCA_933228805.2. NCBI lineage: Eukaryota > Metazoa > Arthropoda > Insecta > Lepidoptera > Nymphalidae > Hipparchia > Hipparchia semele. The sequence goes on along the minus strand of OW121727.1, from coordinate 11,279,850 downwards.
AATGAAGCGTCAGGCGTCAGTCACACCATTATGAATAATTACGCTAGAAGATCGTCATTATAATAATTTCATTTGTGCATTTGGCCTCTATCGAGATTACCTCTAAGATCTCGGATTGAATTAGATACCTACTTACATATTAGATACCTACTTGCATATTAAATACCTACTGGCATATATGGAAGGGTATTCCGAACCAGTGGTAGATTCATTTGACGATTCGAAAGCACTTTGTGAAAGTTTATTTGAATGAATATTATTCTATTCTATTATTACCTGCATTATTACTTATTATAGTTAGCCTAGATTATTTAAATATGCGGAAATAATGCACTCTCTATTCCCTTACTCTCATAGTCTCACGGAACAGAAATCCGACACGACCGGAGAGAGAGCAGGCGCAGAACCGACGGCTTTACGTGCTCTCCGAGGCACGGAGGGGATTCACCGGACACCGCCAAGTTCCTAACTCCGAGCTAGTACTGAGAATTTCTTGACAGAAAATTCAATACATTTTTTTGGCTCGACTCGGGAATTGAACCCGGGACCTCGTCATCTACAGTTGAACTTGCTAACCACTAGGCCAACGAGGCAGTTCCGAATCATAATAACGATCAACACACTTCTCCCATCTCAGTTCTTCTCATCTTACGTCTAGGTCACATCATAAAAGAATGGCTATTAGGTGGAAAATGGTAGGGAATAAGGATGCGCCCTTCGAGTGTCTTTCATATTAAAAGATACATAGCCATTTATATACTTTTATTATTAAACAAGCCTATGTTAGCTAGCCTAGTTCTTAACACTGAATAGAGTTTCTATAATAGCGTTAATACGTAAAAATTCGTTTTACAAAACCGACTTCAAACGCCTATAAAATTTGAAGAGCTCCCTCGATTTCTCCAGGATCCCATCATCAAATCCTGACCTATGTGAGATGACTATGGGAGCACCTGGGAAGTATACCCTTTCAAACAAAAAAAGAACTTTCCAAATCGGTCCAGGCGTCTTCGAGTAATCGGGGAACATACATAAAAAAAAAGATTCCGACGAATTGAGAACTTCCTCCTATTTTGGAAGTCGGTTAAAAATAGCTCGGGATCTCTTTGATAGACCGGGTGACAGGCTATTTTTTTATACCAACGAAATCATTATGGCGACTGTTAAATCCAATTTTCCGTAATCTCGTTACGGTTTTTAAACTTTTTATTTGTCGCTGATATGGTTTCGCGATGATGGATATATTATACCTACCTATTAATCTTGCTGCCATTCGTACCTGTACGCAATCTTGTCGTACTCGCGCCGCCACTCGCGCATACGGCATACCTAAGTAATTACTTAAGCTCGGTTAAATATTTAGCCTCGTAACTCCTGAGACGCGGGCGCGCGGAGCTAACGTGTATATAATTGAGATCCGTTTATATGTCACGATTTACCCAATGTTTTATACGATACGATCAAGGTACGACATTCTGGGTCCGACTTCGCAGTTCCTACAAGCCGGTGCAGTCACACGTTCTGCAAAACCCGCAGCCGAAACCTCTGTAGCATGATAGTTTTCATGTAATAGTTTAATATGATAGTTATTTGTACTTATACAATCATGTAATAATACTCGTAAGTTTTGCACGCCAGTTATATGGCTGATTGTGAATTGCACTACGGATAATTGACTATTAACGAGTGTTCCATAGTAACGAATAAACTACTGAGCCGATTTTGATAAATGAGATGACAATTGATGCGTTATGATGGTCTGGGTGACATAGGTATTTTATACGAAGAACATCAACATGACGGATGTTACATGAATTTTTCCATAGTCGAGTTACAGATTTTAAACTATCATCCTTGATTGCGTATGCGACAAAATCTACTCTGCGTTACTCAAATCACAGCGAAGGAGTAAGTAATAGCACAAAATAAAAATTTAAATGCACACGACAAAATAGGTACTATTTTGTCGTATCATGTAAAAATACCTAACTACTTATAGTAGGAACGATAACAGGAGCGATAATACAATATGCATAAGCTTGATGGAGAGTTTGAATATTAAAAAAAAATATGAAGAACACTTATTTTACATGTAACTTGAAGTGTTCTTAATTTATATTTTTTTAATTTATAAAATCTTTATAAAATTAATCGATTAACTTTATAAATCGGTAATGTAGTCTTTAGTATATCTATAGCCTAAGTATTCAAAAGAAGAAAATCTTATCAAGTATTATTGTTGTCAAGGTTATATATAACAGCATAGAGTAAATGAAAAATTTAGATGGCATACTTAACAAACGAACTAAAACAGGTAAAGATTTAAGATACAAAAGCTTTAAATATGAAAGTTTTTGCCTTTTAAAAAGCCAAAAAGATTCAGATAGGTATGCTCCACCAATCTTTTTCTTACTTTGTGCTCGAAAAGGAAACAAAATTAGTATATTTATTAAAAAACTTTATTGTGAAATTAATCCTATTTAAACAATGTGATTGATTCATTTATACATAGTACTTATTAATTCGAGAGTTTAACAAAATAACTTATTAAGTATCTCAAATACTTTGTATAAAAACAAGCATATTTTAATACATAGTTAACTGTGTAGAAATATTAAGTATTGTTATTTGACATTTAGGCTATACTTTAGATTTAGAGAGAGACGGATTTAAGTCATTATTCTATCTCGAAATCGAAAGTAACGTCTAAAATCCAATCTTATAATCTATAGGTAGCATATAAACTTAAGTACCTACCTAAATAATTGATTGTACACTGTCTTTGATTCTACTTTAAAAATTAAAAAGCTTACTATCCACAGACTCTGAAATTGTGAAACAAGGAAGGCAAACATACAGTTCGTATAATATTAGAACAATACAAGTAATACAGACACACTGTTGCATTTTGTTGCATAGCCTGTAGACGACCAGCCTTATCAATGCATTTCAATAATCGTAAATAACAATAGCAATTCACACTTGCATTAAAGAGTCAAGCAATAATAGCACAATTGGAATTTTTATGACAATAACGATCCGGAGGCGTGAAACTAGCGGACACATTTTTTGTATAAGCATACAAATAAGTCGATAATAGATGTGAAACTTTTTGAAACCTTTTAAAAATGGACAGAAAATGAGCTGCCAATAAGTAACACCAAACTCATCTACAATTTAACGGTTATATATAGGTAACATAGGATAATCTAGGCTTAAACATTTTCCCAGCCGCGGGATTGCCTAAAAATGATTATTACAATGTGATAATCGTGATGACCTCCAATTACCAATGAGATGATGGCTAAAATGCAGTGCTCCAGATTGTCACTATTGATTTATTTTTTCTGCAATCGACCCCAAACCCAGCTGGGGTTTTAATCGCAATATCACAACTGTGATCTTATTTCTGAGAATGCCGATTTCTGCAACATATTATGTGCGTGACACTACAACAATTGTTGGCATCGCACATTTCAATACTTAAAAAATTTCGATGAAACTGAACAAAGATTTGATTTTTTTTCATTAGTGGGATGTAAAATATAGCATAAAAGAAGCCATTTAAGCTCATAACAAAAAATTGTCATTTTTGAGTTTCGATTTTCTTGGGGCCGTCGATTTATTCGCGAGGTCTCCATCCATTTGTTTCTTTAGTCTAAGTGTAAATTTTTTAAGAATTTTGGTCCCATTTCACCTTTAAACAACAGCTTATTGCCTAAAATACTGTCGAATAAATGTCTGAGTTTTGGAATAAATGTACAGTAACCTAATTAATACACAGGCAATAAAGCTAATCACACGCATTCATTACGCTAAACTTTTCCACTAGAGTTAGAATTTAATTGAAACTCGGCACATTTTGGAAGGTTAGTAGCATTATAGCTACATACCTATCTACCTATTAATTATTTATCTAATGCGAAAACTCAAACTTTAGTGAACAAGTTTAGCAATAGCATCAGACCAAGCACAGAGTGGTAAGTAGCTTTTATACTTATAACCTAATAACTTAAGAGAAGTTACTGCAAACCGAACATACAAACGAAGTTTGAATATTATTCCAGTCAAACTTACGAGTATTAAATTAAAATCTTGTAGACACGCTCAAGAAAGTATAAAATGTACCTAATACCAATTTATTGTGTCTGATGTGTCAGAATTCTATAAAATATGTAAAAGTTACATGGGATTTATAAGTAAATCTTAAAAATATGTAACTTTAAAACCACACACTTGATATTTTTATGAAAATTCATAAAACCACAGACACATAAATGAATATGATATAGATATTAGTTTTCAGAGATTGTCTTATCTACATCTTCTTTATCAACCGATAGATGTCCACTGCTGGACAAAGGTTTCTTGCGTGGACTTCCACATGCCTCGGTCAGTGCTTCCTGCGATTTTACTATAATGGCGTCGGTCCACCTAGTAGCGGGTCTTCACATAGCATGTCTACGTGATTTAATTTACTTTGATTGGTATATATTAAAATAAGAATCAAACTTACTCGTAGTTCGTATGACGCTCGCTTATTATTACACAAGTATACACGGTGAAATTTCATTCCCCGTAAACCCTGAAGGAGGTGAATGTGCTCATGAAACTGAACAACTTTCCCCAAGGAACATAGGTCGAAATATGAAAAAAAAAAAAATTGGACCCTCCATACAAAATTGACGATCAGGTGATTGATTTACTATGGGAGGTCCAAAATTTTTTTTCATATTTTGCCCTTTGTTCCTTGGGGAAAGTTGTTCAGTTTCATGAGCACATTCACCTCCTTCAGGGTTTACGGGGAATAAAATTTCACCGTGTATAAACATTAAAATTCTAAGTACATTTTTCATAGAAAAATTGTTATTATTTTTGGTTAAATCTGGGTTACATAAGATCATTTATATATAATCTTAATATACTTTTGATTAATATTTTACCATGACATGATAATCTTTAACGATCATAATTAATCAAAGGATTTCTAATTTATCAAGAATTACAATAAATAATATTTATAATAGTTATTTTGTAATAATCATACATTCATTAATTACAAAAGCGTGACTTGCTGTGACAAGAAATACGGGGTTAAAAAGGATAAAGTTAAATCACAAGACTTTTAAAAGCCTTGTACACATTTGCCGAATGCACTCGGCCATTCTATGTACGTACAAAAAATGCAATCTAAGTTGGTCAGGAAACAGTCACGAGTGAGTCATGTTCTCGTAAACATGCACCTTAAATAAAAAATATTATTTACTGCACAAATCAAGAAATAATTGAAATATTTTTATTTTTTAGTGTTTTCATTCCCTTTCCTTGTTGGAAAACCTAGCTTCGGACCGGCTTAGTGATATCGCGCCTCTAAAGGGCCATTTGACGTTTCCGTGTTGAGTGCAGTCAGCGATGCCGACTTTTATTGGTTCTCAAGAAACATCAATTATCAAGGAGTTTTTACAATTGGCCGACAATCGCCGCAGGCTTTGGGCCAATGAGTACCTTCCCTTTAATAAAAAGTATGCCCAGCGTAAAATAAATTCAGTGTAAAATTGTATTTCAGCGGGTAGGTAAGCAGTAACTGAAAGGAAAACATTGTCTATTCATAATTGGAACTAGAACAATGTTGCCAACAATTTATTAGTATGAGCATGAAAGGCCCTATTGTCAGCTTTATACCGGCAACATAAAGAAAAGATAAAAACGCCGTTCAAAAACTTATTAAATTCCCTTTGAGTAAGCAGCTGCAACACCAGTGAATGAAGAAATAAAGTTTTATATTACTGATATACTAAATCCAAGATACACATTTTAGTATCACTGTTTCGAGAAAAAAGCATTAAGGGTCTAGATTTGAGACTATAGAATAAATATATAGAACCAGCAATTTATCTGTACATTATAGAATAAGTATGTAATAGAAAAGAAATAGACAGTTAAGATAACTACTACGGGTCTAAGCTAAAATACTATAACTTCCTCATAAACTGAACTGAGTATTGAGTTTTACTATTATATGGCTTTTTCAACTTACACGACAGGTCAATTATTTATTATAATAAAAACCAGCTTATAACTTTTCAGTTTTCATATTTTACTTTATTAAAAAATAAAGATGTTCGGAACGAAAATCCTTACTAATATTAGAAATGCGAAAGTGAAGCATGTTTGTCTGTTGGTTTGTTCTACAATCAGGCTGCGACTTGCATGGGTATAGTTAAAAACTTGGAGAGTGATACAATATGCTACCTTTTATCCCGAAAAAAAGAGGGTTTCGCGGGATTTTTAAGAACCTAACTTTACGCAGACGAAGTCCCAGGCAATAGCTAGTAAGTACTACTAAGTACATTTTTCAGATTTTTATTAACACAAAAATGTTGGATAAGTCTCTGCGTATCTATAGTATTAAGTATCAATGATTTAAGTACATTACTTTTTGAGATTTTTAAGTTTTTCATATACCCAGGAAGTATCTTTCGCATCGTATGAATGAACTCGGAAAGCTTTTTAAAATCCAATATGAGAAAGTACCTGAAAACTGTTTCGTTCTGAAATAGCAGATTAGATTTTAAAACGGCTTGGAAAGGTCATACCCAGGGAGAAAGGGAGATAGCTCATACCCGGGATTAACACATAGGCTACATTTTATTCCGGACAATTAAAGAGTTCCCGCGGTAATTGAAAAATCTTAATCCACGCAGCACGTGTGCATAGACACAGAGGCTATGGTCTATTAACTAAAAAAAAAATAAAAAAAATAAACGTTTCTTTCTTTCTGTCTTCTTTTCTTTCTTTCTATTAAGAAAAGTATTTTATTTACTAGATGATGCCCGCGACTTTATCCGCGTAGATTAGAGTTAATGTAGCCTACGAGTAAATCCTGGGTATGAGCTATCTCCATGCCAAATTTCAGCCAAATCGGTTTATTGGTTGCGGCGTGAAGGAGTAACGAACATTCATCCATCCTCACAAACTTTCGCATTTATAACATTAGTAAGATAAGAAGTAGGATAAGATGAGAAAGTGTGTTTGTTTATTGGTTTGTCTTTGAATCATGCCGTAACGAGCAAGGGATTGACGTGATTTTGACGTGTTTTTTTTTTGCATGGGTACAGTTGAGGACCTAGGGCTAAGATGCGCACCGCGAGAAAATTTTGTCTACATGTAATCTCTATGTGAAACTCTATGGAGATTCACGAGTGAAAGTGTAGACAAAATTTCAGGAGGGAACCAGCTAGTATGTCAGAAGAATCTAGACGGCACGAAGCTAACTCTTCTCAGAAATTGATTTTTTTCTTAGTATTTTCATAGCCTTTCTTTTGAAAAACCTAGCTTCGGACCGGCTAGGTAATATCGCGCGTCTAAAGGCCGATCTACACCGGAATGGCAGCGACCGGCAGCGGTGCCGCACTTTCAGTATGAAATAATTTAACTCATAATCGCTTGAAAAGCTCAAAAACGTCACGCGGCCGGCTGCGATCACGCGACCACACGCGTCAAGCGATACTGGCCTTTAGCGATTATGTAGATAAAGTTTAAAATTATTTCACACTAAAAGTGCAGGCAGGCAACTCATGTTTGTTGGATGGAATCCTTTCGAAGTCTCCTTATTTTACCCATTCGTCTTCCTCACATAATATCCTCTTTAGTCTTCCTTCTAGATAACGCTTCAGCTTCTTCGATGGTGTCGGGTAGCCTAACGTTCCTGGTTTCGGGCAACATTAGTACCAGTACGCTGGATATGAGGCACATCCCGCCGAAGAGGACGGTCGGCATCGACTTGTGGTACTGTGACTGAAACAAAATAAATGCCTTCAAGATACGTCCCTACTATAACAGTACCTATGTATATTGTTCTACTATGTACACCTACAATTTCTTCAAATCCCAGAAATACCGGTGTTTATCTCAGGTCAGTACCGAAATCCAGATATTAAATGTAACTATTAAATTTAAAAAATCAAAAATCCGACTGCGTAAAAATTTAATTTTAAATAAAAACTGAAAAGGGAAAGACAAGTCCTACTTAAACAGTTGAGACCCATTATTTATTGGAAGGGTTTGAACCGATCTAGACCTTAATGACTTGGAAGAACGCGGGATCGGCTTTCAGCGTAAAGGTATATGACGTCATGGATTGTCGACGGTCAACTTGATTGTCAAGTTACCTTGTGTACTATACACTTGTTGTACTTTACGAAATAAATAATATAAGTGGATACAGTCTATTAATTTGGCTGCCCAGACATCCCTAACTTCAAAAGCAGGGCACTTGGCGCCTCTATCCGGTTCGAAGGACCACGCTCCAATTGCCGATAAGGGGCCCTACCACCAACGTTAAAAGTAGTATTATCTATTTCAATATTGTTTTGAAATGTCATATTATTTTAATGACGTTTATCTTACTCATTGTTTGACATGCTAAAACAATAGTGAATTAATACTGGCTTAAGCGTTGATGGTGGGCCCCTAGATGTAGATTAAATCGGTTCTTGGTTCACGTACGTTCTTGTACGTTGTACAATAAATCAAATCAAATCAAAATTTCGACCGTTCCGTAGAACAAAGTCTCATTTGCTAAATTCATAACTTGAGATTTGAGCCTTGCAGATGTAACTTTCAAGGTTCAAATTTCAAGTTGTGAATTTAGCAGACGAGACTTTATTCTACGGAACGGTCGATTTATTTATTTCATGTAGACCAACTTGTAGCTCTTATGACACGTCATAAATCTACCACCGCGCCGGTTCGGAATGCAGATTCTGCTGAGAAGAGCCGGCTAGAAACTCAGCAGTTGATCTTTTAAAAAAAAAAAATTTTTTTTACAATAGGTAAAAAACTATGCTATACGTTTACAGTGTTTCCGCAATGAAGTTTCAAAAATGCAAACGTAGGTAAATACAATTTAATACATGTTAAGACGGGCAGACAAAGCAAACCCATTCCCGTTGGTGGCACCCGTTCACGAGCCTTCTTCTTTGTCCTCGCCTTGTCCCGTTACGCGGGGTCGCTACGTTGTACAAAAGTGAAAAAAAAAAAAAAAAAAAATGTTACCAGTAATGGCGTCAGCGGCGCAATGAGCGATCCTATCCTGCCAGCCGTGGAGCACACGCTGATTAGCGTCTGCCGCATGTTGGTCGGGAACACTTCCGACACGTAGATGTAAACCGAGCTATACGTTAACGTAACGCTCCATTTGCCGATCAGATATAGGGGGATGGACCACAGATCCGCTGGAAAAAAAGAGATTTTCTTTTTCTTATATGAATAGTGGGGAAACGAGCTGGCGGGTCCCTGATGTACAATGATTACCGCCGCCCATGAACACTTGTAGTACCAGAGGCACCACCAATGCGTTGCCGGCTTTTCAGGAACTTATTGGTTCGCCCCTTGAATAACCCCATAATTAATAATAAAATTTGACCCTGAATTCCTTGCCTTATTTTTTTTGGACTAGCTGATGCCTGCGACTTCGTCCGCGTCGATTTAGGTTTTTAAACGACTTTCAGAAAAGAAAGGAGGTTCGCAATTCGATTCGTCGGAATCTTTTTTTTATATATGTTCCCCGATTACTCGAAGACGCGTGAACCGATTTGGAAAATTCTTTTTTTGTTTGAAATGGTATACTTCCTAGGTGGTCCCATTGTCATCAGATCAGGATCTGATGATGGGATCCTGGAGAAATCGAGGGAACTCTTCAAATTTTTATAGGCACAATTGATGTACTTTGTAGTGGCGTTTGAAGTCGGTTTTGCTAAAAGAATTTTTACGTTTATATTACAGTGCAACCTTAATATAACGTACCTCAATATAACGACTTCCTCGATTTAACAAATTTTTCGTAATCCCCTTGAATTGTCCATAAGAGTCAATATAAAATATACCTTTACATTGCGAACATTCTTTGCGTACAACCTCTTAATAACGAATTTTCAACTATCAAGAAAAAGTATTCATACCTCTAATTAACGAATTTTGCCAACCCAAAACCTTTATATAAAGTTTCCACCAATAATATAACTGTTAATCTTATAATGTGATTCATGTCTCGACATGTTTCGACACGCTTTTGTTTGTAAAATAATCATTGTTGTTCGTTAATCAGAAGTTGTTCGCTATAACAAGATAAGTACATACGTAATATTGAGGTGAATAAATTTTACCTCTTTATAACGAATTTTAGACCAATCTAACCTCAACATAACAAACCTCAGTTCAACGAATTACTTGATATTACGAATATTTTCTTGTTCCCCTCCGATTTGTTATATCGAGGTTGCACTGTATTACTATTACTGGAAGAGCGGCAGGCAGGCTAGCTTTGTGCAGATACTTTTTAAACGTTTGTATGGAACTGTATTATATAAAAAAGACGAAGGTACCGGCCGAATTGATAACCTCCTCCTTTTTGGAAATCGGTTCATAATATATAATTCTTTCTTAGCGGATGCCTACGTCCTAATAGCTACCGGTATGCCAAATTTCAGCTCGATTGGTCCAGTGGTTAGAGCTGCACGTTGATAGATCAGTCAGTCACCTTTGCCTTTTATATATATTTAGATACTGGAAGAACGGCAGGCAGGCTAGCTTTGTGCAGATACTTTTTAAATTTCGTTTGTATGGAACTGTATAATATCTGATTCATTAATTATATTATTATTTAATGATAAAAGTCAACTCCGGTCAGACGAAAATAAAAAACCTAAATAAGGTTATCAACATTTCTGAGCCGCTAAAAGTGTAGATAATTATGCCATGCAGTCTAAGAGTGATCGCCATATACCTTAACGTACGCACGTGTGTTATTGTTTCACAATAAAAAAAAACTAGGTCAATGTACAGACGACGTTTTATTCATAATTGAAATAGAGATCCGTAAGTTGAATTAACACTATTAGTGTGAACGTGATAACGATAAGGTCAGTTCCAATCACGACGTCACACTGGCTCCATAGTCTAAAAATAACAGCTACAGAGGACAGCTGGACAATTGCTAAATGGTGCATCAATCATTGCTTTAGTTTTAAGTTTAAAGAATTTATTCTCAAAGAACAATTTGCTTACTTACAGAGAACTTAAGACAAAGAAAAATGTTGAATCCTAATAATAAAAAGACTAAGTCCTAGGACACAGGTATTTTGAAAATGCATTCTAAGTTTTTTTTAAAGTTACAAATGACTTTTCTGTAACAATCAAATAGAAGCCTCTATAGCCCAACGGTTGAAGGTGTGAACTGAAAACTGTAAGGCCGCAGGTTCGAATCCCACCCGTTGCACTATTGTCGTACCCACACCTTAACACAAGCTTTTCGCTTATTTGGAGGGGACAGGAGAATATTAGTCAAATTCAGGTTGGCTAATATTATATAAAAAAAAAACTCTTGAAGCAGTTGTGTATAGTAGTGCTCCTTTAAATACAGTTTTCGCACCATATCTTTTTGTTCTAGACGTAGGCACTTGCAGGTTTGGGTGAATTTATGGTAAGTATATTTGCTGCAACAATTTAGCATTTTAGCCGGTCGTGAGGGAGAATCACCTAATTCTGTATGATTGCAATTGTCACATTGTAGCTGTCATTTTTAGACGATCAGAAGCGGGATTATGGATTATCATACACTGTCGACTATATCCCTGGCACTGTTCTTGATCTAACTGTCAATATTCATCTCGATACATCGCCAGCTTACTGTTGGGCAAAAGTCTTTCCTCGAATGGGAACGGTTTAGGCCATAGTCCGCCAGTCGCCACTCTGGCCAAGAGTGGATTGGCAGACTTCACATGTCTTTGAGAACATTATGGAGAACTTTCAGGCATGCTGCTTTCCTCACTCACGTGTTTTCCTTCGCCGTTTAAGCAAGTGATACCCACGACAACGCAATCTTTAGGCGCTTTAAAAAATTAAAGAGCCTAAAGATAGCGTCATTAAAAGATGATCTATATTTCCGTAGTTTCTTGACGATTACAATTTTTTTTAAACATAAATAACTAATTCAAATTCTCCGGGCAAAAGGTCAAGCCCGACAGCGGCCGCGCCGAACGACGGGGTTCACATTAGACTTTTAGACACATGACATCAATCAACGGAACATGGACTCCATCTAATTATTATTTTTTACAATTATCTAGTCCAATATATCTACCTAATTTCTGTTTTGCAGTTTTTTTTTCTTCTTTTTTAATCAATTCCTTATGTGCCATCGCACACATAACGTCTATTGTACATCAACAGACGTTATATAAAAGTTATTTCATACTCACATCTCGGCAAGAAAGCGAAGAGTATACTCGTGATCGCACACGTAGAGTAAGTCACAATCATAGTTTTTTTTCTCCCGTACTTGTCCAACACAATCACCACCACAATATACGCGGGTATCTCCACTAGCACAACCAACATAAAACTCACATACTTATTAGAACTTAAAGACACTGAGTTGATCGACAAACCGTAGTAAACTAACGAACATGTCAACCACAGGAATGAACATATAATTAGCCTTTTCCATATAATACTGGAACGTATTGCTTTTGAGAGCTGAGATTTCTTATCCTCAGTTTGGTTCTCTGGTTTCAACAAAGGATCACTTAACGAATCCAATTCCAACATTTTTGGGTCTAAATGGTTGATTTTGGCAGCCTTTTTCAATGTGGTGACGGCTTCGTCTTTTCTACCTTTGCTTAGTAGCCATCTTGCGCTCTCGTTCATGAACCAAACGTATATTCCTACTATAATTGCTGGGCTGTAGAGGATCAGGATGTAAGTCCTCCAATTGTCCACAAACCAGGCGAGAACAGCAATGAGGACGACACCCACGACGAAAGTCATGTTGCACATGGCTGAGACGATGACGCGCTGTTTTATGCCGACAAGTTCCACCGCTGCAATGAAAGAAAATTTTAATTTTCTAAAAATATAAACTAATGAAAAAAATTCTTTGACAAGATTTTCTTACTCTATAAAACCTGGAAAGCATGAACAATTTAAAGATTTGGGCTTAATCTAATATAGCTATTTGTGAATTACTTGATTCTCCGTTTCTCTTTTTTGGTGTTTTGGTTTTAAGTTAGTTAAATGTTCTAAGGTAGTAAGTTAGCATTATATCAACAAGAGTCTGAGACAGTTTTCACGTTTCGTATTTGTCCTTTTTTTAGTTTACTCTGAGATGATGATAAAGAGTAAATCCGAATAATGGTGCAACATTTTGAACCTATTATGTTCCCGGTTTTTAATTAAAATCTAATTCTCAATCGTTATTTCAAATTCAAGATTTTATTTTATCATCTAACCGCAACCAGTTAAACTTAAATAAGTAGCCAGATTTAGAATGACTACACTAGAATTTTTTTTAGTGAAAAAACAGGAAATGACATAAAATCAGAAAAAAAAATAAAGACAGGTCATCCAGTACACTTACCAAAAACATACGCTGACGGATATAGACCACCACCAAACGCAGCTTCCAAGAAATGCAACACCAGATACGTGATATAATCCGGTGAGAAGGCCCTCGATATGCCAAAGATGAAGCTGGCAGTGGCGGCGATGCCTACAGCAACTCTTCTTCCGAATCTATCTGAGATCGCGCCGGTCACAAGCATGGCTGCGAACATTCCCGAGTTATGCACGGTCCCTACCAACGCTCGCTTCCATTCTTGGCACCCTAGATTGAACTAGATAAGAAAATTGATTTATACAGTATCTGTCAGGTTACCATAGCTTTACATGTCGATGTGGAATGTGGATCTTGTTATGTTATATGATCACAAAGACGATGGATTCAGTGCAACTAACGATTTCAAAGGCGATGGGAAGTCTTACTTTTACTTAAAATATGTATCAATTTTGCATACGTCACCAACTAACAACATTTCATGATAATAAACATCTCTGAACAGTAATCATTGTTTTATCTTATTCCCATAAAAATCATCGCTAATGGACAGTGATATAAGTCCATGCGATATATGAATTTTAATTAATACCATTAAAGGTATTGATAGTCATAAATGTTTCACAGGAGTAATCGGCTTTGCATTCAGCTGCCCATAAGATTTTGTAATTATTTATTAATTGATTGTAAAATTGTTTTGAAAAAAAGCAACAGCTGTTGAGTTTCTTAGCGGCTCTTCTCAAAAAGATCTATTTTCTGAACCAGTGTACTCTACTACTCTACTTGTACTAACCTCTTTAACAAACGACCTTCCCTCCTCATAGACAAAACCGTCGCAAGGAATGGTAATATTAGTGAACTCTTCTGGAAGACACTGTTCTACTGTCCTATTGTGTAAAGGCGCGTATCTTGTGCATGAGTCTGGGCGGTTCTTCTCCACGTCCATGGGCACTGCGTACTTCAGCCAGGACGTGTCGTTGAATCTTTCTTCACAACCTGTGACCTTGCACCTGCGGATCACATTTATCATTACTAAATGCCTAAGTGCCATCTGCTAGAGCTATAAATAAATTGGGAGATAATGGATCACCCTGCTTCATCCCTCTTCTCTCATTCTTTACTTTAAATATATCTATTTCTACTTGAATATATTATATAGTCTAATCCTTAGTATTTACGTATGAATCTACGATGAATAACCGATTATATAACTCACGCCACAGGCCAAGAACCTAAGCTACGATAATATTCTATGGACGATGGAGGCGAAAACTGTTGTGTTCCAAAAAAATTTTTGTTGTAATTCAAATTAATTTATCTTTTAATTATGCGAAAAGGTTGTCTTTTTATTCCTCTATTAATTAATACTTTTATAAGTCAGCCCATTGACTGCAATATCACCACTGTAAGTGACGATTAAGGTGTTTATGATGGCAGCAGGCTAAATTAGAGGGGTTATGGAAGTATTTTAATCGGTTTCTGCACGGCATCGTCGGTTGAAGCCTCCTACCAGACCAGTGGCAATTAAAAAAATACCCGGGACAAAAATTCGAGGCATCGTACAATAAATCCTACATCAAAACTCACCACTGTGGTGCCAGGAAGATATTTTTTTAAAGACAGAAGATATTTAATTATGTGTCGCTCATATAATGAAATAGCAAAATTTGATATTGATATTTTTGATTCCAGATTTTCATTGTTTTTTAATAAATTAAGTAAAATAATAAAATAGTTTAGGAATTTTGTAGAATACTTCGCGCGTCTGATTTCAAAATCTTAGTCATGCTGTGCGACCCTGTAGGATTACAATAAGTTTGAAATGTATTTCATTTAAGACTTTAGGTTAATTAATTATTGTAATCTGTTTGGATTGTCTAAATAAATAAATAAATAAAGACCTTTGTTTTATGCAGACCTTAAAAAGTCAGAGCACTACAGCTGCATAAACAGTTTCAATAATGATACGAGATTAGGAGGTGTCGTCAAGCATAATCTGTAAGCGTATTTGCTATCAATTAATATTTGCTAATTAATAGACGCAGAGCCCATCTATCTATTTCTATGGTAATTATCTGTACCCTATAAAATATTGGTATACGTCGAGCCACACTTTTTTAGATGGAACTAAATATAGTATACCTATTAAGCATATTGGCTAGTAGGTATATAGCTAAGCACGAGTATTTAATATTTCCTAAAAGAGTTACTATTGGGCGTTAGATATTATATTGATGCGCTAAAAATATTTTTTACTAAATTTTAAGGCCATCCGTCGTTTATAAAATATATTAAGGATTTTTTTTTAATTTTTACAAAATTTTGTATTTCTGCTAATTTGCTAATTTTGCTAGAGGTCTCTGCGACTACTCACAAGCATTTCGTACCCGATAGCTAATATACAATACAAATAGTGTATACGAGGTCCTAACTTATAGGACTATAGACAATCAGAGTCGTAACCAGTTGTGGAGGTTTACTCTTTTCCCTTTTAAGTTGTTAACAAAAAGATGTAAGGACGTAATTTTTTTAAGGCTTTTAATGTATGAGAGAAGGGTTTAGGCCTTAGGCCATAGTCCACCACGATAGCTAAGTGCGGATTTGTAGACTAGACACACCTATTGAACGAAATAAACTTGTTGTTTCTTGTGCTTTAGGTATGCTACACTGTGCATAGGTCGAAGCCTGCTGTGGTTGATCAATTACGTCCACAAATTAATCTAACGAGAAATGGGAATAACACAGTCTAATGTGAAAAAAGTCATACAGTGAAATAATATACACTACATACTACATATAGTTATTGAACAGTTGAAAATTAGGATATGATTGTATATGAGAGTGATTTCGACTCCTTGGAATTAGTTCTTATAGGTATTGATCTCACGGCAATCTTTAGTTTTTCTGGGGTAAAAAGTGACCTATGCCACTCAGCACTCTCTTATTTAGTCCTCTCTTATATTTCATATCTCCTCTATCTATATTTAGTCCACTCTTATATTCTTTTTCTTTCTTCACTTATAAGTGGATATTTCCAAGCAAAATAAGACGATATGATGCTTGGCTGCGTGATAGAAGGAAGACCATATTTTGTTTGTTCACTTTCGCATTTATTTGTAGAATAATCTTCCACCCCCTAAAATGATTCCTAGCAACGGCCCTGCATTTAATTGTTAGTATTACTATTAACGGCAAGCAGCAACGCACATTATCTACGTATCGATTTCCTATGCATCTAGATAAGCTTTATAGGCTTCATACGCTATCAGCTATGCCTAAGATTAGCTTGATTACAGTGATTACAAACGATTTACTTAAGAGTCTCCCGTAACCTCCATACAAACGTAGTTTTGCTTTAATTTAGAAACTTGATGTCGGATTTATATCAAAATTCCAACTTTACAAAACATATACTGGGGTGAGATGTATCGAGGTTTGAAATTGATTTTTGTTGTTAAATAAAAAAGAAACAAATAGAGGAAGTTAAAAATTATGACGTACTCTAAACTCTTTACTGGACCTTATTAGACCTTTCTTCTTAGGACTCTTAATTTTTTTAGTCTGCTTTTATATTTTACGTCTCACCACATCATGGTTGCAAAGTTTAATCAAATTATCACAAACTACGTTTGTATGGTTGTGTGGGGAGTTGAACACATAGTCTTCTTACAGGTAACACAATAAGGGTACCTTTGCACTAGAAAATGTGCCATAAAGCTGAATCAAAGTACACGACCACTATAATAGCTACAAGCACTTTGAATCCGCTTTATATTGAAGAGCTTTCTTTTGTGCTTAGCAAAGTTAACAATAACATAAATCCTATTGTATGAATTTATGTCCTTTCATTGTACACTACATAAAACCGTACACAGACAAAAATAAAGATCGACCTATACGCAGAATAGAGTTACTTCTGCAAAATCCTTGCTTTACAGGAGAGCGATTTGAAGTTTGTCTTGCCTGTAACTTTTTTCGTTATTTTTCTAGAGAATTGATTCTCATAGTATACTTTTGGAACATTATTATGCATTGATTACTATCAATAAACTCAATGCAAAACCCATAATTTGGAATTTAGGTGTTTCTATATGCATATGTGACGATTTTTTGCGGATGTCTCCATGTTCTATATGTATATGTAACCTTATACTTGGGAAAAGTGTTCGTACCATGTCTATATATAACTTTTTTTTATGGAAATACTAATCTTCAAACGGTCTTATTTGCTGTAAAGGATGAAATATAAATACAAAATAAACAGTGTTTCTTATTTCATAATAACACATTTATTAGTAAAAAAAATTCAACATAATTTGACTAATTTTTTTAATTACTAAGCATGTACCTACTATAAAATTGTCTTACAAAAAAATGTAAAAATTAATAATAAAATAACTGAAAGTACTTTGTATTTTATATAGGTAATACTAGCTTTTGCCCGCAACTTTGCTCACATTAAGTTCGATTTTTCAATCCCCTATTTTACCCCCTTAGGGGTTGAATTTTCAAAAATTCTTTCTTAGCGGATGCCTACGTCATAATAGCTATCTGTATGTCTTTCAGCCCGATCTATCCAGTGTTTTGAGCAATGTGATGATGATGAGTCAGTCAGTCAATTAGTCACCTTATCCTTTTATATATTTAGGAAATTAAATTTAGGAACTATTGTGTAAATATGTAAGTAGAATGTATTAATAATCCTACTATAGAAACCTCAAAATGAAACTAATAAATAAATAATATAAAACATAAACATAAATAACGTATTAGGAACTATTATTTAGCATTAATAATAATCCTATTATAGAAAACTCGAATAAAACCAACGAAATAAAATTGCTACAAGGACAATATATAAGTTCTTTCAGGAGTTTTAAAAATAGTACAACCGAATATTGGCAAACAAAAAGGTTTAAAAACATTTTCTCTATTTTCCACAATTTTTCTGTGCGATTTATTATTGGCAATCAATAAGAAATCAATCATATCTAAGTTCTTCTTCGACTGAGCGTTATCCCACTAGGTGGGGTCCGCTTTCCGGCATGCTTTTGCCCACTTTTCCCGGTCTTGTGCATCCAATTTTCTTAATTTATTGGCTCTCATATCGGCGCCTACGAGGTCCAGCCAGCGCTTTCTTGGACGGCCGCGAGATTTAGCTCCAGGGACGGCGATGTTAAGACATCTATTACCGACGTAGCTTTGTGGTTTCCGTGCTACATGACCATACCATCTTAGACGGGCTTCTTGCAGCTTATCTCCGATGTCACGGACACTGAGCCTGCCGAGGATGTGATCGTTGCGTTGCCGATCGCAACGTGTAACCTATCTAAGTTATTTATGTCTATATTATTAATATTTTAATTGAATAGATATTTTAAATCACGAAGAAAATAATATTGTGGTGGCAGAGATCCACTGGGTACCGCGCAAAATGAAAATTTTAAATTAATCAAAATAATGAATTTGTAAAGAAGATGCGGCACATCATCATCTCTAGAGTCGTTAGGTGCACTGTAAGAGTTAGTTGTAGATGGTGATTGCGTCCAGTGATCATCATATGGTTAGAATAAAAGGCATCACGACAATTTATGCGTATTTAACGGAGAAGGCATGGGAGTCGGTACACATTTTGGTGATGATATTCAAGACAAATTCCCAAAGCTAACAGCAGGGGAATTTTCAAAGTTGGACCGAGTTAAAAGTATTAGGTCTAATTGTTGCAATTGCAGGCGACGGTAGACATTATTTATTATCTTTTATAGAATTTTCAGCAACATGGTGCAGCCTTATGGCTAGTTTTGTCAGTAGCAAAAACTGGTATTTATCATTATATGCCGGCTGCAGTATAGATAATCGACTGTCTCTTACAGTTCCATCTGATATATCAATCTTCCCATATATCAGGGACCTCTTGCCTAATTTTTTCAGCTCCCTGTGGTAGTGCTGTTATTGTAAAAGCTCCACTACTGACACTGCCATTTTCTGAAAACAAAAATTAACATCATTAAAACGTTAAAGCAATTAACTACAGAAAACAGGTCTAAATAGTTTTATGTAGTTTTTTTATAAATACTTAACATAAAAAAAATTATTAATTTTAGGCTTTTATGGTAGTTTTCAGTTGAATAAGGATATATATCTCAATGTCAAACCAAGAATAAATGAATATATACACATATACCTCATAATTTCAAAATAATTTCCCTCGAACAAAGTAATTTGTGCACATTGTCCCGATATTTTTTACATGATTTCCGAATAATAAAGTAGTATGGTAAAATAATTAATATTATTGATTACTTATTAAAATGTATGAATTAATGTTTAATAGGTGTAATGAATTGATATTTCTTTTTTTGATTGTTTTTTGTAGTAAAATCTAACATTCCGAGGTATAATGTTCTATATGAATGTGGAACCGTTTAACTTAATTATTTAGCTTTAAAAATATATATCTGTAAAAATTATTATATACAACTATCTAAGAGCAATCTATGTAATATAATTACAAAGCTGAAGGAAGAAAATTCCATTCACTTACCTGGAACATTCATTTTTCCATTTTTTTTATCTCCACGGCATTTGTCGTATTACTATATTCAATTTTTTTTGGCTTTAACGAAGGGAAGATCATATGTTTTGAGCGTGTATTTTTAAGTTTGAGCACATATAGTAAAAAATAATAACAAAATTAACACGAAAATAGCAGATAAAAGTGTGAGCGTGTGCACACTATCATTTCGGAGAACATGAATACAACTGCAGATGTGACCCTCCGATCGCGCTGATCTGGACAGTGAATACTGACACTTGTGCTGTCGGGCCCTTCTTCTTTGGAGAAATAAATTAAATGTACCTTTATTCGACTGGTATCTTTGGATCTACATAACTTTTTAAAATTTTGATTTCACTAGTAAATATTAGAGATCTTTTTAGGCTTAAAAATGCAATAAAAAAATTTTGTGCCATAATCATATATAACTCTATTCTACGTATAGGTCGAGATCTCTCTGGTGCAGTGGTAATCGTGGTCATAGAATAATAAAAGACTCGAATCCCAGCAGGGTTAATTTGGGAGTTCGTCATTTCTTAATTGACCCAGGTATGGTCTGTTGGAAGCATGATGGAATATTAAATAGACAAAATGGTTATCAGATTTTTATTATGTACCTACTTTTACGTACCGTTTACGAGATAAATAGGTAACTATCTTGTGAGCAATTAACTTAAATATAAGTAAGATAAGACTTCTTTCACGGCGGCGAAATTCGCCCAAGACAGCTAAGTAAAACTAGATTATACTTTGATAGAAGAATTTTGGTCAGAGTTAAAATTTAAATAAAAATAAGAAAGAAAAAAAATTCACTTACCTGTACATTTGTTCCTGTGCTTCAAAGATGAACCCGCACTCAAAGAAACTGGTCAAAAGTACAGGAAATAGTAAAAGGACGAAATTAAATAGATTGTAGCGTCCATACGGTCCCAAGCTCTCGAGGATCGAGTCTAGGTTGATTTCTTTCTTCTGCTCCATTCTTCTTTATTCCTTTGCGGTTTCTGTAAAAGGATTGCAGTTTTAGAATTTGGACTGATGCATTTAATGTGAACTACACTGTAATATGCCTGAGTAAGTCCAAGGCTTTACCTAACAGAAATCTTAGATACAGTGACGACATGTACCTATACCTATAATTACTTTTTACACAAAATTAATCTTTTTAGTCTTACTAACTAGCTCCTAAAGACCTAAACTAATGTAAGTAATTAATTTTGAGTTGGCGACGAACTTTTTTAAAGCGTAACTATTGGGTTTTATTCTTTTAAGCATAGCAGATTGCTTAACTATGAGCTGTATTTTTAAGCAAGGCTGCGAGATAGCTTCTAAAACAGTTTGTCGCCTAAAAAATATATATATGCGACGAATTGAGAACCTCCTGTTTTTTTTTCGTCAATTGAAAAAGGACAAGGAGTTCTTCTTCACAGAATATTTATACTTGGACAGATTGTCTCGAACATTTTGAGACAGAGGTAAAACTATATAAATACGTGCTGATATAAGAATCAGAGCTGACTGAGAGTGCAATCTAAGTTACAAAAAACTGATAAATAAAATTTGGAAAGTATCTCAAGAAAATTTCTACCAATGAGTGATGGAAAGGAATCAGGACTCACGGTCCTCAGAAACAAAGAATAAGATGCAGAGAGAGATGGAAATGAGTGATCTCTTGGAAAAATTATAATATAACCATAACTATGTATTTTTGACGACCTCCCTAGCGCAGTGGTGAGCGCTGTGGTCTTATAACTGGGAGGTCTCGGGTTCGATTCCCGGCGGGGGCAATTTAGGAATTTATAATTTCTAAATTGTCTCTGGTCTGGTCTGGTGGGAGGCTTTGGCCGTGGCTAGTTACCACCCTACCGTCAAAGACGTGCCACCAAGCGATTTAGCGTTCCGACACGATGGCGTGTAGAAACCGATTAGGGGTATGGGTTGAATTTACACTGCTATACCCCTTCCAAGTTAACCCGCTACCAGACTGCATCGTCACTTACCCTCAGATGAGATCGCAGTCAAGGGCTATCTTGTCATCGAATAAAAAAAAGAAAATATGTATGACAGATCAATCAAATAGAATCAGGCTAAACCCATAACATGCCTTATGTGCTATATCGAGGTATACCGCAGTCGAAGGTCGGTGACGTGTGAATGTTTGGGTTGTAATGTGATCGCTAATGCCACCTGTGGTCGCATGATTGCGGTTGCGTGTACAATATGCGGTTGCCGGTGTATCGAGGTGTCTGAGGTGTTATTGTGGGATTACCTTGAATGATCGACTTACTCGTATGGTACATACCAAATGAACTTAAGTACTCGTAGAAACTCGTTAGATGGGATTTTATATTGATAAAATAAATTAGCGGATCACCGCAACTATTGTACGAATATAAAAATTATATTACTATTGACTTCATCCGCGTGGATTAAGGTTTTTAAATTCCGCGAGAACTCTATAATTTTCCGGGATATTTTTTTTTAATTCGATGACAAGATAGTCCCTGTCTGCGATCTCAGTTCTCCCCTGATGGTAAGTGACGATGCAGTCTGGTAGCGGGTTGACTTGGAAGTGGTATTGATATAGTTGATACCTTTTGAAGTCGGTTTTGTAAAAAGAATTTTTACGTTTATATTAAATATATTTATTTTTTCTTTTAAGAAAACACGTTTAAACATACTGCCTATTAGAAATCTCTTCTAGCTTTCCTTGTGTAAGTGAGTAAGGTGAAATCATAAAACTTGAACATAGCGAGAAAACGTTCGCTACTTAGGTATACTATACCGTTAATATGGAAATCGTTGTTATGATCGTAAACCTAGTTTTACATAGAAGAGTCAGAAAAAGATTTGCCTAGAATCTATATACGAATAAAGGACTCAATAAAGATAAGCCGCGAAAGAAACAACTAGGTATGTGTTCTACAAAGTTGTGTGCTATGCGATTAAGCATTATTAAGATTAAAGGGTTAACTGGTGTCGTAATGATTGTGGTTAATTCGTCAATTGACCTTTGACGATGACCATGAGCGAAATAACGACAACTATGTGTTAATCTATGGAATTTTTATTTTCTTAATTGCCTTTTCGTTCGCGTCTTTAGTTCGGGGGTTTTTTTTTAATCGGAAACTCTTTGTTTTGTGGGATAAAAAACAGCTTCTGTCATTCTCCAGGAACCCACAACATTACACAAACATAATACTTCTTTATTCTGGGAGCAGAAAAGAGTCTTATGGGATTTTTGAATTAACCTTCTCTGGTTTTGTAATTAGTCTACTCTCTTTTAAATCCCTCAGGCTGATGTTATATGTTTTTGGACCTCCATTTTGGACATGTGGATAGTTACGAATGACCAAGGAACTAAAATTAGTGAGGACACTAGTTGACAACTGATAGTTGATACTTCATGGCATTTCCTTGTTGTTTTGTGCATTCCTATATCAATTAGTTCCAAAGACACTCGTATGTCAAATGTGGCGCTTTAAATTTATAAACTTATTGATATATAATAATTAAAGCTTTCATTTGTATAGGGACAGCCAATTGAGTGTTAGTCATAGATTAATTATTATTATAGACGTTATTGCAGCAGACGAAATCGCTAGCAAAAACTAGTAATCTACCTACTATCATAGTTTATTTCTTCATAAAACATCACAAACCGTCAAATCGCTTGAGTCACTTGAGGCAAAGGTCCATGAGGTCATACGATGCCCATAAATGGTGTGTTATAGAAGTTAAGTGTCTATAAAACATTGATTTACATTAAACCTCGATGTTATCAATGACAAAAAGGGCTGACTGATTTTGACGAACTTTTTATTATTAATTTAAGGAATATAATAAGTCGACCAACAAAATTTATTTTTTGGCATCAAAACCTAGCTTCTAATTTAATAACTCAGCAACGGGAAAATGATGAAGCTTCTAATATACTAACTGGGCTTCTTCACAATGGCCACAAAATATTCCAAAGAAAGCACCAAATAAAGAGCCACTATTTTTATTATTGTCCACTGCCACTGCACGATTTGGTGCGAGTGAGATGGATACGACTGGCCATTTGCACGATTTCGTTGGTGCGAGTGAGACGGATGCGACTGGCAATATGCACGATCTCGTTGGTTATGGCTATTTGCACCAATCAGAGAGCGCCATTCAAAACATGCATTTGTTTTTTTTGTTGTTCTGTTGTTAGTGTGTTAATATTGCAATTATTTTTGTATAATTTTTTCTTTAAACTAAAGTTAGGTTAGGTTAGGGTTATACATGAATATTCAGGTGCCCGGCCGAAGGCCGGGCACTTTGGTTCTGTTGGGATCGTAAACCTACCTAAAACTAAAAAAAAAGTTGAAAAAAAAAATTGATTTTTTTTTTTCAAAAATGTTATAATGTTATGTGTAGGTATTTATCTTGAGTTAAATTTAAAAACAATCATTTTTTTAATTTCATTTTATCAAAAAAAATAACGTTTTTTTATTTAGTTAGAAACATTTTTTTATTTCATTTTTCTCACAAAAAAAAAATTAATTAAAATGTGGTTGAAGATTTGGTGTATTATTTGATGCTAATATTTAAGTATTTTAGGAGTTCACGGTTTGAAGCTAAGTTATAAATATAGATGCTAAAATTATATTTTTTAGAGGCTCACTAGTTGAAGCTGACTTAGTAATTTAGAAGCCAATAATGGTAATAAATAGAAGCTCGTTTAATTACATGCCTTAAAATAGTTAACTTGAGAGTTCGAATTGAAGCGAACGACTTTGACTTATGTTCTTTAGTCATACGGTGTATTAAAAGAAATGAATATTATTGGTTAAATAAAAAAATATGAGTTTTTGTGACTTATGTGCTTTAGTCTGCCGACCCTAGAACTTATCTTCAAACTATGTATTGTATATACCACGCATCTTCCATTTATTTTTCTCTTTATGTTCTTATCAGAGGAAGTCGCTCATATTTCATTGAAGATTTATTATTATAAGAAACACATTTGTTCAAACAAATCATTGTTAATTTCATGGTAAGAGACTACGAATAGCTTTAGCTTCCATCATTTTGTTATTATCTTGTACCTACTGCAATAAAACATTAAAAACAAATTTTAAAATAAAAATGCATCTTTACTTAATCCTATGTTAGTCATTAACATGTACCTACCTACGTCTGTTTTTTTTATCTATCATGTCCATCTGATGATGTTTTGATGTTATCTAGTAAAAGCTACAAATTATCTCTTAAAGATAAACAATACATAATGAGTACAGCGAACTCTGATTAGACACGCATTAGACGTGATTCAACAGAATAAGAAACACGTACGGATAGAATTACGTCGTATTTTTTATGTTACCTGCATATAATAAGTCTATGGTATAATAAATATGGTTGAGCGAAGCATTAATGGCTGGATCATGCGTCATGCTCGTGAACGGGTGCCACCAACGGGAATGGGTCTGCTTTGACTGCCCGTCTTGTCATGCGTTGGATTGGTGTACCTACGTATGCATTTTTGCATTTTTGAAGCTTTATTGTGGAAACACTGTATACATAGCATAGCTTTGTAAAAAAAAAATTTTTTTTTGAAAAGAGCAACTGCTGAGTTTCTTGGCGGCTCTTCTCGGCAGAATCTGCATTCCGAACCGGTGGTAGATTTATGACGTGTCATAAGAGCTATAAGTTAGCCTATATGAAATAAATAAATTTTGAATTTTGAATTTTGAAAACGGTCATTTGTCATTTTTTCAAACTCACTATATTTTGCTAGCGACATCGTTCGCGTTTTTTTCCGGGATAAAAGGTAACCTATGTCACTCTCTAAATGCTTAACTATCCATGCAAAATATACCGTTGATCCGTTGACGGCACGTTTCAGTAGCTCCATACACTTTCCATACAAAATTTCGTTTTAGAAAGAGGCGGATACATTCAAGTAACTGTTCAAAGACTTTAGTCTTATTATGTATTAGAGTTATGAGATTATTAGATTCAAATTCAAATTCAAAATTAATTTATTTCATGTAGGCTAACTTGTAGCTCTTATGACACGTCATAAATCTACCACCGGTTCGGAATGCAGATTCTGCTGAGAAAAGCCGGTAAGAAACTCAGCAGTTGCTCTTTTCAAAAAAAAATTTTTTTTTACAAAGAAAGAAAGAAAAGAAAGAAAGAAACGTTTATTTTATGAATTGTGCCACACATCACCCAATAGGTATACCTAGATTAAGTTGTCCCGGCGCCTCCACCGAACAATAAAGACAAAAGTCGTCAAGCAGAAGAAGCGCCGGAACAACTAAGTCATGTGTGGCACAACCCGGAAAAAAGGTCCTAACTCAGCAAAATGCTGTATGCTTTGCGCATGCACAAGAGCATACAACGCTGATTTTCAGCCAGAACCCTGATTCGGGTGGCGCCACGGAAATCTACATCGTAGCTGTACAGCTACATTACGTAACTTATCTATAACTAAACTATCTACAAATGAACTTAAATAAAAGTGCACTTTACAATATGTCTAAACTACTATACTAGTGGTTCGCCCCGAACTGAGACCTCGCGATATCCCATAATTCCCAAAAGTTTTAATTATATATATTGTAATAATTAACTTTTAACATTAGACGCAATAAAAAAAATAATAGTTGACATAAAACTGTTTTACTGACACAGCGCCATCTATAGTGAAGCATTATAGTGAAGCATTATAGTGAAGCATTATAGTGAAGCATTATAGTGAAGCATTATAGTGAAGCTATAATGCTAATAGATGGCGCATTAAAATTAAATAATTTCGTTTATGGATTTATATCTGAAATAAATATTATTATTATTATAACATTTATCTAATTTTAGTATTTGTTGTTCAAGTACAGGATATAACTGAATTTTCAACCAAGTTTCACGTTCTAATATTCAGTAATTCTTGACATATGGCTCAAATTAAAATCTCCACTTTGAAACCCCCCCATTTGGTCAATTTTTAGGGAAAAATTAAAAAAAATATATTTTTGTACTCTGTTCAAAGTCGTCTTTAAAAAGATATATCGCAAGTCTATGTAGAGCAACAAACAAGATTTTACTTCAAATACGCTTCTATGAGAGCCCCCCTGAAATAAAGCTTTTTATATTTTTTTATACAATGTTCGGCTGAAGGCCATCAGTTTACATATTATATTTAAATTTGAAGTAATTACGTTCAGTAATTCAGAAGTTATAGGGCTCTGACAGACATTTAGACGAACACACTTCTCTGTCTAGTAGGCAAGCGCCCTAGTTGACTCAGAGAACTTCGCTTCGCTCGTTCAATAAAATATTAACAAGTGCAAAGCTATGCTATGTACACAGTGCTTCCGCAATAAAGCTTCAAAAATGCAAAAATGCATACGTAGGTACACTAATCCAACGCATTGTCAAGATGGGCAGTCAAAGCAGACCCATTCCCGTTGGTGGCATCCGTTCACGAGCATGACGCAGAGTTAGCATAATAATATAATGTTATTATAGTAAACTGACAAATAAGTGAAAGCTTTAATGAATGAATAAATGAAGTGTTTTCAGTTTAATTATGTTTAGTATCAGAAATATACAAAATGCTCAGTGTTTGCTCAACCAATTAACGGACACGCGCAAACAGCTCGAGTACATTATTTGATGAGCAAACATACTCGGTTGACGCAGCCAACAATAACAGTTAATGCCAGGACATGTTGGAATATGGATTACAGGCCGGTATTAATATCATGATATTATCTAATCCAAAATGTGCAGATTGAAGATAGAAAATTTAATCCAGATATGTAGCTAAGCAGCGATTGTTTATTAGTATTGGACTATGGTCTCCAATCTGGGCGGTCACAGGTTCGATATTTTTTCGGACTTTTCTAGTTAAGTGCTTCTCAGCAACTAATTGCATATTTCAATGACGAAGGAAAATATGAGTGTTCTCAATAATATAATTTTATCAAAGATGTGTGAATTCTGTTAGCCTGCATTGGGCCAGCGGCGTGCAGGGTTAGCCTTTCTCTGAGAGGAAATTGTACTTACAAGTACTGATAATTACATGTTATTTTGATGAATAGGGATGTTAACAATTTTTCGGAATTGCTTTTATTTTGAAGATTGACTCTTGTTTACCATAAAAAAATATGTATTATTTAAAAATATTAGTATTTTCGATGAGAAAATATACAAAAATAGAGTAATTTTGAATTTTCCCGCTAAAACACTCTACAACTGTCACTTGACTGACATGACGTCATCAGTCCGTCCGCGACCCGAAAGAAGTCCCATAGAGGCGGCGCTAGTAGTCGTATGTCTAGGCAATTATTGTATGTAAAGTCTATTAGTTCCACCTGATGGCCGCGGGACTTCTTTCGTGGCGCGTACTATACCTATAATCACTCCATTTGTTTCGCGGTTCGTCTAGTGACGTCACGAGCTCTTCTTGGCGTTTGCAGTCACGTGACATCAGATTATAAATATAGCATTTAAAATCATTTTTTATAAATTTATTAAGTTATATTAAATTACAAAAATCTGATTTTCGATATTCTAATCCTACAAACTATCACAAAATTAACACTTAACATTAATTTGTGATTAGTGTTAACATCCCCATTATGACACCCTTTCACAACACAGTAGGTCATTATAATAATAATTACTCGTAAATGCGAAAATTTATGAGGATTAATGAATATGAGTGAACCGATTGGGCTGATCTACCTCTTTTTATACATACAATTAATCTATGCTTGTAAGCGTTAAAGTTCGGTGGGATATGCATTGTTTATTCGGATTGCATTGAATGCAAGTCGCACGGCACCAGCGCGCCACCGACGCCGCGCCGGTTTGCCCACCTCGCGCGATTAGCTATGCGACCCACATTCCCGCAGCTCATGTTTATTTACTCGCAGTTGCAGCCAGCTCGGCCTTGACTCATGAAGGCATGTCTTTTGATATTCATAGAGAAAAATATCACTGTGAACCTTGAACGATTCAGAAAGGACTTGCCTTTACGCAGATTTAGTGCTGAATATATTCTGCCACTTTCTGCGGGAGGGAGGTAATCACGTACAGCACACATTTACTCACTTCCGGACACTCGTGTAAAAAACTTAATGTCTCTATGAACGCACACTAATTCAAAAGCTGTCACACTTGTAAGCTGACACGTACGTTTGTACATGTACTTCGGCAGAGGGGAATGCGTGCGCTTGCCACGTCCCGGCTATATGGTCGAAGGATACTCATAGAGAAAAATATCATTATGAACTAACGAATCATATTGCGACGTGCTGCTTGTACCTCACTAGATGCATGAACTAAGGTTTTTTGATACCCTTTAATTTTCCGGGATATGTGGCCTATGGTATAATCTATCTCCATTCCAAATTTCAGCCAAATCCGTCCAGTAGTTTTTGTGTGAAAGAGTAACAAATACACACACACACACACACACACACATACAAACTTTCACCTTTATAATATTCGAAATTAGTATCATTTTGACGACCTCCCTCGCAGTAGCGAGTGATGTGGTCTTATAACTGGGAGGTCTCGGGCTTGATTCCCTGTGGGGGCAATTTGGGTATTTATAATTTTTGAATTGTCTCTGGTCTGCGCCACTGAAGTTATCATATTTCAAAATTGCCACGAGCTAGCTGTTATAAAATAAGCTCAGCATTATTCTAAATCATCGAATAAATCGTTATTTTAATTAAAGCTTAAGCAAATGAACTGTTATCAGTTCGAGCGAACAACACTGTAATTAATAATTATTTAATAAAGAGCGCTACAGCGTTTATTAATAATTTATTATAATAAGCTCTTTATTCTAAACAATGAATGAGTTTCACTGTTTAACATTACAGTGATAAAAGTCGTAAAAGCAGTTACCGATTTCATCGCAACGACGAGAAACGTTTATCCTTCTATCCCCTCCAAATAAGCGGAAAGCTTGTGTTAGGAGTGGGTACGACCATAGTGCAACGGGTGGGATTCGAACCTGCGACCTTACAGTTTTCAGTCCTCACCTTTAACCGTTGAGCTATTGAGGCTATAAATTGGGCGTTCTGAGTTTTTGTATCGAAAATCTACCAAATATCAAAAGTCAAAAGACGTGATTTTGAGATAAGACAGCGTTGCAGTAATTAAGTTACATACACACCGTTGTCATCATAGATTGTCACTTACCACCATGAGAGATCGCAAACAAGGGTTAACTTGACATCATAAAAAATATGATTAATCACCATTCTTACGACGTCAGTCCAACATTTAGAATTAAAGTGACCTAACTCAAAAATTGCAATTTTTTGGGAAATGAGTAAAAAATACTTCAAAAGAGTATAGTGTTGAGTAAATTGAAATGTATCTCTGCTGTGTTTTATAAATTGCATCTTTTATGTATGGATTGGTAATATTATATTAAATTTAAATGTATTTAAACAAAAGTTACAGGAATTTTCAGTTAGTTCACTTTAATTCTGAAGGTGCGATATATTTTCTCGTGATTTACATAGACTACTGTTCACTGAACTGATAACAGAACAGAGCCCGTTCATTGTGTTTTTTCCATCATCATTCGTTAACCTTCGAGCTTAATTTATTCGTAACGATTGTATGTAAAATACGTAACTAGTCATGCGAGCGTCGTAACACGCATGACAGGGTTCAGTAGCCGTGCTAGTAGAAAAAAAGACGTGTGGCACTCGGGGACTGCCGCGGTAAAGCTATTGCATAGCATTTTTTATCAACGCCACCTAGCGTTGAGAAGAGTCCCGTGTCAGATTATTTTCGTTACGGAATTTCTGGATTCGGTCTCCACGCTCAAGGCCCGCGATAGAAGCTATGCAATAGCTTAAAAATCCTTTTCGGGAACTAAAAGCGAGAATTATGAGGAACAAAGATATAAATATTTTATTATAAACATCGATGCGCAATGTACTAAATTATACAAGGATGATGGAAACCCCTATTTCATTATTGTTTTATTGAGCAAGCATTCTTTAGGTATAAATTGTACCCAAAAGTTAGAAATTTGTCTTACTGTCAAAGTCATAAACATAAAAATTTTAGTTATAATATTATTATACCTACTATGTGTTATTTTATAATGTTTCGGGTTTTAGGAGTTACGGTAGTAAACATCTATAAAAACGGGAAATCTCATGGTTTAAATTTTTTTCAACGATATTCTCTCCAGATTTAAGAGGAAGCCGCCATTTTTTTTTTATTTGAGTTGGTAGTTAAATGCCTATAAATAACTATGTTAAACTAAAACTATACGGAGATAGACAGACGTGCAGAAAGAAGAAATGATGAATCTAGGAGTATTTCTTGTTTTACTACGGAACTCCAAAAGTGATAATGAATGCATTTTGATAACGTAGTTTTTTGAATTGTTCAAACTTTATCTGAATAATAGCTTTTGCTCGCGACTTCGTTCACGTTAAGTTAGACTTTTAAACTCCCTATTTTACCCTCTTAGGGGTTGAATTTCCAAAAATCCTTTCTTAGTGGATGCCTACATAATGATAGCTATCTGTATGCCAAATTTCAGTCCAATCCGTCCAATGGTTGGTCCGTCAGTTGTGCGTTGATAGGTCAGTCAGTCAGTCAATCAGTTACCTTTTCCTTTTATATATTTATTATTTAGATATTATTGATAGAACTTAGGTCCATCGCAAACAAGAAGACAACATCGCAGTGATAAATAATACAACAGGTCTTACGGTTTATGAGTGGAAACCAGCCCACCAAGAAGAAAGAAAGAAAAATAGTTTCTCTCAGCTTAATAGTGCGATCAATCTCTAGAATCTGCCAATAGCAAACCTGCATTGGATATGTGTATCTAAGATAATGGACAAAACAAAACAACTAGCTAAAAGCTATATTCTACTAGAGGTGAGTTATATACTCTCAAAACAAGCGAAAAAATTGTTCCGAACGACGAAAAGTATAATAGAGCACTTCATTGTTAAACGACATGACAAATTACGACCAATATTTGCCATTACGCGCTTCATTTACCGCACGCTTGTAACATATCCACCTCTTTTTATACATATACTATGTCATAGTGTAATGAAAATCACCTTTTTCAGCAATAACACGATTTTATTCACTTTAATCACCTCCTTCAGCAGTAACACAACTTTAATTATTATTTTAATTTTAATCACTCATAAAATACTTTCGGATACAACCTCTCCGTTTCAATGCTCAACTAGAACTAACTTAAAAACTAGCGTAGGCTCGAACATCAAGATTTCCGTTCTCATTTGTTCCAATCTTTTGTAGTCAAATGAGATCCTCTTTTGATATTTACTGCAGTTGTAAAATAATATGTGATTTGACTTAAACGATAAATTATCTAAGTCAAATCACACACTCTTCATTTTAGAATCAGAACAAAATCTTAACAGAATTTAGAAATCATGACAATAGGCTAAAAGAGGCACAAAATTTTAATCTTCTAATTTATTTCTACGTTGAGCGTTGGTACGGCTTCGCAGGTATGAAATGAGTTAAAAGGGAACTGTCCGTTTACATTTAACCTAGGTAAATCTTCGTCCCATTCAATCAGTGGAACGGGCGGTTGTCGAACCCCATACAGAAATAACCTGAAAGCGCACTCGGATGTTATTTAACAATGCACTGCGTTCGCGAACTGCGAACACAATAGGATTAAGTAAATACACTTTCATATCCGCCACCCGGCCGTAGGAATGTCGTTTTGTTTTAAAAGTAACGGTTTCTGGTCCTTCGTTCGCAACTTTATCTTCGCTTTCATTTTTATTTTACGAGACAGGTTTATAGTAGAGCGAAGCAATGGCTGGATCATGCGTCATGCTCGTGAACGGGTGCCACCAACGGGAATGGGTCTGCATTGACTGCCCGTCTTGACATGCGTTGGATTGGTGTACCTAAGTATGCATTTTTGCATTTTTGAAGCTTTATTGTGGAAGCACTGTATACATAGCATAGCTTTGTAAAAAATTTTTTTTTGAAAAGAGCAACTGCTGAGTTTCTTGCCGGCTCTTCTCAGCAGAATCTGCATTCCGAACCGGTGGCAGATTTATGACGTGTCATAAGAGCTACAAGTTAGCCTATATGAAATAAATAAATTTTGAATTTTGAATTTTTTTGAATTTCAATGTTAACCGACTTCAAAAAAGAGCAGGTTCTCAATTCGACGCGTATTTTTTTTTGCGATAACTCCGTCAAATCTGAACCGTACCGATTTCAATAACTTTTTTTTATTTGAAACGACGTATCGTCAATTTGGTCCCATTTAAGTTTGGTAAAGATCTGATGAATATTTTCGGAGATGGAGGACGGAACTCCTCAATGAATAAGAGCAAATCGCTCGTGATCAGAGTGTATGTAGGATTTTAACCACGTTGAAGCAACACTGAAAGAGTTAATCGATGAATCAAATAGTTTTGATACTTTACATAAGAAATCTAATTTTAATAAAATAAACTAGGTATGCACATATTCATGTGGAAAGGTGGAATAAATGGAAAAAAGTAAGTAAACCATTTTACTGACTTCTTGAACAGAATCTACTTTTACTAGTTTAGGGACAGTTTTGTTTTTCTGGTAACGTAATAGGAAATGTTGCCATCTATCATTGAATCAAACTGGCAATTTTATCAAACGTCAAAACGAACTCAAATTAATGGACATTTGACGTACTTTTTATAGTAAAATCAATACTTAATTTAAAATAAACAGAGGACATGAATTTTGTGTATTTGGTTTTGGAAGATAATATCATAGCCATAGTAGTCAAAAATGCCTCAGCATATACATTATATTAGATAAAGACTGTTTTCGTGGTTTCTGTTTTTCTGGTTGACATATTCGTCCAGTCCATTATCGGTAAAGACATATCGTTGATTCCAATGTCCAACTAAAACATTTATCGAGGTGCGTATCCCACACCTATTACATTTTTACACTGATCAAGTTGACGCGATTGTGCAGGACATTGGTATTCTAGAAATATGACATCTCTCTGCTTTCGAAATATAATTTGAATGTTAGCTACCTGATGTAAATTTAGGCTGAGTCCCAATTAGTTGTTCGCTTGTAGGTACAATGGTCGACAAGCATTAATTCATAGTTCAAACGCAGTGATCCCGACTATCTTATACTTCGTATATGTACAACTAAGTACCTACAATATCCTCATTTCCAATTATTTGGCCAGACTATGGAGTTCGGGTAACTAAAAACCCCAATAGCCCTACGGGTCAACGGTAAAGGGGTGGACTGAAAATTGAATGGTCAACGCTTTCCGCATTTATGGAGAAAAGAATCATGATCATAATCTCATGATCCGTAATAGGTAGAAATTTTCAGAGAATGTGTATTTCTGTTGCCACTATACAACAGATAATAAAAAAAATTAAAAATTAAAGGGGGCTCCCCTACTAGAAACGGGTTTTTTCCCGGCGTTTTTTCGTACACAAAGTTCGTATGCGCGTCCAACAGTCATCGATGTAAAATAAAAATTAGTCTTATAGGGCCGGCTGTTTTTCCGATTTTACCACTAAAATCGAAAAAAATTGGGTTATTATCTTTTTATTATTATTTTTTTTTAAATTAAAAATGGTGTCTTATGCTTATTTTTGATTTCGTTTTAATTTGATGTTACATATTTACAATTATTTTTGTGTTAGGCTGAAAACTATAGACAGTACTTTCACTCAGCTCAGACTCAAGAGTCAAGACAGAGTTAAAACTCAATAATCAGTTTATATCAACTCGATAAACTTGATGGTTTATAAGTCATTGCCATTTATCGACATGAGGAGCTCATGCATCAGGAGAAATAACAAAAAAAAAAAAAACAAAAAAATCTTTTTCATTTTTAATTATTTATTTCAACCATTTTGAGCCTAGCCTTTTCCTTTTGTTTGTGCACTTTATGACTGATCCTTTCACTGGCCTTTTCATTTTGTTTATGAAAAACCAAAAATTGCGAAAATATTGGATAAGTGTGATAACTGATAATATAATTAATCAAATTAATTACTTACAAACCTACAGTAAAAATATAACTATGTAAGTAAATACATATTGATTTTTATTATCAAGGGATTATGGGATTAATTTCATTAAAGAGGACTAATTAAGGCTATACGATTTCATAAGTGATCGTGCAGGCGTGCAGTTTAATTAGCGTGTAACGAGAGCGCATGCGTTGAAGTCATGTCGAACATCTGTTGGATTTTTTCAACATTTTCACTAAAAACCTTCGCTTATTCTTATTTTTTTTCTTATAATTTCGCGCATGGCATATTATCAATGGTCAGATGTAAGTACTCACATGGAAAAAAGTTCGAGAATTTAACGTTCCAGTTCACGAAACAATCAATGGAATGTCTATAATTATTCAGTTCAAGTTCACAAATGTACACTCAGCACTATAGTCCACGATAGATGAGAAAAAAACACTCAATACGTCTATGGTAGATTTTTGAAAATCGAATTATTTAGAAATCGAACGAAGCCGGCCGGCTTGATAATCGCGTGTGTCACCGACCGTTCGTTTCGACTCACTCAATACTCATTGGCTGACGCCAAATGCCTCAGTTGGATGAAACGCTACCACGCACCACCACTAATACCGCGCGCGTACGGCGACTATACTAACATAACACCTCCATGAATTTTTTCACATACATTGCTGCTTTCGCTGGACGTTGGATCTTTTATTGTTCTAGGTTAATAGCAATGTACGTTATTTATTTTTGTATCATTAAATTTAGTTATGACGTACTTATACAGTAGCGGGGTGTGCATGTGTGTTGAGTTCCCATCAATTTCTACATACAACAGTAAACTTAATACCGAGTATGCAACGATGAAGTTTTAAAAATAAGCAACAAGTTAAACTAAAGTATTGAGTTGTTAGCTTTTGTTTGCAGGTTTAATAGGTACGTACCTACCTGGGTAAGGCCGTAGATTTTGCCACTTTTTGTAAAAAAAAAATGTCCCTGCGTATTAAAAATCGAAGTACTGCGTAAATTGTTATGCAAGTATCCTAATTAGGTTAGGTAGTTCCTAAACTCCTATAGTGCATTCTTAAATTGAATGTATGTCGTATATTTAAAAAAATACAATGACTTAAAACCGACCGTACCCCGAAATTTTGCCCAAAATAAGCTGTCTTTTTGATCCAGTCAAATATTTGGCTTGTTATAACTACATTATTTCTATTTAAAGCCCTAATTTACTATAAATATCTGAAATGTGAATAGATTAAGCAATTACATCCTGGGTTCCATGTATTTAAATATGCGTTTTTAAATGTTTTATCGCAATTCAAAATGTTGTCTCCTTATTTTCACTTATTACGTTACTATTTTGTATGTTACCAAAATTGGGCATCTAAATATTCAATAACTTTAGGGTAGTATTTTATAATGGCACGTGCCACACTAAAGATTCCGGCAACGAAATAAAAAAAAAGAAACCGCCATTTTCTGGTCTGTGGAATTTTATCAAAGGTGTGCGCGTGTGTTTCGTCAGGAGCTTTTTTTTGTGAATTTTGGTGATTTTAAAGGTAAATAACAGTTTTTATTGCACACATGTATGTGTGATACTAAGCTAAAGTGATTTATAAAAACATGACAATGTGTATTTGACTAAAATCGGCTCGCATTTAGTAATTATTCCTGTTTAAAACCTCAAAAATTGCGCTTCGACGTTACTTTTATGTGACTTCTATGTTACTGGTAACGTTGATTGTTATTTAGTAACGTTGAAGTGTTGTAAAGGTTAATGTACATATTCTGCCAGAAGCGGATTTTTCAAATAGTTATTTTAAATAAAGAATGAGTTTAAAAGAAGATGAGTTAATTGAAACTCATCTTCGTAATAATCAGAATAATGTACCTTTATTTGATAAACAGCCAGAGAGTTTTGGTTACGAAATTCCATTGATGATAGTTTAAAAAAATATATTTTTCCTATTACTGAATTCTCTCTCTTATCTCTGAATGATCGGCGATTATAAAAAATGCTATACTTACAAGTTTATTACAAAAATCTCCTCCTTTTTTGAAGTCGGTTAAAATAAGTACGTTATGTAATCAGCCTTACAAACAGTGTGTTACTTTCACGTTACTTCTACGTTACCGTAACATAGAAGTGTCTATGTTACTCTATGTTACAAAGTGGCAAAATCTACGGCCTCACCCACCTACTACCTAGTAGATATTATACAGTCTCTGTATAAAAAAACTATCTCAATTGATAGACGTCTACTGCTGGACATAATATGTCATCATCATCGTCATTAGTCATTAGCGCATAGTCCAGCCATAGTCCACCACTCTGTCCCAATGAAAATTGGCAGACCTGAGAACATTATGGAGAACTCACGATATATCTTTCACCATTGAATTATGTGATTTAATGGCTTAAACGCACATAATTCTGAAAAGATTCTGATCATAATATCTAGATCTCTTGAATTAATCGCCACAGAACACGATCCTGCGCCGCCTACATCCAGCGGTTGCGAGTGGCCTGAGATCGTCCGTCTAGTGGGGGGTCTAACAAAGCTGCGCTTCACGGTGCAGGGAATCACCGATGGGCTTTGAGGTCCCAAGGCCCTGGAATAATAAGTACCTATCTAATATTGCTTGGGAACAGCTATCAAATGATTCAGACAACTGAAATTCTTCTGGAATTCCTTATATTCATAAGGCTTTAATACTTTTCATATTTAACAAAAACGAACTCTTTAATCACCTTTTTATTAGGATTTATATTCGTACTGGGTCATCGATGTATATGGATAGGCCTCTAGAGGAAAAAAACGCGCTCAAAAAGACAACAGAATCTCTTGTCTTAAACGAACTTAAAAGAAGTTTAAAAAATGTATTAATGTTGTTCATTCTATTGTTTCTTCTAGTTAATAGGGAGTGGCTACTCCTCGAACGTGATTAGTTGTCCAAACACCTGAATTTGAAAATAATCTCTTAGTTCTCGTTGAAAGTACATTTCCTTTTTCAATGTGAATCTCAACTGTAAAAGAGGGTTTGTATTACGCCATACCTACTAACGATAGCACTCGATTTATCTAAGTCGGATTTAAATCTCCTATCTCTGGATTCAGGTTTTTCCAAATATTTGTTTGATCGCAAACATTTTTACGTGAAACTCCGATACTAGATTGATTGGAGAGCATTCGGACCTATTTGGTTTAGGGCCATTTTCAACCGCTATATATACACGATACACCACGCGATTGCAGTCTGTACGGTAAATATTTATTTTTATGCAAGCCAGTACAATTTGAGTGAATGCAAACGGTATTCGGAACGCATGTATCATCGGATTTCGGCTAAAATAGAAAAAGGCTTGCTTTTAAAAGCGCATGGCACTTTTCAGAGTGGGTGTCTGCTATTTTACTTGTCATTAGATGATGCCCGCAACTTTTCCGAGAAAAGTATCCATAAATTGTCACCAGGATGCATGTATGATGGCCAAGTATCATTTCGAGAAATTATGGCATTGTCTAAATACATCGATGTCTAAAAATGATTGCTACAGTACGACGGTCGCAATCACATCAATGATTGTTGTGGAATTGTCTAAAATTGATTACTACAGTATGACGATAGCGATCGCCTCTCATTGGCTCAATTTAACGTGCTCTTGCTGCATCAAAACATTTTAATTGTTTTACCAACAGCGAGAGAGTATTAGCCAATCAAAGTCGATTACGATCATCACATTGATGCCATCACTTTTAGACAATTAGCACAGCTGAATCTATAGTTTTATAATCTATACTAATATAAAGCTGAAGAGTTTGTTTGTTTGAACGCGCTTATCTCAGGAATAACTGGTTCGAATTGAAAAATTCTTTTTGTGTTGGATAGTCCATTTATCGAGGAAGGCTTTAGGCTATATAACATTACGCTGCGACCAATAGGAGCGAAGCATCAGTGAAAAATGTTGCAAAAACGGGGAAAATTATTCATATTTAAAATATGCATATTCTTTTAAAAACTTCTTAATCGCGATCATAATAACAAAAATTGACGCCGACGAAGTCGCGCGCAACTGCTAGTTTATTATATTGTTACGTCTGTTCATAACGCCTTGTATAAATTCCGCGCAATTCCTAAGATAAAACTGTAATAATTATATCCAAAGGCGCAGGAGAGCCTGTCAATATAATGATATTTCGAATGAACTTTCGCAAAATCTCGATACCTGACGTCAAAAGGTTCCTGCTATAGACTTTTTGAATTTCTCAAGGAAAATTGAGACGAAAGTGGATTAGTGACGTCCTAGCAGAGTTTTACTTTAGGCATTTGCATTTGGTTCAGGTCGAATTTAACGCCAAACACGCTCACTAGGAGCGCTGTACACGTCTTCATATTATAAGCTCTATTAATCTATGACAGTCTAAATTATGGATCAATTTGAAGCACCACTTTTGACACACGAGTGTCTTTGGAACTAATAATATTACAAATGGCGCACCGTACTCTATAATTAATCTATGAAATCACACAACAATAAGGAAATCATAGATTGATTAGAGGTCGGAGCGCTATTTGAAATATTACCTATTAGTTCCAGAGACACTCGTATCTGCTTATTGCTTGCAGCTCCAAAAATGGCGTCAATCAAATCCAAAATCATACAAAATTTTTCGCTAGCGCTAACCTAACCTTTACTGAAAATGGTCGTGCTTAGGATTCAACAAAGTTTTCCTCAATAAAAAAATTAAACTATAATCTTCCAATCAAATAAATATAGGTGTCAAACGACGTTAAGGTTGAAATCTGTTGATCACTCTTTTGCGATCAACACAGATCTTCAGTCTGAACTGAAGATAGTTAAAACGAGACAGATGTACGTAGATATTGTACGTAGGTGTGTGTAGATATTGGTGTCTTGTTTTAACTCAAGCCCAAGACCAAGTCAGAGCACGCTCTAAAGATAGCCTTATTCTTAGCTAGGAAAATTTAAAATGAAACAGATGCATATTTCCATAGAAATTTATTTTAAAAGTTAAAAATAGGTCACATCGAAATTATCACATCACAAGATCGCAAAGTTTTAAAAAGCTTTTCGATTTACAAAATATATACGTCAATAAAAATATAGTTTCGATACTACAGCTTTCATAAGTAATTGTATTGGCACCATTTTTAGCGCGGAAGTATAAAAACCAATGAATTTCATCATTGACCAGGTTTGCAGATACAAATAAAAAAGATGATTTGCGCGAAAGTGTAGTCGCGCCTTTATTATTTGTCTTAATAAATTAATAACTTATAAACGAGGTAGTTTTATAATAATGGTATTCTGTGAGCAAAGTGAGTTTAGTGGAATATTTTATTGTGTTACAAAATACAGTAAGTATGTAGGTACATTATAAAAAAAAATTTAATTCGAAATACGATAATATTTCTTGAATAAAATATAAAAATAGTATACTGTATACATAATATCATGAGGTAATTTGAGTTTAGTAATTATTCCTGTTTAAAACCTCAAAAATTGCGCTTCGACGTTACTTTTATGTGACTTCTATGTTACTGGTAACGTTGATTGTTATTTAGTAACGTTGAAGTGTTGTAAAGGTTAATGTACATATTCTGCCAGAAGCGGATTTTTCAAATAGTTATTTTAAATAAAGAATGAGTTTAAAAGAAGATGAGTTAATTGAAACTCATCTTCGTAATAATCAGAATAATGTACCTTTATTTGATAAACAGCCAGAGAGTTTTGGTTACGAAATTCCATTGATGATAGTTTAAAAAAATATATTTTTCCTATTACTGAATTCTCTCTCTTATCTCTGAATGATCGGCGATTATAAAAAATGCTATACTTACAAGTTTATTACAAAAATCTCCTCCTTTTTTGAAGTCGGTTAAAATAAGTACGTTATGTAATCAGCCTTACAAACAGTGTGTTACTTTCACGTTACTTCTACGTTACCGTAACATAGAAGTGTCTATGTTACTCTATGTTACAAAGTGGCAAAATCTACGGCCTCACCCACCTACTACCTAGTAGATATTATACAGTCTCTGTATAAAAAAACTATCTCAATTGATAGACGTCTACTGCTGGACATAATATGTCATCATCATCGTCATTAGTCATTAGCGCATAGTCCAGCCATAGTCCACCACTCTGTCCCAATGAAAATTGGCAGACCTGAGAACATTATGGAGAACTCACGATATATCTTTCACCATTGAATTATGTGATTTAATGGCTTAAACGCACATAATTCTGAAAAGATTCTGATCATAATATCTAGATCTCTTGAATTAATCGCCACAGAACACGATCCTGCGCCGCCTACATCCAGCGGTTGCGAGTGGCCTGAGATCGTCCGTCTAGTGGGGGGTCTAACAAAGCTGCGCTTCACGGTGCAGGGAATCACCGATGGGCTTTGAGGTCCCAAGGCCCTGGAATAATAAGTACCTATCTAATATTGCTTGGGAACAGCTATCAAATGATTCAGACAACTGAAATTCTTCTGGAATTCCTTATATTCATAAGGCTTTAATACTTTTCATATTTAACAAAAACGAACTCTTTAATCACCTTTTTATTAGGATTTATATTCGTACTGGGTCATCGATGTATATGGATAGGCCTCTAGAGGAAAAAAACGCGCTCAAAAAGACAACAGAATCTCTTGTCTTAAACGAACTTAAAAGAAGTTTAAAAAATGTATTAATGTTGTTCATTCTATTGTTTCTTCTAGTTAATAGGGAGTGGCTACTCCTCGAACGTGATTAGTTGTCCAAACACCTGAATTTGAAAATAATCTCTTAGTTCTCGTTGAAAGTACATTTCCTTTTTCAATGTGAATCTCAACTGTAAAAGAGGGTTTGTATTACGCCATACCTACTAACGATAGCACTCGATTTATCTAAGTCGGATTTAAATCTCCTATCTCTGGATTCAGGTTTTTCCAAATATTTGTTTGATCGCAAACATTTTTACGTGAAACTCCGATACTAGATTGATTGGAGAGCATTCGGACCTATTTGGTTTAGGGCCATTTTCAACCGCTATATATACACGATACACCACGCGATTGCAGTCTGTACGGTAAATATTTATTTTTATGCAAGCCAGTACAATTTGAGTGAATGCAAACGGTATTCGGAACGCATGTATCATCGGATTTCGGCTAAAATAGAAAAAGGCTTGCTTTTAAAAGCGCATGGCACTTTTCAGAGTGGGTGTCTGCTATTTTACTTGTCATTAGATGATGCCCGCAACTTTTCCGAGAAAAGTATCCATAAATTGTCACCAGGATGCATGTATGATGGCCAAGTATCATTTCGAGAAATTATGGCATTGTCTAAATACATCGATGTCTAAAAATGATTGCTACAGTACGACGGTCGCAATCACATCAATGATTGTTGTGGAATTGTCTAAAATTGATTACTACAGTATGACGATAGCGATCGCCTCTCATTGGCTCAATTTAACGTGCTCTTGCTGCATCAAAACATTTTAATTGTTTTACCAACAGCGAGAGAGTATTAGCCAATCAAAGTCGATTACGATCATCACATTGATGCCATCACTTTTAGACAATTAGCACAGCTGAATCTATAGTTTTATAATCTATACTAATATAAAGCTGAAGAGTTTGTTTGTTTGAACGCGCTTATCTCAGGAATAACTGGTTCGAATTGAAAAATTCTTT
This sequence comes from Hipparchia semele, assembly GCA_933228805.2. Classification (NCBI taxonomy): domain Eukaryota; kingdom Metazoa; phylum Arthropoda; class Insecta; order Lepidoptera; family Nymphalidae; genus Hipparchia; species Hipparchia semele. The sequence continues at coordinate 11,237,172 of OW121727.1, read as the reverse complement.
TTGTGTTGGATAGTCCATTTATCGAGGAAGGCTTTAGGCTATATAACATTACGCTGCGACCAATAGGAGCGAAGCATCAGTGAAAAATGTTGCAAAAACGGGGAAAATTATTCATATTTAAAATATGCATATTCTTTTAAAAACTTCTTAATCGCGATCATAATAACAAAAATTGACGCCGACGAAGTCGCGCGCAACTGCTAGTTTATTATATTGTTACGTCTGTTCATAACGCCTTGTATAAATTCCGCGCAATTCCTAAGATAAAACTGTAATAATTATATCCAAAGGCGCAGGAGAGCCTGTCAATATAATGATATTTCGAATGAACTTTCGCAAAATCTCGATACCTGACGTCAAAAGGTTCCTGCTATAGACTTTTTGAATTTCTCAAGGAAAATTGAGACGAAAGTGGATTAGTGACGTCCTAGCAGAGTTTTACTTTAGGCATTTGCATTTGGTTCAGGTCGAATTTAACGCCAAACACGCTCACTAGGAGCGCTGTACACGTCTTCATATTATAAGCTCTATTAATCTATGACAGTCTAAATTATGGATCAATTTGAAGCACCACTTTTGACACACGAGTGTCTTTGGAACTAATAATATTACAAACGGCGCACCGTACTCTATAATTAATCTATGAAATCACACAACAATAAGGAAATCATAGATTGATTAGAGGTCGGAGCGCTATTTGAAATATTACCTATTAGTTCCAGAGACACTCGTATCTGCTTATTGCTTGCAGCTCCAAAAATGGCGTCAATCAAATCCAAAATCATACAAAATTTTTCGCTAGCGCTAACCTAACCTTTACTGAAAATGGTCGTGCTTAGGATTCAACAAAGTTTTCCTCAATAAAAAAATTAAACTATAATCTTCCAATCAAATAAATATAGGTGTCAAACGACGTTAAGGTTGAAATCTGTTGATCACTCTTTTGCGATCAACACAGATCTTCAGTCTGAACTGAAGATAGTTAAAACGAGACAGATGTACGTAGATATTGTACGTAGGTGTGTGTAGATATTGGTGTCTTGTTTTAACTCAAGCCCAAGACCAAGTCAGAGCACGCTCTAAAGATAGCCTTATTCTTAGCTAGGAAAATTTAAAATGAAACAGATGCATATTTCCATAGAAATTTATTTTAAAAGTTAAAAATAGGTCACATCGAAATTATCACATCACAAGATCGCAAAGTTTTAAAAAGCTTTTCGATTTACAAAATATATACGTCAATAAAAATATAGTTTCGATACTACAGCTTTCATAAGTAATTGTATTGGCACCATTTTTAGCGCGGAAGTATAAAAACCAATGAATTTCATCATTGACCAGGTTTGCAGATACAAATAAAAAAGATGATTTGCGCGAAAGTGTAGTCGCGCCTTTATTATTTGTCTTAATAAATTAATAACTTATAAACGAGGTAGTTTTATAATAATGGTATTCTGTGAGCAAAGTGAGTTTAGTGGAATATTTTATTGTGTTACAAAATACAGTAAGTATGTAGGTACATTATAAAAAAAAATTTAATTCGAAATACGATAATATTTCTTGAATAAAATATAAAAATAGTATACTGTATACATAATATCATGAGGTAATTTGAGTTTGATTTGGTTTTATAAGCTTGTAGAAATTGACAATAACTATATAAATACATAAATCTATTACCAATTTGTGGACAGTTTGTGTGATTTTGTATAACAAAATAAAATTAAGTCAATATTTAATAGCATGGGGTTATTCAATAACCGCAGACGATTAAACCTACTGGGTCTAAGATATCGATAAAAAGTTTTGAGCAAAGCGTTATACACGGTGAAATTTTATTCCCCGTAAACCCTGAAGGAGGTGAATGTGCTCATGAAACTGAACATATTTCACCAAGGAACATAGCTCAAAATATTAAAAAAAAAATCTGGACCTCCCATAGTAAATCAATCAGCTAATCGTCAATTATGTATGGAGGGTCCAATTTTTTTTTTTTTCATATTTCGAGCTATGTTCCTTGGGGAAAGTTGTTCAGTTTCATGAGCACATTCACCTTCTTCAGGGTTTACGGGGAATAAAATTTCACCGTGTCATCATTCAATTAATTGACCAGGTAGGTATAAGAATAATACAGCTTCGAGCGAAAAATCTTGAGTAAAAAACGCAAGTCTAAGATATAAGCCTTAGGTATGGCCTTAGGAGATCTAGACAGTGTACTTTGCTGAAATTTTAAGCTGAATTTACAATGCGAAATTAGTGGCATGAAATTAATTTGATCAACAATTTCACGTGTAAACTTCTAATTTCATGCATGAAATTAATGCATGCATCGTTATCTATAATATAAAAATGAATCGCAAAATGTGTTGGTAAGCGCATAACTCAAGAACGCCTGGACCAATTTGGCCAAATCTTTTTTTAAAATGTTCGTTGAAGTTCAAGGATGGTTTTTACGGCGAGAAAAATTAGAATTATTGCTTGAAAAACCCTAAAAATAGCCCTTTTCTTTTTCCCATACAAATGATTTGAAACTAAAACGTAGTCAATTTGAGCTTTATTGCTATGGTACAAAGTTCATATTAAATTACAAGCACTCACTGTTGTCTAAGCAATGTAGGTGTGTTCCTAACGTCAAAGATCATATCTATCAAGACAATGTGCGTGTGTGCGTTGGAGCACAGAATACATAGTTGGAGGAGTTTAATGTCGCGTTCCGAAACTCGCGTTTCTTTTGTATTAGTTTCGGCACGCGAGATAAAATGCATCAGTTTCCACGTCATTACATCAGTCAAACAAAAAGCGAAGCATCGGTGAAAAATGTCGCAAAAACGGGGAAAATTATCCATATTTAAAATCTTTTAAAAACTTCTTAATCGCGATCATAATAATAGAAATTGACGCGGACGAAGTCGCGGGCGTCCGCTAGTTGCAAATATAAGTAAGATAGTTCTTACTAACATGAAAAATGCGAAAGTGTGTTTGTTTGTTGGTTTGTCCTTCAATAACGCTGCAACAGGGCTACGGATCGACTCAATTTTTTGTATGGGTATTGTTGAGGACCTGGAGAGTGACATAGGCTAATTTTACATCCCGGAAAATCAAAAATTTTCCGCGGGATTTAGAAACTATCAAAGGTTAGTATTTTTATCAAAGTATAGGAATACAATAGTATATTGGAAGTAGGTATATCTAGCTGTTACCCGCGACTTCGTACTAGGTACGCTTGGAATTAGGTTGCAAAAAATCCCTCGGGAACCTTCTGTTTTTTTCCGGGATAAAAGGTAGTCACCCTCTAAGTCCTCTAATATACCGTGATTGAAAGACAAACCAACAAAGAAACACACTTTCGCATTTACAATATTAAACGGCATAAGTATGTCTTAGTAGTATTATCAGAGACATTTCACAGCGATTGGTTGCCTTATCTAGTGAAAAAAATTATCAGCTCAGTAATTTGCGCAAAGAATTAGCCTTGCTGTTTAGCGGGGATCTGCGAGCTTATTAGCGTCGATCGGCATGATAATTATCTATATATATATAAAATTCAAAGTCCTGACTGACTGACTGACTGACTGACTGACTGAGATATCAACGCACAGCCTAAACTACTGACGTTAGAAACTTGAAATTTTTACAGTTGGTTCCTTTTATGACGTAGGCGCACACTAAGAAAGGATTATTGGAAATTCCACCCCTAAGGGGTTTAAATAGGGGATGGAAGTTTATATGAAACTCCGTCATTTTTCAAGCTGTTTCCATCAAAGTTGATATTTGAGCTTTCAGTTAAAAATAAAAAACTACGTGTGTCACAGTTGTTGAAAATTCCACCCCAAAATTTAATTCCACGCCGACGAAGTCGCGGGGGCAAAAGCTAGTCATAATTATGTGCAGTAATTAATTAGATGGCTAGCTTTGATTTTTATTGTATCAAAAAACACAGCCGCTAATACAAAGATTTGTACGCAATTCACAGGTGCTTCTAAACAGGTTCCTTCTGGTTTTTGAGGTCTTTCCTGTTGGAGAGTCTTTCGGCTTCTTCGACCGTGTCTGGTAGAGCGACGTTGATGGTTTCCGGCAGAGAGAACACCAGGACGCTGGCTACTAGCGCCATGCTTCCGAAGAATATCGCTGGCAGATTGTGGTAGTACTGATTCTGGGGACAAAAAAACCTATTACTTATTAAGCTATTGCATAGCTTCTACCGCGGGCCAGCGTGGAGACCGAATCCAGAAATTCCGTAACGAAAATAACCTGACGCGGGACTCCTCTCACCGCTAGATGGCGTTGATAAAAAATGCTATTCAATAGCTTTACCGCGGCAGTCCCCGAGTGCCACACGTCTTTTTTTATTATATTGAGGAATTGCCATGGTTTAGTCCTACTTCCCATTCTACTAATCCTTCTAATCTACTAAAACTAATATAGTAAAAGCCGGCAACGGTAGGCATTGGTGGTGAACAGGTGTTCATGGGTAGCGGTAATCACTTAACCACGGTGGCCCGCGGTGGCCCAGGCGGGCTCCTTTTCCCGGTATTCGTATAAAAAAAATGCGAAAGTTTGTGATGCATATCCATCCATCGATTGATGTATGGATGGATGGATAGATGGATAGATGTTTGTTACTTCTTCACGTCAAAAGCAATGAATCATTTTGGCTGAAATTTGGGATGGAGATAGCTCATATCCATGATTAACACATAAAATTAAATTAAAGAGTTCCCGTGGGGATTAAAAAAACTTAAATCCACGCGGATGAAGTCGCGCTTATCGTCTAGTATTAAATAAACATCATCCCTCGAGATAGATATGCCAAATATGATGTGCTATTTCACTAGCTTTTGGCTAGTTTTTATAAAAGCGTCCTTTATGCATAAATGGCATAGGTACATACATTAAAGCCTCAATAGCCCATTTGGTAAAGGTGCGGACTGAAAACTAAAGGTTGCAGGTTCGAGCCCCGCCCGTTGAACTATTGTCGTACCCACTCCTAGCACAAGCTTTTCGCTTATTTGGAGAGGAGAACAAGTCAAGTTCAGCATGGCTAATATTCTTAAAAAAAAAAAATTCGTAAGATTTTTATGAGCGTTTTAAAAACAATTTACTCGTGTATACCGCTTTGAATCAAGAATTTGCTTAAAATACAGAAGCCCAAGGAAAAAAACTTTACTATCGCATATTGCGATAAGCATTAAGCCGCGAAGTTATAATTAAACCGTAATAATCCAATTAATATTAAACACGAGTTCGCACGGAAAGTAACCGAACAGTATTAAAGTTATCCGAGTTGCGGAGCTACGGGCAACAATAAACAGATTAATAACGAACTTTCGCGGCAATCATTAAAACAAGAGGAGTTGGATATAGTACTTTTCGAACAAAGTTTTCGACGACCTCGATAACTTTTGCGTGTCAACTCGCTCACTATACATAGTTAGCGATAAAGGCAATAAATGGCCAATCGCGTGTCAGGCCACGCGCAGTGTGGGGTTCCGTAGTTGCATTTAACAATATAAAGCTACGTGTACACGATGATGATTATATACAATGTTATATACTCAATCTTATTCTCAAAAATATTTTTAAGCTATTGCATAGCTTCTTTCGCGGGCCAGCGTGGAGACCGGATCCAGAAATTCCGTAACGAAAATAACCTGACACGGGACTCCTCTACGGTGAGCCGCTAGATAGCGCATTTTTTATCAACGCTATCTAGCGGTGAGCCGCTAGATGGCGTTATATATGATAAAAAATGCTATGCAATAGCTTTACCGCGGCAGTCCCCGGGTGCCACTCGTCTTTTTTTTTCAACTTTAGTCTTTAATATGGTCGTCCTACCATGGTCACCCCATATTTTTTTTTTTTAATTTCACTAGCCTAAATATCACTAAATATTCCGACGAATTGAGAACCTCTTCCTTTTTTTTAAGGTTGGATAAAAAAAATTACCCAATTTAAATATTGATTTAAATTGGGTATTTGACAATTTAATACCCAAAAGGGAAATGTCCACCTTTCAAAGACATTTTGGCCCTGAGTGCCCAATCTTAAAATTATGTGCAACTGATAGTATATGGGCATCCCCCTTTTGTAGTTTATATTCACTTACAAGTAATGGCGTCATTGGCGCCAACGTTGATCCAACTCGGCCCAACGAAGAGCAAACAGCCAGTAGCGACTGGCGGACGTTGGTCGGGAACACTTCCGACACGTAGATGTACACCGAACTGTAAGCCACCGTTATAGAGAACTTGCCCGATAGATACAAGACTAGAGACAACCATTTTTGATCTGTGAAAAGAAAATCATCAACTTCATCATCATAATAATCCTTTGACGACCTCCCTGGCGCAGTAGTGAGCGGTGGTTTTATAACTGGAAGGTTTCGGGTTCGATTCCCGCCGGAGGCAATTTAGGAATTCATAATTTCTAAATTGTCTCTGGTCTGGTATGGTGGGAGGCTTTGGCCGTGGCTAGTTACCACCCTACCGTCAAAGACGTGACGCCAAGCGATTTAGCGTTCCGGCACAATGGCGTGTAGAAACCGACAAGGGGTATGGGTTGAATATACACTGCCATATCCCTTTCAAGTTAGCCCGCTACCATCTTAGACTGCATCGTAACTTACCATCAGGTGAGATCGCAGTCAAGGGCTATCTTGTCATCGAATAAAAAAAAAATCAGTTTAGAAATCTTTACTCAGTTGTGGAGTCTGGTTTTATACGAGTACTGTACTAGATGATGCCATGATGACGAAAAACATTCAAAACGTAACAATAACAAAACATTGAAAAAATTTGGTAGTGACAATCTCGAGCAGTACGTTGCTATCTGTACTAAGCGGGTCTGACTTGAGGTGCGGTGCGGGGAAGCGCGGGGCGAGGTAGCGGCCAACTTGACGTGGACGGGTAAGCAAGTTTTAAAGCCTTTGCGTGAAATTGGTAACAAATATACCGAAATATTCAAGTGATTCACTTAAATCTTCAATGGCATAGACGGAGGGCGTCGAATGGTAATCGACAATTTTAAATATGAAATGGTAAAACTCATATAAATTCCTATTCCACATAAAACTCAGCTCAATTCCAAAAATACAGCAATACACGCAGTCGAGACTCGGGCAATTTTATACTTTATTGCCATTAAAATTGCGATATAAGATCAAAGACTAAAGGAAAATGATAGATAGTTTGTTAAATATCCTTTGGAGAGGTCCGATGGAACGTCATTTCTAACTGAAATAGTCTAGGAGCTAATAGGCTTGGAAGAGCTGCTGCTTTTGAGCATTTTCATTTAAGCTTTAAATGCCAAAAAACGTATAAGAATGCATACACGAAATTGACCCCTAATGCCATTTCATTATGTCGTTTCATTGTATCGTGTGGTGCGGGTTGTTACGTTCCCTCAAATATGGTTGAGCGAAGCAATGGCTGGATCATGCGTCATGCTCGTGAACGGGTGCCACCAACGGGAATGGGTCTGCTTTGGCTGCCCATCTTGACATGCGTTGGATTGGTGTACCTACGTATGCATTTTTGCATTTTTGAAGCTTTATTGTGGAAACACTGTATACATAGCATAGCTTTGTAAAAAAAATTTTTTTGAAAAGAGCAACTGCTGAGTTTCTTACCGGCTCTTCTCAGCAGAATCTGCATTCCGAACCGGTGGTAGATTTATGACGTGTCATAAGAGCTACAAGTTAGCCTACATGAAATAAATTAATTTTTAATTTGAATTTGAATTTGAATATGGTTCAATTTACTTTGACGGTAATGTCATCGAATACGAATACTATCAATCGAATAGGTATCTTATCAATCTTATAGGTACTTATCTTATCTTACTTATCAAATCTTATAGGTACTAACCTCACTGGACTCTAATATCTAACAGCTTTTGAAGCATAATAGTGACCACATTTCACCGGGCGACGGATGCCGAAATCGGCTTAACTTGGACATTCCATTATAGATCTACCAACTTATCTGTTCACTTGACAGGGTTGCTAGTGGATAGTTAGTATTGCTACTTGAGAAATGAGGAAATCAGTACTGCATTTTTATGACATTTAATGGCACTCACACTAGAAAGAATTGAAAACAGCACAGACCGTGAAAACCTGTAGGACTAGATGCGCGTCATGAAAAAAAAAACGATCTTGAGCCTAAAGCAATTTTTTTTTAATTTTTTGTCTGTCTGCCTGTCTGTCTGTGCGCGCATCACGCGAACACTTCTGAACGGATTTGAATGAAATTTGATATAGTGGTAGCTGATACTCCGGGTCAATATATAGGGTACTTTTTATCCTGAAAAACAATAAGGTTTGTCCGGGATAGGGGATGAAAGATTTTGTTGATTTTGCTGTAATGATTCGAACCAAATTTAATGATTCTTTTTTTTATTATAATTTGTGTACTATTAGAAATATGTTCAATTTTGGTGAAGATCTATTTAATGTTATCGGAGATAGAGGCCATAACTTCTCGCGGATAGTAGCAAACCACTCTAAATTTTTTCCACGCGGACGAAGTCGCGGGAATCAGCTAGTATTATATACATATCTACGTGTCGAATTGATAAACTCCTTTTTTTGAAGTCGGTTAAATATCGGCCTTAGTTTCAATGTTGTCCACCTGAATAGATAAGTAGGTGGCCCTAAACACTAGATCGCTTGAAAATGACGAAGATTATCTGGATGTCACATTAATAGCTAACAGCTCTTGGAGCATAATAGAGACCACATTTCACCGGGCGACGCAGCGGATGCCGAAATGGGCTTAACTTTGACATTCCATTAATTCAGGCGACGCGACTGGGCGAACATTGCTCGTCACTAGATAAACAATAACACCGCAAAATTGCGATCTTAAAAATAAGCATGGTCAACTTTACGTTGCGTATTCTTATTTTAACAAAAAAAAAATAACCTGATTTCTGGTGATCTTTTTTAGGGTTCCTTACCAACCAACGGAATCAACGGAACCCTATACTAAGTGTCCGCTCTCCGTCCGCCCGTCCCACTGTATGAAATACGACTTCAAAAACGGTCACCTCCTTTTTATTGCTTTAATCGATAGAGTAAAATATTTCAAATGCATGAGTAGAACACCCGAAATTCAATGTCTTTAGATTCAGAGATATGATTATTATTATTTTTTCACAATTTCAATCAATGTTAAATAGCTATAGTTAAACAATTTTTTGTTGTAAAACTAATAGTTTCTACCAGTTTGCATTTATGGATCATTTACTCTATCGATTAAAGCAATAAAAAAGGGGGTGACAGTTTTTTACATCATTTCATACAGTGCGTCCGTCCGTCTGTCTGTCAGTGTGCTGTATCTCATGATACGTAATAGGTACATAGTTGAAATATTCAGAGAATATGTATTTCTGTTGCCGCTGTAACAACAAATAATAATAAAAAAATTAAAAATTAAAGGGGGTTGCCCTGCTAGAAACGTTTTTTTTTTCCGACGTTTTTTGTACGGAACCCTTCGTATTCGAGTCAGACTCGCATTTGACTGATTATTTTATTTAATATAGATTGATACCTACCATAAAGTAATCTGTTTGTTTATTGGTTCGAATTTATTTCGACGAAATTATTCGGCAATTGAGACAAGTCGCTCTCCTTATAAACGGTTTTGTGGATTATATCAAAGTGACTTTTGTTCGCATCAAATCGTGCTTGGATGAGATTGGGAGAGATATTCAGGTCTTTGACGACTGGTAATATGATTTTATTATCTTTGAGAGTATATTTGTGAAGAGATTTTGTTATTTGATATTTAATATAATGTCTCGATATAATTTGTTTACATTTAATCTAGACGAAATTGTTGAGATTGATTAAGCTACTTCGGAAGATTAACTTTAATATAAACATATAAAGCTATTACATTATGAATCTGTAGTCTCAAGGGCCAAAATCTTTCTTTCTGTCATAGAACGTTAAGATCAAGTACTCAGTTTAGGAACAATTATTTATGTGAAAGTGTCAAGTGCTTAATTTTTTAAGGCTGCTTAACCTGCATGCCTGGGAGTTTACCGATTTACACTTAGCCAGTATTGTGGACTAACTCCAAGATAGTCCATGACTGTAATCTCACCTGATAGTAAGTGACGATGCAGTCTAAAATGGTAGTGGGCTAACTTAGAAGGGGTATGGCAGTGTACCCTTAATTGGTTTCTACTCACCATCGTGCCGGACCGCTAAATCGTTTGGCGGCATCTCTTTGACGGTAGGGTGTTAACTAGCCACGGCCAAAGCCCTCCACCAGACCAGACCAGAGACAATTTAGAAATTATAAGTTCCCAAATTGCCCCCACCGGGAATCGAACCCGAGACCTTCCAGTTATAAGACCACTGCGCCAGGGAAGTCTTCAAACTCTTAGCGATGACGATGATATCAAATAATCCTAAATCACGATCCAAAAAACGTGGTGTAAAAACCGATTTGAGGTATGGGCCTAATTTGCACTGCTATAGCTCTTGAAAGTTAACCTGCTACGATCTTAGACATATTTGTATTTTCACTTATTGATGGCAGTCAAGAGCTGACTTATCATCGAACAAAAAACTTTCCAAGCATGAGAAAGCCGTAAATCAAACAACTCACCTTTCGGCAGGAAAGATAAACTTATACACAAACACGCACTCAGCACGTAAGTCAAAATCAACACTTTCTTCCTCCCAAATCTGTCCAACACTAACAGACACACAACGTTCGCTGGTATCTCCACGAAAGCTACCAGCATAAAGTTCACATACTTGTTCCCAGCTAGAGACACTGAGTTTATGGATAGTCCATAATACACGAAAGTACATGTTATCCACAAAAACGAGCATATTGCTACCCGTTTCCTTATTATACTAGATTTGATCACTTTCATCAAATTCGATTGACTATTAATTTCCTTATTATCTTCTATCTCATTGGCGTCTTTGCATTTTTCATTATCAGTATTTATCTTCTCCAGTTCATATAGCGGTGATAGAACGTCGTCAGATAAATCTACTTTGTTCATTTTGGCTGCTTTTTTCAAAATATCTGCAGCCTCGTTGTGTCTTCCCTTGCTGATCAGCCATCTGACACTTTCGTTTAATATCCAGTAATATGATAGAACGAACATGGCCGGAATGTAAATAACTCTGAGGAGTTGTCTCCAACTTTGCAACCACCATGATAGGCCGGCTAAGGACATCAACCCCAGCACGTATACGGCATTGATGAGAGTATTTCCGAAGACCCTCCCCTTGGGGCCAACTAGTTCCACAGCTGAAAATAATAACTATATGAATACATATTGGATAGAATCAGGCGTTACTTTGAAGTTCGTGATTAGCAAGAAAAGGTTAGAGTTATTTTGCTATAATCCGCCAATAGATTTCAGATAAAAAAAAATCTGTTGGTGGATTATAGCAAAATGACTCTAACCTTTTCTTGCTATTTGAATACATTTGAGACTTGTACTAGACACAACAATAGTACATTATTGCAAAGGCAGGGAAGTAGGCAATTGCAGGTCGAGTATGAGTTTGAAGGCCGAGCCGTAGGCGAGGACTTCACTAAATACGAGACAGGCAATTGCCATTTCCCGCCGAGGCATATATAGTGCTTTTCTCAAAAGAATGCAGGGAAATAAAACACTTTTTATATTATACATCCAAATCCATCCGCCATTTTGGTTTAAATCTGGTGGAGTAAGTACAATCAATCTCCATTTCACTCTCTGAACCGTTGGAACTCATTTTGATTATTATTAAATTTATATTTATTAAGCAGGTATGTAAATAACAAATCAAGACGAATTTTCAGCTTTACCGCCAATTTTTTTTTTATTATCTGTGCCGACAGGCAAACGCATTTATGGCTATACAGCCACGTAAACGCAATTTGTACTAAGCAAAGAGACTATGGTATGCCAAGAATGACAAAAGAGATCCGATCAAGGAGTATTTAGTAACCCCAGCACGCCATTTCATACTGTTGTATGAAACGGCATTACATTACAAAGCTCCTGCAATATTTAAAAAAAAAAAACGCTCCGCGAAACAACTGTTTCGCGGAGCGTTGTAATGTTCCAAATTCAAAAAACGCTCTTGCAATGGATTTGATTTTCTTTGTCCGACAATTCGATACTTCGCGTGTTCTTTTTTCGAAAATAATGACAATATTTCCATGCATGTTTGAGAAAAAACTATAACTTATACAGCAAGATTTAAAGCTGAAATCTAGACCGCACTCTCACTCTGCTCAGACTCAAGAAAGAGTTGAAACGAGACAGATTTATGGCAAAGGATATTTTTGTCTCGTTTTAACTCTGTCTTTACTCAGAGCTAAGTCAGAGCAGCATAAGTCTTGAATATGAAATTTCAGAAGTTTTCAAGTCAAATATTAAGTGTTTGTTTGGAATAATCTTAGTAAGGAAAATAAGAGAAGCTGCAACAGGTTCAGATAAAAGGGTCTAGCAGGATAAGATAGTGGCAGCGGCTCCAGAGAGATATTTTAAAAATAACTTATGTGATAATATTGGCGAGAAATAAAACTCAATTTCAATCACTCTTCTCACTACGTTCAAGTTAATTGACAAAATAGGCGCTAGACCGGTAGAGTATTTATTTTTAAATTGCTTTTTTCTAAAACTATTGCAGCTAAACTTAGAAAACAACCAGTTTAGTAGAAAAAATATTGTTCTAGGTTCTACATTACATATTATTTTTTTGCAAATTACATATAATTTTTCTTTAATAAAATTACTGTGAAAAAAAGAATTTTTCTTCATTCATAGTTCACGTAGAAGTCAGAAAATCACAGAAAAACTATATAGTATAGCTACTTATGTTTAGTATTACCACGAAAAACTACATAAATATAAAATCTGTGCAATTCATCAAAAAAAAAAAAAAAAGCGATGAGGACTTACCAATAACAAAAGCGGTGCTATACGCGCCAGCTCCCAACGCAGCTTCCAAGAACTCAAAGACGAGCAACATGATATAGTTCACAGAGAAGGACCTCAGGAATCCAAAGATGCCATTCATGAGTGAGGCAACTGCCAAGGCCAGCTTTCTACCATATCTGTCTGACATGATACCAGTGAGGGGCAACGATATGAAGAGGCCTGCGTTATGCACGGTGCCGACGAGAGTTCGTTTCCAATTTTGGCAGCCGAGGTCGAACTAGAATAAGTTAAGGATTAAACAAGGAAGATTTGCGCTGAGATAGTTTCTACAAAATATAAACTAGCGAAAATTTAAAGTTCAGGATTCTATATGAGTAGTTCGAAAAAAAAATTAATCTTTTGCATCCTGCAACGGCATAATGCAACGGGGTGCGTTATTGTGGTTTCTGACGCGTATTATAGGACAAGATACGGTGGTCGTATTCTTCGCACAGTGTAGCATAATTCTCTTATGACGCCTCTAGAGGCTCTACCTACTTGTTGGACCCGTGTTCCATGGATTTGTATTTAAGATCACAATAATATTATAACGGGGCGAAAGTTTGTATATGTGTTTGTGTGTGCGTGTGCGTGCGTGTGTGTGTGTTTGTTACTCCTTCATACCATAAAGAATCAACCGATTTGGGTGAAATTTGGAATCGAGATAGCTCACACCCAGGATTAACAATAGGCTACATTTTCCGGAAAATCAAACTTTAATCAACGTGGATGAAGTCCCGAGCATCATCTAATAAAATAAATGTAAAGATGTCCAAATCCATCTCAGTCAACACAAATGATTATAATAATAAAAATCATAATCATATTGTTTGCCTCGGCCGAAAATAGACTGTCAAAATTAACCTAAATGTTGTGTTCAAACTTGAGATAATATGTAATCACCACGCCTCCACCATGCGTCTAAAACACCAGACTAGCACGCGTTTAATACATTTATACTGTAAGACGCCACGGCGAAATTCTTCACGGTTTTAACTTTTGTATAGACAAAAAATCTTCTCAGTTGTAGTATCTCAAAAACAGCCACAACGCTAAAATCTAACTCTAAATACCTAAATTATCTGGATCGATCCAGATAACTAAATTCTACAGTTTTTGTCGTTTTTGCAAAATGAAAAATCAATTTAAATATTAAAAAATACAGTGCAAAATGTTGGTCAGTTTGATATTTTAAATGCCTATCTATCGACTTACAATCAAGTTAATCTAAATGCCATATGAGTTTCGAAAATCAAATAGGCGTTTGCGAATTATGTGAATTTGAACTTAGTACTTACATGTAATTTATTTAGGTTTCACGTGGTTTTTTAGTACATATACTTATTCTATATCTTGTGTTGGTATAGTTAGTGGTAGTATGTGTCGTATCTATATAAGTGAGAGCGAGAGCTTGCTCGCGCCAGACCGCTCCCACCTAGGCCCTGACAGTCACGCAGACTTACTTAATGTGTACAAGTACGCGACGTAACCACAAGTAAAGCTCATGCGTCCCCGTGAATTGAAAGAACTTCAATTCACCTACCTAACTATACCTATTTTTTATATACTGTGCTTTTGTATGCCGCTAAATAGATATTTTTTGCGGTGGACTCTCGGTCTACTTGATGATTTATGAGAATTACTACGATGGGCCCGAGTGGTTGCTAGTATGACCGATAACACTTTTGCCACGCGGATGCTCTTATCTTTTGATAAGACAGAATAATAATAACATATACTTACTCCTAAGCTACTTCAAAATAGGTGGAGGTTATTACCTATTACATAAACAATATTATAAATAAGTACACAAAAAAATTAAGTTAAAAATTATAGAAGGTTTTCAAAAAATATTAGGACAGAAAAATAAATATTTTTATTTTTTATGAAAAAAAAAAAATTTTTTTTCTTTAGAAATTTTAAAAAGTCGTGGAACAAAAGTTATTACTTTGATGCGTAGAACTTGTCTATACACATTTGTTGGTATTTTACAATTAACCCTGTATAATATCATCTTCCGTACATCTTGTGTGATGTACGGAATCTTTTGTGTTCGGATCCGATTCGCACTTGACCGGTTTTTTTCTGTTTAAATAATATAATGTTTATGGGTTTAACACGGTGTTATCAATAAATGATGTTACCCATGTAACAGACAGCTGATAAGCCTATCAATATACTAATGATATACTATGATAACCCAGACAATGTTATCTTATCAATATAATATTTAATCAACATGTTTAACTAGTTATAAATATAGCTTAAAAAGCTTTTAGAATTATTTATCTGTGGGTATTTATTTGTTTAATCGATAGAGTTCCTGGTTTAACTAATTGACAACCTCCCTATTTTCATAATAATAAGAATAAGAAAGTGTATTCGTGTGTTGGTTTGTCCTTCAATCATGCAGCAAATGAGAGACGGATCGACGTGATTCTTTCTTTGCTTGAACACTTTTGGCCCGGAAAAACATCAAACTTCGTATGTGTGTGTGTGTGTGTTGTAATGTACCGATTTGGCTGTTTCTAATGGAAATAAGAATGTTAACGCATAGGCTACATTTTATCCCGGAAAACCGAAGAGTTCCCGTTATTAAACATTAATAATTAATTATTCTCACACCTAAGGAAGAAATCCACATTTCGTAGCGATAAGATGTCTTTGTACTCGTCCTTTCCATATTTAAGTTTAGTTTTAAAGTTAAAATGTACAGAATAAATAAATAAATAAAATAAATGCTAATTACTCACATCTTTGACAGCCGAGTCTTCATCACTATAAACAAACTTATCACAGCTCTTAACAACCGAAGTGTTGAAGTGTTGTATACTGCATGTTTCAGTTTCAGTATGATTGAGGGACTGAAACCGTAGGCATTTGGACGGTGCCCCCTTTTCTCTAGGTATTGCATGGTCCAGCCACGAGGTGTTGCTGACTCCCTCGCACTCTGTTATGTTGCATCTAGAAAGAAGAGTCATCATGAAATGAAATGAAATGAAATGAAATGAAATGAATACACTTTATTGTACACCACATTACATAGGAATAAAAGATAAAATTAACTTAAAGTAAATTAAAGGAATGTGAGCACAAATGGCGGCCTTATCGCTAATAAGTATCATCATCATCATCAGCAGCAGCAGCAACAGCAGCAGCAGCAGCAGAAACAACTCATCAATGGCTCACTAGTCAGCGCAGGTGTCTCTCAGAGATGGGTCACAGTATAAGGAGTAACAAAAGTTCGACGCCTTTGATCTTGTGGTAAATGCTGATCGAAAAATCAAGTCGATCCGTTGTTCAATTGCCGCGTGATTAAAGGAAAAACCAACAAACGAACACACTTTCACATTTATAATGTAAAAAAAAACTATTACAAAAAAGAATAAATTAATACATTAATTTGTAATGATGTTAATGATGTTGGTCTCCACACAAGGAAATATATTTATATGTTAATCTAGATTTAAAATATCAGCCAAATCCGTTCCAAAGTTTTTGCGTGAAAGAGTAACAAACACACACACACGCATAAACACACACACACACACACACACACACACACCCACACACACACACACACACAAACACACACACATACGTACAATCTTTCGCCTTTATAATATTAGTGTGATAGTAGGGTAGTTATCATGTTGTACAAAGGACCTCTATGACGTCTTATTAGGTAAGTGCATAATCATGTAATAATAATTATAAGTAAAAAAAGGAATTAAGATAATAATATACTATATGTAGATAAAAGTGCAATGCAAATTGCGACATTATATTGCACTTTTAATAACAACATTGTAACATGCAAATGTAATCAATTTGAGTACAACTAATATGTACTTAATTTAATTTATTGTTTTGATATAAAATAAAAATATTAGATAAGAAGAATTAGCTGCTCTTATATTATTTTCAATTGGGTATTTAACAGAATTGTTAAAATGCGGATATTGAGTATTTACAATGGATAATTAATTACTTTTACAAAAAAATTAACCGATAGAAGCAACTAAAAAGGGAAAAATAAGATATAAATCTTTTTAGTCTTACTAACTAAACTTCAAACTAATGTAAGTAACTAATTTTGAGTTGACGACAAACTTTTTTAAAACTACGAGCTGTATTTTTAAGCATGGCTGCGAGATACCTCTAAAAAAAGTTTAAAAAAATGATAAGGGATTGATATACTCAGGCACTACTTGAATTTACGATTACGATTACGATACGGGAGTTTATAATTTCTAAAATTGTCTTTGGTCTGGTCTGGTGGGAGGCTTTGGCCGTGGCTAGTTACCACCCTACCGTCAAAGACGTGCCGTGAAGCGATTCAGCGTTCCCGCACGATGGCGTGTAGAAGCCGATTAGGGGTATGGGTTGGATTTACACTGCCATATCCCTTCCAAGTTAACCCGCTACAATCTTAGACTGCATCGTCGCTTACCATCAGGTGAGATCGCAGCGAAGGACTAGGTATCTTGTCATAGAATTAAAAAAACTTACGTAAAGAGACTCCTTTTAGGGGATTGTTTAGGCTTGGTTGGTGTAAACGGGCATAAGTAGCGGGCAAAAACAAACAAGTCTACGGACAAGATGACCGTAAAACAGAATTTGTAAACATTTCGGCCACGATTTGTAAACCCGTCTATGGTTTGCCTTTGGGTCGTGTATCAAATTATGATCGGTCCCAACGATAGATGAATCGATTTACATACATATGTGTAGTGTAGGCTGTGGCAATTCCACCGGGCTTCAGGTTATTATACGACGTGTTGGAGGAAATAGAAGTTGGATTCCTAGATAATTGCTTAAAACCTCAGTTTAGGTTAGTGGTCACGGGTTCAATCCCGGGCACGCATCTCTGACTTTTCTGAGTTATGTTTTTTTTAATAGGATAACAAGATAGTCCTTGACTGCGATCTCACCTGATGGAAGTGACGATACAGTCTAAGATGGTAACGGGCTAACTTGGAAGGGGTATGGCAGTGTACATTCAACCCATACCCCTAATCTGCTTATACACGCCATCATACCGGAACGCTAAATCGCTTGGCGGCACGTCTTTGACGGTAGAGTGGTAACTAGCAACGGCTAAAGCCTCCCAGCAGACCAGACGAGACAATTTAGAAATTATGAATTCCCATATTTCCACCGCCGGGAATCGAATTCGAAACCTCCCAGTTATGAAAAATGGAAAATGATTTATTAATAAAAATAAGTTTTATTTGTGTAGTCTTATAAAAGAAAGTTATAAGACTGCACAAATAATAATAGCTAATCGCAAAAGGGAAATAGAACTCCGTACTAGGTGGACCAACTACATCTTCAGAGGCTTAACAACTAGGCTATCGCGCCTAGTAAACTATAATAGCCCATCCAACTATAGACAAATGTTCCGAGAAAAACGAAAATACAAAATAATAAAATCACTACAAGGAAATAACGTTTGACGCTCGAACAGGGTTTGCAAACTCAAACGTTGCGCCGTGATCCGAATTATGATCGGTCCGGACGATAGGTGACGCCGGATCGATTTGCATCCGTACCGACCGTACTCCAGTCGTGGGCTTGAATTTATGGCCGGGCTGAATTTCGCACTATTGTGATTGGGCTGTGAAATATGGCCGCGGTGACTGGATTAGAAGTATAGGTGTTTGTGGCTATTTTGGGGCTGTACAATTTCTATCAATCACACTAATATTCTAAAGGCGAAATTTTGTATATGTGGCGTGTGTATGTTTGTTACTTCTTTACGCCACAACGAATTAACCGATTTAACTGGGAATAGCTTAGACCATTTAGCCGGGACGAGCCTTTACGCAGATTTAGTACAGATTACGTAGATTTAGTCGCAGAATACATTTAGTATTCTGCGACTTTCTGCGGGAGGTGAGGTAATCACGTACAGCCTACGTACAGCACACATTTACTGCCGCACACTCTTGTAAAAAACTTAATGTCTCTATGAACGCACACTAACTCAAAAGCTGTCACACTTAGAAGCTGACACGTACGTTTGTACATGTACTTCGGCAGAGGGGAATGCGTGAGCTTGCCAAGTCCTGGCTAAATGGTCGAATGGGAATGGTCATGGAATGGACGTAGCTCAGGATGTCATCGCACCATCTAGCCGAGGAATACTCTACACTCCATTTGTCAAGACGCGGTCTCCACTCCGGGACCTGCCTCTTAGATTGGCGGGTCAAGACCTTGGCGGTGGCATGCTGAATACTCCACCAAGTGTAATCCACGCTACTGCCAGGGTCCGTGGAGGGAGAAAGACAGGTTTTAGTGGGTGCAAGCCCCACAAACCCCCTCCGTTTCCCCTGATGGAGGGGAAAAGTGCAAGTTATTCTCGCGCATTGAGGGTTCCGAACCTTGTGAGGATTATATAAATTCAGTATGACCATTTGCTATGAAAGTAAAAGTTTAACCAATTAAAAAAAGACGATTTTTGAAAACTGTCACTTACTGGGTTTTGATAATGGGGCTGACACGCTTTGAAAGCTGTAACTTTTCATTGAGTTAAGCTAGTAACTTGAAATCTTCAGAGTATTAAGAGACCGATAAACTTTATATTTGGTATAAATTTCAACTTATTATCTCAAGCCGTTTTCGAGAAAAAAGGTCTTGATAAGCTGACAGACAGATGGACAAACGAGTGAGACTATAAGGGTTCCGTTTTTTTTTTTCGGAATCCTAAAAAGGGATTATAACCTTCTCTGAGATCTGACCTGAGCTCAGTAGATGCTAATTACGATGATTAACTTTGTGAGTTAACTAGCTTTTGACCCCGCGACTTCGTCCGCGTGGAATTAGATTTTGGGGTGGAATTTTCAAAAACTGTGACACACGTACTTCTTTATTTTTAACTGAAAGCTCAAATACCAACTTTGATGGAAACAGCTTGCAAAATGACGGAGTTTCATATAAACTTCCATCCCCTATTTAAACCCCTTAGGGGTGGAGTTTCCAATAATCCTTTCTTAGTGTGCGCCTACGTCATAAAAGGAACCAACTGTAAAAATTTCAAGTTTCTAACTTCAGTAGTTTAGGCTGTGCGTTGATATCTCAGTCAGTCAGTCAGGACTTTGAATTTTATATATATAGATGAGCATTGGCTTAGTTCCGGCATAATGTCTGGAAGATTCAAGTTAGTAGTTCACTAAAATCTCAGTAGGTAACGCCACGTACAAGTAACACAATTAATATCAGTCTCTGTGAGCTCACAATTGATAGTGCCAGCATTAGAACAGATGTGAGTGATGGCATCAGTAATCTGTTGCTGTCAAACGCGGTTACTTAGTTGCGGAGTAATTACGTTGGTTCCGATGCGAAGACGTTAGTTTACTTAGTTCACTAGAACTTTAATGGGATGATTATTTAATCCCTTTCAATATTACAAGTGCGAAATCTGTTTGTTTATTGGTTTGTCTTTCAATCACACATCAACGTTGAAGATTCGGAGAGTGATAAAGCCATAGCCTACTTTTTATCTTAGCAGAACAAAGGTAGCCGGATTTTAAATAATCTAACTCCTGCACTGGTAGCATGGGCAGGAGATAAAAGTTTTATCCCCCGATTTTATCCACTGACAGGGGATAAAATTATCTTTTCCCTATGCTAAAGCATGGCGACAGAGGAGAAGGCGATGTATATTTCTATAAGTATATCCACTGAGTGTTATTTCCACCGCCTGTGCCCATGCTCGACGGGTGGATAAAGCTAAGTGAGGGGATAAACGTTTTATCCTTTTCCCGGGGATAAAATTTCTCCCCCCTTGCTACCAGGGCTGATGGTTTTTGGGGTCCCCAGGGACAATGGCGTTTCCGCACCGGAAAGCTGTACTTTCCGATGTGGAAACGCCACTGTCAGGGCATCGTGGCAGACCCTGTACTAGGTTGACCGACGACATCACCAAGTCGCAAGGAACCATTGGATACTGGTGGCGCAATACTGAGGCTTCTGTACATACCTACATGCGAGAGATATTTCCCAGCAGTGGACGTCTATCGGTTACTAAGAAGAACTCTAAACGGGCAAAAGCTAGCCACCCTATCAAAGCATGCATGTGTGGGCGTGTATGCGAGTGTGTGTGTCCACTAGCCTATAAAAGTCGGGCAAAACTAATATGTACATATGCAAATCACTTCACAGTCACCCATCGGCCGTCCAATCGTAATTCGATACACGGCTGTACCGTATAAGACCGTCAGGATTGCGAATTCGATTGGAATTTTTTCAGTACGTTATACCCGCACGGTAATTGAAATGTGGGGCCATATATTTTAGTTTATTTTTTGTGGGCTCGATAAAGGTACCCGGGGGATTTATCGGGCCTCGGGAAAAAGTTGGTAATCGGTCACGCTATTTATCGTCTAGTTAAAAACTCCCCTAGAGAAGTTGGCGGTTTGCGGAATTGTTAAGCAGAAAAATTTCACCAATTAAAATTAGAAAAAAAATCTATGGTACAAAAAATAAAAATTTCACGTTGGTGTATGATAGGAAATCTATTAACAATAAAAACCTATAGGAACATCAAATCAAATGTTACCCTTATTTTAATTCTATATCATAGACACTGGCTGACTGACTGATATTTATCTATAGTTAACACTGGGCTAGCTGTCCCATTTGCTCAGTGTTAACAGTGCCAAAATAACATCCATCAAATCCAAAATGGCGCCAATCAAGTAGGTCCAAAAAAGAAATTACAGAAGCAAGTCCAGTGTTAATCATAGATTAAATATAGAGGTTAATGTTTGTTAAGCAATTCAATTCATATCAATATTTTACCTACTAGCAAAGGGTCACTCTAACCCAATTTTTTCGGAAACCAATTCCAATTAAACAGTGGAAAATGTCGGGTCACTGTATGCTATAAATCTGAGCCTGTCGAATCGGTACACGTATGCAAATCGATTCAGCGCCACCTATTGATCGACCTATTGTAATTAGATTCGACAGTTTCGAGTACATTCGTCCAAGGAATGGTGATTAAATTTTTTGCCTGGACCGATTTGGAAAATTCTTTTTTTGCTTTAAAGTGTATACTTCCCAGGTGGCCCATGACGGGATCGTGGAGAAATTGATGATACTCTTGAAATTTTATAGGTACAACTGATATACTTTATATGTTGAAATCGGATTTGTAAAAAGTATTTTTATGTTTATATTATTGAAACGTTGCTCGACTTTGGTGAAATCGACACAAAATTAAACATTCTTTACACAACTCTAAAAAATATATCAGTCCACGGAATTGAACATTTTTTTAATTTTTTTAATAAAATGAAGCTATTCATCTATATAATTACATTGTCCTCAATTAACTTAAAAATTATCAGATAAAAAGCAAAAGACTTAATCACCGCCAGTGGACATTGCCGACGCAATTAGTCCAGACGAGAAATCCTTTAGTGCTGCAATAATTGCTATTCTCCTTTATCTGGAACTACGGTAACTTTGAAATCTTTGTCAACTTGAAACGCTGTTAGAAATCTTATGCTTGGAATCAATATCTGTGTGATCTCTTGGCGATTATATTTTTTTATTGTTTTTCTTTTATTTCAATAATTCATTCGATGATCAGCCATGCAATAGTGTAAGAATTAAAAACAAGCATAATTTTTTTTAATATACAAGCTTTTGTGATTGCTTGCACAGTTCCCATACCCGACTGCCAAGGTACCATATTCTGGCTCCATTATCAGACCTTGGATATCGTCTAGGATCAGAATACTTGTCAAGACGAATCAAACGAGCCCAAACTTGGATTGGCTGAGCTCATACAAATGACAGCTAAATTATTATGGATTTATTTGAAGCGCCACTTTTGACATACGAATGTCTCTGGAACTTATAATATTGCAAATGGCGCACCGAACTCTATAAAATTAGTATATGAAATCATACAACAATATCTATATGCTTACAACGCCATCAGTATGGCGTCAACCAAAACCAAAATGGCGCCAATCGAGTATAGGCACAAAAAAGAAAACACAGCAGCAAGTTAAGTGTTAATTACAGATTAAAGATACGGCAGGCTTATTACGTAAAATTTAGCGATCAGCGAAAATCGCGCAGTCATTGCGCAATAGACGCGCGATCGATCGCTCGATGTCAAAAAATATGGTATTACCTAAGCGATCGCTTGCTGATCGCTCGCTATGCAGTTTTTGCGACGAAACTAGCGCCAATAACAATTTCGTAGCAATAATTGGAACTAAAGAAATGTTATTTTGTATTTTGTAAACAGATCACAGATTAATAGGATAGGTACGTTTGTTTTTATCAAAAAGTGAAGTGGAACTACAGGAATTTCATTTAAAATGTGTTCCTACTTAAATCTTGTGGGCGTCCTACAAAAAATTAAAAATGTGACCCTAAGATACTCTCGTTTACATGCACCTAGAGTGGTTTTACTTTTTATGTTGTTGAAAAATTACCAATTCAACCCCAAAAAAAAAAAGGTTTTGAGTGGCCCTGCAAATCATTTTAACGTTTTGTTCAACTTTCGAGACAAACTCTCAGCTTTAGTACTCATTCTTATCCTAAGCGTGAAACGATTCTCTCGTGTTTCCCTTACTTAAAGAATAAAGTTTTATTTACTTCCTAAATGGCTAATAGAGTGTCAAACGACCAACTAGAAGAACTCTTAGACTTCCTTGCCGAGCATCCCGCTTTAGCTAAAGGAGTTGGGCTTGGAGCAAGGTCTAAAGAAACTGTTGAAAAGCAATGGGACAGTCTTGCCACAAAGCTCAACTCCTATGGTTCTGGGTCATCGAAATCTGGTGAACGATGGAAGAAGGTAAGCTCTAATAATGTGTAAAAAATGTATCTTTAACTTTTGTTTCTTTATGGTCAGTAGATAAATTGAAAACTTGCATGTCAATCACATTTAATGAGATAGTGTGAGTCATTTTAATTTTTAGTTAAGTATGTACCTACTTTCTTGTTATAGTACTGGGCCGACATTAAACATAAAACTAAATCAAGACTAGCAAAGCGGCGAAGGGATGCTTTCGGTACTGGAGGGGGTCCAAGTAGCCAAGAGGACCTGTCAGAGATAGACAAAAAAATCTTGGCTATCATAGGGGAGCAGGCTGTATTTGGTGACAGTGAGCACAAAATTCCATTCGTAAGATTTTTTTAAATAGCTTTTTTTATGTTTTTCATTATTTATGAATATTACCTCCTAAATAGTTTTTTTTTTTTTTTAGATGAGTACAATTGAGTTTCCAGGACAAGGGATCTCCCAGGAAATATTTATAACTGGTAAGCTATTCTATATGTGTAATGTAAATGATATACTTATTTAAAAATAACTTAACAAATATGTTCATATTAATAATAATTTATTTCAAATATTTTAAGGCTACATGAAAAATACAATAAATTTCATAAAATTTTCAGTGTTATAGATATGCAAATTTTATAGTCAAAATAATTAAAACTAATGCAATAAGTTGAATGAATAGTGGATGGATTTGTACTTATGTCATGATTTTAAATGATTAGATACTTAACAGATTTTACTATGCATTTAACACAACTTTCATTTTAGGCAATGAAGCTGAGAATGCTCCTGTTACTGTGGTCTCACCCTCCACAAGAGGACAAACCTGCAGACTATGTAAGTGTTAAGATAATTATTTATTAAATATGTTTTACCACTAATAATTATCATAATAACTCTTAAACCTCAGATGAAAAAATATAATGTCTGTCAGTACCTAACTTTTTAAATTTTTCATAGAATATTCAGGTTAATAATACTCTCAATGTACTCAATATTAAAAAAAAAATTAAATTTTATTTGCTCTAACAATATACTTTGGTTATTCACAGACACTTCAGAAATTCCAGAGAGTGGTTCCCCATCAAGAAAAAAGGTCTCAGAAACGAGTTTACCTGAGCCACTTGAGATACCACTGACTGGTACCTACTTATATGTATTTACAAAAAAAAAATAGTTTCCTTATTTAAATACATAAAGCTTTTAACTAAAATCATATTATTTTACAGGATTAGAGAGTCCTGTGGCTCGACCACAGATCGATCGTCCACAAAAACGTAAACGACCTCATATATCCAATACTACTGGTAAGATCACTGTCAACTTTTGGAGCTTTATATAAACATTATTATTTTACTGTAATGAATATAATTAAACGTTGTTATATTTCAGTTCAATCAAGAATTGACCCCGAATGGGTCAAAGACTTAGAGAGCCGTAGGGTAGAGTCGGAGGCCAAGCTTGCTGAGGCTGCTCTTATCATGGCAGAGTCTTCTCGCACACAAGCTGAGGTAGCCAAGGTGCAAGCAGACATAATGCGAACACTTGTGGACCTTATTCGTGTGCAGAACCAAGATGTGCATGCATTGATGGAGTTGACACGACAGCAAGCTGGCATATCCTCTCGAAACTCTGAATAACCTAGGGAGTAACCTAGGTACTACAATTAAGTTTAGCATTTAAATTTATGTACTGTTTTATTTAATTTAGTTCTTAGTGCTGTATATAAATGTTTAAACTATTGGTAAATCAAATAAAATAAATAAAAAGTATATAGTAAAGTATTTTTCAAAATTTGGTTTTTAAATACCTGTCACATGGAAACACTTGCTTAAACAATCTATTTAGCAATTTGAAATATTGCTAACTTTTTATTGCTACTCAATTAAGAGGCAAAAAGACAACTAATTATTATATTATAATATATCTTACATCCTATTAATTCCTATTATAATATTATAAATGCGAAAGTGTGGATGTTTGTTAGTCAATCACGTCGCAAAGACTGAACCGATTTGGCTGAAATTTGGCACAGAGATAGATTATGGTCGGGAATAGGACATAGGCTACTTTTTATCCCGGAAAATAAGAGTGTTCCCGCGGGAATAAAAAACCTTAATCCACGCGGACGAAGTCGCGGGTATCAGCTAGTGTGTAATAAATATCTTTATAGGAATATGCCTGATGAAAAATGTTTTACTTATACAGTAAAACATAATTTTTTCAAGTGATTAATAAAATTGTTATCTTCCTTTTATCTTCAAAACTTCTTACAAAATATTTTCTTATTCAATTAACAAACAAAAAGAAAAATTAACATAATACACATTTAAGAGACTAAATAGACAATCTTACATTTATATAATATACCCTTATTTTTAATTATCTGATTAGGTATTTTATTTACACAATACCTACACCATAACTTATACAAGTTATTAGTAAATGTTATCTTCAAAGTGTTTTACATTTTTTATTACTACGAGTATTTAATATTCAAACAAAAAAGCAAATATAAAACTATAACTAAATAAAAATCTTACATAATTACTTAATAAAAAGCACATTTTAGTTACACAATACAGAAAGTACAACGTAAGTAAATTAAATTATTAAATATTATACAATTTTTTTATTACTACATATCAATATTATCTTGGAGCTGACCACAATCGTTGCACAATTCTGTTTCTTTGTTGTCGTCCACTGGCCAAGAGCTGTTGTTCTGTATCAGAACCCACAGCCAGAGGTGTTCGTGGAACTTGTTGATTCAAATCCTGTTCAGTGTCAGCTTGTGGCAAATGTGGTATTGGTAGTTGATGTCTATTGCAAATGTTATGCAAAACAGCACAGGCATTAATGATCATAGCCACCATGTGGTGGTCATAATGCAATACCCTGTGTGCCAATAGACATCTCCAACGTGCTTTTAGAACTCCAATGCAACGCTCCACTGTATTTCTGGTACGACAGTGAACATTTGTGTAATGCTCATCTGGACTACCAGGTTCTGCATTCACAATTGGAGTTAAAAGCCACGGCCTCAGTGGATATCCAGAGTCACCTGTAAATTACTGACACTTAATAAATTTATTCCTTTTTTTATTATTTTCATAGTATTAGTATAATACATACCAAGCAACCAGACATTTTCTCCACTACTATGAAGCTCTTGGAGATGACTTTGTATTTGCCCATTTCTCCAAATGTATGCATCATGAGTAGCTCCGCCAAATGATGCATCAATATTTAAAATATTTAAATCACTATCACATATCTGGAAAAAATACATTTATGTAGATAGATTATATACTGTAAGGGATTTAAATTACTGTAATAGAAATTAAATTAATTATATGTATTTATCACTTACTATTTGAACATTTCTTGAATGGTAATGTTTCCTATTAAAAAATCTCTCCTCATGCTCTGTTGGTTTAACCAGGGCTACATGGGTACCATCTATACAACCCAAGCAGCCAGGAAAACCAAATTTGTTTGAAAAGCTAAAATAAAATGAATCAGTTGTCAAAAGTTAACTAATAACTACAATTATTTTGTTCTTTCCATCTAGTTCTTACCCATTAATTATTGACTGTCTTTCTTGCTGAGAATGAGGGAAATGAATATACTTTGTAAGTATACTGTGACTATTCAATGCCCTAGTCACTTCTTTTACTGCATTAGAGACACTAGCTTGACTGAGGCCATGTAAGAAGCTCATGCCAACAGGCTTCTGATAAGAGCCTGTGGCATAGAATGAGAGCGCTGTGAGCACCTGCAACATTATTAATTATTATTAATATTTGTTTATATAATTAGTAAGAATACAGGCCAATCACACTAATTATTATTAATACACTACTAAATAAAACATTTAAAGTGTCAATAAAGGACAAGACTAAACACCTAATGATAGTATTATATTAATAATAATTTACTTACTTTACATTCTACAGAGATTTTTGTTCTCCTCCTAGACCGAGCCATGAATGGCTTTACTTCTGAGCACAAATCTTTAAACAACTCTTTAGTAAGCCTATAGTTTGCTTTAAAGTCTGTGTCGGAAAGTGCCAAAGCCTTGGCTTGGTCTCGAAGGCTACGTCTCAGTCTTGCTGTATTGCGGCTATGCTGCCTTTGGCTCTCGACGCTCTCACCTTCTAGTGCTTCAAGCAATAGAAACGCACGAGCCATCTCGAATCCAAATGTACTTATCTAATAAATCTTAATGTTTTGGCACCAAAAAGTAACCTAGCTACACTTTACACTAATTACAACTTAAATAATTACACTTAACTTCACTTTTTGTATAAAATACGCGGACTATTTAACAATAAATTATAAAACAATACAAAACTATCGGTAGCAATCAGTAAGAAATCACCTAAAAGTTAATCGCAACCTGACAGTTTAATTTGCTAGTTAATTGCTATCGCGTTGCTGTCAAATGTCATACGTAATACGAAAACTTCGTAAGCTCATACGCCGAAGATGCAGATTTAGTTCACCGATTGCTCTACAGAGGCAGCACTGTCGCTTGTTTGCTGTGGCTTCGCAATCGTCTATACATAATACGAATTTGCGATTAAACAGCAAATATTGTGCGATTTTTGCTATCGCGAATCGTTTGCACGATACGTAATCAGCCTGCGGGTCAGTGCCTGATTTAATATTAACTTTAAGTTTTGCGTGAGACCGTAATAGCTACAGTATACAAGAAGGTAGGTAGGTATATTAAAAGCAGATCGAACAGCCTAGTCACAGCAAGTACAATTAGTCCGGCTGAGAAATTCCTTTGTTCACTGATAATAATTGCCACTCTCAAGTGAATCTAAGTCTAACTACAGAAACTTTTGAATCTTTGTCGGCTTATATTCGGACACGTTAATAAAAGTATCTATAAGCTAGAAACTCGGGTTAATGAGAAACTTTCCATTGGAAAAAGAGAACTCTTGCTTATCTTCTTCTCCTTCTTCTTAATCCACTAATAGACGTCCGCTGCTGGACATGGACCTCTTGCATGGACCTCCATAGGTGTCGGTCTTGCGCCGCCTGAATCCAGCGGCTCCCTGTGACTCGTTCGATGTCGTCGGTCCACCTAGTGGGGTGTTACTAGGCAGTGTTTCCCACTCCACTTTGGGACCCCATTAGTTTCGCAACTCGCAGAGCTATATCGGTGACTTTGACTGTATTTACGTTTTTAAAATCTCTTTGGCCTCTTTAATTTCTCGGAATAAGAATTATCTAGCTTATACCCGTCTTCGTAATTCAAGCTATAGGTATCTGTGGCTTTCAATTTGTGACAAAAAAATTTGGGTATGATTCAAATTCATTGTGTTGACTGACGTTTGACAGTATGAAAATACACAATTTTTATTTCTCATAAAAGCTCGAATACATCCATAATACGAGTAGATATAAAATATCCATGTCACTAATTTTTACAATGCATTTATTGTTAGAAGTTCAATTTAAATCGAATATCCATGTTACGTCGAAATACAGATCAGTGGGAAGTATTTTTATTAGTTCATATTTTGAATGTTAGTTATTGAGTGAGACAATATAATATCGCTATTCGGATCACATTCATTTTATTTTCAGAGCACGAGCGGATTATTTAAACGAGTCGCAAGTAGGTAGCCGCTGGATACGAGCGGCGCAAGACCGAGCCCTGTGGAAGTCCATGCAAAAGATATTTGTCTAGCAGTGCTCGTCTATCGATTAATAAAGAAGAACTAATAAAATATACTATAGTTAACAAAATGCCATAACAAAGAAGTGAATATAATTCGCACTTTTACAATCTAACTCAAAATTCCTGTAACTTCTGTTTAAATACATTTAAATTTAATATAATATTACCAATCAATGCATAAAAGTTTAATATATAAATCTGCAAAAAAAAACAACTTTTTCCAATAAAACACGGCAAAGATACATTTAAATTTACTCAAAACTGAACTTTTTGAAGTCTTTTTTTACTAATTTTTCACAAATTGCAATTTTTGAGTTAGGCCACTTTAATTCTAAAGGTGTGATATACTATGTGTTGGAACTATTTATCAAATTGACGAAGGTCGATCATTAGACAACCGTGCGAAGATTACATTTAGAGGAAGCCTTCCTATTAGGCTTGTAGACAGATTCAGGCTCAGGAGGGCTTTGTCAAGGCCCTGCTATTATATCGGGGGAAACGCATTTACTCGTGTCGAGGGATGAAATATTTAAGTACACGTGTGCGTGGAACGGATACAGTAAGTTTTCATAAAAAGAAAAATGTACACTAATTAAAAATAATTTAAACGTAAAAATTCTTTTTTCAAAACCGACTTCAAACGCCACTATAGTCTGATTTTTTATTCCGTGGAATTCTGACGTATCTTAATGTTACCAGAGATTTAAAAAAATCCCACAAAAAAGATAATAAATTGAAACTTATACAAATAAAAATTAATGGCCGCACATAGATATATGACAAATGGTTTGGGGTAAAATCTAACTACAGGTGGTAATACTGTTTTTCATACAAATAACTAAATAACTAAACTCGCTCTATTTATAAAATGACATCTGTCAGAATTCCACCGAATTAAAAATCAGACTATACAAAGTATATTGTGTACAATTGTGCCTATATTTGAAGAGTTCCCTCGATTTCTCTGGGATATCATCATTAGATCCTGACCTGGGAAGTATACCCTTTCAAACAAAAGATAATTTTTGAAATCGGTCGCGTAATCGGGGAACATACATAAAAAAAAAGATTCCGACGAATTGAGAGCCTCCTCCTTTTTTGCAAGTCGGTTAAAAACAAATTTTATAAAATTGAAAAAAAAAGGATATATTCATGTCGTATGTCATTTTCCATTCTAGGGTGAAGTCATATTTTGAATATCGAAATCAAAGCAAATGAATCTAAAGTATGCTTTCCTATTGCGTGTAAGGTACCTCTAATCAAGTTTAAGTCGTATTTTCACAATGGGCGTATAAATTAATAAACAAACCATAGTAATCGATTTTTACAGCGATAACTATTTTGTGGCTGTACAATGAATATGGTATCGTGAAAATAAAAAGCATCGGCAAAATCGGCAAAATAAAAATAAGAATAAAATCGTATTATATTGGAAACGAAATACGCATTCCCCGTTTGTGATATTCAGTGTAATTGGTAACGCGTACGAATGTGCGTAATCCCTATTAATTGGGGGATTTCTGGGTTAAGCGTTAATAACGCCGAATTACTTCAAATAATGTGCACAGTGACAATGGCCACGGTAACGGAGGCGTGAAACGATGTCATTATAATAAGGCTTTCATTACAGGAGTCCAATAATGGCCGATTTAAGTGGCAACGATCTTTTATTTCGTTGGTGATCAATTGGCTGCATTCGATTAAATCTGGCAACCCCATAGAGATAATTAATATTTGAACGAGTTTTTTTTATATGAATAGCGGGCAAACGAGCAGGGCCCCAAGTCTGCTATTTTACATGTCATTGTCATTGAACTGCAATACAATTACAATTCAATTATCATTGGTCCAAAATTTCGTAGTCTAGTAAATTTACAATGGTCGTTCGATTTCTTATAATTGGATTGTAATTCAATGATACCTCGGTATTGCCATTAGCTTAAAAAGCGTTTTCCTAAATGAGTTTCAAAAAAACTACATATTAAAAACGTTTATTTAAGCTAGATTCAAAGCTAGATGTGTCAGTGGCAAATCATCGGAAAACAATTGTGACGCCATTGAATTAGTAGACTACCAAAATTGCTAAAAGTAGCAATAGGGATGTCATTGATAGACAATTGAACTACAATTGCAATAGCAGACTTGGGCCCCAGGCGGGTGACCTGATGTTAAGTGATTACCATCGCCCATGAACACTTGTAGTACCAGCGGCACCACCGATGCGTTGCCGGCTTTTCAGGAGTTGTAGTTAAATACAACTACAATTAATTACAATATGGGGTTATTCAAGGGGTGGACATACAGAAGATTCACTCCGCAAAATGATTTAAATTCTTGCGACTCTCGTTACCACACGCCAATTAATTACAATATGGGGTTATTCAAGGGGCGAACCAATAAGTTCCTGAAAAGCCAGCAACGCATCGGTGGTGCCTCTGGTACTACAAGTGTTCATGGGCGGCGGTAATCACTTTACATCAGGTGACTCGCCAGCTCGTTTTCCCGCTATTTATATAAAAAAAAAAACGCAATAAAAAGCAATTCAGGTTGGCACAGCGCTTCTTACCTACCGTCTTATTAACCTAGACTTTTCTCTCTTTCTATCATGTAACTTGCAGTGTCTGAATTTAGGCCCTTCGAAAAGGTACGCCATGTACTTTTAACTTGGCCTGGCGCACTCCACAGTTTACTGCGGAGTGCGCCAGGCCACGTCACTATACACGACATATCAAGATGCAATATATTTATCAACAATAGCTCACATTGTGCACGCGAGCTGGCTGTGTTTCCATGGGTACGTGAAATTGATACAGTAATATGCCTACATCTACACAATATATCCTTAGAAAATGAAGCTGTATGCATAACAAAGGATGAAATCTTGCAAGGAGCCGCTCACGTAGACACATCGCTGTATCAAGCGGTACATTTGCGACGCTCGATGCTTCCATTTACATATATTTGCATTCAACCGAGGCTCGACTGTCATCTGCCGTACAATTCTGAGATTATGTACGCTGTATCGTGATACTGGAAATCTAATTTAACTAATATTAGAAATGATTCAAACTAGCCTCTCTATTTGTGGGACGTCATATCACTTAGAATATAACTTTATTTGCGGCTCAAAATCACTGCATCCATTCATTGCGAGAGTAACGCTATCCATCACTGAATGAATGAATAATAAATAATTGTTACCCATGATTGTTTACCTACGATTGTACATTTTTTTAAGCTATTGCATAGCTTCTATCGCGGGCCTTGAGCGTGGAGACCGAATCCAGAAATTCAGTAACGAAAATAACCTGACACGGGACTCCTCTCACCGCTAGATGGCGTTGATAAAAAATGCTATGCAATAGCTTTACCGCGGCAGTCCCCGAGTGCCACACGTCTTTTTTATGTTTATGATTTTCTTTTCGTTTTGTTAAAAATCATTTAAAGTATTAAATTATGTATTATAACATTTAATTTATGTTATACATAGTAAATTGATAATTAAGGGATAAAAGACCCGAGGATTTGTTATATAGGTGTTACCTATGTTGTTCAGTTCTAGATACCTATGTTAATAGATGCATAATATCGCAATTTCGCTGTGTGCAATATATTATAAATGGGAATTTGAGGCTTCAAGATTTGCTGCTGCGTTGAAGCTTTATTATACAAAGGAACACTGATTGTTAGAGCTTTATGACACCTGATTGCCGTTATAAAGCTTAATTTTCTCCACTAGAGAGTGAGCCAAATGTGCAGCTAAATTATTAATTTTAGCCATTTTATTTTGACATAAATGAACTGTAACTAGTAGGTACCTACTTTCGTAAATCTTGGAAACTCTTTGATTTTCTGGGATAAAAATAGCTCTCTGATTCCTCAACTATACCCATGCAAAAATCACATCGATCTGTAGCTTTGTTGGGGCGTGATTGAAGGACAAACCAACAAACAAACACACTTTCGCATTTATGATATTAGTAAGGATGGCAAGACAAATGACAATATATAAGTGGTACACATACAACTTCACAATGCTTTGTAAGACACACGGTTTCCTTCAAATCGCCTACTGCAAAAATGTTGTGGCGATCGTTCGTCATTAATCGCACCACTCCAAGGTTTTGGGTATGCTTATTCTTGCTCGGTCACAAGGAGCGCTCCGTACTACTACATTCAAAAGACTGTACTAGTTCAGACTCGTAGTACTATTAGTACAGTACTTGTCCTGTTGCTTGAAGCGTTGGTTATACTCGTATCCTCCAAGCTTGCAACAGAATCACAGACGTAATAGGTTCACAAGGAACAAAGTACTATGTATGCTATAATTGAGTGATTCCTTGTTTCCCGCTCGTTCCGAGTCGAGAGAGCGACTTACTAATAGAACGATGCACTAATAAGCGTACGGAATAGTTCGTACTTGTTCAGTGTCGGGAATTCAGGCCCGGACCCCACCAGAGCGGAGATGTGCGGAGAAGTCTGAAGCGGAGACGAGAAGAGATGTTTTTCAGCAGGGGTGTATCTACCGAAGCTGTGCGGAGATGCGTACTGGTTAGACTGGAGCGGTACCTGGGTGATCTGCTCGGATTTTGGAGGGAGCTCGGCTGGCTGGAGTGATTCAGCGGGGAACCGTACCAGTGGAACCACGCAAAACGGACGAATCGACGCCTACTTACGGAGAAGATTCCCAGGAAACGATGAAGATGAAGACTGGAGCGGAGATGTGTGCTGGCTAGAGTGGAGATGTGTGCTGGCTAGAGCGGAGATGTGTGCTGGCTAGAGCGGAGATGTGTGCTGGCTAGAGCGGAGATGTGTGCTGGCTAGAGCGGAGATGTGTGCTGGCTAGAGCGGAGATGTTTGCTGGCTAGAGAGAGACTGAGCTGCGTGCGGCGAGCGTAGGTTGGCGGCGAGCGTGGGCGCGGCTGGCGGGTTGTGCGACGCGGGGGAAACTACGCATCGATCGTGCCATACAAATATGACACATCTCCGCTCAGTGGTATCCACTGAAGCAGAGCGGAGACGAGATGAGGGAATAACGAAATTCTATTGGTTGTTTAAAACAAATCTCCTCTCCTCTCGTCTCGTCTCCGCTCTGGTGAAGTCCGGGCCTTATTCATAGTAAGTAGTAGATAGTCTGGAATAACTTCCATATAAAAGTATCTCTGTGCCAAACAGCCAAATCAAAGCAGTCGTTGCGGCATGATTGAGTGACAAACATCCATCCAACCATTCATCCATAAATCCAAACTTTCGCATTTATGATATTAGTAGGATAGGACAGGACGCTAACAACTTAAGCGGTGTGGAATGCAAATGTATGTAAATTGGTGCGTGTGTAACCACTTCTGTGTCACACATGTGGTCCTAGTACCTACGATGTTTGTATCGTTTGCTTGAGAGATTTGCTGCTATGTTGTGCGTAAAGCTCACAAATGCTGAGATCTAGAGCTTGCTCTAACTCAGCTCAGACTTAAGATAGAGGTTAAAACGAGACACAAATATGCTCTGACATAAATCTGTCTCGTTTTAACTCTGTCTTGAGTCTGAGCAGAGTAAGAGTGCGGTCTATATATTTTAGCCTAAGATAGAAGAAGAAGAAGATGATAGTAGATATTTGCTTACGAGAGAACAACATCAAAATGGACCCCTCGCGATTAGAAAGTCTAATTAAAGTCTAGTAAGAGAGTCTAATACCTATAAGTAGCATCCGTTTGGCTACATCTCTCTCTCTTTCTTTTTATCAGTTGAAAGACGTCCACTGCTAGACAAAGGTCTTATACATGGACTTTTACATCCATCGGCCTTACGCCGCTTGTATACAGCGCTCGCTGTGACTCATCTGCATTAAATAAATGCTGTTCGTTAGTCTGGCTAAAACTCAAAAACGGCTTGACAGATTTGGATATTTAATGGTATACAGGGTATTTTTAATGGAGTAGGCATACACTATTTATATTCTTAGGGAGTAGGTAATTATTATCCTACAGTGTATATCGCACATTTGCTGCAACAGTGTTGTATCTCAAAAATCCCGATTTTTCAAAAAAAAAAAAAAATTTTTTTTGAAAATTCTAGTACTCTTCTGTAATTTATTTTTCAAGTAATGTAATTTTCATAGAGCATGAACGGTGAGTCTGTTTCTAAATATATCTGTTTTTCCTTTTTATGAGTTAAACAACACTGCATGATGAATCAGGACGTGTATGAAAGCTCACCTTATTTTACGTGCATGGCTCACGCCATAATTATACGCATGCGCAGTCTGTGATGACAACTTTACCATATCTACGTAAATAACCTCAAAAGCATTAAAAATTTTACTAATTTTAAAAACTATTAATTATTTTACCAATTATTACTTGCTTGTTACATAAGCATTTAACTTGCACCTGTTTAAACACTTCAACAACTAAACAATTGAATTTACTTGGTGTAGCCAACCAATTGATTTCATAAAAATTAGAATTGATAAATTAAAAGTAACAAGTAAATAAATTAAAATTTTACCATACCTGTAATTTATATCCGTTGCTTCAAACACGAAGACTGACCCGAACATTCCCGCCAAATACACAGGAAATAATAATAATGCATAATTCACTATGTTGTACTTTCCGAAATATCCCAATTCCTTTAAAATCGCGTCCAAACCTATATCTTGCCCCATTTTACCGGTTTTTTTACAATATTTACAACATATTTTTGGTGCTGTAGTGTTTCTGCCCCACAAAGACTTTTGTGTTTGACGTTTATATCACGCATGCGTACCGTGGTTTGTCATGTCATATAAAAGGAAAATATATTCACTTTTGATTAAAAACAGGCTCAAAATACAAAAAACGCTTCACACAGTAACAGCTGGCTACACTATTCCTTCACGTCTCGCGTCTGGTTAGGGACAAAAATAGTAGAAAGTCCCGCTAAAATCATACGATCATACGGTTTACTTACATACGTGCGACAGTGATAGACTCTTTTCGCGTTATGCGAACACATGTGTGTGACGGGCGCAGATATGGTTTGATTGTTACGCATTAAACAGCTGATAAATAATCTGTTAAAAACGTTAAACAGTATTATCGCATCAATATTCAATAGCGTGTTGAATTGTTGATTAATAAATAATTAGTTCACGCGATTCTAATCGAGTGAACGATTCTGATTTGTGTGTGTGAATCAAAGGTTAATGTCATACAACTCCTCGAAGTACTTACTAGGTTTTACTTAATGGAGTAATTATTTCTAACATCCACATAATTATAACACACCATAATCTTATAATGTCTCGAAAAGTGATAGTGATTTTAACTATTATAGTTCCCCTATCTAATGTATAAAAATGCATCATTTCATGCTCTGTCAAAACTGCTTTGAAAAGTAGGTAAACTCACAGAAGACTACAGACGTATACATCTACCTACTATTAAATCAAAAACTAAGATTTTGAAAATCCAAAAAACTCTAGACATATAATTTGAAAAATCGGGATTTTTGAGATATAACAGTGTTGCAGTAAACGAGCGATATTGTAACTAACTTTTGCCCGCGACTGTCAGCTTGCGAGGGTTGTTATAAATTTCTTTGTTTTTTCTTATTTTTATTTTATTTGTATATGTAAGTACATGTACTTAATTCAATATTTTATATCAGCATCTTGACCATTGCAGATAAAAGCATAAGACAGTCGAAGGTAACCTTTATTTGGTAAACTGAATAATTGAATAAAAGATTGCGTACATCAAAACAGCGATCGTTAGAAAATGCCAGTAGTTACCGACTAGTTGGGTAGGTACCTAATTATGCAGTTTCCGTTTTGATTGTAGAGACAAACTCAACATGCGTTTACTTAGGACGGTAAGTCGGTAATTTTTCAATTTAGTTGCCACTTACCTTACCGAGAGATACCTCCATTTAGCCCTGAAATTAATTTTGCTAGTTATTTGTACACTAGAGAGAAAAATTTCCACTGCATGCAGTTAAAAGCATAAGACAGTCAAATGTAACCTTTATTTCGCTGCTTCAGAACTAAAGGGCCACAAAACAAAATTTTCCAAATTCACTTTTATTTCAAAAATAGGGCCATAACGCGAAGACATTCGTCAAAATCGGCCTTTAAATCACAATAATTAACGCGTACGCCCTTTTAGCATTTTCATACATTGTAAGTTGGAGAGCCAAAAAAGCAAAAAAACTAAATAAAAATTTTCAATCTGCTCTCTTTTGAAGCATTTTGGTAAACTGAATAATTCAATAAAAGATTGGGTACATCAGGGTACATCATAACAGGGATCGTTAGTAAATGTTAGTAGATACTAGTTAGGTAGGTAATTATGAAGATTCCGTTTTGATTGTAGAGACATAACATGCGTTTACCTAGGGATCTTGACTTTAAGTCGGTAATCTTTCAATTTAGTTGCCTTACCGAGAGTCATAGGTATCTCTGTTTAGCTCTGAAATTAATTTTGCTAGTTATTTGTGGACTACAGAGGAAAATTTCCACTGCAGTTAAATAAGACAGTCAAAGGTAACCTTTATTTGGTAAACTGAATAATTCAATAAAAGATTGGGTACATCATAACACGGATCGTTAGTAAATGTTAGTAGTTACTAGTTAGGTAGGTAATTATGAAGATTCCGTTTTGATTGTAGAGACATAACATGCGTTTACTTACCTAGGGAACTGTCGGTCAGTCGGTAATCTTTCAATTTAGTTGCCTTACCAAGAGAGACCTCTGTTTAGCCCTGAAATTAATTTCGCTAGTTATTTGTGGACTAGAGATTTCTCTCAGTCTAATACTTGGTGTAATCTCTTGAGCTACCCCCATACAAATGAAAGTAGAAATGAAGAAAATGTGTAGGTATTTATTGTAGAAAAAATCTACCACTGGTCAAAAAAAAGAAGAGTTTTAAAGTTTTCTCATATTATTTTAAACGCTGCTGATATTATTCTCCAAAGTATTAATGGTCCGGGAGGTAGCGTTGCATTTTAGCTAGTGATTTCATTCCGATCGATTGCCATCATTTTCAATAGATCTCGACTGACTCTCAAGTGAACCGACCGTCAGCTGACGCACCCGCGGGGCTGGTGGTTGTGGGACAACTCCAATTATTAAGCTAGACCTTTTCAATGTGTACAATACTTAGTACATTATTTTGATACGTTCCCTCAAATATGGTTGAGCGAAGCAATGGCTGGATCATGCGTCATGCTCGTGAACGGGTGCCACCAACGGGAATGGGTCTGCTTTTGCCTGCCTGTGTTGACATGTATTGAATTGTATTTATTTGTATTTGTATTGTATTTATTTTTACTTGTATTGTACTCAGGAAAATTCATCGTGGAAGCACTGAATACATAGCATAGTTTCAATAACAATTGTAAAAAAATTTATTTTTTTTGAAAAGAGCAACCGCCGAGTTTCTTGCTGGCTCTTCTCGGCAGGAAAGGCATTCCGAACCAGTGGTAGATTCATTGACGATTCAAAAGTGCTTGTAAAAAGTTTATTTGAATAAAAAATATTTCTATTTCTATTTCTATTTCTATAAATCTCGTAGGGTTCAGCCTGCGTTTGCAATGTAAGCGGAAAAAATGTAATTATTTACGACATCACATTAGAAACCTCAAAAATAACAGTATTTCTCCACTATTTAATGGATGTTATTATACATATAAACCTTCCTCTTCAATCACTCTATCTATTAAAAAAACCGCATCAAAATCCGTTGCGTAGTTTTAAAGATTTAAGCATACATAGGGATATAGTGACAGAGAAAGCGACTTTGTTTTATACTATGTAGTGATTCTCAAATACTAAAACACATTTTCCTAATCTTATACAAACAGTGTAGGCTGCCGCAACAGAATTATCTGTGTGTAATAAGTACATATAGTGTAGACTTAGCTGTACTATGTGGTTATTTTATGTAAAATCGCTAAGGAGATTATGGTAAGTTGTAAGGGATATATTATGTATCTACATACTCGAGACATTTCACGCTTTAATACGAGTTCAAGAGCGATTATTATGTATACAAAGATAGATAGGTTGGTACGACACTTTTATAATATACCTACTAGCTAAACCTACTAGCTTTTGCCTGCGGCTTCGCTCACGTTAGGTTCGATTTTCATACAAACAAAGCCTTTTTGTACCCCTTAGGGTTTGAATTTTCAAAAACCCTTTCTTAGTGAATGCTACGTCATAATAACTACCTGTATGTCTCTCAGCCCGATGCGTCTAGTGGTTTGAGTTGTGCTTTGGTAGATCAGTCAGTTAGTCAGCCAGTCAATCAGTCAGTCAACTTTGCCTTTTATATAATTAAGAAGAAGATATCATACACGTTATTGGAAAGGATTACCTACACAAAGTTAACACTCTTGTAGAGTGTTTTTTAACTTTGAAAAACCTCAATAAACTAACGGTTAGAGGTGCGGAATGCAAACTAAAAGGTCCACGGTTCAATCCTCACTACTATTCTTGAACCCACTGCACTGTGCAAGGCAAAATAAGGTTGGGGGCAGAAGGGAATATTAGTAAGTGTTCAAAAAGAGAACCGTGGGCAAACAGTAAACTAACGCTATTTATTGCGCTTTTGTATTGCGCGTTAAACAAAAAAGGGAATTTAGCACAGCTGCGCCTTCCAATTCCACGAAGGTTCTCTTTTTGAACAGATGCTAAATTATGGATTTACTTATATGCGCCTGCCAAATTTTAATAGCAATCATTGAAGCATGCTTATTTGCCGCTTGTTTTAGTGTTGCACAGTGACTCGCCAATTTTGCATTAAAATGCAATTTTGCAGAGTAAATGCCAGTTTAAGCCTCAATAGCCCAACGGTTAAAGGAGCGGACTGAAAACTAACAAGGTCACAGGTTCGATCCCCGCCCGTTGCACTATTGTCGAACCCACTCCTAACACAAGTTTCCCAAGTTTCCATTTACTTGGAGGGGAGAGGAGAATATTAGTCAAGTTCATCTTGGCTAATATTCTTTAAAAAAAAGTGCAAATCTCTGTCTGTGATCTATATATATGCTGAGATCTATAGAGACACAAAATATGCTTTGACCTAAATCTGTCTCGTTTTATCACTGTCTTGAGTCTGAGTAGAGCTAGAGTGCGGTCTACAGATTTCGTCCTAAGATCGGCTTAGGCCTGAAAAGGTCATTCAACAAGGTGGAACATTTGTCTGGTGGGAGGCTTTGGCCGTTGCTAGTTACCCCCCTACCATCAAAGACGTGTCGCCAAGCGATTTAGCGTTCCGGCACGATGGCGTGTAGAAACAGATTACGGGTTTGGGTTGAATGTACACTGCCATACCCCTTCCCAGTTAGTCCGCTAGAGTGCATCGTCACTTACCATAAGGTGAGATCGCAGTCAAGGACTTGTCATCAATGTAAGGTCGCAATTCGCAATCACAACTAATATCACCGGAACAAAAGCGCGCCGCGATAATTCACTTGGCGAGCTCGCACAATGAGTATCCGTCGATAGCATTCCCACCTTGTTTACCGGGCCTCTATGGAAGCTTCAAGTTATCTTCGCGACTGACTAACTCTGTGCAGGAGCTGTAAATTATTCCAACAAGAAACATGATATCTTAACTCAATGTTAGCTACACATATAAGAGTAGTATCTACTTGTGTTTTCGTTCTCATAAGCAAAATTCTTTTTCAAACAAAGTGCCAAGAAAGAACAATGTAAATTATTACAAGTTTTTTTATATGATTTCGTTTTTAACCGACTTCACAAAAGGAGGAGGTTCTCAGCTTGTGGGAATCCTTTTTTTTTAACTTATATTCCCCGATTACTCGACCTATTTGGAAAATTCATTTTTTGTTTAAAAGGGTATACTTCCGAGGTAGTCCCATAGTCATCAGGTCAGGATCTCATGAACGGATCCTGGAGAAATCGAGGGAACTCTTCAAATTTATTAGGCACAATTGATATACTTTGTAGTGGCGTTTAAAGTCGGTTTTGTAAAAAGAATTTTTACGTTTAAATTATATTGATGTGGTGATACAATGAAGTGTATTCATTTAATTTAATTTCAAGAACAATAATTGTTTGATTTCAGATACTGACAATGTTTACTTCCTGCCTCAGTTTATAACTACAATCGGGCCTGAATAAACCAGGCAGGTTTGCTATCGCTGTCAACTCATTGTGCGAAGTTGTCGAGCAGATTATCTCGCTGGCTGTACCATTGTGCCGGTAATGTTTTAGAGTTTAGATTGTTATGTCAGTCAGACTTTGTTGAATCTACAACTGTACCTACCACCGTATTCTGTGGTAAATTACTTTGATGTTGTTGTTTCTTATTTTCGACTAACGGACGCCCACGACTTCGTCCGCTTCTTGAATTCACAATCAACAGTTCCTAAATCCCCACAGTTTAGATGGGAAAACCTCTGCAGCAACAGGATTGAAAAGTTTGGTCCTGGAGTTTAACGATGTAGTCTTTACTTGGTGCCCGCAATAACTATTCATAATCGATAGTTCCTAAATCCCCACAGTTTAGATGGGCAGTACCCCTGCAGTATCAGGATTGAGGAGTTTCATCTCGCAAAGTTTTTGTATCGATTAAAAAAGATTTGCGCAAATCGCTTTAGAAATCACGCAGGTATCGATAAACATAGGTAGAAAACCACAATTCCTTGTCCACCTTTATCGAAAGTTGGTTAAAAAAGTAACGTAAGATACCTACCTACTCTTAAGCTTCTACTCTTCGGATCATTATTTCTGTTCAAGTTGAAAACCTCCATATTCGTTACTATTATCTAACGATTTCGTTATCCAATGAGCCTGCATCGTTTGTACCTACAGGTATCGAGTAACGTAACGAGGCTCTAACAAGGGAGCACATAAGGTTTACCGCCATTTATTTGTAAACTACATACGCTTTGAAGATCGATGCCGTAAAAAATAATGACTGCCACCTTTGAGAGCGTATCTGAAATCGTTCCATATGGATGTGTGTAGTGTTATTTTTTAGTGGAGCACAATTTGTCGCATTTCAGAAGCGAGGTAACGCGGCTGTTTATGATGGTAACAGTGTGAAACTAACGAACGAATGCGGCGATGAAACGCACCATATCAAAGTTATCACTTGAAGAACGTACACTGCCATAACCGTTCCAAGTTAGCCCGCTGCCATCTGACTGCATCGTCACTTAGCATCAGATGAGATAGCAGTCAAAGATTAACTTGTCATCAAATAAAAAAAAACGTTATGTACTTTTACTCATATGAGAAAACATTTTTGAGAAGGAATGCTATCTTACGGATAAGCAAAATTTTTAAGAAGAATTTTGATCATTGTATCTACCTACCTATTGATGCTGATTAATTTTTTTTTTCTAAAGACTCAAAGCTTGTAAAAAGACTGACTAATCTGAATTGGTGTTCTTATACAAAATTACCAATTTTGAATTTTCGATTTTCAGCTGTTTTTGTTTTAAAATTGTATGGAAAGTCCAAAGACTTTCCATACAATTTTCACCCGCGATTATACATACAATATACATTACATTGCAAAAACTCGTATCAGTTAAGTAATGCTCCAATATGAGTGCCGACGCTCGCATTCGAGAAACTCTCGAAGTCGCAGTTTCATGTAGTTATTAATATAATAGTCTAACGCCTGGTGAACTAGATAAGGCTTGCGGATAATTTAGTGCGTAGCGATGAACCCTGCGTAAACTATGATAATAATACGCTGTTAATATTAACTGCTTTGACGACCTCTTCGGCACAGCTTAGCTATTGAACAAGACACAACAGAATAGAATAGAATAATTTTTTATTCAAATAAATTTTTACAAAGTGCTTTTGAATCGTCAAATGAATCTACCACTGGTTCGGAATGCCGTTCCAACCGAGAACCAGCAAGAAAATCGGCAACAAGTAGAGTTTGATTCTCAGTGTGAAAACTTGAAACGATATTGGTTCTAGATGAAAGTTGTGACCTGTGGAAGTGTCACTCAAAGAACTGAATGGAAACCTTAAATTCGAATTGAAATTCAAAATGATTTAATTTCAAATAAGTCATCCGTGGCTTCGCTCTCGCCATTTATTAAAAGTAATCCAAAGTGGTGATTGCTATACGAAATTAGCAATTTTGATTTCTTTGATTTTTCGGCTGTTTTACAGGGTTTACAATATTTTTTTTTTACTCGTGGTTACGTCGTGTGCATGCACATAAGTGTGCGTACCTGTCAGGAGCCTAGGTGGGAGCGGTCAGGCGCGTGTAAGCTCACACTTATACAGACACGCACACAACCATGAGCCACGTGGCCTCGTGAATTGAAAGAACTATACCTAATCAATTTTTCTAAAGCGCTGTTAACCCTACAGTGGTCGCGTTCCAAAAAGTTACTTGAATGGTCGCGTGGACTACATATTATGTAGCCCATTTAAAAGCTTTAATAAATAGTCAAATGAATTTGAAATCTTATAATATATTTTTTAAATCTTAGTGACAACTCCTTTTTTACTAAAAGAAATCACCAGATTTTTCACCAATCAACAAATTACAAACTCTGTTTTACAAATAGTTAACATAAACATAAAAAAAAGACGTGTGGCACTCGGGGACTGCCGCGGTAAAGCTATTGCATAGCATTTTTTATCAAAGCCATCTAGCGGCTTACCGTAGAGGAGTCCCGTGTCAGGTTACTTTCGTTACGGAATTTCTGGATTCGGTCTCCACGCTGGCCCGCGATAGAAGCTATGCAATAGCTTAAAAATCTCTTATATGGTGATGAAAATCTTTACAGAGGTGGACTACATAATTATGTAGCCCGCGCGACCACTCTAGGGTTAAATATCCATTATATATGAAGCCCTACTAATAGTTGGTAGGAAGCATACAGTAGTCTAATACCCGCATACCACCACTCGAATGTTTGTATTTGCCAACATCAACATGAACTCGGGCAAACATTACAATCTATAATTGGGTGTACAAACTATGAACATAGACAATGCGAAACATGTTACCTAATAGCATTTCCTCAGCGAATACGTTTCTGGTAATGAATTTTAGCATAGTTTCCAGGATAACTATGTACCTACTCTATATCTAAAACTAGATTTTATCCCCTTGCGGATTGAATTTGATTGAATAGCGGATGTCTACGTCACAATAGCTATCTGTATGCCAAATTTCAGC
Organism: Hipparchia semele; assembly: GCA_933228805.2. Taxonomy (NCBI): domain Eukaryota; kingdom Metazoa; phylum Arthropoda; class Insecta; order Lepidoptera; family Nymphalidae; genus Hipparchia; species Hipparchia semele. Next base: position 11,192,548 of record OW121727.1, on the reverse strand, counting down.
ATCATCTGTCCAGTGGTTTGAACTGTGCGTTGATAGATCAGTCAGTCACAGCTTTACTATATAAGTGACTAGCGGCCCACTCCGGCTTCGCACGGGTATAAAATATATAGCCTGTGTCATTCACTGTTAATGGATGTTATTATACATATAAACTTTCCTCTTCAATCACTCTATCTATTAAAAAAACCGCATCAAAATCCATTGCGTAGTTTTAAACATTTAAGCATACATAGGGACAGAGAAAGCGACTTTGTTTTATACTATGTAGTGAAGAGATAATGCACTATTTAAGAAGAAAACTAAAAATATTCTCGATACGAAAATGTTGTCGTAAAAGGTTCAATACCTTACAGAAATATTAAAAAAAAAAAAACTTATATAAATGAAATCTACTGCTAATTATATTTACAAAAAATACACGCCGTCCAAGTGGTCGTTAATGGGCCTGATGCCCAAAACACTGACGCTATTACCTCGTTGGATTGCGAGGCTTAGCCGTTGGGCGAAATAAGCGCCAGCTCTTTGGTCACCTGAAGCGTGGATCAGTCTTTGGGACATTCATAAAATTCTTAGTGTCCGATGACCATGGGCCCAGAGTCTCGAAAGCAAGCGCGGCAATAACACCTTACAGGAAAATGTAAGTTTGAGTTAATTTCTCGCACAAAACAAACCCGAAAAGCGACTCTTCCTTACAAAACAGTCAAAATTTTCAAAGAGTCGTTGAATAGTTGTCGAAGCGGAAAATTCGAGTTTGCTGATGTAGTTAAGAGATCCACGCCCAGTGGATGGAGTGGAATGGATCATGTTAATGTTGTGGAACAAAAATAAAGTTCTTATGAAATTATCTTTTCGTAAAGACGAAAAGATAATTTCATAAGAAATAATTAATTTAATTATTTCTTATGATTTAATATCGTGCATCATTATTTTAATTCATAGAACTTTCGCCTATACTTACACATATTATCTATACTATTATAATAAAGAGAGAGCGCGAATTTTGTGAGTTTGTATGTATGTCCGGAGCAAACTTTGGAACCACCGCACCTTTTACAATAATTCTTTTACCATTTCAAAGGTACATTATTCCAGATGGTTATAGGCTATAATTATGTTAATAAATGTATTATGGCTAGATATTATGTGCAAATTTGTTAAAGAAGTCGGAAATTTTTTTGACTATTAAACGTTTTCAAGGCGTGCGCTGGGTCATATACGGTTATTGGATGAAAATGATGTATGGGTGAATTGTTCCTCTTAAAGAGTTCTAAAAAAAAGCCCGCGATAGCATATGTCTATATTCTAAGGATAACTTACAGTAACCATTTCTATCTTTCAAATTTTGATTAAAAATAATGAATTATTTTCGAAGCTTCTTTAACCGATGTGATGTCAATCTATATCTAAATAAATATGTTTACTATCGTAAGTATTTAATTTAGAATATATTTGCCCTTTACACTATACAATTTAAATAGATGTCTTAGGAGTTATCGGAAAATTAATATTTCCGCGCGACAAAATAATAAAATGGTGCCGCCTGGCGCGGCGGGGCACGGTGGCGGGTATCGGTGCGGGATATTCGTGTGGTTCCTGTGGTGATCTTATTGACAATTGTCTCCTATAAGAAGCTCACAAGAACAAATATTCAATTTTCAACCCGGACGAAGTCGGCGGTAGGTTTTTTTTATATATTTTAAACGAGCAGACGGGTCACCTGATGTTAAGTGATTACCGCCACCCATAAACATTTGTAGCACCTGAGCTACGAATAAATAATTATTCGTAGCACCTGAGGCACCACCAATGCGTTGCCGGCTTTGTAGAAATTTGTTAGAATATATTTGGTACCTACAATATCAATTCATAATTATCAACAGTAACGAAATCCCGAAAACTTAGATGTGCAGTGTCCGGCAGCATTAGGATTGAGGAGCTATATCTATTTGTGATAAATGGTTATGGCCAAGACCCTCACATATTATGTATGGTAATCCTACTCTTCGAGTCGAAGTCGTGGATAATGTCTAGTCTATTGTATTGTCTATTCTAGTACCGCACCATACGTAAAGGCAGGTTTAATATTTCTTTTTTTTTTTATTCGATGACAAGATAGCCCTTGACTTGATCTCACCTGATGGTAAGTGACGATCTAAGATGGTAGCGGGCTAACTTGGAAGGGGTATAGCAGTGTAAATTCAACCCATACTCCTAATCTTGATGAAAGAAAGCGGCGTGCAATGCCAAACCTATTGAACTATATTGATAGAGTGGACGGTTACTTTTTAATAGCCTTCGGAACTGTTGCGAACGGTCAGCAAAGCCTAAAATAAGGTTTTAACAAAGAGGTTCGTTAGCACACTCGTGGATTCCGGCAGTTTTATCGGCCATTTTGAAAGACAGCCAAGGGCTGAATGGGGTTGGATAAAAGTTCCAATTAGTAAATATTTTTTTTTATCTCTGAAAGGTTTTTGAAAGGGAAGCTGTGGGAATGATGAGATTCGTATAGTTTTTTTTACAACTTTTACTATTGGCTGAGAGATATAATTAAAAAGGTACCTTTTTTATAAGCACGACTAAAGCACACAGAATTTATTAGATATCTGACAATTTTTTTATACCTAAGTTATAATATTTGTGATATTAATTTGGATATTGTTTAATCAAATTATTACGAAAGCTAAACAAAACAAATAGGTACTCGACGTATTCAAATTGAATTCGAGTAGATTACGGATCAAATAAATCCATCCGGCTCGAAGGACCACTCGATAGCAAAAGAGAAATACGATGGCAGCGGGCGGGTCGGCTCATGTGTAGCAGTAATAAAAAAATAAGGTCAACAGCTATTGAAATCACCCTTTGAGGGTTCTGTATAATATTTCCCATAACCGTTTGGATATGGGAATTCACATTAATTGAGATAATATTAATTATCTCAAGAAAACCAGTACCATTGTGTGACTATTGAAAGGGGTTTACTACCCGCAGCTATGCGTAAAACGATACGAAAGGAGAATTTTAACATTCAAAGAGTTGATATAGGGATCAGAAGAAGAGGTCAGAGAAGAAGGCGCCAATATGCGCGCCTTCATCCCCCCGGAGCTCCGTAGGATGGCTGGAATGCCACAGTTGAATGCGAGCAGCGATCCTGTGGCTTTCCTATAAAAGCGAGGACGGGCCCGTTGGGTTTTAGTGGGTATTTTGGCAGTGCCAACGAGTCCCACATACCCGCCTGTTGTCAAGATGGGCGGGATGCGTAAAAGCATTTCCCAACGTTATAAAAAAAAAGGGATGCAATTTCAGCATAGCTTATACCCACATAAAGTTTGTAAAAACTTGAAGAAAAATTAAGACTTATTTACACTGTTGCAATCATTTTTAGAGAAATGACACACATTCTGAACAGTGACAGTTCTTGTAATTGCAGTCCTTGATTCAGAATTTAGATTGAAAACTATCAAATTGTATTACAGTTTGAAATAAAAACACATTTCATACTTGTTTTATTTTTTCCGAATCTATTTTGGGATTTCAAAAACTGAATGAACACAAAGAGTCGATCCATTATTTATCTACGGATTTCTAAAAAAGTATGAAATCGATTTAGTATTTTCCACTAAAATGACAACCGAAACGAAATAACAATTTTGGCAGATTGATAGAGTTATTTGGAAGCTCCGGATGCAGTTATTTTGATGCGACGGATCAATCCTATAAATGTTACTGAAAGTTGAGTTTTGTAAACTGAAATTGAAATGGGAACTTGCTTGGGTTGAAATCTATTCTTAGTTTTTAAGGTGCCGTATCCAAAGGGTGCCAATGGGATTCCATTACATAGCTTCCGTTGTTCGTTCGTCCGTCTGTATGTCGGTCTATATTGCCGTTACAACAATAAATATTAATAAAAAAAAAACGTGTGGCACTCGGGGACTGCCGCGGTAAAGCTATTGCATTGCATTTTTTATCAACGCCATCTAGCGGCTCACCGTAGAGGAGTCCCGTGTCAGGTTATTTTCGTTACGGAATTTCTGGATTCGGTCTCCACGCTGGCCCGCGATAGAAGCTATGCAATAGCTTAAAGATTAAGTCAGAAATTAAAGATACTAGAAACTACGTACAATAAATTTTTGTTTTTCTTTTCATAAAAGCTAGTGTTGAATCTTGTTCAATGGTACAGAGCCCTTCCTGTGCAGGTCCGACTCGCACTTGACTGGTTTTTGTATGGGCTTGGATATTTTATAAATAACTATGATGCTCGTAACTTCGTTCACTTGGATCGAGGTTTTTAATTCCCGCGGGAACTCTCTTATTTTCCGGGATTTAAAGTAGCCCATGTTATTCCAGACTATAATCTATCTCTGTGTGTTTCAGCCATATGGGTTCAGTCGTTGCGGAGTGATTCAGTAACAAACATTCATCCATCTATTAATAGGATTGTCCACTTTAAACTCGGATTTGCGTTAAATCTAGAATAACGATGTAGGTTGCTGTTCGTATGTTTAATCAAAATCATAAATGTCAGTAAACAAAACACCTTTAAGGGAAAAAATAAGCTTCGTTTTGTGTAAAGCCGCGTTTAATGAGTCCCGGCGTAACGGTAACGTGGCGTCGTTAGATTTTCTTTTGCATCTTGGTTTAAGTTACGGAATTTTGGTGGATTTCAGATTTTTACAGCTATTTTAGATATTTTTGTACTTAGGTAAAAGTATAGTTTTTGCAAGCTTTTCGACTTCGATTTCTTAAATGTCCTGCAAGATATAAGTATTCTAGTGTATGTTCATTTGTATGTGTTTTGTAAGCTTTTTGTAAATGCAATAAAGCTGTTTAAATAAATAAAAAATAAAACACACAATTATTAAAAATGATATTCTACGAAAAAGTTGTTTTAATAAAAAAAATACAGTAGTATTTGCCCGCCAGCATGTAAACCTTCCCTCTAAAGCGGAGCGTCTAAGACCAATTGATTATAGGTATGTATGTATGACATCAAGAGTTACGGATTAATCTTACCGCATTTATGACGTGATTGGAAAAAAACCCAACAAACAAACAAACTTTGGCATTCAAAGAAAAAAAAGGAATTCACAATTTTATTTTGTGAATCATCGAGTGAAGATATATTTGGTGAAGATAGATTAGGTAAGATTTCCATAACCATGTTTATGATTATGAGGTTTCTAGTTTTTTTTTTTTCAAAAGTTTTACCGTTTAGGAAATAATGTTTGCAAAGTATAAGTAACTCCGTGACTCCGAATTGCCGGCATAAAAGTAGCCCATGTTACTCTCCATATTCTCAACAATACATAACAAAAAAATACATTGATCTATTGCGCCTGCGTAGCGTGATTGAAAGACCAATCATCAAACACTCTTTTTTCATTCATGGTGATATTAGCAGGAAGTTTTCCGCGTTCTTCTTTGCCTTGCATTCGAGGAAGGAAGCCAACATAATGTCGCCTGTTGCGCCTTAAAGCCTTTCTTCTGACACTTATTCAATAGCTGCGAAGGCTTTATTCCAGAAATTTTATTCCATCGCGATGAAATATTCCCTATTCCATCGAGGGATGGCCTAATTAAATTAGGCTTATTGGAAAATGAAGAATTCGCTTGTTTTTAGCTTTATTCTGCCAGAATTTTCGTTGATGGATTTTTGTAAAATATCGACAAATTATCACGATAGTTCAGCCAATTTATGTAATTATATCTTCGGATGAAGCGACTCATATATTATAAAATATTAACGATCGAACTTCACTTATGGTAAGTTCGTTTAATCATTTTTTATACTTCTCGCAGAATTTTTCTATCCATTGGTAGGGGGAAGTCCCCTAGTGGCGGACACTTAAGGTTTTTATGAAAAATAAAAAATCTGTTTAGAAAAATATTACTTTATTTACGTCTTATATTAGTCAACAAAACATAAAATCAATATCAATTATCAAAAATGCAACTTCTGCATAAATATATTCAAAAACATAAATTAAACTTTGGTGAAAAAAACGCAGTCTCTGGAATTGGCCCCTAGTATCGGACAGACTTCACTTCGAACCCCTAGCAAACCCCTGTAAACTTGTTTGGTCCCATTTTCCTTTCTTTTTCTTCTCTTCCATTTCAATATTATTCTGTACTTCTATCCTCGAAAATCGAATAACATTTATTAAGAAAAGTATACATACTTACTGACAAGAAATAATAGCACATTCACTGTCCGGCGTTAAGGGACTACTTTGTGTCTGGTACTAAGGTACGAGAATTGGTCCCATTTTCCTTTCTTTTTCTTCTGATCCATTTCAATGTTATTCTGTACTTCTATCATCTGAAAATCGAATAACATTTATTAAGAAAAGTATACATACTGAGAAGAAATAATAACTCATTCACTGTCCGGCGCTAAGGGACTACTTTGTGTCCGGTACTAAGGGACAGAGAATGGTCACAATATATATTCCATACCAAACCCATTATCAAAATTCTCAAAAACTTTTATTGATTACTAACAACAATAAACACTACTTTATTAAAAACAAATATAGTAAACAACTAATAACAGATACTTACCTGGTGCTTACCTGTAACACTCACCTGAATCTTACGTAACGCAGTGTCGTCCCGCCAAAAACAGCAACCAACTACTCCCACTGTTGTCGCGCGCGTCACGGGCAAACCGGGTCCCGTGACTCAGTTTTGCTACATCCCCGTGCACCCCTCTAACTCGTTTTTGAATCGCTCGCTTGCTTAGTCGCCGAGATAGTACGAGTGTACGGTACTAGGTGCCGTCCGGCGTTACGGGACTTCCCCCTATAAACCGAATCAAAATTACTACAGTATTTTCTAAGTATACTAAAGTGAAGAATAACGCGGCGCCGGACCCTTTGTCCTTGTTTTAAGATCACAGTTTCTGAAAATTCTACTCCCGACGGGTTGAATACTGGATGAAAGTTTGTATGAAAGACCCTCACTCTTCATGTTAGGTAAGTATATGAATGGTATTTTGACGTTCAATTCTTTGTTTGTTGTGGTTGTGGACCTGTAGAGAAAATAAGGCTACTTTTTATCCCGGAAAAACAAAGGGTTCCGCGGAAATTTGAAAAACCTAACTCCACGCGGTCAAAGTCGCGCAGGCAAACACTGGTAGATTGCTAATCTATAGTTACTTATCAGGAGCTCATCATATTCCCTATGGTTTGTTGGTTTGTTCTTCAATCACTCAATAGAGAAATGGACCGATTTTATTTTGAGCACAGCTATAGTTACAAATCTAAAAATGTCGCAGGACTCACAGGGAGCTGCTGGATACAGGCGGCGCAAGTTAGAGACCTGAGGAAGTCCTTGTAAGACACCTTTGTTCAACAGTGGACATCAAGAAAAAGAAAAAGTCTTGAGATAAAAGTCTAAGTAGCTATAAGTTTAACTTTATTAACAAGGGAAAACTTTGCAAGTAGGAGACAGATAACTATCAATTTTCCTACAAAACGCACCCTCGAGGTTTGCCGACGCAAACTTCGATGCTACACGCTGATAAGTGGTCATAAAAACTCTGCTTAAGTTGCCGGATCACTATAACCCCTGAGGCATTAGTGATATATTATGGTGACAGCTATAAAAGGAAAAGTTATGAGGATTTCTTCTTATTTTAAAATTCATTAATACATTTATCTGAAATCATTGCTCACTATTGGGAACAGTTTTTCTCTCGAATAAAGGATCTAGACCAAAATTCACTATCTAGTCAAGTGCAGATTCACACAGTCATCTTTAATGCTAAGATCTATAGAGCGTTCTCTGACTCAGCTCAAACTTAAGATAGAGTTAAAACGAGACACAAATATGCTCTGACATAAATTTGTCTCGTTTTAACTCTATTTAAAACACCGCGTGTCACTCTCCACGTTTTGAAATCTCAACTATACTCATGCTAAAAATACCGTTGCTCCTTTGCTACATGACTGACGGAAAAATCAACAAACAAACACACTTATGATATTAGTACGGATCGCCTTAATCGCAAGTTTAGAATACATAAAGCCAAACCAATGACCTATATCAAACCGTTCAACATAAGTATGTACATTCCACCCTAACGTATCGATGCCAATAAAATATTCCAACGGAAAAACGGTCATTCGTGGCTTTTATTAGATCCTTAGAAAATCCTTAAAGCGGCAAAGGGCCTCTTGTAAGGAATTTCACTCCGACGATTCCAAACCTTGGCGTTTTATCAAAAAATATTTACCATCTGACTATTTCTAAGGAAGAATTTCTAAGAAATCCATATTTAAAAGAGCAAGATATCAGTAGGAAATGGTAAGTAAAATGAAAAGTCCTGAAAGAAGTTTTGAAGGTGCAACATGAACAAGACATATATAGGTGAGGTATAGTTGGTTAAAAACAGCTATAGACAATGTTATAGTTCGAAGAGCTGATGGTCGATGGGGTCCCAAGGTGCTGGAGTGGCGACTCCGCACCGGGAAGCGCAGTGTTGGCAGACCACGCACTAGGTGGACTAGTCGCAGGGAGCCGCTGGATTCAGGCGGCGCAAGACCGAGGCCTGTGGAAGTCCATGCAAGATACTTATGTCCAGCAGTGGACGTCTATCGGTAAAGAAGTAGAAGAATGTTATTGTGTGGTGTTTTGTTTTAAATACTTCACTTCACTTGATCGCAAGATCACTTTGGATGAGACGCACACATTGTTTGAGGGGTTCTCCTTCTTTAAAGGTTCTCTGTTTCTCTCTCTCTCTCTCTGTTTTTTTGTGACGGTCTGCACTTTAACTGCAAGCCAAGTACAAATTTTTTTTTGTAAAACATATTACAAAAAAGCTACTTCTGGTGCTACAAGTGTTCATGGGCGGTGGTAATCACTTAACATCAGGTGACTCGCCTGCTGGTTTGCTCACTAAAACTATATAAAAAAAAAAATTACCAGCGCTTGGCTGCGCTCACACCTGATGTTAAGTGAAGATGCAGTCTAAGGTAGAGCGCGCTTGCCTTAAGACTCTTGATTTAAAGGTTTATATTATAGGTTTATATATTAGTCAAGTTGTATTACAGTCACCCTAATTTGGGTCCTGGCTGAAAATCAGTGCTGAATATCTTCATTAAAGGTATGCAGCTTTTGCTGAGCTCGGAACTTTTTTCGGGTTGTGTCACACATAACATAATATGTTAAGCCTATTGCTTGGATTTTTTGATAAAATGCTTGAGAGATGGAAGTGTCGGGATAATAATTTATGTACCTTAGTGTCTTATGATGTGTGGCACAATTTCTTAAATAAATGCTTTTTCTTCCTTTCTTTTTACAACAGGTTGGGATAGAACCGACGACCTTTCAGTTTTCAGCCAGCAACGTTAACCGTTGGGCGATTCTTAAATCTTCCATGAAGGAATTCGCGTCAGTTTTTACAGAAAGAGCTCTCTTTCATCTACAGTCTGTACGTGAGGAGATGAAAAGGGTTCTTTCATTTGGACCAACAGTAATTACCGATTGCGAACGTTTTCCAATTTCATTGGGAGAAAACTTTGAAATTTTTCAAAGCTAATTTTTTTTATATTATTTTGTAGAATATAATTTCATAGCTACAGAACAAATACTTACTTTTCTGCCATAGGTACGTTCGTATTCGGTTGGTTTCAGAGACTTTCTGTTTAAACAAGATATACTTACTCTATGAAAAAGTGCGGTTTTGATTCCTGATTTCAGTAGGTTCAGAAGAAGTTTGAATTTAATTGATCGTATAAGAATTCGATGACTTTAGCGTCAAAGTTAAATGATAGGTTCATTTAACTTTGACACTCCTTGTATAATTGAATATAGGTAGTTAAAATATTTCTCACTCGTTTTTAATTACTAATCTTCTTTGACACATAAATTGCAATTTTAAGTCTCAATAAACGATTAAAGGTGCGGACTGAAAGCTAAAAGGACGCAGGTTCAAATACCACCACTATTGTTATACCCACTCCTAACACAAGTTTTCAGCTTATACGGAGGCCAGAGGAGAATAATAGTCAAGTTAAGCTTGGCTAAAAAAATTTCAGTTGTTTTGCAATCGAAATGCAGCCCATTCCAATAAAATACCCTTTATCAATATAGTGTCTCGTCAACATAGTATCTTAAAGTGTAGGTACATTCTTCGTATTCCCCTTTCCCCTCCAGCTTGTTAAGCTTGTGTAAGGGACGGGGTTAACCAAGGCGGTATAAAATCTTCAAGATAAAGAAGATCCTTGCGCAGCCCATATATTATTTTAAGCCCCCAGTTCCCGTTATTCCTTGTTTTTATTAGACCCATATAAAATCTTCAGAACGGTGAAGGGCCTCTCGTAAGAAATTTTACGCCGGCTTCATTGAATGGGCCCTCTTTCAACAACGGTACCCGAGTGCCTAAAAGGGAAAAACCCTTTCATTAGGGGCCTTAGTAATTACGGATAGGAACCTTTTCAGTGAATTTTCGGATTTCAGGATTCCTGAAGGGAATAAAGGATTTTTCGCCTCTGCTGTTGCATGAGGGTTTTTAAGCCAATTTTATTAGTTGGAGAAGGTATTTAAGAATAGGGTAGGTAGTACGTACCCCTGTTACAGCTTCATATCTATACTATTATAATAAAGAGAGAGCGCGAATTTTGTGAGTTTGTATGTATGTCCGGAGCAAACTTTGGAACCACCGCACCTATTACAATAATTCTTTTACCATTTCAAAAGTACATTATTCCAGATGGTTATAGGCTATAATAATGTTAATAAATGTATTATGGCTAGATATTATGTGCAAATTTGTTAAAGAAGTCGGACATTTTTTTGACTCTTAAACGTTTTCAAGGCGTGCGCTGGGTCATATACTGTTATTGGATGAAAATGATGTATGGGTGAATTGTTCCTCTTAAAGAGTTCTAAAAAAAAGTCCGTGATAGCATATGTCTATATTCTAAGGATAACTTACAGTAACCATTTCTATCTTTCAAATTTTGATTAAAAATAATGAATTATTTTCGAAGCTTCTTTAACCGATGTGATGTCAATCTATATCTAAATAAATATGTTTATTATCGTAAGTATTTAATTAAGGACATATTTGCCCTTTACACTATCCAATTTAAATAAATATATTAGGAGTTATCGGAAAATTAATATTTCCGCGCGACAAAATAATAAAATGGTGCCGGCTGGCGCGGCGGGGCACGGTGGCGGGTATCGGTGCGGGATATTCGTGTGGTTCCTGTGGTGATCTTATTGACAATCGTCTCCTATAAGAAGCTCACAAGAACAAATATTTAATTTTCAACCCGGACGAAGTCGGCGCGGGCTTCTAGTACTCTTATAAAATAAACGTTTCTTTCTTTCTTCTTTCTTTAACATAGTATGGTATTTTTGACGACCTCCCTGGCGCAGTGGTGAGCGCTGTGGTCTTATAACTGGGAGGTCTCGGGTTTGATTCCCGGCGGGGACAATTTAGGAATTTATAATTTCTAAATTGTCTCTTGTCTGGTCTGGTGGGAGGTTTTGGCCGTGGCTAGTTACCACCCTACCGTCAAAGACGTGCCGCCAAGCGATTTAGCGTTCCGGCACGATGGCGTGTAGAAACCGATTATGGGTATGGGTTGAATTTACACTGCTTTACCCCTTCCAAGTTAGCCCGCTACCATCTTAGACTGCATCGTCACTTACCATCAGGTGAGATCGTAGTCAAGGGCTATCTTGTCATCGAATAAAAAAATTAGTTAAATATACTTACTCGAAGACTCTTAGATAACAGACAGATCTTAAAAAAAAAAGAAAAAAAAAACACCTCATTCATCAAAATCGGTTGTTAAAAAATTAGTAGTTTATTCGCTGGAAACATTTGTAAATAGACTGCTAAAATCATAATCCTTCCTTTTGGCTCATACGTAGTCGGTTAAAAAATAGTAAGCAAGCATCTCTCGTTATTAATCAATAACCGTTGCATATCAGCTTAATAATTCAAAGGGGATTAAACAACCGACCGGGTTAACTTTCGTTAGCGAGTTACCGCTGAACTAAACTATCGACTGGAGCTCGTTTATATTGCGATCCAACTACATTAGAGCTATTGGCTAGTTAAGCTACCGTCAGAAATTATTCTTAAAATAAAAAAGACGTGTGGCACTCGGGGACTGCCGCGGTAAAGCATAGCATAGCATTATTGCATAGCATTTTTTTATGCGGTAAAGCTATTGCATAGCATTTTTTATCAACGCCATCTAGCGGCTCACCGTAGAGAAGTCCCGTGTCAGGTTATTTTCGTTACGGGATTTCTGGATTCGGTCTCCACGCTGGCCCGCGATAGAAGCTATACAATAGCTTAAAAAAGTTAAAAGCATAATAGATATGGATAAAAATAGTTTTGGATTATGCTATATTAATGTATTTAATAAACAATACTACTGAAATTCTCTTATCCTACTAATATTATAAATGCGAAAGTTTTGATGTATGGATGGATGGATTTTACTCAATCACGCTGCAACTACTGAAACAACGACTGTTTGACACACTACTTTTTATTCCTAATATTAAGAGAGTTTCCGCGGGAATTGAAAAACCATAATCCACGCGAACGAAGTCGCCAGCATCAACTAGTTAGTGTATATTTTTGTAGTCCGTTTGTAGTCCATCCAGCAAACTTGAAAGGTAAAGCTCTACATGGCATCGTAGCAGCCGAACGGATCCACCAATTTTGGTTTTGTTTTATTTGTTTGAAACGTGAATTAGTCGGGAGTGTTCTTAGCTATGTTTGATGAAAATCGGTCCAAAATGGCCGTGCCGTAAAATGGCGGATCGTATATTTTTATTTTAACGATTACTGACTAGCGATAAAGATGCTGTAATATGTTGGGGGTGTTTTAAATTTTTAATTTACACTTGTTAAATTGGATCAGACAAAATGTAAACGTAGTTCAGCTTAAATCAGGGCTTAAAGATTTATCAGCTCAACAGTTCAGACTTCACATTTAATATTCGAACTGAAACCTATATTCCATACTAAGTACCGTTCATTGTCCGCATGGAAATTGAATATTTCTGACGGAAGCGATATTTCACCAATATTACTTTCGTAATTCGAGCGATATTACTTTCGTAATTTGTGCTATATTACGTTCGTAATTTACTGTTCTGTTCCGTGGAACAATAAACGTACTTTTTGATTGAGGAATCACTATAGCTTTTGTTTTAAATATATTTCGTCCCGTGCGCAATTTCCGGGCCATATTATTTGGAAACAATGTTATTGGAAAATGGTTATAATTATAAATCTGCATGCTGTTGTCAACTCATTTGATGAGTCTTTATGATAAAAGGCAGGATGAAATCTGATAATAAACCGTAGAATTTGTCGAATATTATCGTCTTTTTAATGGAACTGTTGTTTTTTTTAAACAAGAACAAAAAATGCTGAAATTGGAAATAGAAACACCAATCAAGTTGCAATCTCTTGTATAAGAATCACATACAGACCGCGAAAAAAAAATTTTCCTGCAGTTGAGATTATGGAGAACATTATGGAGAACTCTCAGGCGTGTAGGTTTCCTCACGATGTTTTCCTTCTCCGTTGAAGCTCGTGATATTTAATTGCTTAAACGCACACAACTCCAAAAAGTCAGAGGTGCGTGCCCGGGACCGAACCTGCAACCCCCCATTAGGAGACCACAGTCTTAACTACAGAGCTGTGCTCGGAGTATACCTGAAATCAGAAATGAGGAGATCCGTAGGAGAACCAAAGTCACCGATATAGCTCAGCGAGTCGCGAATCTGCAGTGGAAATGGGGGGCACATATTTCGAAGAGCTGATGGTTGTTGAGGTCCCAAGGTAATGGAGTGGCGACCCCACACTGGGAAGCGCAGTGTTGGCACTTGGCAGACATCCTACTAGGTGGACTGACGACATCAAAAGAGTCGCAAGGAGCCGCTGGATGCAGGCGGCGCGAGACTGAGGCATGTGGAAGTCATGAAAGAGACCTTTGTTCAACACTGGACGTCTATCGGTTACAATGCCTAAACGATACAATACTGTAGGTACACAAATCCAGTCCGTCTGTCTAGACACTAAGAAATTGAACGAAAAGGTAATTTTGGCGTCGCGCTCTCCCAACAAAAATACTTACCTACCTAATTTGGTATAATCACTCAAGCGCCACTTCGCTTCAGTTTTGCTTCATCACGGCCGAGCGATTTATCTCAGCCAGGGAAATTTTGGCATGGAAATTAAGAAGACAGATTTAAAATGTTTTAACGTCAAAGCTTACCTTTAAACTTGTAGTACATATTTACTTTTAATCCTAATTATTATGTATCTATATTCTATCTACCTTGCTGACATTTTTATTTCTTCTATTACAACACAGGCAGTTAGTAATAACGAATGGTTATCACATCACAAAATTAAAAAAAAAAAAATTCAAAAATTCAAAGTTGTTTTATTTCATGTAGGCCAACTTGTAGCTCTTATTGTCATAAGAGCTACAAGTATCTCATGACTCTACCACCGGTTTGGAATGCAGACTTTGCTGAGAAGATCCGTCAAGAAACTCATTCTTTGTGACTCCTTCACGTCACGTCACAATGAATGGCTGAAATTTGGCCGAAATTTGGAATGGAGATAGCTCATACCCAGGATTAACATATAGGCTACTGTATCCCAGAAAATAAAAGAGTTCTCGCGGGAATAAAAAAATCTTAATCCACGCGAACGAAGTCGCAAGTCGCGGGCACTAGCCAGTATCATAATATGATTATTATAATTGGATTAAATTTTTAGATTTCAGTACAGATAGGATATTGAAACCGGTCGATAGAAGCGATGGTCGTTGAAGCTGACAACGAGTATAGGCAAGCATACAAGGTTCGTAATAGGCATTTTTATTGTGCACACATTGACATAATCACATTAATAAACTGTCGCTCCCCAATTAACCTCTGACCCACGAAAGCGAAATCGAAACGAAAACTCATGGTACAACTACGAAATTACGAGTATACATCGAAATATATCGCTTAGAAGCGCAATAGTCAACGTGGGGATTAGCCATTTTTAGTATAAGTATTTAAAAGCCGAATAGGCAGCGTCGTATTAGTACGACGAGCTCACAGAAAATTATTAAAAAATGACGTACTGTGCTGTGAAAGAGTATCATATTCCATCACAATAATCATCAAAAACGTATATCAGTATCAGTACAGAAAATAATTACACAAGACTCACACATTCATCATGTTTATTGAGCCTATTTTGGAGCGGAACTTTGTTTAGAAACTTCTTCTCTAAGCGTTACGGTTCGATGGCAGTGTGGTAGAAGACACATTTCAAATTTGTTCCGGAACACATCCAGCTAGTAAAAGTCAATAAAACATACCATGCAATATGGCTTTGAGACGACTTCGTGATCTCATCAACCTTTCATGACTTTCATATACACTACATCTGTAGTTTTCGGTTATCTTCGGCTCACTTCAATAATAATGTGAGTGCTGAAAAACAGGGAATATAACTTGGTAGAAACAGGCTTCGTTTTAAAAGGTGTAAGCTACATTTTCTTAATTCGATGTCAAGATAGACCTTGCCTGCGATATCACCTGATGGTAACTGACGCAGTCTATAATATAATTTTTTACTTACTATAAATATAAATTTTTAAAGAGAAAAAAAAAACAAACAAGATACATGTATTTAAAAACTGTACGTAATACATAGGTAATATATATTATTTATAGGTAATGTATAACATTGACGTATGGGAAATACAAGTTACCTATTCAATTAAGTAAGATAAGGGAAGTGAAATGTTTATTTTATTTATTAAGGTAATGGCATGTATGGTTAAATGTTCAAAGCATGCATGCTGGCTCCATATAAGGCATATCTAATAGAACGACGTTAGCACACACTATAAATAACCAACACTTTACCGTCATATAGATTACTGTCGTATGGTCTAAGTCATAATTAGGTACAGGTTCTCTACAGATCTTTATGAGTAAGTCAGTTTTTTTAAATCGTCCAGTTTCAGATGCTCTTACGTCATGAAGGTACGCCGGTACGCCCTCTTTATCTTCCCGTGTGTTTCCACGTGATTCGTTCGTGGAAACGAAATAACATAGTAGATAGATAGATACTAACTCCATGTGCTCGAGTGAGTTAGTAGGAAATACTGAAGTTTACTTACGGGAAATAGATGTTAGAGGGGTTTGGATCAGCGTAGCATGTAGCCATGTAGTAAGGTATATGTTCATTTTGGTCCTTAATACGAAAGTTTCAGTCTTATTACTTACAGTTAAAGAAGTATTTTGCTTAAACCCATATCCCTAATCAGCTCTCACTAGTATTCGTACCGGAACGTTAAATCACTAGGTAAGTACATTTTTACCTTACAGCATAGCACAAGTAACTAACTAGTCATCACGGCTGAAGGCTTCCACCAAACCAAACCAGAAATAATAATTTAAGAATTACAATTTCCTAAATTGCCCTTGCCGGGAATCGAACTCTGGACTTCCCACTAATTGACCATTGAGTAAAGTAAAAGTGTTCATTATTAAGCTCGTACAATATGTTTTCGGTAGTGCAATTAATTAATACTTACAACAAGATTATGTTGTTTTAACCTTACATACTTTACTACAACTACATTTATTTAAGGCGCAGGTCCAACAGAGCTAATGCTCCTTACTAATATTATAAATGCGAGAGTGTGTTTTTTTTGTTGATTTGTCCCTTAATCATGCTGCAACAGAGCTACGGATTAACATGATTTTCAGCATGAGTAATGAGTATACTTGAAAACCTGGAGAGTGATATAGGCTACCTTTAATCCCGAAAAATCAAAGAGTTCCCGCGGGATTTAAAAAACTAAATCCACGCAAACGAAGTCGCGGGCATCAGCTAATATATTAATAAAATGGAGACCTCATTTTTATTTACGTGACTAACTTTATTCTTCGACTGTCTTCGGCTATTTTGCCGTCATGTCGATACACCGCCGGCCCGGTTCTGGGAAAGGGTCTCTTCTCAGAAGAAGAATACATTAGACTATAGTCCACCATGTACGGGTTGGCAGACTTCACACCTTTACGCACATTTCAGAGGCATGCATGCAATTTCCAGTCATGCAGGTTTCCTTGCTTTAAATTAGTCTTGCTTAATATTCTGTATTCTCTCGATTTTTACTGATTCCATGATCATAAACAAAACAAAAGAGAATTACGCATATCCGTTATTTTAGAGTTAGAATTGTGTTGGTCTTGCGTTTATGCAAAAAATCTTATAGAAAAAAGGGCCTTCAGTATTTATTTTCCACAGAAAAAAGCATGTTCAGTTTTTCCCGAAATGAAATTAAAAATAAGCAAGTGTAGGCCAGCCGTTCTTAAGTAATGTACTTACCAAAGAACAATATTTATATGTTTCGTAGATTAAGTAGAAATTACTTCCGGGTAGCATCAAAATAATCGCACACGACAAAAAACAAAACAACTTCGCCTTAAGGTGAATGTGCACAAGTCGACATCCATACATTTTTGAGTATTTTTCTTTTGGGTTATTCTTGAAATATATACATTTTTTATTTTATTTCATTTGTTTTATCATTTCTTTAGGGCTTTATACAATCGCCAAGTTCATGTCAGGTAAATATTTATATTATTTTTATAATATAAAACCGCATTAAAAAAGGTCTAAATTTACGTATGTATGCGTGAGAATTTACATTTAGCTTGGTACCTGTTGAGCGCCATCTATCCCTATAGTATAAAATTACTGTGTGAAAGGTTCAAGACACGGTCTTCCCAAAAGGATATTATTCCCGCTAGATGACGCTGTTAGCGAAATATCACAAACATATAATATAGACTAGCATACAGAGTTGCCAATTTCACGGAATGGTGACTCCCCTAGCGTTTTAAAATTTTGTCATGGCAACCCATCGGTAAAACTATCAAATGACAAACACGAAGTGATTATATTCTCTTGGCTATCAAAAGAATAAAAATAACGAACTTTTAAAGAAATTTTAATTTTCACTTCTTTTCGGAGTTTTGTGAAATTTGTGATAAAAACTATTTGTTTATTTATTTGTTTATTTATTTATTTATTTATTTTTATTTTTTATGTACATATAAGGAATTACAAGACAACATATTATATTAGAAGAAATAGAATAGGTGAAGCTACCTATAGATATCTAAGCAGGTAATTACTGAGGATTTGTTCAAAATGAACCAAATAAACAAGACAGCATACAGAAAACATCAACATTCAGGTGCGTCGAATACATCTAGGAAAAGGGTACGATCTGCCCTAAAAAATACTACTGGTGAAACTAGGTGAGTGCATTCTTTAGTATACCTATACCTTTAAATACATAGGTCCAATCAATACAAGCTAACGTAAAATTATTAGGAAACTTTTGTTAGGTACATCAATTGTACTTATATGGATATAGATGAAATAACCCGTCTTCATATTTTTTTTATAATTTACCTAGTATCTTTCCGCGGCTTTACCTACACGCGTGGATTTAAGTTTTTTATAAATCCCGCGGGAACTGTGAATTTGTCCGGGATAAATCCAGGGTAAAAGCAATCTCTATTTCAAATTTCAGCCAAATCGGTTCAGCACAGTAGGTAGGTAGGTAGGTACCTACCTAATTATTGTGTCGTAAAGAAAATATAAAAAATATCCAAATAACCAACTCTACTTTGGGATATTGTTTTCCTTTTAAAATAATAAGCATGTAGGTAGTTAAGTATCTATTGTTTTATTGATATTTTCTCTCAATTCTACCTATATACATGAAATAGGTTCATGCCTATATACCTACATTACAATACTTTTTGTGCACTTTGTGATAAAAACAGCCACCACGCAGCCGGTTGGCGATCTAAAACTAAAGAGCCGGGTGAAGAAAGTAGAAGTCAAGTTATAGAGTAAGTACGAGTACCTACCCAAGTGTATTAGACAAGATCAAAAGCTCTTGTCGCCGCGCGCGTCGCGCCACTCGATAATAATAATAATTTGAATATCGAAGGCGCCGCCCGCGCGCTAAGTTGCAAAGAATCTACCTATCTATTCAATATTATTCTACAACTACTAATGTAGACATTCAAATTGAATAGGTATTTATAGTAATATACTGCTATATGCTCTTATTCAAATGATGACTACTAATTATTTAGTACCTCGCGTTTTGACTGTAGGTATTATTCGCGACTCGGAGTCGTTTGCCGCTCAGGATATAGGTACCTAATTACAGTTTAGTAATTAGTCATATTGATAATTACTAATATTAGTAGGTACATATTTCTAAAGACGTTTCGACTGAAGTCGACTGGATTATTCGCGACTTGGATTCTCAGATTTATTCGCTGTTCGCAGCTAGTAGGTACCTAGGTACATAAAATCTATACAAATAAATAAAATTGAAATGTCTGTTTGTAATATCAAAAGAACAACTTTTTACTAATTGCGTACGAAAGTAAATACGGTACCTACCTACTTATAATAACAAATAAATAAAGTTGAAGTGTCTGTTTGTAATATCAAAAGAACAGCTTTTAACTAATTGCATACGAAAGTAAATACGGTACTTATAACAAGAAAACATCTATAGGTACCTACTACCTAAATCTAAATTATGAAATTATTTCAAATTATAAAGTCGAATAGGTCGAATGGAATTCATAGTCGCTTTATAGTCCAGGAGGCAGCGGCACTTTCCGATCATTTCTTCCTGTTTTATTTTTGAGTATCTGCATGAGTTATGCATGCAATATGTACCGTACCTATCTCTAATATGGACGTTTTCCGTTGTACCATGGGGTTGCAGGAGAGTTGAAATTCCCGCAGGAAGTTCATAAAAAAACTCCTAACTTCTGGCATGAAACTTGCTCAACTCATTAATTTGAACTATTAAAATGTGTAAAAAATAATGATAGTCTTCCAGCTAAAGTCCTCAACTACGTATTCCATTTATCAATAATTTTTGTAACGAAATCAAAACCAGCCAAGTGCGAGTCGATCAAACTTTTCTTAGCATAGTTTTTTCTAAACCTCTATAAACAAAGATAAGGATTAATAAAAAATATATATATGAATAATCAAATTAATATAATATAATATCGTTTTACTTGAATACTATTACTCCTGGAGTACGGAATCCTCGGTGCGCGAGTCCGACTCGCACTTGCCCGGGTTTTTTTCTTATGAAAACATTATTTTGAAACTTTTCTGTGCTCTAGTGCTCAGAAGAAAACATGTGGAATAAAAACATATTCACGTGTTAAACCAAAAATCCGTGTGGAATCCAACTACAATGCACCTAGTTCAAGTATGGTCACAGATGATCCAGAAACTGCAGCGGAACCTTTACCACAGCCAACCACTTGCCATTGGCCACAACCTGATCATGAAATCGAAATGCATGAACTGAATATAGAAGTCGATACAAACGATGGTTTATCTGGGATAAATGGCTGTCGCATTGTAGACCTTAAACATGTAATTCAGTGGGCCTTTAATTTGGAAAGACATCGTAGCGCGTGCGATTCATCAAAAATCGAATTCGTGCAAGAAAAAAGGGACGGATTATTAAATGAATTGGAATTTAAATGCAGCATGTGCAATAAAACTTGGAAATATAAGACGAGTGACAGTAATCAAATTAATACCTCATTTGTATGGGCAACTGTAACTTCAGGCAGCTTTTACACACAATCTGCACAAATAATGAGCATTATGGATATACCTATAATGTCACCCCAAAAATTCAAGAAAATTGAAAAACAGTTGGGAGAAGTTTGGTTGGAACATTTGACCGATGAAATTGCAAAAGCAGGTGAACAAGAAAGAGCGATTGCCATTGAAAAAGGTGTGCCCAATTTCGTGTATACGTATAACGTTCCCTATTAAAATTGGTTGTTTACTTTGTGACTTTAAATAAATACATTCAAGGATCATTTTACTTTGACGCTGATGTCATCAAATACGAATACGATCAACGGCAAAACTTTTAGACAATCGGGGCGGGGGGCTTCTTTTTTATTTACTTATTACATTATACACTACACATTTATATTACTTGAACTTAGGGAACAGTGCAAATTTCATTAAAATCGTTTCAAAAGTTTTCAAGATATGGACAATTGTCCGTTTTCTATATATTGAAGTAGGTAGCTTATTTTCCAAAAAAAGTTGGCAGCCCTACCCGTACGAGTATTTGTACTAAGATGTAGACACTCAAAATTTTTTTTTTGGCGCATATTAGCCCTGCAGGCTGATGTAGGCGCCTAACAATTTCAACTATGGTCTAACAGGCTTGACTACGGGAAATACCTACAATGATAGATCGAGGCAATTGGTATGTCTTGCGACTATGGCGCAGGGCATATACACGAAGGTATGGCGACGACGTGAGGCGCGGGCGGGGTGTAAGTAGCCTATCGATACACAATCGATTGTCTATTCGGAGGTTTGACGACCTCCCTGGCGCAATGGTATGTGCTGTGGTCTTATTAGAAGGAGGTCCCGGGTTCGGTTCGCGGTAGAGAGGAATTTTTTATTTTATAATTTTCTCTCGTCTGGTTCGGTGAGAGGTTTCGGCCGTGGTGAGTGGTAACTTTCTTTTTTTTTAGTGGA
Organism: Hipparchia semele; assembly: GCA_933228805.2. NCBI lineage: Eukaryota > Metazoa > Arthropoda > Insecta > Lepidoptera > Nymphalidae > Hipparchia > Hipparchia semele. The sequence goes on along the minus strand of OW121727.1, from coordinate 11,170,908 downwards.
GTTTGCTTACTCTACCAGCAAAGCCGTGCCGCCAAGCGATTAGCGTTCCGGTACAATACCATATAGAAACTAACGGGGTGTATACCCATACGGGTTTAATAAAAACTGCCATACCCCTTTCAGGTTAGCCCGCTCATATCTTAGACTGCATCGTCACTTACCACTATGGGAGACAATCAGGCAGTCATATAAAAATACGAGATAAATTAAACCACGTTTCAGTGCCATCTAGTTACATTCTATGGTAAACAATTTGTATTTTATGTTAGAACCACTGAAGTCGGATAATAATCATTCGTCAGTGTGTGCGTAAGTTTTGTATCTCTACAGTAATTGAAATGACAGCTTTAGAATTTATGATTATTTGTCTAAATGGCCTACGCTTTAAAGTAAACTAATGATGTAATAAAATAACCGGCATTACTATAGGTTCGCGTAGTTTAATATTTTTAAAATCTATGCATAGCAACTTTGCGAAAATATAAAAAACTGTCAAACTCTATAACAGCGCCATCTAGCGGGAATCTGTCCATGAGAAGCGCGTGCCTTGATCCTTAAGGTTTAACATTCACGGGCATTTCAATGACTCTTTTATAAATTGTACAATACATAAATACAGAGCTCAGTTCGCCCTAGACCATCGACCGATCATGACCGATAAAGTCGCAGTGGTCACAGGTTCAAATAAAGGCATAGGTTACGGGATAGTGAAGGAACTATGTAGACGCGGTGTTAGCAATGTTTATCTAACAGCGAGAGACGTTCATAGAGGTCAGCTAGCGGTCGAGAAGTTAAAGCGAGAGGGATACAGACCTGAGTTCCATCAGCTCGACGTCACAGACCCGAGAAGCGTAGAAAAATTCGCCAACCACCTGAAAGAAAAACACGGAGGCTTGGATATCCTAATCAACAATGCTGCAATCATCCAGCAGAATATAACTCAAACGACCTACGAAGAGGCTAAAAATGTGATAGAAGTAAACTATCGGAGTCTGTTCATCGTTGAAAAATATTTATTCCCAATACTCAAGGTAAACGCACGGGTAATCAACGTCTCCAGTGATTTAGGTCATATTTCCAACCTTAAAAACAATTACTGGATAAATAGGCTTACGAAACCTGACGTGGAAGTGCAAGATATAGATGATTTTATTGATTGGTTTTTGAGTACAATCAAAAATGGGACTTTGAAAGAGGAAGATTTTGCAGTGATACCGTATCTCGCTTATAGAGTTTCCAAGATAGCAGTCTGTGCTTTGACTAGGGTGCAGTATAGAAAGGTGGATAGGAATATAGCAGTTAATTCCCTTCATCCGGGTTTTGTGAAGACTGATATGACACAGAATAATGGGTTTATGACAGTGGAACAGTCTTGCAAAACACCTGTTTATTTAGCGTTGGATTGTGACCAGTCAGTGAAAGGGAAGTTAATTTGGTTTGATAAATCCGAAAAGGATTGGACTGATCAGAACTTGGATCTGCTCTGTACGGACAAAGACACGGTGCAGAAGTATATTTCACAATTGATATCGAAAAATTGACGTGGTGCTGTTAGGATTTATCTATTTATTTATATTCTTGAATATATTTAGTTTTAATTTAGAATTTAGTTTATTTTATACAAATTAGATATCCAACGAAATATAATTGTACTCTTAATAAATTAATTTTTATTTATTTTTTAGTTTATATTTTAGTAGCATTTGCGCGCGACTTCGTCGGTTTCGAGTTAGGTTTTTAAAAATCCTCTGTTTTTTTCCGAGATAATAGACAGTCACTCTTCAAGTTCTTATAAGTACACTAAAATCACATCGTTCCGTTGTTCCATTACTGCATGATTGATGGAAAACTTACAAGCCGATAACCAAACACACTTTCGCATCTATACTAATAAGCATTAATTCGAGTTTAATTAGTTAAGTCTCTATAACCATTGATCTACAAGTCGAAACATAAGAGTATCTAATTTTAGTAGTGGAAGGACTGGGATACCATAGGATTAAATGCAAGAAAATTCTCACCATTATATGATTGTTGGAAGGGGTCAAACCCGCAACAATGAGGAATATGACTCATAGAGAGAAATCATAAGTGGATTTCAAAAATGAAATGTCGAGGGTTTAAACTGCACTATTCCTAGTAATATCGTATCCTAGAGCACAAGTATTATGCTTAGATGGGGGGGAAATAGAGGAACATTAGTTATGTTCGACATGCTAAATATAAATAAATAAAATAAACGTAAAAATTCTTTTTACAAAACCGACTTCAAACGCCACTACAAAGTATATCAATTGTGCCTATACAATTTAAAGAGTTGACCTGATGACTATGGGACCACCTGGGAAGTATACCCTTTCAAACAAAAAAGAATTTTCCTAATTGGTCCAGGCGTCTTCGAGTAATCGGGGAACATACATAAAGAAAAGATTCCGATGAATTGAGACCCTCCTCCTTTTTTGGAAGTCGGTTAAAAAAATCAACACTAATAGTATCGTCTGTACGTAGTATGCATAGACCTTAAGTTGTTTGCGTCGACAAGAATAAATAATTAAACTCCTTATTAGCTGCAAAATTGATTTAACCTCTTATCTTTACACTTAACTAGCTATTTATCAATACACTAGCTTTTGACCACGACTTCGCCCGCGTGGAGTAGGCATAAAGGTTTTTAGCAATCCTTTGGGAACCCCATCTTTTCCAGGGTTATAAGTCCTATATAACTATAACTGCAGCTAGCTTTTGCCCGTGGCTCCACTCACGTTGAGTTCGATTTTATAAGCCCTTATTTTACCCCTTAGGGGTTGAATTTTCATTACCTTTCTTAGCGGATGCCTACGTCATAATAGCTATCTATACGAGTATATACTTTAAATCCCAATTCGTCCAGTGATTTGAGCTGTGCGTTTGATATATTAGTCAGTCAGTCATTCACAGTTTCCATTTATACATTTAGATATAAGATATATCCATGCTAAAATCAAGTCCATCCGTTGCTCCATTACTACTTGATTGAAGGACAAACCAACAAACAAATAAACTTTTGCAATTTAAGTACAATATAAGTATGATTTATTATCTAATCGACCGTTACGACATTACGGAAAATTTTCACTCTCATTTAGATTTATTATATAACTTAATTAAAGTGTTTACTTTACTTTATTGTGTAGTGTTCCTCGTTAATGAGGGTATATTAGGGTCATGACATTTATTAATCAATGACATCTTGGTGCTGCGAACGATGTAGTTATTATTAAAAACGGGGAAGTTTCTGATTCGGTTCCCGGCAGAGGCATTTTAGGAAATTACTAGACGATGCTCGCGAGTTCATCCGCGTGGTTTAAGGTTTTCAATTCCGGCGGAAACTCTTTAATTTTCTGGAATAAAATGTAGCCTAGGTGTTAATCCTGTATATCATTTTAAACAAGCAAATCAGTTCATTAGTTCTGGTGTGTAGCGATAGCACACACACACACACACACACACACACATGATTAAATTTGTTTAGTCCTGTGAGAAGCTTAGGCCTTACCCTATGCGGAAGGGTATGCCCCATAGAAACAAATTAGGGCCATGGTTTTGATTCAACTACCAAAACTCCTCCCATTTAAGGCCGCTTCTATGTTAGATTTTATTATGGATCATCATTATTATTTACTTTTGTATAGAATGCTGTTTATTGTAATTTTATTCTGAGGGTGTCAATAATTCTTATATAAAGGTAACTGGACCTTAACCTTTGACGAACAATAGACCTTGTAAAATTCCAGTTCAATCAAGATAATTTAAGTTTAAGGTTGAATCCACAATGAACTTTACTTAATACAAATAAATCTTATCAATTTAAACTTGATATAGAAAGTTGCATAATCATTAAAGAGGCTAACAAGTTTTTTTTAATTCGAGCGACTTTCTATTGTTCGATATCGGTTAAAAAATGATACAAACAATATCGGAACATCGACAGCTACTTTAAAATACAAACCGAAGTACTGCGAATCAGATTCGCGTACAGAGGTTCCGCATATTCTGGAAATCGGGAGGATCTGGAGAGTGAAAGAGGCTACTTTTTATTCCAGAAAATTGGAGTTCCCATGGGATTTTTAAAAACTAACTAAATTCACGCGGATGAAGTCGCTGGCATCAGCTAGTATAGGCATATACCTATACTATCAGCTAGTACTGCAGCTAGTCTGTCTGTCTGTCTGTCTGTCTGTCTGTCTGTCTGTCTGTCTGTCTGTCTGTCTGTCTGTCTGTCTGTCTGTCTGTTCGTTCGTTCGTTCGTTCGTTCGTTCGTTCGTTCGTTCGTTCGTTCGTTCGTTCGTTCGTTCGTTCGTTCGTTCGTTTGTTTGTTTGTTGCCGCTAATCTCGGTAGCGATTTTGACGGTCTTTCACTGGTAGATATCTGATATTATCGGGAGTAACCTAAGGAGTAATATAGGCTTTTTAAATAACTTTCGAAAAAGGAGGAGAAGGCGTTGTGTTTTCTTTCTATGTATATCGAATTCTCCATGATTTCTAAACCGATTTACATGAATCTTTTTTTATTCGATACTAAAACTTTGCGAGATGCTCTCATAAAAACTTTGGGTTCCAACTCCTCAATCCTGATGCTGCAGGGGTACTGCCCACCTAAACTGTGGGTATTGAGGAACTGTCGATTGCGAATTGAAGAAGCGGATGAAGTCGCGGGCGTCCGCTTGTCTAAATATATAAAAGGCAAAGGTGACTGACTGACTGACTGACTGACTGACTGATCTATCAATGCACCGCTCAAACCACTGGTTGGATCAGGCTGAAATTTGGCATGCAGATAGCTATTACAATGTAAGTGTCCGCTAAGAAAGGATTTCTGAAAATTCAAGGGGATAAAATAGGGGTTTGAAAAATCGAACTTAACGTGAGCGAAGCCGCGGGAAAAAGCTCGTTTATAATAATAGCAGGAAGTATAATTTATTTTCACTTGTAGCCATTTCAGCACGGAACCCTTAAAACGACAGCCGATATCTATTCAGCGGTGAACCAATTATTCTTTGCCATCATTTCTCTGCAAATAAATGAGTCACTTCGAGAACAGAAACCGAGGTCGCGAATCGCGATTGGTTGACTTACAACAGGCGACTACGATACTGCTACGATACTTTTTAAGCTATTGCATAGCTTCTATCGCGGGCCTTGAGCGTGGAGACCGAATCCAGAAATTCCGTAACGAAAATATCCTGACACGGGACTCCTCTCACCGCTAGATGGCGTTGATAAAAAATGCTATGCAATAGCTTTACCGCGGCAGTCCCCGAGTGCCACACGTCTTTTTTATTTTTTTATTCGTTGACAAGATAGTCCTTGACTAAGTAGCGGGCTAACTTGGAACGGGTATGGCAGTTTAGATTCAATCCATACCCTCTAATCGGTTCTATACGACATCGTACCGGAACGTTAAATCGCTTGGCGGCACGTCTTTGAATGTAGGGTGGCAACCTTAAGCCTCAATAGCCCAACGGTTAAAGGTGCGGACTGAAACCTGAAAGGTCGCAGGTTCGAACCCCACCCGTTGCACTATTGTCGTACCCACTCCTAGCACAAGCTTTCCGCTTATTTGGAGGGGAGAGGAGGATATTAGTCAACTTCAGCTTGGCTAATGTTCTTTTTTTTAAAAAAAAAAAAAAAACTAGCCACGGCCAATGACTCCAACCGGACAAACTTACTCGTTTTAGTATTACCGCCCTTTTCCTTTATATTCACTGCCTCAACTCATCGCTGATCCACTTCTTAACATTGGTCTCCTCTCAGAATGAAACTGAGTTTCCACCACGTGTGAGAAAAAGAGAGAGAGAGTCGTTACGCTGGCCAAATGCGGATTGGAAGCGTAGACAAGAAGTAATGTGTTTTAATCTCAAGCTTTAATTGGTTAGTCACGAAAGGTTAACTTTCCTTTGAGCTTTTCAAGCGATACTGGTCTTTAGCGATTAAGTAGATAAAGTTTAAAATTATTTCACACTGAAAGTGCTCGCCGCACCGCTGCCGGCCGCTGCCATTTCGGTTTAGATCGGCTCTTATAGAAGCTTTAAACTTACTTAGTGCCGATTTCACCAACGTCAAGGCGTTCTGACACTTTTTGTTTTGAAAATCTGCCATAATACCTATCATAAGACTTATTTCACGGTGGTAAAATCGGCCCTTATAGAAGCGAGGGGAATATTCCAACAAATTAGGTCCGATGCTTTATATTCTTAAAATAAACTGGATTCTGAAGCTAGAGGTCGGAAGTTCAGGGTGAAATGTCGAGTCCGTATCGCTTAGTTGAAAGGTCCGCCTCTAAATAATTGGACTGTCAGTTGTGGTGTAGTCTTACCTCAATGCCCCGACAGAGTAATCAAACATCTTGGTAGGATTCGAGATTGTGACTTATTCACACTTTTATCTCTACCTTTTACCTAAAGAAAAGGAATATCAACTTGATACAGTTTATATCAAGTTTGTATTCCTTTTTGTCCCTATTTTGTTTATGTAAGTATTTATTTTTCGGTTCCTTAATTGAAGAAGCTAATCAAGGGCCGATTTCAACTTAAATTACGTCTTGTTCGAGCGTAAAGATAACTTTGGCAGATTTACCATACAAAAACTGTCAGATCGCCCAATTTATTATTAGGTTAAACGTCACTCGACGTTGGTAAAATTCATACTAAGTATTAAAAAAACGTGAATTAACTGAAAATTCAAATTTGAGAGCTTTTTTCGCAGACGCCAAATTTGAGAGCTCTTTTTTTTTTTAGTTGAAAAGTAAATTGCCTAGGTATCCTTAGACGTCGCTGCGACTTTTCGTGAATTTCCGTTTTTTTTTTGAATTCCGAAGATAATTTATTTATTTTCCTAGATAAAGCCTCCTATGTTCTTCTCTTGTCAAATTTTCTCGAAATCAAATTAACGTTTTAATGTTCACCATCACCATCGACGTTTAACCTAGGAATAAATTGGGAGTTCTGACGGTTTTTGTATTAAAAATCTGTCAAAATATTAAAATCGGTTAAGGTTTATCTCACGTTGGTGAAATCGGCCCTAAAAAGTAGAACGACTACGATCTTAAGTAAAGTTTAAAACTCTACATCCACATTATTTTTAAAGCAAACATCACATTTATTCGGAATAGTAAAAGAGTGCTCATTTTTATACAACGAACCCAGTTAATAGTAGGTTAGAGCTCAGAAAAACACGATCTAGATCACAGAAATATATCAAGGTAGAACAGAAAAGAGCTCAAGGTGAGCGGCGACTTTCACGCAGGAAAGCGCAGTTTGGAAGATTCGTTCCGAAGAGGTAGCCGTTTGACACATGCGGCGCAACACTGAGGTAGGGACCAAAATATTTATGCAAGAGACATATATGTCCAGTAGTGGACGTCTATCGATTGATAAAGAAGTTAAGGAGGAAAAAATTGGGCGGGCGTGCAATTAATTTGTATTAAGTATGTACCTACATTCGTTGTTAATTGAATTCCTAAACTTACCTACTTAACTTTCTGTCCTTAGTACTTCAGAAAAATTCAGGGACGGAAAGCGCATTTATGGCAGCCCTCCCACTTGGTGGACCAAAAATATTATATGAGTCACAGAGATACTCTGGACAGGTAGGCGGCACAAGACCGATGTCTGTGGAAGTCCATGCAAGTTTTTGTCTAGCAATGGGCGTCTATTGGGTGATAAAGAAGATAGACAGCGTGGATTTATCCAGAAATATAGACTCATGAATCCCTAGTAAAACAGTGGTGATAACCGTTCGATCTCGATATATTTTTGTGTTCTAGGTAGTTTTAACTTCTTACGCATTAACATAAAGTATTTAACTTGATATATAACTTAGGAGGTTACTCTTAGTTAGGAGAGTACTATAAGTAAATATTTTGTTTTCAAAAGTTTTATTGAGTTTGTAACAGTTTGTAACTGGATAATGGAATACTAGATTCAGAATTTTAATGTTGTTTTATTAGTTAAGAAAAATTTCGAGCAGGTCCCATACAAACGAACGGATTCTAATTTTACACTTCGTTCCGACGAAGTAAAACTATTACGTAGCTAGTATTTAATTAAGAACCAATCTTCGTTTGTATGGAGGTACCAGAGGTAAAATCTTATTCTTACAATAAGAAAATTGGCAATGTCGTAAGTATTTATTAATACATTCAAGGATGGATTTAATTACCAATTAATAGTTACCTGCGAAATGTTTAAGTAATGATGTTGGTAACTGCGATAAAATCTACTAGATATATCTTGAAATATGAATATTTTGACGCGAATTGCAAGCAGTATTTACACGTCGTGGCTGGATTTGATATATCTATATATATAAAATTCAAAGTCCTGAGTCTGATTGACTGACTGACTGACTGAGATATCAACGCACAGCCTAAACTACTGAAGTTAGAAACTTGAAATTTTTACAGTTGGTTCCTTTTATGACGTAGGCGCACACTAAGGAAGGATTTTTGAAAATTCAACCCCTAAGGGGGTAAATTAGGGGTTTGAAAAATAGAACTTAACGTGAGCAAAGCCGCGAGCAAAAGCTAGTGTAGTATAAAACAAAGTCGCTTTTTCTGTCCCTATGTACGCTTAAATCTTTAAAACTACGTATACCTATCATTTTCAGGATACCATTGCAGCTCGAACGCAATGTTGTTAGAAGGGATGACGTTTTCTTCCTTTATCATGGCATAGAAGTCCTTCGTTCGCAAACATGCCGATGCTGAGCAAAACTGCGGGAAGCCCAATAGTATCCTGAAACCTTTATTATATTGTACCCTCAAGATATCCATAGCCTTTTTAATCGACTTCCAAAAAAGGAGGAAGTTCTCAATTCGTCGAAATCTTTTATTAAATTTTTTATGTATGCTCCCCGATTAATCGAAGACGCCTGGACCGATTTGGAAAATTCTTTTTTGTTTGAAAGGGTATACTTCCCAGGTGGTCACATAGTCATCAGGTCAGGATCTGATGATGGGATCCTGGAGAAATCGAGGGGAAAAAATTACGTTTAAATTATGAATGTAGTTAATCCACAGGCCTCCCGTGTAAAAACTTTTGAAGGAATCCCAAACAGGAGATAAAGACTTAAAATAAATGGCAAAGAATGTGCTAGATTATTTACGCGAGAAAAAAAACGATATATCTCGAGCAGGATAAGATCACAAAGGGACCAAGTTAAATTGCTCTTGAAAATATCCAGGTCACTTTAGAATGTTCCCCGACGACATAATATTTTTCCAGGATCTTTGTTGCATAAGGCCCATGGAGATTCCAGTATTATAGAAACGACAGAAAGGACAAAGTTTTATGGTTAAAGTGTAAATAAATAAAAACATCGACAGTCATGGCCCATGGGGGCTGCCGACAAAAGTTAAATCACGTCATACTGACAGCTGCAGATACACTGTGCACTGTTAAGATTGCAGATTGCAAACTGCAGATGCAGATTTGTTAGATTGCTGTTCTCAGTGGCATAAACCCATAAAATTTTTCCCTACCATAAATTCGCTCGACGCGCTTCACTTTAATAGATTGTAGTGCCGATAGTCGTTTCGGTCAACGGTCTCATAGCGAAAAGTTTCGAACAACATCTTAAGAAACTTTCGCTTAACCCTAGAAGCCTAATCTATTTCAGAAGTACACAAAGCCTAAATATACGTCTTAGAGGCGTACACATATAATTTAATAATTTTTGTAAAAATAGCATTATTTTGTTTTTTTTTCTAGTGGAAATTAAAATTTGGTATTGAAACTAAAAATAAAACAACACTGTTATGAATAATTACTACAATCACAGTCATTTATTAGAAAAATAAAACTAGTTACATAAATTTGAAAAAAAAAAACAACTTCTTCAAAATCAACAAAAGTTTAACTATTTTTAATAGAAAGTTTCCTTTTTTTAACACTTATCAGTTGTCCCTAGAACTAACATTAAAAATAATCAGCCTTTAAACACATAATCAGACTTTAAGAACAGTCTACACAGACATCAACTTTGTGCTCGCCACACACAGATTTTTTACATTTGTGACAGACTAATTTTGACATTCTCTTTTTTTTATAGGGACAAAAAGCGCAGTATTTACGTTTTTTTAGCTCAGGTTCTTCTTCTTGATTTTTATTAATTAAATCTGTAGGTTTCACGAGAATATGGTTTATACTTTCTCGCAAAGATCTTTTCAACGTCGGAGCTTCTAGTCTCTTCTCCATCCAAGGCGTTACCAAATCTGTACTGAGTTGCTTCATGAATTTTCTTCTATTCAATGGTTTTTTATTATCCTTTATCATGTTATGTCCATATATTATAGCAGAATTAACAAAAGCCATGTTTAGGATACCATAAAATACAGCCATCGGCCATCTATTAGTCTTGCGACTGCACGACATTGCGGAGCACATTTGGTCAAACGAATCGACTCCTCCTTTCGTTTGATTATAGAATAGAATCATATCAGGTTTACCACTTGAATCATTTATTACTGCATCTTCGTCGCAAGAGGATAAAAGATATACCATCTTTGCAGGTTTTGGCTTATACGATACAAGTGTCAGTGGGCCATCAAAACCAAACATAGAGGTGCCAACAGGACGAGATCTCGAGTTCTTGAATTGTTCAGGGATCTCTCGTTTATTTGATCTTATAGTGCCCACAAAGGTCAAATTATAAGGTGGTTGAAGTAAACTTTTGGCTAACGGTACAGAGGTAAACCAATTGTCACACGTTATGTTTCTGTTCGATCCATGAATAGTCTGTGACAATTTCTTCACATAAAATTCACCAAGTGGTACACCGTTCGTATTTGTACTCTTGCCTATATATGGATCAGCATCAACCATGTATTTAGAAGTTGCATCACACATCATTGGAAACTTGATTCCGTATTTATCCGGCTTGTTCGGTATATAAATCCGAAACGGGCATCTCCCTCTGAAACCGAGTAACTGTTCATCTATTGTCACCTCAGATCCAGGAATATAATTAATTCGGCATTGTTTTATAAACAGTTCCCAAACATTTCTAGCTGGTACAAAGGCATCATTTGGTCGGAGAGTTGATCTCAACGTCTTATCATCCATCCTAAGGCACCTGACAACGAACTCAAACCTCTCTTTGCTCATAACTGATACGTATCGTGTACCAGAAAAGGTAGGATCAAAAAGCTCGTCTGTGGAAAGATGATTATCCTTCATGACTGCAGTCAAAGCCAATAACCCAATAAATGCACGAATTTCTAAATCAGTGACATCTCTATGAGTCGCTGTAACTTTTCCTATTCTTTGGCGTTTGGAGATCATTTCAACATTAGTCCATTTCACTATTTCAGATATAATTTCATCAGTAATAAATAAGTTAAATACTTGCACAGGATCAAAAACATTTCTGCACATGCGAGCTGAACCTCGAGAGGTGCGAACTATATTCATAGCTGGCGTTCTATGAGATGTTTGAGCTTTGACAGTTGACCAAATATGTCCATTCTTACCTCGGAGAGTATTACCACGAACACGATAAATTCGCCCCAAGTTGGCAGGTGATGAAACACGGTCGGCGTCAGATGATGGACTATCTTCTGTCACAGAGGCTAGGCCGGTTTCCTCACAGGAAGCAGGTTCTTGCGAATACGAAACATGCTCAGTGATATAACTATTTTCGTCTACACTTTGAACATCGTCGATGATCTCATGATCCTCAACTTCGGAATCCGAATTGTCCAAAGAAGAATCGTCTTCCTCGTTGAGGATGGCTAATATATTGTCTTCGTCTAATCTTCGAAACCGTGACATATTTTATATCTGTAAAAACACATAAATAGACATACAATATACGAAAAACTAACAAAAGAAAAATTTCACAAACCTAGTTAAAAGTTACACAAAGCCTAAACATACGCCTCGCAGTCGTGTAATACTTCGATAAATCAAAAATGGCGGGACTTACCTTAACGATGCCGGCACCATGCGCGAGCTCCCGGCGACCACTGAGTTGGCGAAAGAGCACGACGTGCTAACTTCAACCGTTAGAAAGAGACAAACGATATTCGATTTCATGTACGCCTCGGAGGCGTAGATTAGGCTTCTAGGGTTAATACTTAGATCAAGAGCAGGATGCAGAAGGCGGTACTCCTTGAGACGGCACGCATTGTGAGGAGGTTCCTCACTCTGGAGCCCTGACCACTGGCTGCTTGGGTCCCTATCCCACAGCAAGTGAGACCCATTCGTTTTATTGTTTTTAATGATGTTTTTATATTTATACTAGAAGCCCGCGCCGACTTCGTCCGGGTTGAAAATTAAATATTTATTTTGTTCTTGTGAGCTTCTTATAGGAGACGATTGTCAATAAGATCACCACAGGAATCACACGAATATCCCGCACCGATACCCGCCACCGTGCCCCGCCGCGCCAGCCGGCACCATTTTATTATTTTGTCGCGCGGAAATATTAATTTTCCGATAACTCCTAACATATTTATTTAAATTGTATAGTGTAAAGGGCAAATATGTTCTAAATTAAATACTTACGATAATAAACATATTTATTTAGATATAGATTGACATCACATCGGTTAAAGAACCTTCGAAAATAATTAATTATTTTTAATCAAAATTTGAAAGATAGAAATGGTTACTGTAAGTTATCCTTAGAATATAGACATATGCTATCGCGGACTTTTTTTTAGAACTCTTTAAGAGGAACAATTCACCCATACATCATTTTCATCCAATAACAGTATATGACCCAGCGCACGCCTTGAAAACGTTTAAGAGTCAAAAAAAAATTCCGACTTCTTTAACAAATTTGCACATAATATCTAGCCATAATACATTTATTAACGTAATTATAGCCTATAACCATCTGGAATAATGTACCTTTGAAATGGTAAAAGAACTATTGTAATAGGTGCGGACCACCGCACCTATTACAATAGTTCTTTTACCATCCAAACCATCCAAAGTTTGCTCCGGACATACATACAAACTCACAAAATTCGCGCTCTCTCTTTATTATAATAGTATAGATTTCTATAATGTATATTTGTAAGCATTTTTAAAAATAATAGGATGAATGTGTATGAAAATAAATGAGAGAATTAGAATGGTCCCATTTCCCATAGAGATTTGGGGCTTTAGAATCTTGCTGCTATATATTCTTACTAGATATTTTACTTCCGTTAATTGCTTTCGTTTGGCGACAGAAGGGCTGGCTGGAAGGAATCAGCAGGATCCGCGGGTTTTGCACGACTGTTATAATCATAACTTTTCCTTTTGGCTTTGCCGTAGTCGGGTAGTACATTTGTCATGGGTAGCCCAATAGCCGCTCTATCTTTTCTTTAAAACTCAACAGCACGTCTTGTGGAAGAGTACGAGTATGAATATTTCAGCTGGTCTTTTGTAAACGTACGGTGTGACAGGTTCCCTTTGTTTCACGTCAAGATATTACCGTGATGAATTTTGCACGTGTATCCAGAATTTGTTCTGAGACTTATGAGAACTTTCCACGCATTTACTTACATGAAAAAAAAACATCTTTCGTTAAATTATATAACTTTTTAAGCGAGTGCAGACCGTCTTGTCAGTATTTATATACCCAGCTTACGCCATTGCCATCGCATCGTAGGTCTACGGCTATCGATTCTATAGAAATGATTGTTACAGTGTGACGGTTGCAAGTTGCGATTGGCCGATTCTCACTCGCTAGTGGCTAAAATATATTATTATGCAGAAAGGAATTAAATTCAGCCAACCACAACAATTGAATTGTAGCAATGACTGATGCACCTTTTACAGAGTCGGTCAAATGTTTGTCTATGTTATTTGTTTGAGTACCAATAACACAAATTATACTATTGTAAGGCCCGAACGAACGAGAAGGAAAAAATCTCATTACTTTTCCCATTTCTAAAATTTGTAAAATCTCTGTTTAGTGAGCGCAAACATAACATTGTGTTGTCATAACGGCTGGTTCACACTTACACCAACTTTTACGAAGATACTGTAAATAGTGGCGCGTCTTGTCCCGGGCGTGCCTTCGAGGTGGATTCGGCAGCGCTCAGGCTGCCGACGGCGATGGGACCCGCCTCTAAGAGGGGCGGGTCAAGACCTTGGCGGTGGCACGGTGAATACTCCGCCAAGTGTAACCCACGCTACTGCCAGGGTCCCTGGAGGGACAAAAACAGGTTTTAGCGGGTGCACATAACTCCTCCGTTTCCCCTGAAGGAGGGGTATGCGTTAGGCAAAAAAAAAAGATGCTGTAAGTATGTTATTTTGAGAGTATGAAGACGTGATGTGACTCAATTGACTTTCGGAAGCAAATATGATATAAAAACTTTTACTTACCCTGGATTAGATTACTAGATTGTGTTACTGGAATAATGTGAAACAGTCACGATGTAAAAACGTCGAGGACTCTTGAAGACGTTTTACAAAACAAAGTAAGGCAAATGGAGCGGAATGAGATACAAAAAGGAATAACATCTCGGGCTTATCATCCGATTCCGGCGCTGCTGTGTCCTCGAATTCATTGAATTCCCTCGAACGTTTTATTTCTGGTTCCGATGTTCGACGAATAAAATTTTAGAGACGAATGCAAATGTTGGTTTTCAATTGAATTAGATTTGTGCCGTGATTTTAGGTTTCTCGGATGTTTTTCTTGCGAGTGGCGTCTTATTTTTCAGAATTTTCCATTTTAGCGCATTTCGAGAGATTACTGTTATTCCGTTTTTTTTTTCAATGTTTTTGATTTTATTCGCTTTTTTAATTCGTTGACAAGATAGTTTTTGACTGCGATCTCACCTGATGGTAAGTGATGATTCAGTCTAAGATGGTAGCGGGCTAACTTGGAACCGGTATGGCAGTGAGGATTCAACCCAATTACCCCCTAATCGGTTTCTACACGCCATTGTGCCGGAACGCGAAATCGCTTGGCGGCACGTCTTGACGGAAGGGTGGTAACTAGCCACGGCTAAAGCTTCCCACCAGACCAGACCAGAGGCCATTTAGAAATTATAATTTCGTAAAAAGGCCCCGTCGGGAATCGAACGCGTGACCTTCCAGTTATAAGACCACAGCGTCCACCACTGCGCCAGCAAAGTTTTGTTACAGGAGGTCTGTGGTAGTCATACCACAGTGGTACTGGTACACGACCACCTCAGCTCTGAATCGTACATTAGTAGAGATATGTTATTCTTACGTCACAAAAGATGCTCGCGCTTACGTAATTTGATCGAACCTTGAAGCTCAGATAAACGTTTTTCAAGCTCCCGACCTTCCTCTTACAATGTAAATAAACAACACAATGTAAAAAATCAAATTCCTTTTGTCGAATTTATTCAAATACAGTAAGTACCTACGCGTGCCGATCCGAAGTTACAAATTTCGAGATTAAGGGGAAGTATCAAAGAATTTTCATTAGGCCAAAGTGGGATTCATTTCCTTCAAGTCGATCTCGGAATTTAAAGTTGGGATATTTCTAAGGCGGGCAATATTGAAGGCATTTTCATAATCAATCAAATTCCATTTGTTCAAGCGTCAAGGTACGACCTTTGATTTTGGGCTCCGATTTTATTTGTCTTTTCCAAAGTAATTAAATGAATTTCATTATAAATTACCTACAATTTATGTCTTTGTGGAGCCGTGTATTAATTTTGATTTCTAGGGAGACATACCTAAGGCTCTTAGTACATCTACGTAGCAACGAAACCGCGAGAGGTAACATATTAGACTAAATAAAACTGAGATTACTTGTTCTAACACAGACTTGAATATGAGATTATTTCTTTCCCACGCTTATTTGGGGTAGGTACATTTGATGTTATTCACATCTCCGCATTAGGTTTTGCTCGAGGTATTTATTCCGCGGCGGAGATGTTCTAGGGACATCGCTGAAATCACGTGAAACATAATATATTATTTATCAAGACCGAACGGCAACGAAAACGTGCCAACTATTTGCAATGTAGTGCAAAATTTTTCATAGAAATAAAAAACAATGAAAATATTTGGAATTTCATCCCAAAAATGCAGGCATTTATTTACACAAATGTTTGTTTTCAACAAAAACAAAACGTTCAAAAACACGAATGGCGTAGTTTCGCCCAGAAATAGGCAAACATGAATCCTCAATAAAACACTTAACTGACAACCATTCTATATCGATATATTTTTGTATGTGGGAAAGATATACTCATAGATTGATAATCTTTCTGTGTTAGCATAGATAGTTTTGCTTCTGTAACACATGTGACAAGTCCCGCTGTAGAATCAGCGGTTTCGCTGTATTTACTTCGCGGGCAAGGTCTGCTACATGCCTAAAATCTCGACTTCTGTCATTTATAAACGATCGCTACTGCTTTGTCAGTCGTTTTCTAATTGTTGGATAAGAGATAGAATTGTTTTCTAGTGAAAGATGGAATTTTTTGCGCATGGATTTTCGCGTGATATTTTCGCACCGACTTGTGTGGTAGATATTTCAAAGAATGGAATGGATTTGGAATGTGTTATTTCCTGTTTTGTTCCTGAAGATAATGATCTGCGAGTCTATTATTTTCCTAACCGCCATATTGTCATTGAGTTTCCTACTGGTCTAGAGTTTATGGCGTTCTGTTGAATTTTATTCAAGTTACGTGAACTTGTTACCATGCTCTTCGTTGTGTATAAATTGATAATGGAATGAGAGGCCTTCTTACGCTGGTCGTCCCTCGTAATATTTCATAGTGATTTGTGATTTATTCCCAACTGTCCCGAGTTAGAATCGGCCAAACAAATTGATTCAATATGTCTTCCTGTCTGAGCAACAATTATTTGTGTTGGGAAACTCGCCTGGTCTGTGTCAAAGGCTTGTTTATCCTGCTTTCTACTAATATTATAAATGCGAAAGTTTGTGAGGACGGACGGATGGATGGATGGATGGATGGATGGATGGATGGATGGATGGATGGATGGATGGATGGATGGATGGGTGGATGGATGGATGGATGGATGGATGGTTGGATGTTTGTTACTATTTTACGCCACAACAAATAACCGATTTGTCTGAAATTGGGAATAGAGATAGCTTATACCTACTCAGAATTTACACATAGACTACATTTTATCTCTAAAATTTAAAGAGTTCCTGCGACAATCAAAAAACTTTACCTAATCCATGCGCACGAAGTCACAGACATTATCTAGTTATTTATACATATTATATATAAAAAATCATTTAAGTACTGTTCGTTAGCTAAAACTTAAAAACGGCTTGACTGATTTGATATTTTTTTTTTACTTTTGTTCGCCGGTAGTTTAATAATAAAAAAAAATAGGGTAAACTCAAAGGAGCAGTTGAAAAATTGAAAAATCCAAATTGGTAATTTTATACAGGAATCACCACTTCGGATGGCGGGAGCGAAGCCGCGGGTAAAAGCTAGTTTGTTATATTTTATTGTGAATGTCCCAGCATAGTGGCTCACGATCGATGTGCCCAATTTGCCACAATAGTTATGAAGGCAAGGTAGGTATAATTGAACCCAAGTACCTATAGCGGAGTTCTTGGATATTTTTTACATTCTATTTGCTTATTTCACTGGCTGACCTATTTATTTTAATGCCTGTATTCATTGAGGCAAGAATAGAATAGAACAGATTTCTTTACTTTATTCATACATCTAACATTTTGTATATTTATTTTGAAGCCCTTAAGAGTTTTTCATTATCATAATACTAGCTTTTGCCCCCGCGACTTCGTCCGCGTGGAATTAGGTATTGGGGGGGGGGGGGGGGGAATTTTCAAAAACTGTGACACACGTACTTCTTTATTTTTAACTGAAAGCTCAAATACTAACTTTGATGGAAACAGCTTGAAAAATGACGGAGTTTCATATAAATTTTCATCCCCTATTTAACCCCTTAGGGGTGGAATTTCCAATAATCCTTTCTTAGTGTGCGCCTATGTCATAAAAGGAAACAACTGTAAAAATTTCAAGTTTCTCACTTCAGTAGTTTAGGCTGTGCGTTGATATCTCAGTCAGTCAGTCAGGACTTTGAATTTTATATATATAGATATAGATGAATATTTTACAGTTCCATGAATAGGTACTTCCTTTTTTTGAAGTCGTTTTTTTTTTAATCGATGGCAACATAGTTCTTGACTGCATCTCACCTGATGGTAAGTAACGATACAGTCTAAGATGGTAGCGGGCTAACTTGGACGGGGTATGGCAGTGTACAGTCAGCCCATACCCCTAATCGATTTCTACATGCCATCATGCCGGAACGCTAAATCGCTTGGCGACACGAATTAGACGGTAGGGTGGTACCTAGCCACGGCCAAAGCCTTCCAAGTTCCATCAGGCCAGAGACAATTCTTCTTCTTCTTCTTTATCAACTAATGGACGTCGACAGCTGGACATAAGTCTCCTGCATGGACCTCCACAAGCCTCGGTCTTGCGCCACCTGAATCCAGCGGCTCCCTGCGACTCGTTTGATGTCGTCTGTCCACCTAGTGGGGGGTCTGCCAACACTGCGCTGCACTGCGCAGAGACAATTCAAAAATTTTAAATTACTAAATTACCCCCGCCGGGAATCAAACCCGAGACCTCCCAGTTATAAGACGACAGTGCTCACCACTGCGTCAACAATGCCGGTTAAAAAAACAATGCCGGTTTTCGTGAAAAATCTGTACAGCCATGCTCAATGTGTGAGTGTACGGAATGTATGCGCATGTATTCTCCATCATTAGGTTCCCACTTATGCAAGCATGGAATTGGTTCCTCTAGATTTACTCCAGCGGAGAAGTTTCATAATGTTGGTATTATATTATTGAGTTACCCATACTAAATCGAATCTAGGTACTTGGTCGAATTTGCACTTGTCCGCCAGCCTAGTAGATCCCGTTTAGACTTGTAATTTTTTAACTTACGTAAGCTGCGTAGTATAGTAAAGCTGGCAGCTGTTGGATACAGGCGGCACAGGATCGTCTTCTGTGGCGACCATATCAAGAGACCTATGTCCAGCATAGGACATCTGATAATTATGACCTACAGCATCCATAAAACGAGATAGATCACGTAATCTACATATAACATAGATCACGTAATCTACGTATGAATATTACGGATAACATATTTTATCTTATTACGGATACCGAAGCATACAGCCCAAGTAGCACATGACAGCCGCACAGTGACTTGATTATAGAATTTGTGACTACTTAAGGCTGTTTTAGTTTCCTGCATAAGGCCTGTGTAGTTAGCTACCCAGACCTTATAATGCTAATTTGGGCCCCAAATTAACCAGCTCCGAGCATTACAGTGGCTGGTTAACGGCAGCATAATCATTGAAACAGCTGAACAGGGCCTGTAGAATAGCTTATACAGGTATACAACAGCCACTGCAGCATAAGATTCAGCTACTTTAATTCTCTTCAACAGCTCTTAGATGTTTTGACGCTTCGTAATAGCTTTTATTAAGATATAAATAACCTAAAAAAATAGTTTTTTAATTATTTTTTACGTATTATTATGTGACACTATCTACATTCATTGTTTGTTTATTTATGAGCTTGTGCAGGCGGACATTTTTAAGATAGATATTATATTTTTTAATAGTTTTCTCGTTGGTTTTGATTGTCATTATGTAAGTAAATTAAGTTGCGAGTACCATTTTACTGTAAATGTGTATAGGTAATTACATCAAATATTTCATGCGCCATCAAAATAATATCGCGTTAACGAAAATATTTCATAAGATAAAGTGTATAAATACTAAATAAATAAATTTATCACTCAAATGATTGCTTTCTAAATCATTGTACCTATTAGGAATACTCTATTTAGGAAATAAGTGGAAAATATATATAGTTTGAATTAAAAGCTATCAAGTATCCTGAAATCTTTAAGATAAATCATTTGGATATTTATTAACAAATCGTTTATGTACTGCTAAAATGGTGTCCATTTCTTATCCAGCACAAATTCTCCATAAATGCAGTTGAAAAGGTATTTGATCTGCAGTGGTGTTACCAAAGTCTATTTACTAGCTTATAGCATTATGCTGGCTGGACAAAGGATTTTAATAATCTTTCTTACTGTGTACTGGTATAAAGAGAGAGCATACAACAGCTTTCTAGGGATAAAGAAATCTCGACCAAAAACCATTTCATTTTGTATGTAGGTACAATGTTTGGCTTTCAAAATACCCTTGCAGGCTCAGTAGATTTGATTTAAGTTTCTAAAAAGTAAACTTTCAAAGAGTTTTGCGCATCCTTCACAGTATTGTTTGCAGTGTTATGTTTTTTTTATTTAGTCATTCTAGTCAAAACAACCGAAAAAGTGCCAAGTATATCTAATGCATTTTTAAGCCAGACTAATATTGTAAACAATTTTAGCACTACTTATAAATGAAATATTGACTTTAAAAATAAAGCAAAGTTTTTTAAAAGAACAATGTTATACAAATAAAGCTTGAGTATACATACCTATACCTACTGCTTTTTATAATAACTTAGTGGTAGGAAGGTATTATTTAATAAAATTTTTTGTGTAAAAAGATTGTTTACAACATTAGTCTGGCTTGTGGTTATGGTTCATGAAAATGCTGCTTATTAGAAGAATCAATATTTTCATCAAAATTTGTTTGTGCGGAACCCTTACTTTGCGTAAACGACACTGGCTTGTAAATATTAACTGCATCAGTACTGTTCCTTCGCAATTCGTCCATAGAAGCCTTAGCGTATGCTTTAGATAGTTTTCTTTTTATTCCACCAGTTCTTTTTCTTTTATTCCATGGTTTTAAGTTATTCATTTTTAATTTAAAATGTATAAACACACGCGTGTAACTCGTGAGGTCGCGTCACACGTTATGCAAAAAAAACCAAGTCTGACGTAATTTGAACACCAATAATCTAGATCTACTCTTAAATAACGCCGAAAACTTTAAAATAGCTGCCAGATATACTTTATGCATTGTGATTAGAAAGGAGTACAGCTACTCCAATTTACAACTCAGGGTGTTTAATGATTTTCTTATAAATGTAACGGCATTTTTAGAGATTACAAATCCACTTTTAATCAGCCATTAACAAGCTCCTTGAAGTAGAATTAGAATTGAATTAGTGTACACCAATTTAAAACCAGCGAATACCTCAATGCAGCCCGCAGCATTACAAGAGAGGTAAATTTTTCGTATTAACCAGTCGTTAACAAGCTTTGGACTTCTAAATCAACTAGTAGTATCACATGCAGCCAATAGCTGGACAAGAACTTTTTAAAATTCTACTTAAATGCTTTAAGTATAATTTTTCGCCTTTATAAAGTCATTACTCAGCTATGCTGTTTAATAGTGTATAATCTTTCCTCAGTATAGCCTAAAGACTCATCATATCCTTTAGTACATCTGCATAAAAGCAATAGACTGTAATGTAGCTTGTTTATAACGTAATTCATCGCTAATGTGCTACTTGGGAGTTATCTTATAACAGAGGTTATCAAGATATCTACGGTCTAGGCAAACAAGACTCAAACAAACAGCTTGCACAAATGTGTTTCATAATAAAATTATTATCACCAAGTTCTCTTAAGCCGAATTTTCATACACCCTATCACATAATACCGTATCTTATTAGATATACTATAAAATTATGAATTGGAGATGACTTATTGACTGACTGATCTATCTATCACGACTCAAATTACAGGGCTAGGCATACAAATAGCTATTTTGACGTAAGCATCAACTAAGTAAGGATTGTTGAAAATTTAACCCCTAGGGGTTAAAATAGTGGTTTAAAAATTTAACCTAACATGAGTGAAGCTATGATATAATAATGAGCTTAAACGCATATTTATCGTATAATTGAAAGTAAATAAAATTTTGCCGCAGTGATATTTAATTCAAAACCAAAGACCAAACCCCCTCCCTTTAGGAATGCCTAAAAAACTAAAAATGTTTTCAACTCCAACTTGGAGACTACGATCTAACCTAGTTCCTGGAGTCTCCAACTAGATTAGACCGTAGTCAAAATCTTACTTGTAATCTACATATATTTGTAATAGAATAAAAACAAAACTTTTCTCGTAAGGCCAACAAAAGGTTTCCTCCGTAAGATATTCTTAGATTTTACGCAAAAAAATATAATCTATATCTTTTGCGCCCGCCTTTATTTACAATCTATTATGCATTGCAATAAACTTGACCACTTGATAGCCTACCTGACGAAGGAAAATAGTCTTTATGTCCAAGTGTATACGGTTACGAAATGTATGACAACAATATAGTTAGAGACCCAATCTATTTCTCCGGTAGGACATCCAATTTCGTTAGGTCATGAACATGCATCGTGTTTCGGAAATGTTTATTTTAAGGACAGACGTACGACTACATTGATATACTTAAATAAGAATTTAATATAATATGTTTTTTGTGATTACAAAATTATTGCACACTTGATTTTCTATTTTCTACTTACCTCTTCTCGGCAGGAAAGGCATTACAAACCAGTGGTAGATTCATTGACGATTCAAAAGTGCTTGTAAAAGTTTATTTGAATAAAAAAATATTTCTATTCTATTCTATTCCTCAATGTGTCTCCCGATGAAAGTAGGTACTCAATTAATTTAAACTAGGTAGATACATGGAAAATTCTTTATTGCTACACACAAAAAAATTATGTTTACAATTTGAATCTTATAATAATTATTATAAGATATTATTATTATTTATTGTATTATGTACAAAGGTCTTAGGAGGTCTTATCGCTATAAGCTACTGGGTAGTGTTTGCCGCGACTTTGTTCGCGTGGAGTTCAGTACCGCGGAAACCCTCTGTTTTTCCGGGATAAAAGGTAAAAGGACTCTCAAAGTCGTCAGCTATATCCATGCAAAAAATCAAGTCGATCAACGGAGCAACGGCTCGGCTGCTCCATTGTTGCATGGTTGATGATAGACAAGCCAAAAGACAAACACTTGCATTTATAATATTAGTAAGGCTATTAGTAGGAAATAGGAATGCTACAGTTTGTCTGTCTGTAATCTTTCACGGTTTAATCGCTGAAAAGCTGGTTAAGTTTTTACTCAGAGATAGTTTGAATTCTGGAGGCGGATGGAGGGTCGATGGATACTTTTTATCTCGGTAAAAATTTGTTGTTTGAAAAAATCCCGTAGGAACTCATCCTGCGGAATTTTTTGAATAAACAAATATCCATACAGGCGAAATTGTGGATATCAGATAGGAAATAAAAGTCACATTAAAATATTAAAATGTATATTGACATTTTAATAATATGTTTCAGATGGTTTTGATGTAGTTTTGTTTTTGGTTTAATGCATATACTGTCAAAATTTTATTCGTGCATGGTCTATCTCTTTTAAGACATGTTATCGATTTTATGGTGTACAATTATTAAATTTTATTTGATTCCTTCAAACTCTTCTCAAATACCGAATAAACACAATGTATTTTAAGCTTGGGATCTGTCCATTCCTTTTCTGTTTTATCAAACCAGAAGTATTTTCCTTTTACAGATTGATCTATGTCAAGTGCTAAATAGACAGGAGTTTGACTTGCTTCTTCTATGGTGAGGAATCCAACTGTCTTAGTCATATTTGTCTTAACAAATCCTGGATGCAAGGAGTTAATAGAAATACCACGACCCACCTCTTTTTGCTGCACTCTTGTTAAAGCACAGAGAGCAATTTTGGAAATCCTGTAGGCTAATAAGGGAGTTTCAACAAAATCTTCATCATTTACCGTTCCTTTCTTAACACAGTCCAAAAACCAATCCACAAATGCATTCACATCTTCCAATTTGATATCTTTCTTCGTCAAACGATTGATCCAGTAGGCGTTTTTAAGATTAGAAATATGACCACAATCACTTGACACATTTATAACTCGGGCATTGTCCTTCAAGATTGGGAACATGTACTCTTGAATGGTCAGAATGCTGTAATAATTTACATCGATGACTCGGACTGAGTCTTCATAAGTTGTTTTTGTAAAATTGGATGTAATGAGTCCAGCATTATTGATAAGGATATCGAGGCCTCCATGTTTTTGTTTTAGATGTTCCGCAAATGCCTTTACACTGTTTTTGTCGGTAACTTCAAGTTGGTGGAAAAGCGGCTTATAGCCTTCTTTCTTCAAGTTTTCGATGGCTTCTTGACCTCTTTTTACATCTCTCGCTGTTAGATAAACGTGTTCAACACCGCGTTTGCATAATTCACGAACTATACCGTAGCCTATCCCTTTATTGGAGCCCGTAACCACAGCTACTTTAGTAGACATATTTGCTTCACAAGTTATGTGAACTATTGGTGAGCGTAAGGTTGATTACAGATTTTATGTAATTATGGAAACGGGGTTTAATCGCAGTTTCATTAACCAACTTCAAAAACAGGAGGTAGGTTCTTTACACGTTGCCCGTTGAAAATAAAAATAATTAAATGAATTTGAAAAAGGAGTATCACTAATTTCAAGGTTCGAAGCAACGGTGATATGTGCATAAGCAAATTGAAATGACTATATTACAAGAAATTATTTATATTTATCATCAGATAGCTTGATCCACTTGTTTTAATAACAACTGATAAGTTTCTACTGATATAGGCTGAAAACCTATGTTACGTAACAAATATACGTAATGAATAGGGTTATGGGTTGAATGTACAGTGTACACTGCCATACCCCTTCCAAGTTAGTCCGCTACCATCTTAGACTGCATCGTCACTTACGATCAGGTGAGATTGCAGGCAAGAACTATTTTGTCATCGAATACAAAAAAATTGCCAGACAATTATCATCAAAAATAATTATTTTTTTAAAAACTTAGCTATTGATCAATTTATTGAACTATATGCCATTCGAAAAAGATCAGAACTGATATATGTACCTATATAAATAATCCTCTTTTGAAGAGCTAAACTAAGTAAAAATTGAATTTAAATAATAATTAGATCTATGCTGAATGGAAAATATAATTTTCTAGAAATTAAGCGTTCAAATCAAAACAAACCCAAGAAAATTTTTTTGAGAAGAAAATACACTGACAAACTCAGAAGTGTAATAATTATATAAGAAATGTTTATAATATTATTTATATCAGTAAGTGTTTACCAGGGCTCACGATAATTACGATAAATTCATCAAAACAATCCATTAGAAAGGATTGGAAATGACACAACATTTTATGCCGTATGTGTCTATAAACATGTTTATCTAGAATATTCCATTCTGTAAGTGGACACAATAATTACATAATTCATACTTCAGTGACATAAAAAAAGTGTTAAAATTACATGTTTGACAAAATATTTTAGAAATCCGATAGAGTTATGATATCATAACTCTATCGGATTTCTAAAATATTTTGTCAAACATGTAATTTTAACACTTTTTTAGATTAGATATCTAATGATTTCGGAATCTCTATTTCATTCAGTAAAATCATATCGACTGAGAAAATGATCCTCAAGTCGGGAACTGCACTAGTGTGTTCTGCGCGGTGTGATTTTTAAGGTGTTGAGGGACTCCTTGGGTCCAGAGGACCAAAGAAAGACAGGACCATAGGAAGACCACCTATGGTCCTAGTACCTGGCCACAAAACGATTCGTGGAACATCGTCAAAGTCAGTTTGAGTCTCACTTAACTTTCGTGCTTCCTTGAGCACTGTGGTATCTATCTATTCCCATAAAATATTACTATATTGGTCTTAAAGAAAACAGTGCAACAGTAAGTTAACATTAGGCCCAAGAAAGATATTCAACCACTGTAGATAACGCGTTTGTTTCAATCCGCCATACTTGCACCCTTTGTTAGTTATCCAGAAATGTTTTGGCTCTCCCATTTATTTATATATATAAAATTCAAAGTCCTGACTGACTGACTGACTGACTGAGATATCAACGTACAGCCTAAACTACTGAAGTTAGAAACTTGAAATTTTTACAGTTGGTTCGTTTTATGACGTAGGCGCACACTAAGAAAGGATTATTGGAAATTCCACCCCTAAGGAGTTTAAATAGGGGATGGAAGTTTATATGAAAGTCCGTCATTTTTCAAGCTGTTTCCATCAAAGTTGGTATTCGAGCTTTCAGTTAAAAATAAAGAAGTACGTGTGTCACAGTTTTTGAAAATTCCACCCCAAAACCTAATTCCACGCGGACGAAGTCGCGGGGGCAAAAGCTAGTATTATATAAAAGACTGAAAAAACAGATTTTGTAAATCCAATTTAATTGAATACAAATTAGTTGCGGCGAGGTCGAATAAGTGGAACAAATGGAGTGATTCATCACCCCCGGTATAAATAGGTTGCGTGCGGTACCACGATTACCCTTTACTGAGTGGGAGGAATTGTTTACCTTACTTATTCTCTAGCATTTTCCTTTTTCTTAACATTTCATCATATTCCTTAAGTTTCTTCACTTTCTTCTAAGCTTTCCTATTATGGGGTAACTAGGCAGAAATATCTTAATATGAAATTAATAAGCTTTTTCAATTTTCTGAACTCCCCACGCTTTGTTATAAATATTAGTTTTTCATACTGACTATTCTTTAAAATCTCTTTTAACTTCGCTCTAATTTTAAACTCTGAAGGATCTTGAATACAGATTACTATGATGATATCTATTTTAATCCGTTGGGTTAAAGCAAAAATACCGAAGAGAATATAACATAATATTATTATCATGAATCAAGGCAATCTTCTTAGTTAATTATACAGTTATAATTGAATCTGTACTCCTTTATTTCCAGTCTCAGCTAATCCTTCTTAAATCTCATTATAAAGTCAAAGTGTGGGATTTGAATGTTATAAACTGGAAGGCTCGAATGCAACTTTTATATTATACAAAATAGGCTCTGCTTTGATTCTTATTATTATCACCTTTGCTAATCAATGTTGCAGTAGCGCTGATCCTTGCAAATAATTATTTGTAACGCCCTTAGGGCTATTTGCTCATGAGACAATTATGCATTTGGTTACACTGCTAGAGTACAAAGCAAAGTTATGATTCTTTCACTTATTACTTAACTATGGCACGAATAATAAACAGTTCATATTTCATTAGTGGTATGGATTATGAATATAATAATTTTAATAAGTTTTATCTCAGTAAGATTTTCTACACGAACGCTCTGTAGCAATCATTTAGGAAGGACAAAATGGAAAATACAAGAAAAAATAAATCCATTTTCTACATGGGACGTTCTGAAAAAGTTATTAGTTTAAGGCCAGTTTTCACCTATAATCCTTAAAGCAATAAGGTGGTCCTTCACAAAAATTTAATTTTCAACAAGGTAAATATTGGACTGCTAAAGATCGCGTCTAGATTTAGCTGAAGTCTTATGCTAAAGGTTTCTTTTTTACTTAGAGAATTGTTTAGGTACAATTTAATAAAAACGGACATTAAACCTGTTTCTTTTATTTTATTAATAATTATATTAATTACCTTTAATTTAATTCAGTTTTTAATACACAAACTAATTGGGACCATTATTAAATTTTAAAAATTACCTTTTATTAGGTGGGTATGTATTAAACTTTATTGAGTTCTTTTAATTTTTTTTCAAATACGGTGTAGTTGCTGTGTAACTTTTGATTTGGATCCGCCCAATCTTTTTCGGTTTTATCAAACCAAAAGTATTTTCCTTTTACAGATTGATCTACATCTAGAGCCAAATAAACAGGAGCTTTACTAGCTTCTTCTATTGTTATGTGACCAGCGGTCTTTGTCATATCAGTCATGACGAATCCTGGATGTAAGGAGTTAATGGATATCCCACGTTCGGCTTCATTTTGTTGAACTCTTGTTAAAGCACAAAGAGCAATTTTAGAAATTTTATACGCCGCAAGAGGCATTTCCTGAAAATCTTCTTCATTAAGAGTACCATTTTTCACAGAATCCAAAAACCAATCAACGAACGCATTTATGTCTTCGAGTTTAATATCTTCCTTTGTAAGACGGTTAATCCAGTAGGTATTTTTAATATTACTAATATGACCGCAATCACTTGATATGTTTATAACTCGAGCGTTGTCTTTTAAAATAGGAAAAATATATTCTTGAATAGTTAATATGCTATAGTAGTTAGCATTGATTACTCGGACTGAATCTTCATAAGTTGTCTTTGTAAAATTTGATGTGATGACTGCAGCGTTATTAATAAGAATATCCAAACCGCCATGCTTTTGTTTTAGATATTCTGTAAAAGCCTGTACGCTGTTCTTATCTGTTACATCAAGTTGGTGAAAAAGTGGCTTTAAACCTTCTTTGTTCAAAATTTCTACTGCTTCTTGACCTCTTTTCACATCCCTGGATGTTAGATAAACAAATTCTACACCACGTTTGCACAATTCTCGGACTGTAGCAAATCCTATGCCTTTATTAGAGCCAGTTACGACAGCTATTTTGTTAGCCATATTTGAATTCAAACTGAGGTAAAATAAGACATCAGAGAATTTTTATTGCATAGATAAGAGTTGCAATCAAAAATAAAGAATGATATAAAAATGGTTATCTTCAAATTATCTTACTAATAATAAGACTGTGATAAAAATGCGTTTTTATTTACTTAAGAGTTATTCTCGCTGTAGTCTTTAGAATACTGGTTTGGGTATCATTTAATACTTTATTGTAATACTAGTGGACGCCCGTGACTTCGTCCGCTTCTGCAATTTACAATCGACAGTTCCTAAATCCCCACAGTTTAGGTGGGCAGAACCTCTGCAGCATCAGGATTGAGGAGTTGGAATCCTGGAATTTAACTATCTAGTCTTTACTTGATACCTACAATAACTATTCATAATCGACAGTTTTCTAAATCCCTATAGTCTGATTTTTAATTCCGTGGAATTCTGACGTATCTTAATGTTACCAGAGATTAAAAAAATCCCACAAAAAAGATAATAAATTGAAACTTATACAAATAAAAATCAATTGCCGCACATAGATATATGACAAATGCCTGACAGATAGTTTGGGGTAAAATCGAACTACAGGTGGTAATACTGTTTTTCATACAAATAACTCGCTTTATTTATAAAATTACAACTGTCAGAATTCCACCGAATTAAAAGTTAGACTATATGAAATAAATAATTTTGAATTTGAAAAACGCAGCTCCTTCTCCTTTTTCGAAAGTCGATTAAAAAAGTAGCGTAAGTTACTCCCGATTTCATCAGCTATCAAACAGTGGAAGTTCTATTAAAATCAGTCCAGCTGTTCCCGAGATTAGCCGGTACAAACAGACAGACAGAAAAAAATTTAAAAATTGGTTTTTTGTTACCAAGGATAAAATAACATTCACATAGATGATAAAAGTTTAAGTGTATTCTTTACACAAAGCAAAAAGTGTGAAATTTTACAATACTTTTATGTAAATGTGAAATTTAAATTTTATTTTTTTCTTTTAACATCTGCTCGAATTCACTAAAGTCATCGTATAACTTTAAATTCGCATCCGCCCAATCTTTTTCGGTTTTATCAAACCAAAAGTATTTTCCTTTTACAGATTGATCAACGTCTAGAGCCAAATAAACAAGAGCTTTACAAGCGTCATCATTAGTTATGAAACCAACGGTCCTTGTCATATCCGTCTTGACAAACCCGGGATGTATGGAATTAATAGAAATACCACGTTTGGTTTCATTTTGTTGTACTCTCGTTAAAGCACTCACAGCAATTTTTGAAATTTTATACGCTAAAAGAGGCATTTCCGCAAAATCTTCTTCATTTAGGGTTCCATTCTTAACAGAATCCAAAAACCAATCTACGAATGCGTTTATATCTTCAACCTTAATATCTTCCTTTGTAAGTTGGTTTATCCAGTAGGTATTTTTAAGATTAGAAGTATGACCACAATCACTTGATAAGTTTACAACTCGAGCGTTATCTTTCAAAATGGGAAATACGTACTCTTGAATAGTTAATATGCTATAATAGTTAGCATTGAGTACTCGAACTGAATCTTCATAAGTTGTCTCTTTAAAATTATGCGTAATTATTGCAGCATTATTGATAAGGATATCCAAGCCACCGTGTTTTTGTTTTAGGTATTCTGCAAATGCTTTCACACTGTCCTTATCGGTTACATCAAGCTGGTGGAAAAGTGGCTTAAAACCTTCTTTGTTTAAATTTTTAAGTGCTTCTTGGCCTCTTTTCACATCTCTCGATGTTAAATAAACATATGTTACACCACGTTTGCACAGTTCTCGCACTGTTGCAAATCCTATGCCTTTATTAGAGCCGGTTACGACAGCTACTTTATCAGCCATATTTTAAGATGGACTGCGGCACACTGAGCGGTTTCTAAATTTTTATTGTAGTGATAGCAGTGGTATAGAGATAAAGTATAATAAACAATAAGCTAATAATAATAATGGAGATAACTGCAATCACAGTTATGGGATCACAATATAATAATTGTCGGTAATAGTAGATTGTTACACAAGGGACGTAAGTAAGCTATTACAGAACAAGATCCAATTTGGCGCCAGTGCGAGTGCAGCTCGCATAGGGCGCTAATGGATCTCGTGCACCCGAGATATTTAGTCACACGAGCGAGCGCAGCGAGCGAGGGTGAATATAGTTCGAGGGTGTAATAGCTACTTGCAACCGAGGTAAGCATTATACTTTATATCATTCTTGCGAGGTAAATAAAACATTGGTAATGCAAAATGAAATTTAGCATAGAGTAAAAACACCACAATGACGGTGGTTTGTAGCTCTTTGACAGCATATTGAAATAAGAAAGCAAAACACATTCTGCCAAAGATGTAATTCCTTTCTTTGCACGCCATTTGTTGAATTCTTCGTAATTTTTCACGTAGCGCTCTTTGGACTTATCCGGCAAAAGGTTTTGCATCATTTGTTCTGCTTCAAGCAAACAAAAATCAGGCTCTCCTCCTTTTTCATCATCTGATGCTTGACATTGTTGTAAATAACTTAAATCCCTTTACGAACAAACTTCACAAACTTTCAGATCAAATGAAATGCCGCCATTTACATTTTTTTTTCGTAAATAGTTTTCCATTTTTTTTTACGGCTCTGAGTTCCAAGGAGTTTTGCATAGTTTGAAATGTATGGAAATTAAATGCCGCCATGTTCAGTGTTTTTTTTTCAGTAAAAAGTTTTCTTACCATTTTACAAGAAAAGAGATTGTTTACCAAGGAGTTTTGCATAGCTTGAACTGTAATGTGAACATTACAATTCAAGCATAGTGCGACGTAATGTTGCCTTGAATTGCAAACACCAACTTACAAGGAGACTTTCCACCATAGTAATCCCTAGTTACTGAGCAAGTATGATATAAAAAACCATTTCATGCAGGCTTATTTCAATTTAGCGACCATGTTGAGTAATGTATGTCCTATACCAACTTGTAATATAATATTGTGAAGCGAGAATATCTGTAAAGAGCAAACACTGAGTTGCTTGCTGACCCTTCTAAACAGAACCTGCTTTCCGAAATTCGATAGAGTCTCGACATAAGAGCCACAAGTTGGCCTACAAGAAATAAATAATTTTGAATTTAAAGTATTTTATGTGATTTAATAGCTCTGACATTTATTTATTGTTTCTATCTTATCTAAATTGCATCAAAAATGTAAGACTAGCTGTATGTTTGTTAGTTCACTTAATTTGTAAAATCTTGTTTGCTTTTGTACCGTGCTGTAGTTTTAACGATAAGTTTATATGATCACGCGAAAAAGCGATTTATTTCAGGTTTTGTATCACAGAATAGGCTTTGTGTTACAAAATATGGAGTTAGTGTTAAAATGCGAGGATTTACCTACCTCTTGTAAAAATGGATTTAAGTAAATGGCTTTGCTATTTTTATTTACCGAAATGAAGAAGTTATATGAATGAAATTTTGTTTTTGAAACAAGTTTTTAAAATTTGCTTTTTAATATATTATGTTCATTTGGTCAATATATAAAATGCAGGTCCATAGCCGAACCTCACAATGAAAAACTTCTTAAAGTTTAAAGTTCCATTTTTAAATTGACGATGGCTGTCGTTTTTTTGAAGAAATCCTTCTTTATAATCTACAACGCTACATTTGATATCTCTTTGTCTCTGGAATTAATAATATCCATATAATATGAACTATTTCCATTTCAAACAGCCAAATCAGTTAATTCGTGGCGGCGTGAAGGAGTAATAAACACACACACACACATACACACACACACAAATTTTTGTCTATAATATTAGCGTGAGTAGTGTGATGATCTATTGCTATAGCGTATGCTTCTAACGCAAGTTGAAATCGACCAGTGTAACTAGACCTATTAAATTTTAAAAACGAATAGCCGTTGCTAAATGCAGGTATATTTTGTCAAACATATCCCGGTAAACCACAGGTACAACAATTAAGTAGAAAATAATTATAATATGTAGCCGTAAAGCATCCCGGATTAAAAGATTATCAGAGGCTCAAAACTGGGAACACGCACGCGGCTTACCGCTATGAGCACTCTGCACGCGTCAAGCGACGAGGGTGGAATGCCCCTTACTTACACCATTCGCTAGGTACGATTTTTTTATCTTTACCAAAAATCTGAATATACAACGTGTAATGAAACTCCGAAATAATACTGAAGGAGGTGAATGTGCTCATGAAACTGAACAACTTTCCCAAAGGAACATAGGTTGAAATATGAAAAAAAAGACGTATGGTAAAGCTATTGCATAGCATTTTTTATCAACGCCATCTAGCGGCTCACCGTAGAGGAGTCCCGTGTCAGGTTATTTTCGTTACGGAATTTCTGGATTCGGTCTCCACGCTGGCCCGCTATAGAAGCTATGCAATATCTTAAAAAAATTTATCTCCCATAGTAAATCAATCAGCTGATCATCAATTTTGTATGGGAGGTCCACATTTTTTTCACATTTCGGCCTAGGTTCTTTGGGGAAAGTTGTTCAGTTTTATGAGCACATTCACCTCCTTCAGTATTATTTCGGAGTTTCAATACACGTTGTATAAAAGGAAAAGGTGTTTAACTGACTGACTGACTGATTGATCTATCAACGCACAGCTCAAATCACTGGACGGATCGGATAGCTATTATGGCGTAGGCATCTGCTAAGAAAGGATTTTTGAAAATTCAACCCCGAAAGGGGTAAAGTAGCGGTTTGACAAAGTTGCGGGGCAAAAGCTATTCCGTTTTCTTTATTATCCTATTAATATTATGAATACGAAAGTTTGGATGTGTGACTCGAATCACGTCGCAACGACTTAACCGCTTTGGCTGAAATTTGGCACAGAGATAGATTACAGTATGGAATAGTACATAGGCTACTTTTTATCCCGAGAAATAAGAGAGTTCCCGCGGGAATAAAAAACCTTAATCCACGCGAACGAAGTCGCGGAAATCATCTAGTTATTCATAAAACCATACGATATCGTATCGTGACGTATAAATATCTCCCGGAATTCGCACCAATTAATGCTTAAAACGGAGTGCATGCAGAAACTAGTGCGAATAACGCGCGAAAGTTTCCCGCCTTTTTGACTATACAAAATGGCGCCGCTTTTTGCTCGCTCTTTTTTGATACCGCGTGTGATTTATTATATTTCTCTTTCATTGAGATTGTACATATTTTTTTTATGAATATTTATATGTTTGCATTGAAGTTACGTGAATTGCGTGTAATGGGCAGACGCGATTAAATTTACTTTTCTCAATCATTCTTCCTTTGAGCATTATTTTGACAACCTTCTTTGAGATAAATCGAAATTGCTGTACTGACCGAGCAACGGCCGGCAAAAGTTGTATGAAAATCCATTTCTGTCGTGTCACACCATTCATCCATAATGTTTATGGGAATGAAGAATAAATTTTGTAATGTACTAGGTGTGTAGGTTAGCGAATATATTATACGGGTAACATCAGACTCTGGATGTGGGTAGGTAAGGAACAATACCACTGTATTGTTCCTATAAATGCAGCTACTATGATGTGTGAGTCTCAGTCTTAAATCGGGCACAAGCGTGGCGGCACACGTGAGTAAAGTGTGTATTAGCTATGTAATATATAGTTATTATGTGTTATGTTATCGGTACTGACGGACCAGTACTTAATTAAACAATGCCCATATACAAAGGGAAATGTTCCACGTAAATGTTCAATTTCGTTAACAATTAAGAGTATTTTGGGACGGCTCCAAGTGGGACGCGCCACTGTCCGGTGGTTGTTATGCTCATGATATTTTAAGAACCATTCACTTAATGTTGGCTTATGTTGACGTTCTTATTGCTTAATTTTATTTTTCCATCGTTTTTCGATTGCTGTATTAAGAGTTTTAGATTCTTGTGGGAATTCTTTAATTTTCCGTAACAAAATGATTGGCTATTAAAACTATTGTTAAGTTCCATCAAAATCCGTCCAGTAGTTTTTGTGTGAAAGAGTAACAAACATCCATCCTCATAACATTGTACTCTGTGTTGTTTGCGTGTATATTAAAAATGTAAGTTCTTATTTTGGTGTACAATAAAGAATATTTTCATTTCATTTCATCCTCACAAACTTTCGCATTTCAGTGCTTATAGCCCCAAAATCGGCCACTTATAAAGACATCTAAAAATAGCTTCAGAAAGGCTTTAGGTAGGTATTAGTTTCATACATCTATCCCTTTGTTGACTCCAATAGAACCCTTCCGCAATTTACCTAAGACAATATTTTGATGTTATAAACGGTAAGCTCTTGTAAATGGGTCGATGATGTGAGAAACGGACATGTGACAAAATCGACGTGTATTCAAATCGACATTAGCGCTTTACGAATAAGGTTCAAAATGCTAAGTGAAGGCGTTAAAACAGCCAAGCGTTCATATCAGGCCTTACGTTAGTGGAGGGCACTAGACATTTTATTAGGTTATGGTTACATTGGGGTGGTTTAAATCGTTTTTTTTTTATTTAAAAACTAGCTTTTACCCGCGGCTTCGTTCGCGCCATCTATTAAGGGTAATCCAAAGTGGTGATTCCTATATAAAAAAACTGGTAACAGTTAGTATTGAAATGACACTGCTTTTAACTTTGGTGGTAGGTATGCTTTGTTTACGAAACATTCACTGTTGAATACCGGACCTATTTATTTTTATTTATTTATTAATACTAATTACGGATACCTCCAATTACACTAATTAAGACAAATTAAAAACAGACAATCCAAAAAGAATCTCAAAAATTAAAAAAAAGTCAAAAATTTAAATTTTTTAAGTCAGGCGCATGGTTTGCGAGGCGAAACCCTCGCAAAACTGCAGGCCCTAACTCACAACGGAGCTCCATTGGTATGCAAATATGTCACAGGCTGGAGATTCGGATAGCATCGCATAACCCCGTAACCCTGTGTCTACGCCAACAGCTAAATTAGACGGATTGTCTACTACCTATTTATCATTTTTATAAATAATACTTTCAATGACAGTGACAATATCAATAAATATCAATCAATTGTCAGATTTACACATTACATCCACGTCACTGTCAATCATTAATATATATATAGCTACTCGTGCTGATTCACTGACTGACTCACTCACTGACTGACTCATTGATCACCTCTCCTGTAAAATTTTGTATGGAAAAATTTTTTTTCACTCACAGTTTCGTATAGAGGACAAAAATTCATTTGGAGCAAAAATATGGAGAGAGCTGATGATTGAGGATTTCGGAAACGGGGGAGGAGCACTGGCCAGGGTATCGAAGATAGGTGGGGGGTGTTCGACCAAATGTCACTCGAAACCTCATCCAATTGGCAAAGAGCCGAAAAAAAACTCCAAAATGGCGGATTCAAGATGGCGGCCATACAAATATCGCCGGTGTCTATCTCGGAAACTATAAAAGATGGAAGAGTTGTTTCTTGGAAAAGGATGATCAGAACTCGAAGGTTTACTTGATGAATAGAAAAAAAATTCAAGATGGCGGAATTTGTTTTTTTCCATACAAAACCTATGCAAGACTTTAATAGGTTCCTGTTCAAAATTTCTAATGGTTTCGTAGAGAGGACAAAAATTCATTTGGAGGAAAAATATGGAGAGACCTGATAGTTGAAGATTTCGGAGACGGGTGAGGAGCACGGCTAAGATATTGATGATGGGTGGGGTGTGTTCAAACAAAAGTCACTCGAAACCTCATCCAATTGGCAGGGAGCTGAAAAAAAATTCAAAATGGCGGATTTAAGATGGCGGCCATACAAACTTCGTCGGTGTCTATCTCGGAGACTAAAAGATGGAAGAGTGGTCTCTTGGAAAAAGATGATCAAGACCCAAAGGTCTACGTCTTGATGAATAGAAAAAAAATCAAGATGGCGGAATTTATGTTTTTCATATAAAATGTATGCAAGACCTTGATACGTCCTTTCCAAAATTTCGGATGGTTTCGTATAGAGGAAAAAAATTCATTTGGATAAAAAATATGGAGGGAGCTGATGATTGAGGATTTCGAAGACGGGTGAGGAGCACGGCCAGGATATTGAAGATAGGAGGGGGCTGTTCAAACAAAAGTCACTCGAAACTTCAGCCAATTAGCAGTGAGCTGAAAAAAAACACCAAAATGGCGGATTCAAGATGGCGGCCGTACAAATTTCGTCAGTGTCTATCTCGGAGACTTTAAAAGATGGAAAAGTGGTTTCTTGGAAAAAGATGATCAAGACCCGACGGTCTACTTGGTGGACAGAAAAACCGCGGTTCGCTTTAGCGAGCCGCGCACCCACGCGCCCTACTAGTTAATATATATATAGCTACTCGTGCTGATTCACTGACTGATTGACTGACTGACTCATTGATCACCTCTCCTGTAAAATTTTGTATGGAAAAAAATTTTTTCACGCACGGTTTCGTATAGAGGACAAAAATTCATTCGGAACAAAAATATGGAGAGAGCTGATGATTGAGGATTTCGGAGACGGGTAACGAGCACCGGCCAGGGTATCGAAGATAGGTGGAGGGTGTTCAACCAAATGTCACTCGAAACCTCATCCAATTGGCAAAGAGCCGAAAAAAACTTCCAAAATGGCGGATTCAAGATGGCGGCCATACAAATTTCGTCGGTGTCTATCTCGGAGACTATAAAAGATGGAAGAGTGGTTTCTTGGAAGAAGATGATCAGGACCCGAAGGTCTACTTGATGAATAGAAAAAAAATTCAAGATGGCGGAATTAAATTTTTTCCATACAAAATATATGCAAGACTTAAATAGGTTCCTGTTCAAAATTTCTAATGGTTTCGTAGAGAGGACGAAAATTCATTCAGAAGAAAAATATGGAGAGAGCTGATGATTGAGGATTTCGGAGACAGGTGAGGAGCACCGGCCAGGGTATCGAAGATAGGTGGGGGGTGTTGAACCAAATGTCACTCGAAACCTCACCCAATTGGCAGAAAGCTGAAAAAAATTCCAAAATGGCGGATTCAAGATGGCGGCCATACAAATTTCTATGGTGTCTATTTCGGAGTCTACAAAAGACGGAAAAGTGATTTCTTGGAAAAAGATGATCAGGACCCGATGGTCTACGTGATGAATAGAAAAAAATTCAAGATGGCGGTTTTTTTTTTTTCATAAAAAATATTTAGCGAATTGGGAATTTTCATATGTTCGATTTCAAAATTTCTGATGGTTCGGGGAAAAATATGGAGAGAGCTGATGATTGAGGATTTCGGAGACGGGTGAGGAGCACGGCTAGGGGATTGAAGTTAGGTGGGGGGTCCTCAAACAAAAATCACCAGAAACCTCAATCAATTGGCAGAGAGCTGAAAAAAAATTCAAAATGGCGGATTCAAGATGGCGGCCATACAAATTTCTAAAAAGATGATCAAGACCCGAAGGTCTACTTGGTGGACAGAAAAACCGCGGTTCGCTTTAGCGAGCCGCGCACCCACGCGCCCTACTAGTGTAGTATATAAGTAAAATTTAAAATAAAACCAGTAGTCAGTACACTCTGCTGGACTACACCACCAAAGGCAGTTTTCTTTCTCACCTGATAATTTGTTGAGGACCTGCTAATCAGGCCCTCGTGTGTCGTGCATTATCACCGACACCCTATAATGTAAACGCTGCCTAAAGCGACACTACAATTTCCTTAAGTGTCAGTGGCAGTTTTCTTCAGCGCGTACTTAGCGCCGCGGTCGTCAGACACTCAGCCCGAGTGGCTTCCACCGGAGTGTTTGCTTTAGTTAGCCTGGCTGCCATTACACTTGTTTCATCAGGGAGATTAAACTTGATTACACATTACCAGACGAATCGTAGGTAAGCAACGGAGTATTCAGTTGGGATTGAATATACTTGCACCATTAATGGTATCGCTTCATTTTTATAAGTGCTCTGCAGAGTTCTTTTAAGCTATTGCATAGCTTCTATCGCGGGCCTTGAGCGTGGAGACCGAATCCAGAAATTCCGTAACGAAAATAACTTGACACCCCACGGACACGGACTCCTCTCACCGCTAGATGGCGTTGATAAAAAATGCTATGCAATAGCTTTACCGCGGCAGTCCCCGAGTGCCACACGTCTTTGTTTTATATTTTTAGCGAGCAAACCAGCAGGCGAGTCACCTGTTGTTAAGTGGTTACCACCGCCCATGAACACTTGTAGTAGGAAAGGCACCACCAATCCGTTACCGGCTTTTCAGGAATTTATTGGTCCGCCCCTTGTATCATCCCATATTGTAATTAAGACATTGTCGAAGGGAGATGATTCCACAATTTTGGAAGTACGCGGAAAAAAATATCTGGAGCAAAGGATGGTCGAAGTGCTCCAGGCACCCAGGTGGTGAGGGTGAAATTGCGTTTGGCGGCGTGCGGTGCGGTTGTAGAATTTAGATGGTGGAATAAGATCAAGTAGCTCTTCAGAACACTCCCGTTATATAGCCGATAGAACACGCAAAAAGAACTTACGTCTCTGCGGTGCTCCAAAAGGCTCCAAGCTTTTCAGCGAGCTGGTTGCACCAATGCGTTGCCGGCTTTTCAGGAATTTGTCGATCAAATGAAAGAGCTATGAAAATTTAGTACTTAATTAATATTAAGGTTTGTTTCCGTTAGTAGTTGGCATCGTTTCACCCTCGTTCTGTATCCGTACGTTCACGCGAAATAACTGTCATCCTTTGGATCCACTTAAGACCAGCGCTGTAACTGTGCTTTTACCACAGGAATAGCATATGCTGAGTGGAGTCCATTTTGGGACCAAACATATTTATTTATTTTTTGTTTTGTATCTCTCTCTGTCATTAACTGTGCTGTGTGTCTCAAATAAATGATTTTTCTTTCTTCCTTTCAAAATACGCGAAGCTGTCGGTCCTGGTTCCGTCCGATGTCTTTCCGATGGTGTCACATTGCACATTATCTGGTGGGAGGCTTCGGCCGTGGCTAGTTACCACTCTGCCGTCTAAGACGTGCCGCCAAGCGATTTAACGTTGCGGCACGATAGCGTGTAGAAACAGATTAGGGGTATGGGTTGAATCTATAAGGCCATACCCCTTCCAAGTTAGCTTCCTACCATCTTAGACTGAATCGTCACTTACCATCAGGTGAGATCGTAGTCAAGAACTACCTTGTCATCGAATAAAAAAAAACTATTTGTCAGGCCTATTCTGATAAATTCCATCTGCTTCTTAGAGTAGGTATGTTCTAAGATCTTCACCGATATGAGTGTTATAAAATTTAATATGATACCAACTAGAGTGAACTATTAATAATAAATACACCCTGTACAGCTGTGCTCAACCTTTGGCCCCTTGCCACTAACTTGTTACTTAGTTAAGACCCTAGCCTATGTTTTGTAAAGTATTGCTCTGTAAGAGACTTAAGTTATAGACCTGTTAGGTACTATCATGTCTTTCTGTTCTACATCTACCTAGGTTAAAATATCCTCTTTATTAAAGGATCAAAGTCATTACTTCGTTACTAATATTATAAACGCGAAAGTGTGTTTGTTTGTAGGTTAATTGGTTTGTCCTTTAATCACGCTGCCACGGAGTAACGAAAAGGCGTTATTTTTTGCACGGGCTGAGGACCTGGAGAATAGATTACTTTTTAATCCGGAAAATGAAAGTTCCCAAGGGATTTTTAAAACAAAATCCACGCGGTCGAAGACACGGGCATTAGTTAGTAAAACAATAACTGTCAGTCATTAAACAGGTAGTCTAAATATATAAAAGGGAAAGGTGACTGACTGAACGATCAATCAACGCACAGTTCATATTACTGGACGTTTTTTAAATAAATTATTTCATTATTAATTATTTCGTTGTTTTTTATTAACTTATGTTAATATTGTATGTATTTTCAGATTTGTATTACTTATTTTTAGTTTTTCTGAATTGTATGCTGTGGTCATTTCCAGAAGGTTAGAATTTTTTTTATTGACAAAGTTACGGGCGCTTTACTTGTGGTTACGTCGTCGTGTACATGCATATTGCGTAAGTGTGCGTGCCTGTCAGGAGCCCAGGTGGGAGCGGTCAGGCGCGAGCAAGCTCTCGCTCACACTTATACAGATTCGACACACACACAACCATGAGCCACGTGCCGTCGTGAATCGCAAGTACTATAAGATATTTATAAAATTGTAAACCAGCTTAATGATCCGAATAAAAAAAAAATTAAATTAAATAATTATTGTACGCTTTTTTATTAATATTAATGCATAAAACCTTAGCCATAACACAATGGAAGTGTCATTAATTGCTCTTCGGCGTTGTTTAATGGTTGCATTCGTTTGCGAAGCGAATAACTTCGGCCCATTACTAACTTCGAATTGATGTTGGCGTATAATTGGATTCTCGCTAAAAACAATGGCCGTTGATTCGATAAAGTGTTGAATGTTGGTATACCTAGTGGAATATGTGAATAGAAAATTTGTTTAGTTATCTAAAGCTATCCAATATTTGTTATCCTATTTATTTATCCTATGCCATTTTTTAACCCGGGAAATATGTAAGAGAGTTACCGCGGGAATAAAAAACCTAAATCTACGCGAACGAAGTCGCGGGAATCGTCTAGTTGTAAATAATAATCCTATTAATATGTATTATAAATACAAAAGTTTGGATATATGCATGGATGTCTGTTACTCAATCACGCCGCAACGACTGAACCGATTTGGCTGTTTGGCACGGAGATATATCATAGTCTTAAATAACACATAGGCTACTTTTAATCCCGGAAAATAAGACAGTTCCTGCGGGAATCAAAAACTTAAATCCAGGCGAACGAAGTCGCGGGAATCAACTAGTTTAAAATAAATGAATAGGTATAATAGTTACGAAGTGGGATGCAATAACGTTAAAGAAAAATTCGATCTCCATACAAACAATTGTTTTATTGTAAATAATCCTTGCTAATATTATAAATGCGAAAGTATGTTTGTTTGTTGGTTTATTGGGTTTCCTTCAATAACGCTGCAACAAAGCTACGGATCTCTCTTTAATTTTTGTTAAATCTGGGTAAGAGCTATCGCCATTCTGAACTGCCAAATCGGTTCATTCGTTGTGGCGTGAAGGAGTTAAAAACAAACACACACACACAAACTATCGCCTTCATAATATTAGTGTGATACCTATAGCATACCGAAACGCAATCTGAGTAATTCCAGACGGGCGTAATCCAAGGAAGCAAAGCACCTAGTTACACGTCGCCGCGCCGCGCCCTCCAGTGGAAAATCACGTGCACATTTTAACACCATTTAGTTACAAGGCAAAGGCCTTTTTGGTAGACGGAAATATTTCATTTCATCCTTTGAGTGTGCGTTGTTATGAAAACAGGTCTTTCGACGAATTTCCGGCACCCATTCAGAGGAAGGAAACATCGGAAAGATTTATTAAATTCAGCCAAAAATCCCTCAGGCGATCCCGTGTCGGTATTTGCTGAGAATATTGTTACCTAAAGGAGACCATACGTGGAAAATGAGAGAAATTATTTGGGATATTTCTGATGAAATTTGATGTGGATTGTGGTTGGTTTACGGGTGTTTGGATTTTGTGAATTGTTTTGCTGAGTCTGGTAATATTTTAGGGGTTATTGTGTTTG
This sequence comes from Hipparchia semele, assembly GCA_933228805.2. Classification (NCBI taxonomy): domain Eukaryota; kingdom Metazoa; phylum Arthropoda; class Insecta; order Lepidoptera; family Nymphalidae; genus Hipparchia; species Hipparchia semele. The sequence goes on along the minus strand of OW121727.1, from coordinate 11,128,892 downwards.
ATGACAATAGGGGTTTTTATAAGCCCGTGTAGTTTAAGTTTTGAGTTTTCATCATTATTACTAACACCAATACGTGTTCAAAGAGTAGGTATTAGATTGCACTGAGGCTGAAATGGCTTTCTCACTCAGCTCAAGCTCAAGTTAGAACGAGACAGATTTCTGTCAGTTTAACAGTCAAGTTTAAAAGTCCTGTGGAAACCCTTTATTTTCCGAGATAATAATATAAATATAGTCTTTTTAAAAAACAGTCTTCGAATGACATTATAAAGTATATCAAGTGTGCGTATAACATTTGAAGAGTTCCCTCGATTTCTCTAGGATTCCATCATCAGATCCTGACCTGATGATCATGAGACTACCTGGGAAGTATACCCTTTTAAACAAAAGAAGAATTTTTCAAATCGGTTCAGGCGTCTTTGAGTAATCGGGGAACATACATAAAGATTCGGATTTGAGAACATCCACCTTTTTTTTAAAGTCAGTTAAAAAGTAGACTGAAGGACAAACCAACACAATACACTTTCCCATAATACATATTTTGTAGGGATTATTAAAGCCAAAAAGTTCAGAAAAAAGCCCATTTTGGCAATTATCTTTAAGAAGATTAGGATTTTATTAGCATTTAGAAACTCGTGTAAATAATTGTAGCCTGTCAAATTTGGATTAGAGTAACGAATAAAGACAAAGATTATAAAACACAAGTTTCTTGAGTAAAGTTAAGATTTATCAACTGCGATTAAGAGGGACAGACTGAGCACGTCAAATTAATTACATCCATTCGAGATAATCACTCAGAAACTGTAGGAGGATGCTTTTTTGCTCTCCCCGTTCGGGCTCCTCCGGTGCCATCGCAAAACTTTGTCGCATAAATTATTACGGAGTAATTAATGCCTTTAATTGAAGTACTCGTGTAACTGCACAGTTTAAGTACATCTTAAAATTAGCGAGACTTTAGGAGATCACAAGAAAATATAGATACATAGAAAATTCTTTATTGCTACACATCTTAAAGTTAAAGAGACTAGGACATCGCAAGAAAATATAGATGGATAGAAAATGCTTCATTGCTACACACAAAAAATGATGTTTACTAAACGATCTCCTTCAGACAATCTCAAAAACTTTAAAAGAATCTTACTGTAGCATACGTACAGGGAAAGTGCAATTTTTTTTTATAAATTTCATTAACTAAATAAAAAACATATATGTGTATAATAAATAAAATATTTACAAAGTTACATATAATTATATTGATAAAAGTATAAGTATAAGTTTTATCAATATTATTATATTGATAAAAGTATATGGGATCATGATCAAGCAAAGGACGAATCCTAGAGACGAAAATACTCATTTTATCCCACAAAAAAAAACGCAAAAAGGCATTGTTAGAAATTTAAATCAGCTGGGCATTAGCTGTTCCAAAAAAAGTAAGATAAGTTTCTACAAACTTACAGTTTGCTAACAGCCTCCATCAAGATAACAAAACACTGGCGCAACTACAAGATAGTGGCAAGGGGCCAAAGATCCTACACATCTGTATACTGTATAGCAGTTTATAGCATTTATTATAGCACGTGAATCTTTATCAATGTCGCGGAATAAAAACAAGGCAAGCAATTTTCAGATCCATCTATACTTCTTGAGCTTATTTTTAACTGATTTCAAAAAAGGCGGAGGTTCTCAATTCGTCGGAATCTTTTTTGTATGTTTCCCGATTACTCGAAGACGCCTGGACCGAATTTGAAAATTCTTTTTTTGTTTGAAAAGGTCTACTTGCCAGGTGGTCCCATGGTCATCAGGATCCGATGATGGGAAATTGAAGCTTTCAAGGGAAGCTGGAAAAAATTTCTTTCTTATAGATAAACTTCACCTGTGCCCACTTCTTCTAATAATATTTTCATGTAACTGTTTTTGAAGTCGGTTTTTGCTATTTTTAAAAATATTTTTTATGTTTATAATATTAGTGAAGGTAAAAGATCCAAAAAAGTGATATCTCCTAGGCGTAAACATTCTTAACAATGATGCTACTAGGTATCGCCTTGGTATCGCATTTAAAACGCGTAAACACACACATACCTAATAGACCAGGGTCGATAATTTTTAAAACCAAAAAAAAATAGTATCCCCATCCCCCATCCCCTTCCCGACCTCAGATCGCCCGTAAATTATTTTTCCTTTCATTTTTATAATAATCCCCTCTTTTTCTAATGGGTTTCTTCCTACTACTATTTTTTTCACTTTTTATTATTTTTAAAGGCTTCTACCCTGGTCTATAAGGTAAATTTTGTATTATGATAGTAAAAAAAACTGCTTATGATTTTGAGAAAATTTCGCATAGATAGCTTTTGCATCTAAGACATGGCTCACCATGTATGTATGTGTGAGTTAAGTTAATACTTGTAATCTCAAAAAATAAGAGTTCCCACGGGATTTTTAATAAACTTCAGTCCATGTGGTCGAAGTCGCGGGCATCAGTTTATGCTTGATTCATAACTAGATGATGCCCGCGACTTCGTCCGCGTGGATAAAGGTTTTTTGGTTCCCGAGGGAACTCTTTAATTTTCCGGGATAAAAAGCCTATGTTTTAATCCTGGGAATAAGCTATCTCCATTCCAAATTTCAGCCAAATCGGTTCATGCGTTATGGCATAAAGGAATAACAAACATACACACACACACACACACACACACACACACACACACACATACACATACAAACTTTCGCCTTTATAATATTAGTGTGATGTAATGTGATGTGATGTGATGTGATGTGATAAGTGAGGATCTATTTATTAAATAGCAGATGCATGCTACTGATTTCCTGTACAAGGCATAATGTAGTTTGGAAGTAATTTAATATTCGCAACACACCGAAAATCCTACAGAGAGCTGGCTTGAACGTATTATTTCAGTTTCGAAATTAGCATAGTCGAATTTTGATTAGCAGTAAAACACAGAGTTCCACTTTGTAACACTGCCTGGAATGTTGAGCTCAGCGAGATAACGTCTATGGAGGAGCAAACTTCAGTAAACATAAGCCACGGGATTGTATAAATAAAACCAATAATAAAAGTGTGAGTCGGATTCGCACACGAAGGGTTCCGTACCATCGCAAAAGAGATTGTTAAAGAACGCCGAAACAGCCGAATGAGATACAGCCCGCTGAAGGACGGATGGGCGGACAGATGGACAAATGGAGGTTATATAGCAGACGCCACAGACGCCACCGCACGTTAAGCGAGAGGTAGACTGGCTATTTTAAGCAACAAACGCAGAATTCAGCGTTTAGAAATTGCGAAAACGCGATAAAAATCATAAAAAGCCATATAAGCGCCAACCACTGTCGCTAAAAGTAGTCAGTCTTCTCTTTCCCTAAACTGTTTAGCTTAGCTCGCGTAGCTTCAAAAAGTTTTCATACTTCAGTTCACACTGCGAATACGAGCTAAATAACCAATCTTCCACCCAACAGGTTTAGTTAAGTAAATTCTTTCGCTGTTCTACTTTCCTTCATTCTAATGCTGCGGAACCCGAACTACTCTTAAAGTTTGGGATTGTTGGCTTCCCTTTGAACTAAACACAAAGCTAGGAGTGGTAACGACATGGTAAGGAGTTACGGATGGGATTTGAATCGACAACTTTTCAGTTTTCAATCCGCATCCCGATAGTTGCGCTATAGTCGCTTTAATATCAAGGACGTTACTTTACTGAATCCCAAAAAAGCACGATTGGTGACTTTAATACTAAGTAGGACGAGGTTCGGCGGGCTTATTGTGTATCTCACGACAGGCTTGCGACAGTCGTAAGTCTCGCTATCGTTGCTGTCAAACGTCACTTCGGTATTACGTAACAGCGACTACGGAGCAAACAACAATCGGCCCTCTATTGGCCGTATAACGTCACTACGTTTGTCAGCAACGATCACGAGATTTACGCCTGTCGCAAGCCTGTCGCGAGATACGTAATAAGCCCGCGGAAATTGCACGCTCTATGACGTATAATATAGCATCTCTCTGGTCGAGCCCATTAAATATGCGTTAATGACATATTAATGCACAAAACCTTAGTCATTAGGTGTCGGAAGTGTCATAAATTGCTATTCGGAGTGGTTTTATGGTTGCATTCCCGTTGGGAGCGGAAAACTTCGGGCATTAACAACTTTAAATTAGTTCAGCCTAATAATTGAGCTCTCAGTTTTCACTCTATTTTCAAATAGACATAATAATTTGTCTGGTGGGAGGTTCTAGCCTTTTTTACCACCCTACCGTCAAAGACGTGCCGCCAAGCGATTTAGCGTTCCGGCACGATGGCGTATAGAAACCGATTAGAGGGTATGGGTTGAATCTACACTGCCATACCCGTTCCAAGTTAGCCCGCTACCATCTTAGACTGCATCGTCACTTACCATCAGGTGAGATCGCAGTCAAGGACTATCTTGTCAACGAATAAAAATTATAATAATTTTAGGACGTAGTTTCAAAACCTTAGTGTTAGCAACATTAACTCTAGGTTATTTGGTTTATTCTTCAATCACGCAGCAACCGAGCATCCGAATTTTGCCACAGGTATAGTGGAGAGCTTTAAGAGTGATATAGGCTACATTTTGTCCTGGAAAAAATAGATCATTCCCGAGGCATTTTTAAAAACTCGGTGGACAAAAGTTAGTCAATTATAAGTCAAAATACACATTTTTAGAACAAACAATGAGAAGGAATACAGGATTTACTAATATTTTCAATTTTGTTTTAACATTTCGTTAATTGATTAGCTTACAAAATATGACGAATTAACAAAAATATGCCATCCTATGAAAAAGTCTTCATATAGTTTTCAAATAGTGTTCACCTTCACTTTACTTACATATATACTTGCGGCGCTTTTTTACTTGAGTTTCTGCTACGCGTTATATACGCCCAAGCCTTTATTCAACCAGCCAGTCTATCAAACAGCGACGATATGAAAATCAACATAATATTACACGTCCCAACATGCGAAGAGTGCTAAAGAGTATTCAGACAGGCTTACAAATAATAAATATTTTATACCTGACGGATGAGTTCATGCTCTTCCTAAGTGCATGTCTGTATCATTCGTAAGGCATAGATATGTTTGGGTTAAGGGCACACCGAGCAGAATTTCACGTCGCGCTGCTTAGGGTAAATAAAGTCCCCATGCCACGGTACACATATCTTTATGTGTCTACCTTTATATCCTCCAAATGCGGTAAAAAGACTTGCGTATGTTCCGTATGGACTCCAAGACAGCTGGACCGATTTTGATTAAATTTTCAGGCAATCTTTAAATTAGCCCAGCGGGCGATCCTGTAAAGTTTGGTAGAGTTTGAATAAACAGATATTTTTTTTTAGCTATAGATAATTGCGTGTGACGCTGGAGCGTGTTGCTAGTATCTGACATGTGGCTGCCAAACCCACTTTTGTTCTAGGATTAAAACATGATTAAAACAAATGATACAGTAATTCTGTTCTGCTTATATGAAATAAAATATTTTTCTTTTTCTTTATCAACCGATAGACGTCCACAGTTGGATAAAGGTCTCTTGCATTGACTTCCACAGACCTCGGTCTTTCGTCGCCTGAATTCAGCGGCTCACTCTCAATTGATATCGTCGTCGGTCCACTTAGTGGAGATTCTGCCAACACTTCGCTTTCCGGAAATAAAATCAAGGGAAATATTTTTTATGTTATAACTAGTTGATGTCCGCGACTTCTTTCGCGTGGATCGAGGTTTTTTTGGATTCCCGCAGGAACTCTTACTTTCCGGGATAAAAAGCCTATGTGGTATTCCACTCTATAATTTATCTCTGCGCCAAATTTTAGCCAAATCGGTTCAGTCGTTGCGACCTGATTAAGTAACAAACATCCATACATCCAATCCAAACTTTCGCATTTACAATATTATAATAGGATATTCAGATTTGCACCCGTTGTACCACCAGTTTTAACCGCAGTGTAGCGTTAAGCACAATGTGTGGATTTAAAATTCCATTTCCGCGTACGTGATCGCGTAAGTTCCGATCCGGATTCCGGATCCCGCAAGCAAGCCTCTCTGTTTACCTTCCGCTTCCGGACGTGTGTACCTGCCTTTATTTGTTGTCTTTTTTGTGCTCATTTCCTTATGATACCTATGTAGTATATGCGCGGAAGGATTTTCTTATGAGCTGCTTTTCAAAAAGCAACATTAATTCTCTATCACTATTTTTTTGCAAGGAATGGAATAGGGGTATGCAAATGCGAAAATAAATAAAATTAACCCTTGATTTTAATCAGATCTCGCCGTTTTATGTGCTATTATAGGATTTTAAATGACGTTGAAATGTATAAAATGTATTAATTTCATACATTTCAACGTGAATACATTTATAAAAATTAATTAATGCTTTGCTTCAGCTGTCCGAAGATAGATAAGCTACATATTGTAACGTTTATTTTTGTTTTGAACAGAGCAACTGCTGAGTTTCTTGCCGGCATTCCGAACCGGTGGTAGATTCTCGACTTGTCATAAGAGCCACAAGTTGGCCTACATGAAATAAATAATTTTGAGTTTGAGTTTCAGTTTATTCCTACATCTATGCCAACGTAAATTAATTTGACTGTCTATAAACAGCTACTTATTTGGGCTTACACAACTTTTTAAATTAAAATTTTAAAATTAAAATAAAAACGTAAATCCTAAACTATTTTCAGTAATTTAAAAATCCTTTTTATCTCTCTTTAATCTTTTTTTAATTTTTTTAATATCTCTATGTCTTACTACTAAATAAGGGCCTCAATAGCCCAACTATTAACGGTGTCGACTGAAAACCAAAAGATCGCAGGTTCTATCCCGCCCGTCACACTATTGTCGTTCCCACTTCTAACACAAGCCTTCCACTTATTTGGAGGGGGAAAGAGAATATATAGGATATATTATATAGGAGAATATATCAAGTTCAACTTGGCCAATATTCTTTATAAGAAAAAAAAATGGGCTAACATGTGAATGAATAATCTTGTAGTTTAAGTATTGTTGTTCATTAAACAAGATTTAAGTAAACATTAATAATTTCTCGTAAACAATACTCTAAAAGCACCTCGGAAGTACTAAGTAGAAACAATTACATTTTCGCATCATCCATTCTATGATGTAAATACAAAGTTTTCTAGTTCAAGTTATAAGCGAAAGCGTGATTTTGTTATCGCTAACGTGAATTCGATGGTTTTGGCTTGGGTCAGTGAGAAAAAATAATTTTGCCCTAGGTGGGAAAAAGTAATTTTGCTAACATACTGACAATGAAACCGTGATATTGTCGGGGATAGTGCAAATCCGCGTAACTAGCATTAGTACATTAAAATCCATTTTCATACGTTTGTGGTCAAATCAAAACTGCGTAAGTGTCGTAGCGACTTTTATCACTTTAAAAGATATGACTCTGTGTAGAAAATTAGCCCAATAGCCGTAGAAATAAGAAATTTATAAAGTTTTAAACTTCCCCTGTAAACCCCTTCTTCCCCTGTGACTATAGTGTAGATCCGCGGTTTTTATCAATGGTACATACGCGGTTTTGCACTATCCCCGACGATATACAACGTGTAATGAAACTCCGAAATAAAGGTGAATGTGCTCATGAAACTGAACAACTTTCCCCAAGGAACATAGATCGAAATGTGAAAAAAATTTTTACCTCCCATAGTAAATCAATCAACATCATACAAAATTGACGATCAGCTGATTGATTTACTATGGGAGGTAAAAATTTTTTTTCACATTTCGACCTATGGTCCGTGGGCAAAGTTGTTCAGTTTCATGAGCACATTCATATCCTTCAGTATTATTTCGGAGTTTCATTACACGTTGTATATTTTAACTTGTAAGTTTTTGCATTGCCGCGGTCGGCTCGACTAATCTGCCGTCATAAGGAAAAAAGACGTATCTGACATTTTTTTCGAAATTGAGCTAGATACATATTCAGCATCAGAACAAAAAGACGCAACTATAATTTTTAAATTTTGTTTAAACTTATCACTGTGAGAAAATTTAAAAATATTGGTAGATACGTGTTTTTGTTCTGATGCCGAATATGTGTCTAAATCAATTTCGAAAAAATTTCGGAAGCGTCTTTTTTCCTTATAACGACAGTAATAGCTGCGATCGACCGGTTGGCCACAGCCCTACACTAAGTTCCGTAGTGCGAAGAACACACACAATATTAGTACAAATTATAATTTCTCGTGTCTTGCACCCAAGTCGGCCAATGCTCAGCGCTGATGAATATTGGGGTCGTATCAGATTAAGTGGTATTTGTTGAAAACTGATGAAGGCTTTGATTATGGCCCGTACTATTCCGCTATAGCCGTTATTTGCACGGAGCTCTAAATTTAGATTTCGATTTGATTATTTGATACATCTTTACTACATTATTATAAATGTGAAAGTGCATTTCGATACCTCCTACGTAAGTTGTTGTATCCCCAAAACCCTAACGTGACGCTTTAATTAATTTGAAGGTCAATACAATGGTTTAGGCCGTCGTTTTAATAACGATACAACTTTATACATCTTGAAAGTATGTAAAAAATTGTGTTTTTAATTTTTTGTTTTAACGAACACATAAAATAGATAAAAACAAATGAAATAAGTTCAACAAACCTAAAACGCCAATTTGGTGGGATACCACAACTTACCTAGGAGGAATCGATTTGTTTTGTTGGTTTGTTCTTCTAACACGGAGCAACGGATCAACGTGATTCTTTGCAAAGATATAGTTTAGGGCGACGCTACTAACGAAGTATTTTCCACTAAAACTAAATGAATTATAGACTTTCTCTAGAAACTCATTTCTATACTATTATATTCTACTAGCTTTTGCCCGCAGCTTCGCTCACGTTTACTTCGATTTCTCAAATAAGAATTTGATTTTCAAAAATTATTTCTTAGCGGATGCCTACGTCATAATGCTGTATGCCAATCAGCCTGATTGATTCAGAGCTTTACGTTGATAAATCAGTCAGTTAGTCTCCTGTCACCGATGGTAACCTGGTAGAGATTGCTCTGTTAGCAATAAGGCCGCCATTGCATGCGTAGTTTTAAGATGTATTCAATTTTGTTTCTTTCTTGTGTGCAATAAAGTTTTCATTTATCTATCCTGTTTATATATTTAGAAGTTAGGTACATCAATTTTGTGTCCAAATAATTCCAAAAATATAGAAGAAATTGTAGTTATAAAGTTACAGAGACTCAAAAATATGTATTCTCATGGACGGTTTTACTTTGTTTCTTAACAATCATTTAACACTTTCTTATTTATATAAATTTTTAAATATTAAATTTGCAAATATTTTATTTCGAAAGTATAATAAATCGATGTTTAATTTTTGTACACAATGGAGCGTAATGAATTTAAATGATTCTGTTTTGCATTAATCAGCATAATTTGATGGAACGGATCATCGCTCGCGTAGAAAATCGGTGACTACAATAATTTTTTATTTTTATTTTCATTTACGATTTTATATAAAAGAGCCCATGTATATGTAATCTTTTTTAATTTTATTTTCATTTATAATCCTTACTAATATTATAAATGTGAAAGTGTGTTTGTTTGTTGGTTTGTCCTTCAATCACGCCGCAACAAAGCAACGGAGAGACGTGATTTTTTGCATGGGTATAGTTCAGGACCGCGAGAGTGACATAAACTTTTTATCCCGGAAAATCAAAGGGTTAACGCGGGATTTTTAAAACCTAAATCCACGCGAGCGAAGTCGCGGGCATCAACAAGTTTTCTGTAAAAGAAGAATGTTTATACTTTTTTTATTAGTAATCCTTTCTTCATGTTGTAAATAATTCATACCAGATTCCTTTTTAGGTGGACCGGTAACCAACAGATTAGTAAAGAATCCCAGAATGAGAGGGTTTAAGCCACACACTTACAAAATGTAGATAGGCAAGTTACACACACCTTTGAGAACATGTAAAGAGAACTCTAAGGTATGCTGCCTTTCACACGACATTTTGCTTGATATTCAATTTCTCAAAACACATATGATTCAGAAAAGTTAGATATACCTAGGATCCAATTCCTGGAACGCCGCTATTACCGCTGAGGTTATCTGTATTTATCTATGTGAAAGTTCAAGATTAAACAGAAAAGCTTTACTAAAAATAGCTATTCCTCAAAGATGGAATATTTTTGGTGTTGAAGAGTTTCTAAAAGTTTCCAGTGACTTCATATTTTCCTAACCTTCCAAATTACTGTTGGTAGCTTCGTAGGAAAATGTGGCAAAACACGTCTCGATTTCGTGAGAGGGCCGGAGTTTCATAAGAGGATTAAACACCGTAATAAGGTTTGCGCCTTGCTCTGGACTAGGTCAAGTAAGGCTTACAAGTTTTCACCCGCCCTTGTTGAAAGAAAATGTTTTCTTCCTGCTTAATTTAATTTAATTATGGGCCACATAAGAAGGCTTAGCGGGTGATGGAGAGAGCTATGCTCGGAGTATGAAGTTGTGTTGGAGTATTAAGAACTAGCTGAGTGACTTGCTACTATGCGCGAGAAGTTATGTCCTCTATCTCCGATAATATTAAGTAGATCTTCACCAAAATTAGATAAAATATTTCTAATAGTACACAATTTATAATAAAATAAGAATTAACTAATTCGGTTTGGATTTCACGAAGTTATGGAGCAAAATCAACAAAAACTTTCATCCTCTATCCTAGATAAACCTTATTGTTTATCAGGATAAAAAGTATCCTATATATTGTCCCGTAGTTTTCGCATGATGCGCGCACAGACAGACAGACAGACAAATAAGAGACGCTTATTTGGAAGGGCGAGGAGAATATAAGTCAAGTTCAGCTTGGCTTCCTTTTTAAAAACAAGAACAAAACTAAGTAGAATAAAAAAAACATAAACGAAACAGAGTAGGTACAATAGGCGGCTTAAAAGCCGTGCTTCAAAATCCAAGAATATTTATCTAAATATATAAAAGGCAAAAGTGACTGACTGACTGACTGATCTATCAACGCACAGCTCTAACCACTGGACCGATCGAGCTGAAATTTGTTATACAGGTAGCTGTTAGGACGTAGACATCCGCTAAGAAAGGATTTTGGAAAATTTCAACCCCAAGAGGGTTAAATAGGGGGTTAAAAAATCGAACCTAACGTGAGCGAAGCCGCTGGTTAAAGCTAGTTTTCGAATAATTTAATATCGAATCAAACAAAATCAATAATATTTCAATTACTTGCTGCTTTGATATAATTTATGAATAAGATTGATGTCGCATAATGCACGTTCGATTGATCCCACATCCTCGCTCGCTCAAATCCGTCTTCAAATACGAAACGACGCTGTACACAAAATGATGAATTCGATTTTAAGTAATGTGTGATTAATTTGAATATAAAATATGCACGTTGAGATCACAAATCTTCAGTTTCTGATAAATGTTGATATTTCTTCTTTATCATTTTAAGCTATTGTATAGCTTCTATCACAGGCCTTGAGCGTGAAGACCGAATCCAGAAATTCCGTAACGAAACTCCACGGACACGGACTCCTCTCACCGCTAGATGGCGTTGATAAAAAATGCTATGCAATAGCTTTACCGCGGCAGTCCCCGAGTGCCACACGTCTTTTTATTACTTACTGGATTTCCCATTGAACCAATTTAAAAGGTGTTGGAGTGGCCACCCCGTACAGGGAAGCGCAGTGTTGGTAGACTCCACACTAGGTTGACCAACGCCATTAAACGAGTCGCAGGGAGCTGCTGGATTCAGGTGGCGCAAGACTGAGACCTGTGGAGGTTCATGCAAGGGACCTATGTCCAGCAGTGGACGTCGTAAGCCATCACTGTCAACACGCAATGTTCAAAGACTTTAGTCAGAAGACGAGAAGACATCTCGAAGCTTCCCGAACGCTGCCCAGCCGAGTTGCATTCGGTCGGGATATTAGAGCAGAAACTATCAGAGAACAGAAAGAGACAGGTTTATCAGTGGGAACGGCGAAAACGGCTATTTTTCGGGCCACCTAATGAATATTTTTCTCATTTCCTGTCGTCAAACATTCGGCCCGTGATTGATGTTGCTAATCCTTGCTAAATTGAACCGGCTCCGGATCACATTTTAAATGAGAAAAGGTCCGCGGACAATGCAATGATGAATACGATTTCGGGAGCGTGTGATTAATTTGGATTTAATATTCACAGTGCGACTATGGTTAAATATATATATTATTATGTACTTTCGAAAAAGTATATTTTATGCGTTTGTTATGTAACTAAACACTTTCTATATAGATTTGTTTGTTAGGTAGGTGTTTTCTGCCGGGAGGCTTGCCGCTTGGCAGTGGCTAGTTACCACCCTACCGTCAGACTTGCCGTCAAGCGGCACAATGGCGTGTAGAAACCGATAAGGGGTATGGGTTGAATGTACACTACCATACCCCTTCCAAGTTAGCCCACTACCATCTTGGACTGCATCGTCACTTACCATCAGGTGAGATCGCAGTCAAGGACTATCTTGTCATGAAATAAAAATAAAAAAATGTATAGGTAGGTATCTACAAAAACAATTTTCAGCACTCATCAGTCCTATTTAACCACTAGCTAGTTGATTGTATGTACACTAAAAATGTTACAATGCCTTGGAAATAATCCGAAGCAGATAACTAACAGTACACCCAAATCAATAGTAGCAGTGATAGTTTGAAAAACCCTTTACTTAAGTAGGAAATTAGCTGACGACTTAACTTCAAAGGCCTGAACAGGTTTTGATAAAATTGAAAGAAAGAAAGAAACGTTTATTTTATGAATTATAGCTAAGATCCATCTCTAAATTATGGATCTACCATGACTACGTTAGCTTTAAAAAAAAATAGCAACAATATCGGTGCATTCGTTAGGGAGCTATGAGGGAACAGACAGACACAGATACACATGTCAAACTTATAATAACCCTCTTTCTTCGTCGAGAGTTAAAAAAAAACTAAATTCACGCGGACGAAGTCGCCGGCATCAGCAAGTTATGACGATAAAATTGTTATTCAGTTGTTTAAATACGTATTACTCTCACTTCCTGTCTCGAGACGTTCGTATCAAGTGATGGATGACCCTAACTCCAGAGAGATTTATCTCTCGCTGATCGACGCCGCGATATCTAATGGAAAGAAAAACTTCGTTTTCAATACATTTGCTCGTAAAATGGGTATTACTACATCGCTATCAAAACTGTTCAGACCTTTACCGCACGTGTGTGATTAAAATATTACCACACAGTTGAACACAATATAATAAATATGTCGTGCGCGGTGAAAACCCGTAACTAACATTTTGGCCCGAACAGGGAATTGAACCCAGATCCTTGTTATCTGCTGTCAAACATGAAGCCTAAGTACGAGTGATGGCCACAATTAGTGCAGCAGGGCAAGTAGACCGCCTGAGCTTAGCTTTAATGGCTAGTGGCCCAACTGAGCTTTTGTACCTTTAATGGTGAGTGACCTGACTAAGCTTAGTTTTAATGGCGAGTGGCCCAACTGAGCTTTTGTGCCTTTAATGGTGAGTGACCCAACTGAGCTTAGCATTAATGGCGAGTGGCTCAACTGAGCTTAGGTACCTTTAATGGCGACTTGTGAGTGACCCGAATGAGCTTAGCTTTAATGGCGAGTGGCCCAATTTAGCTTAGGTACCTTTAATGGTGAGTGACCCGAATGAGCTTAGATTTAATGGCGAGTGGCCCAACTTGGTTTAGGTAAGTTTAATGGTGAGTGACCCGACTGAGCTTAGCTTTAATGGCGAGTGGCTTAATTATGCTTAGCTTTAAAGGAAAGTGGCGCGACTGAGTTTAGCTTTAATTGCAAATGGCCAAACTGAGCTTAGCTTTAAAGGAAAGTGGCCCACCTTAGCTTAGCTTTGACCCGAGTGACCCGACTCAACTTATCTTTAATGGCAAATGGCCCATTTGAGCTTAACTTTATTCTATTCACCCTTTATTACTGAACCTTTTTGTAAAAGTCGCAATAATCATAAACGCAAACCGCGTGAGAGTTATGCTGATATAAAATAGAGACTTTATTTACCTACACTGCAACTTTGACCGCGGTTATTATCTCAGCTAAACAATGAACAGCTGGGAAAGTCATTTTCGTAGCGTTTATTTAGACGAGGGTCTTTTTAGGAGAATTTATAGAGACCGCCATAGATATACCTTCAAATCCAAAATACGTATACCTAGGTGTTATTTCACCATGGTCAAATAAACATGAACCGCTGAATAAAGACTTTTTCAGGCGTTTTTAGTCCAAGCTACTTTTGCAGCGGAACTTTGCTAGAGATTTCCGTTTTAAGGTTCGATGGTGGTAGAGTTATGTGCCTATGTTTTAATATTTTTTAATGTATAAAATATATATATATACATATATATGTATACCTATAAGTAGCGTGTCACACAGTATAAGAACTTATGTATGTGTAGTTTCGTTAGCATAGTTTTGTGAACTCGCTGTTGGCGTACCTAAATAAATAAATAAATAAATAAATGTATGACCACTTTTAGACCATCACGGTCAGAGAATTCGCCAATACCTGAAATAGTAACTTCAAATTGGTGGTACCTAACTAATTACTTTCTACGCCTTATAAACCTATAAACGAATATACCAATCAAGTATATCGTAGTTATTATAATATTACAGTTACAATATAGAAATCAATTTTATATAAAAAAATTAGTTTTTCTGTAGAATTGTAGTTTTTTTGAAGTAAATTTTAATAGGCAACTGTAAAACTAACGTGAATTTATAAAATCAAATCAATCAATTACTTTCTACATCTATCATCTGGAGATCTCAGTTTTTCGTTACATAAAAGAAAATTGGATACCTAAGTGCTTTTATGGAATGCATTTCTAGGAAAACGATTATCTGTGGTGCACGTTTTGAACGGAGGTCGCTGTACACTTTGCAAGATGTTATTAAGAGGTCAAATCTAAGTGCTTATAATCATGAACTGAGAGTGTTATTCTAAGTCTAAGATTTTGAAGACAGTTAAGTGGTTTTACTCGTAAAGTGTAAAGAATGGAGATAGCCTGTGAATTAAAAGTTAACGCAACTTTCAAGTTAAAACTCTCTTATTAATTTTATTATTATTTACTACTAGCTTTTACCCGCGGCTTTGCTCTTGCCATCTATTAAAAGTAACACTAAGTGGTGATTCCTTTAAAAAATTACCAATTTCTTTTTTTTTGTTTTTTCAACTGTTCTTTTGGGTCTTTCGTATTTTTTTGTTTATAAACCACTCTTGTATTATCGGACCGGTGGTAGAATCATGACGTGTCATAAGAGCTACAAGTTGGTCTACATGAAATAAATAATTTAGAATTTGAATTTTTTAAATTTAATATATTCAATGTTTTAGCCAGACTAACGAACACCAATTGATTTTTATATATAGATAATATATTTATAGATAGATAAAATAATAAAAAAGACGTGTGGCACTCGGGGACTGCCGCGGTAAAGCTATTGCATAGCATTTTTTATCAACGCCATCTTGCGGTGAGAGGAGTCCCGTGTTAGGTTATTTTCGTTACGGAATTTCTGGATTCGGTCAACACGCTCAAGGACCGCGATAGAAGCTATGCAATAGCTTAAAATTATTATAGAGCAATGATAGGGCAGTTAGGACTGCGTTCTTCTATTCGGCACCTCTGAATAATGCCTCTATGTAATTGGTAGGTACATGATTTTTATCGTCTCTATTATTGGAAGTGGTTTTTTGTATATGTTGCTTGAGCTCCCAACACGCAATAACTACTTGACCGATTGGGGCGAAAGTATCGCAGTTCAAAGCGTAATAATTGTAGGTACCAATTACTGGTCTTACTTTGATAAAAATCAGTAAACTACAACTAGAAATAACTACACGTAAGGTTTGTTACTCGGGCGAAAAAGGCCGTGGGTATACCAGCTGAAAGAACGTGGTTTTTGTGTACATCAGCCAAAAGACTGGTGCACCCACGGCCTTTTGGCCTTTTAAACTGAGTTTTGAAGTCAAAAAAAGTAGAAGTAAAAGTTCACTTATCCTCTTGTAAGCCTTCCGTCTAAAATATAATAATGAGAAGATTACCGAAGTAACAAGATCGGGTATAGGCTCGAGTATACGTTGAAATTCCTTGGCCACCCTAGCTTGTAATTTTCGTAATGTGTAAGGAAAAATTTTGAAATGAAAACAAAGTGTGTTTACTGAGTAACAAGGTGATTTTCTAAATTAAATCGCACGCCCCTTGTCAGCGCAGTGAGGTAGCGAATGGACTTTAATCTAAAAGAGCGTACCTACTAAGCTTAGGGCAGGCCAGGCGTACTCCGCACTTTAGGTATAAATCTACAAGTACCCGGTGACGTCCCGTCCCGACTGGCCAACTCAATGGGCTAACCTAGTGCAAAGGGATAAGAGTTCCGCGATAGAAAGAGAGGCAACTTCTAGGCCTTCTATCACACTAGGTAATTTAGCGCTGTGCAACCCGAATTGCACTCTATTGTGTGGTAGCAAAAGTCGCTATTTATTTCAAGAATCTTCTGTACTTATATTATACCCGTGATTTCACTGGATTTACTTTTTAAAATCCTGCAGGAATCCCTTAATTTTACGGGATAAAAAATAGCTTATGTCACTCTCCCGGTTCACAACTAAACCCATGCAAAGAATCTCGCCGATCCGTTGCTTTGCTGCGGCGTCATTGAAGGACAAACCAACATAATATTAGTAAGGATTACTAAGAAAGTAAGGATATAAGTAAGGATTCTGTATCTAGGGCGTAAGTTCTTTACATATGTGTCACGATCGAGAGAGATCAATCTCAGGGGTAGGTATTACGAGGCGCGCGACGCGTTGAGCCGAAATCAATCACACATGATCTGAATGTTTCGAAAGAGGTGAAGATAATAATATAATTCACATGTACCTAAACGGAGCTCAGTGTTTTGTCGATTTCTAAAAAACCTCTTCCAACAAATTTTGTACAGGCGAAAGTTTGTGAAAATGCTTGGGCCATCCATCCTACATACTATCATAGTTACACTTTCACGTCACAAACAATGAACTGATTTGACTGGGAATGGAGATAACGCATAGGCATATTTGTCTACCAATTCTTTAAATTCTACCTAATTCTAGCTATAGCTAGCTAAACCACATTGCGGCTCAATCTTTCATTGGTTTACTATATTTATTAAGAGTAGAATAAGTTTACTTCTATGATTCAAAATACGAATCAATTGATGACGCCACACGACTTTTGCTGGGTAATTTTTTTAACGCAGTTATATTTCCTGACTAATTATTTATTTGTAGATATTAAATCAATTGCATTTTGATTTGTGATTGCAGCGTGCGTATTAGCTTCAAATTAATCACACTCAACTGGGAACCGTATTCATCATGACGTCATATTCCACATCGTTCCGTATTTAAAGACGTGTTTCGAACGAGGAGAGATCAATCTTACGGGCATTAGGCGACGCGTTGAACTGACATCAATGACACTTGATCCGAATCTTTGGAAAGAGGTGAACATAAATATATTCACATGTATACGAAGCTCATTATTTTGTCGATTTCTTAAAAAAAAAGATTAAAAATATCTTTTATCCTTTTTCCCGCGACCTCGTCTGTCCTTCAATTACGCATGAAATACATATCAAAATTGTATCCATGATCAAGTTATAACTTTGGCATAAATCGATTGCATTTCGATATGTGATTGCAGCGTGCGTATTAGCTTCAAATTAATCACACTCAACTGGGAACCGTATTCATCATGACGTCATATTCCACATCGTTCCGTATTTAAAGACGTGTCTCGAACGGGGAGAGATCAATCTTACGGGCATTAGGCGACGCGTTGAACTGACATCAATGACACGTGATCCGAAAGTTTCGAAAGAGGTGAAGATAAATACATATATTCACATGTAAACGGAGCTCAGTATTTTGTCGATTTTTAAAAACAACAAAAATTAAAAATATCTTTTATCCTTTTTCCCGCGACTTAGTCTGTCCTTCAATTACGCATGAAATACATATCAAAATTGTATCCATGATCAAGTTATAACTTTGACATAAATCGATTGCATTTCGATATGTGATTGCAGCGTGCGTATTAGCTTCAAATTAATCACACTCAACTGAGAACCGTATTCATCATATGACGTCATATTCCACATCGTTCCGTATTTAAAGACGTGTCTCGAACGGGGAGAGATCAATCTTACGGGCATTAGGCGACGCGTTGAACTGACATCAATGACACTTGATCCGAATCTTTGGAAAGAGGTGAAGATAAATATATTCACATGTAGACGAAGCTCATTATTTTGTCGATTTCTTAAAAAAAGATTAAATTAAAAATATCTTTAATCCTTTTTCCCGCGACTTCGTCTGTCCTTCAATTACGCATGAACTACATATCAAAATTGTTTCCATGATAAAGTTATAACTTTGACATAAATCGATTGCATTTCAATATGTGATTGCAGCGTGCGTATTAGCTGCAAATTAATCACACTCAACTGAGAACCGTATTCATCATATGACGTCATATTCCGCATCGTTCCGTATTTAAAGACGTGTCTCGAACGGGGAGAGATCAATCTTACGGGCATTAGGCGACGCGTTGAACTGACATCAATCACACGTGATCCGAATGTTTGCGAAGAGCGAGGGGATATAATATATTCTAATGTATACGCAGCTCAGTGTTTTACCGATTTTCAGGATACCTATTTCACCTGATATAAAACGGTTTCGCTATATTCTCAAACATAAAACGCTGAACTGTAATACGTAAATTCATCTTTACGGGATATGAATTTGACACGGTTACTAGTTTATGCCCGTGGATTGAGATTCTTTTGGAGTCCCGCGGGAACTCTCTTATTTTCCGAGATAGAAATAGCCTATGTGCTATTTCAGTCTATAATCTAACTCTGTGCCTTTCAGCCAAATTAGTTTAGTCGTTGCAACGTGATTCAGTAACGAACATCCATACATCCAAACTTTCGTATTTATAACATTAAATAGGATAATAATATTAATAATAGGATTAATAGGATAATAGGATTCCAAGACAAGAAAATATATTAGAAGTAGACATAGGTGAAGCTTATCTCTAAAAAAATTTTTTTTCCAGCTTTCTTAATCTAGCACTAGGGGGTGATTCAGACCTGTTCGATAACATACCGTGTCGATACAATTAGATATCGATCTCGTATAAAAAAAAATTGTCGTGTGATTCAGAGCGTTTGGTTTGAGGATACGATTCGGTATCGACTACGTTATCGACATCGACAAGATACATTCGATTACAGGAGCATTGACGAATTGAAAATATATGTTATCGTACGGTAACAAACCGAATCGATCGATAAATAAGTTATCGGAAGGGTCTGAATCGGGGGGCAGGTTCGGAATGCCGTTCCAACCAACTAATTCTAAAACGGCGAAAAGTTTGTCTTAAATAGTCTGGATAGCGCCAAGTTATTAATAAACTTATGATTCGTGCTCACAACGGGCTTATTACTAATTATAATTAAATTAATCACACTCAACTGGAATTTGTACTTATAAACTTCACACTTGAATACCCAAGAGGTCATCAAACTACCAGTGCCTAGGTATATTGTATATCTGTTTTATTAGTTCGTGTTGCCTTGTTCTACATTTACGTTATTTCGAGGGTCGGCTACTAATTATCCAACTTAAACAATAAAAGGGCGCAAACTAGTTTTGGGCTCTAATTTGAAGCAAATTGTTTGAGCCAACATTCGGGGGTGAAATTTTTTCGGTCTTAATTGCCCCTTTGTGTCTGTAATTATACAAACTTTTATTGTTTTTGGGTCGCTATTGTTTTTGTATGACACTTGCGGTATGGTTTAATTCAGAGAAAAACATTATATCCACCGAATATAACGCCTAGAAGCGCAATTGTTGACGCGGTGATACGCCATTTCTAGTGCAGTTCTTTCATTTCACAAGGGCTCGTGGCGCATGGTTGTATGTGTGTCGTATCGGTGTAAGTGTGAGCGAGAGCTTGCTCGCGCCTGACCGCTCCCACCTAGGCTCCAAACAGGCACGCATACTTACGCAATGCACATGTACACGACGTAACCACAAGTAAAGCGCCCGTAACTTCGTGAGATAAACGTACTATAATCCCGTAAAGACCGACTTCGCAGTATCGTCGTTTTAGTACGATGAGCTCGCTGAAAATTGATAAAAAATAACATACTGTGCAGTAATAGTGTCATAATTCATCACAATAACCGTCAAAAACGTAATTATCAGTACCAGAACTAATAAATAATTACATGGCACTCACACATTCATTCAGGTTGTTTTCAGCTTACGTTTAGAGCAGAACATTGTTAGAAACTTCTGTTCTAAGCATTATAGTTCTTTTTTTTTTAATTGAAAATGAAATGAGGAGATGCGTAGGAGGACCAAATTAAAATTTGTTGTAATACGAATACGATCAATAGAATTAAATTTTATAGTAACCCTACAGCTTCACGAGTCGATGAGCTATGTCAGTCACTTTGGCACTCCTACGGATCTCTTCATTCCAGATTCCACATTTCTACTACTTCTCTATTTATATTGAATTTCATAAAAAGAACCCTCTAAAAGCTTTTAAGTCAAAAATCAAATACCGCCTTGTTCGGTAGAAGCTCTGATACAAGCCAGGTCGGAAAATATGAAATGCTTAGCTAAAGTAATTTAAAGATAATGGACTTAGTTTGAAAGCAAACATTTTAGAAAGTCCCATTAATACGTGACCTTTAAACAAAAGCTGACTTGTTGCGAACTTTAAAGAACCTTCCACTAGAACTCACCAAGAAGGGTTGCAAATTTGATTAATGAACCCTTTAAGTACCTACCCGTAAATGGAGACGTATGGTAGTATGAATGCGCGGAAATTATCTAATAATATTTTTCTAAAGAAGAAAAGTTTCAAAACTTGATGTATAGTACGTTTATCTCACGAAGTTATGGGCGCTTTACTTGTGGTTACGTCGTGTACATGCACGTTGCGTAAGTGTGAGTGCCTGTCAGGAGCATAAGTGGGAGCGGTCAGGCGCGAGCAAGCTCTCGCTCACACTTATACAGATACGACACACACACAACCATGAGCCACGTACCTTCGTTAATTGAAAGAACTATAATAAGGAAAACTAAGGAAAAACAGAAATCCCAGATAAACAGAAAGTTTACGCGAAGTCACGTGTAAAAACCAGTATTATAATGAACTTAACCAATTCAATGCAAGCAATTAATTGAAGTTAAATAGTTTTAAGTTGTCGTTTGCTCAATCACCAGTTATTGAAACACTGGTCCCCAAAGTTAAATTACATATGTGTATTGGAAAATTAATTTGCTCAAATCCAATGTTTATTCTGTTAAATTAATATTTAGTGGATATAACTTTGGGATATAATGAAATTACAGGTTATTATTATATGATGGTGGTAAGGTTTCAATCCCATCTTAAAACAAGAACATACTAACCACTTGCTCTATGTTCGACTACGGATGACGAGGTCGGGTTTGATCCCGGGTCGAAAAAAACTGAACCTGGTGGGTTTTTCAAAAAATTCTCTGTGCTGGCCCGGAGCTAGGAAGTTTTTTTATGTGTACAGCCCCATGGCTGACATAAAGGTCACCTTTAAAAGTACCATATTAAATAATGACCTAGGAAGTTGGCGATGAGTCCGTTCCGATACGTCACGGTAAACGGAAGAAAGAAAATTATAGCCATTCGCACAGTCATAATACCGGGGAATTTCAAGCAAAAAATTATAAAGCAAATAAAAAATTCAGGTTACACGAAGATAAATAACCCTTTACTTAAGAGATCACAAAGGGTGCGTGGGATGAAGGTACACAGGAAAAACATTAAACAAATCCTCAGCGAGACGTGTGTGTGTGTTTATGTGTATGTGTATCTGTGTGATGTGTCTGTCTGTGGCATCGTTTTGTTTGAAAAGCGAATTATTCGGGAGTGTTATTGGCTGTGTGATGAAAATCGGTCCAAGATGGCCGCCCCCACAAAATGGCGGATTACATATTTTTTCACAACTCCCTCTGGGAATATGGGTATAAAATGAAAGGACTTGACTAGTAAAATATGATTTATTTCAAATCCAAGATGGTTGCCACCACAAAATGACGAATTACATTTTTTTAAAACATTTTTTTTTAAAACACCCCCGTGTTTTAAATTTTCAATTTATACGACTTGTGTCTGTGTACATCCATTAATTTCTACGAGTGCAAGCGGAATGTTCAGTTACATAGATTTCTGGTTTTGTGGATTATAGCAAAAGAATGTAGAAATAAATCGATGTCTTATAGTGCCCCTGCGTATCAAGCTTTACTACTTTGGGATTTGTGTTATGTTAAAAAGATTTATGAACGTTTACCTTTAAAGAGCCTCTTAACTTTTATGCCCCTGATATCGTAAAATAGGAACAAAGGGAATATAACATTGTGATGGAATTACTTTGGTCGTGTAATTGGAAGTCTATATAAGACGGCGGATTTTATAGCCAAAATATAACTAATATGTCAACTAACTTATTGACCGACGATGTCAAGCGAATCCTGTGCGGCGATTGGATACTAGCGGCTTAAGATCGTGTTTTGTGGCGATGCAGGCTAGAGACTAGCAGTGGATTACGACGTAGATAACGATGGCCATCTCAAATTCAATGGAGAATTGCATATCTGTAGGCTCAATAGTTAAATGCCTCATGACTTATTGCGACTTACGGGTATAAGCGGTTGCAGATTCTATTACATACAATTCTATGAGTTTCTCTTGATCCAGTGACTGATCTCTCTCTCTCTCTCTCTCTCTGGCCGAGTTAGATTACCTTCCCAACGGACTATGTGAATGAGGGATTAGAGAACCCAACAAGGACCCAATTGTGTTTGCGCACACGCTTGTGTAATGTATTTTTTCTCCATTGAGTTTGTCAGGAGATTATTGTACCATGACACCAAAGTAATGGTTAGTGAACATCGATGTATATGGATATGCCTGTCCCATATAATTGTGTCTACGTAAGTGTGCTTGAATATTACTTCAATGAACACCGCGCGTTCCACGCGGTCCGCTTTGACGCGAATGTCAACCAATCACGTTCGAGGAGTAGCCACTCCCTATTAACCAGAACAAAAATGGAATGAGGAACATTAGTACTTTTTTTAACCCTTTTAAGTTCTTTTAAGACAAGAGATTCTGTTGTCTTTTTGAGCGCGTTTTTTTCCTCTAGAGGCCTATCCATATACATCGATGCTTGTGACCAATTAATAATCATCATCGACTGTTTTTACAGGCTTTAGGTATACACTTCTACGTGCTTCTAAAATATAATATTATTGGTCTACTTTAAAACCTTTACGTCACGTATTGCTGAAAATATACGAGTGCCTGTTATTAAGTATTTATTTAGAGTTAATACAATATTAAAAAGGGTTTTACAGTTCTAATATAATCCTGACACGTTCGCTCGGCGTAGAGCCTTATAGTCGTAGAGCCCACAGAATGTTAACTTGATGATAATAATTGATAACTCTCGTAGTTAGTTTTAAGTTTTCCTTGATTAAAATTATCATCATTATTTCGCTATACTTGGTATACTTGTAAAATAAAAGAATTCTTTGTATAAACCTAATTACGCTAAAAGTTATCCTTCTGTATTACTGTTCTAGTTTGTCATGGTATTTATTGCTAGGATCAAAATAAAAAAATTTCATAAAAACATATACAACAAATAGCAACAGAGAGTTTAATTGTTCTTCGCGTAATTTTATTTAATTCCGGTAGATAGCGTAACATGTGAAAGATATAAGATATAATAATTCTAGCACATACCCTCAAAAAACGTGCCCTGAAGTCGCGAGAGCATTTATTTATCTTTTTTTTATTATGAGATAGGTTGCGCTAGACGATAATCAATGGTGGAAAACATTGATGAGGTCTAGGTTGGAGCGTGCTTGCCTAGAAAATGCCTATCCACTCTTGTCTTAAAGGTACTCGGATTATACGTGGCCGGAAACACAGAAGCTGGAAGTGCGTTCCATACCTTAGTCGTTCGTTTCAGAAACGTTGAACTGAAGCGTTTCGTACGAGTAGCTTGAATTTTTATTTATTTATCTCGGACACATTTCGAGCGTGGTTGTAAATCTTGCTGGCATAGGAAGTCAATGGAGGTGAAGTTATCAAGCAATGGGATCTCGGACTATTACCATTATGGTAAATGGTCGGACTTACGTTCGAGTTCCATAAAGGTGTAACTGGAACCTTTCGGGCCGGTCTAATCGCTTGCGGTTATCGAGGGCGGAATGCTGTAAATCCCACCTTTGCTCCAGAAAAGCCTTCCTAAATCCCCACTTATTTTTGCTGTATTAACCATAAATTTGGCGTATTTATCATAAACTGGTTTTCTTATCTGTTTGTGAGAAGTGGCTATATATTATACCTACTAGTAGGGCGCGTGGGTGCGCGGCTCGCTAAAGCGAACCGCGTGTTTTCTGTTCACCAAGTAGACCTTCGGGTCCTGATCATCTTTTTCCAAGAAACCACTCTTCCATCTTTTATAGTCTCTGAGATAGACAGCGACGAAATTCGTATTACCGCCATCTTGAATCCGCCATTTTGATTTTTTTTCAGGTCCCTGCCGCGCTCCTCATCCGTCTCCGAAATCCTCAACCATCAGCTCTCTCCCTATTTTTCTCCAAATGAATTTTTGTCCTCTATACAAAACCATTAGAAATTTTGAAAAGGAACCGTATCAAAGTCTTGCATATATTTTATATGGAAAAAAATATCTTGTTATTTGATCAAGTGGCCATGAAGTCTAAGCTAAAATCTATAGACCTCTCAGACTCAAGAGAGAATTAAAACGAGACAGATTTATGTCTCTGTTTAACCTCTATCTTAAGTCAGAGTTGAGTCAGAGATCTATAGATCTCAGCTGGCCTTAATTAATGTGACTTTTCCGGGCATCGGTTAGTCATTACGGTTGTTATATGTAATATTAAAACAAGCATTAAATTAATGCATTTCCATTTAAGTATTATTTTAATTCGCTTCACATTCGTTAAGCGAAATGTATGATAATAATAATGTATCTCGTGGCTCATCGAGCTGAATTTTTCGGAATCTCGCATTTCGTGAACAGGAAACCCGTGATTTTGCCATTTCTTTTTATTCTTTTCTCTCTAGCGATAAGCGTTTGTCTCATATAGGAGGGAGAAGATATTTAACTTTCACCTTTGCCATGATAGAAATCTAAAAATAAGGTATAACAGAAGAATAAGAGACGAAGAAACTTTTTGTGGAGTTACTAAACTGACTGATAAAAAAGTAAAAAACCTACACGCCAGTACACTTAGCTTTAACAACTGCTTCTGCTTAAGTTTTCATAATGAACTAACATTATTTTCTTTATTTTTATGACAACAAGCCTGTGTGTCGATTCTCTAAAAATGATTGCATTAGCGTAACGACTGCATCAGAAGTCATCTTCTGATTGGCTGGTACCCTGCCACTATTGGTTAAAATGCAGCAAGAACGCGATAAATTTAGCCAATCAGAGGTCATTGCGATCGTTGCACTGATGCAATCATTTTTAGAGAATCGGCACGCTGGTCTCACCTCACGTAAAGTGACGATGTGGTCTAAGATGGTAGCGAGATAGCTTGGAAGGAGCATGGTATGATTACATGAGTTACACTTCGCGGGTTTGCGAGAATATCGACGTAACTCAAAATTCCATCAAACTGAACTAATTATGCCAAGCGCTCATAAATATTTGATATTTTGTAGTGAATAGAAATTACAAGACCGACATCAGTAAAGTCAAATCCTAATAATATACTTTTTGAAGTATGCATAAAAACATTAATCAAGAAATTTCAAAACGCCATTCTCTAAAATCATTAATTTTTTTAGTTCCGTCACTGTTCTCGCAAACCAGTGACTTGTTTCATTTAGCCAGAGCAATACATCTTCTCTTCACCGAGTAGCTCGATGCTCCCTAGCTTTTTCCAGCCTGCTGCAGGGCTCAGTGTTTTAAACTGACCTAGATTTGACATGTTTTTAGTTTTCACACTGAACGTTATCTGACCTCAGAAGCACAGTTTAAATCTACGATTCGAAATGCTATTTTTTTTTTGCTGAATATTTTTTTATGAAGATTGATCGAAAATCATATTTGCACCTACAGAATAGTCGATAATACGAGTAACCTTTATCGTTATATTGTATGGAATTTAATAATGTTAAGTCTTTTATAGAATTTGTGACTCCTGCTTCGCAAATATTAAAACTTAGCTTGTATTATTTAGCTTGGATTGTAAAAAAGCTTTAAAAAATATTTGGCATTTTACAGCAATTTTCTAATAT
This sequence comes from Hipparchia semele, assembly GCA_933228805.2. Classification (NCBI taxonomy): domain Eukaryota; kingdom Metazoa; phylum Arthropoda; class Insecta; order Lepidoptera; family Nymphalidae; genus Hipparchia; species Hipparchia semele. The sequence goes on along the minus strand of OW121727.1, from coordinate 11,102,433 downwards.
TTAAACTGTAAAACTTAAAATACCAAAAGATAATTCTACTAAACCTGGCTATACTTCTTAAAATGTATCGTAGAAAGACCAAGCATTTCTAAATTAAAATGTCATTTAATTCCAAACAGTTACCTTTAAAAACCTGGGTGGATAATCCAGGATAGAAACAGAACCCTTTTGTCTCATAAAATGCGTTATCCTCCAAGATTTATTGGGAGGGTACAGAGTTCAAGGCAAGCATTAATCACGGAAAAAGAAAGATCCAATTTCAGGAGCGCAAAATTTTAATTTTGATTCGAATTATTTTATGTAGGTAGGGATGTCGCAAGTTTCTACTATTGTTTATAGCTTTGTTGATACCATTGGCATAGGAGAAGAAGTAGATATCTTTGAAATAACTTGTACATATCATACACATATAGATACGAAATCTAGGGCATAGGTTACGACAGGCTTAAAAGACGTTATCTCCTTAATTGACAACATACGCTGAAATTACTATTATACGAATTAATAAACATGAAGTTGTGGTACAAAATTGAATACTGTATATAATAGATATACACACAATAGATACGTATCAAGAATTCAAGAAAGAATATCTGGAGTTACCCAGGGAAACATTCTGAGACATCTACAAATTCAAATTCAAATTCAAATTCAAATTCATTTATTGCATATCTGGGTTTACATTAGGTCTTATATATTGGTTAGTTAGTACATCCAAATGCCTTTAAAGGCGTGCAATATATGTCAGTTTAAAAAATATAATTATTATTCGTATTTACTTCTTTATGCACATTCATTAATAATATTTAATAATAATTCAGTCATCAATTCAATAATAATCATTTCCTAGCATATAATATAAATTAGTCAATAATAATAAATCAATAATAATAAATCAAAGTCAAATTATAAATCAAAACATTCACTAAAAAACAAGATAATTAGATCAAATATTCTCCAATTGTATAATAGCATTTGTTTATAAGATAAGATTTTAATTTATTTTTGAAATTGAAAATATCATCAATTTTATAAAGATCGGCTGGTAGTTTGTTATATAGTTTCGGCAGCATAACATATGCACTATTACCGAACTTTACAGTTCTTGATGGAGGTATTTTTAGTTTATGCCGGTGTCTCATACTATTTATATTACTATAAAGATTAATATTTTTTTGGCGAATACCAACGATTCATATATATACAGACTGGGCAAAGTTAAGATTCTCAATTCTTTAAAGTACGGCTGGCAACTATCAGTTTGCTTTAGGCCACATATCGACCTAATGCACCTTTTCTGAGCTCTAAACACACGATCTCGCTCTACAGAGTTACCCCAAAATATTATTCCATACCTTAATATAGAGCCAACTGCTACTGTTTGTAACTACTGTTTGTACTCTATATCAATGACTTGACTACCTTCAATGATACAATTCTCTTAGCTGAATATATTACCGTACTAAAAACTATCACTCATCGACTACTTAACGACCTCTCTGGCGCAGTGGTGAGCACTGTGGTGCTATAACTCGGAGGTCTCGGGTTCGATGCCCGGCGGGGGCAATTTGGGAATTTATGATTTCTGAATTGTCTCTGTTGTAATCAATGAGATCCCGCGGGATTTTTAAAAAACTAAATCCAAGCGAGTAAATCGTGGGCATCAACATTTGAATGTATGAGTTAAAGTCAAATAACTGGTGACCCTGTGTAGTAATTCCGCAGCAACAATTATTATTTTCGTGGTGGTGCGAGGCGCTGACGTGGCGGAGACAGGTGCCGCCCGGCGCCGTTTGTTTTATTGCGCGTGCCCATTGTTAGAGCGAATGTTTAATTTACACGCCATTTAATAATTTTCAGCTTTTTGTATATTTTTCCTTTTAGATAGGGTTCACCTACGGTTTCGTCCGTAAAAAGTTAAATCAACTTACTCATATAAACATAGATTTATAAAAAGACTTGTCCTGACTGACTGACTGACTGATTGATTTATCAATGCACAGCTTAAACCACTGAAGTTAGAAACTTAAAATTTTGGTAATAGTCCACCAAGCAAGGATTTATTGAAATTTCATCCCCAAGGGAGTTAAATATCTGATGGGTGAAAATCTAGTGGGTGAAACTTTGTACGAACGTCAGCCATTTTTAAACTTGCTCCGTTGCTGCGTAAATGAAGGATAAATCAACAAACAAACACACTTGTAATATCAATAAGGATTACGCTAGTGAATTCAATTAATATTTACATTCAACACAGTGCTAGTGAAACGAATTTATCTAATGTATTCCCAATAAACACGGTGTTAGTTGTTAGTTCAATACCTTCATGATTGTATAACAGCCGCGTCAAATTATAATGTTCAATTTACGCCCGTGGTTAACTGGAAACTTCTGATATTGACGTCTACTGATTAGCTGGTTATAGTTCGAGAGCACGTAGGAAATATTGAGGAAGTGCTTGAAAATGGGTTTAATTTGACGCAGTTACGCAATAATGATTTAACCCACAAACCTTTGTCAAATTAAATACATCCATAACGTAAAAGAATAAAGTTTTAAGTTGTGTGGGTTGAATCATTATTGTGTAACTGCGTCCATTTATTCTACGTCATTTGTTTATAACGTAGAACAAATGGTGCTTTCCAGCCACCTCTGGAACCCACCACGGGTTCGATTTGAGAAATTCGAAAAGTAAAAGCAAAATAAAAATAACTATTTATTCCGAAGGTAGGCTTGCATGGTAATACTATTGCAATCATTATCATTTCATATTGAATGTCTTTTGAATATGTTTTGCGTACAATATAAATATTAAATACAACTAAAAATAAATTATTACTGTCTCGTTTTACAAATTTTAATTCTATGGTCACAAAAAATTATATTTTATTTGCGTATAAAAAACTTAATTATACAAACTGCTTCAGCATGAAAAAAAGCTTCTGCCTGAAAGAAGAATAAGCCTGTCATATAAACATGTCATATAAACTTAGAACATTTATATTCTAAGGAGGTCGTGTATTACAACCAAGTACTCCTAATTAAGATTGTACTTTGGAGCGATTGAAAAAACGTCACCAAATGAAAATCAAAAATATGATCGATTTAAAGTGCTTTGAAGAAGTACTCCCTCAAAATTTACTATAAGCTCTCGGGCCATAGTTGTAGGCGGTAAAGGGGTTGCGGTGTACAATGAGACTTGATAATAATACTTGTCTTGGCGTTGATTGTATCGTAAACACTTTATTAGAGAAGACATATCCTAATTGGAACGTTTAACAAATATATACCTACACTAGAGGGCGCCTGCCACTTTGTCCGCATGGAATTAGGTTTTGGAATGGAATTTTCAAAATCTGTGACACACGTACCTACTTCTTTATTTTTAATCAAAAGGCAAAATACTGATTTTCATATGTATAACTTGAAAAATGATTTTCATTAATTCATTCATCCCCTATTTGTCCCGTATGGGGATGAGATTTTCAGTATTCACCATACAGTTTTCAGTATTCACCATACAGTTTTCGGTATTCATCATACAATTTTCGGTATTCACCTTACAGTTTTCAGAATGCACCATACAGTTTTCCATATTCACCATACAGTTTTCAGTATTCAACATACAGTTTTCGGTATTCACCAAACCTATGCTTGCTGTTTAAATCATGAAGCCTATTCTAATCCACAAGCTTTTCGCTTATTAGGAGGGGAGAGAAGAATATAAGGCAATTTCAATTTGGCTAATAGAATAGAATAATAGAATAGAAATATTTTTTATTCAAATAAACTTTTACAAGTGCTTTTGAATCGTCGATGAATTTACCACTGGTTCGGAATGCCCTTCCTTCCGAGGTGAGCCAGCAATACACTCGGCGGTTGCTATTTTCAAATTTTTTTTTTTACTATAGGTAACAAAACTATGCTATGTATACAGTGTTTCCACAATGAAGTTTCAAAAATGCATACCTACATACAATCCAGTACATGTTAAGACGGGCAGATAGAAAGTAGACCCATTCCCGTTGGTGGCACAATATTAAAAAAAATGGCACTTAGGTGGACATCTGGTGGTAGAGCATGCATGTTGTATTTATTCAGTGAAGAGGTCTAACCCCCTATCGCGGCTAAATCTTAAGTGCAACAAAACCTAGCCTAAGTTATTGTAACGGCATATCTGCAATGCAAATAAAGTAGGAAACCGGGCATGCGATGTGACCTGGCGACGGCGGATCGATACCTGAAGATAGAAAGTTAAACGTTGCATTCTTCTTTAAAAATTCAGAGCCTTTTCTATTCGACGGCGATTCATAGCACGGTGTTGATAAAAATGCAAGTAACCACGAGCGTTTTATTTGATACAGCCGGACTAAGTAATTTTGTTACTGTCATGATTGCAATATGTGGGGATAAAAAATATTGTAGAAAACTGTTAAAAATCACGTAGGAATTCTCCTACTTTTAGAAAATAAATAGTTTCAATATAATTAATAGTTTCTCTAGGGCTTAGCCCAGAAATAGCTTAGGCTGATATTTATAGACATCAATTTCATTCTGCTTAGACTCAAGACAGAGTTAAACCGAGACAGATTTATGTCAGAGCATATTTGTGTCTCGTTTTAACTCTATTTTATGTCCAAGCTAAGTCAGAGTACGCTCTATAGATCTCAGCAATATAGTCTGAGCTTTTCCTGGGCTATTTCTTGAAAATCGGTTAAGCAGCTAGGCTTTCGAAATTGCTCCTAATAATAGGCCCCTAATTGGTCTTAAATTTTTATTGTTTATGCAGAAATCCTAAAATATTTCCGAGATAAAAGAAGCCTAGGCCTATTTGTATAGGTTATCTTGTATTTGTATGCAAAGGTTCCATCAAACTCGATTCAGCTGTTCTGAAGATTAACCTGTACAAACAGATAGACAAAAATTAAAATAAAGTGTGTCTGGGAAAAGCTAGAGTTCAAGAAACCATTTTTGAGCATATTCAAAGTAATTCTGAAACACAGACATTAAATAAAAACAAATCAAATATAATTACTTATGCTTATCAAATATCAGCAGTCTGCCATTATTAAAAGCAGACATTGAGAACGACAAAGTTCCACAGTTGGCACAAGTGCTTGATTGTTAAAACTTTGTCTGTTTACAGTCAGGGGGAGCTGCCATTCACTGTTACCATAAGATAAAAGTTTCAAGTTTCTAACATAGAATATACATTCGTAGGAATTCACGATTATTATATAAAGAAACAACTCCCAACTTAAATAACTTGGTCTTCTAACTTTCAAATTAAAATCATTATAATCATTATAAAACCAAAATAGCTTTACTTGCATGATAGTATCACACTAATAAATAAAAATAATTTCGATAAAAAGAATAATCACTTACCTGATAATTACCAAACTTAATTGTAGGTACTTATTTAGTAAAATGTAACTTTGCCTCACGGGACCTCATGCAATCTTACTTATTATGTAATTCATACTTATAATGTAAGTAGGTATAGTAGTTACTAATATTATAAATGCGTAAGTGTGTTTGTGTGTTGGTTTGTCCTTCAATCACGCTGCAAGAAGCTACGTATCGACGTGATTTGCATGGGTATAGTTGGGGACCTGGAGAGTGACATAGGCTATTTATCCCGGAAAATGAAAGAGTTCCCGCGGGATTTTAAAAACTAAATCCACGCGGACGAAGTCGCGGGCATCAGCTAGTAATAAATAATAAATGAAATGAAATAAATGAAGATGGTGTGACTATAAACATATTGAACAAAATAAACGACATGGTGAATGAGTGTGACATAGTTTGGCAGTTGGCACAAGTCTGTGATTGTTAAAACTTCGTCCGTTAAGAGTTAGGGTTGAACTATTCGTGTGTTAGTATAAGACAAAAGTTTGGAATTTGCCAACTTTGGCCGATCTGTAAGATCGTTGACTTCTATTCGTTTAAATAGTACCTATGTTTACAATGAACAATGTATTTTGCAGGTGTAAAATGTTTTAAACAAGACCGAATGGAAAGACAACAAAAAATAGGTTATAGCAATGTTTTAAGCCACTACGGTGATAGCATTGGCCCCTACGGCTCTTCAAATGTAGGATTGTCTAATGCTTAGATCTATAGAGTGTGCTTTGACTCAACTCAGATTTAAGATAGACGTTAAAACGAGACACAAATATGTTCTGACATAAATCTGTCTCGTTTTAATTCTATCTTGATTCTGAGCTGATTGAGAGTGCGGTCTATAGATTTCGGCCTCAGTCTCTGGTTATTGCTTAAAATGCTTTGATGCAATCCAGATCCCATTGCTATTGAAGATCTACTGGTCGTTTCCTCGCCATAATGTCCTAAACAGCGTAACTCGAACATTCTTCTACCTTGCTACCACTCTAATTATATTTATTATCAGCATGATTAGGCCAATTTATACTAAACCTTTTCTTCTTTCTGAAAATGTACCTTATGACAATTAGGCCAATTTACAATAAACCTTTTCTTCTTCCCAAAAATGTACATTGTACCTAATGAAAATATAGGAACTTTTTTATTTGGCGTGCGGAAATATACAAAAGATACAGATGGTAGGTTATTTACGGAATGGTTCGTTCTTTGAAATATGCACTGGTTTAAACTTGACGTTGTCAGTCAGTCAGTCGGTCACCTTAGGTCATAGGTTTTACATACAAGATAAGAAGACATTTTGTTACCTAAATTTATCGACCCACTAAGTGATTCCCGCGACTTCGTTCGCGTGGATTAAGGTTTTTATTCCCGCGGGAACTCTTATTTCCCGGGATAAAAAGTACCTTATATGCTATTCCAGATTATCTATCTATATCTATCTAGTGCTATATATAGTGCTATCTATCTCTGTGCCAATTTTCAGCCAAATCGGTTCCGTCGTTGCGGCGTGATTGAGTACCAAACATCCATACATCCAAACTTTCCCATTAATAAGATTAAATAGGATAGGATACAAAAAATTTGAATACGAATGAAAATTACCACTCAAATAGATGAAGTTGTCACTCGCAAGGGACATTTGCCCCAAACTTTTGAGCAAATATGCAAATCTGGACGATCCTCCCCACATTAAACACATATTCAACAGAATGACTCGGAAAGTGAAAGCGGCAAAGTTGCACAGTTGGCGCGAGGCGAGGGTGCGATTTTGAAAACTTTGCCTTTTAGAATGGACAGAGATCGGTACCTACCTAGAAGAAAGAGTACACTTGAAAGCTGGGAAGAGATTTTTTTTATTAATAAAAACTAAATCTATATATATAAAATTCAAAGTCCTGACTGACTGACTGACTGACTGACTGACTGACTGACTGAGATATCAACGCACAGCCTAAACTACTGAAGTTAGAAACTTGAAATTTTTACAGTTGGTTCCTTTTATGACGTAGGCGCATACTAAAAAAGGATTATTGGAAATTCCACCCCTAAGGGGTTTAAATAGGGGATGGAAGTTTATATGAAACTCCGTCATTTTTCAAGCTGTTTCCATCAAAGTTGGTATTAGAGCTTTCAGTTAAAAATAAAAAAGTACTTGCGTCACAGTTTTTGAAAATCCTCAATAGCTCAACGGTTAAAGGTGCGGACCCAAAACTGAAAGGTCGCAGGTTCGAATCCCACCCGTTGCACTATTGTCGTACCCACTCCTAGCACAAGCTTTCCGCTTATTTGGAGGGGATAGGAGGATATTAGTCAACTTCAACTTGGCTAATATGCTTTTAAAAAAAACAAAATTCCACCCCAAAATCTAATTCCACGCGGACGAAGTCGGGGGGGCAAAAGCTTTCACATAAAAATAAAATTCTTTTGCGCTAAGAAATAATTTTTGAAAATTCATAAAAGGGGATACAATATAGGTTTTGTAAATCGAACTTAAGTTGAGCGAAGCCGCGGGCAAAAGCTAGTCCTTGAATAAAAAATAAAATGATGCAATCACAAATAAAGCTTATGCATTTTGCCTATTAAGCCTGCGACACACGCCTCATAGAAATTGTTGTGTGTTGGGTAGTCTAGTCAAAATAGGTATTTTAGTAAAAACGAAAGTGTAATCAGAAAAGTAGATTGTTTTTATGATCAAATCCCAAAAAGGGCAACAAGGAAGACTTATGTACAAACATAATAAGCTTTTGAATTACAAATGTACCAAACATCAATCCGCTTACGCTAGGGTTGGCACGTGCTGAATGAACTAGCATGTTATTTTTTGGGTTTTTTTTTTGATTTTATGAAATTATAGTGGTGGTTTTGTTATGTTTGATCTTAGGATATATGAAGAAAGTTTAATATCTAACCATTAATATCCTAAGTACTTTTTTCCTATTATATTTTATTTTGGTATTTTTTATCCTTACTAAATTTTTTATCAAAATCGGCAGACTGAATGAGCAGATGCGTTGTGAGAGTTAGTAACGTTACTAATATTAAAAATACGAAAGTGTGTTTGTTTGTTGGTTTGTCCTTCATTAAAGCCAAAACAAAGCTAGGGATTGACGTGTTTTTTGCTTGATGTAAATGATTGAGGACTTGGAGAGCTGGCCGAGCGTTAACAATTTTGTCTAGTTGTTGTTCTTATTATGGCTTTGAGTATTACTCAAAGTGTTATGGTGATCTCCAGTGAACACACACACACAGACGCCGCATTCTTATTCCTACTACACTAGTATCACAGTACGTTTGTGTGACACTCAGTTCTGTTATTTATTCATGTGGTACTTTCCAAATTGACAGCCCTACAACATACTAACCCAACACTCCAACGAGCCACTAAAACTTTTAAACGCTCGGACACGGTATTCGCTCGCCTGTAATTATGTCGACAGACGTTTATTGCGACGGTGTTCAAGTTACGACCGCTATTAGGTTTGACGTCGTACCCACCTGCTTCTTGCTCTACCATCTTTACCCTGAAGGTAAGAGAAATATTAGTTACCTATGTTGTTATTCATCGCACTATACGCTATGCTTAAATTCATCGCATTATATAATTTCAAGACCAGGATTCGAATCTCAGACTATCATAACTTAACGTAAAAACTGTACAGACAATGATTTTCATATTTAAATATAAACTTTTTGAGTCTTTTGTTTAAAAAAGAATTTGAAATAAAAAACTGAAGGGTAATTCATTTTTGTTTAATTTTTTTATTAGCAATTTATGTGCAATAAATAAAATTTAAAAAATTTACATTTTTTTTTATTATTAATAATTATTAATCTTTATCTGATACATACACAAACGTATTTATATTGATTTTCTGTGCCGTTTCTTGAACAAACATAGTTTTGCATTCAAATAATATTAGTTAGGATACTTACTAATATTATTTGTACCCTACCTACTTAGGTACAATCCTTAGTAATTCTTACTAATATTAGAAGCCGGTAAAGAATACAACTCGGAGTCCGACTTCACATGTTTATTCTTCGAATTTTCTGTACAGAATGACCGCCTCTAATTTGATCTTCTCGCTTTTATAACATTGTTTTGAATGAAGTTCTCTATTAATGAAGTTTCTACCTACATCAAAAATCAACATCAGTAGAAACAATATTCTTAGGAGTCAGAAGTGGAAAAGGATAACAAAAGTCAGGATCTAAGCACATTGAGCTTACTTTCAATTTACTCTCAAATTCACATGACATGACAATCATTCAATAGAGAGGTTACCTCGCATACGACCATTAACAATTTATACTTTAGACCAGTTGTAGGAACTAAGTGATATGAAACAGTCTTACTCCAAGCAGTGACGGTCCCGATGAGGTGCTCAGTCGACGAGTGAACTAGGAATGCCTTGTGCACCGCTGTGTACTCGCTTTTATTCGTATAAGTCCACTCAGATACCGACATCATTGTGGGTAGTATGACTCAAATAGAGAATTCATTAGAAACTTTGCCAAGACGGCCTCTCCTGACCATGCGACGTCCTCGGCCGCACCTTCATTTAGCGCTTTCATAGGAAGCGTCTTCGTTGAGAGCAACAGTTGGAGCAGAGGCAGACGAAGGACCTGCGCTTGCATTGTCATCATTATTGTCGGAATAGTGATGTGTCTGCACGGGTCCTCATGACGCGTGCTCAGTGCAACGCATAGGTGGTGGACCACCTCAGCTGCTCATTTTCTCGCATGCAAAAACATGCACATATACACCTTTGAGCATCTGTGAACATAAAAACATTAAAACGTCCCATTTGCTTTCAAGGAAAGCAGCCGGACTCTCGGGAGAACAATCAAAAGTTTACGAGTTCCATCTGTTCTAAGAGCTATAGAGCGCATAGGCGCTCTACGAGCTCTATTTAAATAAGAACTCCAACCAAATAACAATTCTAGCAAAATATCAAAACCAAAAACTCAAAGCTTACGAACACTTTTTTTTTTAAAGTGTTACCAAAACAAGCTATTGTTCTCTTTTTTAGTTCAGTGTAGTACGTATCGGTCAGGTCAGTAGTTCTATTCCATAGGCAACTCAATTTAACCGTATGGTTCAGGGAACCAGAAGAGTACTATTCAAGTAATAATAAACAAGTTAGGTCTGTCTACGAAATACTTTACATCACTTATCACGTAATCGTGGCTGTAAACCAAGACCTCAAAAATTAACAAAACTCTTTAACGTCGGTCAGTCAACTTTGCTTAGTCAAAACATCGATCAAGTAATTGCTCGGTCTAACCTGACATTAACCCATGATTCAATTAAGAAAATCACTTTTCCTCAAAAATTTCAATATTACCGGGAATCTTGTTACGTATGTAGTCACAAATAAGAAATCATCACTAATTTATTGACAGCAACAGCTTTACTTAACTACCGGGTAGGTTGAAACATTATTCACGAGCTAAAGAATTAACTGAGACAAATGAACTACGACCGGTACATATTTATGTGACAACTTTTCTATTTAACAAATAAGTAACACCGGCAAATAAAACGAAGTACGTGCCCGTACATTTAAGTTTTATCAACAATCTAAAGGTCAGAATACCATCGAAGGTACTCAAACGTAACAAAAGGTTGTTTTTATCTGTTACCGCGTAAGGACTATCAAAACTGATTCTATCCAACAACTGAAAATATTAGCAAAATTGATTCAAATACTATCGGTTGATATACGAGATGAACACGAGCCACTTGACCAATTTTGTTTTGCTTCATGACTAATTATTTCACAAATTTAATTTCTACCTTCATTTGCACAACGTAATATTTATCACGCAAAGTTATTGCAAAACAACCTTTGATAAACAGGCTCTGCTATCTATACTCGGAATACCGACACTTTACTTTATTTGTTAACCCGTTTTCTTAACTGCTCAATTTACGATTCAAAATAAACAACTCGCTCAAATCGAAACATTATTACCGATCTATTGAAAAGATAAGCACAATCCACATTATCAGATTTTTACTTGAAGACAGTAACTACACTACACACGTAACACGTACACGATAGTACACACGTCTCGAATGTAATTTTCTACCTTCGTTACGCAAATATAATTTTTGCAACACGATCTTTAGTAAACAAACTCTGTAATCTATACTTCGATTACCCACACTATATTTTATGAGTCTACCCGGTTTGATGATTGCTTATTCCACGATAAACTCAAATCATAATGCACAGTCATAATGCATCACACATATACGAATTTCAATGATCATAAACGGGCATTTAAACTCTGGATCTAACTTCATTTTAATATGAAAACTTCTAATTTACATTAGCTTAAATAAATTGGCTTGCAATCAAAGAAGGAATTCACTCTCAACATAAACAAACCAAGGTTCAACATTGACTTACGCAATGGCACATCTCATTTTTTCTCCAATGGAAACAAAGATAACTCAATCTAATTGTCTCTTCCAAAGATCATTGAACAAAAATGATAAACAAGAAATCTTACAAAGAATCATTGCACTGACATTCATCAACTGTTGACTTTATAAATGTCGCAATAGCTGTATCATCCTAATTCTTTTAAGGGCATCTACACACTGAATTGCCATGGCATCGGTCATCCTCACAGGATCGCCCTGATCCATGCATCCACGTATGCAATCGCTACTATTCACACACACCACCTGGTTTCCACGAAACCACAAGACACAGGAATCTCAATTTCTTATTTAACTTAACTTTGCTCAAAAGTCAACAATTATTTTTTTTAGAATGAGGTTTCTAGATAACGAAACTAATTTGGGCATAAAATTCTTTATCTCGTTCATGTGGGTATGAGATTAGCTTGATTTCACTTAAACCGTCAAAAATATATTGGAAACGTCTTACCGACATGTAGTTTTAGCACGATGATGTCACACCATGCCTCATTGCAGAGACATTCAACGCGCACACGCGCTCATCGTTCACATGCGACCTACGAGTCGTCTCAAACTTAGCTCGTGCATTAATTGTTTAGCTTCAGACCACCAGGCTCGGGCAACGATCTCAGTAAAGCTACAGACCACCGGACTCGGGCAACGGTCACAGTACAGCTTCAGACCACCAGACTCGGGCAACAGTCACAGTAAAGCTTCAGACCACCAGACTCGGGCAACGGTCACAGTACAGCTTCAGACCACCAGACTCGGGCAACAGTCACAGTAAAGCTTCAGACCACTAGACTCGGGCAACGGTCACAGTACAGCTTCAGACCACCAGACTCGGGCAACAGTCACTGTACCATTCCAATCAGTCACTGTTGAACTTCCCTTGAGGGGCAAAGTATTACCGTGATTTGTTTAGTCATAGCACAAGAATAGGTAAAAGGAAAATAAATAGATGTTGTATGTCAGTCAGTAGTTAGAACAATGAGGGCTTTTGGGGCCTATGATTAACAAAATCACGACTTTCATCTTTACCAAAACAAAGTAGTCAACAAGCTGAACTTACATTCGAAGAAAGCAGCACCCGCGTCCGGGCACCACTATCCGCCAAGGCTTCGACAAAAAACGCGAAACCAGGCACCGTGGCAGATATCAACTCAGCACACACACAGTACCGAAATCACTGTTGTTTGGCACACGCACTTGCACAGAATACCGCCACGTATTTTTTTTTTTTGTCAACAATCTGCAAACTATTTCACAAATTAGCACAAATTCGTTTATCTAGACGCGTTTAACAAGAACATTGTATTTCTGCTCAATATCCAAACTGAATATATCAAACAGGGAAACTAAACACAATCTCCCAAAATCACAGATAGAAATCGAACAGTAAAAGATAAATACCGTCACGTATTTTTGTTCGACGCAGCGCACACTCGTTTATCTAAACAAGTTACAGACAAGTTTAACATGAACCTTGTATTCTTACTCAATGTCCAAAAGACATCAACAAATTAAACATCAGAAAGGGAAACAAAACACGATCTCCCAAAATCACAGATGGGAATCGAACAGTAAGAAGTATTCCCTTGAACGTGAAGATCGTCGGCATGGTATTTTTTAACGAAAACTAACGGCTGTATGTGAGGTTATCAAGGCTAATAGTGAGCACAGGCCTATCCCACTTCTGATCTTAGGAGTCAGAAGTGGAAAAGGATAACAAAAGTCAGGATCTAAGCACATTGAGCTTACTTTCAATTTACTCTCAAATTCACATGACATGACAATCATTCAATAGAGAGGTTACCTCGCATACGACCATTAACAATTTATACTTTAGACCAGTTGTAGGAACTAAGTGATATGAAACAGTCTTACTCCAAGCAGTGACGGTCCCGATGAGGTGCTCAGTCGACGAGTGAACTAGGAATGCCTTGTGCACCGCTGTGTACTCGCTTTTATTCGTATAAGTCCACTCAGATACCGACATCATTGTGGGTAGTATGACTCAAATAGAGAATTCATTAGAAACTTTGCCAAGAATATCTTAATTATTATTCTAAGAAACAAAAATGTGTATCACAACCCTAATAAATAATATTAGCAATTTTAATGCTTAATTATCATTAAATTAAAGCTACATACATTTTATGGATACATATTGTGCATTTGATTGAATGAATAAGTATTGATACCTTATAATTCATTCAATCAAATGTTTTCTCAATATTACAATACGTGAACTCAGTCAATTTTATCTGTATTAGTGTACAATCTCTAAATCGCTCACAATTATTCACATAATTTCTAACATTCGGCCTTCCTGACATACAAGTTTGTCCTCAAACTTTTAATTACATAATAATAAAAAAATTATCAATAACATAATGTCAATAGGTATGCAAACCAGCTTGAAAATTTGTTACAATATACAAATACTAGTTTTTGTTACATTCAAAAAGAAAAACCAAGCAGTTACGATTTTACAGACATTTAAAATTCTCATTTGACAATGCTCCGCTCACTCGTATATAGACGACACTCGCTAGCGCTCATTTCAAAATTCCATATTTCAAAAACTACATTTTATTTTTACAATACAGACCTAAAAGTTTCTAACTTTCTCCCTAAATCAATTCATATTATTTTATTACTAAATCTGATTCGCAATTATATAATTTACATACTTATCTTAATAATATTTATTGCACGTTATTATTTATTATTTTTATTATTATTTATTTCAAATTATTCAATCATGCATTTACATCTTAATATATTTATTTCACTTTTTTTTTTTTTTTTAATATCTTAATAATATTTATTTCACTTTCATTTCACGCCTGGAACTTTCTCCAGGACCTTCTTATTTTTTTTTTTTTTTTTTTTTTATTATTTCATGCCTGGATTTTTTTCCAGGACTTTTTTTTTTTTTTTTTTTCATTTGTTAATATAATGCCTGGACTTTTCTTCAGGACTTACATATTTTTTTTTTTATTTTTTTTTTGTTTTATTTTTTTCGTAATGTTATTAATGTTGATATAATATAACGCTTCACCTGTCCATTGGATCTAGCCGGAACTAGGTGAAGTGTTGCACAACTTTTCATATTTCTTAGATCTGAATGTGAATGTGATGTTTGGAGATTATTTTCTTGGCAATGAAAATGAATAGAAACTACTGGTAAATGTACTAACGATCGCTGTTTATTTTAAACTACCAACAAATGCTAAAAGTGGTCTATATGTATTGCGGAAAAAGAAATATTCGTTTTAGCGATAAATATAAATTTCTTTATTTTATTATTATTATTATTATTATTGAACTCTGAGTTTACTTGAGTAAATTTGCATATGTCCGTCCGTCTATCCGTCCGTCCGTCTGTCAGAGCCCTATAACTTCTGAGTTACTGAACGTATTTACTTCATTATATGTAAACTGATGGCCTTCAGCCGAATATTGCATAAAAAGAAAATAAAAAAAACTTTACTTCAGGCGCTTTCAAAGTGGAGATTTTAATTTGAGCCATATATCAAGAACCACTGAATATTAGAACTTGAAACCCGGTCGCAAATTCAGTTATATCCCGTAGTTGAACAACAAATACCAAAACCAGACAAATATTATAAAGAAATGAAATCATTTAACTTTTAATGCTTATAGATTCTATAGCTTCACAATAATGCTAATAGATGGTTCTGTATTTGCCATCGAGAAAACAGAATTATGGGATACCACGAGGTCCCAGTTCGGGGCGAACCACTAGTTATTTATTTATTGTTTTTATTCACCGAATATTTCTTGCAATTCATGTTCTTTAACATTATCCAGATTTTTATGTTTAAGTTTTATAATTACTACCCAACAAAACTTCCCGAATGAAATATAAATAGTTTAGTATCGGTTTTTGTGACACTGTATGGTTATAATATTACAGTGTAATTTTTTTAAAATGTATTTTGTATTTAAATAAATAATCGGTGTAAACAACGACAAAGTTTGGAGTGGAGTATTGAACTGACCCAGGAGTCGGGTTCCTACCGAGAGCTGCCCATGTTTTACTTGTTTATTTGGACTATATTGGTAAAATGTATCTTTCTTCCTAAAGGTGCCTTAAGAGCTTTACAATCAGTTACAATATTGTAAAGGATAGGCCTATTAAATAAATAAGAAATCTAAATCTAATGATTCAATTACAGCTGAAGTTTCAAAATCACAAGCCTGCAATAATTTTTGGTCATCTGGCATAGTTTTTAGACTACAATAAATTAAGTTTTAGGGAGATATTATTCGATATTTAGGTATGTTCATGGTTATTTATAGTATAATAGGCCAAAATAAGTCGTTCAATCAATCGAGTTTTAGAGTCAAACCATTTTATATTTCACTATCACCACCTTCCAATATATATATGACATTTTGTTAGATTAATAAGTAGTTCTGCTACCAAATGAATACCCAGAAATATTTTGTGAAGGTCTATAGATCATTTAACTTCCTGCACCTTAGTTGCACAAGAAAAGTTACGTAGGTAATTAAAGCTTCTACTTTAGCTTGGCCTTCATCTCATATCTTCATTACTAATCTCAAAGTATAAGTAATCGATATTAGATCTAGAAAAGTTATTTTTCCGAATCAAGGAGAGATTTCTTAAAAGACACTACTTTAAAATACTGGGAATGCTTTTATTCTGCGGTATTGATTAGTTTTGCTGAGGATATAATATTTATCTATTTTTAAATTCTAGATTAACTGATGATGTAGCTAAGCCCTATGTAATTCAAACTTTACCATTATTATCTCTTCATATACCTTCTACATACCAATATTAAATGCCTAAATAGCAGTGATTACAACTTGGGACAAACCAATTTTTGCTTTAAAACACCTCGAGTATGAAAAGGAATAAGCTGTTTAGTAGATTTGATATTATTACAAAATTATAATTTTACAGAATAATGAGGTACCTAATTTTATGATTACACTGCGTGACACGGTTTCGGTACCCGAAAAACTGACTGCTATTTTAATTTTCTATTAGTTATAGTATGTAGACAGTGGATATCTTTTGTTTCTATCACGTCTAGTTTTTGAGGCATACACTGATAACTTTTTTTTTCATACCCTCATTTTTTCCATATAAGTTAACTTTACCTTTATTGACAAAATAAGTTCATTTCATATTGGTATCTTTATAATTAACTGATTGTGAGTGTAATCATATGATTTTTAAAATAAATACTGAAAAAGGTAGTCACCGCCAGCGCAGAAATTAAACAAACAAGTATTGGTAGGTGCGTGGTTACGTCACATTCATAAGTTTCAAGAAAAATTAAAATCTGAAAAAGTATGAAGAATTTTTGATGGAAATGGATAAAAACGCGGATATTTAAAGTTTATTTCTTCGAAATTAAGTTACGCAATGTTAAAAATAGGGGCACAAATACATCGATTAACGAAAAACCAACTTTACGATTAAAAACCAAATGACAAAGATTTATGTACATGAACATCATTAAAGCTGTGATAGAAGGTTGTTTAGTTACTCTCAAAACTGAAAACGTGAAACTCTTGGTGAACTATTTGTTAAATACATATAAAAAGAATGGTTGCTGGATGACATTAAAAATTCATTTTCTCCATATCCATTTCTCTTTTTATTCCTTTAAATCTTGAATTTGTGTGTGATGAATCAATGGAGCGGCTTACCCAGGATGTAAGGAGGCTTAAAGAACGGTTTCACGGTCATAAGGACACAGCTATGTTAGGAGATGACTGACTGACGTTTAAAATACTTCCTAACACAAAACCAAAAGTTAAATATTTTTCATTTTTTGTTTATAATATAATGCTTTTTATCGTCTATTTTATATTTTAATGTGTGCAAATATATCAAGAATAAATTTTACTCGAATTATTGATGATTTAATAAAAAAGAAATGTGTATATGTATTTAATTTTTAATTTTAGAACTAATAAATTTTTATTACCATGTACCTAAAAAACAAGACGTGACAGAGAAAAACTAAGTATGCATTCTTATTAAGCAACGTGTATGGATAAATAAACAGGGAAAATTGAAACGGGTACTCAATTTTTTTTCGAAATTTGTCGCGCAGTGTTATTATTTGGAAGTTCTATAAAATTTTCACTTATAGAAAAGAATTTTGAACAGGCTTCCTATGCAATAATAAAAGAATCTACCTCTTCTGTTTTTAATTCAAATTTTGTTTACCTAAAATTTGATAAGCTATTCTTTTACGTCTGTAATTATCGATTTTATTATTTGATCGTTTTAGTTGATTAGGATATTTTCTCGAATTAAACTACATCATTCCCTACATCATTTTTTTTTCTTTTATAAGGCTTTATGAGTATTATTTTTCTGATCCAATAGCCATGTTACGTTTTTGTTGGATTTTACGTTGTTTTCTTTTTTTTTTTTTTTTGTTGGATTTTGCTAGATAGAACTCCTTTAGTTAAAATTGTTCAGTTGAGTACATTGACGTCTAATGTGGTGATTTTCTTTACGATTATATTATGTTTAGTAAATTGAAGGTAATTTGTATTGTTTAATGTTTTGTTTACAATTGACAAACCCCCTTTTTTTTGCAATTAATTTTAAATTTAGACGTTTTCCTTTAAATCCATTATAATTTTGTACGTAAAAAAAATAACCTCCTCCTTTTTGGAAGTCGGTTCAAAATAATGTCTGTGGTTCACTGAATTGTATTTCTTCTAAGACTTATTGAATTGTGTTTTCGTCATAATGTAATTTTTGAGATTGATTCATAGTGCTTTTATATCAACATTAATATCATCATTCAACGTACCAGACTTTAATTCTCCCAGCTGCCGGCTGCACCCCCGGCCGCACTCCCGGCCGCGCTCCCGGCCGCGCTCCCGGCCGCGCTCCCGGCCGCGCTCCCGGCCGCGCTCCCGGCCGCGCTCCCGGCCGCGCTCCCGGCCGCGCTCCCGGCTTCACTCCCGGCCGCGCTCCCGGCTTCGCTCCCGGCTTCGCTCCCGGCTTCGCTCCCGGCTTCGCTCCCGGCTTCGCTCCCGGCTTCGCTCCCGGCTTCGCTCCCGGCTTCGCTCCCGGATGCGCTCCCGGATGCGCTCCCGGATGCGCTCCCGGATGCACTCCCGGATGCACTCCCGGCTGCGTCGCCAACTGCACCTCCGGTGTCTTCTCCAGTCACCCTAGTCCCGAAGGCAGTGTTCGGCATTTTCTCTTTTGTCTGTTAATCCATAGCTGAAAAATAAGAAATTTGTGTGACTAAAAAAATCTGAATTTTGAAAATTAATTGAAAAAGCAGGTAGCTTAAAATTTTTTTTTTTTTTTTTTTGGGTGGGTACTCTTATCCTATATGGGTACCACAAATAAAGTTAAATAAAAATATGATATGATTTTATAATATTTTAATGATATATTACACAAATTTTAATTCACTTAGTATTGAAATTGAAATTGAAATATTTGAATACAGTGATGTGTTATGCATTTATTATTTATATATATATTTTTTTTTTATATATTATACATACATACATTCATACATAGAAAATTAAAAAAATTAAAAAAAAAAGAGAGTAAAAAAAAAAATACTTATCTGCGTTCAACGTATCCCGCTTCTGATATTAGAAGCCGGTAAAGAATACAACTCGGAGTCCGACTTCACATGTTTATTCTTCGAATTTTCTGTACAGAATGACCGCCTCTAATTTGATCTTCTCGCTTTTATAACATTGTTTTGAATGAAGTTCTCTATTAATGAAGTTTCTACCTACATCAAAAATCAACATCAGTAGAAACAATATCTTAATTATTATTCTAAGAAACAAAAATGTGTATCACAACCCTAATAAATAATATTAGCAATTTTAATGCTTAATTATCATTAAATTAAAGCTACATACATTTTATGGATACATATTGTGCATTTGATTGAATGAATAAGTATTGATACCTTATAATTCATTCAATCAAATGTTTTCTCAATATTACAATACGTGAACTCAGTCAATTTTATCTGTATTAGTGTACAATCTCTAAATCGCTCACAATTATTCACATAATTTCTAACACTAATATTATAAATGCGAAAGTGTATTTGTTTGTTGGTTTGCCCTTCAATACCGTCGCAACAAAGCATCGGATCGACGGGATTCTTTGCATGAACAGTTAAGGATCGGGAGGGCATCAACAAGTATTTGATAATTTGCTCATTTCGCTTTTAACCATTAGTAAGGAATACAATATTTATGGTTCTAACCTGCATTAGTGTTGTCTTAGTACACGGCAGTATATAAGTTTTCGGAATCTTTTTGAAAGTCACGATTGTTTTAACGCTTTAATTAATATAATGAATGCCCTATCCAGTATCCATCAAGCATCGCTCCGGGGTTAGCGTACAACTTTTCTAATTAAAGAGCACGCGTTAATCTCAATAGCGTCCGTACTTTGTGCTCGCTTTATAATGCGTGACATCATTAACGATGGATCGAGGGGAAGAACCGGCGTTAAATTATTTATTTATACGTTTCTTTTCCAGTGTTAATAAATGTTATATGCAGTGCATTTTAAATATAAACGTGAAAATTCTTTTTACAATACCGACTTCAAACGCCACTACTAAGTATATCAATTGTGCCTATATGAAGAGTTTTCTCCAAGATCCCATCATCAGATTCTGATTCGACGACGATGAAACCACCTGGGAAGTATACCATTTGGAACAAAAAAAGAATTTTCCAATTCGGTCCAGGCGTCTTTGAGTAATCGGGGAACATCAATGATCTTCCAAAAGGTCATTGGGGAACATACATAAAAAAAAAGATTCCGAAGAATTAAGAACCTCCTCCTTTTTTGGAAGTTGGTTGAAAAGAAAACAAATTGTACTTTGAAAATATCACCCTCTGTGATCTCGAGGTGCTTTTATTTATTTTTTGTTTCGCACTCAGTTATCCTGATATGGTGTCAGAGATCTTTAAAATGCGATTTTTGCTTTGAAAAAGTGCCTGCTCACGATTTTCGGGATGAAAAGGGGAGGAAAGTGTTTTTTTTTTTTCATTAAATTATTATGAGATATGCTACTATCCTACTAATCCTACTAATATGGATAAATGGATGAATGGATGGATGTTTGTTATTCAATCACACCGCAACGACTGAACCGCTTTGGCTGTTTGGCACTATCCATAGTACCGCCATTTTGCGTTTCTTTCAAAATAGTGGCCATTCGTAGAACCTGTATAAATCAGTAGCTGGCATCAATATAAACAAGTTTTATTATTAGCAAAATCTTCTAAAACGTCAGGTTTCGGAGATATAAGCTATCAAAGTCATAACTTTGATGGCCTATAGCTCAGAAACCTGAAAGTTTAGCAGATTTTGTTTCATAATACGTATACAACTTGTTTATATTGATGCCAGCTATTGATTTATACACGTTTTATGAGTGGCACCATTTTGAAAAAAAAAATCAAAATGGCGGAATGGTGGATAGGCCAAAATATTCAAATCCTTTTTCATACAATATCTAGAAGCACAGTTGCAGCGCTACTGCGCACATCGTTGTACGCTGCGACTGCGCTTCTAGTTATTGTATGAAAACTTGTAGTGGCACCACTGCAGCGCTTCATTATTCATTCAATAAGCTTCTAATGTGAAGGCGCCCTTAGTGTAAGGCGTAAGCCCATAATACTTTGACAGAGCACTTTGCGTAGTAACTGGTTCAATATTACGGCGATGCTAAAGGCACGTACACATTAAGGCACTTTGATAAACTATATGTACTATACTAAGGGCTTCATGTCAGCCCATTCAAGATTTAAATAAGTCAGCCATTTAAGATAGGAAAATAATATAAATTTTGTTCTTTCTAACCTATCAATCCTATTATCCTATCCTAATAATATTATAAATGCGAAAGTTTGTATGATTGTTACTCAATCGAGTCGCAACGACTGAATCGATTTGGCTGAAATTTGGCACAGAGATCGATTATAGTCCGCAATGGCACATAGGCTGAAAGCTATAGACCGTACTCTCACTCAGCTCAGCCTCAAGACAGAGTTAAAACGAGACAGATTTATGTCAGAGCATATTTGTGTCTCGTTTTAACTCTATCTTAAGTCTGAGCTGAGTCAGAGCACAGTCTATAGATCTCAGCATTACTACTAGGCTATAAAAGCACATCATTGAATCTATGTTAAAGTTTCTTTAAAGTTTCTGTGGTGGTGTCGTGTGGTGCGGGTTGTTACGTTCCCTCAAATATGGTTGAGCGAAGCAATGGCTGGATCATGCGTCATGCTCGTGAACGGGTGCCACCAACGGGAATGGGTCTGCTTTTGCCTGCCTGTGTTAACATGTATTTGTATTGTATTTATTTTTACTTGTATTGTACTCAGGAAAATTCATCGTGGAAGCACTGAATACATAGCATAGTTTCAATAACAATTGTAAATTTTTATTTTTTTGAAAAGAGCAACCGCCGAGTTTCTTGCTGGCTCTTCTCGGCAGGAAAGGCATTCCGAACCAGTGGTAGATTCATTGACGATTCAAAAGTGCTTGTAAAAGTTTATTTGAATAAAAAATATTTCTATTTCTATTTCTATTTCTATGATCTACGAGTCTAGCTCAACTTTCAGTTCTACTTCAAACGGAAAATCCAGTCAAAAATAACTTGGAATGTCAAAGCGACCATTTATTCAAAAGCTACTATGAAGTGCACCTATTCACCCTGAAACAGTATTTATTTTAGCCTCTCTTGCAAGAGGTTTTTAAAAAGCTTCACACAAAAACTAGTTGCGCCTGTACAAAAGCAAAAAAAAATTAGAAAGCCCTTTGGAATAAAACATGCAAATCAAAAGTAGCACTGTGAATGCAGCTTTATGTGCTATTCACGTGAAAAAAGTAATACGGATCGATTTCAAGGAGGGAAGCGTTAAGGAGACAAGGATGCAAATTATGAGACCAGTCGGGCAAAATAAAAACAAAAAGAAAAATCAAATTCATTTACTTATTTGTGAATACAGTATGAGATATTAAAATTCGAAATAGTAAAATGTATTCTACAATAGTGTGGCGAACAAATATAATTCATTATTGAAATTTCATTGAATAAAACAGCACACAATTCATCAAAATTACATTAGGACTAGTTACTTCATAACCACCTACAATCAGATTTAAATTTACTAGGTAATTATAAAACTACAATTTGGCTACCAAACGATCTCTTCTAGGCAACCAATGATGCAAATTGTAAATGAAAATAGCGACATATTACACAAGGTAGGTTTTCTTACTAATATTATAAATGCGAACGTGTATTTGTTTATCATCATCAATCACGCAGCAACAGACCAATGAATCGATTTGATTTTTGCATTGGATTAGTTGAGATCCTAAGGGGCGACATAGGTTATTTTTATTCGGAAAATTAAAGGGCTCCGCGGTTTCTGCGGGATTTTTAAATTACATGACTAAGCCAAACCAAAGGCTTGATAAAATAAATAATTAAAGCAAAGATCTCGATTTGTTCCGTTGTAAAATTATGCCTTTAATTAAGGCTTGCACTAAAATTTATGCAAGAACTATGCATGTGTTACTTATGCAACTAGTCTATATCATCTCATGTACGTGCTACTCGATGCGCGTCAGTCTTCATACGAATTTCCCGTGAAAAGTTTACGTTGTTACGTGTACGTGAACGCGTTTACGAGTATTTAATTAATTAGCTGCGTATGACGAGCGTTCAGGTCCCTCTCAATTAGCGAGTGAGTTAGATTGAAAAGAGCAATTTTGAGGCAGTACCGTGTGTGAAATTAGGTATCGTAATTTTATTTCCTTACATCTAATTTTGGAACCGCTTCTTGAAATTAATTTTGAAAATTTATTAAGTTACTTATGAATTATTTGAACTGACGACGTCCTCTATCCTTATAATTATTATAAACGAAAAGGTGTTTATCTGTTGGTTTTTCCTTCAGTCACGTAGCAACGCAGCAATGGATGGAAGTGATTTGTGTATGGGTAAGTATAGTTAAGGACCTGGAGAGTAGGTAACAGAGGCTAACTTTCACGGAAAAACAAAATGTTTCCTGGAATTAAAAAAATCTCCACGTAAACGAAGTTGCGGGCAAGAACTAGTAAATAATATAACAAAACTTAGGGCAAAACCTACTAAAACTAACTTTCCTATCAAGTAAAGTTATGACGATATCGTAAGTTGAGATTGATAACCCTGAAATACTCCAACAAAAACAGATATAATTCTTTCATTTCACAGAAATGTTTTTATTCATTAACCGACTTCCAAAAAGGAGGAGGTTATCAATTCGGCCGGTATCTTTTTTTTTTTATGTTGTATAAAAGGATATTGTGATTATATAGTAATTGTGATTAGCTATTGCATAGCTTCTATCGCGGGCCTTGAGCGTGGAGACCGAATCCAGAAATTCCGTAACGAAAATAACCTGACACGGGACTCCTCTCACCGCTAGATGGCGTTGATAAAAAATGCTATGCAATAGCTTTACCGCGGCAGTCCCCGAGTGTCACACGTCTTTTTTTATATAATAAACTAGCTTTAACACGCGGCTTCGCTCACGTTAGGTTCGATTTTTTAACCCCCTATTTAACCCTCTTGGGGTTGAAATTTTCCAAAATCCTTTCTTAGCGGATGTCTGTCGGAGCTCGATCGGTCCAGTGGTTAGAGCTGTGCGTTGATAGATCAGTCAGTCAGTCAGTCAGTCAGTCAGTCAGTCAGTCAGTCACCTTTGCCTTCTATATATTTAGATGAGTTTCATCTAGCTCGCTTTCTAAGTGAGTTTTATTTTAGTAAATACGCCAGTTGAAGCGTGAATTCGGAATCTCACCCCTACCGTTGTATTGATTCGATGTTCCAAAGCGGTGCATTAAAATAACCTGTCACGTACGTTTTTATTGTGGGGCAAAACAACAGCGACGTGTTGTAAATGTCAGGGGGTGAATCCACTGCCGACGCCACGCAACGTTCTAGAGTTCCGAGTGTAGAACTCTACCAAGAGTAGAGAGAGAGTCGCTTTTACTCCATTGGCCCACTCGATGGGCTAATAAGAAGGCTTTAGTATAATCACACTAATATCATAAAGGCAAAAGTTTGTGAGTGTGTGTACGCGTACGTGCGTGCGCATGTGCGTGTGCGTGCGTGTGCGTGTGCTTGCGTCTGCGTGTGCGTGTACGTGCGCGTACACGCGCGCGTGTGTGTGTGTGTGTGTGTGTGTGTGTGTGTGTGTGTGTGTGCGTGCGTGTGTGTGTGTCTTCAATAAGGGATTTTGGACGAGAAGACATTCATATCTAAGTTTTTCGAAAGCTGTCCAGTCAAATTTTATCGTAGTTAATAAGTCTGTTTGTATAAAAATTCAAGCTAGCAAACTTTGATTATAAACTCTCCTAGCAAAACTGATTTGAAAGTTCTGTGTTCAAATCACGCTTTGAGTAGAACTATAATATTAGGTATTCTGTGCTAGAACGCAGAACTTTTGACTGAGTTTTCTGGACAGCTTGCAGTGAGATCTAAACCTGAATGGGTTGAAGTTGCGTAGTTCTCGTGTATCGAACATGAATGTCAAATTCAAAATATTCTTCGAAAGGTTGAACCTGCAAAAGTTAACTTTTTGCAAATGGTACTAATATTATAAATGCGAAAGTATGGATGGATTTTTGTTACTCAATTACGCCGCAACGACTGAACCGATTGCTGAAAGGCACAGAGATAGCTTATAGTCTGGAATAGCACATAGGTTTCTTTTTATTCCGGAAAATAAGAGAGTTCCCGCGTGAATGAAAATACCCTCAATCCACGCGAACGAAGTCGCGGACATCATCTAGTATTATTCTATAATAAAAAATAAGAAAAATTGAATTTTTTGTGTGTGTGTGTGTCTGTCTGTGCGCGCATCATTCGAAAACTACTGAACGGATTTGAATGAAATTTGGATAGTGGTAACTGATGATACTACAGGATACTTCTTATCCTGATAAACAATAAGATTTATCTGGGATAGCGGATGAAAGTTTTTGTTGATTTTGCTCCATAACTTCGTCAAATCTAAACCCAATTTGATAATTCCTTTTTTACTATCAACTAAAATATTTTATCCAATTTTGGTGAAGATCTACTAAATATTATCGGAGATAGAGGGCATAACTTCTCGCGGATAGTAGCATAAGTCACTTTAAACTTGATCCACGCGGCGAAGTCGCTTCAGCTAGTATTATGTTAAAACCACGATTTCCAGCAAAAGTGCGAAAGAAATCCAAATTGATTCGGTGTTCCATAACAGTCGCATTAGAATACACAGTCACGTACGGTTTTACTGTGCTGCAAAAGTTTACTGTGGCGGAGCGGCAGTAAAAGGCGCGGAGGGACGTTCCGTGATTCTCGGATATCGAGCGATCTCTCGAATGCGTTGTATCTTGTAACTCGTATTTCTACAATATATCAATTTTAAGCTATTGCATAGCTTCTATCGCGGGCCTTGAGCGTGGAGACCGAATCCAGAAATTCCGTAACGAAAATAACCTGACACGGGACCCTCTCACCGCTAGATGGCGTTGATAAAAAATGCTATGCAATAGCTTTACCGCGGCAGTCCCCGAGTGCCACACGTCTTTTTTTTAATATGAATAGCGGGCAAACGAGCTGGCGGGTTGCCTGATGTAAAGTGATTACCGGCGTCCATGAACACTTGTAGTACCAGAGGCACCACCAATGCGTTGCTTTTCAGGAACTTATTGGTCCGCCCCTTGAATAACCCCATATTGTAATGAAGTGGGAACACTGTCGAAGGGAGATGGTTCCATAATTTGGTAGTACGTGGAAAAAAAGATCTGGAGTAATTCTATCAATCATTTGTGCTCACATTCCTTTAATTTGTTTTAAGTTAATTTTATCTTTTTTTTTCTATGTAATGTGGTGTAGGTACAATAAAGTGTATTCATTTCATTTCATCTTGCTTTTTTTGTCGTGAGTAATTCTCACTCTTTTAACCCTCGACAGAAAAAGTGGGGTGTTGTAACTTTGACGTGTGTGTCTGTGTAACTGTGTCTGTCGGTTCCCTCGTAGCTCAATAACTAATTGACCGATTTTGATGATTTGATTTTTACAGCAGTAGATCAAGTTTTGAACATCCGAAAAAAAACAGGCAAAAATTACATCATATTTCTAAGGAAAGATAATGAGTACAAACATAATTTAATGAGTTCGACAATTCAAAATCGCGAAGTTAGGTCTAATTTTTGACCAATATGCATTTATTGTCAAAAATTAGACCTAACCTCCTCTTTTTTTTTAAGTCGGTCAATACCGACTTAAAAAAAAAGAGGAGGTTCTCAATTCGACACGTATTTTTTTTTTTCAATGTGGTGCATATTACCGAGTCAAATTTTTATATAAAATTACTATACATATTGCTAAGAGATGATACAGCCATTTATAAAAAAAAATTAATATCTTACGAGTTATTAAAATACATGATGTATTTGGCGCTTCGCGACGAGGTTTCGGGTATGTTTTATTTCGTCTATCGCGAGGATTTTTTTCTTACATTCTGCGCACTGTTAATAAGAGCGAAAAGTATATACACACCCTGACTGTGGGAAAATCGAGAACTGGATAATTATAACAAAGCTTAACAACGCTGCCGAGCTTAGTGGGGACTCTCGTTAAATTAAGACAATTTAGCTCCAGTTAAAATAAATTAGCCCCATACAATAAAAACAGCTACGAGGCAAAATAAAATACGTATGGAGCCGTTAGAAGCCTTTACTAAGCTGAATCGAGTAGTTTATACTATAACGTATTATTATTATAAATCCTAATGAAAGTGATATAGGCTTAATATCCCAACTAATAACGCGGTGCCTCGTAATGTGACGATAATATTATCTTAAGGCTTGGGCAGACACAACTCATGACGTAAGCGACAAAATGTGTTGCAGGAAAACGGGCCCAGTAGGTAGGAATGCATATACTCGGAGCAGACGCGCGATGCACAGCGTCTTTTAATGAAAACAACCATTCAAACTAAAAATTAAAAAGTAATTAAAAAAAATGTAAGTAATAAAAACAAAACTCGGAAAAAACTTTATAAATCGTCATTCTTCTTTGATTCTTCAGCAGAATCTACTTTTCTACTCTACCGGTGGTAGAAGCTTGACTTGAGTAGATGGAGCCATAGGTTAGTTTGCATCATGCAAACAATTTGAACAATTTGTTATCAAAAATAGATGCGCCTGGCTTCACTCCACTACTTTGGCAGGCGATAAAATATCGTACTAGTTCGAAGTACTGATAGAAGTTGATTCACAAGGTGTTGTAAAACCCTCTCAACTCGGTGTGAAGAACTCCCTACTAGATAACAGAGTATGTCCAGTAATGAAATGTCTATTGGTGAACGATGACGACGTTGCCCCTAGAAATGACATTAGGTGTACATTGCCGTCTCGCGTTCTCTTTTCCCAAGCCTCAGTATAAAGTATCACCACTTTCGGGGCGTGTAATATTTTTTATGGCTCATAATATACCCTCAATATCCTAGGGGAATTATTATTATCATCCAACAACACTCGGGATATTACGCTCGTTCCGAATTTCAGGGTTAATTGTACTCATTTGCACAGACCTTCCTTAAGCCTTTGTTACTGTAACTAAACTACTATTTAATATGATACATGCAAAAGTAGGTAGAGTATGTTTTTTTGTCGGTTATCCTTCAATCAAGCAGCAATGGAGCAATGGATTGACGTGATTTTTGTATAGTTAAAGTTGTGTATCTACTTGGTGAGTCAGAGTGACATACCTAGGAATTTTATCCGTAAAAATAAAGGGTTTCCGCGGGTTCTTTAAAAACTCCACGCCAATGAAGTTGCGTTAATTACTGCGTGCAGTTACTCAGCGTACGCTAGCGTTTCGTCATCAGCATTAATTAAAGGGTTTTCAGTAACTCCTCTTGAAAAAAACCTTGCCTTTAACGGCCTTGCTGCTCTTGTAGTTCTTACGAATCTTGCGTATTGTCTTTTGGTGGGAGGTCATCTTTAATAGATTAAAAACGTAAAATGTCAAGCAGAGCGAGACTGAGACGATTTATAGAGGAGCAATGAAGGGCAATGGGGAGCAGTAGGGAGCAGGGGTTTAACTTATCTCTGTGAACCTCTAGGTTTAGTATGAGTTCATACATCTCGACAATGTTAGACTTTCAAATCTAACTATCTCTGTTAGTTGAATGTTAGTCGTACATTTCGTACATTTCGTGCATTTGTCAACTTTACAATGTGATGACTAGACATTACAGTCTTGTAAAGTCGACATCTCCTGAGGATGCTCCGGTGTCGGGGCGAAACGTGTGTTGAGAGTAGTATAAAAGTCTTGTGTGGTGGTGCATGTGAGTGGTGGTGGCATTGCCTGCTTGGGAACTTGGCTTTCTTGCTTGGCTTGCCTCCCAAAGGAGGTAAGCCGTGCTTAGCTTATAAATGTATATTTGACCATACAGGTTTTTTCTGTTGGCGGATTATAGCAAAACAATTCTAACCTTTTCTTGCTAAAAATCTTATAGTTCATTTCACTCTGATATTACGCTCGAAATCTACATCGATGTGCAAATTCGTACTAAGAGAACTGGATAATTTGTTCTAGAGAAGTCACTTAGGGAGATTTACGCGGATCGTAGGCCGATAATTTTATAATGTAGAGCTGTCCAATGAAAATTCAGGCTTTCTTTTACGCCTCTGTGACAAATTAAATGTATTTTAGCGAAGCTTTACGGTCACTGTAAGTAAGTAGATAAAGAAGGTTTGCATTGAATGAGTTAAGTTAACCTGGATACCTACCCAACGCTGGCTCAATAACCCAGCGGTTAAAGGTAGGTACGGACTGAAAACTGAATGGTCGCAGGTTCGAACCCCACCCGTTGCACTATTGTCGTACCCACTCCTAGCACAAGCTTTTCGCTTATTTGGAGGGGAGAGGAGAATAAAAGTTAAGTTCAGCTTGGCTAATATAAAAAAAAACTTTGAATTCGCTCTATTATTGGAGTGTATTTTTGGGTTAAAAAATCATTGATTCAGAAGATACATTTTATTTTAGGTATTTAAGTGACGATGCAGTCTAGGATGTTAAATAACGTGTATGTGAAAGTCCCAACAAACCTTTGTTCAGCAGTGGACGTCTATATTGGGTTAAGAATACGACATGCTTACAAAGTCATAAAAATTGAAAATTCAAAATTTATTTCATGTAGGCTAACTTGTAGCTCTTATGCTACAAGGTAGCCTACATGTTAAAACGCCACAATATTCCTGCCTGCTATAAAAAATTCCTCCTCTGCGTTCTGAGAATATTAGTGAAGTTAATCTTGGCAAAGATTCTCCTCTAAAGACAATAAGAAAATAAAAAATCATATAACCGGTGGCGGAAAACAAAGCAACAAAATAAATTCATCTCACCTTTCAGCAGATCGAGTAATTCATCAAAAGAAAATGATAAATTAATTTTTTTTTATAATTCGTCAAGATCTTTGTCTACAATACAATTGTTGATGTAAATGTGCCACTCATCATAAAGGCCTGAAAAGGCCGCAGTCACACTAGCGTTTGTAGAGAGTACGCGGTTGTTTTAATACTAAGCCTCAATAGCCCAACGGTTAAAGGCCCGCAAGGAGTATATTACTCAAATTCAGCTTGGCTGATGTTCTATTTTTGTAAAATAAAAAATTCAATTGATTTTATATTGATTTTAGGCGTATAAACAGCGTCAACGTCAAAGGCTAAATGCCTTTGACGTTGACGCTGTTTTGCCAAACGAGCTATTTTACAATTTACTTTTATTACACCCTGAGTACTAAGGCAAGTAAAATATGCCTAGTCTTATTTTCACTTATTATTAAAGAAATATAATATACTCAATGAGACATATGTTACTGGCATAATTCCAGCTTAAACCATAATAGTAAAGCCAAATTCCATCATATCTTATTTAATCGTAAGTTACCGGTTTACCGGTTACGATTGCAGACTGAAGAAAGTACAATTCCTTCTATTTTTTATTATTTGAAAATAGAAGATTTTTGAATATTATGAAAGTAGCTATTTGAATGTAACAATATTTTATATGCAGCTGAATGCAAAGCTAATTACTTCCATGCAACTTAAAATGACAGTTGCATGGAAAAAAACGGCCTGACATTCAGAAACGCTAGAGAAACGCGCGTTTTACAGCCGCTAGGTTAGGTTGAGACCTTATACAAAAAGCGGAAACAAAATATGGCACCAATTATACTCGTAGAGGAAAGAAAGATACAATTAAATTATAAAAAAGGGCAGTTTTAACGTTTAATTCGCGATGAAATAAATTCTCCGGCGCCGCGCAATTTCATGTTTTTACTGATGCTGCTTTTATTGTTTGTTGCCTAACAAATTATTCTGTTTTTGTTTTCGTAAAAACTTTATTGTTTGTTTATATTTTGGCTTAGTGTAATTTTTTATTGTTTCCTTAGAAATAGAATTAGAATTGATTCCGATTGACCTCGCGGAGAATTTATTTTACAAAATCTCATAATATTTCAATGAACTAAAAAATAGCTTTATCTTTAGCTTAAGAATTTAACCGTTGACTTAAATTGATGACCACTTGGGGGACTTTCACAGGGGTTTGTTTATTTTCAACAAAAAAAAAACATTTTCAAAACCCACAGTCGGCGTGGTTTTGTGTTTTTTTTTTGGTTTTGGCTTGCAAGAGATCTTAGTAAAACAGTCATTGTAACGTAGTTGATCTATCTCAATATATTTTTGGCCATATTAAACTCAGATTTACCCCTAATGCTTATGTATATCGCCTTAACGTGCAATTCACTTACGTTCTGTTTTCATGCTTGAAATCGACTACAGTTTTCGTATTAATAACTCGTACTACGGTACATGCCTACATGGAAAGTTTTCTATCGACAGGAATTCTTTTTTAATAATAATAATTTTTATGTAAATTTAAGGATATTCTTTATATTTTGCCTTCTATATAATGAGATGAAATGTAAACGCAAGCTATAAATATAATGTTAATTTTGAGTTATCGCTAAAATAATATCGAAAGCAACAATGCCCGAATTTATTGTATGAACAAGGGAATATTAATAGCAAGTAAGCAAGGGTCCTCAACACAAATTAATTACAAGTATCATTAATAATATTCGTGAAGGAAGTAGCTTTTCCTCTTTGTAAATTTATCGCTTCACGGTATACAATTCATTATAGAGTTTTTATGCTTTTAAGTTATTTAGATGCTTTTGCCCTCCACATATACATAGTCAGGTTTTTTAAAATCCCGCGGGAACTCTCTTTTTTTACAAGTCCTCAAATATGTATAAACCCATGCAAAATCTATTAGTGTAGAGTTATTGATGGACAAACCAATAAACCGACAAAAAACACACTTTCGCCTTAATAATACTGGTATAAGGATTAAGGATAATTTTTTCTTTTGTATCACGTATTAGTTTTCTTTTTAAAGGCGACTTTGTACCCTAGACGGTTTTGGAAGTGGAGACAGGCTGTTTGCCGGAATGTGCACGTGCAGTAAGTTAAGGTAAAAATACGATAGTTTCTTCTTCTCATAAACCGTCTTCGTATGCGTCTACTGCTGGACAAAGTTCCCTTAGACTTCCAGAGGACACGTTCTTACAAGTTACGCCACCTGTTACCTGATATGATAATTTAGCGCGAATAAATTAATTATTGGGCGAAAGGTCAATCTATTACATTTTCAAAATACCTTCTTGAAAGCGTTTCAAAGACTTCGAACTCCGAACAAAACTTAATATCGAAGGAAAGTCTCGTAAACTTATAAAAAGTGTTTTCCTTGCAAAAATGTACGACTTTAGAAAACTTTGTGTTATTTCTCCGCGGTATTGGCGGTGGACGTCAATTTTGTCGTTGGCCTTTCAAATTAGTTTGAGGGAATTTGTGTTGATTTCAATATTAAGGTACTCTCTCAAACTTGAAAAGTTAGATGCTTTGAAAACAAGCAGCATTTATTGTGTTGTGTAGGAGAGGGAATACGAATTATTAAAGTAAAGAAATGATGAAGTAAGTAAAATAAACCATAAACCCATTGAAATGTCATCGTAACTTCAACCAAGTTAATATAATAATAATCTCTCATGCTGTGGTTATAAGAATAATTTGTTAATTACGAAAATAAAATTAAACACTTCTTAATTAAATTACAAATTTGATAAGGGCGGGAATTTTGTACTGTGATAATATTGGCCTTGACTTCGCGGAACTGTCTTTTAGCAGTACAACAACATATTATATTAGAAAAAGTAGACATAGGTGAAGTTTATCTCTAAAATAAAAAATTTCTTCCAGCTTCCCTTGAAAATGAGTAAGGTCATGAGTAAGGAAATTATACAGTGGTAGGGTCAAAATGTACATCACTACATAAATACTATAATACCTACTATATGATATAAATAAATAATTTCTTGTTATATTTTTTATTTAAAAAAAAATAAAAAAATGTATGAAGTATCTATAGAAGTTGCTTGTAGAAGATTTTTAAGTTAACTTTTTAAGTGCAACTAATGATTGTAAAAACTTAGTCACGATTATCGCCACATAAATTCTGAACGAAAATTATTATCAATCCATTATTCTAGATCTAGTTCCCTAACAAAATATAACGAACGATTCACAAATTTCCCGTTATCTGCTCGAGCATTCATTGCACGCGGCAGATAAGTTATCGATTATTTCATACTAGGTTCAAAATATATAGTCCATTCGCGTGAGCTATGTAAGTAGTAGACTTTATGAATTTAACAAAAATATAATTTTCTCAAACATGCTTGGAAATTTGAGCATTATTTTGACAACCTTCTTCGAGATAAATTGAAATTGCTGTACTGGCCAAATACATGCGAGCAGCAGCCGGCAAAAGTTGTATGAAAATCCATATCTGTCATATATGGTTGTTTTAATTTATATGACTCTAATTTTCAACGATTCCATTGTTGTTTGATTTTGGTAGGAGGTTTTAGCCGTGGCTAGTTACCACCCTACCGTCAAAGACGTGCCGCCAAGCGATTTAGCGTTTCGGCACGATGGCGTGTAGATACCGATTAGGGGGTATGGGTTGAATCTACACTGCCATACCCGTTCCAAGTTAGCCCGCTACCATCTTAGACTGCATCGTCACTTACCATCAGGTGAGATCGTGACTTCTACATCAGAGCTAACTCCTCTATGCCAAACAGATGTTCCAGCGAACCTGTCAAGGTAAGTTATTATTACAATGAAAATAGTAGGACTTCTAACAAAAAGTTTAAGAAAAATTTAGAAGTTTGAACGAGGCGATAAACTTGGCACCGGCTTCAATGATGCGAAGAGACGACAACTTTTCCAAGGTGATTTATTTTTTTGACGAAATTTTCTTTTTCACTCGAGGCTTTCACTTATTAAGTTTCGTTCTTAGCAAGTTTTTTAAATGTTTTCTAACTAGAATGGGTTCTTTTACATTATAAGCTTAACACAGACGGGATATTCTGAGTAATCTGACTGGTCTTAATTTTTTTATTTTTATTTAATGACAAGATAGTCCTTGACTGCGATCTCACATGATGGTATCAATGACATGACAATTGCTAAAAATAACAATTGTCATGTCATTGATAGACAATGTAACTACAATTGCAATAGCAGACTTGGGCCCCAAATCGGTTTCTACACGCCATCGTGCCAGAACGTTAAATCGCTTGGCGGCACGACTTTGACGGTAGGGTGGTAACTAGCCACGGCCAAAGCCTCCCACCAGACCAGAGACAATTCAGAAATTATAAATTTCCAAATTGTCCCCACCTTACTATTTATTTCACACTGCTTTGTACACAACTTACTGCCTTAATTTATGGATATTGAAATAAATAGCTATAAAAATGTTCATGGTTCTACTAACAATTAAATAACAACCATCGCTTAGAAACAATTCATTGTTTCTAGGAGTTGATTGGCAAGTTAGTACTTTAAAGAAGTTCACGCACCGTTGATTTGAAGCCATTTTGCTAGTTTACAAGGTCCTGTCTATCCTTACTATCCTTACTTATATTATAAATGTGAAAGTGTGTTGGTTTGTTGGTTTGTCCTTCAATAACGCTGCAATAGAGCTACGGATCGTCGTGATTTTTTGCATGGGTATAGTTTAGTACCTGAAGAGTGACATGGGCTACTTTTCATCCCGGAAAGTTAAAGATTCCCGCGGGATGTTAAAAACTGAATCCACGCGGATGAAGTTGCGGGTATCAACTAGTACTTCATATCAACTTATAAGTCAATGCTAATAGAATTTATATGGCTCTTAATCATTCAAATATGTATGAACAACACAATTCACCATTAATGTATTCCAAACCGATCACGTATAAATTCAATAATAAATTCGAATTTCAAATTGATCCGCAACTCTGAATAGAGTGGCGATACAAATGATGGATATAACATAAAAGCCAGGCTCCAGGCTTGTTATCTGAATGTTCATTCTGATCTATTGAACACGAAATCACGTGCTGTTCTAGTACAGCACATGTTTATAACAATTTCGTCTGGTGGGAGACTTTGGTCGCTACCCTACCTCCTTCCAAGCGGACCAAGTTAGCCCGCTACCATTTTAGACTGCATCGTTATTTCGCATCAGGTGAGATTGGAATCAAGGGTGAATAAATTGAAAAAAGACGTGTGGCACTCGGGGACTGCCGCGGTAAAGCTATTGCATAGCATTTTTTATCAACACCATTAAGCGGCTCACCGCTAGATGGCGTTGATAAAAAATGCGCCATCTAGCGGCTCACCGTAGAGGAGTCCCGTGTCAGGTTATTTTCGTTACGGAATTTCTGGATTCGGTCTCCACGCCGGCCCGCGATAGAAGCTATGCAATAGCTTAATACTCCAAGTGTCAGCCCCATCGGTACTCACAAAATATTACAATTAACTATATACAAAATGAACTACCCATATATCTACATATACCAATTTGAGAGAATCACTTACAAATCTATATACGAGTATTTTAACAGCCGAATTACTCAAAGGTTTGCTAAAAATAGAATTAAAAATACCAGTATTCATAAAATTTAAATGTAGTTCATACATTAGTGTTTCTCTCATATTGTGGTTCCGAGCACATGCCAATAGCAAGTGTGAAACATCTTCTACTTCACCAATAAAAAATTTGATTCCTCTATGACTTCGCCACATACTTCGCAATTGGAAGAATCACTTTCCCTCCTTAGATATTTAAAACTTTCCTAATGGCATGTGTCCAGATCTAAGTCTAAATGCTAGAACTAACTTATTTCTATTTATTTTGCTATTTCCAAACTAAGGTACACGAGGAGGCTCGGATTGAATGGATGAATAGAATTCAAACATTCGTGGTTTTAGAAACACTCAAAATAGAGTAGACGTCTGCGCTACTCAACTGTAAGAGCAAGAACAATTTTAGCGTTAACAATGCGCTAAAATCAAATTAATGAGGGCTGTCAGAATTTGTTGAAATGCTCCTCTAGATATCCTCGTGTACACAACAGACTGGAAGAGCGCCATCATTCACTGCGAAACTACAATGGAGCAATAAAATCTATTGTACACGAACAAACGGGGTTGCCACTACAAATTACTGTATCTGCAAGGCTATTCTAAATATATATAAAAAGGATAATAATATTATAAAAAAAAAGACGTGTGGCACTCGGGGACTGCCGCGGTAAAGCTATTGCATAGCATTTTTTATTTTAGCCGCTAGATGGCGCGTTTTTTATCAACGCCATCTAGCGGCTCACCGTAGAGGAGTCCCGTGTCAGGTTATTTTTGTTACGGAATTTCTGGATTCGGCGTCCACGCTGGCCCGCGATAGAAGCTATGCAATAGCTTAAAATATTAAAAAAAAACCGCCACTTAAAAGTATAAAATAATTTTAGTTTGTACTGTGTACCGTGTATGTTGAAGTCCGGCGGGCCTAAATAGAAACGATGAAACCGATAAGTGACGCTGGCCTGACTTCGGCGCCTGATCGGATGACAGACTGATCTCTCAACGCACAGCCAAACCACTTGACGGACCGGGTTGAAATTTGGCATCCAGATAGCTATTATGACGATCATGACATCCTTGTGATGTCATGATTTTACAATTTCGTTTTGGAAAGAGACAGATACAGTAAAATAACTTATAGTAATATAATAAGTCTTTGCTTATAATTTCTTTGTTTTTTGACCGATTTATTTTCTGTTTTTACAAAAGATATTCTTACATGTTACATTTTGGATTATATTTAGTGTAATAATATCAACATTTTAACAACAGTCAAGTGACCAATTGGCTACAAGAAATCTACGTTCAGTGGACGTCTATCTGTTGACGATGGAGAAGAATAAATACCTACTACAAACAAAGTCATTGTGAAAAGATCGCGTTTTCATCTAACATAAATAGCTCGCGATATCAATGAGGCGTGCAGATAACAACTAGGTACTATTCAAGGCTCAAAGAAAGCCCGCCCTGGCATGAAAAATCGCGGCGATTTTTATCTTGCCTCTGCAGGTGGCGTGATATAAAAGGGTTATTTTGTTTTGCGCAGCGACGTAGTGCGAAATCGGTTTATAAAGTGCACTTAAACTTACTCTTTGCAATTGTTGCGTGAGCATGGTGGTGTTAGTGCAGGTGTTTTTTGAATTGCATGGTAATCAGGTGTCATGGTCCGTGCGGAGTCAGATTTTTAAAAATTGCACGGAAATCCTCTGTTTTTCCGGCATAAACTTTTCTTTTTATTCTTCCTTGACTGCGACCTTGCTGATGGTAAATGTCGATGCCGTCTAGATGGTAGCGGGCTAACTTGGTTGGGGTATGGGCTATGGCAATGTAATAATACTAATAATTAATACTATCATACGCAAGCGGTGTGCGTCTTTGGTGCGCAGAGTGCGGGGCAGCCCCAACACCATAATGAAGATGATTGCGGCCAAACTCACAGGCTGTCCTTACATCCGGCACTGTTGCGACAGACATGTTCCAGTCCCAGTCCTGGTGAGGAGGATATAGCTTAGTAAATTATTCCTGACATTTTTATATATATTTTTAACGTTTGACTTGACTGTATTTTTTTTTTTTATTTCATTTGACTGACATTTTTATATTTATTTTTTGATTATTGATTACTGTTGCTATTATCACTGTGGATGTTATTACTACTATGGATGATCA
The DNA here is from genome assembly GCA_933228805.2 of Hipparchia semele. NCBI lineage: Eukaryota > Metazoa > Arthropoda > Insecta > Lepidoptera > Nymphalidae > Hipparchia > Hipparchia semele. The sequence goes on along the minus strand of OW121727.1, from coordinate 11,064,289 downwards.
TATCTGAAATAAATGAATTTGAATTTGAATGTAAATTCAACTCATACCCATAATCGGTTTTTACATGCCGTCGTGCTGGAACGCTAAAGAAATGGCGGCACGTCTTTGACGGTAGGTCGGTAACTAGCCACGACTTCCACTACACCAGACTAGAGACAATTCAGAAATTATAAATTCTCAAATTGCCCCCGTCGGGAGCCGAACCCAAGACCTCCCACCACTGCGCCAGGGAGGTCGTCAAACTTTCCAATTAGTGTTCGATTTTCCAACCAACGGATTTCAATTACCACGTCCCGTCAAAGCTATGCACTAGAATGCATAAATTTTTCCTACCAAGCGCTAGGAAAGTCGGTTTAAAACTTACAAGATTCAGTGAAACAATTTCTAGAATTGAATTTCAGTCGAGATTAGCTCTCCAATTCTCAGTAGCTTTAGTAAGCTGTATGCGGGAACGCGAGTGAGCTGATAAAGTGGGATTGATCCCACGTACGGGAATCCGGGATTTGGGCTCGCTAGTGTCCGATGAACCGGCGAATTCCTTGGTTTACTCCCCTGGAATTGAAGTTGCCTGGTTCCTGGAATTCAGTACTAGAGTTCGTGTAAACTTAAAAGCTTTGTAATTTGATTTGAAGCCCCAATAGCCCGAAGGTTAAAGGTGCGGACTGAAAACTGAAAGGTCGTAGGTTCGAACCCCATCTGTATCAGTCACAAGCTTTTCGCTTATCTGGTGGGCAGACGAGAATATAAGTTAAGTTCAGCTTGGCTAATGTTCCTTTTTAAAAAAAATTAAGTTTAATTTTGATTGGGACTATTATACTCTAATGGTATAAAGGCACTTTCCTGTTGTTCCTGGGTACTATTTTCCGGGTTGAAAAGTAAGATTGTAAAGTCTTAACCGCTGAATTTCGATAAGCGTCCGATTTTTTTCCGAACACTCACAACTCTCTCAAATTAAAATAACGACTTATGAGTGGAACCGAACAGAATTATTTTATTCAAATTTACTTACTATTTTATTAAAATCTCTATAAAACCTCTATAATTATTGGTAGTTTATCGAGGAGAAAACACCGTCTGACAGTTTTTGTACTAAAAATATGTTAAATCGTCGGTTTAATGTTAGTTGGCGATAGTGAAATTGGCACTAAAGTTACTTACTCGTAAGTGCAAATAACGGCATTAAATCATAGCTCAAGTTGGGATTTATTCCTCAAAGCTCGCGCTCGCGTGAAGTCACGCGCCATTGTTTGTCAAGTTGCGCTGCGGTCCGCAATACGCGAATAAGTTACTGTTATTTCTTGTTTTTGCAACTTGTACTATTTCAATGTAACTATTAATACAATCTTGTAAGTCGTTTTTCACAAAATGAAACCCACCCCACACACACACTAATATTGTAAAGGTGAAAGTTTGCATGCGTGCGTGGCGTGTGCGTGCATGCGTGGCGTGTGTGTGTGTGTGTGTAGATGTATGTGTGTTTGTTAGTCTTTCACGAAAATACAGGCGGATTTAGCTTAGCTGTTTGTTTCCATACATTATATTTTAGTGGGTGTCTACGTTATAAAAGGAACCTACTGTCAAAATTTCTAGTTTCAAACTCCAACAGTTTAGCCTATACTTTGATAGATCAGTCTTACTCGTAAGCCTTGCATACATTAGTAACGAAAATTAAGAACAAGAAAATAATACTTACAGGTGACTTTAACATAAATATCTTGGCTAATAACAAAGATACGTGTCGCTTACTTGATAAAACAAAATTAAGTACGATTATATAGGGTAACTTATGCATAAAGCCAGTCTAGGACTGCAGTATATTTTTGCTGCTAAGCTAAGTAAATAGAGTGCACCGCAGCAGAAGATGTTATACGAGGGATTTACTTCTCAACGGAAGCGCTTGTATCAAGTCACGCTTCATTGTTTGCGAAGCAGCGCTGCGGTTTGCTACGGGATACCGATCTTATATAGAAGTCTTTTGTAGTTTTCACTGGCTTCACAAAGGAGTAGGTTCAGAATTCATGCCACTAACAACTAATGCACGGTCGACTATGCATGTCAGTTGAACAAGGTCAGTGTTCGGAACGCCATATCTAGTACCTACATTATTATTAGGAAGGGCACAGGGAACGGGTAAAAACATGCCGAAGATGCCTCACTGCGATATCTCGCGGTCGCGGTTTAGCTCGCTACCTCGATGTCACCTCTATTTAATTAAAACAAATTTATGCAAACAGACAAGCACGAACATGTCGAAGGATCCTCACTGCGATACATCGCGGTACAGTGAGGCATCTTAGGCATGGTCATGCTTGTCTGTTTCCATACATTTGTTTTTAATGGTTTTGACATTTTGACGACCTCCCTGGCGCAGTGGTGAGCGCTGTGGTCTTATAACTGGGAAGTCTTGGGTTCGATTCCCGGCGGGGGCAATTTAGGAATTCATAATTTCTAAATTGTCTCTGGTCTGGTCTGGTGGGAGGCTTTGGCCGTGGCTAGTTACCACCCTACCGTCAAAGACGTGCCGCCAAGCGATTTAGCGTTCCGGCACGATGGCGTGTAGAAACCGATTAGGGGTATGGGTTGAATTTACACTGCTATACCCCTTCCAAGTTAGCCCGCTACCATTTTAGACTGCATCTTCACTTACCATTAGGTGAGATCGCAGTCAAGGGCTATCTTGTCATCGAATTAATAAATAAAATAAATAAATAAGGTGACATCGAGGTAGCGAGCTAAACCGCGACCGCGAGATATCACAGTGAGGCATCTTCGGCATGTTTTTACCCTATATTCCATGAATTGCCAAAGACATTTTTTTTTAATAATTATTACTTTTTTATTTTATTTATAATTACGTGTATTCGAGAATACAAAGCAAACATACGAAGGCATCTCTCGAAATACATGTTGCAGTTACACAATCAGGGCACGGACTGCGTTCACTGATTTAAATTCGCTCAGCGAACTATGAAAGAGATGTACACAGAATAACTTAGGAGCACCAATGAGAATTGCTGACTCGGAAACAGACCAGTGTTTACCGTCTGACCATTATTTGAACCTAGGGTTGCCAGCCGTCCGGGATTCCCCAGATTTGTCCTAGCCCTTTCCCTGTCCCATGAATCACAAGTGAAATCAAACTCGACTACAAAGTATATCAATTGTGCTTATAAAATTTGAAGAGATCCCTCAATTTCTCCAGATCCAGAATCCCATCATCAGATCCTGACCTGATGACAATGGGACCACCTACGAAGTATACGCTTTCAAACAAAAAAGAATTTTCCAAATCGTTTCAGACGTCTTCGAGTAATCGGGGAACATACATAAAAAATCTATCCTCCTTTTTTGGAAGTCGGTTAAAAATCGCGTCAATCAAGTAGGTCTAAAACCAGCTATGGCAGCAGCCTCTCCAGTGTTAGGTTAATTATAGAGTTCAGCGTCGGTAAACCTAATCTAGCCAGATTCAATCGCATTGTATAAACAAGTTCAGGTTTATTACATCTACGCCGGGCCCCTAAACTAATATGGCAAACTCGATTTGTTTACAAAGGAAAAATTTATTCATGAAATTTGTGCTACGGGAGTCCGGTCGCGATAAAGACCTGGACATACATAAAGCGAAGCGGTATTAAGTAGCGACGCGAGATGAAGACGTCATTCGAAACTTGTACTACAATTTGTAATCGAAGGAACTTTAATTTAGTAATGCGCTTACATAAACAACTGTGTTTTTCTTCTCTCTTTAGTGTAGTACAAAATCCCTTCGGATTCCTGACTACTGGCAGTGCATGCCCGACTTGCAAGGTTTAAAACAATCCCCCGAATCTTAAAGGTAAGCAAGTGAAATTCACCTGAAATAATGTTGTCACGTAGTATAATCAAAGGAAGCGGAGACGTGATATTATTAAGAGATAACATGATCAGATATTATGAGATTTTTCAAGGATCCCATTGATCTGCTGAACAACATCTCCGCATCGTTTCTTCAATTGACAGATACCATAACTCGGGTGTTACGTTTATCACCATAGACATTTATGACGTCACAATGCAGAGTTTGATTACGATGTATGACACACATACAATACATATGTATTGTATGTGTATCATATATGTGTAGAGGTACAGTTTCTTGTATTAATGCTTCCCAGCATCCTACGTAGCCATCACGTCGCGCGTCAATATCGCTTTGTGTCTAACCAGGTCTTTAAATACTCTTGTCCCGCATAAGTTGCTTTCGTTCAAACCTTCATTTTGGCTCACAAACATCTTTTATAATATTTTTTTTCTATTGTAATAGCTATTGAGGCTTTCAAATTCTCTGGCTTTATTTGCATGTGATAGATAAAGTTGGTAAAAGGAGGGTAAGTCGGTAATTCGAGTGCGATTTATACACTTGGGACATACAAAAGACTCTCTTATACTCGAGGGACTTGCTAACGAATATTTTGTACCTATAACGAAACTACGTATACTTATCACTTATCTCGAAATAATGCGTTATCAATAACGCATTATGTTGTTGTTGGTAACGCATTATAATCAAATAATGTTATTGTTGAGCTCGCAATGTATCGCGAATAATGCGATCAATTCCTCTCCAAATAAGCGGAAAGCTAGTTATGTGTAACGATCCTAAGGGCTCCACACAGCCAGCGGTGTTCATGCGGTAGGTTGTGTTGCGCAAGACCTGACACAGCGTTCCGCGATGGAGACCTCCCACGTTGCGTCGCCGAGCCGCGGGATCGTTAACCATGGGAAAGTCAGTCCCAAACTCGACTCCATGTAGGTTATACATTAATTTTAATTTCATTTTAATATTAATATTAATTTTAATAAAATTTATAATTTTCAATCTTTTTTTTAAAAAGTTAAAAATACGCTCCCGAAATTTCACTAGCTTGTGTTAGGAGTGGGTACGACAATAGTGCAACGGGCTGGGATCGAACCTGCGACCTTGTCAGTTTTCAGTCCGCTCCTTTAACCTTTGGGCTATTGAGGCTTTAAAATTGTCACGGTGCTTTCAATATTACCGTCTCCTGGATTATTTATTAATAGGTATAAATAACGTCACACTCACGGTGACATCGAGGTCGTTACGAAATAAACTTTCGCATTCTATTCGGGAAAATTTTCAGTTTTAAAATTTTGGTTTCAAAATATTACCTACCCTGTCGCAAATATTTTACATTTTCATTTGGGTAACGTAGACCGTGTTAAGTAATCGCTCGGCGTACCGTGTGTCAGGCATCGAGTTATAGACTTATAGGCCATAGAGGTACGCTCTTCAAAACAAAAATTTAAAAATTCAAATCAAAATATTTTATTTAAGAAATAATAATTATTAAAATAGTTTTAATTTTACAAATAACTGTTTAATCTCTATGTATTTGATACTTGTGATAATATTACCTGTTAATATATGTAAGTAGTTACATGAATGCATATATATATATATTTTTTTTATTTTTTTTTATTGCAAAACATGAAAGAGCAAAACTCAAAAAAAATATTATATGAATAGTGGGCAAACGAGTAGGCGAGTAGTACCAGAGGCACCACCAATGCGTTGCCGGCTTTTCAGGAATTTGTTGGTCCGCCCCTTGAATAACCCCATGTTTTGATTAAGCCTATTTAATAATAGGTAGGTATATTACTCGATAGAAAACATTGAAGGAAGTTGCGTGTTGATGTTGCATTATTCCTTTATTCATTCTACTAAATTAGAAGAGATCTACTATGTTCGTTTTCCCAAAAAAAAATTTTCTGGTTTTTTTTTCCGTAAGTATCATGGAATTCCACAAAATAACGCCTATTTTGGTATATAACACAATGTGCACACTGAATCTATCAACAATGGCGTGGCCGTGGCCGTTTTGCAAAATATCTAAGCCTCTAGTAGAAGAACCCTCTGGTGTCAGGTTAAACAACCCGCCTTATCCAATTTGCAAATTAAATTTGGGTCCGGTCCATTAATTTGGCGAAATTTTAAGTAAATTTGCCAATCGTGAGTTAGGTCACTTCGGTCCAGTCTGGCGAGGACTTCAAAGCTTTTGACCTTTTAGAGTGCAATTACTGGCTAAGCAAACAAGAGTTACCAGGTACGATACCTGGTAAGGCTAAACCTGCTACAATTTAGCTTGAAACTCAAATAAACTGCTATAAAATAAGCTTCATTCTTTTGCAGCATCACCTTAGTCATCATCTTCACCATCTCAACAGATGAACGTTCACTGGACGGTTACGTGAAACGATTTCCTTAAGTACTCCAATTGGTTCCTGAAAACTATCAGATGCATTGAGAACTATTTCAACGAGTTGCGGATTTGATATGGCAAATAATTTATACGTAAAAATTATTTTTACAAAACCGACTTCATACGCCACTACAAAGTATATCACTTGTGCCTATAAATTTGAAGAGTTCCCTCGATTTTTCCAGAATCCCATCATCAGATCCTGACCTGATGACTATGGGACCAGAATCTAAGAAGAATTATCTAAGAAGTAACGACGTTCTGGCGACCTCCCGAGGTCTCGGGTTCGATTCCCGGCGGGAGCAATTTGGGAATTTATAATTTCTGATTGTCTCTGGTCTGGTTTGGTGGGAGGCTTTGGCCGTGGCTAGTTACCACTCTACGGGCAAAGACATGCTACCAAGCGATTTAGCGTTCCTGTACGGTGGCGTGTAGAAACAGATTAGGGGTATACGTAGTTCGCTACCATCTTAAACTGCATCGTCACTTACCATCAGGTGAGATCGCAGTCAAGGTCTACCTTGTCATTGAATAAAAAAAGGTAATGACGCAATTTAATATACACCGCGTTAACTGGGAAGATGTATTACCGACATTATTAATAAGGGTTCAGAATGCCGACGTAAAATAAAATTCACATGAATAACATGCCCATCTAAAAGGTCTACGGGTAACGAGCTTTAAGAATAGACTAAGACACAGATGCCGAAACTATTGCCTACTTAAAACAAGCTACAATTTAAAAAAAAACAAAAAACACGACTGCCCAGCCAAAAAACGAAGTTAAAAATTAAATACCATCACAGGCTTTGGAATCTTAGTCACATTTTTAAATGATATTTTTTTTGTGAATCACTGGACACTGAACTATAGTGTTATATATTTTTGGAATCATATATAATTATATTTAATCTTATTTTCGATTATTTTTTTCAACTTTAGTCTTTAATTGCCCCGCATGGTCACCCCATCAATTTTAAATTTTTCTGGCCTATGTCACCCGGAATAAGCTAAGAATTCTAACGATACCTCTTCCATTCATAAAAATCTTTTGATATTATAAACAGACACTTCAATTTTATTTATATGTATAGATGTATACATTTAATCTTGCAAACTTTGCTAGTAATTCTACGCCCCGTCTCTGCGTCTAAGCTGATCGAAGCAGTCATTTTATCTGACCCGGTTTCCAGCTAAGAAATTTGCCTCGAGTACTATCATTTGCAGAATGGTTTTATTTCTATGGAGGAAGCAACCTTCTATTTATTTACTCTACGTTCCAATAACTCACCCCTCCCTCTCGCTTTAATATTTTTTTACCTTCTTATTTTTCTTACTTTTAAATTTTTTATGTGATTATTTGGATTTTATGAATAAATATAATATACAAAAAATAAATAGGTTTAGGTTATGTGAAACGTAATAAGAATCATCAACAGCCCACAATACCGACCTTCACCATACTAGAAACTATTATCAAAATATTTATTGACAACTCTATTTTTCACGTATTCTAGAAATGTGAGAAACCTAGTCAAGGCTCAGCTTTGTAAGTTGTAACTGTATTACCAAAAAACCTCAATAAAACCTATTTCAAGAAAAGCCGACACCTTTGTATCACGTACTGGCTCAGACTTGCTTAGCTAGGTATCTATTTAGTAGGGATGCGCCTTATACCGATGTATCGGCGATATTTAAATTCCGATATTACCTTATTGGAACGATATTAATTTGCTCAGACGTATTTCATTTATTTCTGAGTAATTTCAACGATAAGTCTCACCCAAAAAGTTAGCGAAATTGCCTTTTTCTTTTCATTTAGTAAAAGATTTGTATTTTTTAATAGGAATGATAAGTATTAATTAATAAATTCTAAAATAAGTAAATTTTTGCTCTGCTACTATTTTCATTTAAAGCGCTGATACCTTATGTTTAATACTTCGGACTCTTTCTGAGATCCAGGATACGAATTCCAGGTTTCACCTCTAGTTTTCGAATCATGTGCGTTCTAAGGAATTTTTCAACAGTAAGGGTACAGCATCGTGAGGAATACTGCATGCCTGAGGGTTCTGCATATTGTCTCAAAGGTATGTGAACTCTGACAATCCACACTTGGCCAGCGAGCCTTACGCCTTGTAGTGGGTTTCGGTTATGGGTTTGAACTAATGATGAAAAAAAATTAGTGAGTAATGTGTATTGTGTCACTATCCTATCACGGTATCGAGACTGACATAGCCGATATCATAATATATACCAGTATCGGTAAATTTTTATCGGCAAAAATATTTATCGGGACATCCCTAGTAGGTACTTACCTATTTTCGGTGAAAAACGAGCTCACTTTTGTAAATCACGTTTGTTTTGTTGGCTTCGTGAGCGTCGGCTCGGCTTACGATGACGCTACATAATCGCCTCGTAAACCTTAAACGGCAAGAGAAAAATGATTCTTTTCTCTTCGTATCCGCTTTATTTGTGCGTGTTGATTTTAGATGTAGGGGCTTTAGCACATCTCTGTCGCAATAATCCCTGTTTTAAGTTAAAAATAGGTGAGGAACTTGATGAAGTTGAAGGGTATCGTTAAGGGTCTCTGTTATAACCCAAAGGATTACGAGGATCCATGTATTCCTTGTGGTCTAGGAAAAATTTGTTCAAAAAGTTTCCGAAAAGAAAGTTTAAGAGGGCTTCACATCTATTAGATTTAGTACATAATGACATCTCTGGGCCCATAACCTGTTGATAGTTGATGGATCCTAAGAGAATAAAAAATGATGGCTCTATAATAAAATAGTTGTATTCAAGTATTCAAGCCATAAGAGCAAACAGTAAAAGTTTTTTTATACTATGACATTCCATTCTTTGTATTTGACATCATAGCTATATATAAAAACTAAGTAGCCAGTTCTTATATTGGTATTCAACCTACTTTAACAGAAATTGCGTTAAAACTTTTAACGCAATATCCTCACCTATATGCTAACTTGCTCTGAAACTCTTTCCCATCCGTTATTCCTGGTAATAGAAAGGTCACTGGTTCCTTTTGCTCTTTTGTCATACCTAATCCTAGCGCAGGGGTCACAAAATTTGTGACCGCGGTCCGAATTCGGACCCCCGACCTATTTTGTGCGGACTTTTAGTATAGTAGTGCTTATTACTCTATCTATTATATAAAAATAAGTCGGGTTTTCCTTCCTGACGCTATAACTCCAGAACTCCAGAGGTTTATAGCAAAGAAAATTCAGGAAAAATTTCAACAATTTAAGAACGCGGACGAAGTCGCGGGCGTCCGCTAGTTACTTAATAAAAAAATAATCAGATTTAAAAATAATATTGGTTACTAGTAATCGTCTACCAAACGGACCGCGACAGTAACATTATTGATTCAATTTAAAAAATCTATACTATTATAATAAAGAGAGAGCGCGAATTTTGTGAGTTTGTATGTATGTCCGGAGCAAACTTTGGAACCACCGCACCTATTACCATAATTCTTTTACCATTTCAAAGGTACATTATTCCAGATGGTTATAGGCTATAATTATGTTAATAAATGTATTATGGCTAGATATTATGTGCAAATTTGTTAAAGAAGTCGGAAATTTTTTTGACTCTTAAACGTTTTCAAGGCGTGCGCTGGGTCATATACTGTTATTGGATGAAAATGATGTATGGTGAATTGTTCCTCTTAAAGAGTTCTAAAAAAAAGTCCGCGATAGAATATGTCTATATTCTAAGGATAAATTACAGTAACCATTTCTATCTTTCAAATTTTGATTAAAAATAATGAATTATTTTCGAAGCTTCTTTAACCGATGTGATGTCAATCTATATCTAAATAAATATGTTTATTATCGTAAATATTTAATTTAGAACATATTTGCCCTTTACACTATACAATTTAAATAAATATTTCAGGAGTTATCGGAAAATTAATATTTCCGCGCGACAAAATAATAAAATGGTGCTGGCTGGCGCGGCGGGGCACGGTGGCGGGTATCGGTGCAGGATATTCATGTGGTTCCTGTGGTGATCTTATTGACAATCGTCTCCTATAAGAAGCTCACAAGAACAAATATTTAATTTTCAACCCGGACGAAGTCGGCGCGGGCTTCTAGTAATGAATAAAGATTTTGAATTTTGCCCAAATATTTTTTCTGCCAAATGGAAATCCAAAATGTGTTTCGGATGGTTTCGGTATGTGTTTTGTTTCCTTCTAACCATTAAGTCGGTAGCTAATGTAAATTCGATAGCTTTTCGCACCTCGAAGCGGCGCTCCGTGTAATGACTGCGCGATTTTTCTCACAAACAAAGGCCCAAAGAAACGAACAGTAGTAAAAAATCCGGAAACGAATTGAAAACAATTACCGAGAACACTGGTGTAATAAATTCGAAGATTTCTTTATGTAAATGTAAGTGAAACTTCTAAAAATCTTCTCCTTTGCTTGGTTTATAGCTTTTTTATGTCAGAGTTCTTTTTAATACTTTAATTATATCCACGATGATTGCATCGTATTACAAGTACAAAATATGTATTATCGCCCAAATGCTATTAAATAAATAAGGCATTTACTCACTGACATATACAATCATTACTAAATAAATATAATATAATTATAAGACGATGTGTTTCAATGACTTCCCATTAAAAAAGTCTTTAATTTTCATAATAAAATGTTAGCCTATGTGTTAATCCTGGGTATAAACTATCTTTATTCTAAACTTCAGCCACATCGGTTTATTCGTTGTGGCGTGAAGGGGTAACACATACATACATACAAACTTTCGCCTTTATAATATTAGTGTGACTAGTGTGATGTGACACTTTTTGTCTTTAGAAATAACACTACTGGTACATACTAATACTTCGGTTATGTACTGTTCTAATCGTCAGTGTGTCTTCTGAGACTTTCTCCTTTATTTCCTGAGTATCTAGAGATGTGTATATCAATGTAAGAGAAGCAAGTTCTGCGTGACAACGGTTCCCGGGCGACTTTTGTCAAACGAATGGCAAAGGAAGAGAATTTAAAGTGTTTCTTTTGCCAACCTTTGTGCGGAATGCGTCCTAGAACGCCTTTTGCCTTTGTACTTAAGTTTAACTAAATGTTTAAGCTCCATGCTTGCTCCATGTGACAAGTAATAGATTTAGTTTCCAAAGCAAGTTGCAATTAAATCTAAGTGTTAAGTGAGGAGGTTCAACTTGAAGCTGGTAAAAAGTTTGGTGACAACCAGATCTTTCTTCTGTTTGGCACATTACCAAAGCATGGATGAATGGATGGATTTTTGTTACTCAATCACGCCGTTACGAGCGAACCGATTTGGCTAAAATTTGTTACATAGATAGATTATAATCTGGAGTAACACATAGGCTACTTTTATTTCGGAAAGTAGTTTCCGTTTTTGACACCCGCGCGTCAACTATTACGTAATATTATAAATGCGAAAGTGTGTTTATTTGTTGGTTTATCCTTCAATCATGTAGCAACGAAGCAACGAAGCGACGCGATTTGTTTTGCGTAGGTAGGTAGGTACCTACAGGTAAGATTTTTAAAAAACCAAATATAAGTACGGTGCATTATAAAATAAATAGTTTGTTGTATTAAAATCATCACTACGGTTGCAAAATTACGTAATTTTACCGAAAAAGCTTGTAAAATACGGATATTTTACGGTAATTTATATATATTACGGTAAAATTACCGGCTACGTATGTATGCTGAAAAGTATGGCGGGGGGGTGAGACGAGCGTGTAGTTGAAACATACGTACTGCGAGTCGCGCGGCGCGACTCGCACGATGCGACGTTACCGTTTAGTGCAGTTTGCCTTTATGTTTTGCGCTGTTGCCATTCCGACTGAACAGTGAGCATTCGGCAAGCCGATCGGCGATCAGTTGAATTGTTTTGACTGACTGCACTATACGTGCATTTAGTAAATTATGCCACGAAATCAAGCAAAAGTGTGGGTCACAATTAGGGTGCCAGATTTTTTTTCAGCCTATAAGGGACAAATATTTTTCCGAGGATCGAGTCAGTTTTAACATATTTTTATTTGTTTGAACATGGGTATCTGTAAACGTCAATACAATAACACACCTACAAATTATTATTTTTTCCTTTTTTGATGTCAGTGCTGATTTCTTGGGTTTTGGAATCTCCTAATGACGAATCTGAAGTCAGTTTGGCTCTATCACATCAGAATACATCAGAATTTTTCACAATACACATTTATAAAAATCAAGAATGTATTGGGGTATTCAAGAAAAAAAAAACAACCAGAAGTAAAGAAATAGCTGGATAGTTAGTATTATTTTTAGTATCCGAATAGTTAGTCAAGAGGAACATTTTAAAATACTAGTGCAACTTGAGGAACTTTTTCTTTTTAAAAGTTAAAAAAACTTAAATACCTTCATTACCTAATTATGCTTACTACTAGCACGTATACGCGCATAGTAGCTGCGTTTCGTTGAAGATTTTCTAAGAACTCAAAGAAATCTATATATTTTTTTAATAAATAAACAGGGCAATTATCCATCCGATCAGACAAACTTCATTTTATATCATAATTATAAGTTTAACTAAATGAAAATCACCGTCATGCTATATTCATGTAGAAAAATTTTGCAAAATAAAAAAAAATATTTCCTCAACTCACAAAAATCTAGGAGAAACGTTACTTGAACTTCAAAAAGGAATTTCGTTGTAGGACTGTGTAATTATAATCGTAATTAAAATCGATTTCATAATGAAAAACGAAGTACGGTTCAAATACGGGACAGAGTCAGTCCCGCCGGGACATTTTAAACTATGTCTAAAATACGGGATGTCCCGGGAAATACGGGACGTCTGGCAACCCTAGTCACAATAGTTTTGTTAGAGAGATAAATCGTATTTTACCCAATTTTACCGTAATTTACGTAATTTATTTATATTTTACGTAAAATATGGTAAATTACCGAATTTTACGAAAGTAATATTACCGCTTTACATCCCTAATCATCACACGTAATGACATTCCTTTTCATAGACAGGGTAGCGTTGTCAAAAAGTTCCTGAAAAAATAAGATACCTCCCACAAGGAAGATCGCTAGGGCCATTCATGTTTAAAATCCAAGTAGGTATTAACATGAAACACTTTATTACCTCTCTAAATCTTCCGTCTCATGTTTGTCGCAGACAACCGATATTGTATAAGCGGTCAAAAAAAGGCAATAGGGCACATAAACTGCAGTAGATATTAAATCAGCAGCTTCAACTTTGTAGGGCGTTACTACGAGAAATGAAAAATGATAATGAAAATATTGTACACCGAATAAGGAAATAAAATTATTCGAACTTAAAAATTAAATAATAGTGTCTGGTGTTAGATATCAGGGCTCAGCTGAGCCAGTCTAAATAAAATTTGACGCAGCTTGCATTCTGGAGACGAATTTAAAAGTTACTTTTTATGATAGTTTCTACGGTACTAAAGCCCTAAAATCCACACGATATTAGCAAGTAATGAGACTATAAGGACCATTACTTATGGTCTCATAACTGGAAGGTCTCGGGTTTTACTCCCGGTGGGGACAATTTGGGAATTTATAATTTCTGTCTCTGGTCTGGTCTGGTGGGAGGCTTTGGCTGTGGCTAGTTACCACCCTACCGTCAAAGACGTGCCGCCAAGCGATTTAGCGTTCCGGCACGATGGCATGTAGAGACAGATTACCCCAACCCATACCTACCCCTAACGATATGGGTTGAATGTACACTGCCATACCCCTTCCAAGTTAGCCCGCTACCATCTCAGACTGCATTGTCACTTACCATTAGGTGAGATCGCAGTCAAGAACTATCTTTTCATCCAATAAAAAAAAAAAAACAATTATCTGGTTTTTTTATTGGTCTCAAACAAAAATCGGCTGTCTGAGTTAGGCTAAGCATAGTATTGCCGGGGCAAGCACGGCTAGGACAGGATATTGCGCCGGCCCGTTCCCGCTTCGTAGACGGTCCGGACTATTTCACGATACGGATTTAAGAGCACTTTAAAACAAAATACAGCGGGCTTGTTAAGCAGAAAGCTTTTAAAGTAAACGCAAAATTATGTATTTTATACTCGTAAATGCTAATCAAATTGTTTTCACTAATATATCATGAGATATTTTTCAGGGTTCCGCAATAGAATCACTTGGATTTTAAGCCTCAATAGCCCAACGGTTACAGGTGCGGACTGAAAATTTAAAGGTTGCAGGTTCGATCCCCATCCGTGTCACTATTGTCGTACCCACTCCTAACACAAGTCTTCACTTATTTAGAGGGGAGAGGAGAACATTAGTCAAGTTCAGCTTGGCTGATATTCTTTAAAAAAAAATTATAGCAGCAACACACTAATTGCTAAGGTCCCTAGTGGAACTAGTACTAAACTGAGCACAGGGATAAGAATCTAGACCATGGGTAGCAGTTATTCACATTATTCATACTATTAAATTGAATAGAATAGAATCATTTTTTATTTAAACTAGCGGACCCGACAGACGTTGTCCTGTCTTAACTATGAATATTGAATTTTGTTGTTGCCAAAATTAATGATATCAAAAACGTTTTCCCAGCCCCACCGGGAGCATCTAAGATAAAAAGTCCGCCAGTTCCATCGTTCACTATATATTTCAATTAACAATATTCAGTTTTTTTACATCCTCTTTGACGAAATTGGCAGCACGCATTCTGTCAATGTTATGTCAAACGCCATACGAGTAAGGTTACATCAAAAAAGTTTGAATTGTAAAAGCGGTTACATTAGAAATAATTTAATATGGTGGTTAATATTTCTTAAATTTTCTAATTTTCCGCGCAATTTTCTTAATTTTTTCTTTCATAAGAACCTTCTCCTAACAATAACAAACACAATAAAAAAAGAATTAGCGAAATCGGTCCAGCCGTTCACGCGTGATGCGCTTACCAACACATTAAGCGATTCATTTTTATATATTAAGATATAGATAAACTTTTACAAAGTACTTTCAAATCGTCAAATGAATCTACCACTGGTTCGGAATACCATTCCAACCGAGACTATTCATACTAATTCACACTAATTTAATAAAGGCCAAAGTTGATATGTGTGTGTGTATGTTTGTTACTCCTTCACGTCATAAAAAATGAACAAATTTGACAGAAATTGGAAATGGTGATAGCTCATTCCTAGGATTAACACATAGGGCTACATTTTATTCCGGAAAATTAAAGGGTTCCCGCGGGTATAAAAAAAAACTATCAGCAAGTTTGTCTATTACTTTAAACTTTAGAGCATCGCAGGGATGCTAATATATATTTATTTTTATTATTTAAAAACATCATCTAGTTATTACACACAAACTTTCGCCTTTATAATATTAGTGTTATAGTACGTTTATCTCACACTTATGCAGGTACAACACACACAACCATGAGCCGCGTACCCTTGTGAATTCAAAGAACTATAAGTATGATTATTATGTCATTATAAGTAGCTGTACTAACTTTGTACTAACTAATAATTACGTCTAAAATCGTAGATAAATTAAGTAGTGATTAATTCGTCATACGCACTCAGTGCTATTTATTTTTCCGACGCGATCTGTTTATCATTATTCCACGCTTCGTTTACTTTTCTGTTGTTGTTTTTGCGTTTATTTTACTAGTTTTGACTGATTTTGTGGCAATCGCTTATTTGCATTCCCTAAACAAACATGTACAGTCACGCTCTGAAAATATTTATTAGCTTTCAAATTAGATTCTTTATAATACTGCATGCAATCGTTTTTAAAATGGCATATTTTTCTAGAATCAATTTTTAGAAAATTCCAAACCTGAGCGTTTCAGAATAATATACTGAACTAGCTTTTTCCCGCGGCTTCGCTCACGTTAAGTTCGATTTTTCAAACCCCTATTTTATCCCTTTAGGGGTTGAATTTTCAAAAATCCTTTCTTAGCGGATACCTACGTTATAGTAGCTATCTACATGCAAAATTTCAGCCTGATCCGCCCAGTGGTTTGAGCTGTGGGTTGATAGATCAGTCAGTCAGTCACCTTTGCCTTTTATATATTTAGATTCCTGGTTTCAGTTTTTCTTAGCATGCCCGTAATACCCTGCATGGTGGTCGCGCCGAAGCGCGAATAGTTTTCGTTTAACCGCTCGAATCCGACCATCCTGTCAAAATTTCCTACCTAATACCGACCCCCCCTGGCCTGAAGAAGTGTCAGTGCATCGATGACCGTCAATTAACGTAAACGCGCCGCTAAAGCTGGTGCATCGCCGCGCCGCTCCTAGTGATTCAGTGTTGATCTGGACTTGCCAACAAACTTGCCTTCTTGGTTTTCGTCAGTCGAAGAAGTGAGAAAGGAAGAGTGAAGCATCGAAAAGTATCCATGAATGTACGCGCGGCTCGCTGAAGTATCGCGGCGCCGCTCCTAAGGATTCAGGTCAGTGCCTTTACCCTTTTCCTATAGACACTCCCATAACTCCGCGGCCCAAACCCAACCCAGTCGGATTTGAGCAAACCCCGCGAAAATTATACAGTCCACATCGAAACCAAACAATCTAGTTTCTAGCCGTCCCCGCGCCGCCATATTTTTTTGGTTCCAATCGAACCGGATTTTACCGCTAATTTTCTCGATAGTTTTACAATTTCCAAGTAGGTAATTGTTTTCCCGCGTCCTAAAATCTTGTTCCCTAAGCGAATTATTATCGTTCGTCCCGCATTGCTTAGGAAATAGGGTTCATTTAGGTATTAACTAGGTACCTACATATAGCTCATATAGGTGATAGATAGGTCATACGTTACTTATTTATCGTAATCCTAATCGTATATCGCATCCCGATCTATCCCAGTATAGATATTAATCGAAATATTAGTTTATTAGTAGTTATTTTAAGTAATTATTTTGTGTAATTACCTACGCGTCATAAACGTATTCGCTTGGCCATCGGTGCATAGTTGCAAGTACTTGTATCTTAGATTACAGCGGTGTGCGTGACCTTCATCGCGGCCGTGACCGCCCGCTCGCTCCCTTTCACTTTTTGCTGAAATTCATAACTTTAAATACTTATACGCCGAATCGAAGTTTCATTCGTGTATTAGGAACTTAGTCTCGACATTTTTGAATCTAGTTTATATTCAAAATGACGAAGACTGAAGATACCGCAGATATACAATTAATTCTATTAGAACAGAGACGCAATTCGATATTTGAGTATCTACAAGAAACATTCGATTTATCGAAAAACATAGGCGTTAACCCGTCGGTCCGGGAAGAATTTCTCGACGCAAGTAGTAATGTCGATACGTTACGCTCTGAATTCAGTAAAATAGTGGAGGATTATAATAATCGTTTATTAGCACTGAACCCGAAAGCGAAGCCGGAGTTCAAATGTTTGTTATCGTTCGAACGCCTATACGGTCGTATCAAGCGCTTAGTCTCGCAGTACGCCGATGATAATAAGGTTGAGAATGAGAATGAGCCGCGAAGACTTAAACCTTATTTGCCCCCGATTCAATTAGTGTCTTTCGATGGATACGATTTAAAATCGTGGAGTCTCTTCTACGCTAACTTTAAAACTGTTATACACGAAAATAAGTCCCTTACGGATGCCGAAAAACTTTATTATCTCTTAGGTAAGCTGTCGGGAAAGGCGAAATTAGCTTGTGCCGGTATTACACCGTGCGCAGAAAACTACGAATTAATTTTTAAAACGTTAGTAGATAAATTTGAAGATAAACGCTATTTGGCTACGTCGTATATGGATCAAATTTATAACATTAAGGCGATGTCAAACGCGACTCCGAACAACCTTGAAAATTTTTTGGACACTTTTGCATCGTCGATCGCCGCGCTTAAAAATTTAAATTTGAGTAATCTGGCTGACTTCATATTTTTATACCTCGCTCAAAAGAAGTTAGATCCGGAGACTGTTCGCCTGTTCGAGTTGAATAAACATAGTTGTGAGATACCCTTGTATGACGATTTCGTTGCTTTCATTCGCGAACATATTAAGGTACTGCAACGCACTTCCGGGAAACAAGAAGTTCCGAAAAGTGCTGAGCGGAAGGTGGATACGGCATCTAAGCCTCACAAACCACCCAAGCCGACGCATACCTATACTAGTACCGCGACTACGTCTGCACAGTCTTTGTGTTCTCTTTGTAACTCACAACACGAACATTTATATAATTGTTCCGCCTTTCATAAGATGTCCGTTGAAGATCGTTTCAAGTTTGTTAAGGCGAATAATCTTTGTATAAATTGCACTGGAAACCACCGGTTGGCCACTTGTTCTAGCAAGTCAAGGTGCCGCTGGTGCTCGTTACCTCATCATAGTATGCTCCACAGGCATTCCGCAACCGCAAATTCCGCAACTTCGAGTGCGGCTTCTAGTGATGCTTCTTCGCAGAAGATGCCCGGTGTTGTTGAGCAGCCTCCTGCTTCTATCAGCACTACCGGCACTAGTAACTCGAAACCTTCAGGTTCACCCGCGCACTCCAAGGAAGTATCGCTTTGTTCCTTATCGAGTTGTAATGTTTCTCGTGCACCGACTACGGTGCTGCTCGCTACCGCACGCGTTATAGTTTTCGACGCCAAAGGCAAGGAGTACTCTGCGCGCGCATTATTGGACAGTGCTTCACAGAGTAACTTCGTCAGTCGGGATTTATGTCAACGCTTAGGTTTAAAGACAAACCAGAATCCAAACTGTTCTGTAGTTAAAGGGATTGGAGGTACAACCAAACCGATCCAAGGCGCAGTTTCTATTAGATTTTTCTCTAGGTTTGATCTCAGCGTTTGTTTTAACATGGACTCGCTCGTGGTAGACAAGGTAACGGAACTCTTGCCCACAGTCCCGATAGATATTTCGAGTTTGATAAATTTCAATAACTTACCTTTGGCTGACGACACTTACTCCACTCCAGGAGACATTGATCTGCTGATTGGAGCTTCAATCTTTCCGCATCTCCTATTATCTCGCAAGGTTCAAGGTCAATCGAATTGTACCTCACCGCTAGCCCTAGAAACGGTGTTGGGCTATGTTATCGTTGGTTCTGCTCCTGTACGTGTTAACAGCTTCGCCACGGTATCATATTGTTGTGCTACAGATCCGCTAGATGATGCTGTGCGAAAATTCTGGCAAATAGAAGAGGTGAACGCACCGAAACAATTAAGTCCAGATGACACGGCGTGTGAAGAAATTTATAGCAGCACGACTACCCGTGAGGCAGACGGACGATATGTAGTCGCACTTCCATTTAAGGGTGATGTATTGTCGTTAGGCGATTCTTTTAAAAAGGCTAAAACTCGCTTCCTTTGCTTAGAGCGTAAAATGTTAGCGTCACCTAAGCTTAAGGAGGCCTACGACAACGTCATTACCGAATACCTAGACAAAGGTTATATCTCTCCCGCACCCCCGGACACGGAGGCAACGCAGAGCTTGCCCTCGTATACGATTTCGCACCATGGGGTCATACGAGATGACAAGTTGACTTCTAAGTTGCGCGTTGTCCTGGACGCCAGTTCCAAGACAACCACTCAAGTTTCCCTCAATGACCTTCTGTATGGCGGTCAGAATCTACAAGGGAATCTATTCAATATTATTGTTAATTTTCGCTTATATCGTACCGCTCTTTCAGCTGACATTCGTCAGATGTTTCTTTGTATTGGAGTTCGTCCATGTGATCGCAGATTCCAACGCATTTTATACCGCTTTTCTCCGCAAGAACCCTTAAGGGTCTATGAATTTAACCGCGTTTGTTTCGGGCTTAAGTCAAGTCCATTTCATGCTCTTCGTACAGTGAAGCAGCTTCTTTCAGACGAAGGTGCTTCTTACCCGCGCGCTAAAGAAACTTTAGATATAGGGCTATACATGGATGACTTTGTCTATAGCATTGACAATGAAGACGATGCTATCTCCACCGCTGCCGAAGTGATTGCTCTGATGAAAGCTGGTCAGTTCGACCTGGTGAAATGGACAAGCAACTCACAAAAGGTGTTAAATTCGATTCCGCTGTCGCATCGACTTTCCGCGATTAAAGAGTTTGAGGACTCTGAGCCACATAAGGTGCTCGGCCTATGTTGGTCTCCCGCAACAGACTATTTCGGTCTCAAAATTAGTGTTCCCGCTGAATCTTGTACAAAACGTACCATTTTGTCATGTGTCGCTAGGATATGGGACGTCATGGGTTTCGTTGCTCCCGTCGTCTTATATGCAAAGCTTCTCATTAAACAACTCTGGTTGTGTGAATGTGATTGGGACGATGTGCCCCCTGGTCACATTGCTGATCAGTGGTCTTGTTTCAAAAGAGAACTACCTTTGCTCAGCGAATTGAAAATTCCACGGCACGTAGGCATCTCGACCGGCGATATCATTACGATCGTGGGGTTTGCAGATGCGAGCGAAAAGGCTTACGGAGGAGTAATTTACTTCCACGTGAAAGACAGCAGAGGTATTCGCAAAAACGCAGTCTTTTTAATAACAGCTAAATCCAAAGTCTCGCCTCGCAAGACTATAACGCTTGCGAGGTTGGAGCTTTGTGCCATTCTGTTGCTGAGCAGCTTAATGACCAAGGTCATTGAAGCCTGCCATAACCGCCTTGTTATTGACCGAGTTCTCGCCTTTTCAGACTCAACGGTGGCGTTGTGTTGGGTATACTCCTCACCTCATCGTTGGGACACTTTTGTGGCCAATCGGGTCACCAAAATTCAAAATGAATTTCCCGCTCAAACTTTTTTCCATGTGCAAGGCACGGAAAATCCCGCTGATTGTTTGTCGCGAGGTCTTACCCCCGCACAAATAACTGATCACCCGCTTTGGTTCTCTGGTCCTAAATGGCTTGAGTTAGATTCAAATCTTTGGCCTGTTACCGCTTTCAATCCTTCCACCGTGTCACAGCCTCCAGAGGAAAAGAAACACGTTTTGCTCACTGCAGAAAGCAGTGAAAGAAATTTAATAATTTCGCTAGCTGATCGCTTTTCGTCATGGTCGAAATTCATACGTTGTGTGGTTTTCGTTTGCCGCTTCGCTAAGCTACTACCGCGTCGTGATACGGTGATTGCATCGGATCTGGATTACGCTGAAAGTTTAATATTGCGTGAACTTCAGCGCTTTCACTTCGCGAACGAGATTGTTAATTTACAAGCAGGTAAACGTTGTAGTCCAATGTTTCAACGTCTCAAACCTTTCCTTCAGGACGGCATCATTAGAGTCGGAGGTCGTCTGAGAAACGCCGATATAAGTTTCGATACAAAACATCCGATTATACTTCCTCGAAAGGATCATATATTAAATCTTTTAGTTGACTATCATCATAAAGTCAATTGTCATGCAGGTCCAGATTTATTGATGTCCATACTCCGTCAGAGGTATTGGATTCTTTCCGCTCGTAATTTAATTCGAAGCCGGGTACACAAATGTCTACCCTGCTTTAGACTCCGCGCTAAACCAAACTTTCCAGAAATGGCAGATCACCGCTCCTGTCGAGTTACGCCGGCCGTGAAACCGTTTATACACACTGGCACTGATTACGCAGGGCCTTTTAAGGTGACTGTTTCTCGCGGTCGTGGAATTCGATCAATGAAGGCATACGTTTGTCTTTTCGTGTGCTTAACCACTCGCGCTGTACACATAGAAGTTGCCAGCGACTTAAGTACAGATAGTTTCCTCGGGGCGTTTAAGCGTTTTTTATCCCGCCGCGGTTTTGTCGCTCGCGTTCATTCCGACAATGCGTCAAATTATGTTTGCGCCAAGCGCACGCTTTCGGAATTGCACGAATTTTTAGCGTCCAAACACTTCAGGTCTGAATTTGGTCACATACTAGCCGAAAATCGCATCGAGTGGTCACTTAATGTTCCAACTGCTTGCCATTTTGGCGGTAATTGGGAGGCCAACATTAAGAGCCTCAAAACTCATCTACATCGCGTGATAGGCGACCAAATTCTTTCCTTGGAAGAGTTCAATACTGTGCTTGCTCAGATCGAGGCAGTAATGAACTCCCGTCCATTGTGCCGCACGCTATCTAATGATCCATCGGAACCTCTCGCGTTGACACCGGCTCATTTTCTCACTCTCACCCCTTTAAAATATCTTCCGGCTAGGGAGATAGAAGATGGTCCGTTACATTTGCTCTCGCGTCAAGAACTTATTGATAAACTTGTTCAGTCATTCTGGAAACGATGGAAGGCTGATTATTTACATACGCTACAGACTCGAAACAAATGGAACACGCCAACCAATCCGATCGCTAAGGGAGATGTGGTAATAATTACCGTCGATAATGCACCGCCTCTTCACTGGCCGTTAGGGCTAGTCGAGGAAGTTTTTCCTGGATCGAATGGTGTCACGCGTGTTGTCCGCGTTCGTACTGCTACAGGTACCTATCTACGTCCTGTAGTGCGTCTTTGTCCCTTACCTAAACAGTAATTAGTTTAACTTCAACTCATCTGCTTAGGTTAGGATTCTTATTTAGTTAGGTTAGCTTATTATACTTAAGTCAATAAATAATTTCGTTTAAACTCTCCGCGTCGTAGTTTCTTTGAAGGTAGCCCTTCAAGCCCGGGGACATGGTCGCGCCGAAGCGCGAATAGTTTTCGTTTAACCGCTCGAATCCGACCATCCTGTCAAAATTTCCTACCTAATACCGACCCCCCCTGGCCTGAAGAAGTGTCAGTGCATCGATGACCGTCAATTAACGTAAACGCGCCGCTAAAGCTGGTGCATCGCCGCGCCGCTCCTAGTGATTCAGTGTTGATCTGGACTTGCCAACAAACTTGCCTTCTTGGTTTTCGTCAGTCGAAGAAGTGAGAAAGGAAGAGTGAAGCATCGAAAAGTATCCATGAATGTACGCGCGGCTCGCTGAAGTATCGCGGCGCCGCTCCTAAGGATTCAGGTCAGTGCCTTTACCCTTTTCCTATAGACACTCCCATAACTCCGCGGCCCAAACCCAACCCAGTCGGATTTGAGCAAACCCCGCGAAAATTATACAGTCCACATCGAAACCAAACAATCTAGTTTCTAGCCGTCCCCGCGCCGCCACATGGAAAATTACTTTAAGGTTTTAATTTAATATCTTATTTTACTGAAAATAAGAGTAAAACAGATACAGTTGTTATTAAATATCACGAGTACGTACCACGGTAATTATTTTAGTTGGGATTGTCGATATTTCGATCCAATTGCATGGACCGTGGTCACGACGAGACCACTCGTGCTCGTGATATTTAATAACAATTATGTCAGTAAACCACGAATCAAGTCTAAAAATTTTTAGTAAAACAGATACAGGTTTTATTGTAAGGCGTAGACCAGCTTTTATCAAAGCATTCTCTCTCTAACAATACGTATACTTTACAGCCGTATAAACGTTTTTATTTCGTACTATACCATTATTTTGATCGCGAAATTTTATTTTCAAACGTCTCGCTTTTACGTGTCTAGACAGCTTTTATTGTGATTATTAGCGTGGAACAAGAAAAACACAATTGCGTGTAGAACTCCAGTTAGCGATGTTAATTATCACGTTCGCAAGAAAAACTTTTTTGAGCTGTTTTTTCCGTTCTAAATTCACACAATCGAAGTTCGTCTTCACTTGCATATATAAGTTCTGATGAATGAATGTTATTAACCTACTGCGGCTCGTAAAAGAGGGTAATTTGTTTATCAGTTTATGTTACATATATGTGGCGCTTTGGAGACCAAACGCGTAGACCGATTTTGATGATTCTTACGTCAATCGATTTGAGTTAATCTTGGGAGTGTCACAAAAGACATAACAGTAATCAAAATTCAATATGGCAACCACCAGACGCCATATTGTGAAAAAGAAAAAATGAAACTCGAAGAACTCGGTTAAGTGGAGTATTTGAAAATCTTTGGTTTGGTCCGGTATTTGAATTTTTATATTTTTATTTTGCAACGTTTTTGTTTGGTATCCTTTCCAATACTATATATCCGAAAAGGTGTTTGTTTGTTGGTTTGTCCCTTAATCACGCAGCAACGGAATAAGGGATCAATCTGATTTTTTCATAGGTATAGTTGAGGACTTGAGCGCAAAAAGAAGAAAAAGAGAAATTAGTACTTATAAGGGAAATTGAGCCTTTAAAAAAATTTTAGTGTAAGAGAAAATTGGGGCACACATAAGCCTGCCAATTTCCGAAATTTTCGCTCGTAATGAACCGTTGATGATTGATTACCTATCGAGACCGAAAATACATAAAAAATTTTAAGTACTAAAAATATATTTTTTAGCATCCTATCCTATAATCTAGCACAAATGCTCCAATAGCCCAACGGTCCGGATTGAAAACTGAAAGGTGGACTGTTCAAACCCCACCCGTTCACTGCAAGACAAAGGTCCCTTTTACGGATATCCACAGGTCTCGAGCTTGCGCCACCTGTAACCAGCGACTTATCTCGAGCTTGTTACATATCAGTGAGTAACTCTATCCTCATTTGTATCCAAAATAATCTTCATTGCAGCAACGGTGATGCAAAGTGCTTAAACCGCCGCTAACCAAGTTAGATGCTAAAAGCGTTTATCGGTTGCCGTCATTTAATTCCCTGAAAGCCGCTCCAGGTGCTAATACTATCACTGATGGCCTGCGACAACTCCCTGCACCGGTACAGGAAAATATTTGTATGCGTCAATGCGTTTATTTTTCATCAAAATTCATTCCGCGCAAAATGAAAAGTTAGTATTGGCAGTTTGGTGCCTTTTTGACTTTAATGAAGTTCAACCGTGCATATATTTTATTTGAGTGAACACAATAATCTCTGAATGTGTAAAATGTGTAAACACTTTCAACATATTTTATTCCTTTCAAAGTATTAACAATATCTAAATATATAAAAGGCAAAGGTGAGCTAGTGACTGACTGATCTATCAACGCAAAGCTCAAACCACTGGACGGATCAGGCTGAAATTTGGCATGCAGATAGCTAGATATTATAACGTAAGTGTCCGCTAAGAAGGATTTTTGAAAATTCAACCCCTTAGGAGATAAAATAGGAGTGAGCGAAGCCGCGGGAAAAAGCTAGTTCAGTATAAAGTGCATCTAGAAATTGCGAGACGCATTTCAGTCGGTTTGGCTTTATTTAGACAAAGCTCCAATTCAACCATAAAAGAAAGAAGCTTACGCGATTTAAGCATTTTCTCATTACTATAACATATACTTAATAATATTGTATTATTTGAAGCCTCAATAGCCCAACGGTTAAAGGTGCGGACTCAAAACTGAAAGGTCGCAGGTTCGAATCCCACCCGTTGCATTATTGTCGTACCCACTCCTAGTACAAGCTTTCCGCTTTTTGGGAGGGGATAGGAGGATATTAGTCAACTTCAGCTTGGCCAATATTCTTTAAAAAAAACATTTATGACATACTCGTTGATATACCCGCGACTTGCTATACCCCTTCCAAGTTAGCCCGCTACCATCTTAGACTGCATCGTCACTTACCATCAGGTGAGATCGCAGTCAAGGGCTATCTTGTCATCGAATAAAAAAAAAAAGACTTCGTTCGCGTGGATTAATGTTTTTAATTCCTGCAGGAACTCTCTTGTTTTCCGGGATAAAAAGTAGCCTATGTGTAATTCCACACTGTAATCTATCGCTGTGCCTTTCAGCCATCGGTTCAATCGTTGCAGTGTGATTGAGTAAGAAACATCCATACATCCGAACTTTCGCATTTACAATATTATAATAGGTCATAATTATGTTATAATATTAACAGGATTGCTTATGCAGATATAGAATTTCTGACTTATTCCAAAGCCGAATTCCCGGGAATTGCCTGGTCCATAGCGATGCGCCAGCATTTGGCTTGGGCTTATATCGTGTACATTTAAACTTAAGGCTAGCGAAAAGCGATGCTCAGTCACTAATGATAAATATTTGAACTCTGCCACAATATCCTGTCTGATCCACGTTGCCTCAGGGATAAAAGTAAAGAACAAAGTGTGTAAATAAAAGTGATCCGTGTTTAATGTGAAATTGTCCAAAAAAGGAGTAGTATAATGTTTTCAAAGTTCATGTGTGTAGTAGTGATAGTGTAGTGTAAAAGCTGACTCAAAGAATACAAGAAAAAATGTCTTCAGTTGAAAAAGAAAGACTTTTACGTCAGTGGACTACTTTTTAGTATATAAGATATTTTATAAGTTTAAGTTAAAATAAAATTGCTCATTAGCCAGATTATATTTATTAGGCTAGATTGTAATTTAAGTGATTCATATTATTGAAAAAAAAATGTGTGTATGAGTTTTTTTACCGTATCTACTAATATTATCCTAAGTATAAATGCGAAAGTTTAGATGTATGGATGGATGCATGGATGGATTTTTGTTACTTAATCACGCCGCAACAACTGAAACGATTTGGCTGAAAGGCACATATAGATTATATTTTGTAATAACAAATAGGCTACTTTTTATCCCGGAAAATAAGAGAGTTCTCGTGGGAATAAAAAAAAACTTCAATCCTCGCGAACGGTCATCAGCTAGTTCCAACATAAGTTCTAAATGCCTGAACAGATTTAGGTGTAGGGGCAGTGGCGTAACTATAACGTTTGAGGCCCGTGGCAAATTCATCGGATGGGACCCTCCCTCCCTCCTCAAAAAATGATCGCTCGGCACTAGCCGTAGTCACAGGAATGGCTATAAATGTCGGAATCCTCTTGTGCTTTCAGCCTTCTCTGACTGGGGGCCCCTTCCTGCTGGAGGCCCGTGGCGTTTTGCCGTCTTGCCACCCTATAGTTACGCCACTGTGTAGGGGGTATCGTTAGAATCCTTGCACAATCCCGAGTGATACTGGCTATAAATCAGTTGATGCTGTGTTTACCCGCACATTTGTGCACTATAAAATCTCCTGCGCAGAATGCTAATTTCTGAGGAGGTTGGTCGCCGTGACCGGATTCGATCAGCAGGACATTATAGAACGATATAACAGTGACAGTAATATCAGGTTTGCGACGCCATTGTCTAACTTCCTGATCACATTATCCCGGGATAACTAACACGTTGCGTGACAAATTCCACAGAGATAACTTCCGAGGAATTATCCTAAATGGATAACAATTTACATAACTACTACTGAAAGCATAATAACTATGAATATCTAATTTATTGATGCAAGCGAGTTCGTCTACATAATTATAGATCCACCAATTTATCTCTTCAGGTAACGGGGTCGCTAGTGCAAAGTATAGTATTGCTATTTAGTTTGATGACGACCCCCTTTTCGCAGTGGTGAGCGCAGTGGTCTTATAGCTGGGAGGTCTCGGGTTCGATTCCTGGCGGGGGCAATTTGGGATTTTATAATTTTTGAATTGTCTCTGGTCTGGTCTGGTGGGAGGCTTTGGCCGTGGCTAGTTATCACCCTATCGTCAGAGACATGCCGCCAAGCGATTTAGCGTTCCAGGACGATGGCGTGTTGAAACAGATAAGGTATGGGTTCAATTTACACTATCATTCTACACTCCAAGCCAAGTTGAAGTATATTAGAAAGGAAATACTAATAAGAATTAGTAACCAAAATATACTACCAATTTCAAAAACATAGTAGGTAACTCTAACACAAATTACGTTGTTGAGTTAAACCGTGGTTAAACCACATGATTATAGAACTAGATAAATATCTAGGAGTTAATTGAGTTTTCACGGGTAGAATAGAAAATTCTGTACTGTAGTAGGCGCTAAATGTATTTCGTGAATAATTACATGATGCTAAAAAAATATATGTCTAGGTCTTTCTTTGTGAGTCTTTACTGAGCATTATACATACGAGTGACCTGAAGAGATATTACTCAGTAAAGATTTCATAAAAATCGGTTCAGTAGTTTATACATATAATTCTAATTTTTAAGTTAAGTAAAATGTAAGCAAATAAAAAGAATGGCCATAATTCGATTAGTTTAGTTTAAGGGCAATGCATGGACACACATACATACGTGCTTACATATATACAAACATACATATATACCTACCAACCTAAATACAAACGTACATATATATATACATACAAACATACATTCACACATCTATATTTGTTTGAAGTCCTAATATATCATCATATTATATGAATATTTTGCAGTTCCTATAATAATATTATCATCATCATTATCATCATGTGCCTTCTTCAAGGT
The DNA here is from genome assembly GCA_933228805.2 of Hipparchia semele. Lineage (NCBI taxonomy): Eukaryota > Metazoa > Arthropoda > Insecta > Lepidoptera > Nymphalidae > Hipparchia > Hipparchia semele. Next base: position 11,035,903 of record OW121727.1, on the reverse strand, counting down.
GAAGTTTGGCGGTCAGCATCCGAAAAGCTTCTCTTCGTAGGGCCGCTTCCTTCAGTGTAAGATAGCTAAGCCCAGTCCACTCCCTCACATCGTCCAACCACTTGCGTCTTTGGCGACCTGGTGCTCTCCTGCCTGCAATTCTTCCTTCCATCACCAATCTCGGGAATAAGAATTGGGCTCCCCGCTGCAAGTGGCCAAAGAAAGCGAGTTTTCTCCGCATAATGGTTGACATGAGTTCTCTCTTTTTGCTAATAATAATATTATGTCGAATTGATAATCTGCTATTTTGAAGGCGGTTAGAAAAGTAAAACAGAACGCAGACTATAGCTGCATGAAAATACTATAAAGCTTAGAATACAAATTCTAAACCAACCTCGTGCAGCAACTGTCGTATTAAAACGTCGACTGCAGAGCTCCCTGGCGGCTGGGAACTCTAAAATCTGTCTTTTAGGACCCGGCGGCGCACTAAACTTATTCAAACTACATCCTTTAGCATACGATCGCGTGGGCACTGCGAGTAACTATGTAGTGTACATTCAAACATTATATCCTAAAGTTCTTGATATTCACGACGGCACGTGGCTCATGGTTGTGTGTGTGTCGATCTGTAGTGTGAGTGAAAGCAAGACCGCTCCCACCTAGGCTCTTAACAGGTACGCACACTTACGCAATGTGCATGTACACGACGTAACCACAAGTAAAGCTCACGCGCCCTCGTGAATTGCAAGAACTATACTATCCTACTATAATACTTATCTATACTATTATAATAAAGAGGGAGCGCGAATTTTGTGAGTTTGTATGTATGTCCGGAGCAAACTTTGGAACCACCGCACCTATTTCAAAAATGCTTTTACCAATTCAAAGGTACATTTTTCCAGATGGTTATAGGCTATATATTATGCACATAAAGTATTATGGCTAGATATTATGTGCAAATTTGTTAAGGAAGTCGGAAAATTTTTTGACTCTTAAACGTTTTCAAGGCGTGCGCTGGGTTATATACTGCTATTGGATGAAAATGATGTATGGGTGAATTGTTCCTCTTAAAGAGTTCTAAAAAAAAGTCCGCAATAGCATATGTATATCTTCTAAGAATAACTTACAATAACCATTTCTATCGTTCAAATTTTGATTAAAAATAATGAATTATACTATTATAATAAAGAGGGAGCGCGAATTTTGTGAGTTTGTATGTATGTCCGGAGCAAACTTTGGAACCACCGCACCTATTTCAAAAATGCTTTTACCAATTCAAAGGTACATTTTTGCAGATGGTTATAGGCTATATATTATGCACATAAAGTATTATGGCTAGATATTATGTGCAAATTTGTTAAGGAAGTCGGAAAATTTTTTGACTCTTAAACGTTTTCAAGGCGTGCGCTGGGTTATATACTGCTATTGGATGAAAATGATGTATGGGTGAATTGTTCCTCTTAAAGAGTTCTAAAAAAAAGTCCGCGATAGCATATGTATATCTTCTAAGAATAACTTACAATAACCATTTCTATCGTTCAAATTTTGATTAAAAATAATGAATTATTATCGAAGCTTCTTTAACCGATGTGATGTCAATCTATATCTAAATAAATATGTTTATTATCGTAAGTATTTAATTTAGAACATATTTGCCCTTTACACTATACAATTTAAATAAATATCATAGGAGTTATCGGAAAATTATTATTTCCGCGTGACAAAATAATAAAATGATGTCGGCCGGCGGGCGGGGCGGTGCACGGGGGCGGGTTTCGGCGCGGGAGATTCTCTGGTTCCTGTGGCGATCTTATTTAAAATCGTCTCCTATAAGAAGCTCTGTGCGATCAGTCCCGTAAAAACAAATATTTAAATTTTCAACCCGGACGAAGTCGGCGCGGGCTTCTAGTAATATTATAAATGGGAAAATTTGGATGTATAAATGGATGTTTGTTACTTAATCACGCCACAACGACTGAAGCGATTTGGCTGAAAGTTGGCACAGAGATACATTATAGTCTGGAATATCACATAGGTTACTTTTTATCCTGGTAACCACCATAGCGTTCTAATTTTTTTCTGGTTTTCTGGATCTACATAAATAAATTAATAAAAACGATCGTGCATGCCCGTCCAAATATCCGGACTAAGGCTAAATTACGTTGTAATAGAAAAGAAAATCGAACAAAATATGAAGGATGTTTGTCGGACGGAATAAAGGGTCTAACGAAAGTAACTTATGCGAGGAAATTGTATTTTATCGTGGCCGTGCCCAAACACAAATTTCATGAATAAATTTTTCCTTTGTAAACAAATCAAATAGGCTTTATTAGGTTAGAGTCTGTACGGACTCAAAGCAATAAGCCTAACTTGTTCTATTATTTCTTATCTTTGATAGATTTCGTCTTCGTCCACGTCACTGATCGATATCCCTCCGCAGTTAGACATAGGTAGAGACCTATTTACGGACTTAAGTAGTACTTAGAAACGCCGCGTTCTTGCGCCGCTTGTATCCGGGTCTATATTTTTTACACCTGCATTAAATAATATTAAAGAGGATCTCATTTGATAATAATTTTAAAGATTTGAATGAATGAGAACGGAAAACTTAATGTTGGAGGCCTCTGCTAGTTTTAAAGTGAGTTTGAGCATTAAAACCGAGAGGTTGTCTTTGAAAGTGTTTTGGAAGTGATTTTATTATAAATAAAGCAATACTTAATAACAAATTAATATTAAATTAAATAATTAAGTGTTCAAGGAAAGGTAATTAAGTGTTCAAGGCAAGGTGTTTAAATCAAGTGAGCGTATATTAAGTGTGTAGAATTAAAAATTATTGCTGAAGAAGGTGATTTTTATTTCACATTTTACTACAGTATGTTTACAAGCTACAGTTTAAGATAAATAAGTTAGTTCGGAAACCAGATTTTGTTGAGAAGGGTGGGCAAGGCAAAAACATACATACATACATTGAAAGTTAAATAAAAGCTTGTAAAAATAGGTAGCGATTGACGATATCTCTCTTCGACAGTGTTCCCACTTAATTACAATATGGGGTTATTCAAGGGGCACACCAATAAGTTCCTGAAATGCCGGCAACGCATCGTTTGTGCCTCTAATACCTACTACAAGTGTTCATGGGCGGCGGTAATCACTTTACATCAGGTGACCCGCCAGCTCGTTTGCCCGCTATTCATATAAAAAACTAGCGGACGCCCGCGACTTCGTCCGCGTTCTTAAATTGTTGAAATTTTTCCTGAATTTTCTTTGCTATAAACCTCACGGAGCCCGAGACCTTTCCAACGAATGCAAAACCGTGGAAATCGGTTCGTGCGTTCTGGAGTTATAGCGTCAGGAAGGAAAACCCGACTTATTTTTATATAATAGATATATATATATATATATCATAACGTAAGCGTAAAGGCAATGTTGCAGTAGCGATTTGGAAGACGGGCCACGTACACAGGCAGACGGCGGGTAAACATTGCGCTGTATTCCGAGATGCAATTCTCGCTCAAGCGACTAAGTTATTCCGCGCGCAGCTCTTTCATGCTCGCTTTGTGTCTTAGCTAACAAAGAAGGAGGCGTATACTGTATTTGGCAGAGCAAGAATTTGTCAAAACACTACCTAAGTTGTATTTTATTAAAGAGTTACGATTATTACAATTCGCATTTCGCAAAATTCAGTCTTAAGCTCATCGCTCGAAAAGGTCATTCTGATAGTTATTAGTTAAGGGCTTGTCCTACGAATAAATAATAATTAAGGAAGTCTAATTCAGAACAAAATCCACTGAAAAAATGGCCCTACTTCAAACCAAAACGACGTATGATTCAAAATACGAATCATACGTATCACTTCCTAGGTTACAGGTAGACATGCTTGGTGATCGGTTCAAATTCAGAACGAAAGCAATGATTGGTTCGCGCGCGTGCTGCTATATTTGCTATGACAGCTGAGTCATTAGATGATGTTATGAAAATTTGACGTGCAAGAAAAATGACCAACTGTTGACGTGCTATTTTTGTTTTTAATCCCCGCCTTTAAGGGCTTAATTTTAATCTCCACCCACTTCAGCGCAACTTTTTTTTGGGGTCATTTTTTTAAACGCAGTTAGACTTCCTTATTTATTATTTATTCGTAGGGCTTGTCATCAATTAAATTTTTTGAGTAATAAGTTCACACAGAGAGATACAAGTAAGATAAGAGGTACTCAGGAGGAGAGGATAATGTGGGTCGGTAAAAATAGAGCTCATTGTGGCATGAGAAATCACACCGATTTTTATCTCGCCGCTGCAAACGGCGTGAAATAAAAGGTTTATCTTGTTTCGCGGCGGCATGGCGGTGGATAATATTTTAAGAAAAATTCTAAAGTGCGACGGCCGGTGGCATATTCAGCCTTTTTAGTAGTTTTTATTAAGCATACCTAAATTTAAAGTCAGATACTTATCTCAAAATGGTCACTTTTTATCTACCTATTTTTTTAACTTTTTATTTAAGGGACTTGTAATTCAACCCGGCTGTGGAGTTGTCTAAAAATGGTTACCTTAGTGTGACGATTGCAATCACCTCTGATTGGGTTTTGCTTTCTTGCTATTGGTTAAAATCATTGACGCAACAAGAACGCCAAAACTTCAGCCAATCAGAGTTGATTGGATTGCGATCGTCACACTGAGGCAATCATATTCAAACAATCGCAAAGCTGTGTGTCGATTCTCTAAAAATTATTGCATCAGTGTGACGATCGCAATGAGCCCTCATTGGTTGCTATCCTACCGTTATTCGTTAAAATGCATTGATGCAGCAAGAACGCGATAACTTCAGCCAATCAGAGGCCATTGCAATCGTTACACTGATGTAATCATTTTTAGAGAATCGAAACACTGATTTTCTTAGACTGAAACCTATTAACGCAGTCTCACTCTGCTCAAACTCAAGACAGGGTTAAAACGAGATAGATTTATGTCAGAGCATATTTGTGTCCCGTTTCATCTCTATCTTAAGTCCAAGCTAAGTCAGAGCATGATCTATAGAGCTCAGCATAAGTTTCTATTCGCTAGGTATGTCAAATAGCATGAAGTATTGCAAAGCGGTTCCATGCTGTCCTGAGGAGGTTGTTTTAGTCCGTGCGAGTAGAATAGAATAGAATAGAATAGAAATATTTTTTATTCAAATAAACTTTTACAAGTGCTTTTGAACCGTCGATGAATCTACCACTGGTTCGGAATGCCCTTCCTGCCGAGAAGAGCCAGCAATAAACTCGGCGGTTGCACTTTTCAAAAAAAAAAAAATTTTTTTTTTACAATATGTAATAAAACTATACTATGTATACAGTGCTTCCACAATGAAGCTTCTTAAATCCAATACAATACAAATAAAAATAAATACAATACAAATACCTACAGATAAATACAATCCAACGCATGTTAAGACGAGTAGACAGAAAGCAGACAGAGTTGGACACACCCTGCCAGAACGCAGAAGTCCGTAGGGATTTTTTATTTATTTATTTTTATTTTTTATGTACATATAAATATTTACAAAAAAACATATATTAGAAGAAGTATACATAGGTGAAGCTTATCTCTAAGAAGTCGGTTAAAAAAGAAATTTCTTCCAGCTTCCCTTGAAAGTGAGTAAGGTTTTTTCCTCCTCGAAGAAAAAAAAAGGTACGTCAAATGTTCCGTTCGTCATAGGTACATCATAGACGTCTATATAGCCTAGTCGTTATTCTCTGTACATAGGAATCTCTTTGTACTTACTCTCCTACACAATAAAGTATATTATTTCGTTCATAAAGTATGGATATAAAGGAAAAACATACGCCCTCATAACCTTTCTAGTATAAGAGACGGTGGTGAATCTGGGTTCAAAGTATTTTTCAAAAAAGAAAACTAATTTCTTCTCTTCTCTTTATAAATAAAATTCATATCGGTAGAAGAGTCTTTTACATTCTAAATAAAACTTCCCAGCACAATTAATGAGTTTGTAAAGAAAGGCCTCCTTTAGATTTTATTATTTGCGATAGTAGGTATTTACTTAAGTCTTTTAAACTTAAGGCTGGCTATTTAGTTAATATTTTTCATTTTTTATCCTGTTAATATTATAAATGCGAAAGTTTGGATGTATGGATTGATGGATGGATGGATGGATGGATGGATGGATGGATGGATGGATGGATGGATGGATGGATGGATGGATGTTACTCAATCACGCCGCAACGATTAAACTGATTTAGCTGGGCACAGAGATAGATTACAGTCGGGAATAATACATAGGCAATTTTTTATTCAGGAAAGTAAGAGAGTTCCCGCGGGAATTGAAAAACCTCAATCCACGCGAAATAATTTGCGGGCATTAACTAGTATACCATAATATTGTGCACTAACTAAAAAATCACCATGTATAAGTGGCAGCGAGAGCTTGCTCGCGCCTGACCGCTCCCACCTAGGCTCCGGACAGGCACGCACACTTACGCAATTTGGGACTTACGAATGTGACTTATGTACACGACGTAACCACAAGTAAAGCTCATGCGTTGATGCTCATGTGAGTTGAAAGAACTACACATTTTAACAGCTCCGAAACGCAATCGAATTTCAGCCACAGCTCTTAGACTAACACGGATAAGGGTTTTAATAATGAGATGTTTTCGGTCCGGGTACAAAAGGCTATATTTTCGAGTTATTTTTCCTATCTATTACAAAATAGAGTAAGAGCATTTCTAATCAGAAATATAATAATAATATCACGGTCCTTGTACAACCTTTGTTGGGATAATCCAGATTAATAGGGTATTGTGACAAAAACATCAATTCAACATTCCGATTTGCGATTGATCTCCACTTGAAGATATTGTTGAGGGACGATTTTGATTACGTTTTTTTACCCGAATATAAGAGGTAGAATGAAGATAAGCTCAAAATATGTATGTGCGTGCTGCGTAATCGTATAAATAAATATGTGTGTGCGTGTTTTTTGTGTTTTAACCGACGAAAAAAAGGAGGTTCTCATTTCGTCGCGTATTTTTTTTTGTTTTGAATGTTTCGCCTGTGGTTACGTATTACTCTACCAAATACACATATTTACTAATTTTCGTACCGACTGCAGAAAAGTACCCGAAATGTTAGTTCATTCTCTATCTAAGCGTTTAAAACAAGTTAGCACTTACAATTGTTAAATGGGCTGTATCGGAAAGCAGCACCGTAACAAATAGGCCTAGAATCGAGGTTTTAATTTGTATTTGTAACCCTTATAGGTACAATACTTTAAAACGACGGTGTGCATTTCAGTAAAAAAGTATGGATGTCTCTATTTAATAGTTTTATACGTGATTTTATACCAAATCCACATCTTACTTACTATTATTATTGGTTTGTCCTTCAATCACGCTGGGACAGAGTTACAGATTGACTTGATTTTTCGCATGGGTATTATATATTTTAAGGACTTGGAGAGTGACAAAGGTTTCTTTTTATCCCGGAGTTCCCGGAGGATTTTCAAAACCAAAACATCACAAACGAACATTCTTTTTTAGATTTTCATCTGTATAGAAGTTGAAATAAATCAATACTCCTCAAATATATTTAATTTCGTGGCTATAGAAAGCAGTACACAGATAGAACTCGATGAATTCCGTACACGGGATCCGGGATTCGAGGCTCCTAAGTATCCAATGAGTTGTGAAATTAACTTAATTCCCAGTTCCTTTTACTTGCTTTGCTGGGAGTACGTTTGAACGAGGTAAATACGTTTCGTGAAATTCTCGGACTCTTTTTGATATCTATTCAACTAAATTAATTATTATGCGGCCAAAATCGCTAAAATTTTTTAAGTCTGTTTTGCTTGGGTTAAATGATACACTTTTGTTTTTGACGACGCCATCTAAGATGCTTTTATATGACTTGTGTCATAATAAATACGATTGCATTGCTTTAACTCGGAAACTTTGCTATAGAGTGCCGTTTAGAACACCTATGCGAAGTAACCGAATACATCAACTCTTTGCCACTACAAAATGTCGTACTAATGCAGGCAAGCGATCTCCATTATATCGAATGACACAATCATATAATGAGCGCTTTAATAAAATAGAAATTTTTTCCACGCGTGTAGGCACATTTAAGAAGTTGGTTGTGGATACATTGAATCTTGAAACTTAGTCATTCTATGTTTTGTAATTATAAATGTCGATTTCCTTTCTTTTTTTTTTTCTTTCTTCTTTCATTGTTTTCCCCTATTTTATAAAAATTGTCCATAATGTCCACTTATGCTTACTATATTAAATGTAACCTGTGGTTTGCGTGGTTGACGCCACAATTAATAATATTAGTTTATAATTTTTAGTAATAATATAATATTGTGATATTGTTTGTAAACCCAAATAAAATAAAATAAAATAACCGGCTAAATAAGATCGGGTATGGCAGTATAGCCTATGATACTCGACGATAACGTAGCTTTCTATAGGTAAATGAATTTTTAAAATCGGTATTTTTTTAGTTTGTCCATTACAAACAAACAATCAAATATTTCCTCTGAATAATATTGCTTTAGATAAAGTAAAATTGACCTCATACTTGTTCCGGAACTTAGATAGTAAAATGTCCGATGAAGCGTGAAATTCACTTCACTTTTACGGATTACGGTTCCTTTTTGGACGTCTGTAAGCTGAATAGCCAGAATTTAAACTACTAAAATAATTTACTTACTTAATAATTTGAATTATTAAATCAATTTTGAATACTATTATGGTACTGTCGCTTACTTGAATGATAATTTTAAATGTTTTTTCATCTTGCTACAAGTTAACTTTCGACAGCGATTTCACCTGGTTGTAAGTGACGATGCAATGTTAGATCAAAATACTATAGATCAATCAACGCAATATACCTAGATAATAGATATACTTACTTAATATATAGTAAAACTGACCTCGTACCAAGTCCGGGACTCAGGTAGCGAAATGTCCGATGAAGCGTGAAATTCACTTCACTTTTACGGATTACGGTTCCTTTTTGAACGTCGTAAGCTGAATAACCAGAATATAAAAGGAAAATAACTAAAAACGTTGTTGTTTTAACTTGACATTTTAGTATTCTAAGCTATTTTAATAGTTATAAACTATTAAAATAGCTTAGAATACTAAAATGTCTTACATGAATCTTAAATGCTTTTTCATTGTTTTGAAAGTCAAGGGCTAATTAACTGCGATCTCATCTGGTAGTAAGTGACGATGCAATCTTAGATCAAAGTACAAATAATTAATCTTAGATAGAAGCAGACTAATTTGGAAGGGATATCTACGCAAAATAGTACCTACCCTTAAATCTCTTGGAATTTCATCTTTGCCAGTAGGTTTACCATCTTACCGGCAAAGACGAACTGCCAAGCTATTTAACGTTATCAATACACTAGAGTTCTCTATTCCCATATTTCCCCTCAAAAAGGATATAACTTCTGTATTTTTCTCTATGTTTTACATTTTTTTAAACCCATCATCTTCAAAGTTTAATTAAAGTAAGTAGCTCGTAACGTTACACTTTGACTTCGAATTATTAATTCATAATCTACTTCGTGAGGCACATTTAAAATTAAACCAGAGTGACGATTAAAATAACATTTCAACTCAATCTGAATTAATAATTCCACATCAATGTGAGTTTCAATAGATTGAATTGGAATGGATTTTGAATTGAATAGCGTATCACGAAACCTTTGAATTACGTTCACTGTTTTAATATAAATCCCAAAGGAATCCTTTGTTTTCCTGAGTAGCCAATATGACACTCCTCCACTTTTTTATTGACACTCCAGGTCCTAAACTTTACCAATACAAACAATCAAGTTAATCCGTTGCTCCGTTTCTGCATGATTGAATTGATGTAGCCTATGTGTTAATTCTGGCTATGAGCTATCTGCATTCAAAACTTCAGCCAAATGGGTTCATTTCATTGTGGCGTGAAGGAGTAACAAACATACACACATACAAACTTTCACCTTTATAATATTATTAATGTGTTGTGATAGTGTGATTATGTACCTATACGAGAAGTGAATATTGGCCAGGTTATGGGATTTCAGATGTGGATCACACGGAAATGACAGGGAAGAGTCAATTATACGCAAGGATGGCGCAGAAGAGCAAGATCAATCCAAAATCAGGTAGGGTTCAAGGCACAGAAGTAAGCGTGCTTTATTTATTTTAATATGGACAACCAACAGGGTACAATAAATTAAAACTAAAAATAAAAAAAAATAATTAAGTTATTATGCAGTAATGTAGACTTACTTGCAATAACATGCTTAAAGTATAAAACTACTTGAAGAGAAAGATGAGCAAGCAAATACGAAACAAACCATTTACTAAAATACCTACATAAATTAAGAAAAAGAATAGCGGGTGAGCAGAAGCGTAAATGCAACTGTTCATTTTCAAGAATATCTTCTAACCTACATCGAGTGTATCAAAAATCTGGATGTCATTTCGACCTAGTTTGAGCACCGTTACTTATCAGATTTCATAAAATCGAAAACTGTAATGCCAATAAAAGAACAAGCCATGCAAAAATATTATATTTCAAAATAGTAGCGCTTGATGTTTGGGTTGAGAAAAATGGCCACAAAATTGTTATAGTTATCGTCTATATTGATCTGAACAATACATGAAACTACAAAAAAATGAGATGTATTGATCAAATATTGCTATAATAAAACTATATAATAGAAAAAAGTACAGAATTGTAAGGTAATTTTGTGATAAATTGGTCAGCTATTAGGCGTAAAATAGAGTTTCCAAAACGCTATCGCTTGTAACTGGAGGCAAGTTATAAGATAGTTTGGAGAAATAATCGTATATTTGTCCAACATTGTGAGATGGGGAAATGCAAGTGCTACTAACGTTCCGAATTGGATACCCTGTACAATTTGAGTGATATACTGTAGAGTGTCTTCTTGTGGTAATGGCGACATAAATCCATACGAAGTCTGAGATCCCATTTCATAATAATTTAACCCAAAATAAGTAAAATAATTTTTCTCAACAGAAAAAAGAGTGATGAGAATTGATAATAACAAATATCTTCACCTATTTTTTTAAACCTTGATTAGTTTTGCAAAAAATAATTGCGTATTTAAAACATCGCGCATCTCACTGTTGATTGAAATCAAGATTCATTGATTAAAATCTCATGCATAATCTTCTTGTAGTGCCCTCTCCTATCGGAGGACGATTAGGGCTATCTGCACTTTGGACGTTGCTGCATAGAGCATGGGGTTGGCGACAGAGGTAGAGGTGTACGCGGAATCTATCTCTGGAAAAGAATTCATGCACGATCACGTGATGCATGATTACGTGATTCTAAAGAGAACTCTCTTGAAATTGTCAATTCGCCCGGGGATATAGTTTTCGCAACTTTTAAGTATTCAGCCGAGCTCTCAACAAAGTCAATATAAACAAAACCGTCGACGCCAAAACTAATTTCTTAGAGGAAAAGCGTCGGCCAAGCGGAAATGGCATTGCAAATTTGATTAAAACAACTTGGAAATTTCTTTGTTTTTATTTTCTTGGCCGCTCTTAACGTTGTAAGTAAGGTCTTTTGCATTAAACGATTACTGGCTGAAGTCCTTACGAAATTTTTGAAATAAATTAAATCAGGTCAAAGAGGGTACTGCAAGATTTTGTAGCCAGTAACTTTCAGATATCGGAGTTTGTTTAAAAAAAATATTCCTTGGTGTTAAATCATGTACCTACAATGATGCGCACTACATCCAACTCGCACTTGGCCGGTTTTTATAATATTAGTACTATGGATGGTATTGATTAGATGCGTCAATCCTGTCTCAAACCAACTTAGAAAATTTACATACCTTCGTTTTTTTTTCTACAATTTCATTCGTCAAAAAATCGAATATCAGGCAGATTGTGCCCAAATCATAATGCCCAATGGCCCATAAACATGTTTTCGTCCAAATTGAAAGTAAAATTTGTTCTCGCGAAGCGTCGAGCAGAATCCCGATATTGTAGATTGCTCCCTTTTGTCATTTCATTTTGGAATTTCAATTTTGTCACTTCTGTAAGGCTGCTTGTGATATAATTGAAATGTATGCAATAAAACAAAATTGATGTGTTTCGAGCCTCTAGGCTCTATAGCTAGACCTAGTGATAGCCTAGTGGTTAAGTTAGGTCTCCTATTCGAGGGGTAGCGAGTTCGACCCAGGGTACGCACCTCTGACTTTTCAACAGTAAAGGTATACATCGTGAGGAAACCTGTACGCCTGAGAGTTCTCCATAATGTTTTCAAAGATGTGTGAAGACCGCCAATTTTCATTGGGCCAGCAGTCTGTGGGATTAGTATAAGATTTAATTCGATTGATCGTATTCGTATACTATTATATATTATCGTATATTATGCGTATACATTAGCATCAAAGTAAAATGAACCATAAGTACATTGAATTAGTGCTCAATTTCGTGAACGCATTCTTATACTTTTACGTATACGGATACGCTCCAAACTAAAATCGGCTGTACTGAATTTGTGACTTTAAACTAACCATTAAGGTTCATTTTAGTTTGCCGTTAATGTCATAGTATACGAATACGATCAATCGTGTTAAATCTTATATTAACCCTACTGGTCTATGACCTTTCTCTGAGAGGAGACTTGCGCTCAGTAGTGAGTCGTTGATGGGTTGCTGATGATGTTGATGATCATGTAGGTAAAGACTAATAAAAAGCATAAAAGGATGTCAGCGTGTGTGTGTGTGTGTGTGTGTGTGTGTGTGTGTGTGTGTGTGTGTGTGTGTGTGTGTGTGTGTGTGTGTGTGTGTGTGTGTGTGTGTGTGTGTGTGTGTGTGAGTCTGTCTATCCGTGTCATCGGTCCAAGATGGCCGCCACCACAAAATGGCGGATTACATATTTTTTCAGAACTCTCTCAATATGGGTATTAAATGAAAGGGCTTGACTAGTGGAATACTATGATAAATTTCAAATCCAAGCGCAAGCGCGCTCCAACCTAGACTTCATCAATGGTTTCCATCATTGATTGTCGTCAAGCGCAAGCCTATCTCTTAATAGTAAAAAAGAGTCAAACCTGGAACCTCCCACTTATAAGACAACAGCACTTACCACTGTTTTAAGGAGGTCGTCAAGAAAGAAGTCAGAAAAACCAAACGTTTCTACAATTTCGCTTTGGTTTCTACCCATTCGGTCGTAACTTGTCTCGATAAACTATGCTAAGGCACGAAACTCGGAAACTTGTAAGTAGTGTTGGCGGTCTGTCTTATTTTTAAAAGAACTAAAGAACGAAACTTGTTCTCTTTCCAAGAATTTCCACTTAGACATACTTGGTTTCGGTGGCTATTTGGTTTTTAAATCCTGCCCATTTTGTCCTGCTTTGTTTCAACTAGGCGTAGTTTAAATGTAGATTAGAGAAACTATAGGCAGACTGAGTCCTAGGAAAAAGACATTGTTTTCTTTTTTTTTTTAAATATATAGACTAGCGCTCAAGCGCTCACACCTTACGATCACACCTGATGGTAAGTGAAGATGCGGCCTAAGATGGAATGCGCTTGCCTAGAAGATGCCTATTCACTCTTGATTTGAAGGTACCCAAATTATAGTTAGAGGGAAAAACGGTAGCCGGAAGGGCATTCCAAATCCTAGCGGTGCGTATCAGGAACGAAGAAGCAAAGCGCTTAGTGCGCGTTCTTGGAATTTCAACTACTACCTATACTTGCATTATAAATGTTATACTTAGGTACTAGCCTTTGCCCGCGGCTTCGTCGATTTTTTAAAAACTAACTCCACACGGACGAAGTCGCGGACAAAAACTAGTATGTTATATTTTAAGTACCTAATATGGCAGCTCAATCAAGCCGCATTCAGATTACCAAACTGCTTTTATATTACAATTCTAAATATTTAATATCGAAACTTACAAAAATCGTTTACGTTTTCAAATTACGTACTAGGGATACAAAATTCCTAGTAATTGATAATTAACTATGCTAAGAATTTCCTTTAGCTGAAAAACTAGTTTCAACCTCACGTCAGGGCTTCTCGTCGATCTTATCGGATCGTAAAATACATAGAAATACACAGAAAGTGTTTCAAAGTATCCTATCTGCCATCTTTGTTAAACTTATAAGATATTAAAGTTTACGGGCGTCCCTATAGGAAATGGTTGACCTACATTCAGGTGATATCTTACGGTTTATAGAATAATGCGGCAGATGAATAGCTAATATAAATATCTGTATATCCTTACTTTGACTATTATCAAATATGCGAGTGTGTTAGTTTGTTGATTTGTTCTTCAATCACGCAGCAAAGAAGCAGAGAAAAGAGCAAAAATTGTCACCGCTACCTCAAACACCTGTACTCAAATAAAAAAATCTAGGTAAGTCCCAAAGATTAGAAGTGAAACAAAACACAAGAACGATAGTTAAAAAAAAACTACCATTTACGTCTTCACTAGTAGTAAAACTAGGGAGAAAAGTCCACGGTCCCGACATTCTTACTTAAGTAGTGATGTCATATTATGTTCCCAGTTTTTCCTGACAGTAAAACTTGGGTAATTAATTATCCCAATTCTTACCAGTAGTAATTCTGTGAATAGACATTCCTCAGGCCCTAAATTATTCTTAATTATTAGGCTTTTCAAGGCGTCCTACCAGAACTTCTATATGGGAAGCCTGTGGGTCAACTACGCGAAAAAAACTATGGATGCACTAATGGTTTCAGGATGCTGTTGAGTCTGCCGCGGTTTTGTTCAGCATCGGGTATGTTTGCAAAAAGCATATCGATGACTTCTATGCGATAATGCGGAAGAAGTCGTCATCGCTGCTGACGAGACTGCGCTCAAGTCCCAACAGCATCCTGAACAGTGGACAGTGGACATGTTTGCGAGGAAGGTGGACTCGCCATTGCTTGAACACATGATTCAAGTGTTGGTGAGGCCACATGTTAATCTATGATATTTTTTAATTTTTTTTTTGTGTACGCTCTTGTTAGGGTAGGGTTAGTTGTAAGTACAAGATTTTGTCTCTACTAACAAAATGAGCCTCAGTTGCTGCAAATAAAGAATCTATTATTATTATTGCGCAAGAAATAATAGGAATGAAGACAACGTTCCATTTCTAAACGGAGAAATGTTATCGATAGAAATCAAACAAGTCAAAAAGTTGTTTAGCTTCGCGAACACACAAGATTTATAATGTAAACTCTAAAAAGAGTTTCTTTGTGTCACACTGTAGCTTCAGTCCGAAAATACTGTGCTTAAGGCATAGGCGGTGGCGGGAAACTGCAAAGGCTGGCAGGCTTGGCATGATTATTACGCTAACTTCACTTAAAGTTTTATGGCATGGAATTAGTTCTTTAAAAACTCGCAGAAACCGTCTGTTTTTCCAGGCTACAAGGTAGTCTATTTTACTTTCCCCCTGAAAAAAGACCGAAGTTCTAACTACTAGACTATTTCAAAAATGGTAACAATTTCATTACCTTAGCATCCTTACTAATATTATCTCCTAATCAATATCGTCGCCTTGGAGGTCAATGGAGCTAAGCCACAATTTTTGCGAAATGGAATAAAAGCATTAACGTGACTTTTTAATTATAACATTCAACGAAAGTGTGTTTGCTTTTTGGGTATTTCCTTCAATAATGCAGAAAAGGAGCAAGAAACCATTGTAATTTTTTGCATGGGTATATTTGAAGACCTAGAACGTAATATAGTAGTCTATAATAAAAGGTAGTCCTTTTATCCCGGAATAACAGAAAATTTTAAATAACAAAACATGCGGACAAAATCGCGAAACATTTAAATAGTAAGTTGCCCGGGGACAAACAGGGGTGGATTTGTGATCGAAATATTTTTTAACAATGTGGTAAACGGATTTTAAACAAAATCAAAAAGTTCCTACGGGATTTTTTAAAACTAAATCTATGCGGACGGATTTGCGAAGCGGACATCAGCTAGTCTCTTATGAATTGTACCGCACACTATCCAGGGAACAGTTTAAATTGCTTTTTCAGACACAGCGCGTCTATTCCGAGTACTAACAACAGTTTCTTCTCGATATTAGTCCCGGATCAAGTTTAAACGGTTTTTGCTTGCAACTTAAAAAAAACCTACTTTGTATGCATGAAGAATTCAAAAGGCGCTTCCTTTGTGAAGTATACAAATGGGAGATTTTTGTAAGTTAAATGTTATTTCAACTCTTAGTGAGGGAAGCGTCTAAAACTAACTTTGGAAGGTGAGGATTATTTTAATTTTTAGTTAGGTAAAGTATGAAAATACGTTAATTGTAAGAGGAAGGTAAGATAAGATAGTTATTCTTAGGTAGAGCTTGTTGAATAGAATAGAATAGAAATTTGTTGAGAACTATATTTTATACTGACTAATAAATATCCAGCAAATATAGATGGCGTCTTATTTAGTTATTTTTTTGAACAAGAGTATAGTGGCCGATCCAAAGGCATCCTTACTAATATTATAAATGCGAAAGTGTTTTTGTTTTTTTTTTTTTAAAGAATATTAGCCAAGCTGAATATGACTTATATTCTCCTCTCCCCTCCAAATAAGCGAAAAGCTTGCGCTAGGAGTGGGTGCGACAATAATACAACGGGTGGGGCACGAACCTGCAACCTATTAGTTTTCAGTCCACACCTGTAACCGTTGGGCAATAGCCCAACGGTTAAAGCCCCAATAGAGGCTTCAATTGTTTGTTGGTTTGTACATATAATATAATAGCTACTATATAATCTAAACAAATAATAAACTACATAAACAGGAAGTTACATAAATAATATAATACATACTTATATAAATATACATATAACTAAGCAATACATAAAGAGAGATAGTGCTGCTTCACTCAAAATAGATTTTTTCACTGGTTTTAGGCAACAAAGACGCGCTTTTTAAGCGATTCAGTAGAATGATAATAATTATTTTATATTACAGAACAAATATTGAAATTATACCATTATACCCTTATTTTATTCAAGAACTCAGTCAATGCTGTGATAAAATATGTGATAATTATAGTTTAGAGCATAGGAACATTATAGATAATTTATATCAGTGCATTGTTAATTGTTTAGCAGAGGCGGCCTCTTACAGTCATAAACTTAATAATTGTCAGCCAAGGAAGAGTAAGGGTAAGCGATGCATATTAGGGTGGAATAAACACGTACGCGACGCTCACTGTGACGCTAGACAAAAATTTATAAATTGGGTGTGGTTCGGTAAACCGAGGCAAGGTCCTATTTATGAGGCTATGTGTGATTCTAGGAAAAAATTTAAGCAAAGATTGAAGTATTGTCAAAATAATCAAGAACAAATAAAAATGGACATTATAGCTTCGCGCCATACAAATAAAGACTTTAGTGGTTTCTGGAAAAAAGTGAAAAAGTTAAGTCCAAAAATGGGAGTTCCAGTGAGCGTTGATGGTGTTAAAGAGCCAACGGAGATAGCGAACATGTTTAAAAACCATTTCCAGGTACATTCATCGTCGCAGCCTGTGCTGGATGTGAGTGGTGCAGGGGGCATCGTGTCCGGCGTGCCGGCTCGGATAACTGCTAAGCATATCAGTGAAATACTGAAGGGTATGAAGAGAGGGAAGTCACCCGGACACGATGGCCTAAGTATAGGGCATCTTATACATGCCGGGCCACATCTCCCTCGGCTCTTGGCTTTGCTTTTCACCATATGTATCAGGCACTCCTATTTGCCTAGCGAGTTGATGAGAACGGTCGTCGTACCTATAATTAAAAACAAAACCGGGGACATAACGGACAAACAGAACTACCGACCGATCTCACTGGCTACTATTATTGCAAAGGTACTGGACGGTTTGTTGGAGCGACAGCTCTGTAAACAACTCTGCTTTCATGATGCACAGTTTGGGTTTCGACCGGGTGTATCTACAGAAAGTGCGATTCTGGCGCTCAAACATACCGTCAGTTACTATACAAATAGGAGTACCCCAGTGTACGCGGCTTTCCTTGACCTGTCGAAGGCATTTGACCTGGTTAGATACGACATCCTATGGTCTAAATTAGCTGAGGCTGGCGTTGCACAGGAACTAATTAATATTTTCAAATATTGGTATGGACATCAGACTAACCAGGTCAAATGGAAAAATGCACTTTCTGATGAGTATGGATTGAAGTGCGGTGTGCGTCAAGGCGGATTGACCTCTCCAGCGCTCTTCAATCTCTACATGAATCAGCTCATTGTAGAGCTCAGCGCTACCAGGGTCGGCTGCTCGATTGACGGCCACTGTATAAATAGTATTAGTTATGCAGATGACATGGTGCTGTTGAGCCCGTCAGTTAGTGCGCTTCGAAGGCTGCTGGCAGTTTGTGAGTCATATGCAAAGAGGCATGGCCTGCTATATAATGTAAAGAAAAGTGAACTTCTAGTGTTTCGGGCGAGCTCACAAAAACCAGCTCATGTTCCGCCAGTGACACTAGGAGGAGTGGACCTAAAAAGAGTGTCGTATTTCAAATATCTGGGCCATATTGTGACTGAGGATTTGAAGGACGACCTAGACATGGAGAGGGAAAGGAGAGCCATTGCGGTCCGATGTAATATGTTGGCTCGCAGGTTCGCACGATGTACATTAAACGTTAAAGTCACGCTTTTTAAGGCGTTCTGTCAATCGTTATACACGTGCAGCCTGTGGGTCAAGTATACGCAGAAGACTTACAATGCTCTCCGAGTCCAATATAACAACGCATTCAGGGTGATGTTGGGGCTCCCCCGGCATTGTAGCGCATCTGCGATGTTTGCGTACGCACACACGGACGACTTCCATACCGTCATGCGAAAACGAGTAGCATCGCTCATGCGCAGGGTGAGGGGGAGCACCAACGCCATGCTGAGTGTGGTGGCTGATAAGCCTGACTGCCCCATACTGAGGCATTGGATACACACACATGTGCATGTAGCTAGTGCCTCAGTACGATGCGGTGGCAGGTATTTAAATTAAAATAATAAATTGAAAAATAAAAAAATTATTATAAATTAAATTGGGCTAAAACTAACATAGGTTTAAGAATTGTGTTTTTACTAACATCTATGGGCCAATGGCCTGAAATAAATATATTTTATTTATTTTTTATTTTAAAAGACCTTTATTGTAAAACATTATCTGCTATCGGAATAACGGCATTTTAAAAACGAAATTTGCATCAGACAGCATGTTATGAAAATCATAATAATATATTTGTAATATCATGCATGAATAATTGCGCAGTAATGTAATTAACCCACAGGCTTAAAATGGAATCTATAATTAGTTGCTTACTCATAATTAGTGTCATATTAAAGGATGAACAAAAATTGTACATTTCAATTATAGGTACGTATTTAATTTTAGATTGGAGTATAAATCCAACATTTTATGCAGTTCCTATTCTGAACGTTGTGTAAATATGTAATAATAATGTCCTCCCGACTGAATGCGGCCACGGTGGTCAACCTCATCAAATATTAGACTGCATGGGAGATATTAAAGTGCACATGTGTGCACGCAAACACAGGTCGGTTTAAAGGTTTTATTTCTCAAAGAAGAACATACTGTTCACTTAGATATCAAGTAGGTTTGCATTTTTTTGCATATTTTGAGGGTGACTCTCTATTCCCTCATTCTCAAAGTCTGATGGGATGGAAATCCGACACGACCAGAGAGAGACCAGGCGCAGAACCGACAGCTTTACGTGCTCTCAGAGGCACCTTACTCCGGGCTAGTAGGTACTGACAATTTCTTCAACGGAAACACCCAATATTTTTTTTTTGGCCCAGTCCGGGGATCAAACCCGGGACCTCGTTATTTGCAGTCGAACATGCTAACCACCAGACCAACAAGGTAGTTACAGGAATTTACAAAAACAGTGTCGTCAAATGCTCCATTCGTGTTGGATTCGCCAAGTGTAGGCTCGGCTTTAAATTCTGTATTCATCCCAAAATCATTGTCAGTACGACATTACTTTGTCAGTACTGACAAAATATATTCTAACTCATTAACCATTTCTATTAACCGTACTGAATATGAGGAAACTCACTGCGCTACGTCAACATATCTACATTGTGTACTCAATTTCAGTTTTAACAATATACCTACTTTAAATCCGTTGACTTCAATACCAAAGATATTATTAATTATTATGTCTTATGTCATTTTCTTTTCTCTATTAATATGTTTTTCTGCGATAGTGACGTGGTTAATATAACATAACACATTGTATATGGTATAATATTATTATTACCGTATATAGTTCATTTAATTTTTTTTCATTATGTGTGTTCCAAATAAATGCTTTTTTTTCTTTCTGCCTTTTCTTTCTATAGTATTGAAAATTAAATTTGCTTGTTTTTATGAATGTTTGTAGAAGTAAGTATTTCAATACTTGACCAGTGTTAAAGTGGTAAATGAAAGTTAGCTCTACCCAAAATTTTTCTACATTAAATCTAAAAATTACGCAGTGATCT
Organism: Hipparchia semele; assembly: GCA_933228805.2. Taxonomy (NCBI): domain Eukaryota; kingdom Metazoa; phylum Arthropoda; class Insecta; order Lepidoptera; family Nymphalidae; genus Hipparchia; species Hipparchia semele. The sequence continues at coordinate 11,015,428 of OW121727.1, read as the reverse complement.
TTTGCCGCAAACAGACCTGTCGGTTTTTCTTAAAATACTAAAATTTTCAGTTTAGTTGTCTCTTTTTAATTACAATTGTATTGAAAAAGTGTCGTATGATAATGTCATAACAAACGTATATCATAAATAACCTTTGTAATAACACTAGTTTACAAAAAAATATTTTTTTTTTGTTCATGAAATGAAACATATATTATTTACGTAGGCTATGAACGGTAATAAAAAAAATATTTTTTTATTTTTCGTAGCACGTCACAATTCTGAGATATGAGGTCTTTGTTTTTTATCTACCCGCAATTGTTTAAATACGTTTATCGCTCTATTTTGTAAACAACTGTGTGATTCAAAAGTCTTATTTTTATTTAAAAATGTCATCTAGAGTGTGTTAACTACATTTACATTGATTTTGTTATGTTTGTGAGAAAATTGTTCAGTTAAATCGTGATTTCCCTATAACAAAACCATTGCAAGAAGCCTATTTACATTATTTTGGATTTTCGGTGTCAAATCAAGATAAAAATTGGGGTTCTCATGTGATTTGCACTAATTGCAGGTTAGTCCTCAGTTCCTGGCATTCAGGTAAAAATAGTTCACTGAAAGTTGGTAAATCAATGATATGGAGAGAGCCAACTAACCACGTAACCGATTGTTACTTTTGGTTAACAAAAAATTTTGGTTTACGAATATTTCTGCGCCTAAATTAAAGGAAGGAATATTTGTGGGTCCTCAAATCAGGAGAATATTGGACGATACAAAGTTCGAGAGCCTTTTAACCGAGGTAAAAAAGCAGCCTGGAACTCTTTCAAAAATGTCGTTAAAAATTTTTTAGACAGTAAAAAAAGTGATAATTACAAAGAGATTGTTGAAAATCTATTGCAAAATTATGAGCGTATGGGTGTAAATATGTCACTACAAATTCAGTTTTTGCATTCCCATTCAGATTTTTTTCTAGAAAATTTTGGTAAACTGAGTGATGAACACGGTGAGCGATTTCACAAAGATTTAAAGTCATTTGAGCAAAATTATCAAGGTTTTTGGGAACAAAATATGCTAGGTGACTATTGTTGGTCAGTAGTGAGAGATACAGATGAAAATATTTATGAAAAAAGAGCAAAAATTACCCATTTTTAACTGTCTATTGTTTATTTAGATGTAGGTTTTTGTAAAAATCTTCTTGATAAATATTTCAAAAAATTTACGTGCTGGATTTTTTAAAATATTTTTTCCGAGATGTAGATACCCAAAGTAACGTAACCGTATATGTTCCATTTCATGAACAAAATTCATGTAAACTAGTGTAATCATCGATAACAACTTTGGGTACCTTCAAATCAAGAGTGAATAGGCATTTTCTAGGCAAGCGCGTTCCATTTTAGGCTGCATCTTGACTTACCATCAGGTGTGATCGCAGCCAAGCGCTAGTCTATATATTAAAAAAAAAATGTGTAATAACCCATTTTCCTCCCTTGTATCATAATGTTAGACTAAAGTTGTGTCTAGAGATTAATGCATATCAATGTTTCACTCTGTAATGAATTTCGAGCTCCTTTGTGGAGTAATGAAGGCACATTTTATCGGACATGACGTCGTTCCAGACAGAAATGAAAAGCTTGTTTGATACCTTTGGGAACTTGGGAGCAAACGTAGAGCTTTGACAAATATTGGAATAATGTGTGTTTAACTTGGCTATGCCTAAATTATTTAGGGATAAAATTTCTCGTACTGTACAGAAATTTTATCCCTAAATAATTTAAATGTACGAGTTGTACAATCTCAGAGTTCTGCTTTGGTGTGTTTACGTTACGCTAAAAGTCCTAAGGCCTTATTAAGGACTTTTGTCGTAACGTAAATACTCAATATTGATGACTCAATATTAATAAATAAATAAATAAATAAATAAATAGACAGCCGGAGTGTTCTCAAAATGTCCACTGTTGGGCATAGGTCTATGGTGAACCGCGGTCCGGATTTGAATTGAATTGAATAATTTTTTATTCAAATAAACTTTTACAAAGTACTTTCGGACTGTCCACGTCGACCTATTTTGTGCGGACGCTTGACACTAAAATAGCTAACGATCCGTTGCTTTGTTGTGGTGTGATTGAAGGACAAACCAACAAACCAACAAGGCAACAAATAAACCCACTGTCGTATTTATAATATTAGTAAGGATTAGTGTGATTTGATGTGATGTGATTAGTGTGATTCTTGCTAATTTACTCTTGAGTATGACTTATTCGATGTCGATGAGATTGGGCCTCAGAAAAGTGTAGATAAAAGATCGTCGAAATATGGGTCAGGACGGAGCACCGGCAAATCAATAACAATTATTCTTTTCGCAGTTATTTTTATGAATCGGCAACTTGTGCCAGTCACAGTGGATCGCGGCGGGAAGATTAATGCGCGTCGCCTAATTAGAAAACTTTGCCGACAGCTGTATAACGAGCACCTCGGAATAGTGGAACTGTGAATACGGGACACGACTATTGTGTGTTAAAACTGCTTCGCTACTTTAGTGGGAAGCTTTATTCAGAACTAGATGATGATTTCCGCATGGGTAAAGGTTTTTTAATACTTATAGGAACTCTTAAATGTTACGGAATAAAATGTAGCCTATGTGTTAATCCTGGGTATGCTGTATAACGAGCACCTCCAAATAGTGGAACTATGAATACGGGACACGACTATTGTGTGTTAAAACTGCTTCGCTACTTTAGTGGGAAGCTTTATTTAAAAATAGATGATGATTTCCGCATGGATAAAGGTTTTTTAATAATTCCTATGGGAACTCTTTCCCGGATAAAATGTACCCCATGTGTTAATCCTAGGTATGAGGATTAATGTGCGTCGCCTAATTAGAAAACTTTGCCGTTAGCTGTATAACGAGCACCTCCAAATAGTGGAACTGTGAATACGGGACACGACTATTGTGTGTTAAAACTGCTTCGCTACTTTAGTGGGAAACTTTATTCAAAAATAGATAAGTAATGATTTCCGCGTGGATAAAGGTTTTTTAATATGGGAACTCTTAAATGTTACGGAATGTGTTAATCCCGGGTATGAGGATTAATGCGCGTCGCCTATAATTAGGAAACTTTGCCGACAGCTGTATAACGAGCACCTCCAAATAGTGGAACTGTGAATACGGGACACGACTATTGTCAATCAAAACTAAATGATGCCCGCGACTTCATCCGCGTGGTTAAAGGTTTTTTAATTCCTCTAAAGGTTTTTTATTTACGTATAGTATAGTGTCATTGTTGTTGTTCTTATTAGTATTTTTTATTATGGCAGGAATTAGGATTGTCAACCTAAATACAGCTTACCCAGCTAGATGACAGATCCGATCATATGGCCAAATTAGAACTTACTAGCTGATGCCCGCGACTTCGTCCGCATGGATTTAGTTTTTAAAATCCCGCGGGAACTCTTAAATTTTTCGACATAAAATGTAGTCTATGTGTTGATCCTGGGTATGAGCTAACTCCATTGCAAACAGCCGAGACATCTCTGTCCAGCTATGTTTAGTTAGCATCCCATCGGAGTATGAGAGGGAGGGAATAGAGAGTGTGCACATACTTCTGATATTGGCTGCTCCTAGTTGAGATTGAACGCTGTGGTCGAAATAATGATTATAATTTAAATATTTAATAAGTAAAAACACGTTATTTGTTCTTTTATTTTATAGTTAATAATAATATTTGATGGGAAATTCAATTAAAATTTACACGAAAAAAAGAAAGTAACAAATCCGCTATAAATAATATGTTTGGAGCACATGCGAAAGTAATTCCCGTTTGCGAAAAAATCTCAGATTAAAAATTCTGCCAAAGGCTTATGATTGATTAATATTTTGGTGGAATTTTACTTTAACCTACAAACACAAATGGAATAATATTTTATTAATAAATGCACATCACATAGCTCTCTCGATGGCAAAGACCAGGTAGCTTCTAGCATAGCTAGCATGGGCAGGAGATAAAAATTGTATCCCCCAATTTTATCCACTGACAGGGGATAAAATTATCTGCTACCTATGCTAAAGCATGGCGACAGGGGAAAGGAAAAGTATATCCCTATAAGAATATCCACTGTGAATATTATTTCCACCGTTTTGCTCATGCTCGACAGGTGGATAAAACTGAGCTAGGGGATAAACATTTTATCCTTTCCCCGGGGATAAAATTTGTCCCGCCCATGCTAGCTATGCTGAGAGTTCTCCATAATGTTCCCAAAGGTATGTGGAGTCTGCCAATCCGTACTTGGCCAGCATGGTGGAAAATGGCCTAAGCCCTTCTAATTATTGCCCAGCGGTGGGCCGATGATGGGTGGAGTGCTGAAGCGATGTGCGGTACATTTATAAGAACAAAATAATATTAGTAAAGTTGTTTATAAAATTATATTTGTATTATAAGGTACCGCACGTAATGAAAAACGTTAATATCGCTTGAGCTCGAAACTTCGAGTTTCTTTGTTTTCGAGATGTTTATTTTCTCCCGAGCAATTCTGTTTCTCGGTAACTGGTAACTATAGAATTATTGGATCTTGTAACTTTGTACGAACGCTGAAGTTTTATTAATATAATAATCAATTGATATTGGCTATAAAGATGCGTCTTTATTATTGAGTGAAAGTAATATTTGTACTGTTTGCTGAAGGTACAATTTATTTAACTTAGAATTAGAGATGGGTTATTATAGTCAACTGTGATAACTGTTCTTTTTTGATAACTCCTGTTACTACCATTCGTAATGTCGCAAATAAAAATAGATGGCACTAGCTGTAGGTTGGCACGCGCAACGTGTGTATCGTTGATACCTTACATAATACGCTGCTATAGCGAATGATTTTGTGCTAGGCACTTCAATTTTATTTAATTGTATAGATAACTCAATATAATTATTATATAATATCAACAGCTCACTCCTCCTGTGTTACTGCTGGATGTGCAATTATTCAACCACAAATTACAATCGCAACCACAATTCTCACATCAAATGTCTAACCAATTAATCGTCGGTCCGTTAATTGTTGATTACTGATAATTGCCAGTTGCGTTGTGTTTACTAATGCAAGAGGCGATATTATAATTTAGCGCGTCGATACAGTTTCCCGTCCACTAAAATGGGTGTACCTTAATTGAACGAGCGAAGCGAGTTCTCTGAGTCAACTAGGGCGCTTGCCTACTAGACAGAGAAGTGTGTTCGTCTAAATGTCTGTCAGAGCCCTATAACTTCTGAATTACTGAACGTAATTACTTCAAATTTAAATATAATATGTAAACTGATGGCCTTCAGCCGAACATTGTATAAAAAAATATAAAAAGCTTTATTTCAGGGGGGCTCTCATAGAAGCGTATTTGAAGTAAAATCTTGTTTGTTGCTCTACATAGACTTGCGATATATCTTTTTAAAGACGACTTTGAACAGAGTACAAAAATATATTTTTTTTAATTTTTCCCTAAAAATTGACCAAATGGGGGGGTTTCAAAGTGGAGATTTTAATTTGAGCCATATGTCAAGAATTACTGAATATTAGAACGTGAAACTTGGTTGAAAATTCAGTTATATCCTGTACTTGAACAACAAATACTAAAATTAGATAAATGTTATAAAGAAACGAAATTATTTAATTTTAATGCGCCATCTATTAGCATTATTGTGAAGCTAATAGCTTCAATATAATGCTTCACTATAGATGGCGCTGTGTCAGTAAAACAGTTTTATGTCAACTATTATTTTTTTTATTGCGTCTAATGTTAAAAGTTAATTATTACAATATATAATTAAAACTTTTGGGAATTATGGGATATCGCGAGGTCTCAGTTCGGGGCGAACCACTAGTATAGATAGATTCTGCCTGTGACAGCTTCAATCTGAAGTCTCGCTGTTGTTTCGTGGATTTGAATTTAATTAAAGGATTTTTTAAATAAAATAAAGGAATTGAATTGAAAGAGAATCAAGAGAGAGGCTTGAGCAGTGGCTATTTACCATCCTGCCATCAAAGTCGTGCCGTCAAGCGATTAAGCGTTCCGGCACGATGGTGTGTAGAAACGGTTTAGGGGTTAAATTAGCCTTCTTATATCTAAGATAAATCATCTTGGATTGCAACGTTCCTCACTCGCATCGCAGGTACAATCGCAATAGAGGGCTACCTTGACACCAAATAAAGTTTGAAATCCTGATGTGTTATAATTATTCTTATAACAATAATTATTGTGTCAATATTTTATTGTTTAGCAAAATTGTACTACATATTACTGAAATATGTATTAAGGTTTTTATACTAGGGACGGGCAATAAAACTGCGTTGCATTAGTGAAACGTATATAACGTAACTTTATCGAAACAATAACTGCTTTTAAGAATTTTTCGAAAATATTATGTTTTCTAATTGATATGTTTCCAGTTTTTTTTTATTTTTTGTGTATAAAATCATCATGATGGTAGAACAACGACGGATCTGCATTTCATCAACTTTAGAGTACAGCCATTTAAAATAATTTCCGAAGTTTTGTTGCCATAACTTTTAAAATAAAAAATTTGTAGCAATGAAATTTCACATATACCCATTACAAAGGTTCTGTTTTAAAATAGTAAACAAATAACAATTGTTAATTGAAATGTCCAAATCTGCTTAAGAGTTATTTTTGGACTATTTGCAAATCCGGCACTGTTTTACGATCATGACGAAATGTACAAATAAATAAAAAAAGTAGTGCTTGTGTAGTTCCACTAAAATAACTCCAATTTAATTTGTTCTGCTTTCACTGGAAAACCCGATCTGTAGGATTGGTATAAGATTTAATTCGAATGATCATATTTGTATTCGATGACGTCAGCGGCACAGTGAAATGAACCATAACAGCATTGAATTAGAGCTCAATTTCGAGCATGCATTCTTACACGTTTACGTATACGAATACGCTCCAAATTGTAATCGGTTGTAATGAATTTGTGACTTTAAATCAATACGATTAAGGTTCATTTTACTTTGACGTTAATGTTATCGAATACGATCAATGGAATTAAGTCTTATACTAACCCCACTGTTAATTTGATCGCGCACCGTGCACGCAACCACAGGACGCGCATCAAATATCTAACCGATTAACCGGCGGTCGACGAAATTGTTGATTACCGTTAACTACTGGTTGCGGTCAGTTTACCGATTCGAGTGTCAGTACCTACTTTATTATAGATCCACCAACTTATCTGGGCATATAAACCAAAGCTTAAAGCATTATTTCAATTTTGTTTTGAGATGTCATATGATGATAATTATCTATATATATAAAATTCAAAGTCCTGACAGACTGACTGACTGACTGACTGACTGACTGACTGAGATATCAACGCACAGCCTAAACTACTGAGGTTAGAAACTTGAAATTTTTACAGTTGGATCCTTTTATGACGTAGGCGCACACTAAGAAAGGATTATTGGAAACTCCACCCCTAAGGGGTTTAAATAGGGGATGGAAGTTTATATGAAACTCCGTCATTTTTCAAGCTGTTTCCATCAAAGTTGGTATTTGAGCTTTCAGTTAAAGATAAAAAAGTACGTGTGTCACAGTTTTTGAAAATTCCACCCCAAAATCTAATTCCACGCGCACGAAGTCGCGGGGGCAAAAGCTAGTCAAGGTATATAACCTTAAACCTTTAGGTTGATATTGTATGACATGTCAAAACAATATTGAAATGATATTTTTTTTTAATTTCGCGAACCATAAGTGGTCTATAACAGGTCTATAACTTCATAGAGAAAAGGTATTTGTATAAAGGCAGTGACAGCTGAACGTTCTAAAGACGTCAACGTGCGACAAGTGTTGTCCATCAGAACTAAGCCTAATATTTCAGTACATCACTAGTATTGATAAGAAAGTGTCATCTGTTATCGTCAGCAACAAACAAAGGGCGTTGACCTGACGATTATAAGATAAATTGACGCCTGCTTTGTGCGTAGGAATTGCTTCAAAGGGTTGAGGGTAGACAATATAAGACAAGACAAGTTTGATGGATATTGTGGCACAGATAATGCCACATTGTTTATTATTAGTCTAGCAAGAAAAGGTTAAAATTATTTTGTTATAATCCGCCAACAGCTTTGAGTAGGTATATAACCAAATATACTCAAAGGCCAACAGAAAAAATCTGTATGGTCAAACTTGCACTTATCTCCGTCCCGAATAGCAGAATAACTATTAAAAACATTGGAAAATTTACGAAAAAATAAAATACTTAAAAGAAAAAACTTTTCCCTTGATTTTTCCACACAAAATGTTCATGGTTTACCTACTTGGCGTGACAACTTGAGAAAAAGACAGACAAACAGGGTTCACGCATCATTTTTGAAACCTAAAGCCGAATTTACACTGCGAAATGAAACTAATTTCAAGCCACTAATTTCATCAACAATTTCACGTGTCAACTTTTAAATTTGTGCATGAAATTTATGCATGCATCATGTTATTAACTCCACGCGGACGAAGTCGCGGGCAAAAGTTAGTTTATAATATACTAGCGGCCCGCTCCGGCTTCGCACGGGTGTAAAATATATGGCCTATGTCATTCACTGTTAATGGATGTTATTATACATATAAACCTTCCTCTTTAATCACTCTATCTATTAAAAAAAACCGCATCAAAATCCGTTGCGTTGTTTTAAAGATTTAAGCGTACATAGGGACAGAGAAAGCGACTTTGTTTTATACTATGTACCTAGTGATTAAAGTCAAAAAGCGTAAGTAAACAAAAAAAAAATCGTTTTCACTATTACGTATCTGCGCCGGTACCTTTTCTGAAGTAACGAAGCACTTTTGATAGGACCACTTTGTTACTGATACGGAGGAGCCTACGGGGCTTCAAAGCCTGTATCGGAAAATTAAGGCTTCATTCACCTTTAAAATGGAAAATGGAACACGAATATTAAAACCTGTGGAAACGAGCTACTTCATTTCTTACTTTTTAACCGACTTCAAAAAACGAGGTTCTCAATTCGACGCGAATTTTTTTTTTTTTTTGGAGATGTTACTCCATAACTCCGTCAACTCTGGACCGGTTTAAATATATATACTTATATATTTTTTTTGAAAGAACGTATTGCTAGGTTGCTCCCATTTGTTGATGAAGAGCTAATAAATATTTTCAGAGATGGTGGATGGAACTCCTCAATTATCGCTCGCGATGTTTTCTATCTGGGGTTTATTCTTCATTTCTGAGGGTACTCCTTCCTCATCTATTAATGGCCCAATAATAAAGGTTTAGGCCAAAGTCAAACACGCTGGCCAAGTACGAATCGGCAGACTTGAAACTCCTTTGTAAATAAAAAGACCGATTTTCGTGGTTTTTGATTTGTTGTATTTGTTTCCGTCCCGAATAGCAGAATGACTATTAAAATATCGGAAAAATTCAAGCAAAAAAAAAATTATTCAAAAATATAACGACCAGATTTCGTTAACATGTATTCAATGCTATATTTTAATGGCGTGGCTCCATGGTGTATTTCATTCCGTTAGTAATCTGTCCTATACGGCTTAGCAGTTATTATTTTGGTCCTTCGAGCCGGATATTCATTTTATCATACATTTTGTATTGAACTGGTTTTTTGATAGCAAGAAAAGAGAGCTTTCACCTTGGAAAAACAGTAACCTAAGTCACGCGGACGAAGTCGCGGTCAAAAGATAGTATGTCATAAAATCTATGGTGTACCTACTTAAACGCTAAAGCACCGAAGTAATATTGGCGCATTCAACTTGATCTAACACTCAGGCGCCAAGGCGTACTGGCTGCAACAGTTCATACAACTGGCGTTAACAGAGCGGAAACTTATAGGAAAGCTCTTGCATAGCACTATATTGAATGCACAATTTGACGTATTGTTAACTATTGCCATTGAAATCATAGAGATGCTCATATTATGTAAGTTCCTATTCAATATGTATATCCTTCGCCAGCGAGATGTCATGGCACTAGAGCGTGCTATGATTCGAAATGGCAGGCTGAAATCTATAGACCGCACTATCATTCAGCTCAGATTTATGTCCGAGCATATTTGTGGCTCGTTTTAACCTCTATCTTAAGTCTGAACTGAGTCAGAGCGCGCTCTATAGCTAAATCTCAGCATCAGAGTTCCTTAAATACAACTACAATTTAATATAAGTAGTTTGACCAGGATGATCTAATTTTGACAGTATTCTTTCAGGTACGGATTATATGCTATGCTATCTAAGCTTCTTTATTCCCACAAATATTCAGGATTTCTGGATAAAGAGTAATTTGATAAAAATTGTTTTACATTAGGTATATTATTTAAATATTTTGGTAGATCTAAGCTTGCGTATTTGTATAATGTTTGAGTGGAAGGACTTCATATTATATTTTGATTCTTTTGCCCCTCTCGCGGCCTTATTTTTTGTTTACCTAGATCTATAACAGTATAAGGTTTGCTCCTTCAGAAATATGATATCTCTATGTCCTATGCGATGTAATGCATAAATTTCGAAGCTCCATTGACCTATTGAAGGAAGGTATACGATTCCAAGTTATACGGCTACTTGCATTGTGGATTCCTTACAAGTTGAAAAGCCAATTTGCTTGAGACCAACTCTGCTAGAATGAATGGTAGAGTTACTCACTATAAACTTAACATCGGTGTTCAAATATTCAAAATAATCAAAATCTCTATTATAATCGATTAATAGCCTAATAATAAATATAAATAATAAACTGAAAACTTGCGTACCCACTCTTAACACAAGTTTTCACTTATTTGGAGGGGAGAGGAGAACATCGATCAAGTTCAGCTTGGATGATATTCTTTAAAAAAATCTGTGATGGTCGATAAGCTTAAAAATAATTTTATTAAAGTGCAAGAATGATGATAGTAATTATTTATGATGAGACTTAAAACGAAACTTAAAGGGTTCCAAACACGCCCTAGTCGGATAAAAAGCCCACCAAGAATTTACGATGGACTAGATAAATAATTAAAATAATGCATACCTTAGGAGACTTAAGGTATGCATTACAAGGAGAATAATGCATACCACTACGATATAGTTCTTTCAATTCACGAGGGCGCGTGGCTCATAGTTGGTGTGTGTCGCATCTGTATAAGTTTAAGCTAGAGCATGCTCGCGCCTGACCGCTCCCACCTAGGCTCCTGACAGACAATGTGCATGTACACGACGTAACCACAAGTAAAGTCACGCGCCCTCGTGAATTGCAAGAATTATACCACAAAAGCGAAGATCTGCTGCAGGCCTAAGAAATTAATAATCGTTTTAAAATTCATTTCTATTCACGCAAAGTAAATTAAATTCTTTGACATTTCGCGATTCAGTGTGACTGGCACAAATTGCCGAATTATTAAAATAATTGCTATTGAACTGGCGTGACCCAGATGTACTCATTTTTCATTGTAGACTTTATTAAAGCCATTTTAATTCATAAAGTGACTAGAAATAAAAACTGTAATTTTATAAACTACATTGTTTTGTGGTTTTTTTTCGTTGAAAAAGATAGCCCTTGACTGTGCTCTGTCAGGTATGGCAGTATTTTTTTTAATTCGATGACAAGATAGTCCTTGTCTGCGATCTTACCTGATGGTAAGTGACGATGTCTAAGATGGTAGTGGGCTAGCTTGAAAGTGAAATGGCAGTGTACATTCACTCGCTATCGTGCCGGAACGCTAAATCGCTTGGCGGCACGTCTTTTACAGTAGGGTCGTAACCAGCCACGGCCAAAGCCTCCCACCAGACAAAAATAAAAGTAAATCATATAAATTAAATCTATACCACAGAGTTTATACAATTACCCATATCTGAGCCATACCCTAATAGTACCGGAACGCTAAATCGCATAGTGGCACGTGTTTAGTTACTATCCCACAAGACACTTTAAATAATATAATCAATGAAGGTAAATCGGTCATTTAAGGTACTTGAGACGGTATAAAAATCCCACATTAAACACGAAAAGCTTCATAAAAACAATTCCCTGGGGAAAGAAAAAAGAACAGTTTGAAACACAAACCCCTTCCCAACGACTCCACCGTAAAAAGAAAGGTTAAGTCGTTACCTTTTACGATATGTAAAGAAAATAGAACGTTTAAGGCAAAACTTTTTGTGAGTAACTTTAGGGACACCATTTTTTACACGCTTTGTATCCATTGTCTGATATTCTTATATTATGTTAAACATTTTTATGCTATACATTTAACGAATAGGAAGATACTAGCTGGTGTTATTTAACTTAATTTTAAGTAACTGTCTGATTCATCGATGACCCTTTTACAATGATGTTTTACTGAACAGACGTTGGATTGGTGTACCTACGTATGCATTTTTGCATTTTTGAAGCTTTATTGTGGAAGCACTGTATACATAGCATAGCTTTGTAAAAAAAAATTTTTTTTTTTTGAAAAGAGCAACTGCTGAGTTTCTTACCGGCTCTTCTCAGCAGAATCTGCATTCCGAACCGATGGTAGATTTATGACGTGTCATAAGAGCTACAAGTTGGCCTACATGAAATAAATTAATTTTGAATTTTGAATTTGAATTTAGACTCTATCTGTGTGTATCCAAACCCTTTAGGGTACAGAATTACCTTATACAATTTGTCTTATCAAATATACAACACGTTAAAATGGATCGTAACCAAGTCGTAACGAGGTCGTAACCGAAACAAATGGGGGGCTGTTTATCTTCCTAATTTCATCTAAGTCATAATAATAATATCATCCCGACCAAATCCGGCCACGGCGGCCAATCTTCGCAGAAATTAACCATCTCCGCGAGATGAGATCTCCGCAAACACAGATGCAATTTCTATTCCCTCACTCTCATAGGCCGATAGGCGGAAATCTGACACGACCTGAGAGAGATCCACTTATATAGTATCATATTGAAATTCCAAAGAATGAATGCTATGATCAACTGTTTGTTTGCTAAACTATAAAAGAAAGAATAAGAGTCTGTAAAAAAGTGCGAACATTTTATCACAAAGGAAATTGAAATTCATTACCGAGTCAAAGAAATTCGAGTGTCCTAAAATTAGTCTTTGAACATTATTTTGATTTATTTATGAATGTAAGCAAGAATTTGATCATGAAATCAGCCTGCAGGACTAATATGAGGGGATTTATCTAAAATTGATTCAAGAACCTGTAGAGTTAGTATAAGATTTAATTCAATTGATCATATTTGTATTCGATGACGTTAGAGTCAAAGTAAATTGAATCATAACCATGACTTAACAAATGTGTCTTTACGCATTGCATAGTGCAGTGGAAAATCCAGTAATTCCTTCGGGATCATATTGTATAGTTACGTTGGTGAAATCGGCCCTAATGCAAATAGAAAAGTAAAACATCCACGTTAGTAGATGCCATAATAGCTACGTAATAATCTTATAGCTACGTGCAAGGAAGTGGCGAATTATTCAAATGCCAGTTAGGTGCAGCGGCGGTGTTCATTCAGCTAGTTCCGCTTCTAAATGGCTTATTAATAAGTGAATCAGATTTCATTTGCTCTATTACTATGCCACACAGCCTTTGTGATACAAATTTTGAAACTTCATTTCACTGAAGACGTCGAGAATTTTCTTAATAGATAGTGTCCTGAGCTCCACAGATTAGATCCATCCACTTCTCAATTCGACCCATAATGTTATGAAGATGCATAAAGGAATCAATAGATAATAATATAAACGTAAAAATTCTATTTACAAAACCGACTTCAAACGCCTCTACAAAGTATATCAATTGGGCTTATAAAATTTGAAGAGTTCCCTCGATTTCTCCAGGATCTCATCATTAGATCCTAACCTGATGACAATGGGTCCACCTGAGAAGTATTACCTTTCAAACAAAAAAAAAATGTGTGTGTGTGTGTGTGTGTGTGTGTGTGTGTGTGTGTGCGTGTGTGTGTGTGTGCGTGTGTGTGTGTGTGTGTTACTCCTTCACGTTATAATCAATGAACCGATTTGGCTGAAATTGGGAATGAAGATAGCTCATACCCAGGATTAAAACATAGGCTACATTTTATCCCGGAAAATTACAGAGCTTCCATGGGAATTGAAAAACCTTCATCCACGCGGACGAAGTCGCGGGCATCGTCTAGTAAAAAATAAAAATAAAAAAGATTCCGACGAATTGAGAACCTCCTCCTATTTTGGAAGTCTAGTAGGTAGTAAGGTTAAAAATAAAAGTTACTGTTCAACCCATCTTAAAAGCACTCAAGTATAAGACTACGCCTTACATCGTCGAGTGGCGCAGGCCTCGTTTGCTCTCTACAGTGATTGTAAACGTCGCCATTACAGCGGTTGTTTTGCTAGATTAAACTTCAGATATTTCTTCTTCATTTCTCTCCGCTAGTGAATTTTCTTATTTAGACCTTAATTTTATGCGCCAGCTTGTACCCGCGACTTCGAGAATTCCTTTAGTTTTCCGAGATAAAAGGTAGCCTATCTCACTGTCCGAATCCTCAACTCAAAGCGGTTTTAAAGGTAAAAACCGAAATGCAGGTTCGAACCCCACCCGTGGTACTAGTCGTACTCACTCCTAGCACAAGCTTTCCGCTTATTCGGAGGGGAGAGGAGTATTTTTTAAAGAATATCAGCCACGCTGAAGTTTACTGATATATTATTACGTCAATCCGTTGCTGCGTTATTTAAGGACAAACCAAAAATCAAACACTTTCGCATTTATAACGTTAAGTAAGGATTATAGCTTATTTGGGAGTAGAGAATACTAATTATTTTAACCCATTTTGTGGACTGTTACTTCTATGTAATTGTTGGTAACCCAAAAGTTAAAATTGCGCGTGGATATGACGAATACTACGTAGAAAATTCAAAAGATTTATAATTCAAAATTATTTATTCCAAGTAAGCCAACTTGTAGCTCTTATGAGAATTTTCGATAAATTTCTTTTTAAAGAAATGATATCCATGTCAAGATACAGTTTTTGAACGTTTTTAATGTATTACTAATTATATTATTGTATTTCTCAAAAATCTCTTTGAAGTCGTTGTTGAAGTTTGTAACTTGACTGTTTATTACATTTTTAAAAGCGATCCACTCACTTATAAAGTAACACTTAACTACTTACAGTGGAAAGTGGCCATTAGTGCTTCAGTGATCTCGAACAGCTCTAGAATCGAGAGCCTTCTGAGGATCTGTAATTACGTCCAAGTACTTTGTTCTAAGTTCTATCGTATCTTTTATGACTTGTAATAGGTATTTAATTTTTATCTAATCGCTCTTTTATATTGCAAGAGGTCTTGGAACTGTGCCAACTTTTAATTAATGTTCGGGAACCGTTGTAGGACATTTTGTATTATTTTTATTACGGTGTTCCCTTCAGAGTTCTGATAAAAAGCTTATTTCTAATTCTGAGATATGTTTTGAGTTAACATTAAATACTCTAAGAAGATATCACTCAGCGAACTATAATGCTTAGAAAAGAAGTTTCTAACAAAGTTCCACTCCAAACATAGGCTCAAAAGAACCGATGAATGTGTGAGTGCCGTGTATTTATTTTCTATACCGGTACTGATGATTATATTTTTGATGGTTGGTATTTTGATATGACGCTCTTTCACAGCACAATAGGTAGTACTAGTACTGTTACGTTACGACCGATCTTCTAGTTTTGGTACTGCTACGGTACTGATACGTTTTAGACGGTTATTGTGATGAATTATGACACCCTTGTGCACCACAGTATGTCATTTTTTAAAAGTTTTTTGCGAGCTCGTCGTACTAACGCGATGATACTGCGTAGTCGGCCTTTAAAGACTTACTGAAAATGGCTTAAGTATCACCGCGTGGACTATTGCGCTTCTAAACTTTTTAATTCGATGTTAAATATTAAAAATAAACATTTTCTAAATAAATAGTAGCATTATCGCTTCATTTTTAAATCTGAGCGCTGGTATTCTGCTGGAACCAATTTAAATGTTATAATGTGGTTATAGTTCTTGCAATTCACGAGGGCGCGTGGCTCATGGTTGTGTGCATGTCGTATCTGTATAAGTGTGAGCGAGAGCTAGCTCACACTTGACTGCTCCCATCTAGGCTCTTGACAGGCACACTTACGCAATGTACATGTACACGATGTAACCACAAGTAAAGTTCACACGCCCTCTTGAATTACAAGAATACATAAGCCTGCTATAGCTTTTGAACGAGGGTTTGTTGTGCTGGTTCTTGTAGATTGTTGAAACAAGGCTTTTAGGGTACAAATGTTCTAATTCACACACATTTTATTATAGACACATGTTACACCCGCGAGGTCCCCGGTAGAAGAGAACAATGCTAACAAACAATATCAATTGAGTGTTGCCACTACAATGTAGGTAAATCCTACTTTGATGTTTAATACTTAAACATACTGCGGCCTCACGAATGTTAATTACTTTATGAAATGATTAATTATCACTAAATCTATACTGTTAATTTTACAATTTCAATGTGTTAACCAACTATGATAAACAGATCCACGCAAATATAAACCAAAGTAAACAAGAATATAAAGCACATTTTTTATACAACTTATGCTATTCTGAATCTATAGGTAAAATACATATTTTATTTATGGCTCGAACATGTGTTCTTTTATTTGGGGTCATGACCTCTACAGCCCTAACCTTTCCATCATGACCTGGACATAACCTCACAATTCTGGCCATAGGCCAATACATTGGTTGTAAATTATCATCTTTTAAAATTACCAAACTTCCTAATTTAACATTATCTTTAACTTGGCGCCATTTAGGTCTATTTTGAAGAATATTTAGATAATACTTATACCAAGCTTTCCAAAATTGTTGTTTCAAATTTGTACAAATTTTCCAATATTTAAGTTTATTTTGAGATACATCAAGCAAATCGTGTTCAGGATACATTTTTAATGGACCTCCAATTAAAAAATGACCCGGTGTTAAGTAACAAAAATCATCTGGGTCCGATGACAGTGGTAAAAGAGGTCTGGAATTAAGTACAGCTTCAATTTCACAGAGAACTGTGTGAAGCTGTTCATATGTCAATGAAGCCTTTTGTACCACTCGTTTTAAATGATATTTGGTGCTTTTAACTGCACTCTCCCAGAGCCCTCCATGAGTCGGAGAGTAACATGGGATGTAATGGAAACTTATTCCTTGTTCTGCAGCAAACTCGTGTACTTTCGCTTGGTGGCTCTGGGAGGAATGCAATTTATAAAGCTCATGCAACTGACTGTTGGCCGATTTAAATGAACTGAAATTATCGCAGTGGATTTGACTGGGAATTCCACGTCTACTTATCTCTCGTCTAAGGCAAGCAAGGAAGTTTTCTGTTGTTAAGTCTGAAGCTAGCTCTAAGTGAACCGCTTTTGTGGCAAAGCATACAAAAATGCAAATATAACCTTTGCCAACGACAGAGCGCCTGATTCGCGATAGCTTTACGTCTACTGGGCCAGCAAAATCCACTCCGATTTTTTCAAATGGACGGCTTGTGACAGTGACGCGGCTGGCTGGCATCGATCCCATCAGCTGCTGAGCCACTGTCGCCTTATTTCTAAAACAAGTAATACATTTATAGGTAATTTTTTTAACTTGTGATAAGCCATTTACAAGCCAAAATCTTTGATTTAAATTTGAAAGTAAGAGCTTAGGTCCTGCATGCAGTAACCTTTCATGTTCATTTTTTATGATCAAGCTAGTAATTAAAGAGTCTTTTGGTAGTATGACAGGATGTTTTCGTGCATTAGGCATAGCAGCATGGTGCAGCCTACCACCTACACGTAGAAGACCTAGCTTATCAATGAATGGATGCAGGTTTGCAAGATTGCTCTTTAAATGGTTGCCTTTGCGAATAGCCATTAGTTCTGATTTAAAATATATGTTTTGTTCATGCCTTACAATTATCATTAAAGCATTTTCAAGTTCTGAGCTTTTTAAATATTTACAATTAATTTGATCTTTCTTTTTATTTATATTATTTTTGAATCTCATTATGTATGCTAAAAGCCTAACCATTTTTCTAATATTAGAGTATTCAAATAAGCGTTTGAAAATGTATTCAATGGGATTTGAACCTTGATCTTCAGCCTCCTCAGAAAGTACTAAGCAAGGCCTCACTTTCACCTCAGGGAGATCACTAGGGAGTTCAGGTATACAAGAATTAAAATTGTACTCACTGTTATGAAGAAACTGTGGCCCATTCCACCAGATTTCGCAGCTGTGTAATTCACTCGGTTTGACTCCTCTGCTTATGAGGTCTGCAGGGTTGTCCTTAGAGCTGACATAAAGCCATGACCATTCACCTGTAGCTTGACGAATGACACTTACTCTGTTCGCTATGTAAGCCTGAAGTTTCGACAATTCAGTGCTTAGCCATGCAAGGACTATTTTTGAGTCACTAAATAAATATACATTTTTAATATTGACTTTAAGCTTAAGCGAGTCATGTGTCTTAAGTATGAGCTTTGACAATAAAAGTGCAGCATTTAATTCAAGCCTTGGGACTGTCATGCCTTGCTTTTGAATAGGATTGATTCTAGATTTCGAACAGAGCAAATAGACATTCGTGGTACCTGATTTGGTGACAGAGCGTAAATATATACAGCAACCGTAGGCCGTAGAACTCGAAGCATCAGCAAATCCTATCAGCTCTGCAATATCTCCATCTGAAATATCTATGTTTCTACCTAATTGTATTGGTTTCATTGCTGCTAAATCATCTGTAAACTGAAGCCACTCTTGCTGAATACTCAGAGGAGGAGTAGCATCCCAATCTGTATTTTGAAGCCATACTTTTTGCATAATAGCTTTTGCTGTTACAACAATTGGGCCGGCGAAACCCATGGGGTCATAGAACCTACCAATGTAACTTAATATGGATTTCTTTGTTATTTTCTTAGAATTGTATGGCTCTGGTGAACAAATTATAAAGTTATCATCTTTGACATTTATTCGCAATCCTAAAGCTCTCATGTTGAAGTTTTCTTTTTGCAAATCTAAATTACAAAATTGCTGTTCCGATTCAGGTATGTCAGACAATATATTCTCATTATTTGAAGCCCACTTGTGGGTATGAAAGCTACCTAATTTCAGTAAACTTTGTATTTGACCTTTAGCGGCTTTTATTGAATTTAAATCTTGATCTGAGTAAAGAATATCATCTACATATGTATGGATTTTTAATATATTTGAAGCTAGAGGATATATATCTTCATATCTAGTCGCTAGCTCTATTAAACAACGTGTTGCCAAATAACTGGAGCTTTTTAAACCATATGTAACCGTGTCTAAACGAATGCATCTAATAGGTTCATTAGGGTTGTCTCTCCAAAGTATGTTTTGAAGAGAAGTGAATTGGGGATCAATTTTAATGTTACGAAACATCTGTTTTATGTCAGTAGTAAATGTATACTTGCCAAAACGGAACAACATAACTACATCAAATAGATCTCTTTGTACTACAGGTCCATTGAGTTGCAGGTCATTCAGCGAGACCTTCCTATCTCCCTTCATCGATCCATCAAAAACACAACGAAAACGTGAAGTACTAGAATTTTCATTTATTATTGAATGGTGCGGAATATAATAAGCTGCCTGTTTATTTAATTCATACAGCTCAATGTCAACATAATGACCATGGTTAAGTGACAAATATTCATGGATGAAGTGTTGATATTGCATGAATAAATCTGGATTTGAATGTAACTTCTTTTCTAAATTTAGAAATCTTATTAAAGCAAAGTGAAAAGATTCTCCTAAAGCATCCTTTACATCTTTTAAAGGTAATTTTAATGGCATAGCAACTTGGAATTGATTGTTTTCTAATTTGACTGAATCTTTGAATATTTGTTCGCACAACTCTTTTTCAGATGTTTTTTCATTGAATAACTCTGGCACCTTTTCAGTAGACCAGAATTGAGAAATTGTTTCCTTTATGCCTAATTCACATTTAAGAACCACTTTGTTACATGTTGGTTTAGATAAATAAATTGGCAAACCTCCTCCTACTATGTGACCAAAAAGTGTAGGAATTATGTGCAGTTCAGAAGCATGTTGTGAAGTTAAGCTGTGATTAGTAGTAGAAGCTAGCTGCGATACTCGCAGGTCACTCGTAGAGCACAGACTCGTTGGCTTTAACACCACACTGTGCTGGCTCGGTAACAGCGTCTGAAAGAACACATCGGCTCCTATTAACATATGTATTTCACTTGGCACATTAAATTGTTCATCCGCTAAGGTAATATTGTGCGGTATGTCAATTTTTGAACTATCAATTTGGTTTTGAGGGAGTTTGCATGTTATGTTTTCAACAACATGACAGTTGATTGTTGTTTTGAAGGGCATATGCATAGAATGCACTTCTAATGGAATGCAATATTTTGCATCATTTTTTGAATTGGATATACCAATTATACTTGTATGATTGGGTTTAGGAGATAAACCTAATATTTTTATGACCTTAGAGGTCACTAGTGATACCTGTGACCCGCTGTCTAGCAGGGCTTTGATGCGGTATTCTCTGCCTTCCCTACTAAAAACTTTTATTCTCGCTGTAGGAAGAAGCACATTATTATCAATATTGCCTGTCAAAGTGACAGGAGAGGCAGTGGCAGGAGCGGCACATGCCTTATTAACATTGCCTGTCAAAGTGACAGGAGAGGCAGGTGCAGTAGCACATGCCTTATTAATATTGCCTGTCAAAGTGACAGGAGAGGCAGGTGCAGTAGCACATGCCTTATTAATATTGCCTGTCAAAGTGACAGGAGGTGCAGGGGCAGTATTAGCACAGGCCAGGCTATTGTGGGCACCCTTGCAGCCTGAGCATCTGAAATGAAATTTACACTTTCCCCTATGTGCATTTATACACGTGGTACACAGTTTATTCTTTTCTATAAATGTTATTCTGTCTTGTGCGGGTAATAATTGAAACTTCTTACATTTAAAAAGTTTATGGTTCGACTTACAGTAAGTGCATGATGATCCCTGCGTGGCGTGGGCTGCTACCTTTGCGCTCCCCGTAGTGTGGCCTTGCTCAGCATTTTCTAAAGCCAAGGCCCTTGCTTCAAGATACTTGATAAATTCTTCGAGGCTCGGCTTGACCTTAGCATCCCTGTCTAGCTGGTATGCTCTCGCTGTATAACTATCTAATTTGCGGGAGAAAATACAAAGAAGTATAGCATCCCAATGAACTACATTTGGCTCATGAACGCTAATTGCAGCAATTTGCTGTTTAATTGATGATACAAAATCTCTTAAATTACTAGCTGTGGACCTAGGTATTTGTTTTAAATCTAATAAATGGCTTATGTGTTCGTTTACAATTTTATATTTATTATCATACCTATCCTCTAACAATTTGAGGGCTTCGCTATAGCTATCAGGCGTAATAGGTAAATTTTTTATTAAATTTAAAGGTTCATTTATCAAATACGATCTTAGGTAGTAAAGCTTTTGAATAGAATCTAGATTCGGATTGTTATGTATCATTGATTTAAACAAATTGATGAATGGTATATAGTCCGTAAAATTACCGTTAAATACCGCAATGTCCACTGGTTTTAATCGAGTTTTCGTTGAAATGGACTGTGGTGTTGAAGTCGACGACGTTTGGACGGCGTACCCTTGTTGTTGAATGGCTTTGTTCAACATTGCAGTCATTTTCATGTATCTTTCCTCCACTATTTCGATCATTTCATCATCATCAGGGTTGAGGTATAAAATTTCTTTGCAGAGATCCTCGTAGTCTGAAAAAGCTTTCTGCAAACGATCACGTTTAACCAGTAGTTCATCGGAGTTTATTTTATACAAATTGGAAGCTTCCGCCTCGAGGTAACTTTGGAGGCGTGTAATTGCGCGCTTGCAATATCCACGCGCCACGTTTTTTCTTGACAGATCCTCTTCCATTTTTGAGGGCGATCGACGTTATATCTATATGTTTTTAGCGAAAACGCACAACACAACACTTTATTTTGTATATTTAACACTATAATTCACGCTACGCTTAATTATTTAAATGTAGAATTTTTACAATACATAAAAGTTCTGAAGAGTGTATGAATCTCGATCACAAAATGGCGAATTTTTGTTATAATTATGATTCCGTCAGGTTGGTAGACTCTTCCCGTAGACCGTAGACCTTCTCTCTCTACGCCGTAGACTCATGCGGCGGTGATGTACAACGTGAATGTTGCCGTCTCTCTCGCTCTCCTGACTTAACGACCTCGATGATGTTCGCGTTGTCTCGCTCTTTCTTGCGTCGATTCACGATGTGCTATGAAGGATTGCGTGAACTCGTCGAATTGCGGTCGATAGCGACATAGCGACCGGGTTGGAGCGGCAACGTAGCAATGGCGGCCGATGTGTGGAATTGTCAAGTAATAAACTTGAGATCGCAACGTACCTTTTTTGAGCTTGATTCGTTACCTACGCTGTAGTTTTCCCTGTCGAAGGACCATGAACGAGGGTTTGTTGTGCTGGTTCTTGTAGATTGTTGAAACAAGGCTTTTAGGGTACAAATGTTCTAATTCACACACATTTTATTATAGACACATGTTACACCCGCGAGGTCCCCGGTAGAAGAGAACAATGCTAACAAACAATATCAATTGAGTGTTGCCACTACAATGTAGGTAAATCCTACTTTGATGTTTAATACTTAAACAGCTTTTATTTACCATTATTATCATCCCTTCCTTATGCATTGTCCTTAATAGCGATACCAGTGACATAGTTGACAAGTTCTGAAGACGCACTAACACCACTAACACCCATTATTCCACAACATAGACTTACAGCGATTCTCGGATACTTGGATACTTTAGACGTTCCGAAGCAAACGCTCCGTAATAAAATCAACTTCCGAGGGACGTGCCTCGAAGTTAAATAAACGGAATAGTTATTCTCTTATTATTTCCATTCCGCCGAATACAAATTGCCTCAATGGTGGAAGTTTCCTGCGACCAACTGTCTTAACGTCTGCATAATGTTATGTATACTGCAGATGATGACTTATTATTGCAATACTATTTTTGTCGCGTTGTATTGTTTTTTAACCGACTTCGAAAAAGGTTTTCAATTCGGCCGGTGTCTTTTTTTTTTTAAAGTGGTATTATTGCTGTAACTGCTTAGTTAGCAGTCGAAACTGCCTAGTTGGTCAAGTGGTTAGCAAGTTCGACTCATACCCCTAAACTCCTAATCATTTCCGGGTTGTGCCACGCATGACTTAGTTGTTCCGGCGCTTCTTCTGCTTGACGACTTTGTCTTTAATGCTCAAGTGGTGGAGGCGCCGGGGTAACCTAATCTAGGTATACATATTGGGTGATGTGTGGCACAATTCATAAAATAAACGTTTCTTTCTTTCTTTCTTTCTTCCTTTCTTTCTAATCGGTTTCTACACGCCATCGTGCCGGAACGCTAAATGGCTTGGCGGCACCTCTTTGACGGTAGGGTGATAATTAGCCACGGCCATAGCCTTCCACTAGACCAGACCAGAAACAATTTAGAAATTATAAATTCCAAAATTTATAATTTCTAAATTGTTACTTTTACTTATTTTTTTCTGTAGATAAAGTGTGCATCGAACCTTAGTTGGGAGTAAACGATACCCATTACCGGTAAGTTTTGCTTACGTTTTCTTTCTTGTTAGGCTTTCCTTGTATTTTTATATATTTTCCTTTTAGAGGAAAAATATTATTTTCTGATAAAAGGCAAAAATATTCTTCGTAGGAGTTTGTATTTTTGTTTCGTGTAATATTATCAAAGAGGTTCATTATAACTGCGGTTTTTGAAGCAGAGAATTTTATGTTTTGGTTAATGGACCATTTTTTTTATTCGATGACAAAAGATAGTCATTGACTGCGATCACACCAGATGATGAGTGACGATGGAGTCTGTGGCTGGAATCCATAGACCGAATTAAAACGAGACAGATTTATGTCAGGTAACCTGTTCTTTCAATTCACGAGGGCACGTGGCTCATGGTTGTGTGTGTGTCGTAACTGTATAAGTGTGAGCGAGAGCTTGCTCGCGCGTAACCACTCCCACTTAAGCTCCTATAACAGGCACGCACACTAACGCAATGTGCATGTACACGACATACCCACAAGTAAAGCGCCCATAACTAACTTCTAAGCGTTATAGGTATATAGTTCAATAACTCTTATAAAATTTTGTTTCATATAAAAATCAGGCCGGTTCTGTACAAATAGAACCGCGAAGTTGTTGTCAAACATCATTTGTCATCAAAAAACAATCGTATTTTAATTAAGTCCGTTTATTTATCAATTGTAATCGCTTTCAATGACTCGCGGATCGCGATCAACCGTTGATAGGTGTCAAGGGAAGTTATTAATGTTTCCAAATCCCCTGAGTGTCTATTTATCACACAGCTCGCTTCAATGTAATGCTAAGTTCAAACTTTTGCTCTCGCCTGTTTTCTTTTTGACCTTAAAGGAATGATTTTTTACGAATAAATATCAAACTTAATTACAATATGGGGTTATACAAGGGGCGCACAAATAAGTTCCTGAAATGCCGGCAACGCATCGGTGGTGCCTCTGGTACTACAAGTGTTCATGGGCGGCGGTAATCACTTTACATCAGGTGACCCGCCAGCTCGTTTATAAACTTAGGTGTTTTTTGTAAAATACCAAAGAGGTTCTCATCGTTAATAAGTTCCCTGGCACGGAGAAAATTAAACAAAGGCCTTTAATTATGAATGCCTATCCACCTTATAATTACCCAAAAAATGAATTACAAAACCTTAATTCACGCGGACGAAGTCGCGGGCATAGTCTAGTAAATGAATAAAAGTGAAGTTATTTTACTTAAATTGATGAGGAGCGCAAGTTGAATTCTTATTTTATTTTCTGTTAAGTACAATTTTTTATTCGGCTCTGCTATGGCAATAAAATAAATAAAAGTGGGTGCCTACGTCACAATAAAATCGTTAATTGTCTGCTGGGAGCTTGAAGGATATAACCGTATCCTCCGAGGCTGGGAGGCTTGGCCGTGGCTAGTTACCACCCTACCGTCAAAGACGTGCCGCCAAGCGATTTAGCGTTCCGACACGATGGCCTGTACTGTAGAAACCGACTAGGGGTATGGGTTGAACGTATAGTGCCTACCAAGTTAGCCCCAACATCTTAGACTCCATTGTCATTTACCATCAGTTGAGATCGCAGTCAAGGGCTATCTTGTCATCGAATTAAAAAAAAAACTTAGAAAATTGCTCTCATTTAAAAAGCAACGTTGCCATTAACAATCTCTCACTCGGCATCCAAAAGCCATTAAACGTAACGAAACAATTTATGCCTCCAATTTTCAAATAAACAGCAAAAAAGGAATAATGTCCCGTAATGGTAGTTAGAGCGGCGCTGGCGGAATGATATACCAGGAGTCCGCGGCCGCTATTCCTACGTCTTCTTAGCCCTTGCTTCATCCCGTGCTTTAACCAGGAACTGTTCTGAAGAAGCAGCAAAAGCAGCAGTCTAAAGCGATTTGCCAGGCTACAAGGACCAACAGCCATCTGGTAGAGACCAGAGAGAACTGTAGAGGCAACTGCTACGGGAATAAATTGTTAACGTGTAAGTACTAAAACTAAAAGTAATTGTGTTAGTACTAAAAGAACTCTGATTGAATAATTTGTTTCTATATAAATAGAGGTTAATATTATTTTGTTTGCTACAAAATAATTCACTCAAAAAGCTTAGTACTCCAAAATTTAACGAATAACATCACACTCTGAAAAAGAAAAATAGTGGATTCGAGTTTCGAGTCGATTATTTACTTAATTTGCGCGATAGACCTAAATATAGGGCGGAATATGACCTGGGGCCCAAGTCTGCTATTGCAATTGTAGTTACATTGCCTATCAATGACATCCCAATTGCTACTTTTAGCAATTTTGGTAGTCTACTAATTCAATGGCGTCACAATTGTTTACCGATGGTTTGCCACTGACACATCTAGCTTTAAATCTAGCTTAAATAAACGTTTTTAATATGTAGTTTTTTTTGAAACTCATTTCGGGAAACGCTTTTTAAGTTAATTCCAATACCGAGGTATCATTAAATTACAATCTAATTATAAGAAATCGAACGACCATTGTGAATTTAGTAGACTACGAAATTTTGGACCAATGATAATTGTATTGTAATTGTATTGCGGTACATGACAATGACATGTAAAATAGCAGACTTGGGGCCCTGAGGAATAAGCTAGAAGCAGATTGCGGCTTAGATAAAATAAGATACTGCAAAATTATACTGTAAAATTACAGTGTACTTTCAATAAAATATTTGGTGTCGATTATAATCTATACCCTTTTATATTTTACTCTGTAATAAAAGGTATTGCGTATTTGATCAATATTATTTTGTTTACTTCATTCGTAAAACACAGCATTTACAGAATTTGTTCAACTCACACGTCATTACGTAATATAGATCTAGCCACCGGCTCTCGTTTCATTATAATAACACCTTTGTCCTCTACCCTTGGAGGTGTTTCCTAACCTTTTTTTTTTCAGAAACTCCAATAACGTGGGGTAATGGCGTATAAATCATCCAAATTACCCGAATATAGCGATATTTTTACGCCTGCCGCTCGGTGTATGGATTCAAATAGCTGTGTTTATAAATTATGTGTGCTGAAGTTAACTATTTATGTGATTCTTCACAGCGAGAAAGAAACGTTTTGCAGCTTCATTAGGGCTCTTTCACACTTCAGTTGATCTTAATTTGAAAAAGTAAAAGAATATAATCACACCATGTTGAACTTGCGCGTTACGTTTATTTGGAGGGGAAACATTGGTAACTAGTTGATGCCCGCGACTTCGTTTGTGTGGATTGAGGTTTTTATGGATGCCCAGTCAAGCGGTAGTCTATATATTGCCAGCGACTGAAGCATAGTGTTGGCAGACCCCCCACTAGGTGGACCGATGACATCAAAGGAGTCGCAGGGAGCCGCTGGATTCAGTCGACGCAAGACCGAGGCCTGTGGAGGTCCATGCAAGAGACCTATGTCCAGCAGTGGACGTCTATAAGTTGAAAAAGAAGAAGATCAGCCAAATAAAATATTTGATCGATTCACGGACTTTAAAGATCATTTCAGAGAAATTTTGATTTGAGCTATAAAATTACCCGTGCAAGTCTTGAAATAGATTTTACGAGGTGCTAAGGTTTATGCGTTTTCAATACAAGAGGGGCGTAAAAGACGATGGGTAATTTTAGTGAGTATAAAACTTAAAGTTATTGGCCTACGAGGTAGAATATACCGCACTAATAAAATAGTTTTACCACCATTGTCATTATTTTCAACGATATTGTTACTAGATAGCTGTTAAAAATCAACACAGAATCGACTGACTCCTCTGACCTTTAGGATGCTAGGCCTCTATAAGTAGGTAAACCTCCGTTGTCCGTCGGTCTATGGCGCCTCTGACCTCTACGATGCTAGTTTTTTTTCTAAAGTGGAGCGCGCTTGCCTTTTTTTTTTTTAACGTTGGAAAATGCCTTTACGCATCCCGCCCATCTATGACAACAGGCGGGTATGTGGGACTCGTTGGCACTGCCAAAATACCCACTAAAACCCAAGGGGCCCGTCCTCGCTTTTATAGGGAAGCCACAGGATCGCTGCTCGCATTCAACTGTGGCATTCCAGCGGGGGATGAAGGCGCGCATATTGGCGCCTTCTTCTGTGGCCTCTTCTAGAAGAAGCCTATTAACCCTCTAGAAGCTTCTTACCTTAAAGGTTAACCTCAAGTTATAACTTCGTTTAAAAGTTGGACCCTGGCGGTAGTGTAAAATTGTCAACACATTCAAGCCGCGATTCTCGCTAGAAGGGTTCAATCAATGAAATTTGCGATACCTAAACCTTGTGACATATTATATTAAGTTTAAGAAATAAGCAACAATATTAATAAAAGTTTCAAAAGGGAAATGTATTTAATATGTTAGTTAAAAACATACGGAAACTCTATCTATGGATGCTTAATAGAGAAAGTTTGCAGAACTGGTTTTCACACACTAAGCCGCCAACTTGAATAAAGTCCCACGTAATGAAATAAGTTTTCCTTAAGCCTCCGCTATGCCGGTGAAGAATTTTTTAATATTATCTTGCTTCTCCATTGTTCCAATGTTCTGTTGACTTACCTTACCTTGCTTTTAAATGTACCTAACTATCAATATAATATTATTATAATACTAGCTGATGTCCGCAACTTCGTCCGCGTAGAATTAGTATTTAATATCTCGCGGGAACTCTTTGATTTTCCGGGAGTGAAAGTAGCCTATGTTACTCTCCAGTTCCTCAACTATACACATGAACAAAATCACGTCGATGCATAACCTATTGCAGCGTGATTGAAGGATAAACCAACAATCCAACAAACCTATAAACAAACACACTTTCGCTTTTATAATATTAGGAAGGATTATTTGTTTTTATAGTGGCCATAGATACACGTATTCTGTGAAAATTTCAACTAGGTACAAACTTATTACGATTCATGAGCTACAGCCCGCTGACAGACAGGCGGATCCCGCGGGAGCCGCGGGCAGCAACTAGTAAAAAATAAAAAATAAAGGCGGTCCCCTGTGGCGGTCCTCATACAAAAAACATGATTTTTTCGGTGTTTTTCGCTCGACCAATCGCTGTTATGTTGGTACTCATCAATGCTGGAAAGCACTAATGAGGTCTAAGTTGGGACGAGCTTGCCTAGAAGATGTCTATTCACTCTAGCCTTGAAGTTACTCAAGTTATGCCCTTCATGTGTGAGTCCAACTCGCCCTTGCCCAGTTTTTATTTGTTATAAGTTACAACATTAAACGTTTGATGTAGGTATTATGTTCGCATTCATTTCGCAGCTCACATAGACATAATCGGATTACAAAAACAGTCCATTTTAATATTTTATCATAAGTAGATTGAAAAAGAATTGTCTCCAAGTTCATCCGATTACTAAAATTCTGTGTTTTTCCATCAAAAGTAATAAGAGATCAGATTACTTCAACTATCATGTTATTATCAAATCAATAAATTTTTATTGTTTAACTTCCATTATTATAAATGCGATTGTCTGTTTGTTGTTTTGTCCTTCAATCACGCGGTTATGGATTGACGTGATTTTTGCATAGGTTGTTGGAGAGTAAGGTGACCCTTACACATTCACCGTTCCGTTTTCCGACCGTTCACATCAAGACGCGACGCGACGATCTTCCCATTCATGAAGGCGCGTGAGCTTTACTTGTGTCAGGAGCCTAGCTGCTCTCGCTCACACTTATATAGATACGACACACACACAACCATGAGCCACGCGCCATCGTGAATTGCAAGAACTATACCTTATAGGTACTTTACTTTGAATGAGGTTTAATCGTGGAATATTTAGTATTTTGGCAGATTTTCAATACAAAAACTGTCAGAACTCCCAATTTATTCTTCGGTTAGCGTCATACGACATTGGTGAAATTGATACTAAAAGAATAAAATTAAATTGATGTAAGTAATTTGTAGATGAATGAAGCTTTGTCTATCAATAAGTTAGTAATTAAGTTAAGTAGGTTTCCATGTAATGGCTGCCTTTGCCAAAATAAATTTAAAAAAAAAAGATGGGATGGGATTTCTTTAGCTGTTTCCATACACAGTTAGGTGTCTTTAGTGTAAAATATTTATTACACATAGTTGCTTCAGAGTAAAGTACGCAAGACGTGGGTGTTTGTTAGCGAAATTGTTCCGTCATTCTTCAAGACCCCCACACACCTGCGGGTTGAGTTATTGCGGGAAAAATCCCGGGTTATGCATGAGGGAAATGTCTTGGATAAATTTTCATAAGATAATTCTATTATACATGCAATATTATTAACCAACGTGGCAAGAAAAGGTGCGTTGTAATGTTTGATAGCTTTGTCAGTCTGTCTTCATCAGTCCTTTAAGATATTATACAGTATAACTCGGTAAATTAAGTAAACGTAAGTTTAAATAATTACCGTGGTACGTACTCGTATTGTTTTATAACAATTAAACGTAAGTTTGTCTCGGAGAATAACTTTTAAAACAATTTTATTTTGCCAAAAGAACATCTTACCGTATCTCACAAGCCATTTTTTAAATTATACACATGGAAAAGTCGCCGTTGGACAGCATTTTTCACATGGTAGCTATATTAATTGAGTTTACCTGGGAAACGTGTTTAAAACGAATTTAATTTCGCCAAGATGACGTCGCTCCCGATAGCTCGAACCATTTTTCAGCCAACCGGAGATTTAAACAACCGAAATTCCATTTTAATCGTTCGCGAGCGAACTTTCAAGCTCAATTTTATCTCGGCGACGACACTCAGTTATTTTTCAATTTCCTTGATCTTGGAAAAGCGTTCAAAGTACAATGTAAAACGGTGATTACAAAAACAAACTGTTAGATGTCAATACAGTTAAAATATTTTTTTTTTTTCAAAAAGAATATCACCCAAGTTGAACTTGACTAATATACTCCTCTCCCCTCCAAATAAGTGGAAACTTATGTTAGTTGTGTATGATAATATTGCAACAGGTGGGCATAAAATCGACGACCTCTCAGATTTCAGTCCGCACTTATAACCATTGGGCCCCACCAGACCAGACCAGACACAATTCAGAAATCATAAATACCCAAATTGCCCCCGCCGGGAATCGAACCTGAAACCTCCCAGTTATAAGACCACAGCGCTCACCACTGCGCCAGGGAGGTCGTCAAAATTATTATTTAGTTAATTAAAATTTAGTAATTATAATAGGCTGTTGATTTGAGTATAATTATCATCATTTGGGTTTTTACAGCCACACTCTATTTTCCACTGAGATATCTCTGATATTTTTCTTCTACATGCAAAGTTACCTTTGCTGATTATTTGTAAAATTCAGTAGGGTAAGAGTTGTACCTTATAGCTTGTCTGTGCTATTTGTTTACTGAATTTACTGAGGCATGCGAGGCAGTGGATTCAATAAATAAATTATTAATGTCGCACAAGTCGCTAAGGGTCGTACCACATTTAAACGTCAGATGGATATATTCGCACAATTATGACGGTGTGAAGAGTCAAGTACACATTAGTCCAGCGTGCTCGGTCTATTCAATCGGCGAAAATATATCGCGCCGCTGACGCTCGGTTTGTGATGTTTGTATGAAAACTTACAAACACTAAAAGTTTGTGAGGCAATTGAAAAACTGTCTGTTGAAACGAGCGAGATATAGCTTGGCTATTAATTTACGAGTGAGTTTAAGAATACTTATATCTGCGTAATAATATTCACCTTACCGAATTTCGGCCACAGCAGCCTACCTTGGAGGAAAATAGTCAATCATGCATGAAATGTTATATCCACCAGTGTGTGTACAAATACAGGCACAATGTTTATTCCCTCACTCATATAGTCCGTTGGGATGGCGGAATGATACGACCGCAGACACATCAAGTGCAAGACCGACAGCTTTACATACTTTTCAAGGTACGGGGCTGCAACACAGCCATATTTCCAACTCCAGGCTGCTATTCAGACTTTTTCGACAGAAAACGTTACAATTTCTTAGCCCGAGACCTCATAATTTCATCATCATCATTTGCTGTTGGATATAAGCTTCTATTAGGTAGTGCCTAACGTAGCTTTTCCTCTGCTTTTTGTCCAGACACTCAGACTTCTCTCCGTATCCTCATAATCTGCAATCAAATTTGCTTGCCACAAAACCAACCAAATATTTAAAAAATTAAGAGGAATATATATCAGAAGCGGGATAATGTGGCATCACCATAAGAATGACAACGTTGTTTAATCCTAGTAGGATTGCGCAGTCTCGGCGCTCTCCTGAGAGAAGCGACGACGCTTAATTACATACCTACAGCGACAAGACGTGTGACCAAAGATTATCCAGGGAGCACTAGCTAAACTAACTTTAGTTGGAGTAGACAGGCTGTATTTAGGGAAGATCCTAAGAAAATCTTATGCACATGTATATTGCTTAGGATAATATATAGTGGATAACTCGCCAGACTGAATTGCGTTTTAAATGCATTCTGGCATTTCGGTCTAGTTGAATCTTGCACTTTATTTAATACTAGCTTTTGCCTGTGGCTTCTCTTACGTTAAGTTCGATTTTTCTATCCCCTATTTTATCCCTTTATGGGTACAATGTTCAAAAATCCTTCCTAAGCGGATGCTTACGTCATAATAGTTATGTGTGCCCAACCCGAACAGTCCAGTGGTATGAACTGTGCTTTGATAGATCAGTCAGTCAGTCAGTCAGTTACCTTTTCCTTTTATATATTCAGATAGTAGCCTTTGTCTGCGACTTTCGTAAAATTGCTTTCTCGAGATAAAAAGTACCCTTTGTCATTTTACAGGTTAACCAAACTATACTGAAAAATCACAGCAATCGGCTCCTTAGTGATTGAATGACAAATCAAAAAACATAAGTTTCATATTAAAAATTGTCGCGTCACGTTCTTTTATTTGATGACAAGTTACTTGACTACGATCTTGTTTATTGTATGTGTGGTAGTAACATCAAAGGCGTAAATTCGAAATCAGCGTTCGCCGAATACACATAATTTGAAATTCGCCGAACACATTTGGTGGATGTGTTCTGGAGCCATAATATATAACTTTTCTATTCAATAGGTAGGTGCTCTAGAAAAATAACCAAAATATACAATGTGAAGTGAAGTTACCCTGAAAGTTAAGTAAATTGAATTTAATGAAACGGCAAGTCGATTGTAGTTATGAGTGGCGTTCTATTGCTCCCTTTTGGCTAATTAAAAGGTAGATTGGCATTCATAATTACCGGCCTTTGTTTAATTTTCCCCGTCCCTGGAAACTTATTAACTTTGCGTTATGAGAACCTTTTGGAAAAATAATATAACGAATACCTACTGAATTTGTGGTAAATAATATTTATAGTTGTGTGGGTTTCGAATTGAGTGAAAGTTTTATTATTATAAATGTAAGTACATTTTGTTTTAATTAAACAAAACTATCTTCTTTTCATAAGTTTAAATTAAAGTCCTTGAAAGATTAGGTCTAAAGTACCCTACCCTTAAAGTATTAAATTGAACTTGGATTTGTGTTAAACCCGTATTAGAGTAAAATCAAATTGATACCAGTTCACTAGTGCATTTTCAATTTTGAGCTTGAATAGCAATTTTCCGCAAAACATTATTACTTTAAACCAATAGTGCAAAATGTGCAGTAAAGTAACTGTTAGGAACTTCGCAAACTCTTTCATCATCAGTTCAAGCTTAATGGAGCTTAACGAGGTTCAACTTCGGATTTAATTACATCTGAAGCAAAAATCTCTCTGGCACTTACTTACGTTTGAAATCTGCTAAAGTTCGCAGTTCGCGCAGACAAGATGGAATGGGGTTTCAAACATTTATTATTTATTGCGTGCAGCTTTTCTGTATTACCATAAAATTATTGTCCTCCCGAACGAATCCGACCACAGCAGCCAATCTCCTAATCTAAATAAATATAAAAGGAAAAGGTGACTGACTGACTGACTGATCTATCAACGCACAGCTCAAACTACTGAACGGTTAGGGTTGAAATTTGGCATACAGATAGCTATTATGATGTAGACATCCGTTAAGAAAGGATTTTTGAAAATTCAAACCCTAAAGGAGTAAAATAGGGGTTTAAAAATCGAACTTAACGTGAGCGAAGCCGCGGGAAAAAACTAGTCAAATAATTAAAAAAAAAGACGTGTGGCACTCGGGGACTGCCGCGGTAAAGCTATTGCATAGCATTTTTTATCAACGCCATCTAGCGGTGAGAGGAGTCCCGTGTCAGGTATTACAGTATTTTCGTTACGGAATTTCTGGATTCGGTCTCCACGCTCAAGGCCCGCGATAGAAGCTATGCAATAGCTTAAAAAAATATTGCATTATTTATTGGATTAATGGAAAAACCAACAAGCACACACTTTCGAAACAGTTCTCTGCTATAGAGAACTGCTTGTTATTATTCTCCAAATACCTATTCCAGTTCGTAGTCATCGGGGATTATTTCTTGCAATTATTCCGCACCCTGACCTTTATAGCTGTCATAACTCGTCTCCACGGTTATTATATAATTAATGTACTGGAAATTGCGGTCGTAATTGTTCTCCGGCGCTTCGGGTACCGTCTTGCGCAGTTTAACAATCGTACAGTGGAGACTTGGGCGGAACAGCTGCGAGTGCTTTCTACGAAGTTAGAAGCGGGTTGTTTCGGGTTACAAACTAAGCTTTATGCTAAAAGATAACTGGCATTTAATTTCTATTATGTAGCTATAACTATTAGGAATTGATTTACTGTGAGTATTTACACACTAAAGCTATATTTTATTGCAAGTGGGCATTAATTTGCTCTCAAACTTAGAGATTAAAAACTTTTTGTGCGAAGAACTGACATCGAGTGGGGGTTAATATGAATAACAATATGCACTTCCTTTATTTTGATAATGTACACAGCCTATAGGTTATTCAACTTTCTGATAGGTATAATTACATATTAAGTACATCAATTTTAACTGATTGAAATAATTAAATTTCAATTTTATTTTTATTCTTTATTAAAATAATTATACCTTCCATTTGGTTTTTTGAAATATTAAATTATAATTGAATATTGGATTTTTGAAAATCATGGAGTTAGTACCTAGCATTTTGATTTCTCGGGATAAAATCTATCCTATGCTCATTAATCCTTTGCTGACAGAGAGACAGACACCTCCAAAGTTAAGCCGAATTTATACTGCAAAATTTCTAGTACCTAGTGAAGTTTACACGTGAAATTGTTGATGAAATTAATGTCATGAAACTAATTTCATGTCACTAATTTCTCAGTGTAAATTCGGTTTTCTACAAAGAAAGTTATAGCACAAAAGTGTTATTTGAATATTAAAGACGTTACCCAACTATATGAGAGGTATACCGTGAAAGGGAACGTAAACGTAGCACTTTAGATAGCTTTAGAGAGGCCTTGTATGGAGTGGGCTCTTTTCCGCTGCATAGAGGGTTGTTAGATGTGTGGAAATTGTTGCATGCCGGAGCGTTAGAACAGAACTTTGCTCTTCCAAAGTTACCCTCCAGACCGAATATCGGTCACTCAATCTCAATAGAGGCGGAAGCTATCTATGTAGGGGATATTATAGTGCTCAAGTGCGTCCATTACCTCATCCGTCTGATAAGATTGCAATCAATAGCCCAACGGTTAAAGGTGTGGACTGAAAACTGAAAGTCGCAGGTTCGAATCCCACCCGTTGCACTGTTGTCGTACTCACTCCTAACACAAGTTTTCACTTATTTGGAGGGGAGAGGAGGACATCAGTCAAGTTCAGCTTGGCTAATATTCTTTTATAAAAAAAACCAATACGACTGGAAAAAGTTTGGCGGAATATACGTGCTCTCCGAGGCACGAGGTGTATTTAACACTGCCAACTTTCAAACTTTGGGCTACTAAAGAGAAACACTCAGTAATTGATCTATTTGTAGCAAGTTTTAACTCTATCTAATAGAAATGAATGCCTGTCAAACAACTCAGCGTTCAAAGTATTACCTCAAACGCAAAAATACACACACACACATACTCGCACACATGCACGCACACACACACACACATACACACAGACACACACACGATAACACAATACGAAGTTGTTTATTATTTTTAAGTTACTATTAGGGACGGAAGTAATTTCCACGATACGGGAATCTAGTGTGGCAATCACGGCTTTCAATCTACTTTGTATATTTTAATTTTCTTTCTTTAAACAAATAATTTGAAATTTGAAAAAAAAAAAACCCTGTTGATTTAGAAAGTTGGATGAAATAGGAAATATTCTTCGATGCGTCTGGAAAGACGGGGGTGATAAGATTTACATATACATAGAAAGTTTTTTTTAATCCTTAAATCACGCGGATTAATAGCTTTTATACTACACCTGCTCGGAAAGTACGTTCTGATTTGTGTCAAATCGCAAAAGAGCGAGAAAGAAAATACGTCATTACGTGGAAACAAATCTGCGGGCTGTCAAAATGTATGAAATTTCATTACTTACGTGCTTCAGCGGGCTGAAAACTGTATGAAAATCCATTACTAACGTGCTTTTTTTTTTTAATTTTTGGTCAAGTCAGTTCAGTAATAACTTGAAAAACAATGAAATCTATTTCGACCTTTTTCGACACATAGACTTATTATTTTCAAAGTAGTAGGTAAATATCTAATAAATAACGAACTAAAAATATAAAAATAGTAATAGTAACTAATTAATAACTAGATAATAATCTATTTAAGTAAATATAATAATTTCATTTCTTTGTTTAGGTCTACTTATCTATGGTCTAAGGTTACACATTCAAATTGTTGTTAAAAAACAAATTGTTGCTGGCCGCTTGCATTTTCTTTAGTGAGTAGGTATATTATTTGAAAAATTTAAAAAAAAATCGCGCGATTCGCTTTCTTTTGTTTTATCTAAATTTTCAATTTATAAAATTTAGCGACAGTGAAGATATTTTGATGACGCCGCCAGACTGCCGCCAGAATTAAAAACTATTAATTTGCCGAAAAAAATATCATCAAGTTTTAATAATTGTATGAATTTCAATATAAATGATAATATGTGTCTGTTATTTTCCTCGTAGGTGTAGTATAAAGCACTATGTATCACTCGGGAGAAAGTGCGATTCCTAACTCGGGTGTATCGCGGCCCTCGGCTTCGTCTCGTGCCTCAAATGACACCCTCGTATGTAATCGGCTCTTTCACCCCTTGTAGAACAATGTACTATTGCCTCCGTCTTCGTTCGCGTGGAGTTAGGTTTTTAAAAATCCTGCGAGAACCCTTTTTTCGGTATTAAAGGCAACCTATGTAACTCTCCAAATCCTCTACTA
The DNA here is from genome assembly GCA_933228805.2 of Hipparchia semele. NCBI lineage: Eukaryota > Metazoa > Arthropoda > Insecta > Lepidoptera > Nymphalidae > Hipparchia > Hipparchia semele. Next base: position 10,978,525 of record OW121727.1, on the reverse strand, counting down.
TAACCATTAAAAAAATCTCGTCGTTCCATTGCTAATTGATTGAAGGACATACCAACAAACAAACACACTTTCGCATTTATAGTATTACTAAAGATCAGGATAAACGAGTTGAACACGGTAGGAAACAGAATTTTTAAGTATGCAGTATGCAGTCACAAAAAAAGGACACAGTAAACTAAATGTTACAGAGGGTACATCGATGTTTCGACTTGAAAGTTTGCTTTGAGCGCTAACAGAAGGAAATAATCGCAAATACGGAATATTTATTCATTGCTTTGTGCAGATACCATCAAAGGAGCAGATATCGGCTAAACGATGTGAAACATTCGAGAAATAGCATCCTCGAAGATGACAAGTTGCCTCGTAAAAATGTAAAAACCCCTACTATGAATTTTAATTACCTAAGAGCGACCAGCCTCTATTGCGGGCGCTCTCGCCTGTTGTTTTTAAGCTATTGCATAGCTTCTATCGCGGGCCTTGAGCGTGGAGACCGAATCTAGAAATTCCGTAACGAAAATAACCTGACACGGGACTCCTCTCACCGCTAGATGGCGTTGATAAAAAATGCTATGCAATAGCTTTACCGCGGCAGTCCCCGAGTGCCACACGTCTTTTTTTTTCTGGTTTTAGACCTTAAAGCCTTATTTGTTACAGGTAAATAAATATTAACGTCTTCTATGATTCTATGTTTTCCTTTTTGATGATACGTTATTATCTTTATAAGCACTAGAACCCTTACAAAATTGCCTATTTAGACCGCTGTCAACAGAGGCCTAGTATACAAATTTGACAACTATTAATGAAAAAAGAAAAACAAAGGGATACAGAATATTATATCTTCTTTATTCCGTTTATGAAATACCTTCTAAATTGGTCCAATATTGGAGAAGGAAATAGTAGAGAGTCGAACCTCGAATTATTACTTTTTACTAAGGAGTCGGATCTGCAGTTGTTATATGGCCTTATTTTTTACTCAGATAGACGAAACTATAATTATTTTTTTAGTAATCAAAACATTTACTGAAAATAGAACAGCAAAAATAAAGTAGTAGTTATGTTAATAAAGTTAATAAAATATAGTTCAAAGGTTAAAAATATCGATTTAATTGGAGCTTAAACTGATTCGAGAACAGTTTGTTAGGGTTCGAGGTAACATTGATTCGAGAATCATTTAGGATTCGAGGTAAAATTGATTCGAGAATCGTTCGTTGGGGGCACGGCCGGAGCAAAACGAGAGAGCATGAATCAACGATAACACAGCTCCATACATCAGGAGTTTGAACGTCTCTTAATCCTCCCCCACTTGAGTATATTTGTGAGATATGACGTCATACGTCACGGGCCACTGTCTTACGTGATATTGCGGTGGTAATTTACTAGCAGTAAAATATGACACGTTTTATCCTCGCCCTTCCCTCTAATGGTTTAGCGGCGTCTTTCAGTGTTGCCACCTGCCTTGAACGGTTCCGGATAATGATTTGATAATTTAAACGTGTTTTAGAGTACAATAAATAATTACTCTGTTGTTTCCTAGGCTAAGAACTATGACGTATTTATTCTAGTGATGGCCCGAATGTAGGTAGTCCTAAGATCGAACCGATTACGAACTTCGGTCGGACGTTCGGTAAAAATTCAAAATTCGGTCGAATGTGAAAATTCTTTTCACAGCTCTATCTCGAGCGCTCACTTGTATTAATTATTATTATTCAGAAAGGGACTCCTTCTTTTCTCAAAATTAATCCGCACATAATTTTTTTTTCAATATTGTGTAATTAGCGTTTAGAGGATTATCAGTTTAATTTTATTTGTTTTTAGAAGAAGATTTAAGTGTTAAATATGTAGCAATTAATAACTATATTGTTATGTAACGAATGTTTTATTTAATATTTTCTTGCACGGAATATTCGGCATTCGAACCGAATTTCGGCCGAGTGTCGGTTCAAGCTGCCGAAATTCGGTTAAACCGAATGTGAATCCAATTTCGGAACACATCCTTAGTTTATACCACTCTTTTGCATTCCTCTTAGGGATGGAAGTTCTTTTGCCCCTCTAGAGTCTCTACATAGAGACTCTAGAGGTCATAGGGTCGCGATTACCTTCTCACGTACGATGTTTTTGCATGTGTGCATAAAAAAAAATCGTTCGCACACTCTTACATCGATCCGTTCTGAAAACAACAGAATATTATGCAACAAAATGCAGTTTACTTTAAAGGAATGTTTAACTAGTTAATAGTTTTAATTACGCTAAATTAAAAGTTAGCAGACTGCGCTAGACGAGTTTCGTTCAAATTTAACTTTTAAAGAAGTTTAAAACAGACATAAAACTTTGCGTTTGGGTAGGTATCCCTATACTTGTAAAGCTAAAATGTTTTGTGAAGCAAGTACCAAAGTGCCCGTGATATAAGGTGGAAGCATTCTTTGGAAACGCAACGCATGATAAGTTAAGTCACATTCTTTCCTAGCTATAGTGCTAGGAAAGGATGTGACCAATAGTATGAATGCGACAATGTTTTTGTTTGTTGGTTTATTTGCTTGTTCTTAATATCGCAGCAACCGGAGCAACGGATCGACGTGATTTTTTGCATGGGTAAAGTTGAGGACCTAGAGAGTGCCATAGGGTACTTTTTCATCCAGAAAAACAAAGTGTCTGGGGGATTTTAAAAACTTAACTCTACGCGAACAAATTAGCGACATGATTTTTAGATTGTCAATTTCAAAACTGTCAGAACGTCAAGTTTATTTGTCCTTTAGCCATGGTGAAATAGACCATGGGTGAACTTTTCATAGTGTTCATGAAACCACCTTTAAAAAAAACTAATCAACAGCCCTTCCATTTTTAAATAGCCGGATGAGTTGGATTCAGTATTTTCGATTGTAGAGTATTTTTTAGTGTAGTTATTGAACAAAACCTTGTTGTTTAAAAGTTTTTTTAGTTTTTCTATTTTTTTTTTGTTTCGATATATGCACATACCTGTTGGGATGATCACAGATTGCGTCGCGTTTCAAAATTATGTTTTTACCTGCAGCTCATGCAATACATTTAAGGTACAAGCTTTAATATTAATAAGCTGCGGTTTTATGAACGATGCATGAGTAGTATTTTCTTTAAAACTTGAAGGTGAACGCTCTGTTAGACGAGCCAACGTCGTACATACTAAATGCTTATAATATCCAACATTGGACAAAGTAACCTCACCGTACCCGCGTTGGTTCTAGACTTTTTTTGAGGCGTATTTGAATTTCTTGAATGCCTATCGTATAAATCACCTTTTTTGGTGATTCAAATATTTTGTCTGACAAAGATTATGTTGTTATAAATGTATATTATACTGTAAGACACAGGTCTCTTGCATGGACTTCCACAGGTCTCGGTCTTGCGCCGCCTGAATCCAGCGGCTCCCTGCGACTCGTTTAATGTCGTCAGTCCACCTAGTGGGGGGTCTACCAACACTGCGCTTCCCGGTGCGGGGTCGCCACTCCAGCACCTTGGGACCCCATCGACCATCAGCTCTTCGAACTATGTGCCCCGCCCATTTTCACTTCAGCTTCGCAACTCGCAGAACTATGCTCTCTTTTGCAATACAAAAATTTGTAATATGGGCTTTATCTAGTCAAAATTTTAAACTGTTTGATTATGCATTAAAATTCTATGGTGGCACATTAAAATGTATGAATTTTAACTGTTCAGGGATACGTTTATAACGTGTTCGGGAATTATAATGAGAATGTAGTGCAATTTGATTCGGTGCGAATTTCGCCCGCACATGCTATTAATTTAACAAAGGATTCTGCTTTAACGTATATTACCTACATTTTACATCAAAATTATTAACAATTAAATTATATATATTTTTAAATATTATTATTAAAGGTAACGTAATTTTATTTGTTTACTGGAAGATACCCGCGACTTCGTCCACGTGGACTAAGGTTTCTTGATTCTCGCGGGAACTCTTTGATTTTTCGGGATAAAATGTAGCCTATGTGGTAATCCTACGTATGAGAAAGAAAGAAAGAAACGTTTATTTTATGAATTGTGCCACGCATCACCCAATGGGTATACCTAGATTAGGTAGTCCCGGCGCCTCCATCACTTGAGCATTAAAGACAAAAGTCGTCAAGCAGAAGAAGCGCCGGAACAACTAAGTCACGTGTGGCAGAACCCGGAAAAAAGGTCCCAACTCAGCAAAATGCTGTATGCTTTGTGCATGCACAAGAGCATACAGCGCTGATTTTCAGCCAGAACCCTGATTCGGGTGGCGCTATCTCCATTCCAAATTTCAGCCAAATCGCTTCATTCGTACATATGAATGCTACAAAAAAAAAAGTTAAAACTTTTTAAAAACCTTTTTAATTTGAAAGCAACAATAAAACACCCTCTCAAGAACGGATTGCGGCTTATACTTTTCTAAAAGCTTACAAGTTGGGTGTAGATTTATGTGCCGCTGCAAAACGGAGCCGGCCGCCGTGACGGATCCGGTTCAGGACCGGCAACCCGGGAACTTTCCAAGGATCACTCTTCACTACGGGCTTAAGGTTTGTTATACACTTACATGTAAAAGCGATGAAAAATTGTAGGTAGCTACTTAAGACTTTTGTTCTCATTTTTATTACATAACTTTGGTACTTTTGAAGCTTACTGTCACAAACTTTTTTGATGATAGGTACACATGAAATGATATTTTTCTTGCTTGGTAGATACTATCAAAAATATTGTGTACTAGCGTCTGCGTGGATTTTAAAAAAATCCGCGGAAACTGTTTGATTTTCTGAGATAAAATGTAGCCTATGTGTTAATCCTGGGTATGAGCTATGTCCATTCAAAATACAATAGATAAATCGGTTCATTCGTTTTGACGTGAAAGAGGAACAAAAATACATACACACACATACGAACACGCACACAAACACACACGCACACACAACACACTTTATAATTTTAGTAATATTAGTGTGATTAGTGTGATAATAGAATTAGTACGATTTAACTTTTTTCCGCTTAAAATGGATTCTAAGATCAAGTGTACAGTGGCGTGACGAATTGTTCTGAAAACTTAGTCCTCCATGGAGGTAGGGAGGAAAATATATGTTAATAGGACTCAGGATTAAACCGTTGTTCGGGATCGCATTGTGGACTCGTATAAACGTTTTGCTGTTTGTAAACATACGCGCTACTTAGGAAAGGTGTGTTTAAAGTTAAAGTGGGTCAAAGCAGGAACTAGAAGCAAGTTTATTAATGACTACCTTTTGCTCGCGGCTTCGCTCACGTTAAGTTATATTTTTCGAACCCCTATTTTATCCCCTTAGGGGTTGAATTTTCAAAAATCCTTTCTTAGCGGATGCCTACGTCGTAATAGCTATCTGTATGCCAAATTTCAGCCTGATCCATCCAGTGGTTTGAGCTGTGCATTGATAGATCAGTCAGTCAGTCAGTCAATCAGTCACCTTTTCCTTTTATATATTTAGAAGATGACCATACCATGCTTTATAGAAACTGTTCACACACAATACTTACATTCCCAGAGGCTATTTAACTTTACGCTTAGTGGTACCGATATTTCGGGAAGCGAGTATAAGCCAGCGTGATTCAAATGATTATGAGTATCGTACAATAATTATACAATATTACTATAATTATGGTGGTACGCGCTGGCAATAAGCCCCGCACGCGCGTCTCTGATATTTCATTAGATATTCTACAGTGGCAAGACAATAAGAGAAGTATTAAAATATGGAAAATAATAGCAACAATTGCAAGGATGGTACCAAGTTCTTTAACGACTTCCAAAATAGGAGGAGGTTCTCAATTCGTCGGAATCTTTTTATTTTTGAACGAGCGAAGCGAGTTCTCTGAGTCAACTAGGGCGCTTGCCTACTAGACAGAGAAGTGTGTCCGTCTAAATGTCTGTCAGAGCCCTATAACTTCTGAATTACTGAATATTAGAACGTAAAACTTGGTTGAAAATTCAGTTATATCCTGTACTTGAACAACAAATACTAAAATTAGATAAATGTTATAAAGAAACGAAATTATTTGATTTTAATGCGCCATCTATTAGCATTATTGTGAAGCTAATAGCTTCACTATAATGCTAATAGATGGCGCTGTGTCAGTAAAACAGTTTTATGTCAACTATTATTTTTTTTTATTGCACCTAATGTTAAAAGTTAATTATTACAATATATAATTAAAACTTTTGGAAATTATGGGATATCGCGAGGTCTCAGTTCGGGGCGAACCACTAGTTTATTATGTTCCCCGATTACTTGGAGACGCCTAGACCGATTTGGAAAATTCTTTTTTTGTTTGAAAGAGTATACTTTCCAGGTGGTCCCATTGTCATGAGGTCAGGATCTGATAATGGGATCCTGGAGAAATCGAGGAAACTCTTCAAATTTTATAGCCACAATTGATATACTTTGTAGTTGCGTTTGAAGTCGGTTTTGTAAAAATATTTTTTACGTTTATATTATTTCAAAACATAATTGTAATAAAATATTACGAGTACGTACCACGGTAAGTATTTTTACGAGTATAAATTATTTACTAACTTTTGCCCGCGAAATCGTCTACGTAGAGTTAGGTTTCAAAAAATTCCGCGGGAGTCCTGTTTTTTTTCCGGGATAAAAGGTATCCGTGTATAGCTGTGTCTAGTTACCATCCTACCGTCAAAGACGTGCCGCCAAGCGATTAGGGGTATGGGTTGAATTTACACTGCTATACCCCTTCCAAGTTAGCCCGCTACCATCTTAGACTGCATCTTCACTTACCATCAGGTGGCATCGCAGTCTAGAATTATCTTGTCATTGAATATAGAGAAATAATATGAAGCTGGAGGAGTGCAATTACCACAAACTTCGAAAATAATCCCTAAAATTTCGTTGGACTCTCGGTCGAGATTATATACCACGAAAATCCAAACCACAGTGTAAAAAATGGATAGAGATTCAATCCTTAGAAATGAGAAATAACTCATAGATAATGTTAACCGTTTTCCCACTACAGTAGGTATAGGAACACAAATTGAGTTCGCTACCTCCAGTAGCGGAGACAGTTGCAATATCCGGAGGGACTGAAGTCTCTCTGTCCTCTGTAGAAACCCAGTAACTGGATAAATAATTAAGTTCTGATTCTGCTGCCGCGGGTTGTGTAATTTACGTGAAACAAATGAATAATATAACTACTTAAATTCCGCAAAAATTTGGAATGCCCTTTCGGCTTCCGTTTTTCCCACTAACTTTAACTTGGGTGTGTTTTAATCAAGAGTGAATAGGCATCTTCTAGGCAAGCGCGCACCATCTTAGGCTGCATCTTCACTTACCATCAGGTGAGATTGCAGTTAAGCGTTGGTCCGCGTGGAGTTAGAAAAATAATCCCGAGGGGACCCCATGTTTTCCGGAATAAAAGGTAACCTATTTCACCTACACGTCTTGAACTTTGTTGCTGCGTGATTGAAGGACAAATCAACAAACAAACACGCTTTTGCTTTTATAAAATTAGTAACTGATGCCCGCGACTACGTTCGCGTGGATTGAGGTTTTTTAATTACCGCGGGAACCCTCTTAGTCTCCGGTATAAAAAGTAGTATGTGTTATTCCAGACTATACCTACTCTATCTTTGTGGCTTTCAGCCAATTTAATTTTAGATATAGAGCAGCACGAAAACACTTTCAGTATAGATTATTCGGCAATATCTGTACCATTTACAATTTTGGCGGCGAAATTATGCCAATTCAGAGTTCAGAGTCGTAGACAGAGAAGTACGTTCGCGTTTCATAGACTGAAATAATAATAATTTATGTGCTCCAGCTCCAATCCACACGTGAAATTGCACTCTACAAATATAATTATTTCAAACTCAGCTTGCCCACAATATCATCTTTATTGATTTATTTATTTATTCTGTACAATTAACCTTAAAAACTAAACTTAAATATAGAAAGGACGTGTACAAGGACATCTTATCGCTACAAAATGTGAATTTCTTCCAGATGCCCTAGGTGTGAGAATATTGATTACAAGAGATGTTTTAGTGGGTACAGAAAAGACAAGGGTGTAAAACTCTTGTCGTAACAAAACTAAGTAATAAAATGAAAGATCTTAATTAAAAATAAATAAATAACAATAATATAATATAATAAGTACATACATAAGAAGATATAATATATAAATAAGCCATATAATATCACATAAATACATTAAATATATAATACATATTTATAATATATCTACAGTCTACACTTGTAATGTGGTGTTGACCTTGTGTTAGTTTTAAAAATCCTGTGCTAATTTTGTCCGCGGAATAAAAAGTATCCTGTTTTGCTCTTTAGGTATACAGACGCGGTTCTAAAAGTCTAATAAATCGAGTTTATACTAAACTTGTGCAAAGCTACCCCAGATAATAATTTTATTCTAACGTAACAAAAAACCGGTTAAGTGCGAGTTGGGCACACGAAGGGTTCCATTGTAATAGCGATTGTTATATGGTCGAGTAAAAAATGCCAAAAAATCAAGTTTTTTGTACGGGGACCCCGTTTTATTTTTTATTTAATTTTTTTTTATGCGAATACAAGAGAGTCCTTGGCTAGTTATCACCCTACCGTCAAAGACGTGCCGCCAAGCGATTTAGCGTTCCGGCACGATGGCGATTAAAACCGACCACTACCATCTTAGACTGCATCTTCACTTACCATCAGGTGTGATCGCAGCCAAGCGCTTGTCTATATATTTAAAAAAAAAACTGTTCGTCAGATACAGCCCGCTGACAGACAGATGGCTGGATAGCGGAGGCTTATTAATAAGGTCCCATTGACACCCTTTCGGTACCGAATACGGAACCCTAAAAAGTATCTTTAAAGTCAAGAGTTAAAATAAAGATAGCTCACAAAACAAGCAAAGGAAGCATCGAGAAGCGCTCTTCCCTTTTGGTTACAAAATTACTCCAAAATTTAAATCAAAGAGCTCTTTTATATCTGCATCGCGATTCAGTGCGCACGGTTAGTTTGGTGTTTTTTACATTCAAAAAACCTTGCTTACGTTCATTTACAGTACATTCAAAGTGACCTGATTTTCTTTAGGGATCCTCGAGTATTTAAACGTGTCGTTATTATGAAGTTTTAAACCTTGACCTTTACATTTATTGCAGTGACGTGTGATGCAGCGTTATGAAAAGAGAAATCGCTCGTTCGATTACTGGATGGATTAGTTTGAAAAATTCAAAAAAATCTAAATTATTTAATTCATGTAAGCCAACTTATAGCTCTTATGACGCGTTAAGACTTGTTCATTACATTAAGGTTCACTTTACTATCGACAGAACTATCAAATAAAAATGCGGGTGTCTTCTTAAATAGTTTAATAGCGACTGATTCACGGACTTACTAATATGCAGTTATAGACATCGATATAAGGTAAACTAAACATTCGGGCAAACAACATAGATACAATACTGAGAATTTTTAAAGATAAGACTTGGACATATTATTAGGAACTAAATTTTCTTAGACAAGACTTTACCACCGCGACCGGTTCAAATTTTACCGGTTCAAAAGTAAACGATTTATGAAATGCGAAGCGTATTATAATTTATAATTAACTCGTGCGCAGTTCCCGTTCGAAGACTATAGTATTATATTCGTAACGCATCATAGAGCATCGCCTTTAGAGGTTAACTGCAGCCATCCTATTTTTCAGGTTATTTTCGTTACGGAATTTCTGGATTCGGTCTCCACGCTGGCCCGCGATAGAAGATATGCAATAGCTTAAAAGTAAAAATAATACAAAAAGATGCGTTAAAGATCATTAAATGCTGGGTTATAGACTAGGTTAAATAAATTAGGCCTTTTTTGAATAAAGTTTTAAAATGAGAAAGAACTTGAGTTTAAATTGAGAAAGAACGTATTCATATAAATCTGTTACGCAAGGAATAAATCAAGCCCCTTTCGGGGCACATCCTCGGAGATTCATCAGTAATGATCAGCTGTAACAGCCCCCCGGAGCGCTGTTAGCTCTTAAGAGTTAAGCGTGTTCTGTTGTTTTAAGAGGGTACTCTAGTGGGCCTTTCTCCATACAAACGTATTCTGCTGTTTTCTTCGTGGATAATGCCTCTAGAGCAATGATTTTTTTCCAAAAAATCTAGGTCTAATTAATACGTGCCCCTATGTTTTTCTTTTTTCCAAAACATTATCATTAAAAAAAATATGACAATCCAAAAACCCGAAAAAAACCCTCAATTTTACCGCCATGTTCAAACGACTATTAGACAAATTTAATAAGTTTTTAACAAAAAAGAAAAACATAGAAGCATAGATATACTCTTCCTCTAAATTTTGATATAAGAATATTTGAGATTTGTCCAGTTTTGAAGAAGGAAACAGCAGAATACGAAACGTCTTTTGGTCAAGGTTTTTGTAGGTAAAAATCAGCCCGAGCTGCAGTTGTCCCTTTCGTACTTTACGGGGGTAGGGTGGAGGTGAGGGAGGGTAAGGCTTACATGTACACTAATAGGGAAGTGACAATTGTCGATATTTTTATCGATACTCTAGTGATGTACTCTGATGTCGATATTTACACTATACAATGATTATTTTATTTATTACTAGCGGACACCCGTGACTTCATCCGCGTTCCTAAATCACCACAGTTTAGGTTGGCAGAACCCCTTCAGCATCAGAATTAAGAAGTTGGATCCTGGAATTTAACGATGTCTTTACTTGGTCCCTACAATAACTATTCATAATAATCAACAATTCCTAAATCCCCACAGTTTAGGGAAGCAGTACCCCTGCAGGATTGAAGAGTTGGAACCCGAAGTTCTTATGGGACCATCGCGCAAAGTTTTTGTGTCGATTAAAAAAAGATTCACGCAAATCGGTTAAGAAATCACGGATATATTACCGATATACAGAGGTAGAAAAACACAACTCCTCCTCCTTTTTCGAAAGTCGGTTAAAAAAGTAGCCTATACGATGCCCGATAATATCAGCTATCTACCAGTGAAAGTCCCGTCAAAATTGGTTCGGCCAGTCCCGAGATTAGTGGCAACAAACAGACAGACAGACAACAATTTTAAAAATTGTTGTCTTGGTATAAGTACCGTATTTACTTTCGTATGCAGTTAGTAAAAAGCGGCCAAGTGCGAGTCGGACTCGCCCATGAAGGGTTCCGTAGCAGCAATTGCGGTTTACGATTTATGACGTATTAAAAAAACTACTTACTAGATCTCGTTCAAACTAATTTTCGGTGGAAGTTTGTACATCATATATTTTTTTTAGTTTTATCATTCTCTTATTTTAGAAGTTACAGGGGGGGGACACACATTTTACCACTTTGGAAGTGTCTCTCGCGCAAACTATTCAGTTTAGAAAAAAATGATTTATCCCTACAGGATTGAGGAGGATGACCTGGAGCTCTATGATCTAGTAGCAAGCATACCAATTCGTAAACGACAGTGCCTAAAGCTTTTAGGGAGAAAGTACCCCTGCAGCATCAGGTTTAAGGAGTTGAAGGTAAAAATTTTTAAGGGCCCATTAAAAAAAAATCGCGTGAATCGGTTCAGGAACCCCGGAGTAATCGGTGGACATACCTACATAGAAAAAAAAAGATACCGACCGAATTGATAACCTCCTCTTTTTTGAAGGTCGGTTCAAAATAGGGCTATCCATTATGGTTTACGATAGTGTGTTATGCCAGCTTAAAATGAGCCGTACATTCAAAGTTTCCTGTACGTAACGGGGTTCAAGTTATTTGGACCTATTACTGAGCATTGTCTATAATTTCTGAACTACTAAACTGACGACCTTGAAATAATTACAGAACAATCATTACAGTATGTTCTTTCTAATAAAAAATGAATGAATGAAATCGGAGTACACGTTAATGAATTACAATGAAATACACATTTTCACTTTCATCCCCTCTCCCAAGGGAACCGTGCTGAATTTCGGGATAAAAAGTATCCTATATTTTACCTCGTAGTATGAACTTAAATCATGTTACGTTTCATTTAAATCCGTCCAGTAGTTTCAGTGTGATGCGCGGCCAAGATACAGACAGACGAAAAATTAAAAATAAAAATTGTTTTGGGCTCAGTATCAATAGTAAAGCATCATCCGATTCAAAGTTTCAAAATATATTTATTCACCCGCAGGCGGCCGGCGGGTGAATGTTACGGGCATGGGAGGGGCGAGGGCTCGCGCACACAAATACACTACTCGTACACATGGATAACTCCTGTTGGTCGGGCGCAGCGCGACGGCGATATTTTCTTCAAATACCTATTTTTCAAATTCCTTGGGACTAGAGTACCGTCTTAAGCCCAAGTTTTGCAATAAGCCTTATTATAAATATTTGCAGTGTCATACCAAACAACGGCGAAGATGCAAACATGAATCTGTGAACGAAGATTACCGATCGGTCTCAAGTTTTTGAACGAGTGAAGCGAGTTCTCTGAGTCTACTTGAGTGAATTTGCACTTGTCCGTCCGTCCGACTGTCTGTCAGAGCCTTATAACTTCTGAATTACTGAACGTAATTACTTCAAATTTAAATATAATATGTAAACTGATGGCCTTCAGCCGAACATTGCATAAAAAAATATAAAAAGCTTCATTTCTGGGGGGCTCTGATAGAAGCTGTGTGAAGTAAAATTTTTTTGTTGCGTTACATAGACTTGATACAATAGTAGAGATACAATGAACTAATAGTTCTAAATCTAACCTTCTTCTATCGTCGAATCGCTTCAATAAATTCATTACGGGAGCAATAAATTACACCGCACTAAGGGCATCTACGCGAAGGTTTATCAGAAATGATCTGCCAACAGCCCTCCAGAGCACAATAAGCCTTGAGTATATTATATTAGACTAGCTTTTGCCCGCGCCTTCGCTCACGTTGTGTTGGATTTTTCAAACCCCTATTTTACCCCCTTAAGGGGTAGAATTTTCAAAAATTCTTTCTTAGTGGATGCCTACGTCTTAATAGCTGTCTGCATGCCAAATAGCCCGGTCCGTCCAATGGTTTGAGCTGTGCGTTGATAGGTTAGTTGTCAGTCAGTCAGTCAGTCAGTCACCTTTTCCTTTTACATACATATTGATAAAAGATAAAGAAGTTTGGACTTCCCTTCTGGGGGGTCCAGGGTTCGGTCACTTACCTTTTGCCTTCACTCACTGTACTTACGTTGCTTTGGTTTTGCAACAGAGATATTATTGCATCAAAAGTTTTTTTTCCTACAATTACATTGCAACAGAGTTATCATTGCGTCAAAAGTTTTTAGTGGTGCTCAATACAATCTAGTCTAGCTTAGTTGAATAATTAACAATTTTAGTTTAACCTTGACTTATAAATTTCTATCTTACATACTAAGACATTGTCCAACGACGATCTTATGTTGAGATCTATAGAGCGTACTCCGACTCAGCTCGGATTTAAGTTAGAGTTAAAACGAGACAAAAATGTGCTTATGTCAATAAATCTGTCTCGTTCTAACTCTGTCTCGAGACTGAGCAGAGTGAGAGTGTGGTCTATAGATTTCAGCCTATGCCTTTTTTTATGATAGTTTTAGAGACACTTTGTTTGTGTATTCTTTCAGGCAGCACTTTCACTACACTATCACTATAATTTAATATACCAACTCAAAAGGTTTTTCTGTTTTAATCTCCTCACTAACTCCGTTACGTTAGGCAACTGGATGGTCTCAACGTTAACGTGGCGGTGAAGCCGTTGTTCGTAGGCTTCGGAAAATTTTGATATAATTTCATCGACGAATTCAATTTTCAGGTCCCGATGAAAAGTTAAAAGTGTGATTTTTTTAATCAATATTTTTTACTGGCCTGCACCTTCCCGCGGGATAAATCCACGCGGACGGTTTTTAATTCTCGCGGGAACTTTTTAATTTTCCGAGCTAAAATATGATGTAGTACGAGTAGGTACATATATGTTAATTTTGAGTATGAGCTACATCCATTTCAAATGAGCCAAATTGATTCATTCGTTATGGCGTGAAGGAGTAACAAACATCAATTCATCCATCCAGCCTGACAAAATTTCGTATTTATAATATTAAAGTAGGATACACCCCTCTGTTTGCGTCGGGGTTGACTTGAACCAAACACAAGTGTAAATTAAAAACTTAAAACACCCCCGACATGTTACAACATCCTAATCGCTAGTCAGTAATTGTTAAAATAAAAATATGTAATCCGCCATTTTGTGGTGGCGGCCATCTTGGACTGACTTTCATCAAACTTAGCTAAGACCGATCCCGACTAATTCACTTTCAAACAAAAAAAAAATAATTTTGCTTCGGGGGTTAAAAAAAAGACGTGCGGCACTCGGGGACTGCCGCGGTAAAGCAATTGCATAGCATTTTTTGCAAAAAATGCGCCATCTAGCGGCTCACCGTAGAGGAGTCCCGTGTCAGGTTATTTTCGTTACGGAATTTCTGGATTCGGTCTCCACGGAAATAAATTTCTGGATTCGGGATAAAAGCTATGCAATAGCCTAATAAAAAGGACCAAAAATATTTCAACCACCGATGTTAAAAATGTAGCTGCAAATAGTCCCTACGTGTGGTTATTTATATCCTACGGAACACTATTAACTCACGGTGAAACTAAGTTGATGTTAGTTCCTGGAAAAGTTCATCACACCCGCACTTTGTAGAGCGTTTGCCTATCTGTGTATTGAACAAACAACTGTCTGACGTTTCGAAACAAACCTCGCTTGCTTAGAGTTTACATTTTAATGGCTTTCGAAAACGGATCTCATTAATTCTACAAGTATTATAAATGCGAAAGTTGGATGTGTGGATGGATGGATATAATATGTTACTCAATCACGCCGCAACGACTGAACCAATTTGGCTGAAATTTGGCAGAGATAGATTATAGTCTGAAATAAAACATATTTTTTATCCCGGGAAATGAGAGAGTTCTCGTGAAAATTAAATTATAGTCGTGGGAATTTTTTTAGTGGTTTGAGCTGTGCGTTGATAGATCAGTAAGTCAGTCAATATATAATTTAGGTATATTTAGAAGATTTATGATAAGTATGATAAGAGGTGATTACGATCGTTTCACTGTAGTCATTTTTAGACAGGGGCTATTTCTAACCCAAAATCCATAGCTTCGGTAAATTCCTTCACAAATCTCACATAGAAAAAGATTTAAAAGAACCAGTTCTCACCCCACGCATCATACACATTTTCATAAACCATACAAAGGATCCTTTGCTTTTCCATACAAAGCTACTGCTACAAACCATATTGTGCCGTAAACTAAGTTACGTCATACAGCTTTTACATAAAACGAATATGTACTAGATAACTGCATTAGGCAAGTTCGAAGCGTGTTTCTGCATTCTGTTTTTGTTTTTCGAAACTTCATTTTCATTGTAGCGAGATGCGCCGCTTTTTGCTGGCTAAATTTTAGATCTCGTGTTAATTTTTCGTGCATTTTCTATGTTACTATATGGCTTCCAGATCAAACTTTGCAAAAACAGAGGTAGAATCTTTTTAAAAGGAGAACTGTGGCCAGTTACCACTCTATCGTCAAAGACGTGCCGCTAAGCGATTTAGTGTTCCGGTAATATGTGAAACAGATTAGGAGTATGGGTTGAATATACACATACACTCATACCTCTTCCAAGTTAACCCGCTACCATCTTAGACTGCATCGTCACTTATCATCAGGTGCGATCGCAGTCAAGGATTATCTTTGTCATTGAATTTAAAAAAAACACCGTTGTGGCTAAACAGTGAACTAACGCTACTGGTTATTGTATTGTGCGCTAAACAAAAAAGTCACTTAAGTATAGCAGCAGCCTTCCGTCCGTCCGCCCGTCCGTCCGTCCGTCCATTCGTCTGTCTTTCAGCGGGCTGTATCTCATGATCCGAAATATGTCTGAATTATAATATGGGGTTATTCATGGGGCGGACCAACAAATTCCTGAAAGGCCGGCTACGCATTGGTGGTGCCTCTGGTGCTACAAGTGTTCATGGCGGCGGTAATCACTTAACATCAGCTGACCCGCCTGTTCGTTTGCTCGCTAAAAATATATTTAAAAAAAAATATGTAGAGACTAGAGAATTGAAATTTTCAAAGAATGTGTATTTCTGTTGCCGCTATATCAACAAAATAATAATTGTACAATAATATTTTGTACCTACTTATTGTAAGTCTTTTAAATTCACATTATTGAATAAAAAATAGAGGTTAAATTGAATTGTCCTAAATGCAGCTTGTTCATTTAAATCAACAAGGGAATAAATGCGTCAGCAGTACCAATTTACAAGAACCTACAGTAAAGTAACAGTATAAACAAGACTGTTGTCGTTCAAAGCTTGCACTCAGTCTGTAATAAGATACCTTTCAACGCTTTGTATCGCTGAAAGAAAAATTAACAACTTTTGTTTTTATTGAGATAGGCTTACACTTGACGACAATCAACGATGGAAAGCATTGATGATCTAGGTTGGAGCGCGCTTGTTTAGAAAATGTCTATTCTTGCTCACTGGTGTAGAAACGGACGCCACTGTCCACCTTCGACAGCCTGAGCTTGTGGACTATATGAATTTAGAATTTAGATATTCCGAAGGATCAGGGGGCGAATGAAGGGATAGCGGGAACTACGTGCACTAACCTTGTAAAGTCCCCGGGACTGGAGCCGGGTGCGCACCTCCACTATCGGCCACTCCGGAACACGTCGGCGTCAGCTGGGCAGCGAAGTCGTTCACACACACACTCTTTTTCGTTGGTTGATTAAAACACAAGGACGGGCGACACAATGAGTGCATGCGCCTCGCGGAGACGAAAAGTTCGAACTGACCGTTTGACGTATGATAACGTAATTCTAGTGCACAGAGGGAAATGGAGGGTAGATAGGAATTGATATGACATTTAATGTCAATCCAAACAAGAAACCAAAGAGGTGGCGTCACCACTCACTCTTGCCTTGTTATATTGCAGTAGTTGGTTCTTTTTGAAATATCTATAACTTTCCCTTCACGTGGGATAAAAAATAACATTTTAACTAAATACATGCTACATAATATAATTATGCCAAGTATGACTGACGTAATGACAAGAAAAGTGCATTGAAGTACTAACACCCCCCAATAGGTGGACAGGCGAAATCATAGGGAGGGAGCTGCTGGATACAGGTAGCACAAGACCGAGACGTGTATTAGTCCTGTTCAAGGCGACTGAGAAATGTAATACTCTTGGATATAGCTCTTGCAATTCACGAGCGCACGTGGCTCATGGTTCTGTGTGTGTCGTATCTGTATAAGTGTGAGCGAGAGCTTGCTCGCGCTTGACCGCTCCCACCTAGGCTCCTGACAGGCACACACACTTACGCAATGTGCATGTACACGACATAACCACAAGTAAAGCGCCCGTAACTTCGTGAGATAAACGTACTATACAAGAGAACTATGTGTATCGACGTCTATAGATAAAGAAGAAGAGAAAACATAATTGGTGTAATTTCACTGCGCAGTAGGTACTTATATGTATTTAAATACATACACGATATAAGAGAAATAGTTCTATTGCACAAATTCAGAATAATATTAAGTTAGTGCCGAAATATAGTTCCTATTAAATCTATGCAGTATGAAATGGCTATTATATGGTAGAGATTTAACCTCGGTTGTTACCTGTACTAAATAGTGCAGAATTTAACCTAAAATTGATTAAATATAGCATCTATTGTGTTTAATAATAAGAGCTACATTGGTCAGGCAAAATCGCTTACCGTTTTGCGGTCCCGTATACAAAATGCAAACAGAATTAATAGAGACCCCGAAATACAGTATGTGGGGAGCAAAAGGCAGTTTTCACAATGAAGTTTTCGAAACA
Source organism: Hipparchia semele (assembly GCA_933228805.2). Classification (NCBI taxonomy): domain Eukaryota; kingdom Metazoa; phylum Arthropoda; class Insecta; order Lepidoptera; family Nymphalidae; genus Hipparchia; species Hipparchia semele. The sequence goes on along the minus strand of OW121727.1, from coordinate 10,960,665 downwards.
AAAAAGGCAAGCTCGCTCTGTAGCATGTAGTCACTGTGCATACCTATTCAGTTTTTGTAAAATTCAGTAGGTAACGTGCTTGATTTCTCTAAACAGGTCTCGCTGTTTACACAAACAGCGATTTTTAACCGACTACCAAAAAAGGAGGGGGTTTTCAATTCCGTAAGTTCCGTAGGTTCTCGGTTCCGTTCAAATTCCGGAGGAGGTTCGTCGGAATCTTTTTTTATTTTTATTTTTTACTAGACGATGCCCGCGACTTCGTCTGCGTGGATCAAAGCTTTTCAATTCCCATGGGAACTCTGTAATTTTCCGGGATAAAATGTAGCCTATGTTTTAATCCTGGGTATGAGCTATCTCCATTCCAAATTTCAGACAAATTGGTTCATTCGTTGTGGCGTGAAGGAGTAACAAACATACACACACACATACAAACTTTCGCCTTTATAATATGTGTGATGTGTGATGTATGTTCCCCGATTACTCGAAGACGCATGGACCGATTTGGAATTTTTTTTTGTTCGAAAGGGTATACTTTCCAGGTGGTCCCATTATCATCAAGTCAGGATCTGATGATGGGATCTTGGAGAAATTGAGGGAACTCTTCAAATTCTATAGGCACAATTGATATACTTTGTAGTGGCGTTTGAAGGCGGTTTTGTAAAAAGAATTTTTACGTTTATATTATAAAAACCTTAATCTGCTCAGACAAAGTCGTAAATAAAATTGCCAAGTGTAAACGTCGCTTGAACAGCTTGACATTTTCAAAATTTACAAGCACAATGCACAAATGTCAAAGATACTTTACAATTAAATCACGAAAGGTCACAATATGTCAAAAGTCACAAATCTGAACTTTGGGATAAAACAATCCAAAAGGAAAACAATTGTATGGATATTTAGGGCTTCAATGCAACAACAAAAGTAATTCTACGAGTTTCCACTTTAATAAAGTCCTACTGATAAGTTTCAGTGAACTCCCTAAACTTTTGAGGTAGAGAACAGTAGGTACAGTTTATAGCCTTAGCTTCGTTCGCTTAAGTACCACCTCCAATCAATCATCTCAACTGATTTTGAACTAACTTGGATCATAATATATTCCTATTCGTATTTATGAAAATAAAAGAATAGCTTATTAAAGTTACAGACACATAAGTGTCGCGTTCATTTATAAAATAAACTTTTATTTCGTACCAAAGGAATATACATTTTTTTTGTTATTATTCCCCCAGATACAATATAATATTTTGTAATTCAATATACGTAGCTCTGGAATATTTTTATCATACTGAAACTCTCAGAGGGAATTTGTCGCTTTTCTTATTACTGTCGGTCCAAGTTACAAGAAAACGTGTGAAAAGTTCGCCATTCTAAAACTTACGGACCCTTCTTCTTTCTTGTTTCGCGGCTATATGCAGGTCTCAAGTCCCTGTAGCAACGGCTGGATCATGCGTCGTGCTCGTGAACGGGTGCCACCAACGGAAATGGGTCTGCTTTGTGTCTACCCATCTTAACATGTGTTAGGTTGTGGTAGGTGTGCATTTTTGAAACTTCTTTGTGGAAACACTGTGTGCATAGCATAGTTTTGTTCACCATTGTAAAAAAAAATTTTTTTGAAAAGAGCAACTGCTGAGTTTCTTGCCGGCTCTTCTCAGCAGAATCTGCATTCCGAAACGGTGGTAGATTTATGACGTGTCATAAGAGCTACAAGTTGGCCTACATGAAATAAATAAATTTTGATTTTGATTTTGATTTTGATTTTTGACATCCAAATGGACCCTAATGTGTGTTCGTTTTGAAAAAAGAAACTACCGAGTTTCTCGCCGGCTCTTCTCAGCAGAATCTGCATTCCACCGGTGGTAGAGTCTCGACGTATCATAAGAGCCACAGGTTGGCCTACAAACGATAATTTTGCCAAATAAATCGCCAATTTATTGCCGGCTTTTCAGGAATTTGTCAATTAAGTGGGAACACCACGAAACGAGTTGGTTCCACAGTTTGGTGGTTGATTTCTATTGTTACACGCTCCGTACATAAGCTTACCGCTCGCATCTTGTGCTCCATCCGAAGCCGTCAGAGACAAGCGCTGACTTAAATAATAACTCCTTTCTAGTTTACTCGCCGGAAACAGTGACATAATGCGAAAAACGGACCTAACTCCGGATCTTGCTTTAGAAGGAATTACGAGTGTTAGAGGAAATTTAGCTTTATTAAAATTCTGGATGAACCTCTCCGGCTATAACCTTGGCGCTTTGAAGTTTAAGTGACAGTTATAAATCAATTAGTGTAAACTTGGGGAAAATCTTTTCATAAATGCTTAAATGTTACATAGAGACAACTGAAATGCGGTGGAATTATGATGATAGCAAATTGATGAAGTTTTGACTCCTGACTTTTCGGAGTTATGTGCGTTTAACACGTTCACTGCGGCAAGTAAAATCATAGTCTTTCATCTGGTGCGGCGACGGGTCGAAATGCGCCCCCAATGATATTTCCGCTAGTGCGTAACAGGTCTTTCTAAACCCACCAGCACTAGGATAGATTAAATTGCTATAACTTTGTGAAAACATAATGTATACAATTTTTTTTATACTGTTGGAATGGCCTTGAACCCAACTTCCTTAGGTTTGATTCGCCCCGGGATCTGCCAAACAGGAAATGAGAAATAAAGCAGGAAAAGCGCCAGGCCGATATCGACCTGTACCGCACTAGAAAGTATTTTTAGTAGTGATGAGACAGAGAAAAATAAGGGGATATCGAAAATAAAACAGAATAAAAACTTAAAAATGTAAAACTGTAAAAGAACTGAAAAATGTTTTTATTTATTCACTGTAATTGACTATTCACTGTAGAAGGCTAGTTTTTAAGAATAATCATTTTCATAAAGGATGGTATTGCATATAAAATCCCCAAGTCATTATGAGTCTAAGGCTGATATTATGTTGATACTAGCTTTAACCCGCGGCTTCGCTCACGTTAGGTTCGATTTTTTAACCCCCTATTTAACCCTCTTGGAGTTGAAATTTTCCAAAATCCTTTCTTAGCGGCCAAATTTCAGCTCGACCGGTCCAGTTGTTAGAGCTGTGCGTTGATAGATCAGTCAGTCAGTCAGTCACCTTTGCCTTTTATATATTTAGATGTGTAGATAATAAACAAAACTTACCGCTTGTGCTTCGTTTTCCGTGCACATTTGTTTCAAAATTATTTTTATTTTTAATTGGGGAGAATATTTCTTTACTGCTGTCACTATCACCGCTGCCGATATCAATAACTGCAGGGTGAATTATTTTATTTTGTATTTTTCTTTTATTTTTAAGCTATTGCATAGCTTCTATCGCGGGCCAGCGTGGAGACCGAATCCAGAAATTCCGTAACGAAAATAACCTGACACGGGACTCATCTACGGTGAGCCGCTAGATGGCGCATTTTTTATCAATGTCATCTAGCGGTGAGCCGCTAGATGGCGTTGATAAAAAATGCTATGCAATAGCTTTACCGCGGTAGTCCCCGAGTGCCACACGTCTTTTTATTTGTCGTCGTTGATAATATCGCTACGTTAGATCAGCTAGATAGCACAACACTAACAGGCGGGGCGCGCGCTCTGTGCGGTACCGGGTCGCCGGCAGCCTGTTAGTACGGTGGGCCTTAATAGGCCCACTGCCGCACTGAGCGGATGTTTTTCACCGTCAGTGCGTCGATAGGTCGATAAAGGCCTACCGTTATGTTTTGATGGGGAACACCTACAATTTTGACCGCAAGATGAAATATATATTTGTCTCTGTAAAAATTTTACAAACACCTGAGATAATCGTTCCGCACTAGCGAGAGGGACATAGTTTTGTTCGTCCGCACCAGCTGAAATACCGTGACGGGCCGAAATCGGCCTGTTACGCAGTGAGCGTGTTAAGCAATTAAATAGGAAAACCAAAGTCTCAGTGACTTTGGTTCATAGCTCTGCGAGTTACGAAACTGAAGTGGAAATGGGAGGGGCATAAGAGTCCGAAGTCCGAAGAGCTGATGGTCGATGAGGTCTCAAGGTGCTGGAGTGGCGACCCCGCACCGGGAAACGCAGTGTTGGCAGACCCCCCACCAAGTGGACAGACGACATCAAGCGAGTCGCAGGGAGCCGCTGGATTCAGGCGGCGCAAGACCGAGGCCTGTGGAGGTCCATGCAAGAGACTTATGTCCAGCAGTGGACGTCCATTAGTTGATAAAGGAGAAGAAGAAAAAGAAGCAATTAAATATTACATGCTTTAATGGTGAAGGGAAACATTATGAGGAAAACCGAATTCTCCATAATGTTCTCAAGGGTGTCAGGAATCTGCCAATTCGCATTGGTGGCTTATAACCCTTCTATGAGAGGAGAACTGCGCTCAGTAGTGAGTCGTTGATGGGTGAATGGGTGAATATGCCCCACCCCCCTCGCCCCCCATAAAGTAGACTGCAGTTCTAACCACTATTCATGGATGAATTAATATACATAGCTACCTAATAACCTAGTTTATCCAAAATACTTTTAAACATTAATCAAGCTAAAGTAAATCCTTAAGAGTGCTTAGTTTTAATTAAGTTTCATGTTGTAACAATATTAGTCATTCCGTGCGGTATTACCTGCTGTTATTTAAAGTAATGGTGTCACAACACTTGCACGTAAATCATATTATATATTTTTGTGTCGGCGGGAGCTCATTAACTTTTTTAGCAAAATCCACTAAATGTTGTTCAGCCCATAATTTTATTTTCAATGTAAACAAAGCAATAACGCAAACGATTAAATTACAGTGTGAACTGGTGACTAGCTTTAACCCGCGTTTTCGTCCGCAGGGGGTAAGGACTAAGGTTATGTTAGGTAGCCTATGTTACTCTATCCTTAACTAAACCATGCAAAAAATCACGTCAATCCGTTTCAACTTTGCTGCGTGATTGGAACAATTTACTAAGAATTTTATTGTTGTTGCTGATCCACGATTTCATCCGCGCGGATTAAGGTTTTGATTCACGCGGGATTCCTTTAATTTTCTGGGATAAAATATAGCTTACTGGCAATTCTGATGTATCAGCTATTACTTGTGAAGTTTCATCAAAATCCGTCCAGTACTTTTTGCGTGAAAGAGTAACAAACAGCCATCCTCACAAACTTTCGAATAAATAATATTCGTCGGAAGTATCCTGTATCAGTCTCCAGGGTGCTAACAAGTACTAAGTTTCATAAATATGATCAACGATAAGCGAAGGCATAACAGCCACCTTTTACGGTTAACTACATTTATGGTATGAAAGGAACCCGTTTTTAACCGACTTCCAAAAAGGAGGAGGTTATTTATCTTCAAGCAATCTTCAAGAGTAAGGTGTCTGTAACCGATACGCGATAATAAGAGACGCATTCCTGAGGCATTTTTTTTTTTGAGATAATAACATTTGCATCTTTTTATGGCACAAAAGACGCCTTATGTCTTTCGCGAGGAAACACCTCCTTGCTGGATCTCAATGATCTCTGATTGGCTGGTACCCTCCCGCAATTGGTTAAAATGCATTGATGCAGCAAGAATGCCATAAAAGCCAATCAGAGGCTATTGCGATCGTTACACAGATGCAATCATTTTTAGTGAATCAACCGGACAATATAGGAGATCCCACGGTATTTTAAAACAACCCAAAAAGTACATTGCGCGCAATCAGTTATTCTGTGAAATAAAACACGTCTTTGACTTTACCATTTTGACATTTCTCCCGACATAGTGTTAGTTTTTACGCAGCCAAGCTTTTTTCCACAAGCCACCACAAAGCGCAGTAATTATTTAAGTTAAACCCCACAGACAAGGTCAGGTCGACCGCGATTATTTACACTGTAAATTATACTGCGAACGATTAAATTATGCGAAAGAATATTCTTTGTTAACCTGAATTAATGAATTAAATTAAAATACATTCTGAAATAAGTAAAGCTCGACGCCACTCGCTAATGTAAATTTTTGCGAAAGGCTTTTATATTATCACATAAATTCTGAAGTTGGATTTGTTTAAAAAACGAAGAGGTAATTAGAAGTTTTACTTTCAAATAAGAAAATGTTACTTAAATTGTTCCATACTGAAGTTTTATAATAACATAAAAAATTCTTTTTGTAAAAATTCTTTTCAAAAAACCGACTTCAAACGCCACTACAAAGTATAAAAATAATTTTATTTTGTACACGTTTGTTGAAGTCGGGCGGCTTAAATAGAAACGATGAAACCAATACGCGATGCTCACCCGATTTCAATAAACGTGTCTCTTATATGTCACAATAAGGTAAGCGTCGCGCATCGATTTTATCGTTTCTAGTTAAGCCCGCCCGACTTCAACAAACGTGTACAAAATAAAATTATTTTTATACTTTGTAGTGGCATTTGAAGTCGGTTTTTTGAAAAGAATTTTTATTTTAAGCTTTTTAGTGTAGCTTGTTCCTGCTCTCTTTCTCCCCTTCCTCCAACGCTACGGTACTAAAGTAGTCTACACTTGGTACCTACAGTACTTATTAACAATACACAATTTCTAAAGAGCTAGGACTAGGAGCTCCATGATGTAGTCCATGCTTGATACCAACAATATCAATTCGAAAGCGACAGTTCGTAATCCCTCCAACCCTGCAGCATCAGGGTTGAGGAGTTGAAGGTAAAAAATTTTATGGGACCATTTCGCGAGCTTCCTTTGTTGATTAAAAAAAAATCGCGTGAATCGGTCCAGAAACCCCGGAGTAATCGGTGGACATACATAGAAAAAAAAAAAAAAAAATATACCGGCCGAATTGATAACCTCCTCCTTTTTGGAAGTCGGTTAAAAAACCGACTTCAAACGCCATTTAAAAGTATAAAATAATTTTAGTTGTACACGCACGTTTGTTGAAGTCGCGCGTTGGTTTCATCGTTTCTATTTAGGCCCGCCCAACTTCAACATACGTGTACAAACTAGCACAAGCTTTTCGCTTATTTGGAGGGGAGAGGAGAATATAAGACAAGTTCAGCTTGGCTAATATTCTTTTTAAAAGAAAAGAAAAAACAAGAAAAATCTAGTTTTGTGGTCATAAATCAGAAAATGTTGCTTCATCATTCAATTCGGGTTGTTCATTTATTTAGTGGGATTGTAGTCTCTCATTATTGTGGGATGGACATGTTTCTACGCCTCCGTCTATCCGACTAGAAGATGGATTGTATTGTTTAATTAATTTAGTGTTTGATCTCATGCGAGTTTACGTAGCGTTTATCCACCTATTGCTACAGTTCTTTCAACTCACGAGGGCGCGTGGCTCATGGTTGTGTGCGTGTCGTATTTTGTATAAGTGTGAGCGAGAGCTTGCGCGCGCCTGACCGCTCCCACCTATGCTCCTGATAGGCACGCACACTTACGCAATGTGCATGTACAGGACGTAACCACAAGTAAAGCTCACGCGCCCTTATGAATTGCAAGAACTATACTAAAAATGTATTTGTATAGATGTACTTTTTCTAACAGTTTCCTCTATTTAATAAACAACTTCGCAGCCACAATTACCGAGTGGTTCAATTTGTGAAATTATCATTTTAAAATTAAGTATTTTACATAAATACTTGATCCTTCCTCACAGATCATCATAATTGGACGCACATACGCAATAACGATTTAACCCACAAACCTTTGTCAAATTAAATACATACATAATGTAAAGGAATAAAGTTAACTTTTCAATTGATAAGTTATGTGCGTTGACTCTTTATTGCATATGTGCATCATATCCTCTGCAATGTCGTTGCCTGCCACAGATCGCTTTTAAGAGATAGGATCGTCAGGTGTTGTACCTCATTATTTATACTTAAGTTTATATATTACTATAAAATTAAGTTTTTTTGGTGTACTTTAACGTGTATTCATTTCATTTCATACTCACGCTTCCTCTCCAACTTCTTCGCTATTGCTTTTAAACTTCTATTTCTAGAAATTTCCTATAAGAAATTGTCGTCTTCTGCTGGACGTAGATTTTCTGTAGGGACATCTATACGCACCATCTATAATCCTTTTGGCAGCATCTTGCGTATATCGTGTGCTATATTGCAGAATAAGTCATTATTGGCAACATGCTCTTGTTCAAAAACTTTGATCTTCAGGCACAGAGGATTTTTTGGATAATTAGAGAAGATTTTGTCCAGTATTTGAACTCGTAACATTAAATAAAGGTATACATCGCTGCACACCACGTCATTTATTATTATAGTGTAGTAATGCAGCAATAGAAGCAGCAGTGCGGGTCATATTTCATTCTCTACCCGAGGGAATAGGCATGTGTCGATACTGAATGTTTTAGTTCACATCCACACTACTGTAAATCTACTACTGCAGTAGATAATATTATAATATACTTAGCTATTTATTATTTTCTATCAGCTATCAATATTTTTCCAACATCTAGTTCCAGGTTGAATATAGCCCAACGCTATTGAGATATTTATAGTTTATATTCATGTTCAAAATAAAACTTGACCAACGGTTACAAGTGTGGGCACAGGGTCGATCCCCACCCGTTGCACTATTGTCGTGTCGTCATAAGTTTTCACTTATGTGGAGGGGAGAGGAGTCATCAGATACTCTTTTGAAAAACAAAAAAGTTATAAATAAAAACTACCACGTATCTATTTAAACATAATTACATTTATTTCTGGTAAACAAACTATTTAAGCATTTTCCAGAAACAATTTTGAATGTACAGTAAGCTATTCAATATTCCTACAGGATCAAATCAGAAATAAGGAGATCTGTATGAGAACCAGAGTTACCACACGTAGCTCATCACATCGCGAAACTGAGTGGTTGCATAGTCGAATATGCAAATAAAATAAATTACATACTAGATGTGTAAGATGAAGGGTTTGTAAATGAAAGATAAACAGTTATCATTTCAGTTTATTTGTTGTAAACAGTCTTATAATCGAGCGATGAGTTCACAATGAAATGTAAACAATACTTCAATTTGGCGAATCTAAGCGAAACTTCGGTTACAAGAGTAATCTGTGAGATACATCGTTGTCTTGTCACTTTACATTAAATGTTACATCTTACAAGTTAATATTTACAGAGAATTGTTTAACCTTTCTCAACTCGCGATATTTTCTATCACATAAAAAAACGACAGCGGTACTTTAGACCAATCGAATTGGTTTTACTACGGTAGACTCCGCCCGCCTAGAGTAAGGTAGAGTTAGTAAGGTCATTCCTTACTGTTGTGTTAATGAAACGCGTCGTGGATGACAACTGACTTTTATTAAAAGAACACCCACAATATCTCCCCCAACAATAAAAACGTAGATACACAAATATACCATCCCCCCACCAAAAAGAAATCACCCACAACACTTACTAAACGACTTCCAAAAAAGGAGGAGATTCTCATTTCGGCATTTATTTATACAGTAATGTTTCAACTCTGTTACAATGACTGTGTAAAAATAAAACAAAATCAGTGCGATTTTTGTAATAAACATATTACGTATTTATTTACGCTTTGAATAAAACATAAAAATTAACACTTATTACTAACTATATTATAATATTATATATATATAAAATGCATAGAATTCCATAAACGAGTTGTCAAAAAATATTATAAAAAAATTAAACAGAACAGACTTTATCGAACATATTAATTCAAAAAGAGATCATAAAATAGCACTTCGATGTACGTTGGTCTATGAGACCGACACGCGAGTTCAGTAAGGTTAGATTTGATTACTTATATGATCCAACGCTTTATTTACATCATAGTGACTACGTTAACAGGAATATATAGATACATACTAATATCGAAATTAATGTCCTTTCTGAATGCAGTTTGCTTTCCGAGTTCCCTTTTGCAGCTTCCGTAAGACCTGTTTATAGAAAAATGATGACATTAATTTATGAAGAAAAAGTGGAAAATAGCTTTTTCACCTCTCTAGCTCAAAAAGGGCGCCTTTGCTGCCCAAAACCAGTGAGCAAAAGTCGTTTTTGCTCACTCAGTGAGAAAAAGTGTTTTGAATATAGAACGCATTAGATTGGCGATTCTTCAACTCATCGTCTCAAGAAACGTTCAGAAATTTTGTATATAATATTGCATACCCCATACATTTTATTTCGACAAAATTTTTTAACTCTCTATTTTATTATTTAAACTATAATTTACTTTTCGTAAATGTGTTTTAGACTTTATAATTCTGTAACACAACATGAAACATAAAAGAAAATTAAAATTAATTAATTAATATATTTTATTTTATGAATGACACAATTCCGAACGCAGACAAAAGAGTAATATAAAATGGCGGCAAAAAAAAATGATTAACTCTATTCTATATCTTAATTAGGTACTAATTTTTTAGTAGTTATTTGTTGTAAGAATTTTAAAATAACAAAATGAGTGAATCTAGTGATAATTTAACACCTTCAGACACAGATTAGAGAGTAACCTTCAGAATTAAAAGAATTAGTGTCTAACGCTGAATTAAACTTTCTTCCGGAAAAGTCTCGTGAAAAATACTTGAAAGCCTATGAATTATTTAATGATTGGAGACTTTCTAAGGGTGCGAAGTCCTATTCAGAGACTGTGATTTTATCATATTTCATGGAATTGTCTAAAACAAGGTAACCATCTACATTATGGAGTATTTATTCCATGTTAAAAGCTACAATCAAATCGAAATGCGACGTTCACATTGAAACTTATCCTAAACTTATTGCATTTTTGAAAAGACAATCGGAGGGGAACAAATCCAAAAAATCTAAAGTTTTCACCACTCATGATATTGAAAAGTTTTTAAATAAATAAACCTAATTTTTAAAATTTTAAAATATCCTTTATGTTTTAATAAATATTTTTCTTACATCTTGTATTTTTTCGCTATTGAGGTGAAAAGTTGTATGTATCACACGATAGCAAAGTTTTTGCTTCTTGTGCCTTTGAATCCCTCACTACTCTCAGGATTCTAACTTAGAATCACTCGCTACGCTCGTGACTCTATATTAGAATCCTTCGTTCGCTCGGGATTCAAACTAGGCACTCGCAACAAAAATGAACTTTGCTATCTTGTTGAACAAATAACTAAAGTTAGCTTATGCCCGTAACTTCAGATTTTGGCACTTTGTTTTCCGGAGATAAAAAGTATCAGATGTCACTTTCTAGTTCTTTAATCTATGCAAAAAAATGGATCCGCGCTCCGTTCCTGTGTGATTGAAAGACAAACCAATAAACAATAATATAGTTTCAAATTTATGATAGTATTGAGATTTGACAATCATCTTGGTGCATTAGAAAGCACTTCAATCATATAAGTGAAAGGTCCTAGGTCCTCCCAATGGGAGAAAGTGTAATTAGTCTTAAATTCAAACTGGTCGGTTGAGAAGCTAATTATATTATTATCAAACTACCGACAAGAACGTGCTACCAAGAGTAGCGTTCCAGTACGATGCAGCATAAAGTTACATAGCTCGGAATGTCGTATTCACGACTCGTTTAGTTTTATCTGCGCACTTTGCAGGTGCAGTTAATACTTACACTAAAATTATTATTCTCTAGTCTAAATCTAACAATTATTGGTAACAAAAGTTGAATCATTCAAAAACCAATTATAGGTAGGGATGATCAGATAAAATTGGAGATCTAAATATTAAATCAGTCGTACCCCGTTTTGGGAACAAATGGATTAAAAATTAAAACACAATTTCCATCAGAACAAAGTTAGGAGAGAAATGTTTAATAAAATTGTACCACTTGTGAGTGGCAGCTACGCCGTGTTACTCAAACCTAATTCGATGGAAGTTACTTGCCAAAGTTTTACAGAGTAAAGCGTCTATTCGCACGAGGGAGGAAAACCGCCAGCCGCGAGAAATCGTGAGAATTTTTTTTTTTTTTGTAAAATCTAAAAAACATTGGCATCCTTTTGTGGTTTAACTCCAATCTAGTCGGTTATAGCTTTAGTTCAGTTACAACAAACATAATTTTAAAAACCGCCAGTTTGATAATCTATTAAATCGGCTTTATTAGTGCGGAAAGCCTGCGGAGCGTTGACATCCTTACGTGGTTAATCTCCAATCTAGTCAGTTATAGCTTTAGTTCAGGTACAACAAACATAAACTTAAAAACCGCCAGTTTGATAATCTATTAAATCGGCTTTATTAGTGCGAGAAGCCTGCGGAGCGCGGTTGACATCCTTACGTGGTTAAACTCCAATCTAGTAAGTTATAGCTTTAGTTCAGGTACAACAAACATAAATTTAAAAACCGCCAGTTTGATAATCTATTAAATCGGCTTTATTAGTGCGAGAACCCTGCGGAGACATCCTTACGTGGTTGAACTAAAAGACTTGCACATATTATAAGAAGTTACACATGTATCAACTAACATTCTAAAATCTAGCAATAAAGCAGATATCTATTTATTTATCTATTTATATTATTGCAAACTATTATCCCATTATTCTTAACCTTACTAATATTATAAATGGGAAAATGTGTTTGTTTGTTGGTTTGTCTTTCAATAACGCTGCAAAAGAGCTACGTGTCGACGTGATTTTTGCATGGGTATTGGAGAGTGACATAGGCTACTTTTTATCTCGAAAAATCAGAGAGTTACCGCAGTGTTTTAAAAACTAAATCCACGCGGACGAAGTCGCGGGCATAAGCTAGTTAATATTATAAATGCAAAAGTTTGGATGGATTGGATGTTTCTTACTCAATCACGCTATAACTACTGAACCGATTTTGGCTGAAATTTGGCACAGAGATAGATTATAGACTGAAATAGCGCATAGGCTACTTTTAATCCCGGAAAAAAGAGATCCCGCGGGAATATAAAAAAGACCTCAATCCACGCGAACGAACGAAAATAAAACCGCAACTCTGCCGTGCGAATGAAACTTAGCATGAAAAGTTTCGTTGAGTTATACAAAACTCTGATGTTAAGTTAGGTGAAAAAGTTAATTCAGTAGGTACCTCCGGCGACGCTTATTTGATTGCTGAAATCTTCCGAGTACGAATTGAGCTTTATTTCTGTAACAGAAAAATTTCATTTGCTTAATATTATTTTCTCAAACATGCTTGTAAAGAGCATTATTTTATGAACCTTCTTCGAGATAAATCGAAATTGCTATACTGGCCAAATACATGCGAGCAGCGGCCGCCAAAAGTTGTATGAAAATCCATATCTGTCGTGCTTTAGCGGCCAAATAAATTACATAGTAAACTCATATCTGTCGTGTAATTAAAAATGGAACGATCTACTACTCCGAAACATGGTAACCAAGGAGGTAGGTAACTTATCAAAGGCTTTATTAAAATTTCGAACTGGCTTGCAAATAGAAAACTGTTTATTGAAAAAAAAGAAAGAATTTTCATTTAAATAATTATTAAAAAAATAGTACAAAAGAGAGCCATTAACTTTTCCTTTAACATTAGTGCTAAAGCATTTTCTCTCAGTACCAACTTTTCGTAGTTACATTGTGCAATAGTTAAACTCAAGTGTCAGTGGAGTCCTCAAAACGGATATGGACTTCGTTCCTTGATTTGGCACATTCACACGAACCGCGGCACGGTATCGCAATCTAAAATCTGGCCGGATATTGAATACACATGTATACAAAAATGGGATACGATTGGCACACGACTTTGCCTCCATTTACCACTATCGTAACGCGCTTGAGTTGGCAAGGCGCCCGACAAACATACTTGCCTCTTCATGACATTTGCTGCTTATTAAATAGTTTTTAAAGCCCTGATGGCTTAGTGGTTAAGAAGCCTTCATGTCGGATCCGGGGTTGGATCCCATGCAACCGTTTCTGATTTTTCGGAGTTGTAAATATCATTTGCTCTAACAGGAAAACATCGTGAGGAAACCTAGGCTGCAGGTCTGAGAGTTCTGAATAATGTTCGCAAAGCTGACTTCTTCATCTTCGTCTTTATCAATCGAGAAACGTCCACTGCTGGACAAAGGTTTCTAGCATGGACTTCTACAGGCCTCGGTCTTGCGCCGCCTGAATCCAGCGGCTCCCTGGGACTCGTTTAATGTTGTCAATCCGCCTATGGGGCGTCTGCTAATAGTACGCTGCTCGGTGTGAGGTCGCCATTTTTTTCAAAGGTGCGTGGTGCCGTGCGCCAATCCATACTTGGTCATCGTGGTAGTATGGCCTAAAACCTCTGATTCGAGACTGGGCTGGCCATAATGTTCCCAAAGGTGCGTGAAGTCAGCCAATTTGCATTGGACTAGCGTATTGATTCCAATACGCTAGTCCAATGTTTGATGAAAATTGATCCAAGATGGCCGCCGCCACAAAATGGCGGATAACATATTTTTTTCACAACTCATTCAATATGTGTATCAAATGAAAGGGCTTGACTAGTAGAAGAAATACACTATGATTTTCAAATCCAAGATGGTCGCCACCACAAAATGGCGAATTACATTTTTTTTTAATTTCACATGTCGGGGCTGTTTTAAATTTTCAATTTACGCTTGTTATTAAAACTTCTGTTTTCTTACCGTATAACCTCAAAGTCCCCTCACTCTTGCCCAGGGAGTTGGTGCTGACGCAGTTGTAAGTGCCGATATCGCTTTTGGCGAACTGTCGAATTGTCAACCACATCGACACCTTGTACGATGTCTTTTCTTCACGTATCGTGTACTTTGGTCTGAAATAAAACAATTTTTTATTAAAATGAAAATAATTTCTGAATTGTCTCTGGTCTCGTCTAGTGGGAGGCTTTGGTCGTGGCTAGTTGCCAGCCTTCAGTCACAGACGTGCCGCCAAGAGCGTTAGCGTTAGCGATAACGTATTTCTATACGATTAGAGGTATGTGTTGAATCTACACTGCCAATTGCCATACCCCTTCCAAGTTAGCCCGCTTCCATCTTAGACTGCATCGTCACGTACCATTAGGAGATTGCAGTCATCGAATAAAAAAAGGAATTACATACATAGGTACAAGTGGGCACAGACGCAAGCAGGTGCCCGTCACAAAAACTTTTTAGTTGTTAGAAAACAAAGTAAATCGACGCTTCATAATTCGACAGAGAAAGCAATTTGTACTTTGTATTTGATAAGTTGAAAAAGAGGAGCTTACTGCCTAATTGAAGCTTACTTCAGACTTTCTTTTATTTTAACGTTTTTTCTTCTTTTGCTTTTTCGCGTTCTTAATTCGCGTAATTTGAACAGAATAAAAATGTACTAAATGGAAATTTCTCGCTGAACTCCGAAATTTTACAAAGGTTAAAAGGGACGTCTAAGTAATTGTTTCTGTATTTGTAACTTTTATTTTTGCACACTCAATTAGTACAGCTCTATTCAGCTAGTAGTTTAATAAAAAGACCGTAAGTACTCTCTAATATTTAATTTATGAACTGTATTATTAAAAAGTAACTCATAACAGCTGCTTAATTTATAAAAAATATTGTGTGTGTGTGTGAACCGATTTTGATTTTGTTTTTTTTTTTTTGGTTGAAAGATGAATTAGTCGGAAGTGTTCTTAGCTATGTTTGATGAATATTGGTCCAAGATGGCCGCCGCCACAAAATGGCGGATACATATTTTTATATTAACGATTAGGTACTGCCTAGCGATAAGAATGTTGTAACCCGTCGGGGGTGTTTGAAATTTTTAATTTACACTTGTTATTAAAGCTTATATGAGGCAGGCTAACAATTTAACAAAAGGATTATTATCGACAAAAACGCAGACAGTTTCATTTCACTTTATTTCAAAGTCTCGCAAGCGATTTGTCCCGTCCATTCGACTAGAAAACCAAGCGAAGATTTCTCTCATATTATCCTGCACATTTCAGCTGCTAACCGCACTTAACTTTGCTCTGTTCAACGTTCCAGATAATTCCATTTCGGAGACCACTTTTCTATTTATTTATATAAGTCTAGCGGACGCCCGCGACTTCGTCCGCGTTCCTAAATACCCACAGTTTAGGTGGGCAGAAACCCTGCAGCATTAGGATTAAGGAGTTGGGTCCTGGAATTCAACGATGTAGTCTTTACTTGGTACCTACAATAACTATTCATAATCGACAGTTCCTAAATCCCCACAGTTTAGGAGAGCAGTACCCCTGCAGCATCAGGATTGAGGAGTTGGAACCCGAAGTTTTTATGGGACCATCTCGCAAAGTTTTCATGTCGATTAAAAAAGATTCACACAAATCGGTTAAGCAATGACGGAGATAGCGATATACAGAGGTAAAAAAACACAACTCCTCCTCCTTTTTCGAAACTCGATTAAAAAGTAGCCTATACTATGCCCGATAATATCAGCTATCTACCAGTGAAAGTCCCGTCAAAATCAGTTCAGCCGTTCCCGAGATTAGCGGCAACAAACAGACAGACAAACAGACAGAAGGACAGACAGACAGACAAAAATTTTAAAAATTGTTTTCTTGTTATAAGTACCGTATTTACTTTCGTTTGCAGTTAGTAAAAAGCTGTTCTTTTGATATTACAAACAGACACTCCAATTTTATTTATTTGTATAGATGTGTTTAATATAAACAGATTTATTTCATTTATAGACCAGACCAGTTATTGTTCCTTGACTTACCCATCTAAAAGCATCTCCCCGCGGTTCTTGATCCAGTAGTTGATGGTGTTGGGGTATGCCTCCACGTAACACTTGAGCTTCACGTCTGTGCCGAGAGGAGCGCCCAGCAGCTGGTTTGGCACTTTCACTGTCGGTGCAACTGATGAACAAAGGAACAATATTAACAGGTGTTACTCTTCAAGCGTCTCAGTGCGAGACCAATATCGACGTAGTTTGATTTTTTCCCTGCTACGGCAGAGTCAAAAGTAAGTTATTATTAATAGACTTAAAGAAAGAGGTAATCATGCGTCGTGCTCGTGAACGGGTGCCACCAACGGGAATGGGTCTGCTTTGTGTCTACCCATCTTAACATGTGTTAGGTTGTGGTAGGTGTGCATTTTTGAAACTTCTTTGTGGAAACACTGTGTGCATTGCATAGTTTTGTTAACTATTGTATGTAAAAAAAAAAAAATTCTTTGAAAAGAGCAACTGCTAAGTTTCTTGCCGGCTCTTCTCAGCGGAATCTGCATTCCGAACCGGTGGTAGATTAATGACGTGTCATAAGAGCTACAAGTTGGCCTACATGAAATAAATAAATTTTGATTTGATTTGATTTGAATCAATTCGACACCTAAGGAGAATGTATGTATGTATTTACGTTTGTTCCATAGCACGTAAATTAAGTACCTACTAAGCCGATTTTGATAAACGTGAATATCGATTCGTAGCTTGTATCGATCGATGTTAAAATGTAGTTTATGTTCAGACAAAATTAATATGACGGCTGTTACATTCATTTTACAGAGTCGGGTTGAACTCTTGTACCTACATCCCAAGTGTATATTAGAGATAAGCTTGGATAGAATTAAGCAGCCTAATTTATTATGTACCTACCTGTCTACATAAAAGATTTAAAAAGTTAGAAATAGCCGTTTTATAAAATTTTTTTTTCAACTCTCTTTGTGATTTCTTTCGTTTTCGTTCAAACTTGAAATCTTTCTGAGAAATAATTTCTTTCAGGTTTTTAGGTACCCTCTTGGGTGGGATTTTGTTGAATAGGACTTATTTTATTATCAGTAGGTACAGTTTAAGTTGCAAAAACCTACCTTTTACGAAAGAATTAAGGGCCAAAGTTTAGATATATAAGTACATCGTAAAAGAATCTCTTACAATTGTTTTCCCTAATGGTTAACTTATTAATAAATAATTTATCTTTTAAACTTTTTATTAAAAATCTAGATCGGTTCAAGTCTTCCCAATAATGATTCTCGACTGTAAGTCAATATTATTTACAAAATTGTAGAGACGGCAAAATTTAAATAGCCTTTTTTTAACATTTTTTATTTGAATACTTTGTAAATAAATAAATAAATTGTGTGAATCCACCACTGTTGTCCAATATTCGGCCAACCATGATGATGGTGATGTATTTCCAGCCTTTTTTTTATTCGATGACAAGATAGTTCTTGACTGCGATCTCACCTGATGGTAAGTGACGATGCAGTCTTAGTTGGTAGCGGGCTAACTTGAAAGGGATATGACAGTGTACATCCAACCCATCCCCTTAATTAGTTTCTACACGACATCGTGCCGGAACGCTAAATCGCTTGGCGGCACGTCTTTGACGGTAGGGTGGTAACTAACCACAGCCAAAGCCTCCCACCAGACCAGACCAGAGACAATTTAGAAATCATAAATTCCCAAATTGCCCCC
This sequence comes from Hipparchia semele, assembly GCA_933228805.2. NCBI lineage: Eukaryota > Metazoa > Arthropoda > Insecta > Lepidoptera > Nymphalidae > Hipparchia > Hipparchia semele. The sequence goes on along the minus strand of OW121727.1, from coordinate 10,942,410 downwards.
ACCGGGAATCGAACCCGAGACCTCCCAGTTTTAAGACCTCAGCGCTTACCAGGGAGCTCGTCAAGCCTGCTATTGCACAGTCTTGTCCAAAATCGTTACTTTTTGTTTACGCTCTTAATTATTTTCACAATAATCACCGTGTAATTTGACGCTATACCCGAGATTTCTCTCCCACAATGACAGATGAAGCGACGCCATTGGCTACGCGCCAAGCCTCACCGTCTAAATATCTACCCCAAGGTGCAAAGAATAACTTAGCCAAAATAATGAAACAATATTTATTTAGGCTACGACAATTTGAAGGTCATAATTTTGTCTCTATATCTAAACTTATAATAAAACTATAACGGGACGAATTCTGTACTTACATTAAATATATTTTGCAAATTTTAATCGGAAGATGCTTTATTATCGATACTGAGCCCAAAACAATTTTTTTTTTTGAATTTTTTGTCTGTCTGTGCGTGTGTGTTATGAAAAAAAAAACTAATTTATGTCAAAAAACTCATTCAGTGAGTAAAAACACTTATTTACCGCCACTCGCGTAGTTTTCTTTTAAAAGCACGTAAAATTAAATGTCCTTTATATTTTCAGGCAGTCTATTATATATTTTAACTGGCATAGGTACTATCTGCTGATAACACGAGTATGTATGAGTGATTTACTCCGATGGAAGCGTCCATTATTCTGAATTCCGTATAATCCCTTCTGGAAACGATCCAGAACAGAACAATTCATCTTGTATGGATGGAATAACAAGAGTTACACCATCGGTATTCCCTACAGAGCCATGTAATTTGCGTTTTCCGTAAACAGACTTATTTGAAACTTGTTTTTCCAAATAAGAAAATAATGAAAAAGAGAGTATCTAGGAAAAGTTAGGTAATTTTAAGAAAAAATAAACATATTTATTAATTTGTTATTTTTCGGAAAACACTGGGTTTAAGCCGCGTAAGAGCAGGCAATTATTAACCTTGGGCTGGTATGTCCTCACAATTAGACCATTCTCTTCTATCTACAGAGATTATATGCGCTTTCAAAACCTAATTCCAAGTGAATGAACTTGCGGGTAAAAACTAGTAATAACATAGTGCATACTACATTTTATGCTTAATTTTGTATGAATAATTGGGTCAAATCAAATACTCGTCACGTAATTTAAAATTCTATGGAGTTAAAAGGCTCTTACCACTTTCCATACAATCTATCCTTGATCTTCCCGTATGACTTATATCTACGTTATTTGGATTTTGTCTGACGGGAGGCTTTGGCCGCGGCTAGTTACCACCCTACCGTCAAAGACTGCCGTCAAGCGATTTAGCGTTTCGGCACGATGGCGCGTAGAAACAATTTAGGGGTATGTAAACTGTCATACCCCTTCCAAGTTAGTCCGCTACGATCTTAGCCTGCATTGTTACTTACCATCAGGTGAAATCGCAGTCAAGGGCTATCTTGTCATCACATAAAAAAATATCTTTCCCCATCTATGAGCTAACAAACTTAGATTACTTACAATTAACATTCAGAGTGATTCTCTTGCTGACAGCCGGCGGGACGTCGTTGGAAGCTATGCAGAGGAACGCGCCCATCTGCCGCCTGTCCACTCGCCACAGAGGCATCGAGCTGCCCACGTAGCTTTCCACTGCACAGAAATAATAAAAATATTAAATTAAAAATATCAAAAACCCGACCACGCAAAAATTGAGTTTTAAATAAAAACAGAAAGGGAAGAAACAAGTCCTACTTAAACAGTCGGCACCCATTTTTGGAAAGATTTGAACCGATCTATATTTTTAATGGTTAAAGGTGCGGACTGAAGAAAGGTCAAATTAAGGTCTACCTATTACACTATAAATTATTATTGTCGTACCCATTTCTAACACAAGTTTTACATTAAAATAAATAATCAGTATCATTTAGAGATGGGTTGCAGTGGGCCGTAGTGTTGCTATGTTCTAAGAGTGCAAGGCACTAGATGATTGATTCGGCTTTATATTTTTTTATGAATATAGATAATATATGCTATACTTGATTGATATTCCATTGTGCACTCTAAATAAGAGAAAAGCTTGTGTGGTAAGCTTTAAAATATGTATTACGAGTATTTATTTGTGATTAATTGTACCTAAGACCTTATTTCATTAAACATTTAATTACATTTAATTAAATCGCTGTATTCATTGCGGCGCGGCCCACCCTTATTTCCACAAGCTTTCAATTTACGTATGAAAGTTAAAAAAAATAAAAATATCGCCATAATAATTCGCTAAAAGTCAAATCAGATCAGCAAAAGAGCTGTAGCTATTTAAAAGACAAACCTATTATCGTACGCTCGAAATATTAAAAAGAGTGAGGGCTCTTCAATAAAATTTCAACTCAAGTGATTGCATTTACGATCTGAACGAACGGATCTAACTACGTTTTTACATCGAAACTCATCAATTTCCTCATGAAAGTTCAATTTCAGTGGCAGACGGAGCGGATGATTAAGTCGCGGATTTTTCTTTATTTCCCTAGATCCAGGTTATTCTGAAAGAGCTACAATAATGCCCGGTTTTCTTTTTTTATGGCAACACTATGATTTTTAAAAGATCCCTCTCTGTGTTTAAATTTTTATACGAGCGAATCTTTTACAAGCTTTTATTTAACTTGCAATATTTAGGTTTAAAAAATTTATTCTTAAAGAACAATTTGCTCTCTTACAGAACTTATAAGACTATAAAATTAATATAAAAAGTACAATCTGTCTTCATCAATCATGTATATATGCTATGAAGTTTGCATGATTAAAATCCTACACACACTGATCACGAGCGATTTGCTCTTATTCATTGAGGGGTTCCGTCCTCCATCTCCGAAGACATTCATCAGATCTTCATCAAATTTAAATGGGACCAACTTGACGACACGTCCTTTCCAATAAAAAAAGAGGTGTGGCACTCGGGGACTGCCGCGGTAAAGCTATTGCATAGCATTTTTTATCAACGCCATCTAGCGGTGAGAGGAGTCCCGTGTCAGGTTATTTTCGTTACGGAATTTCTGGATTCGGTCTCCACGCTCAAGGCCCGCGATAGAAGCTGTGCAATAGCTTAAAAATATTGAAATCGGTTCAGATTTGACGGAGTAACATCCTTAAAAAAAATACGCGTTGAATTGAGAACCTCCTCTTTTTTTAAGTTGGTTAAAAAGAGGATATTTCATTAAAAAAGTATACGTTCAGTCTAGATACCTAAGTAAACTGACTTAAACAAATGCGACGCCAGTACCGTTTCTGCTGAGGCGGGAAACCGGAATACGAGTAAAAACCGCGCCCTAATCTTCGCGGCAATTTGTGAACGCACCTGCGACTGGTTCGTTGTTAAGGCTTAGAACACAAACTAGACATCTTAATTGACATCGATAAAGTATGTACGGACGTGGACAAATAATGTTGCAGCTGTTTTTAAAATATTCTTACTACTCTAAATCCAAATATCGTTACTAATATTATAAATGCAAAATTGTGTTTGTTTGTTGGTTTGCTCTTCAATCACGCCATAACAAAAGAACAGATTGACGAGATTATTTGCACGGGTATAGTTGAGGACCGGGAGAGTGACATAGGCTACTTTTTATGCCGGAAAATCCAAGAGATCCCGCGGGATTTTTAAAAACTAAATCCACGCGAGCGAAGCCGCGGGCATTAAGTAACTTATTAATATAAAAGGAAAAGGTGACTGATTATTATTGATCTATTAACGCACAGATAAACTACTGGATGGATCTGACTGAAATAGGCATACAGATAGATACTATGACGTAGGCATCCGCTAAGAAAGGATTTTTGAAAATTCAACCTCTAAGGGGATAAAATGGAGGTTTGAAAAATCGAACTTAATGTGCGCGAAGCCGCGAACAAAAGCTAGTATTACATAAAAATGCAAAAGTGGATTTTGTTTGTTAGTTTTGATTTTTTTGTGTGTGACAAGTGACAAAGTGACATAAAGGCTTTTTATCCCAATAAAAGAGGAGATTATAAGTCAAGTTCAGCTTTTTAATTCAATTCAATTCATTTATTAAAAAGTCTCGTATATTTAAGTACCTATTAGAGTTGAGGACTTACGAGTATAGAACGATAAAATACCTAATTAATAGATAGAAATATTTATAAGCACGAATAAAATAATATAATTCTACACACAGTATAGGAAATGTATAATATTGTAAAAACAAAACTGAATAAAACCATTCTAGCCTTCACAGGCTGTTTTATCTGACAAACGATCGACGTATTGACACGGTAAATAAATGTTGTTTACAGCTTTTGCGATAATGTAAACATATTTTCACGGGTGTTATATTATTTTTCCTAACAGTTACCGTGCGTTGTACGTTTACACGTTTATTCAATATTACTGAAGTGACAAATTAAATACTCGTAAATTATTACGCTTATTTGTCAATAGGTAGGCAAAAAAATTGTAATGTATTGGTAGATTATAAGGTGTTTTCAAGTAAGCTGTTAAAGTTATCAAACTATATCCTTGACGAATAAATCCGTCTCGAGTTCAACGCAAATTTGAAATTTTACTTGTATATCACAAGTGGCGCAGTCAGTAGGATATACAAGTAATTCTAGATATTATATCCATACTCATTTATCTATCTGTTACACATTTACAGCTCTACTGCTGAACCAATCTTGACGAAATTCTGCGTAGATATAGCTTGTATTCTGGAGAAGAAAGTGGGATTTTGAAAAACTAAAAGTCCATAAGGTGTGTCATCGTATTCTCATTACGAGGAACGTGGACATGGATATTGTGGTCGCAGGCGGCCAGGCTCTCGTAGTATCAAACGTAAAGGAATAGATATTATGATACAATGCATGGCGCATTAAATATTATATAGAAAAAAAAAAATTATTCAGCTCCACATAATATATAAAAGATTAAGAAAAAAATATACAACATTTGAGTAATACTAAATCTATGACATAAACTGGGTATGTATTACTTAAAAAAATATAGCGTGTAAAGATATGTCTTAAAAATACTGAAGGTTAAATATGTAATTTGCATCTGATCACCTGTTAAATTATTGAAATAAATTGAACCATATTTTTCTTTCTTTCATACAAACTTATTCAATTGATATAATGCGGTTACTTGTGAAACCCCTACGATTTACCGACGCTAGCGTAGTATGAGTTCATAATAATGTTATTTATTATTCTTTTAGGTATTTTTTAGGTCAGTACTTTGATCTGCAAAAACTGGATTAAATTAAAAGTACAGCGTGGTCAGTTTTTATAACTAATGAATAAAAAAGGGCACACAGTTGAGTAAAAAATAATTGCTTGTTCGTGTTAATTACAATATTACATGACACGCCTGTGAGTCCTAGGTTTTACCGTAACGGACTACAGTACGTCTTGTAGAAAATATTTTTTTACCACATACCTACTAGCTGACTCCTTCGGCTTCCTCCGCGCAAATAGATTTTTTTTAAACTTTTGGGAACTGTTTGATTTACCAGAATATCTAGTTGAACGTAGCAAATGTTCTTAAATAAATTCTGTATTTGGCCGTCTGTTGTGACGTCACTCGTTCCACGGCTGGATTCGTGTTGTAATTAAGCGGAAACACCATTGAAGGGAGTTGACTCTACAGTTTGGTAGTGCGTGGGAAAAATAGATCTGGTGCAGTGGATGGTCGAAGTGCTCTAGGCACCCAGGTGGTGAGGGTGAAAGTTCTTTTGGTGACATGCGTAGGATTGTAGAAGATAACTTCACACACCCTATGACTTCAAGACAAGACCTTGTATTTGTAAAGGTATACAAAACTAAGAGTATATGATAATCTTTTTAACCCGAAATTGTTTACGTTTCCTCCCTAGATAAAAGACCCACTAGGTAGACGGATGATCTCAAGTGAATTTCTAACAGCCGCTGTTTACAAGCGGCAAAAGTTCGTGATCTTTGGCGATCCTATATGCAACAGTGGACATGCAGATTATGACAACGACCTACCTATACTCAAGTGTACTTAAATGCAATAACTAGTTCAATACCCATTCTTCTTCTAAAAATGAAAGGCTTTCGAGTGCACCGACACAGTTTTATATTCGCAAAAACTTATATTGGAAACTATTGTTCCTCTGTATAGATTCCCAATAAATTTCCATCTCCATACTTTAAGAATTCAAATGCGATACGAATCCCAATAAATAATTCACCCGATCGAGTGGCTTCATTCAATTCGTGCGTTTCAATTTATCACGAATGTGAGTGTATGGAAAAATTGTATACAAATTGTTCGTCTACGCTAGGTAGAGTTGAAACAATCGAAATATCGCTCGATTCAGTCGACAAGCGAAAAAGTAGTGTGAAATGACTCGACTGAAACTTGATTGACTGGTATTTTATCGGTAAATATTTAACATTATATATTTTTCTTATCTTAGTATCTGTAGCTATGTCCTTTAACACTATTGGTTGCCTGGAAGAGATCGCTATGTAGCGATAAGGCCGCCAAATTGTATGCTTTTTATTAAGCTCTTTGTGTCTGTTCTTATAATATGTGTAGTGTACAATAAAAGTATATTCATTCATTCATTCATTCATTTTTTAATAAGTTCAGCAAGTCGCGAAACTGAAGTTGAAACTGAAGTGAAGTGGGTCTGGCGAATAGTTTGAAGAGCTGATGATTCCAAGGTGCTGGAGTGGCAACCTGAAGCGCAAGGCGGAAGCGAAGTGGAACTAGGTGGAACCACGACATCAAGCGAGTCACAGAGAGCCACTAGATGTAGGTAGCGCAAGACCAAGGCCTGTGGTAGTCCATGCAAGTCCATGCAGTCCAGTTCAATAGAGGACATCTATCGATTGATACAGAAGAAGATAAAAATATATTTCAACCGACTTCAAAACACAGAGGAAATTTTCTTTTCGACACTTATTTTTTGGTGATATTACTCCATAACTCCGTCAAATCTGAACCGATTTCAATAAAAAAAATTCAATAAAACTGCCATAGACTTCCTTCCAAATTACCCACTTCCATCCCTGATTGCATTGACACTTAGCATGAGGTATATGCTTGCAATTCACGAGGGCGCGTGGCTCATGGTTGTGTGTGTGTCGCATCTGTATAAGAGCGAGAGCTTGCTTGCTATAAGTGGGAGCGAGAGCTTGCTCACGCCTGACCGCTCCCACCTAGGTTTCTGACAGGCGCGCACACTTACGCAATGTGCATGTACACGACGTAACCACAAGTAAAGCTCACGTGCCCTCGCGAATTGAAATTACTATAAGGCCGCAGTCTATAGATGTACATTTATAAAATCACCACGAATTAAGCACTTTAAAGGTACGCCTCATATATTATGGAAGTACTTAAACCAGAATGAAGGTGTAGCGTGTCGGACACGATTACTTTATATTTCCTTTCGTGAGGTACTTAAGCAGTTTTCCTACAACATTTTTATATTATTAGGATATACGTTCATAGTTACACGTGAGTTTTCTATACAAACGTACTTATTGCACTGATTTGACCTACAAGAAATAAATAATGGTGAATTTTGAAGTATTGAATTTCACAGGGTGCCAATGAGACCCTGTTATTAAGCCTCCGCTGTTAGTCCGTCTGTCTGTCAGTTCACTGTAACTATCTTATGAATAGATAGATACTTGAAATTTTCGCAAAATGTGTATAACAACATTTTTTTTATTCGATGATAAGATAGACCTTGACTGCGATCTCACCTGATGGTAAGTGATGGTGTAATCTAAGATGGTAGCGGACTAACTTGGAAGGGATATGCCAGTGTACATTCAACCCATACACCCCTAATTGGTTTCTACATGCAATCGTGCCGGAACGCTAAATCGCTTGGCGGCATGGTGGTAACTAGCCACGGCCAAAGCCTCCCACCAGATCAGACCAGAGACAATTCAGAAATTATAAATTCTCAAATTGCCCCCGCCGGGTATCAGACCCGAGACCTCCCAGTTTAAGACCACAGCGCTTACCACTGCGCCAGGGAGGTCGTCAAAAAATCTAAAAGGTATCTTACCTTTATCAAAATCTCTTGAAGAAGGCTTCTTCAATAGTATAGGTTCGTGGTCTTCTCTCCTCCAGGTAATCTTGGGGGGCGGGTGACCGGTCGCTTTGCAGGTCAGGGTCGCATTCTCCAGCTCTTGGACAGACACGTCACTCGATGTGTCGTCACTGACGATGTCTGGTGGTACTGTTAGCAAAAAAATTGTCATAGGAATAAAATACCAACATTAAAGATCAGGTTTGTTATGACGTCATGAACACGAAGTTTAGTGAACAACAAGCAGGGTTAGTATAAGATTCAATTCGATTGATCGGATTCGAATTTGATGACATTAGCGTCAAAGTAAATTGAACCACAACTACATTGAATTAGAGCTCGATTTTGTGTATGCATTCTCATACTTTCATGTATGGATATGCTCTATAAAAATCGATTTTACTGAATTTGTGACTTTAAATCAATACAGTCAAGGTTCATTTTACTTTCTTGTTAAAGCAAGGTAGCAAAACTGTTTCCAGTCATGAATACAATGAGAACTAAGAAAATAAATCTGCCTTGTTTTTTTTTAATAAAAAACCTAAATGTTGGGCATCAACTACTCGAAAATATACAGGGTGTCCCACGGCTATGCCACATGGAGGGGAAGTACCTTAAATATTGTAGATGGAACATTTTACTGAAAGAAGACTTCATTTTAATTTAAAAAACAATTTAAACTGCATTCATAGATTTTTAAATAATTGCCTGGTTGAACCGGGACTCGAACCCGCTATACGAGAAAAAAAATTAACCTGTATCTTTATCATACCGATCGGAAGGATTCATCATAAGGATTATTTTTTGTTAAATAACATAGCATGAGAAATAAAAGGAAGACCATGAATTTCAGCCTTTGATGTAAAATTTTGTTCAGAAAAATGAAAAGCTGACATTGGCGTATCTACATACAACTGACATGAACTGACTAATGAGTACCCACTTGAGAAGTACGCATCATTTCCCGATCCTTACTATCCTTACTAATTCTTACTTATATTACCTATAAATGCGAAAGTCTGTTTGTTTGTTGATTTATTGGTTTGTCCTTCAATCCCGCTGCAATTCGTAGCTCTGTCTGTCGATACGCCAATGTCAGCTTTTCATTTTTCTGAACAAAATTTTACATCAAAGGCTAAAATTCATAGTCTTCCTTTTATTTCTCATGCTATGTTATTTAACAAAAAATAATCCTTATGATGAAGCCTTCCGATCGGTATGATAAAGATACAGGTAAATTTTTTTTCTCGTATAGCGGGTTCGAGTCCCGGTTCAACCAGGCAATTATTTAAAAATCTATTAATGCAGTTTCAATTGTTTTTTAAATTAAAATGAAGTCTTCTTTCAGTAAAATGTTCCATCTACAATATTTAAGGTACTTCCCCTCCATGTGGCATAGCCGTGGGACACCCTGTATATATATAATTTTTAAAGAATATCAGCCAAGCTGAACTTGACTGAAGTTCTCCTCTCCCCTCCAAATAAAGGAAAAATTTATTTAGGAGTGGGGACGACAATAGTACAACGAGTGGGGCTTGAACCTGCGATTTTCAGTTTTTCAGTTCGCACATTTAACCGTTGGACTATTGAGGCTTACCCCATTAGAATCAGTAGAACCGACAGTACCGTTAATAGCGTTTTATAGAACGACTAGGTTTTAAATTTCGAAAATTATTATTTCGAAAACTCCTGGGGAACCATTTGTATTTTCTGGGATAAAAAAATATGTCATGAATCTACCACTGGTTTGGAATGCCATTCCAATCGAGAACACATACTCAGGATTGCGTCAGTCTATCAGTAAGGCGCGTAGCGTACTGAGCGTAGCATCGTGCTACGCTACGTTCAGTACAAATAAGTAATTCCCATTACCGCAGACCAACTGTGAAAACAATATTAAATATACCGCATTTTTCCTCATTACACAGAAACACACTGGAAATCGCAAGTTCAAAGGGAAACTATTATAAATAACGACCGCCTCGGTTCACGCCCGACCCTCGTAGCTCTTTGTGAGAACCTCTCCACTTGGAGAGCACGAGAGTTCTACAACTTGTAATCACGCGCTTTTTCATTTACAACAACAATTATTACACTTGGGTTTTCTACAAAAATAATAATATTATTTAAGTAATATTCTATTTTCGGATTCCGTGTCCGAGAGGTAACCAACCGTGTGTCGGCTAATCTTTCGCATCACACTAATATTATCACATCACACTATCACATCACACTAATATTATAAAGGCGAAAGTTTGTATGTGTATATGTGTGTGTGTGTGTGTATGTTTGTTACTCCTTCAAGCCATAACGAATGATCCGATTTGGCTGAAATTTGGAATGGATATAGCTCATACCCAGGATTAAAACATAAGCTACATTTTATCCCGGAAAATTACAGATTTCCCAAGGAAATTGAAAAACTTTGATCCACGCGGATGAAGTTGTGGGCATCGTCTAGTTTATAATATAAGTAGGATTTACCAGAGTTTACTCCACCAAATTGGTCCAATTTAGAAAAACCAACTAAAAATGGTGAGAATACTCTAGGCATAACTTAATACAAACACATTCGTGCATGAAAAATGGCGTATGGATATATCGAGCTATGCGTGTTACATATCCAACCATAAACGAAGTACATAGTTATATACTATCGTGTTTCCAACGCTTTTCGAACGGCGACACAGTAAAATCACTTACGCTGCCAGCCGCCAGTGTAATTTTACTGCACTAGGTTACGGAAATAACACACAGTCAGCGAAATGTTACTACGTTATCCCACGTGAATTAGAACATAGCCTAGATTTTAATACTAGCCAGTGAGGTATAGTCTTATAGAGAGATAGTAGGAAGCCCTTTCCGCCGTTTCACATCGATGCAGTATTTCCTCTATGCGGAGCGTGCGTGGGCGTAGAGACACCGGAACACGTACTGCTTAAATAAAGAGGTGTATCCAAACAACGACAAAGATTCATTGGCTCTCCAGCAATACTTCCTGAAGTCCTCGCTGAACTGGATGGCCTACTCGGCTTCTGGAGTGATCCAACGGGAATGGGTCTGCTTTCTGTCTACTCGTCTTAACATGCATTGAATTGTATTTATTTGCATTTGTATTGTATTTAGTTGTATTTGTATTGTACTGGACTTAGGAAACTTCATGGTGGAAGCACTGTATATATAGCATAGTTTCATTAAGTATTGTAAAAAATTTATTTTTTTGAAAAGAGCAACCGCCGAGTTTCTTGCTGGCTCTTCTCGGCAGGAAAGGCATTCCGAACCACTGATAGATTCATTAACAATTCAAAAGTGTTTGTCAAAGTTTATTTGAATAAAAAATATTTCTATTTCTATTTCTATCCGGCGGAGAGCCATACCAGTGGCATAACTAAATATACCAATTGTGTCAATAAAATTTGATCCCTCGATTTCTCCAGGATCCCATCATCAGATCCTGCCCTGATGACAATGGACTACATGCGAAGTATACTTTTTCAAACAAAAGGTTCAGACGTCTTCGAGTAATCCTAAGTATCCTAATCCTAGTAATAATGTTCCCACATACATAAAAAATAAAAATGATAAAAAAAAGATTCCGACGAACTGAGAACTTCCTCGTTTTTGGAAGTTGGTTAAAAAGCTTAATAATTATGATCATGGTCAAAAAATGGTTTAAATTAAAGTTTCGATAAAACTAGTATAGAACACAACCACATAATACAAATGTCACGGTCCCCGAAATTCTCTTTTTCCTCTTTGCGTCGTGTGTCACGTAAAGTTGTGTGTTAAAAAAGCTGACAGCTGTTTTTGCGCGCCTAAAGTTTGTTCCATTATGTTTTTCCACGGTTTTGTTTCGTCGAGATGTGGACATGTTTGGCACTTGGGGCATATACTTGGGACCATAAACATAGTATTTCCTTACTAAGTGAACACATCAAAAGTGTCCGGTGTAACATGCGCGCCATAACAAAATTTTGTCTACACTTTACTCGTGAATCTCTGTAGAGATTCACATATAGTTTACGAGTAAACGTGTAGACAAAATTTTCTCGTGGCGCGCATGTTAGCCCTACAGGGAATAAGTTCATTTTTAACTATCAAAAATTATCCAATTAATATTTACCAAATCACCAATACCAATTATGACCCTATATTTTGCAAAAATTATTTGATAGGAGGATATCAGTCAACTTCAGCTTGACTAATATTCTTTATTAAAGAAAAATCTGTCTCACTATCCCATTGATTTGAGCAAAGGAGCATCAAGATTTTAACCATTTATTATTCCTATCTCGTATCATAGTGTGCGAACATCTCTCCATAATCTCTCGCAGTTCAATAACTCAAGTTTCTATAGGTTGCGCCGCGTCAATAAATCTTGTGCGAAACAAAAAGATAACAATATTTTTTGATATTTTCGGCACGGAGGAGCCGCGGGACCCGCACGCCCGGCGATCATGTGAGCAAGCTTTTTGCCAGTGTAACGGAGATAGGCAAGTTTCAATTTATAACAATAACAAGCTTTGGCCTGCAGCTTCGCTCGTGTGGAATCCTACTAATATTATAAAATAGACGATGCTCGCGACTTCATCGCGAAGGTTTTTTGATTCCCGCGGGAACTCTTTAATTTTCCAGGCCTATTCCAGTAGTTGCAGAGTAACAAAAACACACACACATACTTTTCGCTTTTACAGTAGGTATTAGTGTGACAAGCCTTGGCCGCAGCTTCGCTCGTGTGGTAATAAACAAGTTTAATCAACGCGGACGAAATCAGGGGCATCAATCTAGTTAGAAGTTACTTTTAGGTAAGTACATGCCAAATTCAAAGATGTGGATTCCAAGTTAACTCGCTATTAGACTGCATAGTCACTTACAATGATCTGATATGGTTTCACCTGAAAACGCAGTCTATTCTATTCTAAAGTCCAGATATAGTCGCGGACAGAAAATGTTTATCAGAAGTAGATTCTATATCACATTGCGTGCAGTAAGGTCTATAACGCCATAGAATATCGAAAGCATATCGACTGTCAGGCATAGACGTGTGCATGTAATTATGAATCTTAAGGTGGTAAACATTTTCTGTCCGCTACCGTACAAAGGGTAGATTTAACTCGTAGGTATGACCCAAACCGTAATTCAGAGTAGGTACCTATAACGTTATTCTCTTTAACCCCATAAATTTCCATAGGCTGGAATACGCACACCTCTTGACAACGTCAATCAAACCGGCTTAAACCCCATGACCAATGATCCGCGGTGGCCGTTATTTATACGACGTACCGACGAACACATCAATCATGGCGGATTGCACCATACAGGGGAAGAAATTAAGCCCGTATTGACAGTATATTGGGGACGACAGCATACCGGCATAATTTGTTCTGGAATTGGATATTTGGATATATCGAGCGGGGTTTATTTGGAGCCCTTCTATCCAATTTGAATATTTGAATGGGCCTGTCGTTATATGGACGTGTCGATAAATATTCTTATGGAGTTATGGAGGATTTGTTTCTGTCAACGTTGTTTCTTTACCCTTCTTTACGAGGGAGTCTTTTTGTCTGTTGTCAACATCTCAAGGGTTCAAGGCTTTGGCCTTGGCTAGTTTGGGTTTAATTAGAATGGCCAATACATTCTTAGTTAGCCCGCTACCATCTTAAGAAAGCAACGTCACTTACCATCCACTGTGGAAATGTTTAAAACCATCAGAAGAAGTCTTTTTGGCGTAAAATCGGTCATTGCTTCTATTTAAATATGGCCGTTGACGAATAAAAATCGGGTATTATCGATTGCTTATTATTCAGGGATTTCACTATTCAGAGGCTTTGATCAAAGTCAGTAGGGGCTTCCATATTTTATGATACATGTAAACGGCGTCATTTTCCTGACTTATAAAAATAATGATCCTAATGCGTTAATAAATATTTAAAAACACTTCAACTCCACTTTACAGTGGCTACAGTAACCCTGAGATAATTAAAATTGAAGTAGATATAGGACTTCAATCTCCGAAACACAGATTTCTGTGCTCCGACAGTGCAAAACTAATATTCCTAAAAATATTAGGTATATTATCAAAGAAGCAATAAGATTGTCAAAAGGTTCACAGGTGCTCTCTCGCACAATATGAATTCCTACAAAATTCAAACAAAACTAATAAACTCGGAAATAGGGGGGAAAGAAACGTCAAACTTCGCAGCGATTTGAAAGAAATTTCCATTCTCCACCAACTGGCCAGGAAGAAATGGCTGTAAAAAACTAATCGAGTCGCAAAGTCAGGTCGCGTTCGAATATGGAACAAGTTCGAAATTGGAAAAGGAGTCGCGACAGCCGCCATGCAAATCGCGGGCGCAAATAAAAGTAAATTGGCAAACTTTCAGTATTTTGAGGCTAGTGAAATACATTCGTTCCCGAACTGCCCAAGCTGCGGGATTTGCGAGAAATGTTAATTCGTTACACCGTTTCTCTTTTCGATCGTGTTCCAAGATTTTTTTTTCATCAACGGCAAGTTTTCACTTTACTGCGATCTTTTTTTTTTTGTATTTTTTTTTTCTTTATTCGATGACAAGATAGTCCTTGACTGCGATCTCACCTGATGGTAGTGGGCTAACTTAGAAGGGGTATGGCAGTGTAGATTCAACTCATAACCCCCTAACCGGTTTCTACACGCCATCACAAAATCGCTTGGCGGCACGTTTTGTCGGTAGGGTGGTAACAAACCACGGCCAAAGCCTCCCACCAGACCAGGCTAATTCAGATATTATAAATGTCCATATTGCCCCCGCCGGGAATCGAACCCGAGAGCTCCCAATTATAAGACCACAGCGCTCACCACTGCGCCAGGGAGGTTGTCAAATTATTATTATTATTATTTATTCTACGATATATTCTTCTATGATCACATCAATTATGAGATTGTCTAATAAAATGAATGTTACAGCCTCATAATCACTTCTTATCGGAACGAAACTCGGTTTCGTACGCGGCCTAATAGGAATTAATAACCTCTTTTAGGAGTAGGTTAGTAATTTCTGCAATTGTGGGGTTAAATAAATATTTATGTTATAACTTTCCTTTCCCCGTCTCTATTTCCTACAATTTAAACACAATAAACTAAATATTGGATAGAGTCAGGCGTTACTTTGCGGAAGTTCATGATTAACAAAAAATGTTAGAGTTATTTTGCTGTAATCCGCCAACAGAAAAAAATCTGTATGGTCAAACATGCAGTTATAAGCTAAGCACCGCTTACCTCCCCAACCAAGCAATAAAGCAAAGTTCCCAAGCAAGCAATGCCACCACCACTCACATGCACCACCACACAAGACTTTAATACTACTCTCGACGCACGTTTCGCCCCGACACCGGACACACGGACATACAGATTTTTTTCTGTTGGCGGATTACAGCAAAATAACTCTAACATTTTTTGTTAACAATAAACTAACTTTAAAAGCAGAAACGAATTGTAGAAGTGTACAAACATGTCCGCCCGCGATACTGAATCGCAACTTTATCTTATTCCCAACTTTCGCGACAAGTGGTTAAGGCCTGAACACACAAAACTGTATGGCAGCGTGGCGCGACGGAAACGTATCTTTATCCTGACTTCACACAACAACGTGGCATCTTCATGGCAACTCTATGCTACTGGGTCGAAATATTGGCCTTTGCAACAGACACATTACTTTACCCTACGTTGTTACCCTTTTTGTATTTATCTAAATATATAAAAGGAAAAGATGACTGACTGACTGACTGACTGATCTGTCAACGCACAGCTCAAATCATTGGACGGATTAGGCAGTTTGGCATACAGATAGCTATAATGACGCAGGCATCCGCTAAGAAAGGATTTTGAAAAGTTCAACCACTAAGCCTTAGTGGTTGAACTTTTCCTTAGTGACTAAGGAGATAAAATAGGGGTTTGAACAATCAATTTATAATAGTAGCTATACTTAAAAAGAGTACAAACCGAGAAGACGTATAGTACGTGCTGTGGCCACGCTCAGTAGACACGTACTGCAGTTGGTAAGTTTATTTTGAAGTGCTTCTATAATTCCTTAATATTAAGAATCATACACGCGTACGCGCGCGCTCAGTTTGACGTCTTGTCGAGCAGTTTTTGACACGCTTCGAGTCTGTTCAAGCCCTTATTCTCAACTTTTCCGAGAAATGTTTAATGTCGGATTTTTATTTTCCCATAGGGATGCGACGGCGTCGCGCGCTTTTTACTTAAAAATTTCATTTCTACCGTTATATACGTATGTGTTTCTTTGTTGTGAAACGATGTCTTCAGTATCTTGCTTGATGTTTATATTATGAAAAATAACTGGGTCAACGTTGATGTGCTTACTCTCCTACTTTTCCTAACTCGACATAGTCTAGGACACTAGTAATAAAAACCATACCAAACTCATCCCCTAACTAGGAGTCTTTTTACGTATGTAGCCCCTAAAAATACAATCCCTTGCCCAATCATTTCCAGCTTTAGGTGTTCCTTAAAGATTCGTGAAAACGACGTTGACAGGAAGCGTTACCTAACTCAGCTTAGGTAGCCCAAAAAAGTTAGGGAACGTTAGTGAAAACGGGCATGAGCTCTATACAAAAAAATCTAAAATAATAAACTAAATATAATAAATAAATCTATGATTAATACCGGATAATTAGTTTAATTGCGTAAACGCACATAACACACGAAAAATCTGAGGTGCGTGGCCGGAATCGAACCTGCGACCCCCTGAATACCATACCGTAGTCCTAAAAACTAGGCTATCACTGCTTATGTACTTATACTGCTTTAGGACATGTTTGGGCGCAACACGTACATGGCTCGTACTGTGGGAAAGTATGTATTCACTTCGTTCGCATGGATTAAGGTTTTTTAATTCCCGCGGGAACTTTCTTATTTTCCGGGATAAAAAGTAGTCTATGTGTTATTCTAGACTATAATATATCTCTGTGCGAAATTTCAGCTGAAACGGTTCAGGCGTTGCAGCGTGATTGAGTAACAAACATCTATCCAGAGGCGGCTCTAGCCCATGTAGCGCCCGTGTGCAATCAATATCTTGGCGCCCTCTAGTAGACACGCGGCCTTAATAGAATACTTACAATACAAGAATACCGTTTGACTTACAGTTATATTTTCACCAGTGAAAGGAAATTCAGGTGCCAAAAGTGGTGCAATTTTAAATGATGTCGGGAAGCAAGCAAGCGCGGCTCGACGCGGCGCCCCCTAAAACCCTGCGCCCGTGTGCGTTGCACACCCTGCACCATAGGTAAAGCCGGCACTGCATCTATCCATCCATCCATCTATCCATACATTAAACCTTTGGGATTTATAAAATTAGAAGAAAAGCCTGCGGAGCTCCCTAAGTTCTTTTCATTTTGATAGGTCTTCTAAGCTTTGTGTTGATAAATCTTTCAGTGAAGGAAACCTTTCAATACAATGTTCCTACATTACTCGTTTTGTCATCGCACTCGGTATTGGTCCCAATAAACTGAACAAGTTGAAATTGAAAAAGAAATCTCCGGGGTATGCAAATACTACAATATTGCTAAACTATTCGACACCCTCTCGGGGGAAGATTTTCCTCTGTACATAACTGTAAGTGGGTAGAGTTTGTATAATAAGTGTCTTTTTTAGGGGCGGAATATGAAAATACAATTTAATAAAAGTTTCTTGATGGTTCTTCTTCTGTGATCAATTTGCAACTTGTTAAGATGGGTGTTCTGCTGCTCAGAAGATAAAGTCGACCTATACGTAGAATAGAGTTATATATGATTATGGCACAAATTTTTTTTATTGCATTTTTAAGCCTAAAAAGATCTCTAATATTTACTAGTGAAATCAAAATTTTAAAAAGTTATGTAGATCCAAAGATACCAGTCGAATAAAGGTACATGTAGTTTATTTCCTCCAAAGAAGAAGGGCTCGACAGCACAAGTGTCAGTATTCACTGTCCTGATCAGCGCGAACGGAGAGTCACATCTGCAGTTGTATTCATGTTCTCCGAAATGATAGTGTGCACACGCTCGCACTTTTATCTGCTATTTTCGTGTTAATTTTGTTATTATTTTTTACTATATGTGCTCAAAATTAAAAATACACGCTCAAAACATATGATCTTCCCTTCGTTAAAGCCAAAAAAATTTGAATATAGTAATACGACAAATGCCGTGGAGATAAAAAAAATGGAAAAATGGATGTTCCAGGTAAGTGAATGGAATTTTCTTTCTTCAGCTTTATAATTATAATACATAGATTGCTCTTAGATAGTTGTATATAATAATTTTTACATATATATATTTTTAAAGCTAAATAATTAAGTTGAACGGTTCCACATTCATATAGAACATTATACCTCGGAATGTTAGATTTTACTACAAAAAACAATCAAAAAAAGAAATATCAATTAATTACACCTATTAAACATTAATTCATACATTTTAATAAGTAATCAATAATATTAATTATTTTACCATACTACTTTATTATTCGGAAATCATGTAAAATATATCGGGACAATGTGCACAAGTTACTTTGTTCGAGGGAAATTATTTTGAAATTATGAGGTATATGTGTAAATGTTCTTTTATTCTTGGTTTTACATTGAGATATATATCCTTTTTCAACTGAAAACTACCATAAAAGCCTAAAATTAATAATTTTTTTTGTGTTAAGTATTTATAAAAAAACTACATAAAACTATTTAGACCTGTTTTCTGTAGTTAATTGCTTTAACGTTTTAATGATGTTAATTTTTGTTTTCAGAAAATGGCAGTGTCATTAGTGGAGCTTTTACAATAACAGCACTACCACAGGGAGCTGAAAAAATTAGACAAGAGGTCCCTGATATATGGGAAGATTGATATATCAGATGGAACTGTAAGAGACAGTCGAATATCTATACTGCGGCCGGCATATAATGATAAATATCAGTTTTTGCTGCTGACAAAACTAGCCATGCTGCACCATGTTGCTGAAAATTCTATAAAAGATAATAAATAATGTCTACCGTCGCCTGCAATTGCAACAACTAGACCTAACACTTTTAACTCGATCCAACTTTGAAAATTTCCCTGCTGTTAGCTTTGGGAATTTGTCTTGAATATCATCACCAAAATGTGTACCGACTTCCATGCCTTCTCCGTTAAATACGCATAAATTGTTCATGATGCCTTTAATTCTAACCAATATGATGATCACTGGACGCAATCACCATCTACAACTAACTCTTACGGAGCGCCTAACGACTCTAGAGATGATGATGTGCCGCATCTTCTTTACAAATTCATTATTTTGATTGATTTAAAATTTTCATTTTGCGCGGTACCCAGTGGATCTCTGCCACCACAATATTATTTTCTTCGTGATTTAAAATATCTATTCAATTAAAATATTAATAATATAGACATAAATAACTTAGATATGATTGATTTCTTATTGATTGCCAATAATAAATCGCACAGAAAAATTGTGGAAAATAGAGAAAATGTTTTTAAATCTTTTTGTTTGCCAATATTCGGTTGTACTATTTTTAAAACTCCTGAAAGAACTTATATTTTGTCCTTGTACCAATTTTATTTCGTTGGTTTTATTCGAGTTTTCTATAATAGGATTATTATTAATCTATATATATAAAATTCAAAGTCCTGACTGACTGACTGACTGAGATATCAACGCACAGCCTAAACTACTGAAGTTAGAAACTTGAAATTTTTACAGTTGGTTCCTTTTATGA
Organism: Hipparchia semele; assembly: GCA_933228805.2. NCBI lineage: Eukaryota > Metazoa > Arthropoda > Insecta > Lepidoptera > Nymphalidae > Hipparchia > Hipparchia semele. The sequence continues at coordinate 10,922,584 of OW121727.1, read as the reverse complement.
CGTAGGCTACTAGACTAAGAAAGGATTATTGGAAATTCCACCCCTAAGGGGTTTAAATACGGGATGGAAGTTTATATGAAACTCCGTCATTTTCAAGCTGTTTCCAGTCACAGTTTTTGAAAATTCCACCCCAAAATCTAATTCCACGCGGACGCAGTCGCGGGGGCAAAGCTAGTGCTAAATAATAGTTCCTAATACGTTATTTATGTTTATGTTTTATGTTAGTTATTTATTAGTTTCATTTTGAGGTTTCTATAGTAGGATTATTAATACATACTACTTACATATTTACATAATAGTTCCTAAATTTAATTTCCTAAATATATAAAAGGATAAGGTGACTAATTGACTGACTGACTCATCATCATCACATTGCTCAAAACACTGGATGGATCGGGCTGAAAGACATACAGATAGCTATTATGACGTAGGCATCCGCTAAGAAAGAATTTTTGAAAATTCAACCCCTAAGGGGGTAAAATAGGGGATTGAAAAATCGAACTTAATGTGAGCAAAGTTGCGGGCAAAAGCTAGTATTACCTATATAAAATACAAAGTACTTTCAGTTATTTTATTATTATTTTTTACATTTTTTTGTAAGACAATTTTATAGTAGGTACAAGCTTAGTAATTAAAAAAATTTGTCAAATTATGTTGAATTTTTTTTACTAATAAATGTGTTATTATGAAATAAGAAACACTGTTTATTTTTTATTTATATTTCATCCTTTACAGCAAATAAGACCGTTTGAAGATTAGTATTTCCATAAAAAAAAGTTATATATAGACATGGTACGAACACTTTTCCCAAGTATAAGGTTACATACACATATAGAACATGGAGACATCCGCAAAAAATCGTCACATATGCATATAGAACCTCCTAAATTCCAAATTATGGGGTTTGCATTGAGTTTATTGATAGTAATCAATGCATAATAATGTTCCAAAAGTATACTATGAGAATCAATTCTCTAGAAAAATAACGAAAAAAGTTACAGGCAAGACAAACTTCAAATCGCTCTCCTGTAAAGTAGGGATTTTGCAGAAGTAACTCTATTCTGCGTATAGGTCGAAGTAGTAGTATGTATTTAATAGCTACATAATAATATTGTAACATTTTGTTTTGATACGAGCAATTGCTGAGTTTCTTGCCAGCTCTTCCGAACTGGTAGAACCGATGGTAGTCTTGACATGTCATAAGAGCCACAGGTCTACATGAAATAAATAATTTAGGTTTTTTTTTTAATTTTATTAGCCAATGCTATTGAGTAGAACCAAAAAGAATTTGGCATACAGTAGGTCTTTTCGGAAATTAGCATTCTTAAAATGAGTCAAATTCACACTGTACGGTTCGGGACCGCACACTAATGAAACTGCTTGAGTAGAAGTCTAAAGCTATGACCAAACCGGCACGTCTCGCGATCGCATTCGCGGTGGCGATCAGCTGAAGCGAATGAAACTTGTACTGACTCATGTATACCGCCGCGTCCCGTGAGTGATCGCGGCGTCCCGGCGCTGCGTCTGCACGCCGCGCCGGCCGCGTCCGCGTTCAAATGAGCTTGTTGGTTCTGCACGCTACACGCAGCGTATTACTTCTGTTTTTTTCAGTATTGTAATTTCACATTAATATTGCGATTTAATTATTTATTCAAGATGTCAGAGACAGAAAGAATAATTAACGAAGTTTACAATTACCATTTAATTTACGATACTTCACATCCAGAATATAAAAATATTAATTATTAAATTGGTTATTAACCAATTAAAAATTGGTTATTTTCTTCCTCTTCTGCAATAAGAAGTAAGACTTCTTCTTCAGATTCGTCTTCAAACATCTTTTCCGCTTCACGACACACGCACGATTGACGACCGACGCGGACGCTAGCCGCTAGATTGATCGCTAGTTTGGTGTGAACGGCTTTTTGCACGCGAAGTTATCGCCACCGCGAACGCGATCGCGGACGCAGGCTGGACGCGCCGGTTTGGTCATAGCTAAAGTTTATTGGCCTCTACTTAGGCTAATAATAACCTAATAGCAGTAATGTGAGCGCGATGCGATGTTATGTGCACTGATGTATGAAAAGCGTATTTATAATAAAGCTTGAATAATGACGAATTGTAGGGTTTCGACATAGACCGTACACACACTCAATCATGTATTTATTATTTATACATATATTATACCGCCTAGAAAAAATGCAATAGTCAACGATCAAAACCGTGCTGCCAAGCGTAGCGTTCAAATACAATGCAGCTTAGAAACGAAATAGGACATACGAGGTTATGATTCTCAAAATCTTCCTTATTTCTTTCAGGTCAGTGCGTTTTATTTCAGAAAGGATGTAATCTGAATGCAAAACGAAATCTTTTCGTATTCATTCTGAAGAGATCTTACAAAATAAAGAAAGACAAGCTTGTACAAAAATAATGTTAAGAAATTCGTCTCGACGTTATTGCAGCGTACTAACCTAATTTTTATTAAAACTGGAGCAATAAATAATTAAATTTTCCTCAAGTCTGAAAGTAAAGCCTTTAAAAAATGTGTCTAATTATAAAATTTCCTTTAGATTTATTCATTTGCTTTCATCTTAGCTTGAGTTGCCAGCCGTTCATTATTTCTAGGAAAGATCCTATATTTAAGGTATTTATAAAAAGAATTTAAAAGGATCCTTCGTGGATTAACGTCTTAAAAAGTCTTTTATACAGAATACTTGTTGATGCCCGCGACTTCGTTCGCGTGGCTTAAGGTTTTTAATTTCCGCGGGAGCTCTCTTATTTTCCGGGATAAAAAGAAGTCTATGTATTATTAATCCACCAATTTATTAAACCAGACAATAATCGAAATCTATCTCTGTGCCAAATTTCATCCAAATCGGTTCAGTCGTTGCGGCGTGATTAAGTAACAAACATCCATCCATCAATGGTTGACCATTGCATTTATTCCAACTTTCGAATTTATAATATTAATAGGATAGAAATTATAATAATAGGATTAGTTAATTTAACAAAAGTGTTTATCAAGCTAGAATTAGACTTTGTTTCCATATCGCCCTAGTCGAAAACATTTAGTTTTATGTAAATAATTTGTTTCAACTTTCAACGTATTATTATAATTAATATTTTGAGAAAACATTATGTTTGACTGATATTAACTCCTCGAGGGCAAAAGCTAGTTTTTAATAACGAATTTTAAGTTTCATATTCCGACTTTTGGAAATTAGCAAATGGCGACCCTAGCCTGAGCAATGACGTTAATATTTCACGGCGATATTTCAACCTTTAACGAGGTCAATTTTTAATTCTTTAGACACGGTTTTAATTTAGAAACGTCGCGTTCCACATTAATGACTCTGTTCCATCACTCAAAGAGACCAATTAGAGTGCGGGCGTATTAATTGCACGGTAAATTAATTTCTATTTATTATGTCACTGCTGGCTACAAAAAGAAGCTTTTTTTTCTTAACCCTTTTTGGAAGTGGTTTTAAGGTCAGGAATAGGTTTTTTTTTATATGAATAGCGGGCAAACGAGCTGGCGGGTCACCTGAAGTGATTACCGCCCCCCATGAACACTTGTAGTACTAGAAGCACCACCGATGCGTTGCCGGCTTTTCAGGAACTTATTGGTTCGCCCCTTGAATAACCCCATATTGTAATTAAGTGTGAATATTTATACAGTTTGTCCATATTTATTTTTGAACTACTTTCTTTTAACTCGTGTCTGAAACTTCGTTCGCGTGGTCCGATTGTTTTGTAATAACTCTTTGATTTTCCGGGATTAAATGTAGATAGCCTATGTATTAATCCTGGGTGTGAACTATCTGAACTCCTAATTTGAACCAAGTTGATTCATTCGTTGCGGCATAAAGGAGTAACAAACATCCATATTCTAATAAACTTTCGCATTTATATTATTAGTATGAAAGTATAAATTAGCATGTTAATAATATTGAGATTTTAGGTCTATGGTTTTAAGCTTGAGTGTAAGATTTTACTAAGACTTAGTACCATAGTGTGCGGGTTGACAGTTTTTGTAAGCTCTCGTTTTGGCTTACCTAAATTTTTTGGTGGTCGAAAATAATGTATCTTCATTCCCATAATCTTCATAATGGTATTGTTTTGCAATAAAATAAAAAAAAACAGATCCCGGCCGAATTGATGACCTCCTCCTTTATGTAGTTCCTGTCAGTTAAAAAAGCCGGCGAGACTTTCTGCGATATAAATGTATCTGTATCTGATCTAATCTTATGTAAACACGCGTCATGAACAAGTTTAAAAAAAAACGGGTAAAGAAACTGAAAAGCTACAACCACAAACTAATCTACTAAGACTATGCAATATATTTGTGTTCCTGTATTTACCCCGTAACGTTCAAGGGGGTTGGGTTGAAATTTATGAGGGCTCAAAGATACCTTCAATCTACCGCACCCTAATGGTACCATAACTCACCTGGGCACGGACAACGTTTTTAGTGTACTTTTGACTTGTTTGAACATGAAATGAAGAACACAAGAGAATTGGCGCAGCAACGATTATTCTTTCATTGATACTTATGGGAAACTTCTGTCTATGCTACTGGGTATAGTTCTTTCAATTCACGAGAGCGCGTGGCTCATGGTTGTGTGTGTGTCGTATCTATATAAGTGGGAGCGAGAGCTTGCTCGCGCCTGATCGCTGCCACCTAGGCTCTTGACAGGCACACACGCTTACGCAATGTGCATGTACAAGTAAAGCTCACGCGCCCTCGTTAATTGCAAGAACTATATGCTATGTAGTATAATAGCATCATGCGTTTCCATACAAACAAGATAGAGTTAAGTCTTCTACTTTTTTGTGGTTTCAATAATAATTGCGTGCCTTTATTACCACCATTATTATCTATAAGCCTCCGAGGCTTTGCCCGTGGCTATTTACCACCCTATCGTCAAAGACGCGATTAGTTGGCGATGGCGTGTAGAAACCGATTAGGGGTATGGGTTGAATGTAAACTGTCATACCCCTTTTAAGTTAGCCCACTATCATCTGCACTGACTGCATCATCACTCACCATCAAGTAAGATCGCAGTTAAGGCCTATCTTGCCATCGCATAAAAACATCAGCAGACAGTTCCTTACAATTAGCCTTTAGGGTCCCCCGAAACCGAAGGCAAAAATACAGTTCCATTAGTTGACATACTTACATATAACTGTAGCAAAACTACCACCTGACTGAAATGTCTCTGAATTGGTGTTCTCTAAATTGGCTCGAACCTTAGACAGAGTTAGAAAGAGACGTAAGTGTGGTATTACATAAATCTATTTCTTTTTAACTCTATCTTGAGTTTAAGCAGAGTGCAAGCAAGCTCTGAGATTTCAACCTTACAGCATGTCTCTCACGAATCGATTTCCGCCGCAGAGTTCTGCAGTCAATACAGGTATATCGGTGATGTTAATTGTTAATTTAGTAAACCCCGGGTTATTGAAATCCCGATTGGTAGACAAGCTTGTAATTATGCGGCAGCGGGTTTGTGCGATAGATGACCAACGACAGTGCTAATTATAGGTATAACTCGACCGAAGGCTACCTCACGATTACCAAGATAATTTATTAGTAAACTATATAATATAGTAAAGTATATAATAATAAATCTATTTTCTACTCACTGCTTATAAGATATTATGAGCAGAGACCAATATTTTTATTTAAAAAAAGACATTGATTACACAAAGTATGGAAAATCTAACACTCAAATAATTAAGCAGATGGCCATTATTCAATAATTAAATATTCAAAACGAACACAAGTAGGTATATGAATGGCGTGACGACTCGAAGCAGAATGGAAATAACAACACTATCATGAATCACTATTATCGATATCGAATCACGAATGAAGAATGAAGACTGACCCAATACACGCTGTACGTCTCCTTTTTATGGACCAAACGAGTGGGGAGCAATGATGCAACGCTCAACGAACAATGTTACCAACGTTACAAGACTACTGTCACTAAAAGTTATAAGGATACAGATGGCGCTTTAAATAATAACCACTTCAATCTTAATACCATGACATCAATCAGACAAAATTCTACTTTCCTCTTACAATATATTTATTTCTACCATAAACTCAATAAACAGCTGTACAAAATTTTAAAACTTTGCATTTTGTCTACTGCTGCATTTCTTGACTGCATTTATATTTAACACCCTTTAAAATTAAAACTTACTAAAAGCTTCATTGATTCTGATATAGTAAACTGAAGAGTGCTGACAGAAAATTAAAAGGTCACCCACTCTTAATCCTTGCTTTCTGCTTTTTGGAGGGAAGAGGAGAATAACAGTTCGCATCACTTGACTTGACTAAAAAAAACGCGCGGCGAAGTACGATCGGTGTAAACCCGACCTTATTTTCATAAAGGCTGAGACTGTACACAGGTGTTGTTTATTTATTATAGAGTTGGTTGAAACAATCACGTTCTATGTGACGGCGTCGCGGTAATTACGTTGGAACAGAAACACAAATGTCCCCATTTTCATAACATCTAGCTGACTCTGGTGACTTCGTCCGTTTTTCATAGAAAAATAAAAATATTTACTTTTCTGTTCTTAAATTTAAAAGCTCTACCGCGGTACGTGTCAAAGGGAATGAGCGGCGCGCGGCCTTCAAAAGAGGAACGAAAGCTTGGTGGTAGGAACTTAATGCCTCTCCGAAACTTGCGTCTGTCGCCGCGAGAAGCTTTTGTGGTGTTCGCGATAAACGCTAGTGTAGGAAGAATTTATTGACCTCCAGACGATAGCTCAGTCCGATGTTAGTAAACACATCACAAATCATTTGTAAATACGACAGAGAAGCGATAACTTCGGACGTTAATAATTGTTGTGTGGTTAGTAGTCGCTGCTTCATCCCACAGGTGTGTAAGAACATTACATAAAATGACCATAGAGTTAAAAAAATTACAGACTTTTCAACAAAAACTTAGATTTTTTTTTTTGGTGAATTTATTGAGGTATCTGAAAAATCGCTGAACAAATGTTGTTCAGTATCATGCGTAGACATTACGCGTGGAAGATTGCTTGTAAATTAAAATTAACGCTGTATAAGTTCCTAAAATCGACAGTTTTTATTTTTTAACACAGGATCCCAGAAAATTTAGCTCGGCGGTTCCTATGATTTGCAGTGACAAACATACAGACAGTCCGACGCGTAGGCAGACATAAACTGTAATACCAACGTCTGTCCGTCGTTCAAATAATCACTTGATGAATACTATGGTATTTATGTCATTATGAAAGCCTATTTGAACTATAAATAAATAATTAAAGGCAGATAAACGACGGCTAAACGATTGGTCCTTTATTAGGTCACACGTCCTTTTTACTGGCTTGTTTTATTGATTTAAACCTATTACATCCAATTACGTATTCTGTATTAGGTAAAAATTGCTACCTTGCGACAAAACTATCATATTATACATAACATGTACATAAGTAAAGGTATATTATTTATTATTATAAAAATGTATTTTTGCAATAACATATTTAACATACAAGTTTGGATGGATGGATGGATGTTCGTTACTCAATCACGCCACAACGACTGAATCAATTTGGCTGAAATTTGGCACAGAGATAGATTATAGTCTGGAATAACACAGTCTACATTTTATCCCGGGAAATAAGACTAAAAACCTCAATCCACGCGCACGAAGTCGCGGGCATCAGCTAGTATGGGAATAAATTATTATTATCTAAATAAAAAAATATGCTATAATTAGGTACTCATACATAACTGATTAAGACCTAAGGATTTTTGTTTGTTTTTTTTTTGTAATTTAACTTATTACAAATAGTTATTTTCACGTTTCATTTACAAATTCATCGTGGACAGTCAACAACAGACGTCCACGGCTGGACAAAGATCCCTTACAGGGACTCCCACAGATCGGTGACTTATGTCGCTTGTATCCAGCGGCCAAGAGTTTGTACTAAATAAATCACGTCCTGTACATCTATAAAGTAAATAAACTATCTATTTTCACTATCGCTTTAATATTTATTGTAGTACTTATCGTCTCCTATAAATCTGCCCTGTTTAGAACAATCAATATTTCAAACAAACAATACGTATTTGCTATTGTTGGTCATAAATTGCTAATATGTAGCAGACTCGCGTATGCGTTATTACTAACCGATACGTGAAATATTTGTTCAAATATTTAGTAGGAAACTATTACTTACTTTTGTTGTTTTTAAGGTTTCGAATTTTTTTATCATCCTGATGATTCTTTATCAACTGATAGACGTCCACAGCTGGACATAGGTCTCTTGCATGGGCTTCCACAGGCCTAGGTCTTGCGCCGTCTGAATCCAGCGGCTCCCTGTGACTCCTTTGATGTCGTCGGTCCACCTTGTGGGGAGGGGGTCTGCCAACTGCGCTGATATAATTACTACTTTTAAGCTATTGCATAGCTTTTATCGCGGGCCTTGAGCGTGGAGACCGAATCCAGAAATTCCGTAACGAAAATAACCTGACACGGGACTCCTTTCACCGCTAGTTGGCGTTGATAAAAAATGCTGTGCAATAGCTTTACCGCGGCAGTCCCCGAGTGCCACACGTCTTTTTTATCATTTTCCGGGATAAAAGGTAGCGTACGTGTTAATCCTGGGTATGAGCTATCTTCGTTCCAAACAGCCAAATCAGTTCATTCGTTGTGATCTGTTGTGGTGTGAAAATGTAACAAACACACACATACACACACACACACACAGAAACTTTCGGCTTTATAATATTAGTGTGAGTACGAAAGAATTACGCAGGCCCTTACCGAAGACATCAATGCAGCCGATCTGCCACGTCATGGTGGGCTGCGTGTTGATCTGGCACATGTAGCAGCCCCGGTCCTCGGCGCGCAGCGGCCGGATGCGCAGCTGCCACGTCATCGGCGCGTCCAGGCTGACCGCGTACCGCGAGCCCAGCACCGCGCGCTCGTGCATCGTCAGCACCGTCTGGTCCTCCGCGCGGAGCCATCCCACCTGGGAACGGGAGCACCGTTGAAAAGGAGTGTTGGAGATTCAAAAAACCGGTTAAATGCGAGAAAATGCCGAAAAAAACATGTTCCTAGTAGGGGAGCCCCTTTATGTGTTGACGTGTTTGACGTGTCGTGTGTGTGTGTGTGTGTGTGTGTGCGTGTGTGTCTGTGACATCGTAGCAGCCGAACTGAAAGGTGAATTAGTCGGAAGTGTTCTTAGCTATGTTTGATGAAAATCGATCCAAGATGGCCGCCGCCACAAAATGGCGGATTACATATCGACCTATACGTAGAATAGAGTTATATATGATTATGGCACAAAAAATTTTTATTGCATTTTTAAGCCTAAAAAGATCTCTAATATTTACTAGTGAAATCAAAATTTTAAAAAGTTATGTAGATCCAAAGATACCAGTCGAATAAAGGTACATGTAGTTTAATTTCTCCAAAGAAGAAGGGCCCGACAGCACAAGTGTCAGTATTCACTGTCCTGATCAGCGCGAACGGAGGGTCACATCTGCAGTTGTATTCATGTTCTCCGAAATGATAGTGTGCACACGCTCGCACTTTTATCTGCTATTTTCGTGTTAATTTTGTTATTATTTTTTACTATATGTGCTCAAAATTAAAAATACACGCTCAAAACATATGATCTTCCCTTCGTTAAAGCCAAAAAAAATTGAATATAGTAATACGACAAATGCCGTGGAGATAAAAAAAATTGAAAAATGCATGTTCCAGGTAAGTGAATGGAATTTTCTTTCTTCAGCTTTGTAATTATAATACATAGATTACTCTTAGATAGTTGTATATAATAATTTTTACATATATATATTTTTAAAGCTAAATAATTAAGGTAAACGGTTCCACATTCATATAGAACATTATAACCTCGGAATGTTAGATTTTACTACAAAAAACAATCAAAAAAAGAAATATCAATTCATTACTCCTATTAAACATTAATTCATACATTTTAATAAGTAATCAATAATATTAATTATTTTACCATACTACTTTATTATTCGGAAATCATGTAAAATATATCGGGACAATGTGCACAAGTTACTTTGTTCGAGGGAAATTATTTTGACATTATGAGGTATATGTGTAAATGTTCTTTTATTCTTGGTTTCACATTGAGATATATATCCTTTTTCAACTGAAAACTACCATAAAAGCCTAAAATTAATATTTTTTTTATGTTAAGTATTTATAAAAAATCTACATAAAACTATTTAGAGCTGTTTTCTGTAGTTAATTGCTTTAACGTTTTAATGATGTTAATTTTTGTTTTCAGAAAATGGCAGTGTCAATAGTGGAGCTTTTACAATAACAGCACTACCACAGGGAGCTGAAAAAATTAGGCAAGAGGTCCCTGATATATGGGAAGATTGATATATCAGATGGAACTGTAAGAGACAGTCGATTATCTATACTGCAGCCGGCATATAATGATAAATATCAGTTTTTGCTGCTGACAAAACTAGCCATGCTGCACCATGTTGCTGAAAATTCTATAAAAGATAATAAATAATGTCTACCGTCGCCTGCAATTGCAACAACTAGACCTAACACTTTTAACTCGATCCAACTTTGAAAATTTCCCTGCTGTTAGCTTTGGGAATTTGACTTGAATATCATCACCAAAATGTGTACCGACTCCCATGCCTTCTCCGTTAAATACGCATAAATTGTTCGTGATGCCTTTAATTCTAACCACTATGATGATCACTGGACGCAATCACCATCTACAACTAACTCTTACTCGTGCGCCTAACGACTCTAGAGATGATGATGTGCCGCATCTTCTTTACAAATTCATTATTTTGATTGATTTAAAATTTTCATTTTGCGCGGTACCCAGTGGATCTCTGCCACCACAATATTATTTTCTTCGTGATTTAAAATATCTATTCAATTAAAATATTAATAATATAGACATAAATAACTTAGATATGATTGATTTCTTATTGATTGCCAATAATAAATCGCACAGAAAAATTGTGGAAAATAGAGAAAATGTTTTTAAATCTTTTTGTTTGCCAATATTCGGTTGTACTGTTTAAAATTCCTGAAAGAACTTATATTTTGTCCTTGTAGCAATTTTATTTCGTTGGTTTTATTCGAGTTTTCTATAATAGGATTATTATTAATCTATATATATGTCGGAGCGAGCGAAACTCCGGGTAGTCATCAGGAGGGCAATCTTAGGCTAGTTCATTTATTGTTCTGAGCTTTTGTGGGCAAAGGAAACACGAGAGACAAACACAGTCATTATAACGATTTCACTAAAACTTGTTAAACAATATTGTTCACACTAATCACTCGATTGTCCAATTTATAATCTACGTTTTAAAGTCTTTGTCTAGATTTAATTAAGAGAGCGGATACGAGTCCGTGGGTCGCGCTTAGTCGCTTCCTAGGCAAGTATTTGACTCCCAGGCTCACGCTATACTGATCTTAGAGGAATCCAAACCAACCCTCGGCCACGTACGATGGCATACTAATCCCGTCACCGTCGCTCTGCTTTGAAACAATGATCCTGTTGTAACATAAACAATCGCATTCCCCATATTTGGGCGAGGTGCGAACTAACACCGGCCGCGGCGCCGCGCGCCGACACGGCGATCCTGACTCTCACACGTCCTCGTGTGCTACTGGACCTAAGTTGACCATCTGCAAAATGCAGAAGCAATAAGCTTAATTGTATGTGATAAAACAACCTTTCCGTAAGGCCCGTTCGGCTATCCTGCTTAATTACCAAAATCAGAATATGTCAGGTATCCACAGACCAGGATTTAATTTACCATTATGTACCAAAACTCAACCAAGAAGAACAATCTAGTTGTCTATTCAAAGTATAAATGTATCGTTGTTTGTAAATGCACTTTAACTGACACACATAGTTAAATTAATTGAATTAAATTAAATTATTAACGTGAATTATTTTCACTCAATACCATCATGGATATAGGAATACTTCCACAAACCATGGCAACATCACAGTGACTGTAGTAAGAAACACCAGTACAACGGTGACTGTGGCAAGTCACACCAACATAACAATGACCATAGTAAGTCACACCAACACAACATTGACTATAGTAAGTCACACCAACATAATAGCGACTGTAGTAAGTCACACCAACACAACAGTGACTATAGTAAGTCACACCAACACAACACTGACTATAGTAAGTCACACCACAAACGGATCCGTACACCACGGCACAAAGCCAAGCCCACTATGGGACACCACCACACGGAGTCAATCCGCACTCCACGGCACAAAGCCAAGTCCACCATGGGACACCACCACGTCCACGCCCGTTAATCCATTGCCGCCGCACAGTCTCCGACCAGCTAAACTGGGTTAGGAATACGACCTACGATCGGACAACAGAAACAGGCCGTGACGTCAACTACATCACAAGCACCTCCACGCACCTTGAACAGGAGCAAATCGTGGACAAAATAAATCACGTTATTGCATTAATCTCATTATTCACTTTTGTCATTATCATGACGCGCGCCGACAACGGCTCAACCTGACTGTTCCTCATTATCATTTAATCTGAAGTAGATAATATCAAACTCTGTGGATACGTAACAATCTGGCATCTCATTTATAAATCTATTAGGATATTTCTTTTAAGTGTAGGTTAACACTTCAACAAAAAATAAAAAATCTGGCATCGTTACCATTAAGTAACTCAATAACTTTCAAGAAACCACGAAACTTTGGATATAACTTAATCTGATATTTTTCATGATTTTCTATTAAGACGAATACACTAACAACAAACTGTTTTAAGCTTTGTTTTTGTTTAATCAAATCTGGATTTTATTTTCATTGGTCAAGGTTTACTGCACGTTTTCTTATTTTATTATTGTTAATAACAAAAGAGATCTGGCTACTTTGCTAATAATATTTTGTCATACGATTGACTATAGAGTTATGAGCAAGTTGAACATGTGGTATAGAATCATGTTATTTTTTCTTTACTTTAACTGCAAAGACATCATATTCTTTAACATAATCATAAAGTGTTTAATTAAAAAAAATCGCAAAGTTATTATTTGCAAAGCAAGTTGGTCTGCAATTACACTAGAATTTTATCTTTAATTCTTTAGAAATCTTTATTTGTCTTTATCTCTTTTTGTTTTAGTTAGATCTCAATTCAGACCAAACTTTAAAAGTTAGGAACTTCCCAAAGAATCATTGCATTGACAATCATCAATCAATTCAAACTTAAAATGACTTTTTTTTTTTTTAGTCACAAATATCGCAATAGCTTTGCCTTCTTAACTCTTTAACGCGCATCCTCACGTGGGATAAACACAACATCGTGCATTCGCATACTATACATCATCATCAACCACAGGTCAAAAACTTTTTTTTTTTTTTTTACTTGGACAATCGAATTGAATTTTATTCAACTTCAAATCAAAAGTGTACTAAACACAGAAACACAGAACAATAGACGAACATTTGGCTTATTATACCTTGCAATAAGCGGAGATCTTCTTACAGAAAATCATAGTTCTAATCCATAACAGCTATAAGTTTACAGCTAATGAATGACGGTATTGTTCGATGGTTTATTTAAACCGTCGATTTATGTGTCGCGCCGAAACGGCGATGTCGGAGCGAGGGAAACTCCGGGTAGTCATCAGGAGGGCAATCTTAGGCTAGTTCATTTATTGTTCTGAGCTTTTGTGGGCAAAGGAAACACGAGAGACAAACACAGTCATTATAACGATTTCACTAAAACTTGTTAAACAATATTGTTCACACTAATCACTCGATTGTCCAATTTATAATCTACGTTTTAAAGTCTTTGTCTAGATTTAATTAAGAGAGCGGATACGAGTCCGTGGGTCGCGCTTAGTCGCTTCCTAGGCAAGTATTTGACTCCCAGGCTCACGCTATACTGATCTTAGAGGAATCCAAACCAACCCTCGGCCACGTACGATGGCATACTAATCCCGTCACCGTCGCTCTGCTTTGAAACAATGATCCTGTTGTAACATAAACAATCGCATTCCCCATATTTGGGCGAGGTGCGAACTAACACCGGCCGCGGCGCCGCGCGCCGACATATATAAAATTCAAAGTCCTGACTGACTGACTGCCTGAGATATCAACGCACAGCCTAAACTACTGAAGTTAGAAACTCGAAATTTTTACAGTTGGTTCCTTTTATGACGTAGGCGCACACTAAGAAAGGATTATTGGAAATTCCACCCCTAAGGGGTTTAAATACGGGATGGAAGTTTATATGAAACTCCGTCATTTTTCAAGCTGTTTCCATCAAAGTTGGTATTTGAGCTTTCATTTTCACAGTTTTTGAATATTCCACCCTAAAATCTAATTCCACGCGGACGAAGTCGCGGGGGCAAAAGCTAGTGCTAAATAATAGTTCCTAATACGTTATTTATGTTTATGTTTTATGTTAGTTATTTATTAGTTTCATTTTGAGGTTTCTATAGTAGGATTATTAATACATACTACTTACATATTTACATAATAGTTCCTAAATTTAATTTCCTAAATATATAAAAGGATAAGGTGACTAATTGACTGACTGACTCATCATCAACACATTGCTCAAAACACTGGATGGATCGGGCTGAAAGACATACAGATAGCTATACAGATATGACGTAGGCATCCGCTAAGAAAGAATTTTCGAAAATTCAACCCCTAAGGGGGTAAAATAGGGGATTGAAAAATCGAACTTAATGTGAGCAAAGTTGCGGGCAAAAGCTAGTATTACCTATATAAAATACAAAGTACTTTCAGTTATTTTATTATTAATTTTTACATTTTTTTGTAAGACAATTTTATAGTCGGTACATGCTTAGTAATTAAAAAAATTAGTCAAATTATGTTGAATTTTTTTTACTAATAAATGTGTTATTATGAAATAAGAAACACTGTTTATTTTGTATTTATATTTCATCCTTTACAGCAAATAAGACCGTTTGAAGATTAGTATTTCCATAAAAAAAAGTTATATATAGACATGGTACGAACACTTTTCCCAAGTATAAGGTTACATATACATATAGAACATAGAGACATCCGCAAAAAATCGTCAAATATGCATATAGAACCTCCTAAATTCCAAATTATGGGTTTTGCATTGAGTTTATTGATAGTAATCAATGCATAATAATGTTCCAAAAGTATACTATGAGAATCAATTCTCTAGAAAAATAACGAAAAAAGTTACAGGCAAGACAAACTTCAAATCGCTCTCCTGTAAAGTAGGGATTTTGCAGAAGTAACTCTATTCTGCGTATAGGTCGATATATTTTTTCACAACTCCCTCAATATGGGTATCATTATGTGATAAGAAAGGGCTTGACTAGTAGATAGCGTACTCTATAACAAATTTAAAATCCAAAATGGCGAGTTACAATTTTTTTTTAATTTCACATGTTGGGGGTGTATTAAATTTTCAATTTACACTTGTTATTTAATTATTTGAGAAACAAACCCTTAGAAACCCTCGAACTACGTACGGCCTAGTGTAATAAGGGTTACTTTGATCCTCGTTTAACTATCTACTTATTCATTATAGATATTAGTTTATGTACATAACGATGTTAAAATTAATGAAACACGTGTTAATTTTCACAGACTACCACCTTCTGGCTTAACTCCTATTTTGTATATTATTAAGCGAAAATAGAACTAAAAGCGTTCGACTCTAAAACACTTTTAATATTCATAAACGATAAAAGTAAATTTTCGATTAAACATGTATTTGAAAGCTTTAAAATTAGTGTGAACTTTTAGGACATGTGAAGGCTAAATATAATGCTTTTAAGGAAAGCTTAAAAAAATCATAAACCATTGCCCGTTTTCACCAATTTCTGTCAATGTTGTTTTCACGAACCTTTCAGGAATTCCTAAAGGTGAAAATGACAGCAGTAAATGATTATATTTAGGGGCTACCTAAGGGGACTCCTACTTAGGGGATGATTTAAGTATGCTTGGTGAAAACGGGCATAAGAAATTTATAATAATATTTATAGCAATAGCTGATCGGACAAGGAAATAATTTTTTCGTATAAACTCTCTTAAACTCCATGGCTCGTTGTAATAATACTTTCTTATCATATCAAAACACGTAAAGATCACGTTCATTATTTACCTGCACCTATAAATTTTTATTATTATTTTTATTTATTTTTTATTTCTCATTAAATGAATCATGGACTTCCCTCGTGCGGGCCCTAGCAGAATAACAGCGTTGTGGTTACACCTGTATCCACAGCATTGAGCTGAGCTAGGACCCTTTCATTGGCACATAGAAGACACTAGTTAAGTTAGATTTTAAGAAGACCTAATTAGTAAGGTTGCACGCACCAAGTAGAAATATAATAATATGCCATTCAACGTTCCCTCCGTAGCAGCATAACGTAGTAATTAAAGTCTTAGGAACTACGGCGATTAACATCAATTACGGCGTTCTCAAAACAGCGCGCAGGCTGCCTGCCGCGGAACAATGCACAAAAATCAAAATGCACCTCCCCGGTTTACGAAACGCGTCGTGAATTTTAATACAACATGGCGCAGTGTTGATATAAAAAATACCCAAGATTTGACTCGTCTCGTTTGAAAATTTTTGCGAAAATAATATAAAAAGAAATTATAGTATCATCTTGTAATATTGAGCTGTATGAACTTTGTTGATTACCAATAAATAAATAAAATATAATAAAATATTCCAATATCATACTTCCACTTCGTCTACTACATACATACACACACATACACCCTTCTTTTTTACTTTCCCGTAGTTGGGTTAAAAATTTGAAAGTATTTGTTTGTTGTATTTGTATTTCAAATACGCAGCAACGGAGCAAAGGATTGACGTGATTTTTTGCATAAATCTAGTTGAAGACTTGAATGAGGTTTCTCTTTAGGCCGGAAAAACAAAGGGCTTCGCTTCCCGAGGGCTTTTTGAAAACACAACTCTACATGGATAAAGTCACGGGCAAAAGTTTGTTATTCATATTGTATTACTACTTCTGCTCATAAGGTTATGGGTAATAGGGCTTTTAAAAATTAAACTTTCCTTTGGTACAGTGTCAAATTTTGTTTACAAAAAAAAAGAAGTTTTAATATTAAAATACGTGCCTTGCCCTTCCCTTGTTATTGTGCATTACTCTAGCAAAAAGCAAGACAATTCGTAACTCTATTGCGGCGTGTTCGAAAGATAAAAAAATAATCTGACACAATTTCGCACTCATTATATTAATTTCTTGTGACCAGTATCAGCCTCGGTGACTAGCCGACTACGTAAGAGTTGTAATGGTGTAAAAAGTGTCTTTAGTTTAGTATATCAATGCGCCACATGGACCTTTTAGACCACAGCATACGAAAAGACTCTGAATTTTAATAGAACTGCTGTGCAGTGAAGAATTTTAACGTGAACTACTTTACAAAATTATTTTATAAGACTTTATAGTTTGGCTTGGAGTAACGTTGAATTGTTTTCTTAACCGACTTGAAAACGGAGAAGTTTGTTTGAAAATTTCAGCCACGGCAGTTAATCTCAAATGAGTAGCAGGAGATAAATCATAATGCAAAAGTTTAGTGTTTAGCACAGAAGTACAGGCACTGTCTATTCCCTCAGTCTCATAGTCCGATAGGAGGTCATTCTACACGATTGGGCGAGATCTATTCGATGACGTCTTCACATCTCTTTGGTCTCTGGAAAGGTTTCTAGCAAAAATCGCCACAGAACAAGATCTTGTGCCGCAAAGTATTCGGCAACTCCCAGTGACTCACTTGAAATCGTCTGTTTTCTTTTATTCGATGATGAGATAGTCCTTGACTGCCATCTCACCTGATGGTAAGTGACGATGCAGTCTAAGATGGTAACAATGGTTTTTGATTTATTGTATTTGTCTCCGTCCCAAATAGCAGAATAACTTTCAAAAACAATGGAAAATTGACGAAAAAAAATTTCATTTTCTCATACATTTTGTATTGAACGGGTTTTTTAATGGCAAGGAAAGTACCTTTTACCCTAGAAAAACAGTAACCTAAGTCATGCGGTCGAAGTCGCGGGCAAATGCTAGCAACAAATACATAATAACAAAGCCTTAAGCAAAATATTGCACGTTTTCGTAATCTACTTTGGCCAGAGTGGCTTAATTTTGCGTTTAATTAATACATAATCGCATTAAAAGTAACAAATGGGCCGAAGATTATTGTTCAACGCATTAATGAATGTAATACCGAGTAATGAAAATCCAGTTAACCTTTACTTCTGTAGGATTAATATTAATTGGTATCAAGAATTACTTACTAAGGCACGAGTAATCTAATTTAACGTCGATTACCCGCTTCGGTGGATTTATACAGGTTTATTGGTCGGCTAAATGGAAGTCAAACGTTAAATCCTTTAAGCACATCGCCGCAACATAACAGCGGGGAAAAACCGGCCAAGTAATTTCACCCTCACCACCTGGGTGCCTCGAGCACTTCGACCACCCGTTGCTCCAGATCTTTTAAGCTATTGCATAGCTTCTATCGCGGGCCAGCGTGGAGATCGAATCCAGAAATTCCGTAACGAAAATAACCTGACACGGGACTCCTCTACGGTGAGCCGCTAGATGGCGTTGATAAAAAATGCTATGCAATAGCTTTACCGCTGCAGTCCCCGAGTGCCACACGTCTTTTTTTCCACGTACTACCAAATTGTGGAATCATCTCCCTTCGACAGTGTTCCCACTTACAATATGGGGTTATTCAAGAGTCGAACCAATAAGTTCCTGAAAAACCGGCAACGCATTGGTGGTGCCTCTGGTACTACAAGTGTTCATGGGCGGCGGTAATCACTTAACATCAGGTGACCCGCCTGCTCGTTTGCTCGCTAAAACTATAAAAAAAAATCGTACAAGATTTAACACCAGCTATTATTAAGATAGAGCTAAAACTAATAGGATCCAGCCGAATAAGGATAGAAAAACTGCAACATGTAAGAAAGTAAGAGTTCTTACCTTGTAATTATTGTTCTCTATCTAAAACATCATTCATCAAAAATTAAAATTAACGTGAGCGAAGCTGCAGGCAAATACTAGTACTCGTATATTATAAATGCATATGTTTGTTTATTGGTTTGTCCTTCAATCACGCAGCAAATTAGCAACAGATTGAGGTGATTTATTGCACGAGTATAATTATGGATGTAGAGTGTAACATAGGCTATTTTTATCCCATGAAAAACAAAAGGAATTGCGGGCAAAAGCTAGTATCTCAGTTTCTATTTGATAAAGTATGTAGAGTATAAATAACACTAAATAGTTTGAAGGTACAATTGTGCTGGGAACTATCCATTTTATCAAAGCTTTCTCTACTTTAATCGGCAAGAAAAATAATAAATCTATACGGCGCAACGTTGCAAGTCCATTACGGGTATTCCTTTCTTTGTCTAAGAAATCACAGTAAAACTGACCTATTGACCTGCCGCTATCACTGCTCTGTGGCACAAGGTAAACCAGTGTATTTCCCTCTTGTCAGGTGGTCTTTTGTTTCCCTTTCGCCCGCTGATTTCTTTTGTTTTTTCTCCGATTAGTCGCTTTTGTCCCCAGCTTCTTATTGTTTATTATGGAATCTAATTCCACGCTGCTAGGTCCGGCTGTGTCATTTCCTAATCCTCTGCTCGTCTTCGAGTTCAACGTTGAAATATTATCTGTCAGGTAATTTCATTTCTAACTGCCTCTTTCACCAACTCCAAGTGAACTTTAACCGACGAATAAAGTTGACGTTTTGAAAGTTTTTATATGGGTAATCTGTCAAAATGTCAAATTTATTCTTTAGTTAAAGTTGAGTTTGAAGGTGGTGAAATAGGCCCTAAGTGTACACATAGTATTTATACACATACACAAGTTATTATAATTATATAATATAACATATTTAATATTATACCGAAATAAAGAAAAACTGAAAAGTGAAAATATTCATATCTTGAAAACTATTGAACCAATTTTGATGAAATCTTTATTATTCTCTAAAGAATGATTACAATTCGATTAATAGTTTCAACAATACATACCTACATGACGAATAGTTAAGCTTCTTTTTTTTGAAGTCGGTTAAGCCCAACGGTCAAAGGTGCAGACCGAAAACTGAAAAGTCGCAGGTTCGATCCCCACCCGTTGCATTATTGTCGTACCCACTCCTAACACAAGTTTTCACTTATTTGGAGGGGAGAGGAGAATATCAGTCAAGTTCAGCTAGGCTGATATTCTTTTTTTAAAAAAAAAGACGTGTGGCACTCGGGGACTGCCGCGGTAAAGCTATTGCATAGCATTTTTTATCAACGCCATCTAGGGGTGAGAGGAGTCCCGTGTCAGGTTATTTTCTTTACGGAATTTCTGGATTCTGTCTCCACGCTGGCCCGCGATAGAAGCTATGCAATAGCTTAAAAATCTCGTCACTACGTCAGCGTTGACTACAACGCTGTTTACATAGAGAATAGTAGAGTTTAGCCGAGGCGAGTGACACTGTTCCGCTTATTGTTTTCGTGTAATTAATTTTGTGATTGCTTTAGGGGTGTCTAGTGGACTGTGCGTGTTCTATGACGGTTAGTTTCCACTAAATTGGATGGAGGCTTATTGATTCATTGGAATAAAGTGGTCTGTGTTTGTTCTTCTGGATTTTCGTGGATTAATTTATCCGACTTCTATTTTGTCAATTATTTTGGCTTTTTTTAATGGAAATAATCCGCCATAATATTAAGCAATTATTATTTTGACTTTATTAGTGCATTTTGAATATGATATACTAGCTGTTGCCCGCGACTTCGTCCGCGTCAATTTCTGTTATTATGATCAGCGTGATGTTTTATAGCCTAAAGCCTTCCTCGATAAATGGACAATCAAACACAAAAAGAATTTTTCAATTCGAACCAGTAGTTCCTGAGATTAGCGCGTTCAAACAAACAAACTCTTCAGCTTTATAATATTAGTATAGATAACTTTTTACATTTTTATATTACACCAAAAAAACTATTTTTTTTCCTCTTCGCTAATTCTAGCCAATTCTATAGATATTCAGACGCAATTTAGGAAAAATATGAGAATTCTGCAATCGTTCCTTTGTTTTGGTAATTATTATTTACTGTTATTATTTTTATTTTCCAGAGTAAAAGATTTCCTAAGACGTTACAGTTACTTTTTCAGATTCTCACGCATATAAAACCACGAATTTTTTAACATTCGTGTATTGAATCAACGAGCATGAACTTGTTTTCCACGTACTTTGAAACTGTAGAACCAAGTTCCTGTGACGGTGTTCCCACTAAACTACAACAGAGGTTATTCAAGGGGCGGACCAAAAAATTCTTAAAGAGCCGGCAATGCGTTGGTGGTGCCTCAGGTGCTACAAATGTTCATAGGCGGCGGTAATCACTTAACATCAGGTGACCTGATGTTAAGTGCCTGCTTGTTTGCTCGCTTAAAATATTTAAAAAAATGCGTCTACCGTAGTGTAGCTCCATTCTGTGTGATCTTACCTTTATTGTTTTATAACCAAAAACGAGCCACGCAACACGAAAATAAACAGAGAGCACGAGGCCTAAGTGGGGCGCAAATGTTTACTCCCACACTAGGACGGACGGAGGGCTTAGTTCTGTTTACTGTAACGGTCAAACTAAGCACTGAAACTACTGTTTCGGGGCAAAATCGTCAATAGTTTGATTTGAGTTTGAACAAACTTATAGCCATGCTTCCAACCGCTTTTATACACTTTGACGTCACTATTGGTGTTGTTTTTGTAAACTTAATACCAGCACCCAACACCGCGCAAACCATTCGAAATAATAAAATTACCAGTTAGATGTCAAGAATATAAGATATTTCTTATTGTATCTTAAGGTAGACCTAACAAAATACGCAAATAAAAATCTTGAGAGAGTAAGTTTTCGAACTGTTATTAAAGTTTGTTAGGTACAGACTACTTTATTTCCACTTAAATGTTTTTAAATAACAGTAGGTACTTAATTCTTAAGGTTTTCAGCAAAATATTGTCATATTTTGCGTAGGAGGTTCAAAGGTAAGGCTATACATCTAAATATATAAAAGGCAAAGGTGACTGACTGATCGATCAACGCACAGCTCAAACCACTGTGCGGATCAGGCTGAAATTTTGCATGTAGATAGCTTTTATAACGTAGGAATTCGCTAAGAAAGGATTTTTGAAAATTCAACCCCTAAAGGGATAAAATAGGGCTTTGAAAAGTCGAATTAAACGTGAGCGAAGCCGCGGGAAAAAGATAGTTATTAAATAAATTTATTACTATATTCTCATTTTCTAGCTGGTAGTTACTCTACCAAGTTTAATCAACGATCGAAGAGCTAAAAATAGAACACAAATTCAATATCTTCATTTATTTACAAGGAGAGAACTAATGTACCTACTGAGAATTTCTTTGATAGAAAAACCTAGTACATTTTTTTTTGTGGCCCGTCTCGGGAATCGAACCCGGAACTTTGTCATAGAAGAACACGCCGACCACTAGACCAACGAGGCAGTCGAATCTTCGTTTTCGTAGATAATCGACCACATTTCTGTGTTCCTGAATGTGTGCTCGGAACACTCAAGGCAATTCCCGTTCAAATGCAAGAGTGGACACCGCAATTGACATTTCGCATATATCTGCATTGCAAAGAGACCGGTCCACTGCCAGTATGTACTAGTATTTGTCTCTTAAACCACCAAGTCCCTATTGAGTATTACGGTACTAGTAAATTCAGAAGACCAGTGGAATTCAACAAAAGTCTCAACTCCGTAATATTCCCGAATAAGTGGGATTTGGTATAACCTTGAATGTGTTATTCTTCACAAATTGGCCAGTACCAACTGTGGCGTCTTCTTCTTCTTTGTCGAGTGATAGACATCTCCGCATAAGCATAAGATCTCTGTAGAGACATCCACATGCCGAGGCCTTGTGCCGCCTTTGTCCAACGGTTAATTTTACTTTAAATTTAATCATGAACATGTGAAATTGAGGCAGCTGTGTGTTGAGACGACTGACATAATCCAGCTGTTGACTGACATAATCAAACTACTTACTTTATGTTTTCCAAGATTTGTGACAGCACAACCGAGCACCGCTTCTCTGCCCAAGAAGAACGTGTGGTTGCCGATGGGTCTCTCGAAGGCCGGCTCTTCTGGGGAGAATTTCTTCGTAGTCGGTTGAGAATCTGTAGAAGTTAACAGAAGGTATACTTTGAGCTTAAATGGTTCAATACTCTCGCACCAGAAGGCATAGTGTTAGCAGATTTTTCTTTTTGATGATAGTCCTTGACTGCGATCTCGCCTGATGGTAAGTGACGATGTAGTCTAAGATGGTAGCGGGCAAACTTGGAAGGGGTATGGCAGTGTACATTCAACCCATACACCTAATCGGTTTCTACACGCCATCGTGTCGCAACGCTAAATGGCTTTTCGGTACGTTTTTGACGGTGTAGTCATAACTATGCCACGGCCAAAGTCTCCCACCAGACCAAACCAGAGACAATTCAGAAATTAAAAATTCCCAAATTGCCCCTGCCGGGAATCGAACCCAAGACTTCCAGTTATAAGACCACAGCGCTCACCACTGTGCCAGGGAGGTCGGCAAAAAAGGTTACTAAACGTAGGGTGCTACAGAATACAGGCATAAGACCGATTCATGTGGAAGTTTATATCCTACCTAAAGCAGACCTATAAGACATTCATTCATTCATATTACATGTACCTACATACTGGACCACAGTGCCTGAGTTTCTGTTATGGTAGCCGTTTGAAAGCACTCTAATTTGCATAGATGATGTAGCCTTACACTAAAAGCCTTCCTTGGAAATTAATATTTAACATTTAATTTAGCGAGAAACTTGAACTTATTTACAAGTCATATGAGGTAATAATCGTGGTTGTGGAAATTAACATATTTAATATTATTACTTTAATTTAATTTAATTATTATTTGTTAGTAATAAGAAGGCTCAGGGTCAGCGAATGATGCAGTGAGCTAAGCTCGGAGTATCCTTGCATGACCAAATCAGGAAGGAGGAGATCCGTTGGAAAATCAAAGTTACCGACATATAGGTAAACCACTGATGGTCTGCGTGGTGTGGGGCGGGATCACGTTCAACCAAGGAGGTAGTCTGCCGCTGTACGCCGGTAGTGACTGACGTAAAAGCTGGTCTGAGCGAGATATTTTCCTAGCGACTACTCCACCCGGTATTTTATTATTATTGAACAATCGCTAGATACATCAAAGGCATCTTCACATTAAAAATGATCTATAATGCAAAAAGTTCCGAATATATTTTTCTATTATCTACTTTCAATCATGTATGAGATTAAATAAATAAAAAGTAATATATACCATTGTTTATTTTATTTTGGCTTGTCCATTATGAGATAACTGCATCAGAATATAATACTTCGTGAAGATGTAATACACACTAACATTTATTTATTATAGAATAAATGTATTTCATTAAAAAAAATATCATAGGATGCAGTTGATCTGAAGACGGTAATTTCATCGCATCGTGTCAAGCCGACCGAATCACCCGCCGCGCGCCCCGCAAACCATTAGGAGGGTTGAGCTTACACAGTGGTTTACCGTCGTCGCTCGTCGCGTGGCTAAAGCTGTAGTGGAAAGAACCGGGGCATATAAGGTCGTTGGGGTCCCAAAGTGCTGGAGTGGTGACCTCGCACCGTTAGCAAGTGATATTTATTTTCTTAAAACGCACATAACTCCGAAAAGCCAAAGAGGCACGCTTGGGATACTAAACACCCGACCCTGAAGTTAACTTAATAAAATCCCTTGTGCTAAGGGTTTATTCGTAACGTCTGCGTCAAAGTTATAAGCAATATTAAGTTACTTTTAAAGCTCAAATATTTAAAATCCATCTAGTATAACACAGGCGAGGCCGCCGGAGTTCGCTAGTTCGTTACACAAATATTAGCCTTGCTCGCTCTCACCCCAGGGAAATGTATGGGCAAATAATTTTGCGTCATTGGGAATATTTTTCGTATGTTTTAATTCCGAGAAAATATTTTTTTACGTTCCTTCGCTTTTCTTTTTTGCAAATTACATTCAGTAATTGGTAGAGATATTGTTGTATTGAAATTATGCCTCACTGTCTTTTCTTAATAGGTATTTTGATCCATCTCATTTACCATTTAATAATTTTTTGAATGTTTATAAAATATACAAAAGAAGAAATTCAATTTTTTTTTAAATTCATACTTGTGGTTCTTAAGTTAAGATTCTACCTCCGCTTTGGAAAGCAGATTCTGCTAAGAGCCAGAGACCTTTCAGTTTTCAGTCCACACCTTTAACCGTTGGGCTATTGAAAATATAATGTTATGTAGTTACATTTAAATTCTATAGAAAATGAACCTTTGAATGATCATTCGGTCACTCGAATGAATCATTCACGTTCGCTCATCTCTAGAGTAGATGGCAGCTTCCCAAATGCACCGGATACCACGATAATAATGAAGATATTTCAGCACAAGTTATATAAATAGCCGACAAGTAACAGAACTTCGACTTTAAAACTCAGTGGCTGTAATAACAAAGGCGGATGGTACAAAGTTATACGGGCAACGGTAGTTTCAGCTTACGAAATTCAACCTTGCAGTTGAACTTATAAAGTTGGTTATCGATCGAACTCTGATTAGACGGGTTAGTAACTATATTTAGTGAAAAGGTTGCTCGTAGTAGTATATCAGATCACATGTAGCGGATATTCAGGATTTGAAACAAAGTTTGTTCGTTTCACTGCACTGAATTTAATAACGATACCAAACAAAGAACACCATTCGTTTTCTACCCCCCGTTTTCAAACTTTTCTTTCTTACTAATATCAATATCGGTTCAATTTCTTTTATTTAAAAAAAAGAGCATGTATACAATAATTCAAGATATGAGAGCCAGAGTATATTGTTATAGTGTTAGTTAGCGAGTTATCATCACATTCTTTCGGAAAGCAGATTTTACCACGAAGAGTCTAAGAAATTACGTAGATTTTAGGTGCTTTTTTCAAGACCAGAAAATAAATAATTTACGATGGGGATATGTAAAAAAAGCCCAGAAACGAAAAAATAATTTAACTATTTACAATACTACACTGGGGCCGGCAGTTAATGCCTTCACCTCTCAATTCATACCTTCACCAATCAATTCTGTGATTTGCGGTGGAAATGTATTACCACTCTCAAATAACAATGTATAATACCTTTATACATATTTTACATAAAAGTCAACCACTGTTAGTTAGTCTAGCTAAAACTCAAAAACAGCTTGACCTAGTTGATTTGATGGTGTAGTTTCAAAGAATTATAGAAAACCCAAGGAAGCAGCTGAAAAATCTTAAATTCGTCATTTTGTACAGGAATCAGCACTTCGGATTAGTTATTTTTAATAGATGGCGGAAGCGAAGCCGCAGCTAAAAGTTAGTTTAAATACAAATAAGTAAAAATTATCTATATATCGATACCTACTACGTAAGTTGTGGTAATCCACAAAATTGGCATTTTAGGTTTTGTGCACTATATCATTTGTTTTTATCTATTTTATGTGTTCGTTTAAAAAAAAACAGCATTTTTTAACATACTCTCAAGAAGTATAAAGTTGTGTCGTTATTAAAACGATGGCCTAAACCATTGTATTGACCGTCACAACATTAACGCGTCATGTAAGCGTTTTGATGATACTCGTACAACAACTTACGTAGGAGGTATCGATATAATTATCAAAAGTTAGTGACATGATAAAGGTAGATGCCCAAAGTGGATTGTCGGATGGAACAGTTCTATTTGGGTTATTGATCCGTATTCCATCGTCCGCACCGAGCGGGGCATTAGCATTCGGTGACAGGTGCAAACCGGCCCCGCGGCACATTCTCGCCGCCTCGCCTTCACATCCGTAGCTTCACGATAAAAGAGTTTTATACAATAAAATCCCTATTAATATTATACAAGTGAAATTGGTTACCAAACCAACAATAAAAACAATTTCACTTGTACAAACTACCAGGTTTGTCTTTCAATCACGCAGCGAGGTATAAGCATTCGGAGACAAGCATCACATTTTCGCCGCCTCGCCTTTACATCCGTCGCTCCACCATAAAAGAATTCTATACAGTAAAATCCTTACTGACAATATTATAAGTGCAAAAGTATATTTGTTTGTTAGTTTGTCTTTCAATCACTTTTATCTATTATCATTCGGGTTAACTTGGAGGGTGTATGGCAGTTTAAATTAAACCCTTACAACTAATCCGTCTCTAACGTTGTCGTGCTAGAATGCTAAATCGCTTGGCAGCACGTCTTTGACGTTAAAATGGTAACTAGCCACAGCCAAAGCCTTCCAGCGTAGCTTCCAGCACGCTGGAAGGCTTTGGCTGTCTATATTGGCTTTGGCAACAAATATCTATAGCCAGTGTCACTTGGAATGATGTAAGGATTCTAACAATACACATTAAATGAAATTATTTTTTCCGTCAGAGTTAATTCGTTCGTTCAATAGTTCATTCCCGAAATAGTTCGGCAACGGTCGCATCACTAGAGGTCATGTCAAAATGAAATCACGTGATCAGGATGGCCATATTTATTTACCTTTTAGCTCAACTCCATTGAAACTGACTATATATATGTATTTGAATATAAGTAATATGTAAACTAGTTCAGCGTATAGGTACCTATCTGGAAAATTTTACCAAATTAAGGTCATTTCATGAAAAATGTCTTTCTCTAACAGAATTCTACACTTTGAGACTTTAACTATGATAAATGAACTAAGTTCGAAAGTTAAGTTCGTCGCTGGAATACATTATTGTCTTGAGGTATGTTGTGATACGACTGAAAAGACGAGTGGTGTCATAAATCTTAGTGACTGACATCATCATCTCATTATCTATTGTTAATGCTTTTATTATTAAGCTATTGCATAGCTTCTATCGCGGGCCAGCGTGGAGACCGAATCCAGAAATTCCGTAACGAAAATAACCTGACACGGGACTCCTCTACGGTGAGCCGCTAGATGGCGTTGATAAAAAATGCTATGCAATAGCTTTACCGCGGCAGTCCTCGAGTGCCACACGTCTTTTTTTTTGTTTTTTTTTTAAATTATCTATACAAACTATAGCCCAAACAGTTTGTTCTAGAAACTTGAGATTTTGTATATTATATTATAGTATCTCATAAAGACATAGATGTTAAATAAATTAGTTGTACAAAAATTTGAAGTCAAAACTACCAAGGTGAAAATTATTTTAAAATTCCAAAGTAGTTATAGCAAGTTGGAACAGATTTATTGCTTGTTTCAAAACTATCGATCCTAGTGTCCCCAAACACGTCTGAATGTCGCATTAGCAGGCAGTGCCAGGTGCGGGAGCTAAGTTTTTAATGTTATACATATTAGCAAAACAGCCTCAAGTTATAATTATAGTAGTTTTTGCAGACAACTTTTCAGTGAGTTTTAGGTTTTCAAAACCTAGTAACTTCTTTCTGGTGGGAGGCTTTGGCCGTGGCTAGTTACCACCCTACCATCAAACACGTGCCACCAAGCGATTTAGCGTCCGGCACTATTGTGTGTAGAAACCGATTAGGGGTATGGGTTGAATTTACACTGCTATACCCCTTCCAAGTTACCCCGCTACCATCTTAGACTGCATCGTCACTTACCATCAGGTGAGATCGCAGTCAAGGACTATCTTGTCATCGAATAAAAAAAAACTTATTAAGGGTGCCTACGTTAGCCTATTACGAAGTCCCCGCTGTCCGTCCGTCCGTCCGTCCATCTGTCAGCGAACTATATCTCATGAACCTTAATAGGTAGATACTTGCCACAGAATGTGGGTATCTATTGCCGCTACAAGAACAAAATATAATAAAAAAAAACTTGAGAGGTGTCAAGGGACACCCGGATGGAACGAAGTTCAATGCGAAATAGAAATGAAAATATCTGGCTTGCTTTCTATAAGAGAGAGAGAGACAGACAGAGAAACATGCGACGCCGCACAGCTTACAATAGCAAAAAGTGTCGTGACAACTTTTCGTAATAATTTTTTCCGTCTAGCCCCCTTTCACAACGCGCGATAAGGAACTTCGTTCCAATAAAATAGAATAGAATAATTTTTATTCAAAAAAAAAACTTTTACAAAGTGCTTTCGAATCGTCAAATGAATCTACCATCGGTTCGGAATGCCGTTCCAAACCAGTGGTAGATTCATTTGACGATTTGAAAAAATAAATGGGGGGCCCCCATACAAGAAACGTGATTTTTACGTCGTTTTTTGATGGTACGGAACTCTCACCAACCAACCAACTCGCAATTGACCGGTTTTTATTTTGGACAGTCGTGTAATAAACACTGACAACAGATACTCACGAGTTTATCAGACATCGAAAATCAAACTTTACCCTTAAGTAAGCAAAGGTGAGACAGTTCCAGTAACCTGCGTTACATTGATTTTCCCAGCTTTCAATAAAACGGGGAGGGTACGCCGAGTGTCGTACCACCTACCTACTTATAACGTAAATTATTCCCAAGAGTGAATTACGGGCGAGCATCTGGCGAGGAAATAGCTATTGGCTTTATTAATAAGAGAAAAAAAGGGAGATTAATATTAGTTAGCTTTCCATTTACGTACGGTTCTTTTAGCCATAAAATCCAGACTATATCTTTACTAATTTCATAATAGCTAAAGTGTGCTCAGAATCGTGTCTGACAATATTCATTTCTATTTATTTTATTTTTAAACCCCGACGGAAAAGCGATGGGGACGGGGGATAAGTTTGAAATGTGTGTGTGTGTGTGTGTGTGTCTGTCTGTGGGATCGTAGCAGCCGAACGCATGATTTTGTTTTTTTTTTTGTTTGATAGGTGAATTAATGTAATATTCATCAAAAGTAGCTATGAATAAGTACTCCCTAGTATTCTCAGCTACTTTTGATGAATATTACATATATTTTCACAACTCCCTATCAAATGAAAGGGCTTGTCTAGTAAAATACTATGATGAATTTAAAATCCAAGATGGCCGCCACGATAAAATGGCGAATTACATATAAATTTTTTATTTCACATGTCGGGGGTGTTTTAAACTTTCAATTTACACTTGTTAATATTTAAGATTTTGTTTCAATTTAGATTTTAGTTAAGTTGAATTTCCTGTTGAATTTTATTGAAAGGAAAATAAATGAAGTTAATCTCTTACTTTTTCATAACTCAAGCACTGGACTGATCTTGAAGAGAGTTTGTGAAGAAAGTTTTCTCCTGGAGATAGCATATTAAGATACTTTTAATCTCATAAGGCATTTTATTCCTTCTCATAAAATTTCCCATATGATTCTTTAGAAAATCTTCACGGGGAAATCGTGGCCAGAAGTTAATTATCAATAAATTTATTTCGTCCGCAGTTGGATTGAACACCAATCGCACTGATTGGTGTTCAATCCAATATGACAGATTGCTGTATTTTATAGTTTTACTAGCTTTAATCCGCGGCTTCGCTCACGTTAGGTTCGATTTTTTAACCCCCTATTTAACCCTCTTGGGGTTGAAATTTTCCAAAATCCTTTCTTAGCGGATGTCTACGTCCTAACAGCTACCTGTATACCAAATTTCAGCTCGATCGGTCCAGTGGTTAGAGCTGTGCGTTGATAGATCAGTCAGTCAGTCAGTCAGTCAGTCAGTCACCTTTGCCTTTTTATATATTTAGATTTTATCAAAATAATCATCAATCTCGCTCAAAATATAAAAATAAATACGTTTTTTATAATCCATAATCCATTCCAATTTTCATTAGAAAAATTCAAAATTTCATCGATTCTTGGTTACTGTCATCGTGTCTATTAAGCAAATTATCCCGTTAATTTTCTGAAGACTAAGAAACTGGGACACCCAGTTCCTGTAATATTCTCGGTGAAGTGGACATTATATCAACCATCTGGCTTGTAAGTATGCAATTTGATACAGGTCACTAGGTTCCAGACCGTGAGAACGCTTTCTAATATACATTTAACGTAGGTACACTCGTAGCTACTGAAAGGTTTAAGAGGAAATGCGGTCGCAAAGACTTCAAAATTAGGTATTTGAGAAAACTATCGCTGTCGCTCTGCAGTTGTTCATAAAGCACATTCGTGCGATAAGAACAACTGCAGATCCGACTTAAATGGTCTAAATAAAAAGTTATAATTCGAGGTTTGGCTCTCTACTATTTCCTCTTCCAACGTTGGACCAATTTAAAAGATATTTCAAAAATTGAATAAGGAAGATATATATATATGCTGTGTCCCTATGTTTATCTTATTTCATTAATAGTTGTCTTTGTACACTAGGCCTCTGTTGACAGCGGTCTAAATAGGCAATTTTGGGATTTATTATATAAGGGTTCTAGTGCTTAATAATAATACGAGTAATAATGTATAATCAAAACGTAAAAGATACGGACATAGAAGAGATCGATATTTATTTAACTGCAAAAAATCATTGCTCTAAGCTCAAAAACCAGAAAGAAACAGACGAGAGCACTATGTGAAATATGAATTAAAAAACGGTCACCACTTTTTATTGCTCTAATCGATAGAATAAAAGATTTCAAATGCATGAGTAGAAAACCTGAAATTCAAATGTCCTTATATCCAGAGATATGATTTTTTTAGCTTTTTTTCACGATTTCAATAAATGTTAAATATCTATAGTTAAATATATATATATTTTTTTAAACTAATAGTTTTCTCATACGTAGGATTATGCATTTAAGAAAGAAAATCGATCTAATTTCTAAATCGACTCGACTAATCGATTCTAACTCGACCTAGCCTGCACTGATATAAACACGCGGTTCTTAAATCACAAGTGCTGGTATCTCCATAATATGACTGCAAGTGCACAGTGCAAGTGTTACAGAATTGCGAAAAAAAATTATTCGCATTGCGGGCTAGCGCTTATAGTACAAAAGCTATTTAAAAAAAAGAAATTTTGATTTTGTAGGAGGGTACGGAGGTATAACAATGTAGGTAGGTAAATGTTAACTGATTTTTTCAAAACTTTGAGGACCACTACATATAGTGTGTCATATAAACACAAAAAAAAAACTAAAACCCTAACTAAAGCCGTCTCCAACCGCCCCTTATAACGGCCCCTGTCCTCACATCTAATCTATTTAACCACAACACGTCAGACAAACCACCATCTGAACGTGAGGGTAACTATCAAACATATCTAAGTAGGTATTTAATCAAATACACTCATCTAAACCTAAACAAGCAATATTTATTCGATTAGGGCGCGATTGCTATCACAATCCCTTAATCAAATACACGACCTAGACGCGGGAGCATCCAATAGCCGTATGAGTCTCTGAAAGAGACTGAATTAATAACGTCTAAAGCGCTGTATTTATACTAACGGCGCGGCACCAGACCGGCGCCTACGTCGTCAACAAAGTCAAACTACCTACTACTAATTTTATCAAACCACCTTCAATACCTACATTAATCTTTACTATTTCAATATATCGCTAACAGTCATAACACAGACCATTAAATTCTCATGAGACACATTTTCACACTCGTGCTTTACGAAAATGTGAAATACTACTTCTATAATACTTCAAGCTCTAAAATGAATATCGACTAGGTAAGTATGCAATTTGATCTAGGTCACCGGTTCCACAACTGAAAAGGTTATACGGAAAAGATACGGCGCTTCACAATGCGGCTTCGAAAACATTTTAAAAATAAATAAATATAAAAGGGACATAGACAAAATATATAATTTTAGGAATCAGAAGCGGAATTTATTAAGATTTTAGCAAGTCAGAAATGGGATAGAATAAAAATAGTCAGGATCCATTTTACACGTATAATTTTGAAACAATTATTCAATAGAGAGGTTACATCACGCATAACCGTTAACAATTACACACTTTACAACATAATAACATAACAATCATAGAATAGGTGATATGAAACAGTCTTACTCAAAGTAGTGGCGATACCAACAACCTGCTCTTTCGACGGGTACAGAGAGAATCATCCCGTGCACCGCCGCACATTTACTTTTATAGATGCAACTGATTGTTCTACCTACTTTATTGTGGGTAATTATGATTAAAATTCAGAATACACAAGAGCGTCTGCTAATAATAAAGTATATACCTATGTCCTATGTATTACAAAGGAACTGCTGAGTTTCTGCCGGCTCTTTTCAGCAGAATCAGCATTCCGAACCGGTGTGGTAGATTCTTGTCATAAGAGCCACAAGTTGGCCTAAATGAAATAAATAATTTTGAATTTTTGAAAGCGCTAAGCTTTCACTTGGACACGTGGATAATTTAAACTCAGCTTGACATTAAGTTATCTAAATATATAAAAGGAAAAGGTGACTGACTGACTGACTGATCTATCAAAGCACAGCTCTAACCACTGGACGGACAGGGCTGCAAGGCACACAGATAGCTATTATAACGTAGGCATCCGCTAAGAAAGGTTTTTTGAAAATTCAACCCCTAAGGGGGTAAAATTGGGGATTGAAAAAATCGAAGTCAACATGAGCGAAGCCGCGGACAAAAGCTAGTTTTAATATATGCCGTAAATAAATAAGTAATACGCAAGTACACTAATATAAGTGCGAAGCCGAGGCGGGTCCTTACTAATATTATGAGTGCGAAAGTATGTTTGTTTGTTGGTTTGTCCTTCAATCACGCATAAACTGATCGAGGTGATTTTCTGATCTTTTGCATGGGTTTAGTTGAGGACCGGCTGCTTTTTATCCCGGAAAATCAAAGAGTTAAAATGGGATTTTAAAACCCTAACTCCCCGCGGACAAAGTCTTGGGCATCAGCCATTAATATGATAATAATTTTCGGACGTTGCGATGAGTAATTATTTGTTATATGTACCACATTCTCGCGAATAAAAATAAAAATAAAAAAACGTGTGGCACTCCGGAACTGCCGCGGTAAAGCTATTGCATAGCATTTTTTATCAACGCCATCTAGCGGCTCACCGTAGAGGAGTCCCGTGTCAGGTTATTTTCGTTACGGAATTTCTGGATTCGGTCTCCACGCTGGCCCGCGATAGAAGCTATGCAATAGCTTAAAAATTAAATTAAAATTGGACGTGTCTGACGTGGAATTAGTCAACCAAGCAATTAACATAGTACTGACATAAAAAATCCTTTGAATAAAAAAGATTCACTGAATTCCACATTCGAGATACTTACATAATTGTTTTTTCATAATTTTACGATAAAATTATTGTAAGAAAACCATTCCGAAGGGATCGTTCCCTTTTGTTTTTGATACGTAACAAAAAAAATAGACTGCAAAGGTCGAAATGAATCCGTACGATGTTCACATCCCCATAGAAATATTAGTTTAGGACGAACATAATATTAGAACGTACGCTTAATGACGTCATCAACTGACGCAAAGTTTAAAGCCCCTTGTTCATGTTAGCCCAACAGCTTCAGTAAGTGTCGCCCAACTTTTAAACGCTATTGTCGAATTGTGCCAAAGTTTAATATGCATATGAAAGTTAACACCTCGTAAAAAGCCGCTGCACGCGAAAACTGAAATTCAAGCCCTATACACGTTGGCCAAGAGCGTTAGGTCAACGTGTATAAGGGGCATGGTAAGTAGGTGCTAACAGGATCCTTTTTTTTTAAGATTTTGTTTTCCTTTTTTTTTGAGTTATTTCTGAATTGTCTTTGATCTGCTGCGAGGCTTTGGCCGTGGCTAGTTACCACCCTACCGTCAAATACGTGCTGCCAAGCGATTTGGCGTTCCGGCACGATGTAGAAACAGATTAGGGGTATGGGTTGAATCGACACTGCCATATCCTTTCCAAGTTAGTCCGCTACCATCTTAGAATGAATCGTCACTTACCATCAGGTGAGATCGCAGTCAAGGACTATCTTGTCATCGAATAAAAAAAATTTACTAGCTAAAGCAAAAGCATAAAGTGAATTAGCAAATGTCCAATGGGAGATTTGGCTTCAACTGAATTGTCTAACTAAAATAAAACTGTGGCCTAAAGTTTTTTTTACGTATCGAGTAATAATACCTCAATGACGAAAACATACTTAAGTAATATTAAATATGTATTTAGGCCAGTGTTACAATTATTATAAGTCTTCTAAGTGGCCTGGTTTACATTCACTTAGAACTATAATAAGAAGTTGTAAGACAACGTGTCATATTATGTTACTGTGTCATGTCTCAATTAACTTAACTAGGACTTTAGCATGATTATATTATGTTTGAACAAAAAG
This sequence comes from Hipparchia semele, assembly GCA_933228805.2. NCBI lineage: Eukaryota > Metazoa > Arthropoda > Insecta > Lepidoptera > Nymphalidae > Hipparchia > Hipparchia semele. The sequence continues at coordinate 10,887,256 of OW121727.1, read as the reverse complement.
TAGACATAGAAAGAATATATCTGAATTATTATATCTAAGGAAGGATTCGAGTTGTGACTAGTAAAATAACATTACTTTTCTTATTGTTATTATTTTTTCTTCTTTTGTTACATCGCATCACACTATCACACTTATATGTTTGTGTGTTTGTGTTAAATGAAAGTATTTAAAATATGTACTAACGTTTCTGGTGGGAGGCTTTGGCCGTGGCTAGTTACCACCCTACCGTCAAAGACGTGCCGCCAAGCGATTTAGCGTTTCGGCACAATGGCGTGTAGAAACCGATTAGGGGTATGGGTTGAATTTACACTGCTATATCCCTTCCAAGTTAGCCCGCTACCATCTTAGACTGCATAGTCACTTACCATCAGGTGAGATCGCAGTCAAGGGCTATCTTGTCATTGAATAAAAAAAAAAAGACCAACATAATGCGTGTCCAAAGAGTCCAAAATAACGTACTGAGGACAATTACTGATGCATCTTGGTTTGCACGCAATGCCGAAATTCACCAATATCTCGAGCTGCTAACAATCAGCGAGGAAATAAATAAAATTATTCCTCAAAGCATAAGAATCGACTCACTAGGCAACCCAATGCGCTTGCCAATTTACTATTGACAGCCTCAAGGGTGAAATGCCTTTTAAACGAGCTAATGTGCTATGGCTATGGCTCCGACTGATTGCAGATTTAAGGAGGGAAAAAAATGCACTAACCTTTCAACGCCATGGTAGGCAGCAAAGCCAGAGCCTGCAGCATGGACCAAAAACAAGATCTCTCGCTCCTCATTCCGCCCACATAAACTATTCACACGGCATCATCCCAAACAGTACATTTCCTGTCCACCCGCACTCGTGAATTCATTAATATCACTTGAGGGTTCATTTATTTTTGCTTAAGGTACATTTATTTTTCTACTCGGGCAAATTATGCGAATATCTCGTCATTGTTATTTAAAATTGTGACAATCGTTTTTATGTGATTTCTATAATTTTAATTCATGTTTTTCAGTTGTCTCTACTAATTAAATTATTTATCTTTATCAGTGACTATAGTGTAAGAAAATAAAGAATGCAATAAATAGATACTTGATGTAATCAATGGTTTAAGATTAATAGTTTTCAGCCATTGACTATCTAGGAAGATAACTTTCAAAAATATTTTATAAAATACAAAAAAAAAAACACCAAAAATACATAAAGATCTATATTTAACTAGGGACTATTTTTATCTAAATATCAAATATCATTTCTTACTATAGTCCCCTTAGACTTTCTTAGAATTCGTTTGAATTTAGGTTTTTCTTAATTCCTGTAGAAACTTTTGCCGTTGCAGGATAAAAAGTAGCCTACATGGATCTCCGGAATATGTGGAAACTTTATCAAGATCGGTTCAGCGGTTAGGCCGTATTGCGTCTAATATTTACAGTTTTTATTATTAACTAAGGATAAAAGGGTCATTTTCGAGATATAAGGTAGCCTCGATTACTTCTTGTAACTCTCAAACTGTCTGTGAAAATTCTGTAAAAAATCAGTTGAGCTATTCAGAAGATTAGCCCGAACAATACGTACAATTAGACAGAGAGACATACAAAATTTAAAAAATGTGTAGTTTGGACCATGCATTCAATCAAATAATCATAATATTATTATGATCTTGAGGCTGTTATTTCAAAACGAAAAAAAAAAAATCTTATTTGTTATACATCGAGCAACTTATTAAATAAAGGATTTTATTAGCTACTCAAAGACCTTGTCATTATTTTCAAGATTACATATTTTAGAGTAGGTAGATACAAGAGAACAACAAAAGAAAACAATACGCTGAAATATGAGCCAAAAATAAAATGAAACAAGTAATATTGCAGCGATTCATTCCAATCATTGTTTCAGTTGGATTGGATTGATTGTAGCCAATTAGTTTGTTTCTGTTCCCTTTTGTAATAACCAATCCATTGTTTCGATTGCAAAACGCTATCAATATTTATAATCTCTTCAGTTTGGATGCAAATCATTGTGTAAAAAGCCTTAACGTCTGCACGCTTTTAAATAGTTTTAATTGTGCACTCAATTGATTGCGCTATGATTGAATTCATTCACATAAATACACAACTTTATTTTCACGTAATTTACTTATAAAAATAACATAAATGAACGAAATGTATCATTATAATAAGACATATTAGACGAACAGACAAGTGACAAATGAAAAACAAAAATCTATGTAATTTAAGTTTCTTAGATTTTTGAAACTATAAAGGCTACAGATATAGGTCATTGCATTGCATTTTAATTACTCAAGAATTTATAATTGCTAAAATAATAAAAAACATAATTAACATATCGATGAGTGTTAAAATAAAAATATAACTAATAAATCAAGTAAGCTCAATAATTCTAGATTTCAATAAAAAAATTACAAAAAAGCAATGTCAATCAATAGTACTCGTAACAGTATCAATTATTTCAGAAATATACGGTGTTTCAATATTTTTCAGTGTATTTTGTTTCACTATATTAAAAGATAACAACCGTTGAATCAACCATGTCATTCAGCACGAAAGTGATCCACTCAAACCACTTCCTTTATTCACTAAACATCGCAACAAGTCACGCTTAGGTTCATGCACGAATGTAGGCACTATGCGATTCAGGCGCGTCCGAACCGCTCCGGGCCCCGTAGCACACTGGTCCCACCGTAGCACACAGCTACGAACGTAGCAGCTCCGTCGCGGCTACGTAACACCGCATGAAAAGGTTACGCTCAAACGTTTAAACCTTGCGCCTTTTGCATGAATAGGAGTACGAATGTGTTTTGTTTCCTTTTCCCGGGTGTTCTATTTTTGAAAACAAAGAGTGTTTGGATTCCCTTACGTAAAGGCTATTTGTATTTTTTTTAATATGCCGCAGGGCAGAAGAGTTTTGTTATAAGACGGCTCAGGCTCTCATCCTCTTTGTCGACATTTGAATAATTTGAGACAGTTTTCAAACGTCACGCCGCTTTTATTTCGTACTGGAGTAGGTAGCTATCGATTAATAAGCCTACATTTTATCTTGTCTAGCTTCAAAGATTTATTTCGAGGGGGGTGAGTTATTGTTTTTGTTAAAAAAAAAACACTTTTTAACTTTTTACAAATACGGATATATGGATAACTAGCTGACGCCCGCATGGATTTAGTTTTTAAAAAACTGTGCGATCATTTTGATTTTCCGGGATAGCCTATATAACTTTAGAGGTCCTCAACTATACCACTATACCCATGCAAAAAATTACATCTACTCGTGGCTCTGTCGTGGCGTGATTAATGGACAAACCAACAAATGAGCAAATAAACACACTAAGAATAGTAAAGATCAGTCAGAGTATGAAGAAAAAAATCTGACCATCTCCTCAAATGATCGCCAAAATCGTGAAATTGAAAATTGAAAACACCGCACAAATGTGAAATTAAAAAAAATTGTAATCCACCATTTTGTGGCGGCGGCCATTTTGGCCCGATTTTAATCAAACATAGCTAAGAACACTCCCGACTAATTCACCTTTCAAACAAAAAAAAAAAAAAAATTTAAACACACACACACACACATACACACACAGAGAGAGAGAGAGAGAGAGAGACGCGTCGAACTTAGACCCCGTGGTTTTTGCCACTTGCATTGGGGTTAAAAATCGGAGCGTACCAAGGATCGAACACCGGACTCTTCGGAAAGGAGGTTGAAATCTTAGCCAGCAGGCTATCAGCGCTTTTTGCTCTTATATACAATACTAGTTGATGCCCGCGACTTCGTTTGCAAAGATTAAGGTTTTTTTAATCCTGCGGGATTTGTCTAATTTTCCGGGATAAAAAGTAGCCTATGTGTTATTCCAGACTATAATAATTATTATTATAATTAGATTATAATCTAGCTCTGTGCCAAATTTCAGCTAAATCGGTTCAGTCGTTGCGGTGTGATTGAGTAAAAAACATCCATCCATCAAAAGATACGCATTTATAATATTAATAGGCAAGTAGAAGAATAATATTTTTTCCACGTAAGAAACGTTTATACATTAAGTTGAGCACACACTAGGGTCTTGGATGAATGGGCGAGATTTGTGCGCTCTTGTGGTGCGTGATTAATGATCGCCTCCAGAAACCCCGTGGATCCACTTAAGGGGACACGTCGTTTGTTGTCCGAACAGTACGATTAAGACAAGACCGTCCGACGAAAATATTTCACCGTATAGAAATATTGTGAAATACATTAATCATAGATGGTTGACTCACGATTCAGATAATTGATTCAGCCGTTTTTATTGTCGTAACCACTCATCCACATAAAACCTCATGTTTGTTTGTAAAGTTAAACAAAACTGATCCACCTCCGAAACTGATCCTTTTGGGCATAAATTGACGTTTCATAGTTGGTTATATACTCAAAGTTCATAATTGACGTTTCATAGTTGGTTATATACTCAAAGTTCATAATTAATCACACTAATATTATAAAGCCGAAATTTTGTATGTGTATGTGTGTGTGTATGTTTGTTACTCCTTCACGCCACAAAGAATGAACCGATTTGGCTGAGATTTGGTATGGAGATAGCTCATATCCAGGATTAAAACATAGACTACATTTTATGCCGGAAAATTACAGAGTTCCCATGGGAATTGAAAAACCTTGATCCACGCGGATGAAGTCGCAGGCGTCGTCTAGTAATTAATAAATTCATAAATCAGTGATCATGAAATACACGTATGCATGGCGGAGACAAATAATTCTTCTTTTTCTTTGATTAAGAAATACATAATGCGTCATGGGACCTAAATATTTTACATTCATAAAATCTGGGCGGTGATTGAACCAAACAATCACTTAGTAATAAGTCTCTAGGCTTAAAGAAAGCAGAAGTACTATAGAATATTTGTTTCACGTTACCCAGAGTTATTTTATAAGTAAAATAAAGCAATAAATGATTCTAAATGTTTTATTCAAAGATAATAAAAATAGAATGCAATGTATTTTTAGTTTATAAAAAAACTATTTATGTCAACATAATTATTGGAAACGGCCAACATTTCAGGTCAACGAGTTATTGTGATGGATAGTGTTTTTATCGACGGGAAACATTAAATATTTGCTATCGATAAAAGGTCGCATCTATTACTACAATATGCCTATATCAAAAGTAGAAAAAAAGGCGTAGTTACATTTGCCTAGAACTGAATAATCCGATTAGTCAAAATTATTTATTTCATGTAGGCCAACTTGTGGCTCTTATGAGAAGTTGAGAATCTACCACCAGTTCGGAATGCTGATTCTGCTGGGAAGATCCGGCAAGAAACTCAGCAGTTGCTCTTTTCAAAACAAAAAATGTTACAATATGTATACTTATCTGTCTTGTGGACAGCTGAAGCAGTCAAAGAAGAATTACGAGTAGGTCGAAAGAACACATTGAAATACTTTTTTTTATTCTACAAGACAGTCCTTGTCTGCGATCTCACCTGATGGTAAGTAATGATGCAGTCTAAGATGGTAGCGGGGTAACTTGTCTCCCACCAGACCAGACCAGAGACCAATTAGAAATTATAAATTCCCAAATTGCCTCCGTCGGGAATTGAACCCGAATTGGTTTGGAGCGAAGCATAACATTGGATAGCGTCGTCGTTGTCATCCCAAGCTAACGTAGATCTCATACCCGAATTGCCTCAGAACACTATCTTTTGCCACTTGTAACCAATGGCTGCCAGCGGCTCGCTTAAGATAGTATACAAGATTGTTTACAGGGTGGTACTAGATCAGTCCAAAAAATTTTTGACTGATCAATATTTTAGTTGGTGCATAACTAGTTATAGCGTCGTTTTACATTTTGACCGTAACATCTGCTATAGATAATCCGTTTCACGAATATAATATCATATGAAATGCTTTGTTATAGTTTGGATGTTTGTTTATTATCTCTACCAATACATTTATCGACGGATATAATACGTTGAGATAAAAGGTAGCGAATATCGGTCAAATATGATTTGCAATCGCTTGAGTTTCGCAACATCTTATCGAATTCTTGTACCTACCTAATTTAATGTAACAATTAAATACGAGAAATCAGTAAGAAGACCAAATAATAAGAGCTGTGAGACCAAACATAAGATTAAATATTAAGAACTAGCTCATGCCCGTGACTTCGTACGAGTGGATAAGGGTTTGGATTCCCGCGGGAACTCTGTAATTTTCCGGGATAAAATGTAGCCTATATGTTAATCCTTGATATCTGCTATCTCTCCATTCCCAGACCAATTGATTCATTCGTCGTTGTGTGAAGAAATAACAAACATCCATCTATCCATTTCTCACAAACTCTCGCATTTATAATATTAGTAGGGAGAAGGAAGTAAGTAATAGAAAACAACCACAAAAGAAACCAGACCCGTAATATTTTAATTATAATGCCACTTAGTCTTTTGCAATTTTAATCGTTGAAATCATCTCGGAAAGTTTCCTCGGCGAAAGCATTTAAAAGTGGAAAAACAAAAGTGATGAAGCGACGTTATAAAATAATTAATTATGACGAACATTTTCTATGAGGGGCGACGAATCAAAAATTCACGACCTCCGTTAGTCCGGACTTTTTATTGAACACAATAAAACTTACATTTCAGCGGGATGTTATTACTTATTCATCACGAGCTTAGGAAAAACAACTCTGCGTTTCACGGATTAAGGTCGAGAAGGTTTTGGGCTTATGATTTTATCACGGTATTAAAAATGGCGTCCTCTCGCGTAGCTGTTTACGCAACTAATTGACAACTGTAAAACACGTTTACGTCCATTTATCAGTATTTGCGAAAAGGTAATGTGCTATTGAAATATTGTTCGGGAAATTCGGTCAGAAGAAAGAAGTTAACTAGCGGACGCCCGTGACTTCGTCCGCACAATCCACAGTCCGTTCAATTCACAATCGACAGTTCCTAAATACCCACAGTTTAGGGGGGCAGTACGCCTGCAGCATTGGGATTGAGGAGTTTTTATAGGAATATCTCGCAAAGTTTTGTATCGATTAAAAAAAAGATTTACGCAGAACATTATTATTACATAGTTAACTAGCGGACGCCCGCGACTTCGTCCACTTACTTCTTCAATTCACAATCGACGGTTCCTAAATACCCACAGTTTAAGGGGGCAGTACCTCTGCAGCATTGGAAGTGAGGAGTTGGAACCCGAAGTTTTTATGGGAGTATCTCGCAATTTTTGTATCGATTAAAAAAAGATTCACGCTAATCGGTTTAGTAGAAATCACGAAGATATCATACACAGCCAGAATCATACATACATAGATAGAAAAACACACTTCCTTCTCCTCCTTTTTCGAAAGTCGATTACAAAAGTAACCTATGTTACTACTGATAACATCAGCTATCTACCAGTGATGGGAGAGTGAGCAATAATGAGATAGCCTAATTCAGTAATAGTCTAGTGGTTAGGACTGCACTCTCCTGTTTGGGGGGGTCGCAGATTCGATCCCGGACTTTTCAGACTTTTTGGAGTGAGGAGTAATATCACATACTTTAACGGTGGTAGACATCATGAGGAAGCCTGCAAGCCTAAGACTTCTCCATTACCTTCGCCTTCACACACCATGGTCTGCCAATATTTTTTTTTTCAAAGAGATTTCATAGCCAAGCTTAACTTGACTGATATTTTCCTCTCCCCTCCAAATAAGCGAAAAAGTTGTGCTAGTAGTTGGTACGACAATAGTGGCATATAGCCATTAGCCACGAGTGGGAATCGAACCTGTGACCTTTCAGTTTTTAACCGTTGAGATATTTAAGCTTGCATTACGCCAGCGCGATGGACTATGACCTGGCCAATAATCCTTTTTTTTTTTTTTTTTGTATTAGGAAAACAAACAGCAAACAAAGTTAATACAGTATGCTAAAACAAAAGCCAATTAAGTTTTCACAATTTTTTTAGGTACAATATCTTAGATGGGAGTTCTAAGTTACTCATGAGTAGAAAAATATAACAGAATATTGTTATTAGGTATGTACCGTAAACGAGATAGGTTCACCCCCTGCCATCAAGCCTTATGCTATGTGCATTTCTTGATGGCAGATACTAACGCCCCACACTTATATTTAAATTGATCTAAGTTTAGATATTTCTTATTATATGTGTCACAAGCTCGAATGATGAATCTATTTTGACTATAGTTGGTCCTAGCAGGCAGGCTTTTTCAGAAAACACCCCTTTTTTTTTGAGAGGAGACTTGCGCTCAGGACCGAGCTGTTAATGGATTTCTGATGATGAGGATAAATGGGAGAGGAATCCACGCCACCTCCTCGCCACGTCTGTATGACCCGCACCTAAAAGGTTTACACCCATACATTAGCAGCCCTGTTTGTATAGATTAAGTTTCTTAAAGAAACCTTTCGTGACACAAAACGCTATATTAAGTAGATAATACTATGACCCTTGCGGGCTTCTTCGGCATTTATTTTCTAATAAATCCATAAAGCGCTTCGCCATTTTGAGATTTTTTTTATAAAAGAATATTAGCCAAGCTGAAACTGACTTATATCCTCCTATCCCCTCCAAATAAACGGAAAGCTTGTGCTAAGAGTGGGTACGACAATAGTGCAACGGGTGGGATTCGAACCTACAACCTTTCAGTTTTCAGTCCGTACCTATAACCGTTGGGCTATTGAGCCTTAATTCCATCCCATAGTCAAGTAAATTGTCTCCAAATAGAACCATTATTTGAATTTGTTAACTCAAATATTACATTTAAAGGAATTATTACAATACACTTATGAATTAATAATTTTGAATGTAGATAACCTGCGGCAAGTCAATACTACCAGTCTCATAGATATCATTTTATCAGCTTTAATATTATTAATTATCAGCTTTAATATTATTATCAGCTTTAAGACGTAGGTATTATATGAGTTTTTTATACTGCCTCGTTGGTCTAGTGGTTAGCAAGTTCGACTACGGATGGCGAGGTCCCGGGTTCGGTGCCCGGGTCGGGCCAAAAATGAATAAGATTTTCTGTTAAGAAATTTTCAGTACTAGCCCGGAGTTAGGAAGTCGGTGGTGAGTCACCCCCGTGCCTCGGAGAGCACGTAAAGCCGTCGGTCCTGCGCCTGATCTCTTTCCGGTCGTGTCGGATTTTCCGTCCCATCGGACTATGAGTGTGACGGAATAAAGAGTGCACCTGTGTTTGCGCACACACTTGTGCACTATAATATCTCCCACGCAGATGGCTAATCCCTGTTGAGATTGGCCGCCGTGGCTGGATTCGGTCAGGAGGATATTATATTATTTACTAATTGATTCCCGCGACTTCGTTCGCGTGGATGAAGAATTTTTATTCCCGCGGGAACTCTCTTATTTCCCGGGTCAAAAAGTATGTGTTATTCCAGACTATAATCTATCTCTGTGCCAAATTTCAGGCAAATCGGTTCAGTCGTAGCGACGTGATTGAGTAACAAACATGCATACATCGAAACTTTCGCATTTATAATATTAATAGGAAATAGGATTATATCAGTTTTCATTTGTTTTGAAAGTACGTAACTTCTTTCTCCCATTCAACATTTATCAAGGACCCAAAATAGATTCACGTACATCGAACAACAATATTGTTTGTATCATAAAATATGTTAAGGTAATTACGCATGTATAAATTTGTCGAAGTTGGGTCATTAGGACCGGCCCGGTAAGTATGTAGAGCCCGTTATATCTAGCAAACAAGGTGAAGCACAACAACCGTCTAAGTTATAAAGTTATAGCGATTCGTTATTATTCGACCATACCATAACGTGTTATCGCAACCAAGCGCTAGACTATACTATTAAAAAAAAATCGCTTGGGTTCCGTACCTGAAAGATTACCAATGGAACCCTATTACTAAGACTAAGCCTACATTGTGCGTTCGTCTGTTTGTCAGTGGGCTGTACTTCATGTTCCGTTATAGGTAGAGAATTGAAATTTTTAGAGAATGTGTGTTCTGTTGCCGCTATAACTTCGTTTCACTTTTGTCTGGTGGGAGGCTTTGGCCGTGGCTAGTTACCACCCTACCGTCAAAGACGTGCCGCCAAGCGATTTAGCGTTCCGGCACGATGGCGTGTAGAAACCGATAAGGGGTATGGGTTGAATTTACACTGCCACACCCCTTCCAAGTTAGCCCGCTACCATCTTAGACTTCATCGTCACTTACCATCAGGTGAGATCGCAGACAAGGGCTATCTTGTCATCGAATAAAAAAAAAATCCTGGTAATCTTCTCCGCAAGTAGGCGTCGATTCGCCCGTTTTGCGTGGTTGCCGCTAATAAAAATAAATTAAAAATTTAAAGGTGCTCCTCTACTAGAAACGTGTTTTTTTCGGCGTTTTTTCGTATGCGAGTCCGTCTTCCAGTAAGGAATCTAAACCGGTGATTCTATCTTAAAGAGGTGTATTGTCTTGAAAATACCTATACATAAAATATTTAAAACAGAAGACAAGATATAAAAATTTCAATCCACTTCTCTGGATTATACTTGTGTATTGTTGTTTTTTAATCTCCAAGTTTGGTTGACAAACAAAACCTCACTTATGGGAAATAGTCTTGAATTATTTTTTTTTCTTTTTTTTTTTAATTTTTATAATTGCATATGTTTTGTTCCCTTCGGCCGTGTACGAATTCAATGCTTCATAACCAGTTTCGATCAAAGAATATAAAGTTGAAGTAACGTTCTCGACATCGAAAGTTCGTACATTGCACCATCTATCGAAACGTATAGGTGTGCGCAAACTGCCAAAGTTCTAGCTATTATGTCAAAACAAGTTTCATTGGAGCTTTTCGTTACACGTATTCCTGTTTGGAAGGCTTTACAACTGTGTAAGCTCCTTATTAAGTCCTATCGATATCGATGTTTGTTATAAAGGTGTTCTGAGTTGACAACTTTATGTACTGTCCTAACATAAGTTTATAACCTATAACTTATTACAATGATAATAAAATTCGTGGACAGCTAAAATTTGTTATAACATAAAATGCGTATAATATGTTTTGGTTTTGTTTTTGATCAGTTATTTGTCCTTCAATCACGTAACAACGGAGTATGATCCTCAACTACATATATATTTAGTTGAGGATCTAGAGAGTAGTATGGACGTCTTTTATTTCGGAAAAACAAAGATTTCTCACGGGATTTTTAAGGACCCTCATCTTTCTACCACAATACCGCAAGGCATCGCACGAATCTGCACCACTACGTAGTCGAAATTCCACGATCTCGCACTAAGCGCTTTGCTTCCTCGTTTTAATTCGCACCGCAAAAATTTGGAATGCCCTTCTTGCTTCCCTTTTCCCAGGTAATTATAACTTTGGTAAATTCGCATCTTTTAGGCAAACGCAAACACCATCTTAGCTGCATCTTCATTTACCATTAGGTGATAATCACAATCAAACGCTAGGTTACATTATTATGTTAAAAAACCTAACTCCACGCGGACAAAGTAACGGCCAGAAGCTAGTAGGTACATAATAATTTTGTTAATTAGCATGAAATGATATCTAGTCTTCCATCAAACCTTTTACCAATATAGTCTCTTTAAAAAATCGGGGTTTTTATTAATCATTCATAATTTATAATAAAAAATCAGTAATTAAAAATGATCGTAATTCAAAACAATCTCACTATTCAGACGAAAGTACCTATTGATAAGAATTATTATCTACTATCTAAGTTGAAACTAAGAAAGTTATAAACAATACATTCAAAACTTATCACTCCCATATATTATTGTAATCCTTCAGAATTACTGTATCGTACAGGTTATATCATAAGTGAATTACGAGTAAAAATAATAATATAATGCCAATATTTATTGCATAAATTTTGTGTCATCTCTTTGATGTGAGGGTAAAATAAGAAGTCCTCGAGAGGGATGTGATCTCATTTGTACCCCTCTATGAGAGCACGCATCAAGGGGGAATTATTGGTATATTTAATCTTTCATGCTTTATGAAGAGGGGAAATACAAGTAGGAAGTTCATCTGTTTTAGACGAAAGTGGTACTTTTTTGGGTTCCGCACCCGAATGTAATAAACTAAGATCTGTTTTAGTAACTTCCATCACTTGAATAGAATGCTAAACAAACACACAATGCTTGTGGTTTATTATGCATTAGCTGAATCGGTTATCAACTATGGGCTTATTACGTACAGGAGAATATTACCTAACTACTTACCTGAACGAAATTAAAAAAAATATTTTAAACTTTCCTTAATATTGACGTTCGACCAGCTCTCTTAACAACAAATCCAAAATTAAGTCTTTGCCATATTTGTGTCACTGCCTAGCATAGGTCTTAAATGAAAAAATTGTTATAGTAATTTTATTCTATTTATGTTATAATATTCAGAATCATCTAATGTATAAAAATAAATTGCTGTTCGTTAGTCTGGCTAAAACTCAAAAACGGCTTAACTGATCTGAGTAGTTTTTTGTTTACTTTGCCTGTCCCTGTATTAAACAGGGGTCGTTAAAAATGAAGGAAACCCAAAAGAACAGCTGAAAAATCAAAAAAACTAAGTTTGTTAATTTTCATAGGATTACTTTTAAGAGATAGTGGAACTAAGCCGTGGATTAAAGCTAGTGTTATAATAATTTTGGTTACAAGAACTAAAAAAAGTAGTAAACAGCGTTCTTGGTGATAAAATTTAACCTTAACCATAACCTTACTTATAGATTGTCCAATTCTTTATTTTCTTTTTGGCAGATCAAGAAATTTTGACTTTAGTGACGCCTTCACACGTTACCGATTCGATTTGAAGTAATAATCGATTTTATTTAAGAAGAACTTTCAATCGATTTAATGAAATATTTTTTAATTTTGATTTAACGTACTTATATTTTATTATATATTTTTAATCACTTAGATAAATTAATTTGACATATTATGTTTGCGGTAACAGACAAACAGAAAAAAATAATAAGTTGATTTGGGTTCTTTATCGATAATAATAATAATTAAGGTTTTCTTTCAAAACATGTTTAACTAGCGACCTGCCCCGACTTCGTCTGGGTTGAAATATTAAATATTTGTTTTTACGGGGCTGCGATCGCACAGAGCTTCTTATAGGAAACGATTGTTAATAAGATCACCACAGGAACCACAGGAATCTTCCGCGCCGATACCTGCCACCTTGCCCCGCCGCACCGGCTGGCACCATTTTATTATTTTATCACGCGGAAATATTCATTTTCTGATAACTCCGATATTAATTTAAATTGTATAGTTATAAATCAGATCAAGTTATTTATACCTTTGCCTTAATCCTTACCTAAATAAATGATTTCTCAAGCAAGGCAGTTTAAATACCTGTAAATTACTTTTTAGTTTATTAAAATCGGACATTCCATTCGAAACATATTACGAGTTTAATAAAATTGCTCAGTGAAATGTTTTTAAAAATTACGCGTTGATGTCACTTGCCCTGCATTTACTGTACGTTTATGCCAAAATGTTTAAAAAATAAATGTCCAGCCGTGCGAAGCCAGGACGAGCCGCTAGTATTTAATAATTTTACTTGTTTCATTTGTATACCCAATTACGGAGCTAGTTTGTTAAATAAATAAGTAGGTAGGTATGTGATTTTCCAAGTATATTTGCTCATAACTCTTGATTTAAACTTGGTTTAGACGTTATTAACCACGCGTTTTGAAGTTAACTCACTTCACTAACGCGTGAATAGTTACATTTTAAGGCAGCCGTCAAAAAAAAAAATGAAAAGAAAAATTTCTTTACCCTTGGTTAGAACTTAAATTCCAAGATTTCAACTTAATTCCTTGCAAATATTCAATATTGGAGTCATAGTTACTATTTTTATTTCCTTTTTTTTATTAAATTTACAGAAACAATACTTACACGAAGTCAAATTATTTTTATCATAATTGTGAATGATTAATCGTCTTTCAAGAACTGTGTTTTAGTCTGTGGTTGTTTGTTATGCACAGGGCACTTCACTAAACGTCAATAAAGTACGACATTATTTTAGTACATTATTCCGAAAACAAAAAAACGGTAATTTATAGGCGTGATCTGCCAAAAAGAAAATAAAGGCTTGGACAAAGCATAACCGCTTACAACCCCTCCTTAGTTAGATAATTCTGTTTTTCACTGTACCCATAATGTGTATCGGAATCCTATCCAACAGTACCGTATACACGACCATTTTAACTTGAAATCCTTCGCCCCTCTGTACTCAAGCATTACGGGTCTAACAAGGGGGGTGGGATAAAGACTGTGGGTTCTATTTAGTATGGTCAAGTTAAACGTTCGATGGCTGGATAGCTACTTATGACTATGAATATTTATAACGTATTAGCTTAACGTCGTTCTCTGCCGGTTCAGTATTTTTATAAGAAAAATTCATATTAGTTGTCTAGAGATGGGCATTTTCCGTTTAAATATTTTTAAAATAATGTTAAGCAAAGGCAGACGGACGGCCTAATCTACAAATCGTTCATTTGCTGATAATGTCTGACCGAACCTCGGTGTCACTTTCGGCTTAGAATAGGTACCACCTTTTTTTTATGTGATGACAAGATAGTCCTTGACTGCGATCTCACCTCATGGTAAGTGACGATGCAGTCTAAGATGGTAGCCGGCTAACTTGGAAGGGGCATGCCAGTGCATTCAACTCAGACCCCTAATCGCTTCCTACAGGCCATTGTGCCGGAACGCAATGGCTTGGCGGCACGTCTTTGACGGTAGGGTGGTAACTAGCCGCAGCCAAAGCCTCAAGACCAGACTAGAGAAAATTCAGAAATTATAAATTCCCAAATCGCCCCCGCCGGGAATCGAACTCGAGACCTCCCAGTTATAGGACTGTAATCATAGGTCTACAGTCCTCTCAGCTATAGAACTGGGAGGACTGTAGCCGCTCACCACTGCATCTTCACTTACCATCAGGTAAGATCACAGTCAAGAGCCAGTCTATATAGGTATTATTTAAAAAAAGTCAGGCAGTCGGCACCATATAAATTGAGTTTTCTCCACTTTTCTCCATGCCAGTTTCTTTAGAATGTTGTCGCTGTTACAGACTCTCAAAGTTATATTTTAGTTTTGTATATCAATGATGTTTTTATAAAGAGTTCAATTTATATTATAATTCGATGGCTTCTTAGCGGCGCTGTATCGACGGAGGCACTTCGGCTAAATAACCCTATTTAGTCGGAGTTGGAGTCTCGAGATTACAATAAGGATTGTGCATCGAAACGTCTAATAATGGTTGTCGCTAAAGTGTTTACGCTATTTCAGGGTAAGTTTACAGCTAACGAGCAATTTTCTTAAAGGCTTTTGCAAAGGGTTTTTCAAATACATTATTACGAGTATGAACTACTAGACGATGCCCGTGACTTAATCCACGTAGATTAAAAAAATAAATAAAAAATGGGACCACCTCGCAAGCTTCTTCTATCGATTAAAAAACATCAGGCAAATCGGTCCAAAAAACCCGGATTAATCGGTGGACATACATAGAAGAAAAAAAGATACCGGCTGAATTGATAACCTCCTCCTTTTTGGAAGTCGGTTAAAAATAAAAGCTGCATGATATAAGACTTCAAATAAGAATTGATATGAATACCACTCTTACCTGGCAGGAAGAACGAATCACCTCAAAAATTAACAAAAATATCGATAAAATTCATACACATTAAAAATGAAATAGACAAAATCAACCAAACCAATGAAAATCAAGAAAAAAGAATTTCATTAATAGAAAAACAAATAAGAGTAAGAAATATTGGATGAAGAATGAAGGCGACATCTCCTGAGGATTTGAGAGTAGTATAAAAATCTTATGTGTTGGTGCATGTGAGTGGTGGTGGTATTTCTTGCTTGAGAACTTGGCTTTCTTGCTTGGTTGGGGAGGTAAGCGGTGCTTAGCTTGTAACTGCATGTTTGACCATACAGATTTTTTCTGTGGGCGGATTATCCTACTATCCTACTATATCCTACTATATATTATTATTATTATATATTATATATTTATATTTATATTTATATAATATTATAAATGTGAAAGTGTGGATGTTTGGATGTTTAGATGTTTGTTACTCAATCACGTCGCAACGACTGAACCGATTTGGCTGAAATTTAGCACAGAGATAGATTATAGTCTGAAATAACACATAGGCTACTTTTTATCCCGGAAAATAACAGAGTTCCCGCGGGAATCACAAAATCTCAATCCACGCGAACGAAGTCGCAAGCATCAGCTAGTAGCAAAATAATTCAAAACTTTTCTTACTAAGAGTAAGAAATTTAATTTTTTTCGGGAGGGAGAAAAGTCTTATGAAGCCTAGAAGTGAAAATTCTGACCACTATTAGCACCATGGGAATAAATAGTACCATAAACGATCTAGAAATAGAAGAATGGGAAGACCTAAGGAAGGAAAAATTAGACCCATAAGCGTTACATTTACCACATACAGGAAAAAGATATCCATACTCAAAGGCTAAGTAGCTCAAATATATTTTAGGTGTTTTAGTGACGAAATTCTAAATAAAATTATTCTTTCACAATTGTGTTTTCAAGTAGAGTGACATTCTTTAGATAAAATTCGCTATCTGGAGAAATATTTGTATTATGATAAAGATACAATATCCAAGAACATTGATAAAATGCTACACATGATTGAAGAAAAAGTTATGTATATAAAATATACCTTTATACCTTGTTGTTTTTCGTTCGACTTGTCCGTAGTGTAATCTGGTCAACACACTATTCGCGCGATTCCCGAGAGATGTGGGTTCGAATCCCGCCAGCCTCTTAATTTTTGATATGTATTTATAATCAGGATCAGAAAAATTGAGGAGTTGGGTGCTGGAATTTTACGATGTAGTCTTTACTTGGTACCCACAATAACTTTTGATAAACGACAGTTCCTAAATCCCTACAATTTAGGGGGGCAGTACCCCTCGCCGCCAAGTTTTTGTTTCGATAAAAAAAATATTCACGCAAATAAGTTTAGAAATCACGAAGATATCGATATACATAGGTAGAAATACACAATTATATACATAGGTAGAAATAAACAAACAGACACTTCAATTTTAATAGATGTAATAATGTCGCAAGTTAAAATAGATGGCGCTAGCTGTAGGTTGGCACGCGATGTTACGCAATTGACGTATATTTAGAAAACATATTATATTAATATAATATTGGCCACAGACAACCTACACAGTTAATAATAGATAAAAATAAATTGACGTATATTAATCAAATCAACAAAATGTGTTTAAAATGTTTAATGCAAAGTTGTAATTTACTTCTATACAAATAAATAAATTAATGATGTAGAAGAAAATTATCTTTTTAAAAGCCTTTCTTTGTTGAACAAAAAGCGACTAATTATTATCTATTATATCTTTATTACGATAACTCGGATAACATAAATTCATATTGTAACCTCTTTTTATACATATAATTAATCTGCGTATTGTAATGATAAAAACAACACCTGCAGGTACAAGAGCCCATTTTACATTACAATTATATTTGTAATATTATTGATGCCAGTCATAAACAAGTGTACTCGTATTTATAACTAAACTAGCTGATGCCCGCGACTTCGTCCGCGTGGAGTTAATTTAAAAAAAATACCGCAGGGACTCTGATTTTCCGGGATGAAAAGTATATTCTATGTCACTATACCCAAGCAAAAATTCACGCCGATCCGTAGCTCTGTTGCAGCGTGATTGAAGGACAAACCAGCAAACAAATACACTTTCGCATTTATAATATTTTTTAAGATAGTAAGATATACCTTTTTTATCATCTTCAATGAATACATACATAGATTGCTAAAATCATACCTCCCTTTTGGTTTTCGTACTCGAGTAAAAATTATCTCTGAGACAGTTTAGTTAGTTTAGTCTAGTTTTTAACCGATTTCACAAAAGGAGGACGTTCTCAATTCGTCGGATTTTTAC